>OX374620.1:1307500-2557500 GCA_947347705.1 Nymphula nitidulata
CAGCCAGTGTAATTACTGGGCATGGAAGGCATTTCATCTTAGGCCACAGGATGACAACGCACGTGGAATATCAAGTGATTTTCCCTTGTTATTGCAGATGGGCCGTCAGCTTGTTTGTTATCTAGTTGTTTATAAAAAGGGTTGTCTGGGTAGATACCACCGCCTTTCTTATTTCAGTCGTGAAACAGTTTGTTGTGTTTCGGATTGAAGGAAAAGGCAGCCATTGTAATTATTGGGCATGGACTGCATTTCATTTTATCATTGTTATTTCAGGTGACTTACCACCAGATGAGGCGGCAGCTTTGTCATCTAGTTGTATAAAAAAAGTGAATTGAAAGCCAAGAGAAAAAAACCTCGTATATTTGTTCACATCGTTTTGACAAAAGGAAATCAGCAACTTTTAAACTGATGCCGCTTATAACGAATACATTAAATCCCTAGGTTTAGGGTTTCCGTACGTCAATCATAGCAACGAGTCCCGACATAATTCCCATCGAACTATCTCCTGTTATTATCAGAATTAATGAAAGTTTACGGGTTGGCGTGCTGTAAACAAATGCTGGGCCATTAACTCGAACGATGTAATTTTCTGTTAGCAAGCCTTTCTGTTCCGTGGTCCAAGTTATAATTCAATAAGTTTCATGGCGTGTTTCTTTTAATGACACTGATTTTTACCTGTTTGTTTGGTTAGCGTCAAAGTTATTTAATTATGTGTGATATTTCAATACAAATTAGGCAAACATAAAAAAAAATATTTCGGAAATTACCGTTGGGGCGGAAAGATCCTAAAGTGGCGGCCGCGTACTTGAAGCCGCAGCGTTGGTAGGCCCCTACAAGGCGGACCAACGATCTTTTGAGGGCCGCGGGAAGCTTGGATGCGGCAGCGCGGTACCGATCAGCATGGAGATCCCTAGATGATGATGATTATTTATAAGGTGTTTTCAGGTGAAAAATAGTCATGCTCCTGGTACCTAAAGAAAAATAATTTATCAATTTCATGCGCTAGTCAAATAATTCCCACATAATAATAACGACAGAGATCTCAATTCATATACACAAACGGATTTCCACGAGATCTAGAGCACCCAAAAGGGTCGTCGACCTAACTTCAAAACGTTGAAAGGATAAATCATTTACAAATTTCGAGGTAGGCTTTTAAGTATAGCCCTAAAGGATAGGCAAATGGAATTGAATTCAATTTAGTTATTTACTGCCAATTTCGGTACAGACGGTGAAGTGGTAAGACAAATTAGCAGCTGATTGTATAATTATCAAGCTCACGCCCTGAGTGACGGCGCTGTACATATGTGTATTCTGCTGCACATATTATTATTATATGAGCTGTGTTCGCTTCCACTCCGAATGCGTTTTGACAAGCCCCTCAGGGTATTCGCTAATATCCCATTTCGTATCCAGATTTCTCGTTATTACGAAATACCGTTTGCTCAGCAAATGAAGTCACTAAAGACGTCGCGTCGGCTAAAGTATAATGCGTATAAGGGGGTTTACGCCGCGTGGCTTCTAATAGAAACTTTAAAGTTAAAAAAATTGGAAATGAAGAAACCGAATCTAATAAGACTTTACACGCATAAGAAAAACAGGCTAGTCTAATTAGTTGTATGAGGATTTTTGAAAAAGTCGAATAATAATTGAGTAAGAGCAATATTTAGCTTTTCATCTCGGAAGCTCGGTATCCTGAACAAGGTGTGTCGATTTTTCACGCCTGACCACCTGTGCCTGCTTTACAAAACTCAGGTCCGGTCTTGCGTGGAATATCGCTCGCACTTGTGGGATGGCGCCGCCAAGTACCTTCTCGATGCACTGAACAGATTGCAGCGTCGTGCTGTCCGTATCATTGGCAATGTAGAGGTCACTAATAATCTTGAGCCTCTGCAATTGCGTCGAGACATTGTGTCGCTTTGCGCCTTTTTTCGGATTTATCACGGAGTGTTCTGAAGAGCTTTTCGACCTTATCTCACCTTCCCCTTGCCTGCTCAGGAGCACGCGTGCCGGTCTTCGGTGACATCTATTGACTGTCTCAAGATCACTCACAAAGAAATTTAGTGCCTCGTTTCTTTGTCGTACTTTCAGAACTTGGACTTCTTTAACCAGCACATATTATGTTACCTCCTTCCTATAACATGGGGTTCTTCAAGAGAGGCGTGAAAAAGCACCTTTTGAGCCTTTAAGGTGGAGGTGGCTAGAGCAGTGTCGGTTCTGCAATAGCTGTCTTCACACATATGTTAGATTTCATGGACTCTTCTTACCGCTTCACATTAGGTGGTGTTGGGTCAATTCCCGTGCTTTGTATGAAAAAAAAATTGAGTAAGATCAATTTTTATTAGCTTTTTATAGAAACCAAAAATCGCTGGTAGTTTCTTTATTATTAGACTTTTCAAAAAATACTCTTATAACTAATTAAACTATGCGTTTCCAATATTTTCGACTTGAAAATAGCCCGTGCCACGTAAATCCCCTTAATGCTACGAGACTACGATCGACTTGTGGAGCAACGATGGTCAGCCCCGGCTACGGCAGTCAACCGCGGCTACGGAAATAAGCTACGGTTATATAACTTGCTACGACAACACTACGACTACGTCTGATTGTTTTGGCCTTTACGAATTTACAATAGTCTATCCTAATAATATTTCGACCGGACTTATGTATCGGCGATCGAAAAATAACTTTTTAAAAAGACAAATTATAAAGATTTATTACTATATTTTTACAATAGTAGATACTAAACAAGACTGAATAAAATATTAATTAAAAATATAAACGGAATTTGGATTCTGCTGATGTTAGTGTTTGCAACTCGGTGACATTGGCGTTCGTCTGCTGCTGCTTCAGCGGTTTGTGGAGGTTACGCCATTGTAACTCCTCCATCCTTAAATTGGACATCTTCCACAAGCTTCCTCGCTTGTTGTTATCTTTGCATTTCTTTTTGTATTCCGTCTGTATAGTTTTACTCCAGCGATTGCGGCCAGGATTGAATATAGTAGGACGGATGTCCAGCTTGGTGTACTCATCAGGGTTGTCCAATTGATGTCTTCATCTTCGATCTTAATATCTTCTGCCTTCTTAATGAGTTCGTGCATGCTGTCCAGTGATATGTCTTGTAGTTTGATTTCGTATTTAGCTGCATCTCTTGGGATTTGTTGAAGTTTTGGTAGTGGTATTATTTCTCTGGAACTGAATTTGTTAAAGTGTACCTTTAGGGTTCTATTGAGTACATTTATCTCACAGGTGTTATCCAGGGTGACTAAGTTAATTCCTCTTATGCTTTTATATTCGATCTTCGTTCCGCATTGGGTTTTGGTGATTACTTCTTTCTTGTTAATGATGAGCCACTTGTTTTCTGCCAGTTTTTGGATTTAGCGTATGTACAGTTGGCCTTTTCATGTTGTATCAGTGATGTTATGCAGTCCGGGTTATTCTTGATCGGCTTGCTGTCTTGGAGATGACATAAAAGGACCTCATCTGTCAGCTGCCTGCAGTCTTCTTCTACAAAGAGTTTTATTTTAGGAAAATTGACTGAGAATTTAAAGCGACGTGTTCCGATTTTCATCACGTGCTTTATATCGCTAAAATTTTGAATGCATATAAAATAGTTTTTATTTTATTAAGCTTTGCGAAAGTATTCATGACTTTTATGACATTTTTATTGCAGTCTGTGTGCTATACGAAATGAATTTGGTCGTAATATTAATTCCGCGGTGTGGTTAATAAAACGGGAATCAGGCGTTGAAAAGTTTTGTTATGGCTTATGATCTTAATAGTCCGGTACGGCTAGGCGATTTTGAGGTGCTAAGTTACAAAATTTCTAAAGTTTCTGAATTTTTGCAAGGGGATACAGCTCCACCTCAAAAGCTTATATTTAATTTTTGTGTCAAATATTGCTGTTGCATTTTCAGTAATTCAATATTTTGTGACTTAAATGTTAAAATATAAATAAAACTGCCAAATATAATTTAATGTGCCAAATGATACTAATATTGTGTGTAAGATAGCCTAGGCTGTGTGCAAACTAAGTGTGTGTCGTTTTCGTCCAGTGCAAATTGACAGGGGGCCCAATATATGTTAAAAGTGTCAAAAAAATATTATAGTTTATAAAACAAATACAACCTAACTCAGGGCACCTAAATATGACCCTGACATGATTTTGTGCCAAACTAAGCCATGGGTTATTAAGATATTTAATGATTTAACTTTTCCAAGCCATAGCGGCTGTAAAAAAATATTAAAGTTATTAGAGTTTGCACATTTAATATCATCAAAGCATCAAATATCTGCTATAAAAATTTGTGTCATTTTAATCCATGATATACTTAAAAAACATATTTCATTTCCTATATAAATATTAGTTCGCTCGCGCGTTGTGTACCGCACCGAGCATTTACACACGTTTGCAAAGAGTAGCAAGTAGGAACAGTCAACCGAAGGTCACGTTAACACAAACGCCCGAATTAAGCTAAACGTTTTTGTACTTTAATCAGACTGCATTTAGGTTGAAAATTGCTTGTTTTTTTCTCATATTACGGTTACCTGACCTGCTGTTGTTTTGTATAGTTGACAGCACATCAAGCGTAACAGTATGACCTTGAGCTTGCCCTTACTGCGTTCGTAATAGAGGCGGCTTTCGTATTCCAACTGTTACACTTCTCTGCTGTCGTGTGTACATATAAGTATAAATTTATCAATCTTTGTGACCAGTATACTATAATGGACAGAACATAACAATGTAGTATTATAAGTAGATATATTTTTTATGTATAAACATTTGCACATTAATAATGGTCAGATCGGATAATCCGAAATAGTTTCATATCCGTTAGAAAGCCCTACATAATGAAAAATTTAAGAGCATACTTTATTTGATAATTAACACAAGTGCGGGTGCCGCATGTAGCGAGAGAAATTTCTTTTTTTTTGCGGGAGGCAAAGACTAGTGCTCAGAAATATGGACATCCCATTTCTCTCTGAAGCTGATTGAACAATTCTAGTGATAGGTAGTAGACTTATTAATAGACATAGTAGTAACAAAACAATTATATCTCTAAAATCTTATTAAAAAATTGTACCGTGCGGTGGCCCATTTCTTCCCGTGGGTGTCGTAAGAGGCGACTAAGGGATCGCTGAGCCAACAACTGCTCCACTCGTGGTAGGGTGTGAAAACCCTGGTTAATGACCACCGTACGCAAGGCGCAAAACCCGCCAAGTGACCACATGTGGCCGCGTTCCGGGATCAGTGGGCATACAACCAGAGCTTGGGGACACGATGCCGCGATGGATGCGGTCAATGATGGCTTCTATGTCTACCTAGTGCCAGGTGGACTGATAATAATAATATAATAAATTAACTTTAATTAACTTGCTACAAAACACCACACACACACACAAACACACACACACACACACACACGTAGATACACACACACACGTACACACACACACACACACACACACACACACACACACACACACACACACAAACTATTACACCACTCTGACACACAGCATTATTATACTCACGCTTGGTATCAACCCGCGTGGAATTAGAAAATACCTCAGAAATGAGAGAAAATAAAAATAGAAGTAAACATAATAATAATAATAATTGTATAATTATTATTATTATTATGTGTATACTCACACCTATTATCTAGCCCAAAGTAAGCATCATTAAGAGCTTGTGTTATGGATACTAGATAATGGATAAATAATGATAATAATATGACATATCAATATTAGAAATATACTAAATAAACATATAAACATCCATGGCTCGTAAACAAATGCTCGTACTCTTCATACAAACATTTGCTCCTACCGGGATTCGAACCCGGGACCTCTTGACCGAGTAGCCTGGGGTACAGACCACTCGGCCAGCCGGTCGCCGACTGCGTTGACCCGCCGGCCAGGGAGACCTGAAGTAACGGCTGTTCCGCTGGCCGCCCGTGGCACAGTACAGGGGCACTATCCTAACCAGATCATGAGGCTGCCCCATCATGCCTCGCATAATCTCGGGGTGGTCCGTCGTGCCGGTTGGTGACCGGATGGTGGGGTTCAGCGGCCATACCCGGGAGGGTTCGGGGGCCCTTCCGTCCGGCGGGTCAGCGCTTCTCTGCTGTCGGCTGTTACCTGGCGAAACAGGCCTCACGATTTGACTGCATATATCCATCCATGGCAGCGTTTGAGGTAGGGCTCACTAACTTCCGTGGGCTTCATGCTAACCTCAATGTCGTCTACCAACATCTTGAGGCGGCTCGGCCAGCGCTGCTTTTTTTGACGGAGACCCTTTATTTTCCATCCTCGGGGTGCACGTGGTCCTGGGCATTCATTGCCGTGTCTACGTTTGCCTCTACAGATCCCACAGAGGTGACATGGAGACAACTCGACTTTTTGAACACCTTAGTCGGGTGGCAGATGTTGCGCAGGAGCAGTTTCCAACCGCGGATTTGGTGTTTTTAGGAGACTTCAATGCTCACCACGAGATGTGGTTGTTTCCCCAAAACTGACCATGCTGGTAGAACTGCCCAAGCGTTCGCTCTCACGCACGACCTGACTAAATTGGTTAACCGGCCCACCAGGATTCCAGGTATTGTCGCTCACGCACCCTCTTTGTTGGACCTTTTGATGACGACTCGCCCGGAGGGATATCGGTTAGAGGTTCGAGCTCCCTTGGGATCATCGGGTCACTGCCTGATTTCTGCTGGGGTGCCAAGGGCGTCGCCACCGGTATCTGTGGTGGCCAAACGCCGCATCTGGCACTATGCGTCGGCAGATTGGGGCGGTATGCGGGATTACTTTGCATCTGTTCCTTGGAGGCAGCGCTGTTTCAGTGAGTCGGAGCCGAATGCTAGCGCTGCTGCTGAGTGAGCTGGTGAGATAATGTTAAGGATGGAGTACTATATCCCTCACTCCGATCTCGTCAGTAATTGCAGGCGTAACCACTAGTTCAATCGTGAGTGTGCCTTTGCTTTTGAGAACAAACAGTCGGCATACCGCGCTTGGATCAGAGGTCGAGTCAATGGGGATCCAAATATTGACTCACTGAAAGCAGCCTATAACAATGCCACCAAGTCCTGCAAAAGGGCCCTCATCAGAGCGAATGCTCAGCGCGTTGCACGAGTTGGCCAAGAATTACTAACGCACCCTACGGGAAGACGTAGGCTACTGGCGTCTGGCCAAAGCCGTGCTGTCACACTTCTTCGGAACACTTGCTCATAAGCCGAAAGAGATAGCCGATCTCCAGGTAAAACTCTTTGCTGCTCATTCCCGAATCGATGACTGCAATTCTCAGCCACCAACACTCACCCATTGTGCCCACACTGCCTGATATCCGTATCAGGCAATGTGATGTACGTGCGGAGCTTCAGTCAATCGACGTCCGAAAAGCTCGTGGACCTGATGGCATCCCAGCGATAGTATTGAAAAACTGCGCAGTGGAGCTATCTCCCGTCGTAACGCGGCTATACCCCCTTCCTCTCTCTTCTGGGTGTGTGCCGTTGGAGCGACGCTAATGTGCAACCGGTCCCCAAAAAGGGAGACCGATCAGACCCAGCTAACTACCGCCCAATAGCTGTCACCTCTGTTCTTTGCAAGGTTATAGAACGGATCTTAAATTACCAGCTGGTCCGATACCTAGAAGATCACTCATTAATTAATGATCGTCAGTGTGGGTTTCTGGTCGACACGGTCAACGGGTGATCTTCTAGCGTATTTAATGCATGTCTGGGGTGAAGCTACTGACAATCGTGCTGAGTCAGTGGCTGTTAGCCTTGACATTGCCAAAGCTTTTTGATCGGGTCTGGCTCAGTGCTCTCCTCTCCAAGCTCCCGGCATTCGGTCTACCCACTCAGCTCTGCAATTGGATCGCCAGCTTCCTGCATGAGCGGAGAATCCGTATCCTCGTTGATGGATGCGCTTCGTGGTTCATGTCAGTGAACGCTGGTGTACCAGAAGGCTCTGTTCTATCCCCCACTCTCTTTCTTCTTCGTATCAATCATATGGTTACATTAGGAAACAATCATTGCAATGCGGATGACAGTACAGTGCATGGTGGATATAACGGTCACCCAGGGGCTGGGCGCATTGAAACCGAGAGGGAGAGAATCAACCTTACTATTGAGCTCAACATGGTGTTAAACATCATATCTAAATGGTGATTTAACAATGCTAAGAAAACACAGGTGTGCGCGTTTAGAGCGAAAATGTCGCCGTTCCTTCCCCTTCCCTCTCTTCAGGGCACTACTCTTTCGGCACAGGGCTACATCAACTTGCTCGGTATGGAGATATGCTGCGATCTAAATCAGAGGTATTATATCGAAACCGTAGTCAAAACAGCCTCACGGAAGCTAGGTGTCCTGAACAAGGTGCGTCGATTTTACACGCCTGACCAATTTTGCCTGCTGTACAAAACTCTGGTCCGGTCTTGCGTTGAATATTGCTCGCATCTGTGGGAAAGCTCCGCCAAGTACCTCCTCGATGCGCTGGACAGATTGCAGCGTCGTGCCGTCCGTATTATTAACGACGTAGAGGTTATGAACAGCCTAGAACCTCTACAACTCCGTCGTGACATTGCATCACTAAGCGCCTTTTAGCGGTTTTATCATGGAGAGTGTTCTGAGGAGCTTTTCGGCCTTATCCCACCTTCCCCTTTCCTACTCAGGAGCACGCGTGCCGGTATTCGGAGTCATCAATTTACTGTCTCCACCTAAACATCACGCACAAAGAAGTATAGTTACTCGTTTCTTTGTCGGACTTCCAAAACTTGGAATTTTTTCCAGCACATGTGTTCCCTCCTTCCTATAACGTGGGTTCCTTCAAAAGAGGTGTTAAAAAACCGGCAGGATGGGGGCGGCTAGAACAGTGTGTTTTCAAACTGCTCTAGCTGTCTCCGCACATGGACTTTTCTTACCGCTTCACATCAGATGGTGATGACTCATTTACTGAGCTTTGTATATAAAAAGCGGTTTGGTGAGATAAAGCAGTTGTAGTAACGACTGAGACCAACGGCTTAGCGTGCCTTCCAAAGCACGGAGGAGCTCGAGATTATAAATGATGATTGAGCCATCTCGGTGGTAGACCCGTATGTAGGGTCGTCTGGGTAGGTACCACCGCCTTTCTTATTTCAGCCGTGAAACAGTTCGCTGTGTTTCGGATTGAAGGGAAAGGTAGCCAGTGTAATTACTGGGCATGGACGGCATTTCAGCTTAGGCCTCAGGATGACAACGCACCTGCAATATCAAGTGATTTTTCCTTGTTATTGCAGGTGTCTATAGGCGGCGGTAACCGCTTACCATCAGGTGGGCCGTCAGCTTGTTTGTCATCTAGTTGTATAAAAAAAAAATCGGGCATGGCAAAAGTTGCTTTGTTTTTGTAATCGAAACTATGGCGTTCAAATCACTACGCTATCGCTACCGAGATACTCAAATCACTTTATAAGTTAATTAAATTAAAATGAATACATTATGATTTTGGTTTTTTGGAAAAATTAACATAAATAATTTGTACCTATTTACGGGGAAATTTTACCATGCATATAAATGTTATTTGGAAAATATTTATTTAATACAATGACACAATTTTGCACTACTATTTTATTAATTCGGAAGTCACTTTCACACTCCATCGCTATAACGGTAATACACCAAAGAAAATGTATCTTTTGTAATAATTAACTCACAATATGAATGCGCTCTTCAATCGAACAAATCACTCTGCTCGTAAAACATATAAAAAATAGTGAATGTCGAAATGCCGAGGTAACCCATGGGCGGCTGTGTACTTTATCGAGATGTCGCCGCCGCCGATGGGCGGAGCGCTTCCAATTCATAACGGCATTGGGGTAATGGTAATGTGTGTATATTTACGGGAGGCAATTAATGCGTTAATAAAATCCTTTCTTTTAATTTTACCGCTTTACCACCCAACATTAGCCCACAAATAAGACATGTATTAGTTTCCATTTTCTATGCAATTATCACAAGTCACTACTCGTACAACAACAAACAAATTAACTGGCCGGCCGGCAGCCGGTCGCCGGAGACAGTGAATGATGCCTACGCGCTCCTTTGCCGCGCTGTGGCCGCGCTAGTGTTCTTCGCACAAAAACGTTGAAAATAATATAAATCAAAATCCCATGGATAAAAACGACACAAATTAAGCATATAGCTTCCTTTTACCATAACATTAATAAAGACATAAACTCTAATAACTTGAATTTTCTTTTATGGCTATTACAGGGGGTTAAATAGGAAAAAAATTATAGTTCCGAATACCATGGATGAATATGACACAAAATGATTTAAACAATAGATACTAGAGTTAGAGAACAGGTAACACTTATTTCACCAACTTTAATATTTTTCTATAGCTATTACAGCGATAGGTATGGTATTTGGGTAAATCCAGTATTCCCATGGAGTGAGATGGCACAAAAAGCTTATGTATATCAGTAATGACTTTGTTATCAACATGGAAGTTAAATTTTCAACTCTAATTTTCTTTTCAACGAAATAATGCATAAAAAGACAAATACCTAAATTGTGACATTAGCAACCATCAAAAATGACACAAAATCATGATTTGGGTTGGTCAAATAGTATACTAACTGTATGCAAAAAATCATAAACTTTAATATTTTTGGAACCTCAAAACCTAGCGGTACCGGACTATAAGCAGTTTTATTGTATTCCTGTATTTCAGTATAAAAGTCATAAAATTAACACTTAAAATGGTATGGTTAGTATTACCTAACCATAATTCCACGATAAACAGAAGAAATTTTATATTTGTTTTCACCAATACAGTTAGACATTTATTTCATTTCTATTTAATGCTCACAGATAACAGAGATAAATATAGTTAAGAGGTGGTTAAAGCTAAGGAATCGGTAGCGAAAACGAGCGCTAGATAATTTAATTAGGGGCCCATACGTGAAGTGATCAACATTCTTCATCGATCTATCTACTTTTGGAGCAGGAACTTAACTTCAATTCTCTTTGTTATCACTAGGCAACAACTTATTGATTTTATTGATATTGAAAGCATTTAAGGCTACAACAACCATAATATCAACATTTTATCCATATTTTCACACTTTCGCTAGTCTGATAGTGGATTTTTCATTAGCAGTGCCTTCCTACTCAATTGTTTTAAGTTCTCTGTTATGAACTGTGTGTGCAGTCGACAGCACATCAAGCGTAACAGTTTGACCTTGAGACCGCCCTTACTACGCTCGTAATAAAGGTGGCTTTCGTAGTGCACCTGTTACACTTTATATGCTGTCGGGTGTACATAAATTAATCGTCATCATCATCATTTCAGCCGAAAGAACCCACTGCTGGGCATAGGCCTCCAGAGACCTCCAAACCAATAGGTCCTATGCTACCCGCATCCTCACCAGATCGTCGGTCCACCTTGTGGGGGGCCCACCAAGGCTGCCGCTACTCAAGGACCTTTTGGCCCCAATGACCGTCAGTCCTCTTCGCAATGTGGCCTGCCTACTTAAGGCTCGCAATTCTTAGGACTATTCCGGCGACCCTGATTCTCGTTCCATCATTTTCATAAATTAATAAATTTAAATAAAATAAACAAACTCTGAATTTAAAATTGCTCAATATATTTTAGCTGAAATGTTTTTAAAACCTTGTTATTATTCCCATAATTTTATTATATTTTGTATATTAACTAGTCTCGAAGGTATCATTATACATAGGTATCATTATTATATACATTAGTAGTTTAAATTCTAAACTTGAATATAGGTAATACAAAATTATAAGATTCTGATGAATAATTAACTTCTTTTACTTATATAATTTACTAGGTGGTAGGCCCGTATGTAGGGACGTCTGGGTAGGTACCACCGCCTTTCTTAATACAGCCGTGAAACAGTTCACTGTGTTTCGTATTGAAGGTAAAGGTAGCCAGTGTAATTACTGGGCATGGACGGCATTTCATCTTAGGCCTCAGGATGACAACGCATCAGCTATATCAAGTGACTTATCCTCGTCATTGCAGGTGTCTATAGGCGGCAGGTGGGCCATCAGCTTGCTTGTCATGTATTAGTATATATAAAAAGTGTAAACGCGTCAAATCGTCAGCAAATGCAACTCAAAACGCACTTGATGCTGTCTATGAGAAAAAAAGTCACAGTCAATGTTTTAAAATGTTATGATGGAAAGAGACCGTGGGCACATTTGACATAATGTCCATGGCCTTTTTTTTATCATCTCATTGCTCGGCACTGACAGGGAATTCACCCTCACATAATGGAACTAAAGTGGTCGCGTACTGTACGGTTTGAGAGAAACTTACGCGTACGCTCAGATTGTGGAATGAGCTCCCTGCAGAGGTTTTCTCGAAGTAGTAGAGCAGGGGTTCTTCGGAAAGGGCTTGAAAAGGTTTTTACAGAGTCGGTCCATAGGCTACGGTAAGCGCTTACCATCAAGTGGCCCGTATGCTTAATTACAACCTCAGTGATACAAATAAAAAATAAATGATAACCGTAGAAGATGAGCTATAACCGTACTCGATTGAACTAGCCTAGCCTGTGATAAATCAAAAAGAATCTTTATCTTAACCGCATAGGATATAAATCCGCCTGACATACAAGAGAAAAAGTTTTAGATAGTTACAATCTTCTGTATAGTAGCGGTGCTTTCTCAGTTGGGAATTTAAATGGAAAATAGCTTTTGCAATAATGTATATGAAAAATATAATCTTGCAGCACCAATTTATTATTTTGTGATCAACGTAACACCCGCACAATCGACGGGCGTCTAGTGGCTAGCAATAAATTTTTCATATTATTATTTTATATTTCTCCGTCATTTAATCTCCACAACACATATATTTAATAATGCTGAATTTAATACAGATAATACATGTGAGTGTATGTTATTATTTGATTACTAGAGTGGTCCCCCGTGCTCCGTTTGCGTGAATGTGTTTTTGACCCAAAAGGAACCCTATGTCCTTTCTCAAGATTTTTAAAAAAAATTATCTCCATGCCTTTCTTCTAAATCGATTCACATTCAAATACAGAGCTACTTTGCATTCATAATATTAGTACTGATTACTATAAGTATCTATTCGAATTTAATATTTTACTAAATAATTCAAATAAAGAGTTAAAAAATATCAGATAATCTCCTAACTTAAGCCACACGTTTATAAAAGAAAATTATTGTGAAGTCCTTGCGCAAATTGGACGGGTTGACTAAGTGTTGGGGGAGTACTTAAAAATCTGTCGTTATTTCGCATTATAAGCGGAAAGTTTGTGACTTAAATCGTTATTATAGCGAAAGGAAATTTCATTTCCAAGTAGGTTATATTATATTTGATGACTAAATTGTAAAAGGAGTTATAAATATCGCAACAAGCATTATAATCCATCTACAAGCGCCTACGGTAGCATATACGACTTTTGATAATAGTAAGACAATTCTCGCAAGTTGATCAGCAGAAGAAAGCGTCTAGGAAGTTCCGTCTATTGATTGCTTCTCGCGATTTCTTTTTGTAGAGCTATGTATTAAAAGTAGCTAGCACAAGATTACTGGTATAAAAAAATACTCAAATGTCTACGACCCACGTAACGTATTTAACTGGTCACCCAAATGCAGGTGATTTACAAGTCAAAAAGGATTATAAGTATAATCCTTTTTGACTTGTAAATCTAAGTAGATTTTGCAGCCAGTTCAAACACTTGCCACGGCAATCAGTCGAAGCGTGATTAAACGTCTCACGGATCGTTCAGCTACACTTTTCAATTAAACGAGCTCGTTGCCCTTTGTGAAACATTCAAATTATTTAGGCGTACATCCCAATTTCGGTGGCTCGAACAATGTGAAAATTTTTAATGTCATTCGTGATTTTTCATTTGAAAGAGAGATTCTCGGAAGAAATATTTAAGACGCGGTAGTAATATCGGCGATATGAAAAGCGGAGCGTTAGCGAGAAAAATTACATGCAATTTGATATCTCTGCGTCTCTCCTCTGCATTTTTATAGCATCTCTAAATTGCTTGGGGGTAGAATTAAAATGTTAATTTGCCACTCCTACATACAGCTGCATAGTACAAAATAAATACTTTCAAAACATTCCTGACAAAGTGTCCACCTTTAAAGTTTTGACTTAAATCATTTTTCGATAAGAATTTAGGATTTAAATTATAATTTGGTCAATATTACTTAAATTCTAATATTACCACCAAATCCAGCAACTCTGTTATTACAAACAAATATGATATCAGCGGTCTTTGTGACACCTGAGGTAGTACACGAATAACGTTAGAAGCCATGTGAAAATCAAAAGAAAGCGGTATTATGACAGAACCTGCTTCCAGCGCTACGCTACCTCGATGAGTTCTGGTGGTCTTACTAATCGCTGGACCAGGAGATTACTTCATTAATGTCATTTTGCTTGTGCCTCCTCAGTCCACTGCTCTGAATTCAAATGGCAATACCACTTTAACCTCATTTTAAAACTAAACACGTCACCTTACCAACAAAATAGAACCTAAAATTTTTAAAGAGTACGTACACAACTTTCAAGAGATAAAATTGGGTCTTAATTAATTCCAAAATTTTAGGTTCTTGGTCTGAATACGATTTATGATCACACAGATTCAAGTATATTATTTACAGTTTATACGCTGGTAGGCCCGTATGTAGGGTCGTCTGGGTAGATAACACTGCCTTTCCTATTTTGGCTATACAACAGTTCGCTGTGTTTTCGATTGAAGGGAAAGACAGCATTCTAGGTCATGTTGACAACAAACCTGAAGTACCAAGTATTATGTTCTTGCTACTGCAGGTGCCTATTATATGCGATATCGCCAGGTAGACTTTCAGCTCCCTCGTCATCAAGTTGAATAAGGAAATAAAAGTTGACTGTATCTTTCAGCTACCTTCCACTATAGAGTTTATAAAGTTAAATAAAACACAACAATTTCCGATTCATTTTATTAAAATGTTTTAGTCTGTATTTCGGTAAGTATATTATTAGAAGCCTTTGATCGACCTCACTATACACTAGATAAAAAAACGTGCATGTCATGAAAGAAAAATCTACAGAACTGACAGTTGATATCAACGGTGGGCGTGCAAGACCGCGTAAGAGCAGTTTGCAATACCGCGGATTTACTAAAATCGCAAAATTGAAATATCGCGCCAGCGGGCATTTAGCGCTGATTCGCTTATACTAGTTTCTTATTAAACAACACCCAGAGAAATCTCAATCAAGTTCAGTCAAAGAATGTGTAGAAATATCTAAGATATTAACTTTTTTCTCCCTCCTGTAAAATTAAGAAAAAGCTGATACGCGGTATTGCAAATTGCTCTTACGCGGTCTTGCACGCCCAACAACGATATCACATAATAAACTTGCAGGGTAAAAACTGTAATTCAATAAATTTAAAAAAACAAATAAATTAAGCATGTAATAATTTGTTAAAGACAATATGTATCTTCCAGATAAACAAAGTCTGCTTGCTTACGAATTTTATAAACATTTAAACTTAAGCAACAGTCTATTCCAAAAAATAACAGATAAAATTTTAATTTGTGTGTTAGTATTTAACGATATTTTATCGGGCTCAGTCATTGTTCGCTATTAACATGTCAATGGATCGATACAACCTGTTATACCGTTTCGATTAATCCTATTTACATATTTACAATCACTATTGGTCCGTCTATGTAAAGAACAAAATGTACAAACACATTAAAAAGATTCATCAAATTCTTATTTCATTCTGTTCTCCTAAATCGAAATCGTCGTCAAAATTATAGAAACGTAAGGCAATGTGCAAACTCTGCGAACTTAGGCATAGTTGATGATATTATGCTTTCAGTAATGATTGAGTCAATTCTAGACACTGTAGTAAAAATAATGTCTGATGAGAGATCTCGAACATACAGTTATTTTGTTTAATTGCTAATGATGAGACCTGACAACCTAGATAGAAGCTGATTGCAATTTGTTTGAACACTAATAATTATTGCTATATCGGTGGATTCTTAAAATTTTAACATTGCCAAAATTACCGGTCTAAGTGGCCATGTCTGCACAAAGCCTTAAAATGACCGTTTCTTTGGAGGTTTTATTGCTTACTCAATAGAACTCATCGGATGATAAATTGGTGTCTCATAAATTTATAATGTCCTAAGTTTAAATTTTCCATTCAATATATTGCGCCAGTCTATTTACAACTGGATCATGTTTTACGCCTAGCGTAAACTCAATTCTCATTTTATGACTGAATTACATTTTAATCACATTAAAGTCTTACCCCTCCACTAATTGCATGATTACAAATGTATGTAGGATGGATATGCGGCTGAGCTGCTGAACTATATACAAAATCTTCATATATTATACTATTTACAAACATTTACATCGAAATTACATACGCTTATATCGTCCACTATAACACTTTTTAATCCCACTTTCACTTCACCTTTGTCAATGTTTAATAGTATACCGATATGATTTGAGTCAATTGTCACTTTATATTATTTGCCTTCTTCTAGCAAGTGCACAGATACTGAAAGTTTATATATAATCTGTGACGCATTTGAGAAGGTCCGGCTCGAGTCACACGATCTCGTCGTGGTGGACGTCGCTGCAACTGCCGGCTCGTTGCAGTCAGGCACGCTGACGTCACACTCTCAACTCCTCCATCGTCACGTTCGACTTCGCGTTCAGCTGAGTATTTTTCTTTGTTAGCGTACTCGTGTTTATCATCTGCATCTGATGGGCAGACAGCAAAGGCTGATTCTCTTGCAGCTGCCCACTAGCTAGTGTATTGATATTACCCTTTCCAATTTTAGGAGGAGGTGGAGCTCTAGGAAGCGTAGCCATACCGGCCACGTTATTACTAGGAAGATCTGCGAACTCCGGCGGAGGTAGCTGATGATGAGAATGCGTATGATGATGGCCTAAAATCGTTGCCGGATCATTTTTTAGACTCGTCTGGTATGTTAATGCTCCTTCTAAATCACCGCAAATATTATTTGGCATTTGGCCATTTCCAACTCGTTTCTTCAAATGGGATCCATTTGCATGATCTTGTCCATTCATTCTAGTTTTGTCTCTTTGATAGTATACTCCAGCAAAAATGAGGACGTTAAGTATAAGTAACGAGCATCCAATAGCTATAGTTACACTTAAAGCTGTAGAATAAGCAGCAAAACCGTCTTCTGGCGGAGATGTTGTAGAAGAATCTGATTTGTGCACTTCAGATCCGACAGTACTTAGTGTTGGCGTGTTCAAACCAATAATATTGAAATTTAACGGCGAAGTTATGTTCAGAACATTTACTATAGGTATTTTAGTTGCTAGACCAGTTTCGGTTAAAACTTCTGTGACCTTTTTGAATGGAGGGCTGAATGTTTTCGGAGTGGTCTGAGTTGGTGATTCTTCATTTTCCAATTGGTGATGAGAAGCTGGAACATCATCACCGCCTGGACGATGAAGATCTGGCACCAGGTTTAACCAGAACGACAATCTGTGGATAATAAGGGAATAAGTTAATGAACATTTTTGTAAGTATACTTTGAGTTTATTTTGCTTAAATGATAGCGTTATTTCGCTTTTTTGAACAAAGATAAATCTGGCGGCATCAATTTGTCATTAATTGTGCACTTTTATAATTCGTAACGCGACGATATTATCGTGGACGCCCATGTTACAGCAATAATACAGGGAAGTAAGACGTGCACGTTACAACGTCCACGTCCACGGAAATCTAAAAGCGTCTTCATATATTTCCATACAATTTACTTCCCTGTGTTATCGTTGTATCGTGGACGTCCACGATAATATCGTCGCGTTACAAATTATAAAAGCGTCCATTGAATTATGTTTATGACTAGAAATTGATGTTGACAACACTGAAAAAGTAATACATCAACTGCAAAGAATAAAGCCATTTCACATAGTTATGAATGTCATACAGCAGAAATTACTGTTTTTTTGTTTTAGAAACTTAAGAATCGAAAGACGTAAGTTAAGTTTTCAATTTCAGTTTGTGATTAAAGACAGTACGCATACGAATAAAAGTATTGATAGTAATCGCTATTAAGACTATAACCTACCTGTGAGCCCTGTAATGGTTCTTCAACTTAGATTTGGTGTCGATGCTGATATATTTCTTGTGCACAGCTTCATATGCTGTCCACTCGATGTTCTTTAATCTTACTCTTTCCTGTCTTCCTGCGCGTATTGGGTCATTATCTTGACCTTCATTTGGGTTCCTAAAAGATAAACTTATTGGTGTAATTACAATAATTATATCTAACAATAGTAACATTTAATTTATCATATCATCGACAGTTACGACTTTATCATCAATAATAACATCAACAAAGATGGTTTTCTAAATTAGTTTCCATCTTTTTTACCAGTTTGCAATTATTTATCAATAATACTTTATTAGCGTTCTGTTTGAGAAGCACATACATTTTTGTAAGTATTTAAGAGCTAAAATCTGAGTGACTCATGTTTAATGTAACACATCAAATTCTACAAAGATTGTTGAGATATAAAAGCCTTATTTTCCTGATAAATATAATATTTAAAACATCAACGAAAACTTATCTAGTTAAGTCATAAAGTTGAAAACCGCATGCACTGACCCAGTCTTTGCGAAGTTTCCCCAGTAGGTCATGACGGATTCGGACAAGGCAATTTCAGCCTTGGTGTAGTTTCGGGAGAAGTGGGCCAGCCCGCCCACAAGCGGCGCCCCAAATATGTAAGGCAGCTCCTCTCCGTGGATGCAGCCTTGTCGCTGTATAGAAAGTTAAACGCTGCATGAAATTATATCGCTTTAATTAAAAAGTCTTTTTATACAAACGTGAATTAGAAATTCAAATTCTGTTTGGATATGAAAATACAATTTGAAATGAAACTGTGTTGTGTACATTGAATTTACTCTTGTATGGTCTGATTTTCCATTAAGATTCAAAATGTAGCAAAACGTTAATTTAAGTACATAGCGGATCTGTACATTAGTTTACTTTCAGAAAATTTAGTGTAAATACTTATAAAATGCATGATATCGCATATGTGTAGGTAAATATTTTCTAATACCGAAAAACTTAACTTCTAAAACTTAAGTTTTTTAACATTTTTTTTAATGTGAATGTTTTTAAGTAGGCGTGGATGGCCAAATCCGTAACTATGTTGAATAGCCAAAAGTACTCGAAATAGTCTCGGGCCCGAATTAAATAAAAATTAAAAATCTAAAAATTTTTTTCTTAACTAAATACCTACTTTTATTTTTCTTACGTTACCTACGTACCTATTAAACCTTAACTGATTTATTGTTCAGAATGATGGCAATTGTTTCCAATACAAAATATTTCATTTTTTTTTATACAACTGGATGACAAACAAGCTGACGGCCCACCTGATGGAAAGCGGTAACCGCCGCCTATAGACACCTGCAATAACAAGCAAAAATCACTTGATATTGCAGGTGCGTTGTCATCCTGGGGCCTAAGATGAAATGCCGTCCATGCCCAGTAATTACACTGGCTACCTTTCCCTTCAATCCGAAACACAGCGAACTGTTTCACGGCTGAAATAAGAAAGGCGGTGGTACCTACCCAGACGACCCTGCATACGGGCCTACCACCTACCACATATTTCATGCATTCAGTATTGCAATATTATTGATTATGTTTAGAATATTTTGTTAATATTGTTTTCAGTCAACAATTGCATTATACGTGTATTTGTAGATTTCGTTTTGACGTGCACCCTGAGGCCTTTAACCGCGAATAAATAAAGAAATATATATTAGAACATAATTTTGTGAAGAGGACTGCGCTGCAGGTGTTTTCTTCATCAATATTGAGCAACATCTAACATGGTACCTATAGGAAATGTAGGTATCATTACTAAATACATTATTTTAAAATGTCAAGCAGTTTAATGAAATTCAACATTTTCCTTTATTTTGCGGCATATCATTACTTCTCATAAATTTGTTTCTTACTAGCGACACTAACGCATGGTGTAATAATACAGCGTGTGTTATCTTTTTTCAAAATCACCGGGTTCGATTCCTTGCTAGGAATATTCTATACAGAATCAATAATTTTTAGGTCTCAGGATGACAACGCACCTGCAATATCAAGTGCTTTTCCTTGTTATTGCAGGTGTCTATAGGCGGCGGAAACCGCTTACCACCAGGTGGGCCGTCAGCTTGTTTGTCATCTAGTTGTATAAAAAAAATGAATGCAGTTCAATCCTAGAGGCGTTGGATCCAGCTAATGGTTGAAAACAGTGGCCATCATTTTGAACAATTAATCAGTTAAGGTTTAATAAGTCGGTAAGCAACGTAAAAAATATAAAATAAGCTCTTTCCTAAAATTTGCCGTACATGTCATTACTTCCCAGAATTCGTTCCTTAGTTTCGACACTATCGAATGGTGTAATTCTATAGGTTGTGTTTATTTTTTCAAAATTATCGGGTTCGACTCCTGGTTAGGAATATTGGATTTCAAAAATCCAATGATACAGTTTGAGTTTTCATCAAACTCGGGCCCGAGATTCATTTGAGTACTTTTCGCCTTTCCTCATAGTTTCGGATTTGGCCTTCCACGCCCACTTGAAAAATTCACCGCGATATTGTATAAATAGAACTAAAGCATCAGTGTACTGTACTTAACTTAACAAATTATTAAAAGCAATTGATTGATGTAATGGCCTGTCCAATATCGAAATGGGGTCTTTAAATCAGATATTAAAAATTCACGAGTAAATAAGCACTGCCCTGTCTAGTTTAACATAGTCTCTCGAGACATTTGATTTCCATTGAATTCAAAGTAAACATAGACCTATCACGATAGTATCACAAAAGTGATTGTAGTTGTCAATCTGGAAAAACGTGGGCTAAGCATTTCAGTTAGGCATTAGTTGGTTCCATTTTTATAGGTAAGTGCTGAACTCAATAAATGGTCTCTGAAAGAAAACCAATTTACCGGATTTAACTCGCGTTTAATTAGATGTTACATTATTATTATTCACCCGACGTTTCGATTACTTTACAGCGATCGTGGTCACGGGAAGACTGAAGATGTCAGTTGTCTTTGATAAGTTTTAAGTTAACTACCGTCACTTTGTGTTATATTTTGAGCGGTCCGAATTACGCATACGGAGCTCACGGTGTCAGTTTTTTGGGCAGTGTGAGGACGGGCTTGGGACTTTATTATTCGCATGATGGGATCCTAAGCTGGTGGTACACTCCAACCATCTTCTCTATTGAAATTAGGATGTTTTTTGATTTCAATAGTCTCACGTAACATGGAAGCGAATTACAACCGGATTCCTCAACCGCAAAGGAACTGGCTTTCTTACCTCTAACTGCTGGAACACAACAATGCCGTTAACATTATTGTTATGGCAGCAGACTTAGGTAAGATGGTGGTAGCTAGCCAGGCGGACTTAGAAATGCTTACCACCAACCAAACTGAGCAGAAATAATAATAATAATAATAATATTTATACACTCACACCTATTATCTAGCCCAAGTAAGCATCATTAAAGAGCTTGTGTTATGGATACTAGATAACGGAGAAATAATGATATTAATATGTATATAAATATTAGAAATATATTAAATAAACATATAAACATCCATGACTCGTGAACAAATGCTCGTACTCATCACACAAACATTTGTTCCTACCGGGATTCGAACTCGGGACCTCTTGAACGAGTAGCCTGGGGTACAGACCACTCGGCCAGCAGGTCGTCAAATTTTCTGCCCCCACGGGAATCGATCCCCAGAACTCTAGATCGGAGGTAGGTGGTCTCAACCACTAGACCACAGAGGTGATTCTGAATGCCATCTAAGCTTAAAGTGCCAATCATCTACTTGTACTTTTAAAGAACGTTAATTGAATGAACTGACGACACGTGTGAATTCCATTAGTAACGAAATTAACCGATTAATACGGTTCACACCTCATAGAACGCTTTTTCATCCTAATGGGTGCATTTTCACTAGAGCGGAACAAATTGGGGCAGTGTTCGTCTCGAAAAAGGAATAAGTTACTTATTGTCCTTGCATTATGACATGTTTTGGTAGAGCGTAACGGATTGGGCCAGCCACAAAATAATAACTTTCTTATTTAATCCTTTAAGCGTTGGTTTCGGTTGAGCAGTAAAACTGTACAAAAATGAGGTGAGATAATATTATATATTGGATATTTTTGCGACTTGCGTGAATCAAAGTAATTATGCCTGCAACAGGCTGACGCCAGAATTGAATAATGCACAGTTATTGCACTTAACCCGTCAATCATTAGATCCCAGACACAATTGATTTTTCAATTGTATAGCCCTCCGGTGGAATAACGACGCTTGTGGGATTAAGAAGAAAATATACATACTACTTTAGCCAATGTATGTTGTGAACTCGCTAAATAAGCTCGTAAGTTTGATTCTAAAGCATTTTACGTCTATAACATAAAAGCGGCTTACTTTACGTGGTGTAAAGCAATATACCGTTGTCTTATTTAAGCAAAATATTGCAGCTATTTATTGAACAGCCATGAACTTATTAGCTTCTCGTAAGATGAAGGTAACTCGAATTTACAATATTAATAACGGGCGTTGCATCCTAACCATTTAACAGAAGCTCCCATCTCTGAGATGATGATAACGCGCGGTGTGCCAGTGTTAATTGGTATCGTTAATTACTCTGGAAATTGAGTTAGTATCGAGACGAGCGCGCTAGATAATTATAAGTAACGCTCGCCATGCTCGGTGCAAACGAAGAAGCTAGATCAAAGTGCTTATGATATTGAATTGGGTTGAAATGGGTTGGTTTATTGCTCTCTATGAGGCTATTGACGTACGCTGGCTTAGTTGACACCGTTATCACAATGATTTTCACTATAGCAATGGTAACATCGTGACATTATTGCTTTTTGATTTAATATGAGGTTCTAATAAGAATAGTTAAATGCTCCATCGTCGGCATACTAACAAAAGCGTAAACTCATAAATAGTCATCAAACTCAATTTATTTTAAACCTTTTCCAAATATGGTTTAACAACTAAAACAGGTTTAAACATATTTAAGTTCTTTACTCAAGAACATAACATTAAAACTTAATGAAGTTAATGAAAGTTAATGAAGAAAAAAGTGTTGTTACAGGTGATCTTTAATTCAATACGGTTATCTACATCTGTTTCACTTGAGATACTTTAGTTGAAATCAGTCTTCTGGAAGCGGCATAGTTCAAAGCCAGAAGACTAGACACAAGAAGAGTTAAAGCAAGAGAGACAGCAAAGATCTTAAAGGTTCGAAGTGCACTTCAACGTAGTCTTGGAATCATGATAAAATAAGATAAAATCTTAGCCAGATAACAAGAAAGTAGTCAATAGATCCTATCTAGCACAAGACGGGTGTAATTAATTTAACGCTGTAAATCTAGTAAAGCGAATGTGTAAAGTTGAATTAATCAATTTTATTCTCATAATGGCCCTGATTCTGGAGAACACATGCTAAGTTTAAATTTAAGTTCAGTCTATTTCTTTCTCTCAAAATGAAAAAGAAAAGGATGGCTTTCATATAAATTGACATTTAGAAAGGTGCGTTCAATTTGCGACCTTATTGAACGTGCTAAAATGCAGTGTTTAGGAGGCACCTCCGTACATGTCGTCTAAAATTGTCTATGGTTTCTATGAAATCTATTTAAATTTAAGTGACAGCTCTAAACAGATTCTTGCTATCTCTTTCCTATTACTTATTGCGAGAAAGAGATATACTGTACTTAAATTTAGAATTACAGTGTGTTACCAGAATTAGGCCCAATATTTCCAAAGAAGTGCGAAAATTTCCAGTTTTCGTCACGTACCAAAGTGGGAAAGATTTCAATCCAAAATTAAAAGCGAACTAAAATATTACAATCCAAGTACTATTTATGTTTCAATCTCGTTGAAACGCCAAGGGACATTAAAGTTAAACATTTACTCACCTGTGGGTAATCTCCATACTTTGTCTGGTAATCGAACACGTACAGATAGGAGTTTCTTCTCAATGCCGAGTGGGTGTCAGCTGTCAGCACAATCGGAGCCACTACTTGCGCGTCACTCAAAGCTTCTAGCGTTTCATCCCTAAAAAAAGTGATAAACTAAGTACGCTTGACAAAGTCAGGTGAAACGGACTTGGTCTTGCTAAAGGTTGATCCGTTTCTTCTCTGCTCAGCTTTATACTATACTAAATAAGAAGACATTGCTTTATAAACGAAAAGAACCAAAATCTAAAGAATATTTTAAACTAGCTGACCGGGCGAACTTCGTACGGCCTAAATATTGTCAAATATTGTTGACATTAATATTTATATGATACTGTTTTGCCTTCCCGGAACCCCTCCACTAACACTTAAACTTTATGGTATGGTATTAAAGTTCAAATTGACTTTTAAGTATTATTACGAATCTTTTGTATGGGATTATAGAAAAGTGTTGTTTTTAGACTTTTTCAGGCAAATTTTTAAGGTACTTCAAGGAATATTATAAAAAAAGAATTAGAGAAATCGGTTCAGCTGCTCTCGAGATTTGTGCTTAGCAACACATTCAGCGATTCATTTTTTTATTATAGATGAGATTAAAAGATACCGATACTCCTGAATATTCTAGTGTAAGGAAGAGAACATGCAAATAAATAGTATGATTTCAAATTGTAGAAACTATGAATTTCAAACTGACTTTAATATCAAGCAAAGGGAAAATAAAATGTAGACTCTTCACTCACCTTATATTAATAGGATGTTGGACAGGCCTCTCCCAATCCGTATACTCATTAATGATAGTCGCCAGTATCTCTGACAGATGGTAGCTGTACGTGTTCCTAACAAATGACTTTAATATCTTGGACCTTCTGTCTGCTTCTATACCGTATTGTACGTCATCACCGCTGAATGCAAAGTAGGCTTCAGCTTTTGTCACTCCTAGCATAAGGTCGTATCTATAAACAAATACATTATATATACTTTCTTAAAAACAAGTAATTTAAAGATTAAGAAGAGTTTGAACGCTGCCATCTATCATGGTAATAATGGTACCTTTCAAAATTTCTCTACGTTATTAAGTGAATTATACCACTTTCTCTTACCTTGTAAAAATTAAAAACAAACCAGGGATATGAGAATTAACGAAAATAATAGATCAAGGACTGCGTCGACCATTTACTGAATGCAAATACTTACTTTGTCAGTTGAGCTACAGCACTCTTCCTCATGAAGACTGCGTTGATAATGTTAATGGCGATCTGTGCTTGCTTCCCAACAGGCGCTCGAGCTATCGGCTGCCCGCCCCACTCGTAGCCATTCTCTGGAGAGACTAGGAGATCACCTGTGTCTGGGGCAAACGGGACCTTATTATTTAGCTAGAAATCAAGCCAACATTTACTAATATTTTCTCAATTTTGAATTTTATTTTAACATTCAATGAATATTCCAAAGATATTGAGGAAAATATCTAGACAAGAAAAAAATCCTATCCTAGGGTGGTGATCAAACCAGAAATGTGAAAGGTGTTCCACAATACGACTACTCAGCCCATTCAGCTCCACCAAGTACTTTGGTGAACCCTAGTTTATTTTAGTCTTTCTGTTTTTGTGTAGTATGTTTACTTTTACAATACCGATATTGAAGAAAAGAAACAAAGTAGTTTATTTGGTACAAAAATAATAATATTAATCACACAATCTTCACAAACAATTTCAAATCAGTACAAAAAGGCTCTCCTCAGAAAACTGTGAATGCCTTTTACTGACAGAAAATAGTAAAAGCATAAGATTCGGTTGGTGGGTTGCCAGAATATAGTTTTTACTAGTCTAGATATATTTCTTTACTGATAATTTTATTAGTATGTTATTTGAATGAAATTTAAAATTAGCACTATTCATTA
This sequence comes from Nymphula nitidulata, assembly GCA_947347705.1. Classification (NCBI taxonomy): domain Eukaryota; kingdom Metazoa; phylum Arthropoda; class Insecta; order Lepidoptera; family Crambidae; genus Nymphula; species Nymphula nitidulata. Next base: position 1,333,446 of record OX374620.1, read on the forward strand.
CTATGTTTAATTAACGGATTCTAAGATCGGGCTGTTTGAAATGCTAGCTATCAAACTAGCTTAAATAAGACAGAACGTTTGTGATATATAAACTTAAATAACTCTGCCAGAGAATGCCAAACACGCAGATGATCCACGCGATAGTCATCATTGCCCGTAGACAACTGCAATATCAAGAATTGCAGTGGGGCATTCTGTAGACAAGATAATATGTTATTCCTTCTCATCCTCTGTAATTATACTGGCGACGTTTCCCTTTACAACGAATCACAGCAAACTGCTTCACAGCTAAAATGCAAAAGGTGGTATTTACCCAGACGGCCCATGAAACTGGCTCTAAGATAAATAATATGAGTTGTTATTTAGAAAACTGCCCACGCCTGGGCAAAGCACAACAGAACTCAGAGGAGCGCGCAATGAAGCAATGAATTCGAGCGGTCCGCTGATGGGCTTGTGAAAGGGGACCACAGGACCGGTCACCACTCCCTGCCTTAGCTTGAGGTATGGATTTAATTATTTATTTTCTATTAATACGTTTTTGTTTGTGTTCAAACCATTATTCATCATCATCATCATCATTTCAGCCGAGAGACGCCCACTGCTGGACATAAGCCTCCCCCAGGGATCTCCAAACCGATCGGCCCTGCGCTGCCCGCATCCATTGGCTTCCCGCGACTCTCACCAGATCGTCGGTCCAGCTTGTGGGGGGCCTACCAACGCTGCGTCTCCCGGTACGCGGCCGCCACTTGACCTTTCCGCCCCAACGGCCGTCAGTCCTCCTCGCAATGTGGCCTGCCCACTGCCACTTGAGGTTCGCAATTCTTCGGGCTATGTCGGTGACCTTAGTTCTCCTGCGGATCTCATCATTTCTAATTCGATCACGCAGAAAAACCCCGAGCATAGCCCTCTCCATTGCCCTTTGGGTAACATTGAGCCTTCTTATGAGGCCCATTGTAAGCGGCCACGTCTCAGTTCCGTAAGTCATCACTGGCAACACACACGAATTAAAGACTTTCGTCTTGAGACACTGCGGTAGTTGGGCCGAGAATATGCTGCGAAGCTTCCCGAACGCTGCCCAGCCGAGTTGGATCCGTCGATTAACCTCTTTCTGGAAGTTGGACTTACCAAGTTGGACTGTTTGTCCCAGGTAAACATATTCGTCAACAGCTTCCAGTGTAGAGCTCCCAACCTTCACAGGAGCGGGTACAACATGGGAATTCGACATAATTTTCGTCTTATCCATGTTCATTTTAAGACCCACTTGTTGGGAGACTCTACAGAGGTCGTCGAGCATTGTTGTACTTGAGCTGTTTGAGAGCTACACTAATCTCGTACAGGCTGACGTCCGGGATATCTTCTGTGTAGTGTCGGGTTAATTTGGCTCTTGGATCGGTGGCCTGAGTGACAGGTGTGCGTGATGTCGCGTAAAGCTGTCCGTAGAAGTTTTCAATCTCGGCCAAAAGCTCAGGTCGTGACGTAATGAGTCTGCCGTCCTCCGTCTTCAGCTTCGTCAGCAAACTTTGTCCAAGCGAAAGATCTCGTGCGAACACTTTGGAGCCTTTGTTCCGCTCGATCGCCTCTTTAATACGTTCTGTATTAAATCGGCGTAAGTCACGAGTCAAGGACTTAGAGATCTGCTTATTGAGCTGCCGACGAGCATACTCAGAAGATTGCATAACCATACGTCTTTCCTCCATCAGCTTCAAAGTTGGCTCGGAGATTTTCTTAGCCCTTTTGTTACGGCTGGGTTTGAAGAGCTTAGAACCCACCGTAAGGACAGCTTCCACGAACCTGTCATTGTAAGTGTCCACATCTGTGCAGTCCTCCAGGCAATCGAAACGATTTTGCAGTTTTTGCATTTTAGGTTAGCTGCAGGGCGGAGCGTAGACTTCATCAGTCGATACCTCTCGGATTTCACATTGAGGTTCAATGTGCCTCGTACCATTCGGTGATCACTCCCCGTGTTAAACGAATTGATCACTGAGACATCATTGAATATCCGAGTCTTAGTCGACATGATGAAGTCGATCTCATTTTTCGTTGCGCCATCCGGACTTTTCCAGGTCCATTTTCGATGCGGCCGTTTTTTGAAGAAAGAGTTCATCATAAAGAGTCCCTCCCTCTCCATGTAATCGGCCAGCATTTGACTAGAGGTCAAGTTCCGGATTCCAGCTCCAAATTGCCCCACTTTCAACTCATCATCGCCACGTTTGCCCAGCCTTGCGTTGAAGTCTCCCATGACAACGGTGTAATGAGTTTTGGAAGTATGTATTGCCCGAGAGATATCCTCATACATTACTTCTACTTCCTCGTCGGGGTGAGTCGAGGTCGGGGCGTAAACCTGTATGACCTTCAATGAATACCGTTTGGTAATTCTGAGTATAAGGTAAACCATTATTACATTATGAAATTTATGCCCACTAATTTATACTATAGAGGTATAGACATATTGATCCGACTCGAAGGACTAGTTTTGTCTACGCCTTTATAGTTCTATAGTATACTATATGAGCGCTATCTTCGTGCGTAGACAGAAACATATAAATAGCTTTTATGGATGCTAGGTTTCCAGCTAATTGCTATCAGAAAAACGAATAACGAATTTCACTGTAATACTCGTCCTGTACGAGAGTTTATTATAGGAGAATTAATTGAAAACTTGAATTACGCGCTTAGAATAATAACTCCTTTTAGGTAAACTATGGCGCCCTACGGTTGAATAATAATAATAATGTATTCCGTATTCAAGTTTGAAGATACTAAATAATCATTGAATATTGGGCGTAGACTGAATTGTAAATAGCCTATCAAACTAAAATTCATTAACAATTAGCTTTCCTAATTTGAAATGATTTCCTTATATCGGTACTCTATAAAGTCCTTGAAGATTCTCATAAGCACAAAACCAAACATGTTGATAAATTTATGAGAGCATCTAAATATTTTGCCCAAAATTTCTATACGCTTCAAAAAATAAATCCACAACATCCAAGCCTAACAATGAATAAGTTAGTTTTGAAAATTCATACAGCGAGTTGAGTTACCGTTCCAACGCAATTTCGCATCGTAGGAGTACAGTTTGAACTCTCGTAATTTACTATTCCAGAGTAAAAAGCTTCCGTTAAACGCATTCTGAGTGGAGTATAATGGCGTGTTTAACTTCCGAAAATAGAGATACGGAACTGGGGAAAAAATGGTAGACAACAAAGTAAGATCGTAGATGAGAAAAGTTTGCTGAGACAATTTAATAACGAGTCTGCGACGACAGCCGGAAAGAAAATTCCAGAAGCCAGAACCGACATTTTTTTGTGTCGTTGTTAAAATAAAAGTAAGAATGAATATTGGTGGAGCACTCGGTTTGATTACAATAATAGTTTTCTGTGAGGGTTTAGATGGAAAAGATTTGATAGTACACGTTGATGACGAGGAACTAAACTTAGATGAAAGTTACTTAACTTACAATATACAAGCTGAAAGAAAAAGTCCTAGACTGTAAGAGATTGATTCCTTTCATACTTAAATCAAGTATTGTTTTCTGGTCTCTATGTGGTGGTTATTAAAATTCATACTATCACCACATGAGTATTAAGTTATGGTAACAAAACAAATAGTTTTGATACAAAAACGAAATCATTTTAGCTGTAACTGTACAGTTTGGAAAGCTGTATTTTATTTATTACGTCAGCAAAATCTTCTCAGAGAAAAATATGTCTTAAAAATATGTTCGTCCTTATATCAAAATTAATGTCAGAACTTACGGAGTAAGTTTTAAATTTTCTTCCAAAAAGTTAAACAACTTTTTTCACTGAATAAAGAAAGTAGTTAAATTTCCTATTTGTGACTTCAAAACTTTGAACATAAATTTTATAAAGTAGGACGTCAAACACTTAATTCAATAATAGTGCTTTTAAAACTCAATTGTCGGATGACACAAATGATTTTGCGTTCCAAAACATAAACTAAAGTGTTCTAAGTTTAAATTAGAAAAGTTAAGACAATTTAATATCAAGCATCGGAAGACAAACAAGAAAGCGATGAAGTGAAAACAGCTAGTGGTTTCACTGTCGTAATTTAGGGAAGTTGTTGCGGTGACAAAAACTTTTATAAGACCTAAGAACTTCTACAGAAGTCGTTGAAAGAAATAGACTTACAGATAAGAAACGCTGACGACAATATTATTGTCTTATTGACTTACTTTTTTATACATACATTTTATAGTATTATAAGAAATAAAATTATATTACAAATACCTTTTCTTTTATAATTTGGTGAAGTGTTTATTAATGTGATTTTTGCGTCTTGCTTTCTTATGACCTATCAAGAAGTATGAATGGAATAAAAATATTTCATTTCTTACCAGTAGCCCTTTAACTTGGCTTGCCCTTATTCAAAAAATAAGTTATTCCATTTAAAAAATAACTGTTTGTATGTTTGTACCCTTTGTACTCCGAAACGATCGATCAGACTGTTATGAAATTTTGATGGTATTTTTTTTTTAATTAATTTTCTTATAAAACCTAACAGCACAACATATTTAGGTTTGATATAAAATTGTGCCAGTGCTATGTATCTAATAGCTCTATAATTGTAAGTATCGTAACTAAACCGATTATATCAAATATGAATTTATTCTTTAGACTGACTTGACTAAGTCTTTCATTATAGCGATTTTTTATTAATGGACAGAAACAAAAAGCTTCTCTCATAACAAACACAAAACATCTTAGCAAAGTTTAAACATAAAAAGGAATAGTTCACGTCGTATTTAAAATTATAACCCGTTTCTAAGTGAAATATTTAGAAAATTGTTTTAATAAATCGCGAAGTCGAGTGTGCTTCTATTATTCAATATAAAGTACCGTGGAATCTAGACGGGTGTACAATTGAAATTCCATTTGACTGGTGGTCAGCCCTCTACGAAGCTACTGGTCGAGAATGCGAACAATTTAGGAATGATTGACAAGATATTCTTAGTCTTGTTGTTCCTGCTATACCTATAGTTATGTGTTTACGGTCCACTTCGTGCGGCTGTTTATATACTACTAGATCGGACGCGGATCTATATAATTATCCTTCTATTTTTGCAGCGGATCACTTGGGACGGCTCAGCAAAATATCAACTTGTCACTTTGAATTCGGTGGAACCCAGGGCCAAGAGACTTATTGGCGACGAAAAATTGGTGGAGATCAAGCTGCACAGCTTTGACCATCGCCTCATTGAACCAAGCTCAATGCACCTGTTCGGTGCATTGTATGTTACCGAACACCGTTTCGACGTCACACACACGTGCCGCCCGCCCCGTCGCGACGGCAAGAGTATTTTAGCTAGTTAGTGCACAATAAATTACCGTCGCGACCAAGTGCATACCTAGCAAACGTAATTCTAGCTCTGATCAGTTTTTGCCGCATCACTCTGTTCATCGTGAGGAGTCTGTCACCACCAAATTACGCGTCGTTTTCAACGCGTCTGCAAAAACGTCGTCAGGACAAAGCCTAAACGACTGTATGTATACTGGGCCAAACCTACAACAGGATCTACAGTCACTCATTTTAAATTGGCGCATATATAAGTATGCTTGGACAGCTGACATTGAAAAGATGTATCGCCAATTGATCATCCATGAAGATGATCAAGCATATCAAAAGATCATCTGGCGGCAAAGTTCTAATGAACCAATCAAAATTTATCAGTCACCTATGGAACGAAAGCGGCACCCTTTTTAGCAATGACGTCCTTGAGGAAATTAGCATAAGATGAATGCCAAAATTATCCTACCGCAGCAAAAATTTTGGAAAAATCCTTTTATATGGATGATTGGATTTATGGAGCACACGATCTATGAAAAGGTCAAAAACTTATTTTAGATATGCATTTGTTATTAAAATCGGGAGGATTTACGCTAAGAAAGTGGATTGCGAACGATTCAGCTCTATTAGATAATTTTAATTACGAGCTAAGCACTAGAACTGATCATTTCAATTTTAAAAGCGATACTATGTCGAAAATTTTAGGTCTACGTTGGATCCCAGATAAGGATGTATTTACATTTAATAATATTATTTATCATAAATCATCAAGCATAACAAAAAGAGAGTTACTGGGAGAAATATCTAAAATATTTGATCCCCTGGGATGGCTAACTCCCCTCACAACCACATTTAAACTATTGCTTCAACAACATATGAATAAACTTTTTGTATCACCTCAGATCGACACTCCAAAAATAGATCAAATTAACAATATCATTCACTTAAGTGTATCAACCACAGAAGAAAAAAATGATACTGATGTTTCGTTAAACCAAAAGTTCACTCAAATTGGAGAGCAAATAAAGAACTTAAAATCAAACATGAAGGATATAGATTTTGATGCTGTATCATATCATAACGTACATCAATACGTCATCGGCTACGTAGCAGTAGCCATAGCAGTTGGTATCATCCTGGCCTTGCTGTATCGTCGTTGGGCAAGGCGATATTGGCCGCAGAGAGAGCGGCCGCAGGACGAGAGCAGCGTGAGGGACGCGGGCCCTACCCGCCCGAGCGGGGTCCGCCCGCCTCCCAGCACCAACGTCGTATGTAGTGGTAGTGTTAGTGTTTGTGAAGTGCCAAACGTGGCTTATAAGGCTAATGTGTTAAATCAACGCGAAAACGAAATAAATGATGGTCACGCGAGTGAACACTCGCGCACTTAGCGCGAGTGTTCAATCCTAACATCCGATTAAGTGGAAGAAAAAGGACAGGGTAACTTCACTCTATATTAAAAAAAGGGGCAACCCTTATCAATCAATTATCAGATATTGTAAACTATGTCAAATTTAAAATAACTTGTATTAATGTATCTCATTTGTTAGTATCTTTATCTTACGACATCTTGTGCCGGCCCGGAATATGTTCGGTGCATTGCATGTTACCGAACACCGTTTCGACGTCACACACGTGCCGCCCGCCCCGTCGCGACGGCAAGAGTATTTTAGCTAGTTAGTGCACAATCAATTACCGTGGCGACCGGGTGGATTCACTTATCATTTTATAATCATTATAATCATAGTTAAGTTTTGGGCTAAATATAGTTATATCAATCAATTATCATTTATCATTTACTTTATGTTCCTAACCCGAACAGCACCAGGGGATTACTAAACGTTTGGCGAGCTATCACCCTCGCTTGGTTAATATACCAAACATACGCACTAAGTAAGCACATTTCATCATCTATTATAATGTGCACGGCCAGTGATTAAAATGCTCTGCTGGCTTCGGTGTTCCCTACCGCCTATAACCTGAATTCCTTCAAAGCTGGATTAAATAAGCACATTCTGGGTAAGCTCGCTATATCTTCGGCCCCCTCTTAACTTCTCTCAGAGCAAGAGTGTGATAAAGAGTGAACACATTTATGATAATAAATAAAAATGGCGCTCAGTCTCTCAAATGTGAAGGGTGAAATCTATATTACCCTACGTCTCACACTTCTAAGTGTATCTATTTGTGTTGTTGGCTGACACTTTTAGAGCTTCTTACTATCAAAACAAAACACACATTGCAGTTTGGTACTCGGTTTTCATCAGCTTTAGCAGAATGGGTTTACGTTGTCACTGTCAAACTTATTGTGCTGGCAACAGTACATATAAGAGAAAATATTTCAAATAAAGATGATTGAATTACTGCGTCCCTCTTCAGATACAGTAACTAGACTCCATGAAATAAGTTTAGCAATTCCCACACAGGTATTGGACTATCGGTCAACGATGAAACTAAGTTACACTTGCCGAATAGATGAGTGCTTAACCGATGGCAATAGAAGAGTTTGATTATTTCGTTTCTTTGGAAGTTTGTCCTTATCTGAGGACAGGACTTTGAGAAACTTGAGGTCCATAATGGACGACTGTTATCAGTTATAGTTCACTATATCTATTATGTTCAAGATTAAGTTTGACGAAAGTATAATCATTATGTTATCAGTGTACGTCAATCTTGATTTACTACGTTAGGTATAAAAGCTATTGCTGCGTAAATCTATTCCATTATTCGAAAAGAAATTTATCTTTCACGTTTTTACTCTAAACCTTTAAACCGGCATTAGGTAAAATTTTGCATACAGATAAATTACATCCTAAGAAAGCACATACACTAGCTTCCACGTGGGTAGAGCCGCGAGCGACCACTAGTAAATAGTAATTTAGAAATTAATCCTCCAACCATTTTGTTCAAGTACTTTTATAGTTTTGGTGCTTACACAAATTAAGAATTCAAAACGTGTTTTCTTATTAGTCCATAAGTAAATTAATTCACAGTCTTCTTAATCCTTGAGACTAAGATAATCTTTGAGACCGTAAAAGTACTAAAAGCTTTTATCAAAATGTTCAGTTCACATAGAATCAATATCGATGTAATTGAGAAAATAAAACCAACTTAATTCAGCCAAGTGCTTTAAAAGCGTAGCGCATTAGTTAATGTGTATTTACAAAAATCTGAAGAAGGAAAAGATAAACAAATCTGTAATTACAAAAGTAGCGCCGGAGCGTCTCGTATAATTAGAATTCAAAAAGCGCTTAAGTGCTTCTTATTTTAATTAAAATTAACCTATTTGTTCGGTGGCAATTCCTAATTTTTCCTTGTTTCGTCACGAAGAAAATTGGCAATGAAAGACACGTACGGATTATTATAATAGAATATTTTCTTCGATACTGACAGTCTTGAAGGTGACTCTGAGGTCACGGAATTTCACTGACAATCCTATTATTTTTGTTGTCTTATCACGATTTGCTTTTTCATTATTGAAAATGTATTTTTATAATGTAAAGGTATTTACTTGTTGTAATATCGGTTCTGTCAAATCATAGCGTTTTGTGTGTATCAAAATCAATCAATTTTTGAGTCATAACTAGAAATATTGTAGTGTTTTAATGCAATTTAAAATATTAAAAAAACATGGCCGCATGTTTATGCTCCGTATGGTCGTCTGGGTAGTACCACCGCCTTTCCTGTTTTGGCCGTAAAACAGTTCGTTATACTTCGGATTGAAGGGGAAGTAGACAGTGGTAGGCATTGGATGCAAGTGTCTTTAGGTGAAGGTAGGCACTTACTACCAGGTGGGCTAACAGTTTGCTTGTCATCTAGTTGTATAAAATATATGAAAAAATCTATTTCTTACCAATAACTACACCATCAACACTCGGCCCGAATGCGTAAGCAAAGTCTGGGCCTTGTACTGGTGCTGACAGCATCGCTTCTAGTGGTCGCTCCCGCAGACAACGAAGTAAGGCTGGTGGTGTCAGTTCTATAGAAAATAAAAAGCGTCATCCATCAGATCAAAATGATAAAAATACAAAGCAGCTTCGCGATTAAAGATTGCGAGTAACGTATTGTTGATTCTGTTTATTTATTTTGTTGGGTTTGTGTGTTCTCGGCTTTAAAAAAAAATATTTTTACAGGTACGTATTTGATTCTAATAGCCAATCGTGTTGCTTTAAATTTAAGCAAATGTTATGTTTACAGATAGTATTGGAGTTCCAGCCTGCAGTTATAAATATCAATGTCGATTATTATAACAAGGAACACACCATCAAAATTGCATGTCTCTAGGACCAGCGGCTTAGGCTGTGCGTTGAACCAAATAAAATAAACAAAAGAAGGATTTATTGTTTTCAGTAGGTGTCTACAATACAGTCCCACATTAAAGATAATGTCAATAGAATAATAATCTCACTCCTCATTTAGATTCAGAAGTGTTTTGTGTGAACTAGTGTGTAATTTGAGTGCATTTGTGTATGTTCTTACGTGTGTAAAAGTGTCGCTTTAAGGAATAAGTTCACAAACAGTCCACGATTTACCGTTGTATAGACAGCACAAATACTAACACCGTTCAAAATTTTTCATAGTCTATAACGCGATAGTAAATATCTTCAGTCTGCACCATAAGAGTTTTGTGGCTAAATCATCTGGGGCATGAACCGGAAACTTGTCAGTTTTATATTTCTGGAAAATTCTGTTCTGCTCTAAGGTCCAATAAAGTAGAAAGTAAGACACGCCACATAAGTTCCGATATCGAAAGTTCTATGCCAAAAATTCGGAACACGAAAGCACTAAAATTTTGTTGGGACGATAACACCAATTTAGGATCGATTGGATGTCCGATATCAGGAAGTATGTTTAATCTTCTCTCTTTTATAATATTAGAAAATTTTCGCTTAATTTAAGATATTTATAATTTTTTAAAGTACAAACTAAAAGAAAATTACTTTGCGTTAAAATATTTCATGTCGCTCGTTCTAATGTTGCTTTTGGTAAATTATTCCTTTTTACAATTTGTTACTCTTTTATACTGATTTTTTTGGTATTATTTCTTTCACTACAATGAGTACCTGAATTTAGAAATATCTTTTTATAATCAATGAAATATAAAGGAACATACATCAAAAGAATATGTCAGTTAACTAATCTTTGGTAGCACCTATTTGTTCTATGATCTTGTAAATAAATAAAACAAAGCAAGTAGATAAGAGCTCGGTGGCGTATTGGTTTGAGCGCTCTAGTTTCGGATACGAAAACAAAGAAACTTTCGCCATGGTCGACCCTGGGATGGGTTAACCAAAATTTATAATCTCGAGCTCCTCCGTGCTTCGGAAGGCACGTTAAGCCGTTGGTCTCGGTTGTTACTACAACCGCTTTAACCCACCAACCCGCATTGGGCCAGCGTGGTGGTGTTATGGCCCAAACTCCTCATGTGTTTCTTCCATGTAGAAAGGCCTGTGCCCAGCAGTGGGACGTTTATAGGCTGGTGATGATGATGATGATGAAGTAGATAAGCATCTTAATACTATTATATTACCTGGAGAACAATTAGCGTGTGTCGCTACAATCGCTGCGTATTTATTGGGATCTGCCACCAGCGACCATGGGCTGAGCCCCGACCCTGACATAAGTACCGCTCGGTGGAAGAGGAGACCTGCAACAAAGATTGCAATCAATTTTCCAAAATTTCTCCTTATAGGACCTATGAAAATGGAACACAGATGAAGTGTTATTGTTATTCAAAGTTAAAATGATGGTAACAAAAGCGCAAATTAAAATGTCCAAGAATATTATATTAATGTTAATTCTCAGGCTCAATTTGAGGGCGATAATAATTATAAAACACATATTATTAGAGTACCGCTGAGAAAATATTGAACTTTTCAATTTGAAATTAATTAAAACGTTAAATAAAACAATCCGGATAAGCCTATTTTATCTTCCATTGAAAAAATAAACAATACCTTTGGGCATTTTGAGGATGAAAATTAAAAACAAATTACCCATCTTGAATTTCGTGATGATTCTATTTTGTTCAACGATTCCACGTAATTTGATATAACGGTTTTGCGCCTGAATGAGAATGGAATATTAAAGTAAAGAGTGCTTGAGTTTTACGTAGCTGCTATTGTTATTACTTACCGTGTTCCATCTGAGCTAATCTTGCAGATTTCACGTATATTTTTAAGCAATATTACATTTTATTTCAGCAGAGATTCTATAAAGACAAGGTGAAAAAAAAGCGTTAACAACTGTTACGTGGGTAGACGTTGAGTTTCGAGTGCAAGCTTACTTGGAAAGGATATGAATTATTGAGAATTAATTATTAATAATTTTTAGAAAGGCACTTTCCAGAAATAGATTATTTCTGTATCGACCATCTGGAGTGGTTGTAACACACTTTGCCAAATCAGAGGTCTCAGCTTCGAATAGAAATGTTTCTGTAATAAACACGAATATATTTTGTTCATAAGTCAAGATTGCAAGCGTATTCTGACAAGCGGCGTTAGCCCTCCGGAGGGCTTTGACAATTGAAAAATGAACTATCTGGAATCTAATGCTTGACCGTATAAAGTGTAGAATGAGAAAAGCCTATATTAAAGTCAAAGTCAAAGTCAAATTGTATATTGCATTCATGAATGTGAAACGCGATAGTATTACATAAATTATCCAGTACATCATGATACCCTATATTCAGCAGATGATGATGATAATGACCTGTAAAGAGGAAACTGTTACGTTATATGTGAAAAAAATAGTTGTTATGAAGGATCCAGGATCCTTTGCGATCGTCCTTAAACACCATACCAAAGTTTCAACACAATCTAATCAATGGCTTCGGAGGGCATAGAGACAAACATACAATCAAAATGTGTTAATTTATTTGCACAATAACCATTTTATTATTAGGGCTAGCCGTAACAATGTAATTTATCACATAAACAATACTTTTGTTCTAGTTATGAACGTTACTACATTCATAACTAGAAAAAATACACATTTGTTTTTCCACCTCGTGATTTACGAGAAAATATATCTCTCACCGTTCCATTTATATTGAGATCAAAGATGCATGAGAAATGGATGCACTTATTTTTCTGTTCGTCTCTATTCTTCGAATGAAAAATAGAATTGCTCCCTACAGCGGATTCTCATTCATCTCGCATCCCGATCAGTATGGCTGCCGGTACGGCTTACATAGTCGCGAAGTGAATATTCAGTTGTTGATTTTATTACATCCATTTAAAACGCTTTGATGTAATAAACTACTGCTTGGTTAGGAGTTGGAATCTTTTTCTTACCATCCCACGAATGGATATCTTCCATCCCTTTTATAAATAAATATCCTTTAGTACGTTCCAATCACTGTTTTACTTACAAACAATCTCATCCTGCCTCATTCTGCGCTTTCTAGTTATCAGGAGAAGTTTTAAAAGAAGCATGTCTATTAATTACTCTTTGGTTTGAATTTTTCCGGACTTTATTTAATTCCGTTAAAGACTTCGATATTTTCAGAAGAAATAACGTGGGAATCGAACGAGTCTTTCTAAACGAGTCAGATTATTTTCTTTTGCGCAAGCTTTTGCTTATAAATTTTAATTAGAAACTATCTGTGTCTTAATTGAAACTGTTTTGCTTATCTATTTGTTTGCAATCTTGGTACAAAATAAAATTTAGCACCTAAGTATGTGTTATTTATTTGTAGCATATTATTATGTCCAGTATTAAATTTTACAGTCATAGAGTACTAAAAGTATTTAGGACATAGTAGTGTAACTTTTTATGTGTAACGTCACTATTATATAATAGCTAAATAGAGATTTAGTACGTGAATGAAATAACGAGAGAGAAACCAAATATAACGCAAAAATGTGAATTAGAATTAAGAACTCACATTACTTTTAAATGTTGTTCGTAAATTTAGAAAGAGATAAGAAGTGGTAAAACATCGCAATGTTAAAGTATCAGTAGTATTTGCCATTTTAATTTTGAGCACCCCGCTGGAGTTGCTTAATTACTTTAAATTGTTATATTCCTGCGGCGATAGAACTCACTGAGGATGCTGATTTTAATAGGTAATTAAGCAACGTATTGGTTTTCGAAGCATTTTAAGTACGTACGTATGTGTATTCAAATGTGGTCTTAAAGCCGTGCTGTGTAGATATACTTTACAAAGACAAGTGCGCTTGCCACGCGCTGTTACCGTTGGCTGTTTTATTATTGTAAAGTGTAGGAATCTACGGAAACGGACTTTAATTCGTCAGGATGCGTTATCCTTCAAGGGCTATGACAATTGGAAAATCAATTGTGTTTGGAATCTAATGCTTGATAGGTAAAACCAAATTTTCATGTTCGGTCACATCGTGTGCCAAAGCGGTGTCGTTTAAATGATGTATGACATGAACTGTTTAAAAAACCTACAATTGACTAATAATGACGATAATGCGTAATTAATTAAAATTAATCTCCAGACACACTGGAAAATAATGTATCATAGTAAAAAGACCGTTTCATTAACACAATTAAATTTTAAATCTCATACAATATAGAAAAAGAAGCCCTTATTGTAACAACGGGATTAACCCAACTAATCCCGACTTTTTGCGACGAAAGCTCCGTTTGTTTGTTAAGAACTAGTTATTCATTCAGAGCTCGTTTCTATGTCGGAGATATGGAAATGGCATTATTTCCCTCGAACTTTTTGTTACGTTCGAGAAATTTATGCATACATACTAAAACTGCTTTAACAGTAGACCCGTTATTGAAAGTTGGTATTAAATAACTGATACAAGTTTTGTTGATTTTGATACCAGTAAAAATAATATTAATAATAATCATCATCATTAACAGCCTTTATGTATATGTCCTACTGCGCCTGGGTATAGTCCTTCCTACATGGGAGAAGCAAGCGAGGAATTTGGAGACGCTGGTGGATAAGTGATAGCTGTTGAAGACGGCTTAAAGTGCCTTGCAAGGCAAAGAGGAACTATCGTGGACACAACTGTTTGATTGTCCCTGGATTAACCTTGACGAAAGTTGCTTTGATTTCAAAATCAAAACCAATATCCAGACAGCTGCTCAAAGCGAGCTCTTTAAGTATATCTGGACAAAGTATTTGTAGATAGTATAAAACAGGAAACGTTAGGATAATCGAAACTTCCTCGTCAGGTAAAAATGAATAATGATGGTACAGACGACAGCACATCAAGTGTAACAGTTGCTCAACGCCGCCTCTATTTCGAGAGTAATAAGGGCGGTAACAAGGCCAAACTGTTGCGAGTAGATGTGCTGTTACGAGTCAAATCTGTAACAGAGCATTCATTTCAAATGTGTAGAGCTCGCGGGAATGTTACACAATACTAGGAAACGTGAGGTTTTAGCCGACTTTAAAAAGAAGAGGTTATTCATTCAGCTGTATGATTGTTTTTGTATGTTTGTTATCTCAGAACTTCGTCATTCATAAACTAATTTATGATTTTTTTAAATTAAAAGAGTATGCTTTCAAATTGGTCCCATAGATTTTTTTTTCAGCATCGATTCCCTAGTTCGGTTTTAAAATTAAAATACCTCATAATTAATAGACCTTCGAAAGTAATCACTGAAAATTGTATTTTTTTTAAACAAAAATATAAACCGACTTCAAAACACTAAAAAGAAAAAAAGAAAAGTGGCGTAGTGGTATGAGCGCACTGGTTTCGATTACGCAAACAAAGCAACTTTCGCAATATTCGATACCGGGATGGGTCAATCAAAAAAAATGTTATCTCAAGCTCCTACGTACTTCTGAAAGCACGTTAACCGTTGGTCCCGGTTGTTACTACAACCGCTTCAATCCACCTACCCGAACTAGGCCAGGGTCGTAGTGTTATGGCCACACACTCCTCGTGTGTTTTTCTCATGTAGGTAGACCTGTGCCCAACAGTGGGACGTATCAGTAGGTATATATGGCCGGTGATGTTGATGATAAAACAGGTAGGTACCTACTTATTTCATAAAAAAAAATTTTTGGAGTTGGTGCTACACTTTTTATAGTTTCTGGAAACAGCTTAGCACCAACTACAAAAAATAACTTTTTATGAAATAAATGCCTAATTTTATTTAATCATTTTTAATGTTTAAAAGTTGGTTTTTATTTTTGTTAAAAATGATGTTTCATATAACGTATTTCGTATCATACCCTACCATCAAGAAATCTATGCAAATATTCAGAACGAAATAGTGGAATAAAACAAAGCAACCTATAGTTTGTTTTGATTTCAAACCTTTCATTAGGACTACTTAATAGAGACCATTCGTAAGGTAAACAAAATAATAGGGTTTCCTAATAAACATGTACGATCACGAAATAAGCTTACTTTTGCATGGAACTTCTGAAAAAGCTTCAAAATGTGTTTTTATTATTGAGAGTAGGGAGTATACAATAAAAAATGTTATGACGAACAAATGAAGCAGATTTGCGCGTTGAATATAAAAAGACTGCAAAGTCTGAAGTAATATAAAAAATAAGAGCGTCTGACTATTACCTTCTCTTCATAATAAAACCAACACAATGCTTCACCTTGGTTTCTTCAATGACAACAACAGGTAAGCATGTATATAGGAGAAGCACATGAGGAGCTTAGGCCATAATATCTGGTCCAATCATTTGATTGGTGGGTTAAAGTGGCGGGCTGCTATATTTATTTAGTATATTTCTAATATTTATATATACATTATTATCAATATTTATCCGTTATCTAGTCTCCATAACACAAGCTGTTAATGATGCTTACTTTAGGCTAGATAAGAGGTGTGAGTGTATGAATAAAAAAAAAGTGGTAGCAGTCACAGCCCGGACCAATGGCTTGTGCCTTTCGAAAGCACGAAGGAGATTGAGATTACAAACTTTTATTTATTTATAATCTTATTTTTTATTTCTTTTCGGTGTGCGTTTAGCTGTTTTTGGTTTTCAATCAGTATCTTTTGTTACTTATTTGAGGTTCGTTTGGGAAACAGTTAATGGCAAGCCTTTTTTAAATTCTCGTTTCCCATCCCAGATTTTTTTGTACTTTTGTTTACATATTTTATAAATCTGTTATAGTTGCAAGTGAAGAAGAAAATAGAGTATACTGCACGATATTAAGTGCAGGTGGTATCTCCTTAGTTCTAATTTACAATCCAGGTTTAATATACAAATGGCTGTCTTAACTTACACTAGTTAATAACTTTGTAACACATGCATAATTTTCTGCCGTGTTAGCGTAGTAAATCTCAAAACAAACTTCGTTTTATGAAAGTTCATGAGCTGAAATATACATGATACATTGTCGCCAGTCGCTAGTTTCTTAGCAAGCACAAATACATGGTAACTCCCATTTACACATTATAAGCAATGTCTTGAAAGTACTATTTCATGCTGAGCAAGTTCAATATCTATTGCACCGAAATTTTCGGGTCTGATTTTTTTTGCTATTCATCGTAGCCCAGCTATTGGCCTATATATATTTTACATTTTTAATGTGGGAATCACTGTCTATGCATATAAAGAAGAATTTTCACACTAGGCACAGTCCTTTCTGCATGGGAGAAACACATGAGGAGTTTGAGCCATAACCCCACTACATATCAGTACCATATCCTACAGTACGTAAGTATCCCGTGAAACAGCAGAAAAAAATATCGCAAAATAAGTTGAGTCGCAAATTATGTTAATTAGGCACCCAATAAGCTTTTAAAAACTTTTATTTTAACTTTTATTACAATATTTTAATATTTATGAAATACGTGTTAAGTGGAGACAATTAAACTGTTTGACTACCAGATCAGAAGTGTAGCTCCTCGCTGCGATGATGCATATTGTCTTCAGTTGCATTGTCAGCATATTTGTTGTGACGTAGGGCTGGCGCCATACATAACACGCATGAGAATTCATGGGCTTAAATATGAATGGCGTGTCTGAAAAATGATGCTTTCTAAACATCATTTCATGGCCTATACAATGTTAACCCTTTTAAATGGATAGCTTAAGTGAAAAGCTCGTTTTATTATCGTTGTATGGAAGTATGGACTTGTATTCAAATATAGTTAATACCTTGTGTGTAATCAAATTGGGTCTCAAATTCAAGTTTGTGCCTCTATGGAAAACTGTAGCTTAATAGATAGGTAAGTCAGCGAGACTGTCATAAAAGACGGTGATAATTTGACATGATATGAAATGTATTTTGACTACAGACCATAGAATTTGAAAACTCTGAATTCAATATACTTAAGACAAACAAAATCGTTAAGCTGGCCTTATTAACCTCGTTGTGGCTGCTCTGAGTAGAGCTAAACGTTGAGTCCAGATATAGACTCATTTTAAACTCATCAACGTCATAATAATCTTAGTCAAAACACTGCTGCAATTTCCACGACAAACGATCCCACGCTGCACTCATCCAGCGACTACATGCGACCTTGACCACATCGTTGGTAGTTGGAGAAATGCCCATGCTGCATTTTTCAGTCCGTGGTAGCCACTGTAGAACCTAACCTCTCCAAGGGCCATGGTTTTGCGAGCAGAAATTATTGCCTTCTAACTAGTTAATAAAGTTAGTAAGACATTATTATAAACCAGATACTTCAAATCACGTTTTCTTATAACAAGGTATGATAATATGTCTCCAAATAACAAGGGATCTAAGCTTCAGATGCTCAATGATACACCACAAGATAATAGCTTCGTTTGTTTTGTTGCTCTGGTTATTTATTCAGAGCTCGTTCGTCGCACTGAGAGATATGGAAAATGGGTTTGTTCCATTCGTTTTGCCGCTTCGCTTCGGTAATGATTTTGTCTAGAGCGTTGCGGACTGCCGCGGCTCCCACGGCGATTCCGCTTAATCAGCGAGTTTATTCCACTTTCTTTTTCATTAACAATGAGTATCTCATTGGATTTAAAATTTTCATGCTTAGCTACAAATATTTCCAACATTAATATAACCAAAAACAACATTATTGAATTTCTATTATATTTGGAATAGAAGAGATGATAATTTTCCGCGTAAAAATTTTAAGTTATTTAATTAGTATCAATATCTTTAAGAATATAATTTAGTGGCAATGTGATAATAGATAATGATATTAAAGAGGGTTTTAATGATAGTACCAAGTCAGATAACATTGAGTCGGATGTCGATTGAACACTAAAGAAACACAATACAAATCAAAAGAAAGTGTAAGCAGAAAATTGAGTACCTAACGCGCTAAGCGATATTCCCCGCGATAAATGCACAAAATATGAATACTAGCCCGCCGACATGTCCTCTTCAATAGAATATTGTTATACCTGGTTCTAAGGTATTTCAAAAATGAACCTGACAGATGGATTTTTAATACTTTCAGCTGCAGAAATTCTCGTGCACTTCGTTATAGTAAAGCAAAATACCTGGTGTTAAATTTTAAACCCATCATACTTAAGTCGTAAGTACACGACTCAAAATCCTTGGGTGTCTTGTTTTTCTAAGGAGTTCTAAAAGATAAATTATAAATCCATTTCAAGTTAAAAGCCGTATAAATGAAATACATATTGCGACTAATTCTTAAAAATTTTCTGTTTCACAGCAACGGCTCACTCTCGTGTTTTTATTACGAACCTGTTGTTTATTTCTCTTTGTTTTGTTAACTACATACTATTACTAACATTTACGAGTTAGAAAGCCCCGGGTCCGTTCTAACACAAATTTAAGCATACACATTTCACCGTGATATGCATTCGAAATTAGTTTTAGGTCGCTATCGTAATTAAAACCATCCGTCAATTAAAAACATTTCTTATAGCATTGCATAGTCAGATGATTAAGTAAGGTACACGTTTTATAGTCGTAATAATGTCCATTTCGATTCCATAAAGTTGGAATGAGACTGGGTATTGTCATTGTTAATGGATTCATTTATTCATCGAAAACAAAATAGTCGCATATGAATGCGATGAAAAATATATTTGTTTGCGAGTTGAAATGGTAACTCATCATCGATTTCGTGAACCCCAAACTCAATATGAATGTGACAGTAATTAATCTTCAAAAGTTACAATTTTCACGAGTAATTGGTTTCTCTATATAAATGCACAGCCCTTTGAATGAATTAGTCAAGTCGATTTGAGTCTTTTGAACTTCGTAAGCATGATTATTATTCACAATGACTGAACTTGCTGTCGTGTCGAAAATTCGAATTGATAAGTTTGAAATTCCCACTCCCGATTTGTTGATATCAATGAAACGAAGTTAATCTGTCAAGCGGCCTTAAACCTCTGGAGGTCTATGACAATTGAAAAATCAATTATGGTTAGAATAAGATGCTTGACGGCTCAAATTTAAACAGGAGGTGGTTTGGAAGTATTCTATACTTTTTTTTGCAACAAAAGTGAGAAAAGGCATACGGCTCGTATACTGGTTGGCGATTACAATAAACTATAGACGTTTCTAACACTTATCCTGTAATAATTGAAAGATAGCGTTATTTAGCGTTTTTTCACTACGCTCCCTTTTTTTTGCAGCGAATTTATTAATTAGCTAGAGTTATCCGCTGAGTGAGGAACTTCAAACTAGCATTCATCTTACTATTCATGTATAATTTCATTTATATAACCATCACAATGGCAGATTAGACATAATTATCTCTTGCATATTTAAGTTACTATCTAAGCATAATATAAAATATTGCATCCATAGACTAGCCACAATGAGAGCGGCACCGGTATTAGAATACCCTATGATACCGAATTCTGGCATTAAGTATTGGAACTGCGTCGTAACATAGAAAGTGTTGCATATTTAAATACGCTATGGTAGACCAGAGCTTTATTAGTGGTTGATACTCAGACGTAGGGTCGGGATTTATTTTCCGCTGCTGCAGAAATTTTTTAATTGGTTTGGTTTGGTCAGGTTTGGTGGTAGGAATTTCCTGAGGCCACCTGGCCATAAGATAGCCAGGTTTCTCTGTTGTTGGAGGTGAAGCCCGCTTCCATTTTCGGCCTTACCTATTTAATTAGCTATTTAATACCAGCTGAAATTTGTAAGCCAAACAAGCATAGTGAACAATTATCTTTACCATTTAGAGTTATCCCAGAATAAATACCCGAGTAATTTACGCCTGCAACAACACTGTGCGTCCCTACGGGATTAATGCGGCAAACACCCATCTTATTTATTCACAGCCAGTCGGCGAGCCTCAGATAATACAGTGAACCATTTTGCGGACGCATCTCCAGCATTGCACTTAATAGTACATGTTCATAAATCGTTTTGTTCATTGTTCTGGCTGGATTTACCGAGCGTATATTATCAGGTTCCTGTCCTTTCGTAATTGGACGTAAAAATTCAATTTCCAGTAAATATTTTGGTTGTAAATTGTTATTATCTGAAAGCGAAATTTAAATTTCAGTTGGTACAAGTTTTTCGTTTTTCGCTTGTTTGGTTGGATTATCTTAAAAATATAGTAAGGATTCTTATAATATAAGTTTATATGACTGTTGATTCAAGTGCTTAAACTAATGTATCTAATCATGATTGGAATTGTAAAGCATTTATCTTGTTATTTTCTCTACAACGTGAATTTTGTGGTGATCCTTACGAAACGTTAAATGTTCTACAATAATTATTCACATTTCGCTTAAGAAAATGTCGAAGATGAAGATAATGTTTTTACTGCAATAGAATGTAATTTTGAATGTCTGAATTCCCTCTAAGTATAAAACAATATTTACATATCAAAAATAGAACAAGTACCTACATACGTTTTGGGACTCATGAGTATGACCTAACAATGGTTGTAATAATATCCCAGCAGTGGGACGGATCCGACTATTCATCATGAGATAAGAAGAGATATCAAATTAGTATTTCTGAAAATTTTAAATCGTTAAGCGACTTTTATCTCTGAGCAAAGTACTTTGAAATGTTAATTGAAATCCTAACATATTGCTTTGCCAGAGGTGAAGTCTTGTTCGCTATAACTGGTCCAATGCTTCAGGGCAACGTTGCCTTGAATGCTTTAGCAACAAAGGCATCTACACTGTCAGATTCAGAAACAATCAGAGTTCATCTAAGTGTGAACAAGATTGCACATTCGCCCTAGCATCTATGAATTCAGATGTATCAAATTGCTGTCAAGCCTAAGTTCGACCTGGGTCTTCAAAAGACAAATGAATATGTCAGTGTGTGAGTGCATGCGTGTAATTGTGAGAATTTCGAATGCAGATATCGTTTAACCTTAATATGGTAATGACATAGTTTCGAAGGAGTCCGTAGCAAGCAGCCATTTTGTAGTCAAGTTTCATCCTTTGTTTACTCAGGGCTATAATTTCAAAAGTTGAATTTAATAAGAGTAATGTCTAGCTGAAATTCAATATTAATATTTGAAAAGCAAAAGCACTGTAAAGACTTAGAATGTTTAGTTCTAAAATACAATAGCTTTACATAATTTTAATAAATAACATCTTTAAGCAATGTCATGGTCTTGATCGTGGGACACAGTGGTTATTAACCCTGTCCACTAAACCAGTGGTCCCGTTTCGTATGATGAGAACATATAAAGTTATGATTATTATGATTAAGTATTATTATTATGATTAAGTTTACGTACTTTTAATAATTAAATATTACTAGATGCACCCGGCATTGATGGAAATGATCGTAAAGAGAGAAAAAAAGGGTTTATACTCCAGGAACCCGCAGTATAACATTCATAGCAATAGGCTTGAATCCATATAACGAAAGTTTTTAAAAATTCATGCTTCTGCAAATTTCAAATTTCACACATGAAAATGACTTTTTGGCGAGATGTAGACACCAAAATATACTGCCTTTTTGTGAAAGGAGGAATATTGCTGATATTACTACAGTAGTAAAAATAGCTCAATCTAGTATTAATTCCCCACATCTTCTTTCCCTTATAAATCTCAGAGTTCCTCACAGGAACCGTAGACGACCCATTACTCTCCATGTTCCTCAAAGTGCTACCAATTACAGAAGTAACTCATTTTTAATACGATCTGCAAACTCTTTTAATAGATTGATGGACCTTCTTCAGCTGGAGATTGATCTGCTTAATACTCATCTGAATACTTTGAAATCCTAACTCATTAAACACTGGTTTGACTTGACTCCCTAATGAACTGCATCGTCTCTATACTCATATACTCTTGTTGAAATGGTACAAATTGTAATACTTAGTGTAGAATCAAACAATTTTTTTAGATACCCTTGTGAAAACTGAAATAGTATAGTTATTTTTGAGATATCCTAAATAATGTTATACAATACTGCTAGTTTTCCAAATATACTAAAAAAAAATAGTTTCGGAACGCATAGAGGACAAACAAACATACAAACATTCGGTTGGCCGAGCCTGTTTGTGTGATTGGTAAGTTCTAGGTAGGTTGTAACCGACTTTAAGAAAAGAATGTTATTTATCAATGTGATAAAGTAGAAATAAATAAAATTGAAAATTTTAAGTAACTCCCGGCCTCATTAATCATCCATTTAAAAACATCTTACTGACACTATTCTTAAGAGCCCAAACACGCTATATCTGAAGTAAGTTTTTTTATGAGCTGACGGCCCACCTGATGGTAAGCGGTTACCGCCGCCTATAGACACCTGCAATAACAAGGAAAAATCACTTAATACTGCAGGTGTGTTGTCATCCTGAGGCCTAAGATGAAATGCCGTCCATGCCCAGTAATTACACTGGCTACCTTTCCCTTCAATCCGAAACACAGCGAACTGTTTCACGGCTGAAATAAGAAAGGAGGCCGAACATAATTTAACAAAAATGGGTCATAATAAGCGACATGTCACTATAAGCGTAGTCATTATATCAGACTTTATTATTAAGTATTTTATATGAAAACCAAACTTCGATGTGTAATTACTTCATATTAAGCGGCAACATAGGCGGAGTCATAATAAACGGATTCCACTGTATACATAATAATATCTTATTTCTCAGTTATCCATACTCAAGCTTTAATTATGTTTAATTAGCAACTTTCTTATGCAAAGTCTGGTAATATTCAGTAAAGAATACTTATCTTATTAGCTTATAGTTTTGGTAAATTTGCTCGGAGCATTGAATGTCGAATACTTAGCATAATTTTCATCTTCTAAATTGTTTGTCTCAGCACTTGACTATGGTAAGTCGTTAATATTGTCATTACAAGTCCCTTCTTGTTGTGTTTATATCTTTACATTGCTGGCAACCTTGTGATATTACAAATTTCCTAAAAGCTCTTGCAGTTTACAAAGGACTGTTTGACTTAGTAAATGTTAGTGTGTGTCTGCGTCTAGAGATTAGTCTAGTTATGAAATGAAAGTATAAAATTAGAATTACAACCTCGGCAGCTCTTTTATCATTCATCAGCTACCCGAATTTCTATTTTACGGTCGATATGTAAATACTCCGAGAGTTTTTTGTGAATGTATAAAAAGGTAATACGAATCGGATTTTTCCTAAGCCCCTTCCTAAATACTTTTATGTCAGTTCTGAGTAAACAAATTGCAAAATGTACAGAAAAAACGTAACTGGTATTTTTTTAAAGTTGTAGATGAGATTTTAGGCAATCCAAAGATTGACCAATCTTTTGAAAGCGAATCAACATTTTTAACATGGCTAATACTGCTCGTTCAGTATTCAAATTTTAAGCACTTTATTTGTCTATTTATTGCTATGTATTCACGCAATTAACCTTACGTTATCTGTTCATAATCATCATCATCTTATGCGAAAGCGTATTGTTGACGACCGCCGTCAACAATACCAGCAACCGCCGACCAATCACAGCGGCTACTTTATTGCGGGGAGCGTGGGACGCGGGGGAAGCGACGCCACAGCCACCGACCAATCACAGCGGCTACATTATTTTCGGGGAGCGCGGGCCGCGGAGAAAGCCACGCCGCAAGCGCATCTGTGATCGGTCGCCGACTCGCTCACAGACCGCTAGTTCTGAGCGTCAAAAGTAGAATAAGAAAAGGATAAGTTTAGTCAGTAAGTGTAGTCTACTCGCAGAAGTGAACATAGAACACTGTACCGAATCAATAATATAACCAGCTTCAAAAAACCGTCGTTGTTTTTTTTTCAAGAACAAACACCTAATACAGTCCACACCCGTTGGCGATCACCAACACGTATCATACTAACCGCTACTGGGCTGGCCGTCCTACACGCGGAAGATACACATGATGACTTTTTTAATACAACTAACGCGAATATTTTCAAGCTTGTCGCCCACCTGAGGTTAAGCGGTCGCCGTAGTCTGTATACGTTTGTAACACGAAGGTTACACACGCATTATAGAAATATTGACAGAAATTGAAATTGGTCATTTTGAGATTTTTTTGTTGTTGTAGAAGTTTTCTACTTGGCATGCTTTTTTTAAGATAAATTCACCGACGGACCTACCCGCCCCTGGCGAAGCAGCAGGGTACGTGTGACGTTGAGTGTATAAGTTAACCTTTGGAATAACTTCTCGCAAAACTCCTGTACAGCCTACTGCCTATTGCAGGAGTGATTTGGCGTCTACCGAATCAAAATTACCGGAGCAAAATAAGAGACAGCTGTACTTCTTGCACTTCAATATTCTATTTGACAGCAATACAGCAGGTATTGCCATTATCACTGTCTACCTCATATCTAGTCAACGTACCTTCAGGAACAGCCAGCGATGTCAACAGAAAGTGCACACAAGCTGCTCCCGTCCCGTGTCCCATCAAAGTGACATTTGTCGGGTCCCCACCGAAGACTGCCACGTTTTCTTTTATCCAATGGAGGGCAGCTATCTGGTCCATCAAACCGTAGTTGGCAGGGGAGCGGGGGAACTCGTCTGATCGAGGGTTCAGGAAACCTGAGGACAAAGTAGAAAAAATACTGTTTAATTGCAATAAAATAGTTTATAGTCATGTGGGTTTTGCTGTTGAGATTTTTATTCACTAGAAAGGATTACACCATCAACTCTTAGATCTGTAGATTCTGTTAATAATACGTCATCATGTAACTACGGTAACTGTTTATCATTTATAAGAAAAACACTAAGGAGCAAAACATATGTCGATACTTCACATTCTATTTTATTGGATAACGCCAAAAAGGACTTTCTAAATTAGGTTTTAGTTTTGTTAAAAAATAAAGTTATTGAGAACCTCCTCCTTTTTTGAAGACAATAAAAAAAAAATTTTTATCGACAGCATCATCATCATCTTATCATCCGAGAGACGTCCACTGCCGGGCGTAGGCCTCCTTCAAAGATCAAATTCTTCATCGCGATCAAAATTTGATAAAAAAATGTGAACTTGTTTTATTTTAATAATCCGATGTTAATTATCGCTTCCTTTATTCAAAAGAAGCTAATAAATTTTTAATTTTGCCTCTGAGTTCAAAAGAAGCTGATAATATAATTAAATGTTTCAATAATTAGAAAAGTCTATTGTTTTTTTTTTGATCTACAGAGCGAAGCTCCATAAATGTTCATCATTTTTTAGAAGTTTCTTTATATGGTGTGGAAAAATTGAAAATGGTGCCATTCCTTTTTCTTATCTACTTAACTTAGTGCGGCAAAACAAGCGAAGGAGGCGAAGTTATATTGCGTCAATACCGCAGTGTTAAGACATTTTCCGTGCTGTATATATAAACAATAATAATAATAATGATACTCATACACTCACACCTATTATCTAGCCCAAAGTAAGCATCATTAAGAGCTTGTGTTATGGATACTAGATATAAAAAATACTATCACTATCTAAGAGCGCTGCATGTTTGTAGTGTTCTACTTGATGTGCGGTCATCTGTATCAAAAGGTTCAATCCTCAAAATTCCGTTGATACAGTAATTGAATGGAAAGTCGTATAAGTGTAAACACCAAGTTCTCTCCCCCAAGGATATTAGTTGAGAACCAATCTTAGTTTAATGTTTTGAATGATTAGGCGTTTATGTAAATTTATTACTGCTCAAGGGGCGATAGGAGCGGTGGGAAGAACAATTTAGATTTAGATTGAATGGAATCAAAAATTTGTATTGCTTTGCTAGTTAAAGGCTTTGGAAATTCACGCACAAAACATGCAAAACATGAACAACAGGGTCAGAAGGTTAAGGAAACGATTATAAGGAAGTAGGAGTTCCAAATGTGACAGACTTTGTGAAAAATCCGATGCATGAATAAGGATAAAGTTATTTAGAAAATTGTAGAAACAAGAAAAAGACAACCAATAATAATATTAATAATATACTATTACAAATATCCAACAATGGGGCGGGAGCAAGTGGCGTGTTATCTGTAACTATGGCGTCGCATCGTATGATCGATGACGTAGCGTGGCGTGAGCGGTGGATCGGGTAGTACGGCCGGCGCCTACGCTGTTTGCGACGAACCTCACTTTGTCGTTGACTCGTGAAGGCGCTGGATGTTTCTCTTTATTTTTGTCTGTGGCTTTCCTTTTGGTTAAAAAAATGTCCTGGTTGATTTCATTAAGGCTGTCTGGAGGGGGTTCTTTTTTGTCTTTTTAAAATCTTTTTTCACTTTTGGTTTACTTGTGCCTTGCCAACAATGTAAAAGTAGTATTTTTAAGCCCCTTTTGAGGAATGACTCATCTTTGAATGTTAACATTTTGTATAGGTCACGGTGCCCATATTTGCCATACAGGTGTACAAAAACAACACGTCATATTACAACCCTATAGTGAGAATGTGCCGTACTTACAATGACCTAATTCGGGCGGGTAGAGAGGTGGATATATTTAATAATAAATTCTCAGTATATAAACGGACTATATCGGAAATCTTCCGGGTAGAAGCATCCTCGATCCCGCACACAAATGCTGTCTCTGTGTTGTGAAGCTATATATCAATAATCAACTAGTTACTGTTTAACAACTTTTTTCCTTTTTCTACGTCCCGTAAGCATAATTAAACATGTTGTGTACACTCAAATAGGATAACTGTCTAGCTTAAGTCTTTGTATTTATTACACCTATAACCATGTAATGACAACTATCTGTAAGTGTACCTATCTATATTAAAATAAAAAAAATTACGTACTACCAACGTAACCAAAGTATGGAACTTTTTGCCAACGCCCGTTTGCCCTCCTTCCCAATGAGTTCCTTCAAACGAGGCGTAAAGCATATAGCAGGGTGGGGATTTCTAAGATGTATAATCATATCTACTTTAGCTATTTGGATTCAACTCAACACTTTGCTCCACATTTGATTCCATTTTCCACTTAAGAATATGTAGAGTTGAGTCATTTTTCGTGTCTAAGATCTTATTTTACTTAAGCATACAAAGTTCGCTTTGATATTAACTTTTTCCACATCGTATTGTCTAAATTTTTTCAATACCGGTTTTTAGGATTATTTTTGGAACATCTCCTTAGTTGAGAAAAAATCTTTGAACTTTGTGAAATTACGTGACTTCTTTTTTAGTTAATCAAAAGAGTCGGGTTCCATCGTGGCTTCAAATTAACTAATTAGGTATAATTTAAAAATGTCGCGCTTGTAACTCTTAAGCTTTTAAGTTCTGAAGGGTAGTGGCATTAACTTGAGACTAGCAAATTATGATTCAGAAATTGTAAACTTGTCTTCGAATACATATAACTAAGGATTTTTTTTTACAAAACAAGGGTGTCAAACATGCGTACAGTCCCCCTGATTGTACCTGGGACATTACTCAGACTTGTCTGATTGCAGCGTCGTGCTGTTCGTATCATTGGCGATTAGAGGTATGACCTCTACAGCGACAGCGACAGCGACGCAATTGTAAAGGACAACCTGAAGCCTGAGCCTGAAGCTTTTACAATTGCGTCGCTTAGCGCCTTTTATCAGCTTAATCATGGCGATTGTTCTGAAGAACTTTTCGACCTTCCCCCTTCCTCCTCAGGAGTACACGTGCCGGTCTTCGGAGTCATCAATTTACTGTCTACACAAATCAACTTACTGTCTGTCATCAATTTACTGTCTGTGTATAAAGAAGTTTAGTATATACACGTTTCTTTGACGTACTTCCGATTCTTGGAATTCTTTGCTAGCTATGCCTCATTTTTTTCTTTTTTTACTTCTTCCTTAAACATGGGTTAGAGGCGTGAAATTGCATCTTATGGGCCGGCAAGGTGGAGGCGGCTAAAACATTGTGTTTCAAGCTGCACTAGCTGTTTTCGCATATGGACTCTAGTTACCGCCTCACATCAGATGTCTTATAAATTGATGACTTCATTAGTCGAGTTATTTTGGTGTATAAACCAAACTATACTGATGGACTTCGATAAAATTTTAATGGGAACAATCTAAAAGTATACTGTTTTAATTTTAAAAAATAATTTTCAAATCGGTTTACAAAATTCAATGATGGAGATCTGAGGTAAGAAACATACAAAAAACATACTGTTGAATTGATTACCTCCACTTTTTTTTGTTCACGTCAGTTAAAAAGTTATTATAAATACTTTTCTGCTTAACAAACACATAACTGCATCAAAATATTAAATTATATTGATTCATAATAGACCAAATGTAGTGACAATAAACCACAAAGATTACGAAAACCCATTTTATTGCTTAACAATACACTGGGAAGAGTCAGATAATGAGCTAAAGTTCTCTATTGAGAGCAATTCCATCCAGAACTTGTTGACTTTTGAATTGATTGATTCCGATTCAGCAATGGAACGAACAATGAACGGGGCTGAGCCAACGAAGAATTCAGTTACCATTCATTTGTTGAATGAACGTCCATGACAATAACTCCCAAAATTCTGGTTGATATAAATACAAGTAGAGGACGAAATTTACGCTTACATTTCTCAATTTCAAAACCACAAGTTGCAAAAGTCAGTAATATTTTCTGTGTGAACTCGTACAGTGATTGTTTCTTAGATATGCAGTCGTAGCAATTGAAGAAGAGTAGGATTCTGAAGGTGAGATAATTTGGAACGAAAATATCGCAAGCATGCAGCGCAGGACAGAACTTTACTGGAATGATGATCAAGATTATGATAGCTGTATTTTGACCGTGGTCCGTACCCCTTGCTATACAGGCTACTCGGTTGTGGGTCCCGGGTTCGAATCTTGGTGGGGGCAAATGTTTTTATTATGAGTACTAGCATTTGTTGAGTTATTGATGTTTATTTTGTATATTTAGTCTATTTCTTATATTTATATACATATTATTATTATCATTATTTCTTCGTTATCTAGTATCCATAACACGAGCTCTTATTGATTCTTACTTTGGGCTACATAAAGGTGTGAGTTATTATTATTACTTATTATTATTATTATTTTGATACGTTTTGGAGGTACAGATTTCACTATTTTTATTTTATATTTTTTACTATATCAGTTTTCAGATAATTTACCTGTAACCTCAAACCCCAAGAAGTTGATACTATAAAGGAGAGTTCCCTTGGGACATGTCAACATATAGTATTAGCGGAATTGAGAGACAAGGCTTTTATTTTTTATGTTGAAATTGGGGTGATATTCGATATTGAAGAAGATACTACATAGTTCCATAATAGTAATATGTTAGAAGAATTGAGTATGACGAATTCCAATATTTCTTTTATAGACTACTGCCATAAGGCGGAATGGTTAAGTATAATTCAGATCGATAAGTAGAAACCACAGATCATAAAACTTATAAACTTATTATACAAAGTAAATCATACAGTTTTTCTTTGATAGAAATTAATGGATATTAAGACGCCGCTTACTTATATCAAACAACTACATAAATATTCAAGCCACAGCTTTCTGAGGACTAAATAAATTTTTAATTAAAATTAATCTTCAAACTGATAATAAACTTTTACCGTCCGACAGGGCACACTTGACACGGCTCTTTAGTTTACTGGAGGCTTTGTTTGGTGAAGGCTTAAACTTCTCTCGCGAGACAGCATAAAATTACAGAGGAAACGGTGGTTTGTATCTTAGGAATATGCTGTGATAAAAGTTGTTGTCGAACAAGTGGAGCGATTTTAAACCTACATAGGTTTAAAATTCTTCTGCAATAGTTGATAATATATTAAATTATTTAATTTAAAAAAACCAGCATCTGTTTACTAAGAAAAATATTAGAAATACTCCATGTAGCTTCAGCATACTTTCTTCTCAGTGTACACTTTGGGCGTCGCTTGGTTGCCGAAATTTGGACAGAATGCGTAAACTTTGTACCATCTTTCACACAAAAGCGTGCCTCGGGAAGTATGTCAACAATGTTTTAAGTTTCACATTGAAGATGCAATGAAACGAAAATTTACATAGCTGATGAAGTAACTAGCTTGTTTGTTCGGCGTTTTGTCATTGAACATTATCAAAATATTGTATTGGTTAAACCGCTAAATTTAGCTAGATTTTGATGAACTTCGCAAAAAGGATCAGATAATTATTTATTTCAATTAAGTATGTAGTCAGCTTACAGATAGGCCCAACACGCAGGCATTTCATAATAATCAGTAAAAATTATGAAATACAAATTCATATCAATGAATTACAAAAAGAATTTAGATCACATAAGCATTAGGATCTCGGTGGCGTAGTGGTTTGAGCGCTCTGATTTCGATTACGAAAACAAAGCAAGTTTTGCCATGGTTGGTCCTGGGATGGGTCAAACAAATTTATAATCTCGAGCTCCTCCGTGCTCCGGAAGGCACGTTAAGCCGTTGGTCCCGGTTGTTCCTGCAGCCGCTTTAACCCACCAACCCGCATTGGGCCAGCGTGGTATTGTTATGGCCCAAGCTCCTCATGTGTTTCTCCCATGTAGGAAGGCCTGTGCCCAGCAGTGGGACGAATATAGGCTGGTGATGATGATGAAGCATTACATTAATGACATACAACTGAGTCTAAATAAAAATATAAAAATGCCAACAAAGTAACAAGAACGGTTTATAAAAACGACATCTCTAAAGATAATATAAGATTGACATAATCAAGATCCTCAGAGGAAAGATAAACAAATGTCAAAAAACAATTCGCGGTAATAATAGAATGATAATAGTCAAGCAGTCCTTCACCTAAGACCGGCGAATATCAGAAATTCTATTCCTGTTACTTTTTATAGCGGTACGTCAAAACGAGAAGAAATGTGAGTTTTCATTAAGGGAGGGTTGTAAATAAATGTACTGATCTGATACCAGTTTAAACTTGTAAGGCTATTTAATAATTCAACCTGATCCATAAAACTTTCTAGCTGATACTCATGTAATATCTCACAACGTGACGCCAAATAATGCACAGTCATGAATTTCAATAAGAATACTCATTAGTAATTTATCACAAGAAGTCTGTAAACTTGGATATTGACATTGACAAGGTCGAGTATGTAAAGTAATCACTCACGATGAGCGACTTTTTTATACAACACACGTGACAAACGAGCAAATGGCCCACCTGGGGATAAGTGGTTACCAAGACCTCTGAAGTAAAAATTAAGAGGAAACATTATACTGACGCAATACTACACAACATACTTTCTTACGACGAGCTCGATGGCGTAGTGGTTTGACCGCTCTCGTTTCGATTACGAAAACAAACTTTCACCATGGTTGATCCCGGGATGGATCAACCAATTTCTTTTAAATCTCGAGTACCTGCGTGCTCCGGAAGGCACGTTAAGATACTGCAACTGCTTTAACCCACCAACCCGCATTAGGCCTGCGTGGTGGTGTGATGGCCCAAACTCCTCATGTGTTTCTCCCATGTAGGAAGGGCCCAGCAGTGACGAATGAAATGATTCCATGGAAATAATGGCATAAACAGCGGAGTCGGATATTTACCAGACATCATATCATTACTAAGAAAGACATGTATGGACATGTGCTTCTTGTTAAAAGTACATAAGATGTAGTTGACAATAACGACTATAATATTTGTTTTGGTATAATTTTATTCATAGAAAATTTTTAGGACCAGCGCTTAAGTACACATGTATAACACATTATTGGTCAGAGTTGGCTAATTACCTGTTTTCAAAACAACCAATCAATATTTTATTTATTACATAAACTGAAAAGAAGTTACTAAGCTTTAATAATCTAAATCTTATATTAAATAAAGAACATTTTCTTTTTCTGCTTGATATTTTTCTCGACTCCACATTTACCATTTCACTCACGTATCAAGTTCATGTCCTCACAATAGAACAGATCTAATAATGGTATGCAAATATGGGATTGTAGTTTCCTCAGATCAAACTGGTTTGGATGTCTCAACCCTTTTAAGGAAATGCACCCCAAGTTATCACCGAATATCATAAATTCCTCCACTAACAAAGCCGAAATAAAATTATTCAATTATGAGGACTCTTCAATCAAACCCACCATCCTTGAAATTGCTAAACTGTACAAATTTATTTTCATCGTAAACTTCGAAAACAATTTTGAACTTAACAACGAATCGGAGATTTATTTTATAATGAGTTAAGTACTTTATTGGAACATTAATTAAAATTGCATTTTGGCGAATTAGAATTTCTGTTTGAAAGATCATTAACGTTACTGTTGTACAATATTTGAACAGAACTTTCTTAGTTTCAAAACTTATGTTGTGTGATTAATTAATTGTGTATTATACAACGTCTGAAGTATAATTTCGTGTAGACGTCTTAATAATTTGCTTTATGATTAGGTGTAATTACATTTCAGTATGTAATTACCCTACTTTGCTTTGAGCTATCACAAATATCATGAATAACAATTGTGTTACGTAGCTAGTACTGTAATTAAACGAGTGGAAATCTTTTCTTTTTATAATATGAACTATTTATAGTCAACTAATAATAACCCTTATAAGAGTCAAGCAATCTTGCTTTTAATTCAAAGTAGCTAGATCCTCAATAATATCTACTATTATGAGTTCTTTAAAGGGATTAGTATTTATAAAATTTTCGATTTTACATGATTTTCATAATAATAATAAAAAATCTAGAATGATATTAGTGTAGTTTTTCTTAACGTAATTATATCAAAACATTCTGTTTTCGTAACCAACTTTTAGGAAAAAGTTTTTTATTTAGTAATTAAAATAGAATAAAACTAGAAAAATTTCACGTCCTGAGGCAGGAATCGAACCCGCGACCTTTCGCAATCCGGGCGACTGCTCTGACCACTGAGCCACCCAGGACTTGGGATATTCCTGTGAAATTCTTCTAGTCTATTTGTATTTGCGTTTATGAGCTAACGTCCACCCTACAATGTCGAAATATTCTACTCAAAAAATACTCTACTTATAAATACTCGTTTCGGATGTTGAAATAGAATATTTCGACATTGTAGGGTGGACGTTAGCTCATAAACGCAAATACAAATAGACTAGAAGAATTTCACAGGGATATCCCAAGTCCTGGGTGGCTCAGTGGTCAGAGCAGTCGCCCGGATTGCGAAAGGTCGCGGGTTCGATTCCTGCCTCAGGACGTGAAATTTTTCTAGTATTATTCTATTTTAATTACTAAGTAATTTTTCAAACATTTATAATAAAGCTGAAATCAAAAATTAAGAATAAGTTTTTTATTTGTCCATATTGAATGGAGTATTGCGTCACCGTCTAATTATGAGCCTAACCTATAACACATTTGGTGGACTTTATGTCCACTAATAATATGGATCGAGTTGACAGTATTAGCGGTAACAAACCAAAGAGGACGTAGGGTGCAAATTGATTTTAAGCCCTGCTGCGTCGGGATTACAGTGGTAAAAGTAAAAAATTTAGACCCTTAATTTATTGAGTCACCTCAAAAAAACAATAGATATTGCTTAAAGTATATTTGACTTCTATTTAAAAGTTGCAGAAAATGAACTTGAAAAAGTTTTCGCATTATAAATAAAAGCTATGAAGTGGATTGAAAAATGAAACAAAAAGATGGCTTTGTGCAATGCATTGGTTCTTAGCCAACTTAAACGTGCTTCAACTGACTGGAATTCTTTCTGCGAGGTACATCCAAAACCCATTAGGAATATATGGTCGATATTCACTTAGTGCGTCATATACGCTAGTATTTTTAAAGTATTTAATAAGAAATAAAACTCCAAATATATTTCAAATCTTTAACCAAAATAAGTGATTCGTCACTATGTTTATCAAACGTTTCCAATCTATGTCAAGTCAAAAACATCGAAATTAAGTATTATTGTTAATGATATTTGATGATAATAATAATATACTATGTGATAAATATTTGACATAGTGAAATAGTATGAAACAATGAATAATATAAAATACGTACAACATAATAAATATGTTAATATAATTATCTTGTCCAGTCAGCAGATAATAATACACACACTGTCTCTTAAGGCATTGCAATAGGGATGCAATAGCAAAATTGCTTTTTTCAATGCTGGCTGCATATCTATCAAAGTTTTTATTTTTAATGCATGTTAATGGTTATATCGAATCGTGAAGTTTTGTACACTCGAAGAGGGTAATAATTAGGTTGTAAGTGAATATGGTTGTGAAAACAGTAATTAATAGAACTGAATTTTTTTGGTATGATCGTGTATCACCTAAAAGGGATGATGCCAAAAAGTAAAAATTCAGTGTTTTGACATAATTATATTTTGTAAGTACAAGTTTTTTGTAGATATAATAATTATAGCTAACCAATTTATCTACGAAACTTATTTTTTGTTGACAAACTATTCATATATGAAATTTAAAAAGTTGTTATCTACCCTTTAGCAATAAATAAAACATTAGAATTCGATTTAAAAATATATTTATAAATAGATCAGAAAGTGTTATACGAAAATCTTAATTTGTAATTCTGTGATGTGTAAGTGTAACTCTAACATTGAATTTTAAGATAGTTAACGATAGCTGGTAGTTCCTCTTTGTCCAACATAATATCAGATTTCTTATACATAACACAAGATTCAAGTCTTTTGGCAAGTACCTCGCAATTAGTAACTAAACCAACACGGTACACACCGAATGAAATATAATTCTCCTAACAGAAGTTATCTGAAGGGCCCTTGAGCCATTACTCAAATGGTTGGCGAGAGAATACAGCGGTACGCTTCATGTATTTGTAGTATTATGATAGCTATATTTAAGGGAGCAAGTTTCTTCGGCATTGCAGAGGAAGGATACGATACGAGCTATAAGTCAAAGATAGTATGTTAAGTAGTGATTGTATGAGAATTACATCATTTACATTACACTCAAACCCTTTAAAATCTAGTAAGAGTCACAGAAATATGTAGGAAGAATATAAATATAAATGAAAAAATTTGTGAAGATGTAGACTGACAAATATTGTTTTGTATGAATGATTTCAATATTGATGAACTTGATTGTAAATAGGAAATGAATATTGAAAGAATTAATGAAGAACTCAATAAAGATGAAGCTTTTGAAAATATGAAACTGGAAATATTATAAACGTAAGGATCATTTCGATTCTAATGAACGAAGGACTGGTAAATTGAAAATGAATACTAAAAGAATAAAGAACTGAATACAGATGAACCTTTAAATTTGTAAGTGTTAATTTATTTCGTAAGAAGTTATTCCATTTCGATTTGTCTTTTGTTTGGGAGATGAAGACTTTAATCGGCCTCGGATACTGACCAATACAACAATCAATGTTTGAAAGATATGTGGAAAAAGTTAAGTCCTGAAGAGGGAATCGAACCCACGACCTTCCACAATCCGAGTAACTGGATTTTCACTCGGGACACGGTTCTAGTCTAGATATTTGAAATTTCTTCTGAATAATTATCTTTCAAGTATTTATTATAGGTAATAGCCTAATGGGTATTAAAATAAATTTAGGAAAAAACTAGCTTCTGCCCACGACTTCGTCTGCCTTCAAGTAGCCTATTTTTAGCTCGGTGTTGTGGTGGTTTGAGCGCTCTGAAAATAAAGCAACTTTCGCCATGGTCGATCCCGGGATGGGTCAACCAAAATTTGTTATCTCGAGCTCCTCCGTGCTTTGGTAGCACGTTAAGTCGTTGGTCCCGGTTGTTTTACAACCGCTTTAACCCACCAACCCGCATTGGGCCAGCGTGGTGGTGCTATGGCCCAAAACTCCTCATGTTTTTCTCCCATGTAGGAAGGCCTGTACTCAGCTGTGGAACTTATTTTTAAGGGTCAATAGTAATTCCGGACCAAATAACATAGATTTTAACGCGAAAAAAAAACAGAAACTATAGAAGAAATTCCTAGGGCTGTCCAAAGTCCTCAGTAGCTCAGAATACAGACCAATCAGTCAGATTGCGAAAGATTGTGTGGTCGGTTCCCGTCTCAAGACATGCTTTTTATAGTTTTTTAAAAATGACCGGATGACAACTTAGCTGCAATAACAAGGGAAAATCACTTGGTATTGCAGGTGCGTTGTCATCCCGAGGCCTTAGATGAAATGCCTCCATGCCAAGTAATTACGCTGGCTACCTTTCCCTTCACTCGAAAGCACAGTAGATCAGTAGTAATTTTGATGTTTGTCTAAATATTTTACAAAAACTTATTTTAACGTTAAAGTAAAAGACAGAAAATATAACAAGCTCCATGAGTAATCTATCACGCCATTCGGGAACCCGAATCTAAAACCTAAAGGGTAACAAAGCGAGTCCCCCGAGTGGCCCTAAATCCCTTGAAAGCTGTGCTGCCTAAATAATAATCTCTTATCTGAATGGCCCTTAGGAGACGCCCTTATTAGGGCCGCGTCACAAACGGTTGTCGCGAGAACAAAATGTCAAGTAAATCAGCTTTTCACAATTCAAGGGATCTGCCATTTAAAACAGAACTCTGAGTTCCGTCGCTTTAAAGACCATAATAGTTTATTAGATATCATCAGAATGTTTTGTTTAATCCTAGCCATCATATACGTCGTATTCGACTCTTAGATGTCAAATTGACAATGTTAACTCCTTATTGAAATGAGAGCTCATTGGAGTTTGAAATATCCAAGTATATACTCTCATCAACACTTTTTTGTACGAGGAGGGTGGTGAACAAGCCTCTGTTAAAACAAAGCATTTTACTAATTTTTTTATTCAAAGCACGACGACTCAACACCACCTGTTGTGAAGCGGTAAGAAGAGTCTATAAGCGAAGACAGCTAGTGCTCTAGCTGCTTCCACCTTTCCAGCTCAAAATGTGCTTTTTCACGCCTCTTTTTAAGGAACCCATGTTATAGGAAGCAGGGAACACATTATATATACCTAAACATCACATACTAAGAAATTTAGTGATTCGTTTCTCTGTTGTATTTTCAAAAATTCAAGATCTTTACTGTCGCATTGTCTCCTTTTGTTCGTATGTTTCATGGTGTGGTTAAGCGTTTATCATCACCAGCCTATACATATACGTCCTACTGCTGAGCACAGGCCTTCCTACTCGGGAGAAACACGTAAGGAGATTGGGCCATAACACCACCACGCTAGCCCAATGCGGGTTGGTGGGTTAAAGAGGTTGCAGGAACAACCGGGACCAACGGCTTAACGTGCCTTCCAAAGCACGGAGGAGCTCGAGATAACAAATTTTGATTGACCCATTGAAAATTTGTTATCATTAAAGTTGCTTGCTTTTTCGTATCGAAACCAGAGCGCTCAAACCAATACGCCACAGCTTCAACCAATACAAAATGTATTGTATGCCACACGGCGCTCTCCGGTGCGCTCCGGCGCCGCACCACACGTGCAAATAAATCGAGACGAGGCGGGGAGGGGTGAGCGGCCGAGCGGCGCCGGAGTGGCACCGCTCAGTTGTTTGTTTACGCAGCGTTGGGAAGGATTTATGCTTGATTAGGTCGCTTAGGCGACGCCGCGGTGCCGCCGTACAACGTTGCGACGTCGTACTGCCCGTGTGGTCGAGTCGCCAATGCGGCGACATGGCTTGCGGTGCGGTGCCGCACCGTAACGTGTGGAATGGCTCTTAGTGGTATTAAAAAATACATTTACCTTAAATGTATAATTATTAAATAAAATATATATTAAAATATTTTGCACATGGTGCTGCCTGCTTTCCACAAAGTGACGTCTTACACATGAATAGGTTGGCTGGAAGAGATCTCCTATAGAGATAAGTCCACCCATACTTACTTATTATTTTTGTACATCATTTGTTATTTGTAATTTTAAAATGCAATACAGAATATAATATGCGTTGCCATATATCACAGATGAAGCCCCGGGCGGATTCTTCAGCCCTCATTTATGTATAATGTATGTGAATATACGTTCCTCTGCTAGCTTCTAATGCTCATAATAGAATCAGGCAGGACTATTCACGGTCATAAGCTGTACAGAAAACTGGGATCCCTGACGCTAAGTGGCGTTTTATCCTTCGGGACAATCGTTCCGGACGGTAAATGCACCCTATTTTTAGTCAACTACGCAAGAAACCTTATTTAATGTGTCGACGATCCGTAGTTTACTCAATCTGTCCCTCCCGACTGAGTCTACTTTAGTTTAGGTATATTTTGTGATATCATAAAGAGAAAGTTTAGAGAGGATGTGGATGAATATTTGGTAGTTTTGACCGACTTCATAAAAGCAGACTCACACTTCTTTTTTAAGGTATGTTAGCTCATATCAAATATAGCTCTGTTTTGATAATTCTTTTTGTGTTCAAACATTTCATGATATATTCGAACTTAGAAAGAAAAAAGTTATATGTATATTTGTTTTAGTATACTACCAGGTTGGTTCTATATAAATTTCGTCTGGTAGTTCATAAAATATTCGAACACAGAAAGAACGAAAGTCCTCAACAATCAACAGTCAAGTCAAAAGATAGTTAATCGATAATGCACAAAATTGATAATACTGCCAGTCATGCTTTGACCTTTGGATTTTATCACCTGATATTTTGAATAGAAAAATCAAATATGAATAAAAACTGACTTAACTGAA
Organism: Nymphula nitidulata; assembly: GCA_947347705.1. Classification (NCBI taxonomy): domain Eukaryota; kingdom Metazoa; phylum Arthropoda; class Insecta; order Lepidoptera; family Crambidae; genus Nymphula; species Nymphula nitidulata. Next base: position 1,372,594 of record OX374620.1, read on the forward strand.
AATAAAAAAAAGCAATAAATTTTAGTACTTAATAGTATAATACTAATAAAAAGCCTGGTTTTTGTATTTCGTGAAAGGGTGTTTCCAGAAACAATAGACTTTGAAACACTGATCCCAGAATAAACTTTCATATTCCACAAGTAGGTACTTAAATTTTATTATTATTGCGTGATGACAAGGTACCATCACTAGCACTCTTGATGTATATTTCTATTATGTTTCTAATCAAGTAGGTGATGGGCGCTGTCCATAGTTACTTACATCGTTTTCTGGTCCTAAGCATCAAGAACTAGGCATAACCACAGAACAGATAACTTTTACTGTTCTGTGGGAATAGCCACCAAGCATACCTTAAGTATTGACTTTAAGGTATGTGTGGTAATTGTGCCTAATTTCTGTGACGTTAGTCATTTATGGGCATGACCACAGAACAGATAACTTTTACTGTTTTGTGGGCATAACCACCACGCATACCTTAAGTATTGACTTTAAGGTATGTGTGGTAATTGTGCCTAATTTCTGTGACGTTAGTCATTTATGGGCATGACTACAGAACAGATAACTTTTACTGTTTTGTGGGCATAACCACCACGCATACCTTAAGTATTGACTTTAAGGTATGTGTGGTAATTGTGCCTAATTTCTGTGACATTAGTCATTTATGGGCATGACTACAGAACAGATAACTTTTACTGTTTTGTGGGCATAACCACCACGCATACCTTAAGTATTGACTTTAAGGTATGTGTGGTAATTGTGCCCAATTTCCGTGACGTTCGTCATATCCATCCATACGTCTTTGCCAGCACATGTGTTCCCTCCTTCCTATAACATGGGTTCCTTCAAAAGAAGCGTGAAAAAGCACCTTTCGGGCCGGCAAGGTGGAGGCAGCTAGAGCAGTGTCTGAACTGCACTAGCTGTCTTCGCATATGGACTCTTCTTACCGCTTCACATCAGGTGGTGTTGAGCCATTTGTCGTGCATTGTATAAAAAAAAAATATGACGAACGTCACGTGTGTGTTGAACATGTATCAAATTATATTATTTAAGTATTGACTTTAAGGTAGTAGTAGTAAAGTAGGATATTTGTTTCCAATTTCCGTGACGTGAGTGTTTGAGCTGTAGATAGAGCTCAAAAGCGCACCTTGAGTAATACACATGTCCGCCAATGTATTGACAATGTAATACGAGTAGCTTGAAAGACGAAACTACAACGTATATGACATCGAAAATAAAATTTTGTGTAAAAATTAGATTGAAGCTTGGCAATTTATTAATTTATATATGTTATCCTAGAAACAGAATAGGAAAGGAGATATTAAAAATTAATTCAAACAATAAACCCAGAAAACATCAAATTAATTCTTAGGACTAGGTGGCAGACCTGTTTGTAGAGTCATCGGCATGGGTAGGTACCACCACCTTTCTTATTTCTGCCGTGAAACAGTTCACTGTGTCTCGGATTGAATAGAAAGGTAGCCAGTGTAATTACTGGGCATGTCCGGCTTTTCATCTTAGGTCTCAGGACGACCCGTAATATCAAGTGATTTCTCCTCGTTATTGCAGGTGTCTATAGGCGGCTGTGACTGCTTAATACATACCAGGTGGGCCGTCAGCTTGTTTATCATCTAGTTGTTTAAAAAGAGAACCCCAAAACAAAAATATTACTCTAAATTCACAATACTAAAATAACATGGCTCTAATACGACACACGATTATCCATTTTGTTTTGCTTCGCTACAGTTTGTTGGGGCCTGCCGTAATTCTAAATATTAGATAAAGCAGAGTGTGTTTTAGAACTCGAACCTCAATTAAAATTCATGTACAAACCCTTTCCGGTAGATAGTTTCCCTAATTATATAAACAGGGCGTGTATGCGTCATGTAACGCTTAACGTTGAAACCTGCCTAGCCGTGTTTTTGGTTAAATTTTAAGTCTATTATGTTTTTTCAAACCTCACGTGGATAAAATTTTGTGTAGGTACTTAGAAGATTTTTGCAAATAATTACTGCTTACAGCTACCAATACAGAGTTTCACATGTAAGTACAGACGACACTACATCAAAATTAAATACAAATAGGTTAAGATCTTACTGTTTTAGATAAGCTTGATGCGCTGGCAACTGTTCATATAAATTTTTCTCAATAATTTTAAGCCATCTGTGTTGGCCATTTGGTTTCTTCCTTTATTTTAGGATTGTTTCTGTTGTTTGTGGATAACACAAACGAGAAGAGAGCAAGGATCTTAGATTTGAATTCACCGCTTGAGATTTAAGGAATCGCGAGTGTGACGTATGCGCCATCTATCTGTAGTGTCACTTAGCGTGGAATTTCCACCGTGTGTTCGCTCCGCATCTTAAATGAACTATTAATTTATCTTTGATACTATTTTTATTTAATTACATCGTAAAAGGACAGTAGACATATCGAAGCATCTACCCTAGTGTTATCTCGTGAAGGCAATGTGTATTACTCGTGAATGTAGCCAAGAAAATCAAACCACGCGTTCGCAGCTTGAGGAGCCTAGTCCAGAGATCCAGGAAGATTGCTCAACAAATAAGTGTTTCCATTGCTTCCAGCTTTGGGAATATACGTCTATACGGTTCGAATGCGAATGGTCAGATTTTCTATGCCCACCTTGACTTAGGTACGTTTATCTACTACCCTTATAACTGCTCCCGAGGAGTGTAAATAAAAAGCGTATGAAGGGCGCGTACAACATCAATTTTAATTTGTGTATATAATAACTGCATATTTATCAACCACATAGCGTGGCGACACAAAAGAAAATGAAGATCTAATCCACAGAGAGAGAAACATCAGGTCTCGCTATTATCGATATATAACGTTAACAAACATCGTTAAAGAGGGTTCCGTTAAAAAAACCTGATAATTATGGCTATATAACGATGTAACATCTGAAAGTTCGGGATAACACCGATAGTTTATGAATGCTCGACATGCGAGCAAGTGATTACTTTATATCAAAGGAACTTTTGATGATACAAGTTAAATTGCTTACCTTAATGCTGATAATAAATTTAAGTTGGACAAGAAAACGCAGGCCAAGTTGAATTACTCAGTGTTAAACTTTTAAACTACTTAGTTGGTGGCCATTTTTTTTATTCTGTCACGTCGGTAATGACTTGTGGAAATGGTTTAGTCCTAAATGTGAGTTCATAAAAGTAAGCAGTTTTATAGCTGTAACTTTGCTGAGTGTTTGATATTTCGATGATATTATTTGAATATTTGATGCTGTGTTAGTCGCAGCCATTATGTTAAATAAGCCTCTTGATTAAGCGTCTTAACCCTAGGCCTTAAATGCCTAGGCGAATAGTTAAATAAAATAGAATCAGTTAAAGTATAACAATTTGACGTATTGAAAGTCAGCTTTAAGCTTGTTTTTTTATGACCACTTATATAAATGGTTATGGTTATAAAGAAAGAACCTTGAACCTTCCAATCACACAAACAGTTACACAAAAACTATTCGCACTAGACGATCTGTCTAGGCGCCCAATTGAATGGCTAGTTTAACCTGAAGACTAACTCAACGACCAGCCATCTGGTTAAACGCTATCCGGTACTTGGTCGCCATGCTAGCGCTTAGCACCCCATCAGCCGTCCATTCTGTGTGCTATGTTCCCTGCTCATGCCACTTCAACATGCTAATCCTATGAGCTATGTCAGTGACTTCAGTTTTCTGACGGCTGTCCTCATTTATGATTTTATCTCGTAGGAAGAATCAGACACGAGGACATCCGTAACTGAACCAAAGTGACGATAACAGCTCATAGGATTAGCATGTTGATGTCTATACAATTTTGTAGATTTTTTTAATTTTCGCCACTTACCCAGAATTCCAAGTCTGTAATTGATGGTGACCACAACCAGCCCTGCGTGAGACGCCAACACGGTGCCATCGTAAGGATTGCCAGAACTCCATTCGTAGCTTTCTCCGTGGACGAACACCAACACCGGATATCGGGCTACCGCGTCTCTTACTCCTGCTGCAAAAGAAATCTTGGGTGAGATTACATATTTTAGTTGCTTTTTAACCGACTTCAAAAACGAGGAGGTTCTCAATTCGGCCGGTATGTTTTTTTTTTTCTATGTATGTACACCGATTACGCCGAGATTACTGATCCGATTTACTTCTTTTTTTTGTTCGATGCAGAATAGCTGCCATTTGGTCCCATAAAAATTTTTTCATAAACAGTTAGGTACTTTGGTTTTAAATAAAAAAAAACTGAAATTATGAAATCGTCTACATAAGCGAAATTGCGAATTTTTGCTTTTCCAATGACCTTTTAGTGAAACGATACGATAGTAGGAAACAATATAAGTTGACGGTCACCCATCTAGCTTCGACCGTAGAAAGTTATCATTAAAAATTGTAAAAAAAAAATTTTAAACAAAAATTCAAACCGACTTCAAAAAACTGAAAAGGATGAAATAATTAAATTTAAGTAGGTATTCATCCCCTAGAAACATATTTTTGGAGTTGGTGCTAAGTGGTTTCCAAAAACAATAGAAAGTAAAGCACCGACTCCAAAAATATGTTTCTAGGGGATGAATACCTACTTAAATTTAATTATTTCAGCCTTTTTATCATATATTTTTATTCTATTAACAAGATACCACGAAGCCTTCATCTCTTCTGATGGTAACTGATGTTAAGGCCGAAAATGGAAGCGAGCTACACCCGGATTTCACAAGCACAGAGGATCTGGCTATCTTAACTCTAACTGCCGGACAAAACAATGCTGTCGACATTATTATTGCGGCAGACTTAGCTTAGATGGTGAGAGTTAATAGCCGGATTGTAAAAGTCCGGGTTCATTTCCCAGCCACGCGGATTAAGAAGAGATCTACGACTAACCTCATTAATAACTAAAAAGCCGAAATGTCTTTGTCTTGATGACAAATTACATCTCAATAGGTTTAGCGGACTGGAAGTTTCTTTAAAAAAAGAAGAATATTCGATCAGCAATGCAAATTTTGGAGCAAATACCGACAGATACGCGGGCGGAGCCGCGGGGTACCGCCAGATTTTAGTATCAATCACGCTCATACGGACAGCAATTCAATGTTTTATTATGAGCTCTAAGAACGCCTGAGGATGGCACGGAATGGCAGTCTTTATCGATGGTTCCCATTGATTTGTGATATCACAGCATTCAATATGGGAAGTTTTTTCCATGATTTACGACTAAGCCGAAAGTTTGTTTTAAGCGAGTTTTGGAACGAACATTACAATATTTCCTCCGAACATATTATCTGGTATTCATGAGTTGACGTTTGCTGGGTGAACTGAGTTCTAGGTTTCCTTCTTTCTTTACACTACAGCATGTCAAGTGTAACAGTTGCGCTACGAAAGCCGCCTCAATTACGATCGCAGTAAGGGCGGTCTCAAGGTCAAACTGTTCGCTTGACGTGATGTCAACTGTACACATATAATAAAATAGTGGAAAATACATTGGTACCGAGAGTTAGGTTTAAGTTAAGGATGCTTTGTCCATCAAGACAGACTGACATTATGACATTGTTAGCTTACGTAAATCTAGACATGACAGAGAGACAAACATTATGACATTGTTAGTTAATATTATTTTATGTGATAGACATAAGGGATTTTTGACGATTCGAAAGAGCTACTTGGGGGGGCCTAATTGAATAAAGATATTTTCATTTTCATTTTCAAGTTTAAAGCTCGTCTAGAAGTGGGTTAGGCTTTTGATGAGTGAGTGAGTCGGTCATAAAAATTCCGTTTTCAAACGTTAATATATCAATAACCGTTTGAGCTAAATTAAGCTAGGTGTTGGCGCCGGATATAACGAATTTCTTTTGGTTTTGAATTTATGTAATCCTTACCTCATCCCCATCCCACTTATTCGCAATCTTTGCGAATGGCCGATCTCGGTGTACCAAATAGTTCCACCTGAGAGCCGTTAGTGACGCACATACGTCCTGTAGAAATTATAATTAAAGACACGCGCGCGCAATCTAATGGACAATTAATTAATTAACACCGAAATGTGTGTGGTGATACCGAACTGTATCACCACAGTGTTGCGGCTACCAGCAAACCCGTGGATCCCTCCCTAGTACATATTTTAAATTCCATAGGGATTCGTTGGATCTGCCGGCCCGCCAGTAATTTTTCCCTAGAAAATACTACACTATTTATTTCAAATTATTACTCATCACTAGGCTTAACAAATTTGCCAAATTTCATATTATATTCTCTCTCTTAACTCTTAACTTTCTTCTCAACTCTTAAACTATTAAATCCACTTCAAAGTCAAAAGAAGCTTGCAATGATTCATGAAATATAACACGCAGCGCGTTGCCATTTGTTTTTCTTTAGTTTTGAACATGGCTGGACACGCTGCCGCGTGTCTATAGCGTCTACCCCCACAATATAGAATCTTATATTTCAATACTTTTTTCTTATCTAGATATTTTTCTGACAAGTACCTTTTTATAATATTCTGCTCACATAGCAAAAAATTATATCAAGAAAGCAAAAGTTCCATCAACGCAAAAAATCTCAACAGTATAAATTATACGGGCTAAATGAAGATCTCATATTTTTCTCATAAATAGAATTTCTCCGTATCTTTGTAACGTTGGAAAGTTCTATAAAAAGTTTCTTTGAATGTCTGATTCTTTGAATGTCTTTAAATCAGGAAACATTTGTAACTCGGCTTCTCAGATTTGCAAAAAACAGGACAATTACGTGTTGATTGAGATTAGATTCTGTAGAGGAGAGTGGGGTTCCATATGCGGGTTTATTTTGAACGAGGTGATGTAAGCCACACTGGAATTAGATTATTGATATCTATTTCTGCTGACTGAGAGAGAGGTCCATGTTCAATATTATAATACAACATAGTATAGTCTTATTTGTTGTATTGGCAAATGTAAAATATACTCCATAAAATTTGACTCCGTAACGTGAGAGCGACAAACAAAACGGCAATCGTTATGGCGACAGCACGTTGCTGCGACAGAACATACATAGTCAACATTATAAACTTTCTATTTTTTATTTCTGGTCACAGTTCTAACCTAATTTGATTTGATTAATTTAATACCTAGGGTCCCTCAAATCTCAAATCCCCATATTAGATGACTGATTATAACATTATTCGCGACTGGCTAATCTCCAGAAAGGAACAGAGGTGGTTGAGCCCATGTAAGTTCTTGCTAGGTGGAGGGAGTGTCTTTTGATGCTTTTCCTGCTGTGAGAAAGGGCTCTTAAGGCAAGTGGACCCGCTATGGATCTTAGAGTGACTGCCTTCAAGGTCAGCTGCCTTCAAGGTCTGGTGTGCGAACGCGCCCTGTGTGACCCAAAGAGTTGCGAAGTGGTCGGTGGGGGTTGTCCGCACTTACGTGCCGGGTAAGTCATAGGTCTGGTACGTGTACGGCTTTCACTGCATTTATAACGGGGTAGTGGACCCGGTTATGGGTCAGAGTAAGGCAAAACTCATAGGTTGGCGGTGGGAACGCCTCGGTTGTGCGGGCGGAGCGTATCCTTTGGACGTCCAAAGCGAACCAGTCTCCAGGATGGGTAGGGTGGGTATTCCCCTAAATCTTTTTTCTCCGAATTCCGCGTCAGATAATCCTGATACCTGTGCAGCAGCAGTCACCGAGACTATACTGGCGGGTATGGAATGTTACATTCCTAACACGCTAGTGGCCGCAGGGGTAAAGAGACGGCCGTGGTTTAATCGGCCATGCAGGGAAGCTCGCATTAGCAAGCAAGCTGCGTTTCAGGCTTGGACCACGGCTCGAGTCAATCAGGATCCAAACATCTCTGACGTGAAGCGGAAGTTAAATGCTGCTTCGAGGTTCTGTAAAAGAGTGATTGCCAGAGCGAAATTCGATTTTGTCGGCAGAATTGGCGATCGGCTTGCAAGATACCCTTCTGGGAGTCGTGCTTTCTGGTCACTCGCCAAAGCTGCCGAAGGAAACTTTTGTAGGTCGTCCTTGCCACCACTCCGTAAGCCTGACGGAAACTTGGCCCACAGCGCTAAAGAGAAAGCCGATTTACTGGGTGTTCTCTTTGCCTCGAACTCGACTTTGAATGACGGAGGTGCTGTACCACCTACCACACCCTGGTGCGGCAACTCTATGCCTGAGATCTCCATTACGCAACGGGAGGTACGGCGTGAGTTGTTATCTCTGGATATTCATAAGTCGAGCGGGCCAGACGGTATACTGGCAGTGGTACTGAAGCAGTGTGCTCCTGAGTTGTGTCCTATTCTGACGCGCCTTTTCGCGCTTTCGTACTCCACCAGGCAAGTTCCGTCTTTGTGGAAGACTGCCCATGTGCATCCCGTGCCCAAGAAGGGCGACAGATCAGATCCATCGAATTACAGGCCAATCGCTATAACCTCCCTTCTCTCAAAGGTGATGGAGCGCGTCATAAATACGCAACTCCTCAGGTACCTAGAAGATCACGACCTAATCAGCGACCGCCAATACGGCTTTAGACATAATCGCTCGACGGGTGATCTTCTACTGTACCTAACACACCGCTGGGCTCTTGCCATTGAGAGTCAAGGTGAGGCATTGGCTGTTAGCCTAGATGTAGCGAAGGCGTTCGATCGGGTCTGGCACAGGGGTTTTCTTTCGAAGTTATCAACTTACGGGCTACCTGAGGGGCTCTGCAAATGGGTCGCAAGCTTTTTGTCCGGCAGATGCATTAGAGCCGTCGTTGATGGCAGTTGCTCGGATAGCATGGACATTAACGCTGGCGTCCCGCAAGGCTCGGTTCTGTCTCCAACGCTGTTCTTGCTGCATATCAATGATATGCTGTCTATTGACGGACTTCATTGTTATGCGGATGACAGTACTGGTGACGCTTACTATACGAGTCGTGCTAATACCCCTCGGTCTACTGTGGAGGAAAGTCGCGGTCGACTTGTGTCTGAAATCGAGAGTTCTCTAGTCAGAGTCTCCGATTGGGGACGACTAAACTTAGTCCAATTTAACCCGACGAAGACACAAGTCTGCGCGTTTACCGCTAAAAAAATCCCATTCGCTGTGTCTCCACAATTTCTTGACACACCCCTTTCCATCTCTAAGAGTATCGGGATCCTTGGTGTCGATATCTCTAGTGACGTGCAGTTCCGCGGACATTTAGAAGATAAAGTCAAGCTGGCATCCAAGAAACTTGGTGTGCTCAATAAAGCGCGGCGGTACTTCTCTTCGGGGCAAAGACTGTTACTGTATAAGTCTCAAGTCAGGCCCCATATGGAATACTGCTGCCACCTATGGGCGGGAGCACCTAGATACCAGCTTGGACCGTTTGACGCAGTTCAAAGACGCGCTATGAGAATCGTCGACGATCCCGAACTCACAAGCGGTATTGAACCCTTAAGCCTAAGGAGAGATTATGCTTCCTTATGTGTGTTCTACCGGTTGTATAACGGAGTGTGTTCTGAGGAATTATTTGACATGATGCCCACGGCCTCTTTCTACCATCGCACCGCTCGCCATCGGCAGGGAATTCATCCTCACACGTTGGAACTAAAATGGTCTCGTACTGTGCGGTTTCAGAGAAACTTTCTCCCGCGTACGCTCAGATTGTGGAATGACCTCCCTGCAGAGGTTTTCTCGAACGAGTACAGCATGGGGTTCTTCAAAAAGGGTTTGAAAAAGTTTTTACAGGGTCGGCAACGCGCAAGTGATACCCCTGGTGTTGCGAGCGTCCATAGGCTACGGTAACCGCTTACCATCAGGTGGGCCGTATGCTTGATTGCCACCTTAGTGGTATAAAAAAAAAAAAAAAAAACCCTCCGTTTCGAAAGATCGCAAGGGTTTGTTTGTCTTAGATGTCAATGATCATGCTCTGTTATGGGTGGTGAGCGAGCCAGTCAGTAGGTTGAGATGGGTCGATAGGTGAACCAGTGTTTTGGGTGCAATAGGTAGGTGTTTTGGAAGAACCACCAACGTTGTTAGTCGCCCTATGTTAATCAAGATAAGCCACTAAATCCGTCCAGCCTAAATCCTCCGAACCCCCATGGGCTGTAAAGTCGCGTGATTGATTCGTTCGAGTTGTCAGTTAGGGAACATCGAAAGAGTCGGGCACAGGGTAACTTTGTGTGCGCCATTAGGGTCTCAGTACTCAGATCCGCCTTTCACAATGCCCACAGTGGGGTGCGAGAGTGGTGGAACCTTTCCTCACCACTTTCACGCTCCAACTGTTACTTATTCTTTGGATATGGTCCTCGCAAGCAGACTTCTAACGGCAGATGGACGGTTTTTAATGGGTAGGGGTACCGCATCATTATCTTTGCGGAGGCGGAGTAGTCTCACATAACCTCGGAGCCACCTACAGGCACCGGGTATGCTTAGAGCATTTTCTGCGTGGAAAAAAAAGGTTGGAACTGTGACCATTTGTCGTCACAACGTTTGTCGCTCTCATGTTACGGAGTCTTAAAATTTGAGCAAAATTTAAATATTTAAATGGCGACTGAGTATTCAGCCATTAGTTAATGTAATGAGCTTTATTTTTTGCCTGACAAATTCGCCTGTGAACAATAGCATTATTTGTTTGGCATCAAAGTGATACAGTGAAATACCCTCGGAAACAAAACAAATGGTGAGATTAAATATTATAATTCAACATAAATTGAAATATATTTTATTAGATTATGCTTATTATATTATGTAATTCAACTAACGTAATTTTATATCAAATTTAATATATGTAGGCGTGTCCTTTGATATATCTAGCAGTCTTTTATTATTTGATGTAAATTTAATAAAAATAATGACTTTTAGGTAATATCTATTAAGTAACATAAAAAACGTAGGAATTCCTAAATAATGCCAGAAATTGCAAATTAAAACATATTTCTATTCTTTTGATGTATGAAATTACATAATTTTCTTTAAAACCAGTGGCCGCTCTTGGTTATGCTGTAGATGTTTGTTAAAGCACCAAAAAATAGTATCTACCAGATTTTTTATTTATAATAGGAATGTGATTTCTCAGGATATAATTTATTTCCATGTCAAACATTAGACCGTTTCAGCGGCTTGTGGATAATTTATTTTATGTCATATTTGACTTTGACCTACATTTCCATGCTTAAGATTGTAACCTGTCGTAGATGCCTCGTGTTTGTTCTAACCTATTTCTTATTATTTGTCACAAACATTTTTATTGGGTCCACGAGATTGAGCTTTTGATATTAACCCTCCGAGGAAACTGGACTCTTGAAAGTTAATAGCAATGGAATTGACGGCAATAATCGCTAACTCCAGTGCTCACTATCACAAATATATAATATGTTTCTCTTAAGTACTGTTACAATGGGATCTTGAAAAGGAACTATATATTATTTTTATGAGCGCCAAGGAGCCAATAATATGAGAGATACTGCTGTGAAGATGTTACTTTCTATATCCACCTAAATATGTTGCCTTGGTATTTTATGATAATATACATAGTTGGGTACAGTGTGTTATAACGATATCGTGTTGTTTGACCTTGAATTTTAATTTTATAAAAAAGGTTTTCAAGACGCTATCAAAATACTACTGCTAAAATACTACTACTAAAATACTGCTACCACTTTAACCCACCAACCTGCATTGGGCCAGCTTGGTGTTATAACCTCCTCCTCATATATTCCTCTTGTAGGAAGGCCTATGTCTAGCAGTAAGACGTATACAAGTTTATCCTATTGATGATCAAAATAATTAAAATCTCATAGGATTATCCAAGTTCTTAGGTTTTTGTCAAGCAGTAGACGTCGTAATGATAATTATGGTGATGATGATGATCCCAAATCCTTGGTAACTCAATCACCAGGATTACTAAATCAGAGGTCGAAGGATCGAATTCCAGTAATAAAATCAAAAATCTTAATATTTATAAAAAACGAATATTTGATTACGAGACAGGGCTGTTTGTATGTTGGTTTTGTAAATTTCTTATGCATAATAACCATCTTTATTTCACCGTTAAATAGTACCCATAACACAAATAGTGTCACTGTAAGAATAATATCAGTAAGAATCAAAAAATGTACCAAAAACATTATGCTTATTTTCCTTCTAAACATTACTATTTGAATCCCATTAGCAAACGTTGAGCTGTCAAAATTAATATTTTTACGACATGTATCATATTCACGTATTTAACTACATATAAATAATAATATCAGTTACAATGTATTTTCTATTGGGGTTTTTTATCATATCAAATCTGGTAACAAAACGGATTTGATTGTGAAAAGGAAAATCTGTAATTTATTTGGACAAAATGGTGTTATGTCTATTCACACCTTTAACTATAATTTGATCGCCTAAGTGCATAATACTATATTAGCCCTTTAATACTTTAGTAGTTTATTATATATTAATTTTGAATGTCATCTTATTATTATAAAATAAGATCCATATTGCCATTAAAAGTTTCAGACTGCACATTTGGATAATCTTTGTGCGTACACTTGGACGTGTAAAAGTTAACAATCGCTCTCCCGTTCTAATCTTTATCTCGTGACACCAGCGAAACAAAAGCCTAAGCTTTCTATCAGAGCTCACAAAGTATATCTATCCCGCTTATCGCTATGATGGATTGGGAAAGAATTATTATGCCGAAGCTACGAGATGAGCGATGGAATGTTTGCTCAGTTTTCTTGTGGGATTTAATTAGATTAGCTGGAGACAGGGTTTTTTACTCTGATAATGTTTACCTTGTACTGCAAATTGATATTTCCCGGGCAAAAAATTAAGTAAGTAATTGGATAGATATTGCAGATTTTTTTGAAACGAGTCTCTAGAAATGTAAATGTCAATATTTATATAGTATACGGTGTGATGTGGGTCTTCTTTCTTCCGCAGAATTGAAATCAATTGATATGTCTTGTCATATTATCCCCTTAACTAACATTTACACTTATTTTTACTTTGTGTGCTCATACTTTCGTTTATTGACTGCTTAAAATTTTTTGTAGGGACTTTAAACTGTTTTGTTAACCAACTAAAAATAAAAAAAGTAAATAAATTCCGTGATTTTATTGTGCAATAACTAAATTAATGACGAATCCCCACCAATGATGAGGAATCTACACTAGTTTGGTTTCAAAATTTTCTTTTTTTACCCTACTTAAGTGTAATGAAAGCCTAATAATGGTATGTGCTAGAAAAGATCACAATTCACTTCTGGAATAAACTTACAAACAGCTTAATTTCCGCTACTTTCTCGTATAGATTAACCAAACAGAAAAGGACAGATAGCCGATGACGTTTCAAAAGAATCAAATATAAACCATTGTATAAAAAACATAAAATAAGTCAAATCTACATAAATATAAGACTGTATGAGTGGTATGAGATTGCTGCTTAGCAACATGACCGCCAATTTAATTGTTATATTCTTGCTTTTGATGTAAGTAATGTTTGTGTCCTTTTGTCATTAACTTAAATATTACTAGCATATTTTTGTGCAATAGAGAGTATTTGATTGATTGATTTAATCGACTAAACGTCAACCAACTTGACGTTTCTAAAAGTCAATAAATAGACGATAGAGAACAAAAATGATGGTTGCATTAAAGTTTTCGATTGCCTATCGAGTCTGTGACATCAAATTGAAAATGAAGTCCTTCTATCGTTGTGAATTCGTGGTTCCCATACAAATGCACTAGTTACACTCGACGATGGAATAAAGCGTGACATAAGCTGAAGAGATGACAATGAAACAAAAATTTCGAATTTCAGTGTTAGGGGTAGGAAAAGCTGTAAGAAGAATCCATATTATGCAAACACAGCTAGTGCACCTTAAAACACTATTCTAGCCATCGCCATTTCACGCCTCCTTTAATGAATATGTTATGGAAAGGACGAAACGTAAGGGACAGGAGGAAGGATTGATTTTGTGCTCATAAACAAATTTTTCGTTTAAAAAAGGACATAAGAATCGATTTCATAAACAATGTTGATTACAAATTGTGTAGTTAGATGAATCATCCTTATTTTATTAATGTATTGATATAAGTATAAGACATAGTTTCTATGGGTTCTATTACTTGGAAAGCTAACGGGCAACGAATGAGAAGGGTCTTATCCTTTTCACATGTTGTCTTGTTCATTATAAAGAGCACTGACAGCGGCAAGAATGTTTGAACGCTAGTTTAGCATTTAATATGGAACACCTCACACGATTTAGTTAAATAACATCAGTTGAGAAGTAACTTATACATGCATCACAAGTTCAATACTCTGTAAACATCTAGAGGAAGGATTTTTTTTATCTAATGAGTAAAGCAAGGGATTCTTCAGAAAAAGATGTGAAAAGGTTTTTACAGGGTGCCAACGTGCAATTGATACCACTAGTATTGCAAGCGTGGGCCGTATGCTTGATTGTCACCCTTAGTGGTATAAAAAAGTAAGCTTCCTCGATAATCTCCGGCGACCTCACTCATAGACCGCATTCCGGCGCACGCAATTCTGATGGAAAATACCACAATTTCCCACCTCTCATATTATTTTCACGTCCGAAGATATAATACACCGTTACTCAGCTAACTCGATAAGGAAACACCCTTCGATTACATCAAAGGAAACCCATCAGTCTAAAACTAATAGTATTTTGAAACATACCCTTAATAGAAATAGGCGTTATTTTTACGTGAAAAAAGAGGGAAATACGGGTAAACATAAGCACGCATTTACGCATTTCATTTACGAAGCCTTCAGTTATTCCTCATCGGTTATTTCAGCCATGATGGATTAGTTTAGTGAAGAAATCTGTTTATGTGTACCCAACTGAAAATACTTAGATGTGGCAAAGTTTATACGCCATCACATTAAATCGTGTCAGTGTTGATTTAATCAATATATTAATCAAACGAGGTTTAATTTCCCGTAAAGTAAACGACAAGGTTTTAAAAGAGACTAAAATGGCACAGTTGGCATAATATTAGGCATCTTTGGGGTCTACGAGTCAACAAACACACCCTACCACACACTCACAAACACAGTCATACACAAACGCAATTCTACACGTTTTAAAACGCGGACTTTTTATACAGGCGGTAGGTGTCAATGACTGTGACATGAGGCATTATCGCAGACTAATTTATGTAATGCATACATCATAGTTCTAGTGATTTGATTTTGATTTTCATATCGGAAGTAACAATATCCAGGCCGCCCTAGTTTGTGGAGAGTACTAACTAGAACGTAAATTAATCGTGGTAAAGGTGGGTTTCCAGCAAATTCCAGGTTAAATTATTTCACTGTCGCAGTTGTCTGAGAATACAAAATAAACTTTCATTCCATTAAAGATTACTCCCGTCAACTTCTCTCAAACCAATCAAGGTGCATTTATATGGGTTCCTTCAAAGAGGCGTGAAAAGGCACTTTATGGATCAGCACGGTGGAAGCGACTGTGTTTATCAGCATGAACACCCCATATTTTATACAAACAACAAAAGCATCGCATACAAAGGCAACATACTGAAAAGTGGCCAGGAAATTGCGTTCTTTTTGCGGCCATCATTTTCTAGAGCCGTTCAGGTCACGCCATCTAACGCACGGAAGCGACAACTTCCGAAGGTGAAGCTTGTATTCTTTAGTTTGCCTCAGAGTCTTTGGCTTGTGCTTTCTAAAAATCATTACAGTATACCTCTACACACAATCACAGGCTGATAAGGTGGGGTACAATTATATAAAATATCTTTGAGCCATTGTTTTTGTATGTGGAAATTGAATAATATAACTTTCTGTCTGTCTGACCAAAGGCTTCCGAAGCACGGAGCAGCTCTAGATAGCATGATTGATTCATTCCGGGATCATCCATGGCAAAGTTACCTTAACTTAAACCATTACACCACCGAGCGCCACTATGATAGTAAGCTCAGGTTAAAGATATTTTTGTGATACAGGTAATAGGTAAAATCACATGACAGTATGAAATGAGGGTAATCGCTTTATTCGAGAGTTAATTATCAGGTGTCAATAACCTCGGTCAAATACTAGTCAGGCATAGAAAGCACAAACTGCCCTATAATTTATAACCCTAATGTTATTATTATTTTGACATACTTTCTCTATGTGTTTTATTCTAATTTCCGACGATAAAACAAGATTTCAACGAATGCTACTGTAGTAATTATTCAACATTTCTTTATGTTAACGTTGGACGAAATAACTCTGTCAGACGTATAAGCGAAAAACATTCTTCATAAGAAATTCATGAATAAATTGCTTAGAAACGAGAAAAACATTTAATAATCTGGAGCCATATTAAGAAAATCACGTGAAATTTAATAAAAAAGGAGAAAGCCCCAATACTGGTTAGACGTTTGAAAACGGTACTATCAAGTTTGCGTCCTGGAGGGAACTTTCGGGTTTTTTTGTTATGGAGTCTGCGATGAGTAGCACCTTGGGCACTACTCACGCGTTGTCACTGTAGCCAATAGACGCTCATAGCACCTTGGGAACTTCTTACGCGTTGTTACCATAGCCTATAGACGCTCGTAGCAGCTTGGGAACTACTTACGCGTTGTCACCGTAGCCTTTAGACGTTCGTTGCAGCTTGGGAACTACTTATGCATTGTTACTATAGACGGTCGTAGTACCTTCGGCACTACTCACGCGTTGTCACCTAGCATAAAGACACTCGTAGCAGTTTGGGAACTATTCCGTAACCGTAGCCTGCAGACGCTCGTAGCACTTTAGCCACTACTCATGCATTGTCTACAGTGTCAAAATCAGGAGGAAGCGATAAGTTGACAGCAAAGGAGATGCGTTCCATGCCCCTTACATAAAGCTTTCTCAATAAGCTCTAGTGATCTTACTCGCAGAAGGATACTGCAACTGCACTGGTGTTATGTAACTGTAATTTTCTGTATGGTCCAATCTGCAATACCTCTCAAAAGTTTCGCGTCTGAAGAGTCTGTTCAAGAAGCCATTATTAAAATAAGTTGTAAAATGTGTTGAAAAATTATTCTTAATAAGAGGATTTAAAAAATATATTATTTTCAAGCTGATTACAATGCTGTTCAGACGGCAGCACATCAATTGTAACAGTTTTACTACGAAAGCCGCCTCTATTCGAACGGAATAAGAGTGATCTCAAGGTCAAACTCAAACTGTTACGCTTGATATGTTGTCGACTGTACATTGCAAATAAGGACTCAAACTTTTTTGCTAAATAAGGTAATAATTTCAGCCAACGCCAACACAAAATCTACTCATCTGTATAAACATGCTACGTCAATATTTAATTACTCGCTAATTCAGTCAAAACACGCCACCCGCAGATATTTATTAGGTTATCCGTATTCCATCAAATGACGCAGTTCTCCAACTAGTTAGTTAGGCAGAATATTAATTTAATGTGTGGTAATTATTTGCAAGTACGTGGTACTAAACTATGTTTACACTGAAACAGTTTGGGATCCGAACGTCTCGAAACCGTAATTTCACTCAATGCTTACATTACCGTTCTAATAATAATAATAAATGAAAGGGTCTACCCCGACCCGAAACGCAGACCAAACGTTTTGGATCTGAGCCTACGTAATCACTTTCTGACATTTCCAGCCCACGCATCCCTGAGTTGCGCCAAACGCAACCTTCAGAAACACTGCTCGGAACATTTTGACCCATCCCTCTGCAAATCTGCAGCGTAATAATGCCAAGAAAGGGACGGGTATAGCTCGGAAAGCTCCTGATACGAGAATCGCAGAAGTTTGCTAACGACCTTAAAAAGAATAAGGAAAGAAATTTATGGGTTTCAGAGAGCCATCTATATTGAGATCCTTTAGTGCTCTCTTTCGTTCGGATTTCAACGTCAATTAATGAGTGTGGAATCTAACACCATTGCGATTTAGGAGACAATTACACCCTTGTTTAAGCAAGAACATAGACAATAATCATGCATTAAGGTATCTGTGGTCACTAGATACAGATTTGGACTCGTGTTTTATTGATCTTCAATACTTTCTCAGATTTCAGCCTTAATGGATGCTTACAATATAATTTTGTTGTTTAGAATATTAGGTCAATCACATATTAGAAAAATGACATTGTACCAGAATAAATTTAATTAAATTCTGGTTAAATGTTACATTTAACTAAAATTATACTTTCAAAAACATAGCAGGATATTCTGCACAATATTGAGACACCCCTAAAATAAATCAAACTTTTTCTTGAGAATATATTTTTCCTTGCCTTAATATTAAAATCATTATCAGAAAATTTTAGCACAGCATTTTTCTGGTACACAGCCATCATCAATAAGCTCATTGATCGGTCTCCAATCCCAATAAATCTTCCGTGAACACTATCTCGTGTTCCCGTGATGGATCCGTGAGAGGGCATAAATCAAGCAGTGAATCTATAAGTCCTTTACGCCTTTGTATTTCCGGAACACGCAAAAAATGGTCTAAGCGAATGTGCAGTTCAATTATATTACTCATGCCTTTAGACCTTTGTAAAGGAGCGATATGAAGGTGGACCGTTAGTTCTTTCCGATGTGAAAGGAATTTGTTTTGACATGTCACGAACAACCTTAACAACAAATAATAATAATAATAATAAAAACCATTTATTTACTCTTCACAATAGTCTTCTTACTTCTATAAAGATCTTAAATTACAATTACCTTGTGAAGAGTCTAGTACCTGAAATAGGTTCCAGAGGAACCTGTGCCACAGGTTACTAGGCCCCTCCCGCAGAAAAAGTATGTATGAAGTGGTTCTGATGAGTGACAGTGTTAAGAAAATGTTATTTGGGGAAAGCCATAACTAATTATAAAATAAAAATGTAAAAATGACCTAAAGATAAAATACGGTCAACGATTGCAGATATCCCATGTAAGTATGTTGGGTAATGGTAAGTATTTGATTGATTAGTGAGGTTCTTGTATGTATGCGTAAGTGTGTGTGTGTGTGTGTGTGTGTGTATGTGTACGTGTGAGTTTGTTTTGTTTTCGTGTGTTTTTGTATAGTTTTGGGTGTGAAGAAGTAAAGTTAGTGTAAGTTAGTGTGTGTGAGAGTTTCAGGGACAATATACTCGGGGAGGAAGGATGAAGAAGGTGTGGATGAGCGATTTGGTCGTTAATTGTTATGTGGTCTTTAGGATGTTTTCTGTGGATGTGTAGTCAAGTGTTTTGAGGTATTGGGTGACTGTGGTTTTATAATTAAATTTGTGTAGAGGATAAATGTTTAGGGTCTCATTTAGTTTATTGTAGAGATATGGACCTAGGAAGCAGAAAAAGTTGTGCGATTTAGCCGTTCTGAATATCGGACTTAAGCAGACCTTTCCTTTTCTTCTCTTGTCGCTTAACAGGTGCGGGTTGTATTGCAGCTGTGTGTGCTGTCTCAGTACGGTATTTAGTACGAATGCTTGTCTCACTGTGAGCACATCCCAGAGTTTGTATAGGTCTACCGTAGGGAATCGGAAAGGGAGACCAGCAGCCACCTTGAGGATGGCTCTTTGGGCTCTTTCCACTTCTAGTAGGTGAGTTTTTGCTACCCCGCCCCACGATGAGATGCAATAAAGTATGAGAGACTGGCACAGAGCATAGTAGACCGTTTTGATTACTTGACGGTCAGCGACGTGTCTTAGGGTCTTAAAGATGTAGATTAACTTGCGTATTCTTGGTACCAACAATTCTATGTGTTGTTTGAAGGAAAGCGTTTGATCCATTGTGACCCCCAGGTATTTTATCTAATAATATCAATGACACATGAGCAATAAATGGCGGCCTAATTAGGCGGCCTAAGGTCTAAGGTCGAGTGGTCAGTACCTATGTTTACTAAGCCGGAGTTCGAATCCCGGTAGTAGTGAATGTTTGTATGATGGGTACGAACATTAAATGTTCACGAGACATTGATATTTGTATGTTTTTTGTGTCAACAAGTAAAAAGCCACTTGGTATTAACAAGATGCCTTGGTAAGATGCCCAGTAATTAGGCTGGCTACCTTTCCCTTCAATCCGAAACAGTTTATTTAGTATACTTCAAATATTTATATAAATGATGACCGGCTGGCCGAGTGGTCTGTACCCCTTGCTATACAGGCTACTCGGTCAAGAAGTCCCGGGTGCTAATGCCGGTAGGGGCAAATGTTTGTATGATGAGTACAAGCATTTGTTTACGAGTTATGGATGTTCATATGTTTATTTAGTATATTTCTAATATTTATTTACATATTATTATCATTATTACTCCGTCATATAGTATCCATAGCTCTTAATGATGCTTAATTTAATTTCCCCGTTACCTAGTATCCATTATAAGAGGGAGACTGTAAAAAAGTCTGATAACACATGTAGTAAAAGTAATCGTTGATTTTCAAAAATGACAAAGAAGAAGATAATAATGACCACTCAGCATCATTAAAATGAAAGATTGGGAATCCCCCACAAGACACACCCTCTCCACCACGATAGTGGTCCAGTATGCAAAGCAATTCGCTCTTAACTATTCCATCAATGTCTAAACCAAAAGCGTTGTAACCCGATATGCATATTAGAAGATAAACGTTTGACGGCACCCGATATCGGCAAAGGATTTATAGATTTAACGCTTGATTTATGTTCCGCTTTTGATCCATCCCATGGAGAAACTGGAGTGTTGTGGCCGATCAAAATTGAAGGACATGAAACTTTCATTTACGTTGCAGCAGATATACACGATAAAATCTGTTTAAATATTTGTTTGTGATAAAGCATTTAAGGCCTTTTATTTTATATATCTATACTCAAAAAGGAGCACCTTGGCTGACCTGTCATCGCCCAGCTGAAACTACTGCAGCTAAGGACATGAAAGTTGGACTGTCACAGTCTAGTGGATTAGTCTGGTAGTTTCCTTTTGTTTCGTAGATACTTGCTGAGAAGGGTTTTTGAAATGGGTTGGATTTCAAATTTTCTAATGTGGAGAAAAAAGTGGCAAAGTTTATATAGGGGACAAAAATCTATTATCTGTTATCTTAATATTAGGCATAAATACTACTCAATAAAAATAGCTGTACATATGTTTGTGTCACAAACCAGCTCTGTTTCGTACATCGTTGTTCTTCATTCTGCCTTCATTATGCCTGCCTTCATTATTCTGCCTGCATTCATTTATTAATAATTTATTGCAAATGAATAAATTTCTATTTCTATTTCTAATATCATTATTGACTGAATTTAGGTAAAAGTCAGTTAAAAATGGTACATAAAAAATTACGTTAGCTGCTGTTCTAAAATCTTTTAAAATAGATAATTTACAGTCTGATTTCTCAAGAACCTATAAATTTCACAACATCTTTCAGTTTTTCTCCACATCAGTGGTCTGACAATACCTGTTAATAAAATGCAACGTATACACGAAGCGATATAACTCAATATGCATATTAGCGGATAACCGTTTGACGGCGAACGTTATCTCGAGCGGATTTATAGATCCATCGTTTGATTTATGTCGTCTGATCTATATCGGTGAAAAATAGATAAAGTTTCGCGAAAAGCTGAACAGGAAATCGAATACTTCCATATACATGTTCAGGATTGCAAATCTAGAATGAAATAGAACCAGAATATCTTTTATAGCACTGTTTACTCTTAATTCTATTAGTATTATACTTTAAAAAAAGAAGAACTCGTCAAAAACGAACAACAAACATGGTTAAAAAAATTACTATGGTATAGTTCTATTAGATGCTTCCTGAGGAGCTCGGTGGCGTAGTGGTTTAAGTGCTCTGGTTTCCATTACGAAAACAAAGCAACTTTTTCCACGGCAGATCCCAGGAGGTGTTGACCAAAATTTCTAATCTAGAGCATCTTCGTGCTTCGCTAGGCCGTTAGTCCCGGTTGTTACTGCAACCGCTTTAACTTACGAACCCGCATTGTGCCTGGGTGGTAGTGCTATGACCCAAACTCCTCACATTTTTCCTCTCATATAGATGGCCTGTGCCCAGCAGTGGGATGTATATAGGCTAGTTTTTTTTTTTTTTTTTTTTTATACAAAGCACGGCAATTGACCCAACACCACCTGATGTGAAGCGGTAAGGAGAGTCCATATGCGAAGACAGCTAGTGCAGAAACGGACAATGGACTAGCTGCCTCCACCTTGCCGGCCCAAAAGGTGCTTTTTCACGCCTCTCTTGAAGGACCCCATGTTATAGGAAGGAGGAAACACATGCGCTGGCAAAGAATTCCAAGTTCTGGAAGTACGACAAAGAAACGAAGAACTAAATTTCTTTGTGCGTGATGTTGAGGTGGAGACAGTAAATGGATGACTCCGAAGACCAGCACGCGTGCTCCTGAGCAGAAAGGGGGAAGGTGGGATAAGGTCGAAAAGCTCTTCAGAGCACTCTCCGTGATAAAGCCGATAAAAGGCGCTAAGCGACGCAATGTCCCGACGCAATTGTAGAGGCTCAAGTTTGTTCGTGACCTCTACATCGCCAATGATACGGACAGCACGACGCTGCAATCTGTCCAGTGCATCGAGGAGGTACTTGGCGGAGCCATCCCATAAGTGCGAGCAATATTCCACGCAAGACCGGACCTGAGTTTTGTACAGCAGGCATAGCTGGTCAGGCGTGAAAAATCGACGCACCTTGTTCAGGACACCGAGCTTCCGTGAGGCTGTTTTTATCACGGTTTCGATGTAGTTTCTAGAATTGAGATCGCAGCATATCTCCATACCGAGTAAGTTCAAGGAGGCCTGTGCCGAAAGAGTAGTACCCTGAAGAGAGGGAAGGGGAAGGAACGGCGACATTTTGGCTGTAAACGCACACACCTGTGTTTTCTTAGCATTAAACTCAACAAGATTGTTAGATCCCCATTCAGATACGAGGTTCAACACCCTGTTGAGCTCAATAGTAAGATTCTCCCTCTCTTTCTCGGTTTCAGCGCGCCCAGCCCCTGGGCGACCGTAATATCCCCCATGCACTGTACTGTCATCCGCATAACAATGAATGCTTCCTAATGGAAGCATATCATTGATATGAAGAAGAAAGAGTGTGGGGGATAAAACAGAGCCTTGTGGTACACCAGCATTCACAGACATGAACCGCGAAGCGCATCCATCTGCGAGGACGCGTATTCTCCGCTCATGTAGGAAGCCGGCGATCCAGTTGCAGAGCTGATCGGGCAGACCGTATGCCGGGAGCTTGGAGAGAAGAGCCTTGTGCCAGACCCGATCAAAAGCTTTGGCAATGTCAAGGCTAACAGCCAGTGACTCACCACGTTTATCAATAGCTTCACCCCAGACATGCATTAAGTACGCTAGAAGATCACCCGTTGACCGTTTCGGCCGAAACCCGTACTGTCGATCATTAATTAATGAGTGACCTTCTAGGTATCGGATCAGCTGGTTATTTATGATCCGCTCCATGACCTTGCAAAGAACTGAGGTGACAGCTATTGGGCGGTAGCTTGCTGGGTCTGATCGGTCTCCCTTTTTGGGGACCGGTTGCACATTAGCCTCTCTCCAAGATTCAGGCACACACCCAGAAGAGAGAGAAAGGCGGTATAGCCGGGTTAAGATGGGAGACAACTCCGCTGCGCATTTATTTAGTACTATCGCTGGGATGCCATCAGGTCCACTAGCTTTCCGGACGTCGATTGACTGCAGCTCCGCACGTACATCACATTGCCTGATACGGATATTAGGCATTGTGTGGCCACAGTGGGAGAGTGTTGGTGGCTGTGAGTTGCAGTCATCGATTCGGGAATGAGCAGCAAAGAGTTTTACCAAAAGATCGGCTTTCTCTTGCGGCTTGTGAGCTAGCGAGCCGTCAGAACATCTCAACGGGGGCAGCGAGGGTTGACAGAAGTTGGACTGCACGGCTTTGGCCAGACGCCAGTAGCTACGGCTTCCCGTAGGATGCGTGAGTAGTTCTTGGCCAACTCGTGCAACGCGCTGTGCATCCGCTCTGATGAATGCCCTCTTGCAGGACTTGGTGGCGTTGTTATAAGCTGCTTTCAGCGAGTCAATGTTAGGATCTCCGCAAGCTCGACCCCTGATCCAAGCGCGGTATGCCGACTGTCTGTTCTCAACAGCTATGGCACACTCCCGGTTGAACCAGAGGTTACGCCTACCCCTACTGATGAGATCGGAGTGAGGGATATAGTACTCCATCCCTAACATGATCTCATCAGCAACAGCAGTAGCGCTAGCGCTCGGGTCCAGCTCACTGAAGCAGCGCTGCCTCCAAGGGACAGATGCGAAGTAATCCCGCATACCATCCCAATCTGCCGACGCATAGTGCCAGATGCGGCGTTTGGCAACCATAGGTACCGGTGGCGACGCCCGTGGCACCCCAGCGGATATCAGGCAGTGATCCGATGTTCCCAAAGGAGCACGAACCTCTAGCCGATATCCGTCCGGACGAGACGTCAGCAGAAGGATAGTGATGATGATGACGATGAATAATATGAGACATATGTTGAAAAAGGAATGAAAAACTTGTGATGGTCACGTTGTATTTCTTGTGATAAATTATTATCCGGAGAAAAAGTTGTGGTAGAAGCTGAAGAGCCTACTGGTCTAAATGATTGATGATTGGGTAAGGGGTCAAAAGCTCGTACTCTGTTAAAAGCGAATACGTAACTGTTTATGTTCGTATCAAGTGTAAATTTATCGGAGTACCCGCATTCTGCTCCTTTCCCTTAAGACTTGTTAGTAAAAGCAATGCGCTTTATAAAATTCGATGATTGTAGCAAAATAAGGTGTCTTATGACGGACAGCCTTTCCGTCCATACTGTCATAAATAAAATAGTCGCAAGCGACAAGTCATGGGTGGCAGTACGGTTATTTTACAAGGACATATATAAAAGGATGAAGCTGAACGTGTGTGAGAGGCAGCCGCCATGTTCGCTATCCGTCCAAAGAGAGTATGAGGCTAGTGTATGGTTTTGGGTGAAGTTTGGGAACTGACTAACACTATGTAGGAGAGCACCCTCTTTATAGATCCTGGAAGAGGAAAAGGTCACAGTAGCTTCGCTCTGCAAAGTTGACGAAAGGCGCCCTTAGCTGCTGTCAGCGCTGCAAATAGACAGTGAAACACACGGCAGGGGTTTTGTTTGGTACAAGCGCATTACTCCTATATCTCCCGCCCTTGAGAAGAAGGGTGGCGGGGAAATATAAGCGTTTTTCTTGTCACAAAGCAGAGAAGAAATATCCCCAAGCGGTAAGAAAGACACAGAAAGGCTTACTTTCTTATATACTTATACTAATCAAAGACAATGGTATTGTTCCTGTACTAGAAATATCTAGTCCGGATATCTGAGCTAAATAATCTTATATGATAGTTTACTCTGATTCAATAGCAATCAATGCGTCCCACAGTTATACAAATAAAGCTAATTGAATAATACCTGCAGATATATTACCTTGATAACTTGTACTAGTATTGAAACTGATACCACGCATTGAAATATTCTGTTCAAATAACTGAAATAAACAAAACGGCGTTAAAAACAGCTTTCAATTCAGTTTGAATATTTACGATGAGGATTTACGATGAAATATTTACTGAAAAAATGGTTTCAAATAGAAAATTGTAGTGTGAATTTTATACGATCTATTAGTTGTGAAATGTGAAGCTTCTGTCCCAATAAAAAATGTGTATTATTTTTATTGTGTTGGATTATTTTACTCATAAAAACTACCGACAAGCAGAGTTTGTGATAAATGGTCGTAACTTGTGGAACTGCTGGTAATTTATTTTCAAATGTCATTATGTACAGTATACAGCACATTAAACGTATATGACCTTGAGGAGTGGTCTCAAGTTTACGTTTAATGTGCTGTACGTAATAGAGGTGGTTTTCGTATTAAGATTCTTGATTTGTTGTGGTATTTTCAATGATGTTATTAAAATAATTTTAAGGGATTTGCAATATTCAGCCACGTGGCATGTATTTGGAGTTATGTAATAGCATGAATGTACGGATAGGCAAGCCAAGTAATGTATTCCGGTTGATCTCCGCTATACATTTACTGAGTATTGCTCTGATGAAACTATTTGTAGCTTTAAAAACACGTTTCTTTTCAGACAAATAGCTAGAGGCTACAATTTACTAGAAATATTACGCCACACCGTAAAATTAACGAGATTAAGCAAATGGTCTCCAAAGTTAAATTTACATGCGACGTGATAAACACCTGAACGACACAAACGTGTACATATATCCCCTTTGCGGTATTTGAATCCCGAGCGGCGACAGAAATGGCTGTCGAAACAAGCCTAGCATATTGGAATATCAGGTAACAAATACCGGAGGACATGCGGTATTAAGGATTCCACGCCATACGTGAAATACGTTGACACACGTTTCATCGTATATTGAACTGCATATATAGCACAGAAGTCACCTGGCACTGTTAATTGTTACACCGTTCGGTGGAGAAGTAGCGGAGAAAAAGGAAAATTGCTATTTTCCCTACAGTTTGGGACCCAAATTTCAAGGGAGCGTTCATAAATGAACCGTGTCTTCATGCTACTTGAACGACTTAACATTAAAAAACCTACCCGGGAGGTGCGCCGGCCAAACATATGCGGAGTGATACCCCCTGCGAGTGTGCATCAGAGGCTAGCACACTGAATTATTTTAAGTATCAAGTTCATGATAATTTCTTACGATGATGATAAATCAAAAATTTACGAGATAAATTCTCGTTAATTTTTGATTCATCTTCATATCAGCCTATGATGTTCACAGCTGATCTAAGGTCTCCCCACTAATTTCAAAATGGATTGGTTCTGCGCAGCTTGCATCCAACGGCTTCCCTCGACCCGCAACCCTGACTAGGCCGTCTATCCATCTAGGTAGGAGGTGGTCCCACTTTGCGGTACGCGGTCATCAAGCTTAAACTTTAACGCTGCTTTTTTGATATATTTTTAATTGATTTGCCTTATACCAGGTAAGCGAGATGCTCTCGAAAACGAAGGCAGATGTCAGTGCTTTTTAGGGTGGCCAGTACTGCTGTCTGCCTTCGTTTTCAAGAACGTCCCCATAACACACTGTATATTACTTCACAGCAATGCTTTGCAACTTTCAAAGACATTCTTTGATAATTTCATGACATTTCTATGAAGTAATATTATTCCACAGAAATGTCATGAAATGATTAACTGAATAATATGTATTTGACAGTTGCAAAACATTTCATTTATTGTCATATAGTCGTCACCCCCCTGTATAAGTAACATAATAATTTTGTAGGTTTATTTAATAAGTTCATTCTATTTGTCATTATCTGAAAAAAATACATTTTTAGCAATTTTACTCTTTTAAATTTTAGCTTTAAATTGTTTATTTTATCTCTCGTCGGTAATAAATAATATTTGTTTTTATTATTGAATCTCGTAATAGTCGTATAGTGATGCGATTATCGTATCGTATCAAACGCAGCCGTGTGTAGCATGCTTTACCGAACAACGCAACGGTCAACCGATAGCTAAAGATATGTAAATTGCCTAATTGATCTTCAGATCCGAACGGAATAAATTAGTGAGGGTCACCGATTCGACAATGTTTACGTAGGACTCGTATTTTCACGTATAGTATTTCCACTATCTCTGTTTTGCCAGTTCCTATTTGAATTCTAAATTGACTCGTTGTTTGGGCGGAATTCGAAGCGTTCCTAATTATCATGGACACTGGAGAAGTTTTATGTAGATGATAAATTATGTCTCTACTTTCCACCAATTTATTAGTAGCTTTCGATGCTTAATCGAACGACGCAGATAGTAACTAGTGAAGAGAAGTACGTAACTCAGTGTTATTCCGTATCCTGTGTGCCTTACCTTTAGTGCCATCAGTGTTGTGCCTATCCAGTGCTTACGATACACCTACACTCCTGAACCAAGAGGAGGATAACGTACTTAGATAAAATACCTTCCTTTTATCCCAGTAATCATTTATTTCAATTACATATTATAACCTGACTTATAAATTATAATTGTCATTTTTTAAATTGCTATTTAACTTTTAGATGTAATATGTGTTCATTATAATTTTGATTCGTGTGTTGAATAATATTGTCATCTGTATGCCGTAAGGCGAGATATAGTGATACATGTATGTTATTTACCTTCCATATTTGATTTGAATCTCTCCAAATATATCAAATCATTAATAATATTACTCAGTATAAAACACAGATAAAAACGGTTACTTAATATTATACTGCATACATATTAGTAGTTAATTCCGGTTTCCTGTATCTGGTCAATCATTTAGTCAACAAGTTTCGGGTAACCTTTATACCACTTTCATAACCTGGAAACAGATCAAAGAAAATAGCGTCACGGCTGCGTTGATGAAGTTCTTTCTCATTTTGGTTTTGTGCTAGCAAATGTTTATTCCAATAAACCTGCCGAAGCAATCGGGATTTGGTTGATACGTCAATACTTATATGTAAATCTGCGTCTTCATTGATAAAGTTTATAAAGTCTCAAAGGCGGTTTCGGTGATTGGAATAAGACATAATCAATACAGCTTCCTTCGCAGATTCTTTTAGCTTTATTCAACATTCTTTTTTTCATACGGTGCTCTTAAAATTCGACTCGACTAGAATTTTGTATTTCATTAAAAAATATAAATAGATGGTCTAGGGTTTTTTCTTTGCTTTGCTTGTGTTCAAAATAGATGATACCCAAGCCTAAAGATGCTTAGAACATTAATGTATTTGCAATCCTTTTGGGATTAAGAGGGTTGGATAAGCAGGCAGCAGATGAGATTATTTTCGTCTGAATACTTGATATTACTTTGTGTCAGGTTTTTGTAAATGGGAGTGCTTGTGCCTTTGGTAAAAATTCCATGATGATGATTTTAGTTATTCACACAACATTTCATTCATATGCACAGACTTACGTGGGATTTTTACATGTATTTTGCAGTTGCACTTTCTATTTTGTCTTTAACCTCGTGTGGCTCTACCTAAAATCTGTTTATGTAATACCTACTAAGCAATTATATAAAAGCAAATTCATTAACTGCTTTGCAAAGCTTGCCTGTAATGTCTCAGTTGAATAAAACCTTTTATTCATTCATACTGATAGTGTTTTGATTACTGTATCTACAGAATCTGTTTATAAATGGTATTTGTTTGATAATTATAAAAATAAAAATATCACCTCCTGGTCCATTAAATGACTCGTGAAGCTTAATCAACAGTTACTGATTCACCTTCATTTTCTAAAATAAATCACCCATCACGGTATTTGTATAACAAAACTTTTAGCTCCGTTAATTGGAAAGGAATTATGCATCGTTACGGCTGACTGACTATTGTGTTACGTAATCAAAGTTTTGTTGGTAACCGGAGAGTGCAAAATTTAATTGAAACCTGTTTAGTAATTTTGGTTTGGAGTAGTTGGAATACAATATTTTGATGGGGGTTAGCTATATGGAGGATAAATTATAATAGATTTTGTATTTGGGAAGAAGAAGCGGATTGAAGTGAGCTTGCCAATATAAATTACAAATTTTTTAATCCGTAAACTTAAGCATTTTATTTTCTAGGTCATTTTTTGTACGACCAGGAGGACAAACAAGCGTACAACCCGCTGTTGGTAAGCAGTTACGTTTCTCATAGATGCTCTCAGCACGTTGCGCAGAACAAACGAGTTGCCTGTTCTGTAAGATTCAAGAGAAAACATTATATTGCCAGCATAGGAGACTTTCCTTTCTCCGTCAGCAACAACGGAGCGAGATGCGTAGCTGCGATTGAGAGCGTTGCTTGTAAGTCCCAAAGTTTGTATGATAAAACGCATTATATTGAAACTGATAACGTAGCTCCGAGCTCCGCGCGGAAGAGACGCTCCGCATTACGCACACCGGAGCGGGATGCGTTACAACGACCTTCGTTATTCATTTAAAAACAGTGCTTTATTGTGTAAAATTATGCTAGGAGAGCTTCTTTGGGGTGTACAATAGCCCATGTTTAAGTAGTTTAAATATTTAAGTAGTTTAATATTTTTTCATCAATTTAACGTCTGTGGTATGAACTTTTATTTAATTTATGAGGCCAAAGTTAGCTCTTATTTACATCAAATGGCTAAGTCTGGTACAGCTTCTTTACATACTACGCAGTCATCAAGTTGAAGGCAATGATTCATCTCCTAGAGCTAGCCGATCACCTTCAGTCAAAAGACTTCATAATCATGTCCGAGTCAAGTAAACGTGTGCAATGATCACATGATTGCTGTCTGCCAACACTGTGTTACAAAAAAATGGGATTTTCTATTGTTATTATTTTGGGTGTTGTACACGCGGCTGTTTGTGTAAATTTTTAGACGCGTCCGATATTTTTAAAGCTTTTTTCGTGTTTTTCGGAATCTTCTTTTATACGAATCTAAAGAAATCAACACATTTTCTGAATCCACTCCTCCCTAGAAGCTCAAAGGTCTCAAAAGATTACATAAGTCTGCAATTTCTTTGCAGACAGTGAAAAAGAAGGAAATGCATCTCCAGTGTAAATAACCTCGCGGAGGAAACTTACGTACGTAATGACTAAGCAACGTCGGGTTTGCGGTTTTACGGTTATTAAAAAGCCAAAGAGTATTTTGGTGGCGACGCGTCCCAAAAAGGAGTCCCGAGGGTGCAGTGCAATCTATGAGATGTCGCTTGGATTCTCGAAAAGATTTTTGGAAATTATGTCTTGGATAATATATTTAATACTGGCATGTTGCTAGTAGGCATGTAGTTTACTAGGTGGTAGGCCCGTATGTAGGGTCGTCGGGGTAGGTACCACCGCCTTTCTTATTTCAGCCGTGAAACAGTTCACTCTGTTTCGGATTGAAGGGAAAGGTAGCCAGTGTAATTACTGGGCATGGACGGCATTTCATCTTAGGCCTCAGGTGGACAACGCACGTGCAAATCAAGTGATTTTTCCTTGTTATTGCAGGTGTCTTTAGGCGGCAGTAACCGCTCATCATCAGATTGGTCGTCAGCTTGTTTGTCGTCTAGTAGTATAAAAAAAGTTGCAGAGGAGCTCGTTGACGTAGTGGTTTAAGAGCTCTGGTATCGATTATGAAAACAAAGCAACTTTCGCTGTTGTTTCCGGATGCATACATCTAAATTTGAAATCTTGACCTCTCGGAAGGCATGATAAGCCGTTGGTACCGGTTGTTGCTGCAACCGCTTCAACCCGCGTGGTGGAGTTGTGGTCCAAGCTCCTCATCTGTTTTTACTTTGTAGGAAGGCCTGTGCCCAGCAGTGGGACCTGGATGGTGATGATGATGATGTTGATTTCCAGTTTAACCTTATCTAGCCCCAATACTATGCAAGGCTATTCGTATGGGAGAAGCACACGATTTTCATATTTTGTAGGATATTATTACCATTATTTGCTTATAGAGGACATATAAGAAAGCAAAACAACCAAATTATAATGAAAAGGAATTTGGAATTTTTAATTGAAATTGCAATAGGTCCTTAAAAGTCTAATTCTTCTTTGAAAACGTTAGAACCGAAACGTTAGAATTAGAATAGAGGTATTTCCTAATTAAAGTTGATAATAATTTAGTGAGTTTAACACTTTGCTTAGTCATCATCAACATCATCATCATCATATCATCGTTTAATGTCAGCTGCTGAATAAAGGTCTCCTCCATCAAAACTTTGCTAAACATACAAAAATATCGCTCAAATGGAAACGTATAATCTCAGGGTTACTAAATAGAGCCATTGAAATCTGCCACTAATGGTTTTGCATCATTCCATGATGATGATTCCTTTTGACTAGGTAAAGGAGCCAAAAAGCAATGTGCAAGTGGGCACTGAACCAAGCAAGTCGAGCACTCAAGCAAGCCAAGTATTATTGTCACTTCAACAGTAAAATAGTAAATGAACTTTTCAAATTTGAATTGTATTAAGAAATAACTAACTTCAATAGACGAAGAGCTATACACTAGAACTATTGTTTACAAGGCTGATGCCAACATTTAATTTATGAGATGAAAAAAGTAAAGAAAAACAAAGTCAGTTCAATAAAAATAAAGGTAACTAGTGTAATTGGGCATGGAAGGCATTTCATCTTCTGTCTCGCAATGAGAACGCACGCAATACCAAGTGATTTTTTCCTTTTTATTATAGGTATCTGTAGGCGACGGCAGCAACTTCCGACTAAGTGAGCTGTCAGCTTGCTAGTCATCTGATTGCAATAAAAAACTTGAATTTAGGGGTTAAACTCAAAAAAGAACTTAAAGAATACGTTCGTGACTACAATGTCACAACTACAATCAACAATGTTTCAATGTTCACAATGTTTACGAGGTGGTAGACCCGTATGTAGAGTCGTCTGGGTAGGTACCACCGCCTTTCTTATTTTAGCCGTGAAACAGCTCGCTGTGTTTCGGATTGAAGGGAAAGGTAGCCAGTGTAATTACTGCGCATGGACGGCATTTCGTCTTAGGCATCAGGATGACAACGCACCTGCAATATCAAGAGATTTTTTCCTTGTTATTGCAGGTGTCGGCGGCGGTAACCGCTTACCACCGGGTGGGCCGTCAGCTTGTTTGTCATTTATTTGTAAAAAAAAAATGTTTTGCTATTATAACTTCAATAAAAAATGCGTATCCAGTATAGTATCAGCTGTGGTAAATGATACGTAATATATCAATGTCATTGATACAACGATCCCTGGACCGTAGAGAGGCGTCATTCCTTCTCAAACCACTCGGGCCTTTCGAGCCAATGTTTGGTCCTTCGGAAAAAGCTTTAGATATATTGGGAATAGAACTGAAGATTCAAATGTTTGTTTTTATGATAGTTGCATTTATAGATTTTACAAGAGGACCAAACCGGGAGGCACTTCTTCACGTTAGTAAAAATAATACAACTTTCTTATGTTGTTTCCGTGAAGAAGAAGGTTATCAAAGTTCATGGTCTTCACTCGTCAAGCAATAAATTCCAGACAATTACAGATTGTAGAAAATATTCGTAATTATAAATGTAATGCTACTAAAATTGATCAGCACGAGTCTGTATTCACTGCTGGGCACGGGCCTTTCTGAATGGAAGATACAAGAGGAAATAACTAAAATTGCAAATAGTATAAAGACATAGTGCTAAATAAAAGGACGAAATAAAGATGGTGTAGAGGTTATAATATTAGTAAAAATATCAACAGCTGAAGAAAGAGAAAGAAGAAAGAAAAAATATTTTATTTAAATAGGCCATAAAGAAGCACTTTCTAATCGTCTTATAACACATTTTTATAACGATCACAACTAATATATTAATTAACAAAGTCATAGTCTCACTCTGTATGTCATGTCTGAATTCACACCGGTTCCAAAAGTTGAACTACTAAAAATAGTCACAATAACTATAAGACAAGACGACAAAGACACAACAAACATCCAACAACAATACAAACAAAACAAGATAACAATACAAAATTGTCAGAATTAAATTCTGAAGATTGACGCAGATTACTACTACGTCCAAACTTACAAACTTTACTTCTTTACAATAATAGTGTAGCGCTGTGGATTTTGTTAAAGAAAATAAATGATGATATCCGTCTCCGCTGTCATCTTTTCCTTTACTCCAATCCTAAAAGCTATAGCTTTGTTGTCGAAAGGGTATTATCTGCACACGTGTACGTACACTCACTCACAAAAGCTAACGGGAAAGCGAGCAGACGTTGAAAAACGTGCGACGGGATTTCACCGTAATATTTGGGCTCAAACCGCCCAGGGGACTTTTTTCAAATTTTGCCTTTGTTTTATCATTTTTATTTTTCGGCACGTAGTTACCTTATGTAAGAAGTGTGTGGTTAAGTCCCTCCGGATTATTAAGTCTTAGATAGCGAGTACGTGAGCAAATAAATTAGGCGGTTTACGTGCAAGATAAATTTCTTGTAATAATTTAGAAGAAAATATATTTTCTTTGTTTGACATTGATTAGTTATTGAATTTTTTACTAACTAGTGCATTGTACAAACGGACCTCTGATTTTTAAAAAAGAAGTGGGTAAATTAGATTGATAGATCATCACCTAAATTTGATGATGATGAGAATGATATCGTATCAAAATAACGTTTGAGCGACGAAATACGAGGAATTTCAGGCATGTAAACTCTTCGAAAAATATTTATGAGGCGTTCCAGTACAATTCCTATTCTGATATAATTTATAAATGGATGAGAATACTGATTTGTTTTAAGCAGTATGTTTTTGATATCATAGAAGCCAAAAAGTAATGTAAATGAATCAAAATTAAGCATTATTTATATTATGAGAAAGGAAAACAGAAAAGCTCTTTCAGCAAAAAAGGAATTAAGTCTTCTTTAGAAAGAAGTTCAAGCTCTTTATTGTTGATTAAAATAAGGTAACATTCAGTTCATATACATAATTTAAAAACATCAAACACACTTATTTCTACTTTTCCAGGTGTATACACAAAGAGAATCTTAATTCTAGGTACAGCGACTAAACACTATCATTATTAATATTCTCAGAATTATTGTATACTGTTGAAACACTTCTCAACAAGACAATCGTTAACAATTTTTCAAAAATTTTGAAATTTACGTTCTTTAAAGTTTTCCGGCAATTTATTTGAGACCATTATACGAGTACAAATCATATTATTATGTGTGTTATTATTAAGAGTGTAAAAAACATGTAGGTACCCTTTTTTTCTTTAGTGTACAGACTAGACTAGCAGCTTAGCAGAAATTGTATCATATGTAATAACTGGTAATCGCAGTCCTAAGCCCATCCTTTACGACTCGATAGTGACTTGCCAAAGTCCGGTTTCGTCAGTTCAATAGAAGTAATTTGCGTAAGCTTATTGAAGTTTAGTGTTCTAAGTAAGTAGGACTTTCATGTTTCCTAGTCTAAGTAAGTAGGACTTTCATGTTTCCTAGTCTAACTTAAAGCACCATTTCCACTCCGTGATGGCCGTCGTTAGCAATTTTAATGCCTCCGTGGTTGCTTGAGCAACAACTAGGTTGGCTATTAAGCTACTAAGCCTAACCCGAACAGAACATTAACCTTCAACCTGTAAGGGGTTAAGAAGTGCACAGCAGAGCTTTTCATATGCCTTAGCTAAACTGTGAACTTAATGTTGCTATGGCTACTAAATACGTTTTTTTTTCTGAGGAATAATAAAATTTTCGTATCAACAAACTTGACCTCAAGAAAAATTTGGAAAAATATCTTTAACGTCCAGTTTATTTTTCACTCCGATGGCATTTTACTCCTACTCGGGAAAAAAATATGAAGTTTGGGCCATAACGCTAGCCCAATGCGAGTTAGCGGTTGCAGTAACAACCGGGACCAACGGCTTAACGTGCCCTTATAAGCACGGAAGAGTTCAAGGTAACAAAGATTGACCCATCCCAGATCGACCATGGGAAATGTTGCATTGTTGTCGTAATCGAAACCAGAGCGCTCAAATTACTAAGCCACCGAGCTCCTCAAACATCCATGACTGATGGATGAGTGATGAACAATTAACATTCGTTTCGTAGGCAGCAATCAACAATTTATCTCTATTTTCTTAGGACATCTTTTGCAGCGGTACTTGGATAATGTTCTATAAAGAGGATATGAACCCAGTAAAACATACAGAAACGGTCCCGAAACACGTAAAATCTGGACGATAAGGCATGTTTGTTCCTATGTTTAGGCAAAATGTGTTTTGGTAGTAGTTCAGTGTTGAAAGCTATGTACGGTCACCAACAATAATAGGCTAATAAATACAAAAGTTACGAAACACAATTCAGAAACGAATTTATCCAATGGAGGATATTTAACTGCTATTTCAAATTTTCCAATGTCAGGTTTCATATTTTTCTTTATTTTTCATACAAAGCACGGCCAATGACTCAACATCGCCTGATGTGAAGCAGTAAGTAGAGTCCATATGCCAAGACAGCTAGTGCAGCTTGAAACTCACTGTTCTAGCCGCCTTTACCTTGCCAGCCCAATAGGTGCCTAGGAAGGAGTGAACACATGTGCTGACAAAGTTTTGGAAGTCCGAAAAAGAAACGAGTTGCTAAACTTCTTTGTCCGTGATGTTGAGGTGGAGACAGTAAATTGATGACTTCGAAGACCAGCACGCGTGCTCCTGAATAGGAAGGGGGAAGGTGGGATAAGGTTAAAAGCTCCTCAGAACACTCTCCATGATAAAGCCGATAGAAAGCGCTAAGCGATGCAATATCACGGCGGAATCGTAGAGGCTCTTGGCAGTATTGCTTATACTTTAGTTAATCATGTCTTTAAGTTTATAGCTCTCTAAGGCTTTGTTGACTTTGATGTGTTAATCTACTTGGGCTTCTGATAGTATATGTAGAATCATCAAGAAAAATCAGTTTTTTGAACATCTCCGATGAAATATTCTATATCTGCTTAAAGAAAATACTGTAAAAATATCAAACTCAAGTACTACGCGGAATGTGTACACGATAAATTCTAAAAAAAAAGAATTTACTTTGCCCAATTCCCTCAAACATTTTCCTTTATAGACCACTCGATCACGGACCAGATAACCCAGGACACAAAGTAATGATTGCCATCCAAAATCAGCCCGCCATTCTGCCCAAAACAAAATGGTCGAAGCCTATTACAAAATTTACGGATATGTCTAATTGGATACGGGGCGGAAGCAATTAACATTGTTACCGACGGAAATAAACTTTATTTGTGCGCAGAATGGGAGAGATAAAAAGGTGAAGCCTGCGTGGAAACAGCTTGTGCTGTTCATGAAATGGAAAAATCTGTTGGGATGAACGCCAACTCCTAATAAATATCGAGTCCTGACCCCGCTTTTGGGAATACACAACCCCTTCAAATGCTAAAATCGGCTTAAATTGTTTTTATTTATGCGTGCGCCTGATATTTTAGCTTAGAATGGCAGTCATTTATAACCTTGATGGTTATTTTGATTGAAATAAAAAAACGGCCTGTAAAAGAGTGCCATATAAAGAGAAAGTAAAGAGAAAAAGAGTACAAAGAGTGTATTTGTACAATAGAAATAAAAGTAACTGTAACAATACATCGTTTCGAATGTGGATAGCAATCTAACTATTAGGAACTTCATTTAACCCATATCAAATTCAGTTCAATCTAAATATTATTTTAATTGAACAACAAATTTATGGAAGCAGTACTTAAGTCAAAATAAAGTTGGAATATCACCAATTTCAATTTCAATGGGTTTGTATCTAGAAGCTGTCAAAAATATCTCGATGTAATATACAATTTAGAAAGTTTTAATTTTATTAATTTATGTAATTTAAACGTTCTAGTTTTATTCTATTTTAATTACTAAGTAATTTTTCAAACATTTATAATAATGTTAAAATCAAAAATTAAGAATAATTTAAACGTCATAAATATTCTTAATTTTTGATTTTAACATTATTATAAATGTTTGAAAAATTTTAGGGTGGACGTTACCTCATAAACGCAAATACAGATAGACTAGAAGAATTTCACAGGGATATCCCAAGTCCTGGGTGACTCGGTTGGTTGGAGCAGTCGCCCGGATTGCGAAAAGTCGCGGGTTCGATTCCGGCCTCTGGACGTTTATTTTTCTAGGTTTATATTTTAATTACTAAGAAATATTTCAAACATTAATGTTAAAATTAAAAACCGACTTCAAAACACTAAAAAGGAAAAAATTATTAAATTTCAGTAACTAGTTACTTACCTCCTAAAATGTATTTTTTGGAATTGGTGCTTCACTTTCTATTGTTTTGGAAACAGCTTAGCGCCAACTCCAAAAAATACATTTTACGAGGTAAGTAACTAGTTACTGAAATTTAATTATTTTTTCATTTTTAGTGTTTTGAAGTCAGTTTTATTTTTGGTAAAAAAAATTTTTTTTTACATTTTCAAGTGATTTCCTAAGATCAAAGCTAGATGAATGACCGTCAGCTCTATCGATTTGTCTGTCTCTCAATCTTTGGTTGAAATACATAGTGAAAAAATATCGTCTAACTCCTAACCGTTAAGGGGTTGTAACCTTCCATCATCAGCTCATTAACATGAGATGATGACTAAAAGAAGCAAATACTTGATTAGCTTTGGAAAAAAGTAAAACATGTCATACGTGCCGTTAAAATTTTAAGGTTTGCCCTCGATTTACCTGGGATCCCATCATCTTGGTGACAATGGGAATACCGCTAGAGTATCGAATAAAAAAAGAATTTAGAAAATCAGTTCACAATTAATAGAGAAATCGGTGAACATACAAGCAAAAAAAAAATACATGCAGTGGAACATATAACCTCCTTTTTTTAGGTCGGTCAAAAATTAAAAATATTTGAAAGCACTGCCCCAACTTAACCGAATCGTAGGTATTTGTAAAAATACTCGTTTCGGATGTTGAAATAGAATATTTCGACATTGTAGGGTGGACATTAGCTTATAAACGCAAATACAGATAGACTAGAAGAATTCGACTAGAAGAACGGGGATATCCCACGTCCTGGAGTTGGTTAGAGCAGTCGCCCGGATTGCGAAAGGTCGCGGGTTCGATTCCCGGACGTGAAATTTTTCTAGATTTATATTTTAATTACCGTCACAAATATGTATTAAATTAATTCTTTTATCGATGAAGTGTTGTGCTTCATCTGCAGCCTAAACTTAACGCTGTTTATACAAGAATGATCCATAATTTTGCTACTGCTTAACCGTAAGAATTTTGGACAAAAAAATCGAATACCGTATTTCCGATGAACGCTTTCACGTCTTCTGTCATTACTTCGTTATTCTTTGTGAATTAAAAAGACGCCAATTCGTATACATGAACCAGTATACTAATATTTGACCGGGTTTTAATTTCGGGTTCTCGCCATTCAAATTATTTTCATCCGGTCCTCTTCACACTGAAATGAATGCTATTTCCAACGAACGACGCTCTTTTGAAAATTAACTCAGTGGACCCTTCCTACTGGGATATAAATTAAGTTTTTGTACAAAGACCCGCAGAAGCCGTTCAAGGTTTTCGGCCACTCATTTTTTGCTTGTGTGAGGCTTAATTATTAAGGACTTTAGTGCTGTTTACTTATTAAATCCAAATTCAAATCAAACACACAATATAGTTGCGAAATATAGTTAAGTTTTTCAACTGCCGTACAAAGCGATAATAGGGCGATGACTACCGAATGGTTTGCATCTCCATTATGCATTAACGAATCAATATAGATTATAACTAAAGCTTAAACATAAATAAAAACATTTTTTATTCGATAAAGACAAGAACCAATGATAAGTTTTCCTTTTTTATGAGCAAACGGACGGATATCTAAAACTCAACTAAATTCATTTGAAAGCCCATAAACAATGGGAATCGTTCTTAAAAAAAAATATTAGTAAATTTTTATTTATAAATACTTTACTTATTTCAGCCTTTTTGCTATCTCTACACAAGTGTGCGCTATATAGTTGACTTTTTCTCTCGCACTGAGAAGTGCTATGTCTATCCTTTTATGGTTCGACCAAAGTTGAGGTGGTTAAGATAAACCTCATGTTAGTTTAATAGTCTGGCACACACATTTCGTAATTTACAACTACGTAACATATTATATTCTGGATGAACTCGGTCCGTTCGGCACTTTGGCCTAACCAAACTAGCCCCGACGAAAATTACACCTTGTCTTTGTAGCGTAAGCTGAATATAATAAAGGCTCAGAGTAATTTGGGTAAGAACGTGACAGGTTTGCTGAACTAATATTTAAATTTGTCTGATAAATAAATAAAGATCGTCATTTCGTTTCACCTTACACAAAGGAGTCAGTGAATGTACTCTCAGTCAAACTAATAAATAATACAGTTACAGAATTATTAATTATTTAAGTAAATATCTTACCTTGAGCTGGCGCGTAGATATTTAAATAAAGGCAGTCTTCTGATTGATTTGTTAGGAACGGCAATATCCTCCTTAGATACTCCAACCGTCCTTTCGATATCCTTTTTAGCACTGCCGTTTCATTTCTAATATCTGGAAGCACTTGTGGGCAAACTGGACTGAACTCTTCAGCTATTTTGACTCCTGACCATTGCGCCCCCGATACAGGAGGCATGAATCTTAGGGAGCCAACTGGCGGTGAAGCGTATGGCACTCCACGGAAAACTTCAACTGGTTCCAGGTACCTTGACTCTGGGGTAACGATAAACCCTCTTATGTCTCCGTACTTCGTCCGGACCACTCTTGAGCTGATCAACGGTTGCGGGTGTTTCTCGTCCATGGTCGACTCCCCTCTCACCAGCTTGGAAGTCAACACGGGCAGCGTGATGAAGTGTACAATGATCACTATTAACATCTTTTCGCTTCCAGCGCCACCGTTCCAGATACTGTGCCCGGTTGTTTCGTGCTATAAGTCTATCATTTTGTGTGACCAGTCTGCTTTTGCGGACCATTTACTGGACTATCTGAAACAAAAACAAAAATATATTAGAACATACTAGATCCAAGATAAAGTATAGTGGTGTTTTACACTAGGATTCCGAGCATCCTACTGGGGAATCCCCACCTTACATGTCGTAGCTAAATGACACTACGTCGGTGGGCGTGCAAGACCGCGTAAGAGCAGTTTGCAATACCGCGTATTTACAAAAGTCGCATAATTGAAACATCGCACCAGTAGGCTATTAGCGCTGATTCACTTATGCGAGATTTGAAAGAAAGAAAGAAAGAAATATTTTATTTAAATAGGTCACAAAGAAGCACTTTTAAATTTTGATGCTATTAAACAACACCCAAAATAAACAAAATCCCAAACAAAGTTCAGTCAAAGAAATGTGTGGAAATATCCAAGATATTGGCCCTAATTCTGGCGA
The DNA here is from genome assembly GCA_947347705.1 of Nymphula nitidulata. Lineage (NCBI taxonomy): Eukaryota > Metazoa > Arthropoda > Insecta > Lepidoptera > Crambidae > Nymphula > Nymphula nitidulata. The sequence goes on from OX374620.1 coordinate 1,413,382, forward strand.
ACACATGCTAAGTTTAAATTTAAGTTCAGTTTATTTCTTTCTCTCAAAATGAAAAAGAAAAGGATAGCTGTCATATAATTTGACATTTAGAAAGGTGCGTTCAATTTTAGACCTTATTGAACAGATTCTTGCTATCTTTTTCCTATTACTTATTGCGAGAAAGAGATATGCTGTACTTAAATTTAGAATTAAAGTGTGTTCCACGCGGTATTGTAAACTGCTCATTCGCGGTATTGCAAACTAGTAATTGTTCTGTTGAGCTCATTGAGACAAAGTTGTATTATGATCAAGGGCACTTTGCTCATTGATGTCAACATAATAAAAGGCTTTCTATTTTATGGGATGGGTAAGGGTTTTTTATAAACACACAAAGTAAGACAACAAAGTACCTGATGTGAAGCGGTAAGAAAAGGTTTATATGTGAAGACAACTAGTGCAGTTCTAGCTGCCTCCACCACCATCATCATCATCATCACCTGCCCATATACGTCTCACTGCTGAGTACAGGCCTTCCTACATGGGAGAAACACATACTGGCCTAAAATGTGTCTTCAGAAGTAAAATATATTTCCCCCTTCATTTTCTTATTCGATTTTGTTTATTTATAACTTTGCCTCTTCGTCGGTTTTACGTAGGGGTTCAATGTCAAAGAAACAATAATTTCCATGGAAATAACAAATAGGTTCTTATTTACACAAAGAAAAAATGTGCCGAGAACTACGCCCCGTCTGTTCTGTCTCTTTTACAACGAATAAAACCAACCAGGGCGACAAACTGTAGTCTTACTACTGCATAATATATAATACATACGTTAGTACTCCTACGCCATTACAACGTTATGTAACATTTGTAATAGAAACTTTGAGAGTAGTCGTACATTCGTTTCGTAAGATCACGTATTCTTGACGCGAATCTTCAGTTCTCATTACATAGATGTTCACAGTCGCTGGCACATCAAACCTGACATTTGTAACTTTGTTTCGACCTTACTCAATGGTAATAAGACTGTTTTTTATAGTGGAACTGTGCTTTCGACAGTTCAATCAAAACTTGTAACATTCCTAATTTATAGTTACGTTTTGCAAGTAAAGTTATTCCAAACGAGGCCTCGAGGTTCCCAGCAGACGTAGAATAATTGGAAAGTAATAGAATTTAAACTTTGTGGGAGAGTAATTAGGATTTAGAGAAATATTAAAATTTTACACAGGTTTCTGTGTTATATTGTCTGAAATCAAATTCATGTGTCCCTCGATTATTCTGATTGGGAGAGAAGAAGATACATAGTTTCATTTTTGTGTAGCTTATTTATTTATTCGAACACTAACATAATTTGTTACGAGTTGCATAATTTAGATAATAAGAAATTGGTGTCCTTTTTAATTAAATGAAAATGATATTCAACCCAGATTCAGCACCATTGTCTATTAGAGCCACATTCAAATATATGCTAACTATAAAAGAACCCACTCGCTGTGACTCCACAATTCCTTGACACACCTTTACCATCTCTAAGAGTATCGTGATCCTTGGTGTTGATATCTCTAGTGACGTGCAGTTCTGCAGTCATTTCAAGGATAAAGTCAAGCTGGCGTCGAAGAACCTTGGTGTGCTTAATAGGGCGCGGCGGTATTTCTCTTCGGGGTAAATAATACTGTTACTGTGCAAGTCTCAATTCAGGCCCATGGAGTATTGCTGCCATCTATGGCCGGGAGCACCTAGAAACCAGCTTGGACCATTCGACGTGTTCCAAAGGCGTGCTATGAGAATCGTCGACCATCCTGCGCTCACAAACTTTTAAACCTTTTAGCCTAAGGAGAGATTTTGCATCCTTGTGTGTGTTCTACACACAAGGAGGCCATTTGCATACCAGGGTGTGTTCTCTCTTTCTATCATCGCACCGCTCGCCACAGGCAGTTCACTCTCACAAATTGAAACCAAAGCGGTTGCGTACCATACGGTTTCAGAGATACTTTCTCCCACTTATGCTCAGTTTGTGGAATGAGCTTCCTGCAGATATTTTTTCGAACAAGTATAGCATGGGGTTTTTTCAAAAAAGGGGTGAAAAGGTTTTAAAGGGTCGACAATGCGCAAGTGATACCCTGGGTGTTGCAAAGGTCCAAGGGCTTCGGTTACCACTTACCATCAGGTGGGCTGTATGCATGATTGCCCCCTTAGTTGTACGCAAAAAAACTATATTGCAATAAGGAAAATATCAGTTTTTTAAAATTTGACTGTGCGTAATTTTTTAATAAAATTAAATTTTGTTAAAAAATTACCAACACTAACAGTAAATCTTAAAAAGAACAGACTGCAGAATTATTAAATATTGTGCTATTCCCGAAAACATTGAGACAAACGAATACGTGCTTCCAAAATATAAGCCCACCCTCATTATATAGAGGCTTTGAAGACAATCATGCATTCTATTGTGCTAATCCCAGGCCCAAGTCACGAAGCCCGAGTACTCATTACAAGAGCACATTCAATCAAATCTCGAGTAGCATTCATAATAATGTTCTCTTTTGTAGTCTATCAGGTGATTAAGCGTTCTAACTTATGTAGTTTGTAAATGTACCGAACATTTGAATATGAATTCTAATAACTATGTGGGCATACTTGTTCAATAATATTTTTTTTGTTCTTGAAGATTTTTAAGTGGCTGAGTAAATTTTTGGAACAAAACTTAAGTAGTTCACTCAATATAACTTAAGTAGCAACTAAAACTACGAAGTATACACTAGTAAGTAATGTGATTACCATTACAAAGCTTTTTGAAAACAGAAAAGAAACAAAGATTTACGGTAAAACAGCAAATTAAACGAGACTGCTTGTAACAAAGCAGATTAAACATGTGCAGTTATAACACGAGGGTCGTTTCTATAGAACAATATAAGAAAATAAGCACGAGATAGCTGACATTACTCGCTTACAACTTGCAAATGGTCAAGACGATTTAGAAGCGAGCATGGAATCTGTTGAACAGGAACAGCTATAAAATCTGGCTACAACGACGATGCTAGATATTCCTTCGATAGTACGGAGTTATTGGTGCAATAAATCCAATGCAGATAAACATACCAGTAAACATCTGAACAGTTTTCCTCGTAAACGTCCTTTACAAAGAAATAGCTTCCTTCTTCGCCTTGGAAGTGGACATAACATCTAGAGATAGGGGTTTGTGAGTATTTATGGTTTGCGGGTAGACAGACAAACAAACATATTACGAATTAATGTGCGAAACGAGAAAACAACAGCGAAAGTTTGATAATTGAGTTCATCTGGAACAATAATGATATTGGTACTAAACATACAATTTTCTGCCTCTACCGCGCTTAGAATACGGTGCCTTTTGGCTTAGTAAACAACGGTACTGACCACTCGTCCAGCTGGTCGTTGAGTCGTTGTATAGAAAGTGTTTATCAATTATTTATATTACTTTAAATAACTACACAAAACTATAATTTAAAGTTTACAGAAAAATCTTAAAAATAATACAAAAGTGCAAGAAGCCGTTGCTTGGCAGCAAAAATATATCTAAGAGTAATTGGGTTGTACCAATCAAATCTTGTGAAGTCAACGATGAAATAACTAGTCTTAAACTAAAGAGCATAGTTTTAGAATCCAAAGAACGGTATCAAAAGATATTATATTAATATGAATGTAAGTTCTTATAATTTTATTTAAGCGTTGCTCAATAACGGTATTGATATCAGTGAAAATGTAAATACTTTGTAGTGTTGTTGTGGCCCTGCGATGAGGCTTGAGGAGCTCCAATATGCTGTTATAGCGCTATATCTTGAATATTCTAGAGAAGGCAACGGGTGTGTAACGCCCATGATGCTTAGAGCATCTACAGGCAAAAGTAAGCGTTTACTATCGGGATACAAAAAAAATATGTTGATTTCTGATTCATAATTTACTACTGACATTTGAATAGGAGCTTAAACTATTCTTTGGTAAATATGACAAACGGATTCGGGCGGTCTCAAGATCAAATTGTTGCGCTTGATTTGCTGTCGACTGTACATAAGAGGTGGCGGTTTTGCTTGAGAGTGTAGTTTTTTCATTCGCCATTGCTCTGTCTCAACTTTTGTGTCTTTAGCATGCATCTTCTTCTTTCGTAAGTGTTGAACATTCTTAGATTCTGATTTAGTTTGTTACGGCATCTAAAGCAATTAGTTCAAAAAGAGAAAAAAAAATCAAAACATCAGTTTCAGTGAACTGTAGCACAGCTATTTTGACGGTGCGCTGCATAAATCCAAATGGTTCGTTTGATTGGAATTGTAAATGTCCGCCACAAAACGAATCAATATTCATAATACATAGAAATGCTCATAAATATTTGATGCACTCATGCAAATGATGTTGCCATGTTTGTATTGCATTTGAATTTTAGGGTGTTTATGTAATAAATTGATTGGTTCTGTTTAATAAAGCGGAATATTTCTAGTAAATTAGTGGCCGCGAGCCAAACAGTATCATAATTGTCCATTATAAGGTCTTAAACTATCTCCATATCAAATTTCTTCTAAATCGTTTTAGCAGCTTCATAGTATAAAGGTAACAGATATACAGAGTTATTTTCTCATTTCTGATAATAGAATGGACTAGCTTATGCTCGCGACACCGTCTTTTTGTCCTATGGGAACGCATTGCCAAAGCAAAAAGTTTGTTATCCAATGTTTTAATCAAGATTATAATCTAGTTCTGTACCAAATTTCATCTAGATTCATTTGTCCGTTCTTACGTGATTGAGTAACAAATATCCAGCTATCATCATCATCATCAGCCTATATACGTCTTACTGCTGGGCACAGTCCTTCCTACCTGGGAGAAACACATGAGGAGCTTGGCCCATAACACCACTAGGTGGTAGGCCCGTATGTAGGGTTGTCTGGGTAGGTACCACGGCCTTTCTTATTTCAGCCGTGAAACAGTTTGCTGTGTTTCGGATTGAAGGGAAAGGTAGCCAGTGTAATTACTGGGTATGGACGGCATTTCATCTTAGGCCCCAGGATGACAACGCACCTGCAATATCAAGTGATTTTTCCTTGTTAATGCAGGTGTCTATAGGCGGCGGTAACCGCTTACCATCAGGTGGGCCGTCAGCTTGTTTGTAATCTAGTAGTATAAAAAAAAAACACGAGATCATAAGATTATAAATTTGATTGACCCATCCCGGGACCGACCATAGCGAAAGTTGCTTAGTTTTGTAATCGAAACCAGAGCGCTCAAACCGCTACGCTATCGTGCTGTAACGTGGTAATATAACATTGCGGTGCTATATAGCACCTCGTTTCCCCTTAAAAATTTCCTGGCACTATTTAAACCAACATAAATTCAAAATTCAAATTCATACTTTGGCGTTTTTATCTTTACAAATCATTATTTTGCTGACCACCAGAGGAGACGTATCTCCGTTCTTATACCAGTGTCTCGCGCGATATTTTAATAATGTTACAGTAACTTATTATTTCAGATTGGATACTAAACTAATATTTGTGTACTTTTAAATCTCAAGGCACTTTTGTAAGTACCTTATTTTTATAAGCCTATTCTAGTGTTTCAGTGTTTAAGTGTTCAGTTTTATAATGTATGTATTTTATATTGCTCCAGAGTGCCTTATTTTCCTACCTTTATTGTACTACATAAATATACCATATAGTGACGTATTCCGGTGCTTCATTTCTTTTTGGATCCTCCCTTACCACCAAACGTCACAGTGCTCTTCTTCATCCATACATCGAAACTTTACAATTCATTTATTAGGAACACAGTTTCTGATTTTCATGAGGAAGACAACTTAGGGACTCACCGTAGCCTACGGACCCTGTAAAAATCTTTTCACGCCCTTTTTGAAAAACCCTAAGCAGGGGCCTTACCACCATCTTTATAAAAGCGTTTCATATACCGCTCGGTTCAGTATTGGTTCCTAAACTGCATCGCTGTCATAGTCGTAGATAGCGTCGTCGTACGAATTAACGATTCTACTCAGTTTAGGTCCTAAACTGGATCGCGATAAAAGATGGTGGTACGGGTACTGTACTCGAAATCGAGTCATTGATTGTAATGAAACCTGTATCTTATTGATTAAATATAAAATGATTAATCAATAAGAATTTGAAATTGTAATTAACTGTTTGTTTTAATTGTGATAAAATTTCCTATATTGTAAATATTATTATTATATTATTCCTATATTGTAAATAGTATAAATTTCCTATATGTAATTTAATTTGATTAGATTTTTAATTTTTGTTTTGTTTAATAATTTTATTTTATTTGATTTAAAGTATTTTTATTGTGTTTGTTTTTATCTCTGTGATGTTTACGTGAATGTGCAAAATAAAGAATTTCTATCTATCTATCTATTATTGGATGTTATTTTAATTTAATTTACTTTATTTAATTTCATTTCATTTTATTCAATGTTTTACAAAATAATGTAAAATCTATGACCACGGTGTTGTTGTTCCTCTTCATATTTTAGGTTTTGTCACGTCAATTAAATTTTTTCAATTTTGTCTACTAAACAAAAGTTCCCGGATTCTAAACCAGGTAGGAATTAATGTTAATTCAGATGATCAATAACGTGCTTTAAATTTGTTCACTCGTACTTGGTATTTGTATGTTGATTTGGTATTTAAACAATATTCAACCACATTTCTCCGTAATAAATATAACACAAGCTATGAGTGTTGCTTAATCCAGATTGATTGATTAGATGTCAATATAAGCATAATATTATCAGTATTACATGTACAGACGACAGCGCATCAAGTATATAACAGTTGCATTACAAAGCCGCCTCTATTACAAACGGAATAAGGGCGGTCTCAAGGTCAAACTGTTACGCTTGATGAGCTGTCGATTGTACCTTTATCCACATTGAAATTGTTTTCTTTTTTGGGAAAATCTTTTACCTTCATTCATTATTATAATAGCGTGAAAATAAAAGTGTTAAATTAATAAATAATATAGAGTTTATAATCTAAATAACATCTGTACGTGAACTCTTTATTGCTAAAAGCAATAAAACTACGCTAATGAAATTTTATACATTATTAGAGAAACATCTTTAAACCCGTATAAGGTGGCTGTTGAATATTTTTGGAGCGATATTTATAGTTTGAATATAATAATTATAATAATAATAATTATACACTCACACCTTATTATCTAGCCCAAAGTAAGCATCATTAAAAGCTTGTATTATGGATACTAGATAACGGATAAATATTGATAATAATATGTAGGTATATAAATATTAGAAATATACTAAATAAACATATAAACATCCATGACTCATAAACAAATGCTCGTACTCATCATACAAACATTTGCTCCTACCGGGATTCGAACCCGAGACCTCTTGACCGAGTAGCCTGCAAAGCAAGGTGTACAGACCGCTCGACCAACCGGTCGGTCGGAAGTTCCATCAAAATAAGAAAACATATTTTCACGACAGGCTGCCCGAACGGTCTGTGCCCCTTGCTATACTTACATGCTACTCGGTCGGGGTCTTGGTTCGAATCCGATCCGGTTGAAGCAATTGTTTGTATGATGATTACGAGCATTTGTTCACGAGTCATGGATGTTTATGTGTTTATTTAGTACATTTCTAAAATTTTTATACATATTATTATCATTATTACTCCGTTATCTAGTATCCGTAACACAAGCTCTTTGTGATGCTTACTTTGGGCTAATAGGTGTGAGTGTATGAATATTATTATGGTTATTATTTAATAACCCCGGTTTATAAGTAACATATAAATTTTAGTTTAAATTAGCTACTATGTAGGCTGGTTAACACCAATTCTACGTCCCATTCATCACACTCAATTTACCAAACTGAGAAGGGTGAAGCAGCTGGTGATTAATTCAAAACAAATTATTTTGCTAATCAACCCGGTCATCTTGCATCACGAGTGGCAGAAACTTGCTGAGTCACTAACATTAGGAGACCTTTAACCTCGAACTTTCAAGGATAAGAAGGGGTTGAGTAAAGTTTGATTTATTCGAAATGTCTTTCCGAAATCGGAGACTTCCGAGTGCTTTTAAACGAATTCTACTTTTTAACTTGCGAATATTTTATTATGACAATTACAAACAAAAGAAAGATAAGATGATAGAATTATACGCTTCAAGCGGGAATCGAAGCTGCGTCTCCTGGGGTCCGGCCAGACGCGATTACCACTACTCCACCGGAGCACTAGGAGCACCGCTTTTTTCACTACCTTTTTTAGGGGTTCCGTACCCAAAGGGTAAAACGGGACCCTCTTGCTAAAATTCCGCTGTCCGTCCGTTTGTCACCGGGCTGTATCTCATGAACCGTGATAGTTAGGCAGTGGAATTTTTTACAGGATTGATGTATTTTTGTTGCTGCTATAACAACAAATACTTTTACTAACCGACTTAAAAATAAAGAAATTATCAATTCGACCGGCATATATGTATATTATAAGAATTGCAACAATTTTGTTCATGTTAGTCTATTATACTAGCTTCTAAGTACCTATATGTGCCATATTTCTATGTATGTATGTATATTTGTACCCGTATAACTCAAAAACTAAAATTCGGATTGCAAAAATTATTATTAATTTGGAACTTCACTTTCTATTGTTCGTGGAAACACAACTCCTAAGTATCTAATTAAATTGATTATTTTTTCCTTTTAAGTGATTTGAAGTGGGTTTTTATTTTTGTTAGTGCTTTGCTTTTGAAGGCTTCAAATGAAGGAATAAAAAGCAACCCAAGAAAGCCAGATATATTAAACATTCAAATAGTGTGTCAATTGCCAAGTCTATAGAAGAAAGCGTTGATAAATGTAACCAAGTTAGATTTGGCGTAAATAATAACAACTCCTGTCGATTCAATGTCTCAATTGAAATTGTCAATCGCAATCGTAAAATAATACAAAGGGAACTTTTAAAGCAAAATACTCATGATACACCAAAACTCACTGAGTCTGAATTTGAACAATTCTATTCACAAGAAAGCCAATGTGGTTACGAAACTCCAGATAAAGGCTCAATGCTACCTAAATATTAAGTGAGCTAAGTTACAAAGCTATCTGAACCTAACGCCAGATTAGCGTGAACATTTTGGAAGAGCACAGAACTTTTGCTCTGATGTAAGTTAGGGTAAAGCAATCTCTTTCATTGTGATTATACTCTCTCCTTGTCCGAGAGGGTTTAACGTGTAGTAACGCTGATTGTACCAGCGCCGATCACAATTTTCAAAGCTATAAAAAAAAAAAAAATTGTTTCTCTCATATGGTAACTCTAAATGTATGTCATTACGTTTTTTGTGCACAGCGCTGTCACTTGGTTCTCTCATTAAAATTATTAATTTAACAATTTAAACCAATAAAAAGTACGATCTGTGATCCAAATTTTAAAGAATTATTAATCTAGTGTTATTATGTGTTCACTAATAACAGGATATCGATGCAGTATTTTATTCCCAAACACGGTCAGGTATTCCGTTAGCAAACAAGGTCAAGGTTTGTTGTGAAAACGTTAATATTATTTGGAGATTGAAGGTATGTATTTAATATTACATTATCGTTACGTTATCCGGTGAGAAATCATTCTCACCGGATAACTGGTAATATGAAACGTCACAGAATTAATCTGTTAGAATATTATGACATAACCTAAAAATATCAAAATAATACTACTAAAATCTAGAAAATCTAGCTAAACTACTTACCTAGCAATATAACCCTCCAGATATTATTGTAAGAATTTTTACAAGGCTTATGATTTCCGATATTTTATAGGTTTTATCAATTTACACACTATTTTTTCTTGTATTGCCAATATTTGCCAATGGCATGTAAAATATTAAAAACATAAATAATAGCTCATTTTGAGCGATAGACTAAAATGTATACCTATTTAAAGTGCTTATGCAGTGTTTTATTAGTGTTTCTAATTAGATTTTTGGAAATAAAAGGGAAAAAGAAAAGGAGTAAGTAAATCACCTATTTTGGACAGAAAGAAGATTACAAAAAGTGAAAATAATATGACTTTTTGGATAACTTTAACTGTTCTGTGGTAACTACAAGTGTCATATACCTATCTATTACCTAAATCTTTAACACCCAGATGTCGTAAGTGACAATTATAACATAACAAAGACAATTAAAATTATGTCTGGCATATAGGGTTTAGAGAGGAAATTACAAGAAGTAAATTTTTATGATGAGAAATACCTACTCAAGGCAGGAAACAGAAGACTCATATTAAGTGCCTTCATTAATAGGTGAATGAACAGTAAGATTATGCCTTAATTTAAAACTTCTACCGTCAAGTACATATAATGGTTACCACATTATTTACCGGAGCATGCGCTATCACATTGCGGTTAGACAACGCTCTAAATGGTATGAAATTACATGAAATAGATTATAACATTTATCTGAGTATGCGCTATCACATTGCGGTTAGACAACGCACTAATTGATATGAAATTAAATAAAAAAGGTTATGACATTATTTACCAGAGCATGCGCTATCACATTGCGGTTAGACAACGCTCTAAATGATATGAAATTATATGAAAAAGGTTATCACAATATTTACCCGAGCAAGCGCTATCACATTGAGGTTAGACAACGCTCAAATGGGTATGAAATTATATGAAAAAGGTTATCACAATATTTACCTGAGCAAGCGCTATCACATTGAGGTTAGACAACGCTCAAATGGGTATGAAATTATATGAAAAAGGTTATCACAATATTTACCAGAGCAAGCGCTATCACATTGCGGTTAGACAACGCTCAAATTGGTATGAAATTAAATGGAAAAGGTTATCACACTATTTACCTAAGCATTTGCTATCACATTGAGGTTAAACAACACAGTGAAATGAAAATGTTTATCACATTACTTGCCTGAGCAAGCGCTATCACATTGCGGTTAGACAATGCTCTAATTTAAATGAAAAAGAAATGAATGCTAATAGATAACCTGGGCAAATGCTATTACATTGTGTTAAGACAATGCCCGTACTCTTGTTTTAAAACTTCTACAGTGAAGTAGAAATGAATTTATTGATAACCTGGGCAAGTGCTATCACATTGCAGTTAGACAATGCCTGTAATCTTCTTTAAAACTACTATCACACTGCGGTTAGACAACCAACTATTTAGCTGAACAAGCATTATCACACTAGAGATATACACTGCAAATGAAATGCAATATACACTGAAAGAAACAGTATAACTAATACCATAAAGTAGATTTAAAGGCAATCACTTGAACAGGTCTAGCTACTATGGCTAGACCCTTGCACTGAAATAGAAACTTCTACTAACTTCCATCAAGTAGATATACAAAGGTACAGAGATAAAACAAACACAATATGCCAAAAAGGCAATCTTATTGCTAGAAGCGATCTCTACCAGACAACTATAAGGCAGAGAGATTACTCAATATGAATAATTGTGATAGCTACAAAAATGTAAAAATAGCCATTAATCATATTTAAAATATGTAACAAAGTACCAACCCGCATTGGGCCAGCGTGGTGGTGTTATGGCCCAAACTCCTCATGTGTTTCTCCCATGTAGGAAGGCCTGTGCCCAGCAGTGGGACGTATATAGGCTAGTGATGATGAACATAAAGTAGCTGTACATGTAATTTAATAATCAGAACAAGCCCCATCACCTTGCGGACTGACTGACAAATAATTCTACAATAAAGTACCGGTAAAGTTTACTTATTAACTTGGGCCAATGTTTGTCACATGGGGGCTAGATAATGCTGCTGCATTTAATTAATAATTTTAACATCAAGATATATATTATGTTATTCTATAACCTGAATAAATGTTATTCTATAACCTGAAAATTGCTGTAAGTTATATAAATGTTTATCAATAGCCTGAGGAAGTGCTATAAAATTTAGCTACACAATGCTTTTATGGTTCATCAAAACTTTACCCTCTAGCATACCGAAATGATATTCAATGACCTGAAAAATTGCTATCACTGTATGAATGATCAGCCATTGATAAATACTTAATAAGATTATACTATCTGTCAACCCGCGATATACCTCCGGGTGGCTATGATAATTGAAAGATCAATTGTGTCTGGAATCTCATGCTTGACAGGTTAAAGCTACACAGTGTATTCAAAAATCAAACAGCTGTTCAAACATAAAGAAAATTTATAAACCTTCAGTGACCATGACCAACAGATCATTGGTTGCAACAACCAGTTACACACAGCAAATACCATAACTTTCCTACTTTATTTAATCAACAAAACCACCAGAAGATTCAGAAACAAGCTTTCAGATATTGTTTTAATAATTCCAAATAAAGACATTACTTTCGAAAAAAAATTAGTTACACAGATAAACTAGTAACCCAATTGTAATAAAATGATGGGATTTTTTTTCATTGAAATGTCACCTTATGAAGTACCTCATTGCACAGATTTTATGAAATGAATAAATGAGATAAGACAGAGAAAATAAGAAATGATTATTATAACTAATCATTATTTCAATTCCATTGCAATATTTTCTTACAATACAGACCTAATAAAGTGATATAAATGATGCCCTATATTTTTAAAAAGAACTTGAAAATTAAGAGTATTTTCACAATTCTACTTGTACAGAATTATATAAAATAGCTAAGTTGAAATTAATAACTGTTGAAATAAACTTGTCTATTAGAAATGGAAATGGGTCTTAATAAAAAGACCATTAGGTATAATAACTACTCAGAATTAACAACTATATTTTATGAGTAAAAATAATTGTTATGATAAAATAAGAAACATTATCGAGAGTACATAATACCACAGTTGTTGGATACATGAAAATCGAGGGGGGGGGGCATAGATTGAATCCCCACAACAATAATAAATATTAGACATTGTTGTACTTAATGATAGTACCGATTGAATTTTTACAAATTTTATTTGTGGTATTTTTATAAAAAGTCATCTTGCTTGACACAATACGAGAAATTGATTTATTGCTATGTACTTAATATATAAAAGTGTCCATATGAAGTACCTACTACCGGGTGCAATTCACACAAGGTTTTTTATTTTTAGTTCTTTTTTAGATACTGAGCTTAAATCAATGATTTATGTTATTAAATTTATATCCAGCTTATCCTAGCTGCAAATCAACTATCGGTCAAGTATAAAAACAAGGAATTGCAATATTGACAATTATTAATGTTGAAAAATGACAATATGATTTATTATTAGAAATATAATGGCCATTTGGTACAATGTACCTATACATAATATAAGCATCATAGTTATTTATCCTGTACATATGGTGCGCATGCAGGCATAATGAATAATCATGCACATAGGTATCGAGTAGTGGCCTTTCTGCAATTATGAAATAAAAAATTTCACATTAAATTTCATCAATAAGAAGTGAAATATTGGGACAAAATAATAATATGTCCATGACATGCCAGCAAAAGTTTTTTGTATGTACTAAAATAAAAGTCAAATAATTAAAATATAATACATCAATAATCAACCTGATCATGGTAAATACCTACCTACTTAAATATATATATATATATATATATATATATATATTAGCTCTAAATTTCAATATCATAACACCTGTAGGTATAGTAGAGCATTGTGCTTTATATAACAAATAAAAATGCCTAAGTCAATGTTTTGTAAAAACAATATCATTACTTATATGGTACCTAAACTATATAAAATGAATAATACCAGGTCAACATTACAATGACCTAAAATTGAATTGATTTAAAGATAAAAAACATTTTAATCGAAGGAGCCTCTTCAGTTTACTGACATACATATATGATTTGGAATCCAGAACTGGTATTAAAAATATTTAATGCAATAATAAGGCAATGATAAATCAAAAATGTTATTAAAGGACCTCATCAACTGATATAATACAATTCATGACTTGAAAGCAGAAAGACTTCATTAAACATCAAGTAAAATCATTTAAAAGTGACAATCAGTAGTGACCACTATCGAAATAATAAAAACCTATGTAACTAGGTACTTTACAGCCATATTGTATCTAAAAATCTTTTTAAATGAGGATAGAAATGTATCCTATCTTGTCACTTTCATTAAATCATAATAAGACAAGTACTTTATGAATACACTTATATCATAAATAAATCAATAGAAACAATTATAAAAAACACAAGATTTCATCAATTCAATCTAAAATTCATTTGGATCAAACTAATGTTGCAGGAAATGAGTATTAGTTTTTTTAACTGTCTTCTCTACTCTTATCACAAGATATGCTTCGGTGTCGACCGCAAGCCGATTTGGTTTAAATATTGATTGAGTCAAAAAGCCAACAGGAGTGTTTACATACAAAATTCAGTTTAAAATTCTGAGTCAAAATTCTGAAACATTTCCTGCAATAAGCATATAAATGTCCCATTCGGCATTGCTAAAAATTTTAAGCGATAGTTAAAATAACAATTGTGTTTTTTATTTTTTTATAGGGTTTTGTATAAAAATCTAATTATTTTGTAAATTAATTAGTAAGGTGTTGGACTAAACATCTATACTAATATAATATAGATATCTAAATTCTATTTTTTCACAACCCCATCTTCAAACATCTACACGTTAAACCCTCTCGGACAAGGAGAGAGTATAATTATAAGATTAAACGAACTTACCTTAAGTGAAGTTCTATCTTAATTATACGAAGCTCCTTGTCCGAGAGGGCAGTCCCAAAACCCGCCCACTAATACAAGTATTATCCCAATTGTAGGGTTGTTCCAAAAATAATCTTCGAACGTAATGACATACATTTAGAGTTACCATATGAGAGAAACAATTTTTTTTTTTTTTATAGCTTTGAAAATTGTGATCGGCGCTGGTACAATCAGCGTTACTACACGTTAAACCCTCTCGGACAAGGAGCTTCGTATAATTAAGATAGAACTTCACTTAAGGTAAGTTCGTTTAATCTTATAATTATGTCTAATAATAGTTGTTTACAGTGTAAAATACAGAAAGAGGCTAAGAGAAACGGAAACGAAACAAGTGTTTCAAGTGACATAATGACTACTTTACAATGTGAAATCTTAAGGCCTCTTTTTAACTTAATTACGATCACTGTTTTTTTTCGACAAGCAAAAACCACTTTCCTATTTTCTTGTTTACAATAAACTTTTGTAATTGGAAATGAGAAAGTAGGAAAGAGCTCATATTTAAGTAAAAAGTTTCTGAGTGTCAAACCTGAAAACAACTAACTGAATAGTAAATGATAAGTCTATGTTTAATATTTCGTTTCATATTAACCCACTGGGGTGTTCTCACATAATAGAAATCAAATCAGTTGTGCCTGATGTATAAATACTTCATACTACTATATTTAGTATCTATAATTACAGATTGTATTGTATAATGGATATTTTTAAATCTTAAGCTTTTCTGCGCCGATAATCATGAATGTCCATTTTCTTTACCTCAGAGAACAAAAAAAAGATATGACGGTTTTATTACAGCGCAAAATAAAACGATACCCTATTAATTTAGCTTACCCATGCAGCAGGTTTAAATTAATATCAAGATGTTGAAAACATAATATTTATATGACCTTTTCCTAATAGTTTATAAACACGTCTTTGTTCAGGAACTGTAAATGTTAGGGGATGAAGCGAGTTTGAAGATTATAAATTTAATTTAAAATTAATTTTATCTTTGCTATTAATTGTTGGAAATTGAAGTAGCAGTGCTAAACGAAACACCACCACATGCTTGCGATCGTCAGGTTTGACATGATTTTGCTGGCGTGCCTTTAATTACCCTTCTATCTAGCATACTGCTAAGGTTAACGATTTTGCTGTCAGTAATAATTACAACAGGTGGCTTACAAATGCTTACGGGATTAGAATTTTCATAATGCGATATGATAAAATTTTAATGGCTTAAATGATAACCTCAAAAAAGTTTTGACTTTAGTTTTGGATTTATGTCCAGATATAAAAGTATTGGTCATAGTTGAAATTCAAAAGCAATCTACCAACCCCCAAGGAGAAAACACCGAAAACATTCAAAAACTCAAATAAAACACGACACCAGCTCGTAAAACAGAACTTATGAGAGTTGAAGGCGATTTGTAAAAGCAACGAAACTGCAGCGCCTCCGATGCAGTGGAAGATTCAGCACAGTGCGATCTCAAATTTATTGCTTTCCGTTCAAGAGGTATGAAAGAATCTTTGATAGAAATCGTGACCTACTTACTTCTCAGAGCCTTTTATGATGAAAATTATGGGACGTACGTTTTACTTTAATACTTCGCAACTTAAGAGAAAAAGTCATAAATAAATTTACGACGACTCTTCATGAGGTATCATTGAATTCAACGCTAAATATTATGTTAAACTATTTGCAATACTAAAGTTTACTACAAATAAATACGTATACGTATTTATTTCATTACTTTACCGTCATAAATTTCTAAATCAATTACTATCTTAAATAAACAAAATCATATATAAGCAAAATCATGAAATAAACAGTACGTAGAACAATGCGTATACATCTGTATTCACGGAGATAGTAGCGACAATACCAATAGAATAGCAGCAGAAACTATCAGCATTGAAGATCACAATGCCAATGAACAAGCAATTTGCCAGACAATTGCCGCTAAAGACAGAGACTAGACATATCTAGGAAATTGCAGTTCTATATGTATTCATCAGAGCTCGTAGCATCTGAATACGTGCTTGAGCGAGTGTTCTCAACATGTCAATATCATTGTTTCAATTACAGTTTTTGCAATTCCGCAATACCGTTTTCGAATACGTTTTTAACGTGGTAATAACTCTGTACTATTTTCTAACTTTACTGACGATCTCTAAAAATAATAAATGTGTTTAAAATTCATATTCATATTTTAGCGCTAGACTCGTGTTTACTTCTCGGGCTATCAACTGTTTTATTAGCTGTTAGTGGAGACTTATCTAGACTCTGTTTAACTTTACCAGCGTCTTGACTTTATGAAGCTTGGGCGATGTAAGTGTTAGAATCTCGACGAGTCAATTCTATCAGTCTTGAAAGTCCCTAAACGGACAAAAAGAGAGATCATAAATAGTGATGCGACAGCGAAAAATACTGCAATGAATGCTAAATATTTGACTTAAATGCTTTATGGTTTCCGAGTCCAGTAATATCATAAGATTTTCTATTTCTTTATTTTACCAAATCAATATAAAGTGTCGTTTTTCCTAGATAGGAGAAACACATGAGTAATTTGGGTTAAAGCGGTTGCAGAAACAATCAGAGCCAAAGCACGGAGGAGCTCGAGATTACAATATTTTTTTTTGGGTTAGGTCGATTTCGCCCCGGTCTAACTCGCCCCGAAGCGTTCGGGGTGAGTTATATCGGACGATAAATATTAGTTTTTTTTTGTACCTATTAAACAAAGTTTTACTACACAGTGATAATCAAATATATACTATCACTATATTCCCACTATATTAAAATATTTTTGTTATGATTGCTTTGATTTGACTGCACAAATAAAAAATTTTTAAACAAAAATTAAAACGGACTTCAAAAAACTGAAAAGGATAAAACAATTAAATTTAAGTAGGTATTCATCCCCTAGAAACATATTTTTGGAGTCGGTGCTTTACTTTCTATTGTTTTTGGAAACCACTTAGCACCAACTCCAAAAATATGTTTCTAGGGGATGAATACCTACTTAATTTTAATTATTTTATCCTTTTCAGTTTTTTGAAGTCGGTTTTAATTTTTGTTTAAAATTTTTTTTTCACAATTTTTAGTGGTAAGTTTCTACGGTCGAAGCTAGATGGGTGACCGTAAACTTATATGGTTTCCTACTATCGTATCGTTTCACTAAAAAGTCATTTGAAAAGCAAACATTCGCAATTTCGCATATGTAGACGACTTAATAATTTTAGTTTTTTTAAATTTAAAACCAAAGTACCCAACTGTTTTTGAAAAAATTTTTATGGGACCAAATGGCAGCTATTTCGCATCGAACAAAAAAAGAATCACGTAAAGCGGATCAGTAATCTCGGCGTAATCGGTGTACATACATAGAAAAAAAAAAAAAAAAAAAAAACATACCGGCCGAATTGAGAACCTCCTCGTTTTTGAAGTCGGTTAAAAATACGCTTTAAATAGCGTTCGGAGCGAGTTAGGATTTAGATTACATTAGGAGATAGACTTAATTGATCCGAGATAGACCATGGCGAAAGTTGCTTTGATTTCGTAATCAAAACCAGAACACTCAAATCACTACACCACTTAGTTCCTCTTGTGTACAAATATGCAATTATTCCAGATAATACTCAATTTACATTCATTTTTCTAAGCACGGTAAGTAATAGCAATACGGTCCTATTGATGAGAAGTTACCGTATTCAACTTCTAATACAGATGTACTGTATATTTTTACCGACCTTGTATAGCTTAGGAATAATTTGATTCCTCATTCTCGTAAGTTGATTTGCCGCAGCAACCAAATACAAAAGGTACCTTATTTGGCCGATCAATCGGTCGGACCCAAAATGAGAGAAAATTATAGATATACATATTTACCGTTGCTGTCGATCATCGCGCCAAAAGCTTATGTTCTTTAATATGCTGGTATATGTAATCTACCAGCAAATTAGCAGTAAAAACGTAATTGACAGAGAGACTTACTTCTGAATGAATATCATTTGTATGGCTTCATATACATTTTTTTGTAAGCCTTTGAAACAATGTACAAGAATTCACTTCGCAAAGTTTGTTAATCCTCCACGCCAAAAGTTTGTAACCTATACTGAATCTTCAAACAAAGCCGGAAGAGTGGGCCTGTTTCCAAATAAGTTTGGTAACCTCTGCTCCAAGTATAAGCAATAGTATAACTGAGCACGTGAGCACGTTGTTGAGGGTAGCAGGAAACAAGTGAGCGTTTCATTGCCAGGAAATTGCGGCTATGTGGACGACCCTATTTCAATCTACTCTTCCGTGAGCAGATGTTTCTAAGTAGTTGTGTGTACTTGAACCACAGAAATTATATTTGAATGGCATCCAATAATATGGCGTCCCTCTATCCGCAACGCCAAAAATACCTTTTAATGAGGTAAGAACCAAACTTCAATTTATTTATTTTTAGTGTTTTAAGTCGGTTTAGTTGTTTTAAATAACTTCTTTATTAATAACAGGGATGTTCACTACAATTACAAATGTAGCTTTTCACATATACAGGGTGGTGCGGTCAATACGACAATAAATTGATTCATAGAAATGGTTTGCTACTTTCAAAAATATCTTATTCATTTCATAATTTTATGACATTTGTATGAAATAATTTAACATTGGCCGCATTATTACACAGAAATGCCATGAAATTATCAAATCAATAATATGTTTTTGATAGTGTCAAACCATTTCTATGCACTAATGTAGCCTATGTTTTAATTTACTGTCGTATTGACGGCACCACCCTGTATATTTTGGAAATATGAGTCTTTGTAAGTAAAAAGTGCTTAACAGATTACTTTTTTCAATAGTATCGGACTCATCATTAATTATGTTCATGCGCCCGTACAATATTGGTAGTCCCCGCTGCTGTCATTGTAACGTCGCTGTTCAGTATCATTTCAATGCAGTGTTTTTTGCAAGTTTTTTTTATACTAATTTGTTAGCAATCAAGCATACGACCCGATACGTGATACCTGTAGTGTTTCAAGCGTCTATAGGCTTCTATAACCGCTTATCATCAGGTGGGCCGTATGCTTGGTTGCTGCCATAGTAGTATGAAATGGGGTACGAGTGCAGCATAGGGTTTGAAGAATCAAACCCTTTATGAAGAACCCCAAGCTGTACTCGTTCGAGAAAACCTCTGTAGGGAGCTTATTCCACAACCTGAGCGTTCGCGGGAGAAAATTTATCTGAAACCGCATAGTACGAGACCGTTTTGTTTCCAACTTGTGAGGATGAATTCGCCGATGGCGAGCAGTGCGAAGGTAGAAAAAGGCCTTGGGCATAATGTCAAATAATTCCGCAGAACACCTCCCGTTATTCTTACGGTAGAACACACATAAGGAAGCAAAATATCTCCTTAGGCTTAAAGGTTCAATACCGCTTGTGAGCTCGGGATCGTCGGAAATTCTTATAGCGCGTCTTTGAACTGCGTCAAGCTAGTATCTAAGGTGCTCCCGCCCATAGGTGGCATATTCCATATGGGGCCTGACTTGAGACCTAGTAATAGCCTTTACCTAAAAGAGAAGTAGGTACCGCTGCGCTCCATTGAGCATATTCCGTGTGGGAGTCGTTAAAAACAAATGCTAGATTAGGTCCAATCTATATTTACACATTTTAGAAATAATCATTTTTATTTACTTATACATTTTAGATCACAAAATAGAGTGGAACTGTCACAAACATCTGTGAATGTACAAAATAAAATAAAAATTTAAACGTCATCTGAAAGAATCTGAGTAATATTACAAATGTTTTATGAGCAATTCGGGTTTTATGTCTGTTTTAGTGGAATTGCTTTCATCGTACAACGTTGTACTAACAGGTGAGCTACGTATATCTTATGTACTAAGTTGTGGACGTAACAAACGCAATAAAACAGCTCACGTTAAATGATTCCAGTTCAATAAATTTAGAGTTATAAAATAAGAAATTGAGATATAACTTACAAGATTTGTTAAGAAGATGAAATGGAAATACCTTTATTCAATCTAAGATAGTTATCCTAAAAATGAGATAACAGACCGACTGTATCTCAAGAACTGATATCACCGTAGAAGAACGACCCTACTCACCACACGAATCATCATTTCAGCCGAAAGACACTAGACAAGGCCTTCCTTAATGATTTCCACGACAAACGGTCCTGCGCTGCATGTCAATGAACAAAAATAATGTTAAAGATCTACGTTTTCATTTCTAAGATGCTGAACTGATATATTCATTACATTCTATGAAAGGTCATAAAACACCTTTGGGTGCAATACCCCACATCCAAGCGGGCGGAGAAACGGGAGGCCACTAGTAGTGAAATAATAGCAAGAGTAACTCCGGCTGTCTGTAAAAAAAATTATAACAGATTTGATCGTAAAGGGTCTCTTATTTCACCAATATGAATATCGTATTGTATCTCATTACGTACTTGTGCTTATTGTAATGTAAAACGGACGGTTCATCAAGATGCTCTGTCTAAAAACAAACGGTACTTTATTAAATCATAGCAAAGAGTTATTATGTAAGAAAAGTGGTCAAAATTTTATGAATAAAATTAACTTTGGGAGATAAAATATAATAAATAAACATTTCATTCTTTAATTTAATTAATTTTGACAGTAAATTATAACCATTATCTGTAACAAAAACACAAAAATATTAATTTACTTGACAACACTAAAGATGCCAACTGGCAACCTAATAACCAATTTTACAAAATGTTTATTTTTTTATAACTGCTTTAACAAGTGATTGAAGATTTATTCGTTGAAGAAAGTCCGAGTTTTATTTATTTCCTCGCAAATATGTTATGAAACGTCGTATGACATACGTGCGCTTTGATAATTACAGCCTCTGCTTTCTTCCCGGCTCGGGGTAGCAATATCGCCTCGGCTGTAATTTTCAACTGATTACATATTACACTGGAAAAAAATCTGTACCTCAAAAATGTGACTACATAACTGAGGTTACCACCTCGCCAAAAATAAAATTGTATTGAGATGCAACCGTTTTGATAAATCAAATAAACGGTAATTACACCTCGCTAAATTTCGGCTATAACTAATGTAACCAAAGTAGTTTGGTTATAGTCATTTATAATACTAGTTACGTAAGTTGGTTTTTACAAACGAGTAGACGTATATCCATGTCCATCACCATAGACACGTGTTTGTGAAAAGCAATATCCGCACGTGTGTCATAACATATATATTAATATAACGTTTTGCAAGATATTTGCTAAAAAATAGTACAGTAATAATATTTTTCTTCCAACCACGCAACAATTTCATCATAACTAGCCTAAATAGTGAGAACAAAGCAGCACTTTAGTGTTTCAGAGTAAAACAGCGCAATGAAGTATATGTACATGAAACTCCAATACTGCACTGATTTTGCTTTAACAGTGCAGCAAAGTTGTCTGAAAATCCATTATTGCATTGTTTCGCCCTAAAGCCACAAATCCCAGGTGAGTGTCCAATCGCAGGCTTCATCTTTACAATCATGGCCAACTAGATTTATACCAGCCAATCAGCGCTATTCTCACCACACAACAGGCCAATCGCAGGCTAGATGTATGACCAACTAGTTTTCTACCAGGCAATCAGCGCTATTTTTACTCAAATTAACACTCGATGCAATTATAAGTCACTTTCTGCTCGATGCAATTATAAGTCACTTTCTGCTCGATGCAACAATCTACTATCACAGGTCACTAGTAACACTATAAAAATGTTTATTTTCTGTGATATCTAAAATTACATAGGTTCCGTCATCTACAGATATACATGACATTGTAAGTTCACTTTTGAATTTATACAGAACAGACAAATAGACAAGAAGATTTTTGACATTTTTAACTCAATTTTTTGTTATAGACATCATGACAATTTTGACGATTCACAACTGCATTATTTTCATATTCATTTTTTTCCCTTTACATGATAAGACTAAAGATGTTGGTTGTCTTCATTTTCCACAACCTTAACATAATTATATTTGCCGTCGATTTAACAGGATTACCAATGATTATAGAAAAGAAAAATAGATGTGCATTATCTCTTAGTGCACCTACAATGTTATCGAGTTCCAACTTAACATCAATTTAACATTTTCAATTTCAAACTGCAGTTATTTTATTCAGCTAGTTTTACAAATAACAAAGTTCTAGCCAATGAAATTTTGCACACCAATTGGCTTAGTACAACAAGTTCACTAAATTTTCAAATTGAATTCGTAGAGTTAATTAAATTTGCAAATTTTATACCCTTCACCAGGCAATTGCTCAAGAACGGCTGAAAAGAAAATGTTGACGGTGAATTGGTAGTTACAATGCAAATGGAATAGAAGCGTTTAAGTATTCTATAACTTGATTACAGGTAATTACTAACTAAATTAAATACCACTAGCAAGTTCGTCTTGAAATAAGTAAAAGTGAAGCAGACATTAACCTAAATATTCTTGAAATCTTTTCTCAAAACTTGAATGAACTACGAAATGGCTTAATGAGGATAGATCAATAAGGTTCCAATGGTTTTTTTTGCCAGTACATGTTTTCATACGTCCCATTTACATATTTATTTATTCGGAAGACCAACATAACAAAAAGCCAATTACAGGTCCTCACAAGTGGCAACATATTAACTCAGTAATATACACACTGCAACAAACTACGCACATGCACACACACTCAATCAGCCTATTGGTAATCCCTAATTAGGTTCAAAAAAGTTTCCGCTCATAAGACGCTTCGCCGACACACAATTGGTATTATATAAATCAATGTCCAGCGTTCTGGACACTGCATTGAAACTATTAGCCGCACGCCAAAGATATGTATTCTGCCTATAATTCGAATTTACACGGGGAAGGAATAGGGGCGAATGGAATCTGAGTGGCTTAGAGGGAACTTTAAGGGAGATACGGGATACAAGCTCAGGGCAATCAATAGTTCCGGAAGCAATCTTCAGTGAAAATGCTACATCTGCGATTTCACGGCGCAATTCTAATGGAAGTAGGTGATGTTTTTTGCATAAATCCAAATAAAGCTCAGAGTCATATTTATCCTTGGCACAAAAGCATAAATATCTAACGATTCGTTTCTTTATATTTTCGATTCGCGAAATATACGTTTGGTACCTTGGGTTCCAAACCTGACATGCATACTTACTCTAGGTGACTCCGCACAACAAGTTCACAAATGGGTTCATTCAAAAGAAGCGTGAAAAGGCAACTTATAACGGGAAGGTGGAGGCGGCTAGAACAGTGTGTTGCAGGCTGCACTAGCTGTCTCCGGATATGGACTCTTCTTACCACTTCACATCAGGTATTAGTGTTGAGTCATTTGCCGTGCTTTGTGTAGGAAAGGTTGACTTGGTTCCGGATGTTTCAAACTTCTGGCGCAGCCAGACGAATGCCATTTTAGAACTACCGGGATAAACTTGTACATGGAGTTTGAATATACAAACACCAGTCACTATTGTAGTCGTAGTGAAATATACAAAAGGGATTATAATAATAATTAAATTATTTTTATTTACACTTATATTTCAAAACTTGAATTATGATCTCAAAGGAGAACATAATATTAAATTACTTTTAACACGGATGATTAAAAAAAAGCCTGTAGCAAAATGACTATTTTAGCATCGGATCGACTCCTTCAATTTAAACTCTTTTTCTTATAAAATAACGTAAATAATATAATGCAAAAGTGTTTCAGCAAAAGTGAGAACCACGGTAATGTTACCGTGGCTAAACCTCAATGCGCGCGCAGTATCCACGTATTCTGTAGCGCCGCGCTTATGTGGCGCCATCTTGTCTGAGCATAAAAGTATATCAATGTATAAAAATGTCGATGTAAGTAGTGACTTATGTATTAAAGTAGCATAAGAAACTGCACATAACTAGGTATTAAAACACTTATCATAATACTTTTAAGCTGCACGTAACTAGGTATCACTGCACATAACTAGGTATTAAAACACTTATTATGATACTATTAAGCTGCACATAACTAGTTGTTAAAACACTTATTATGATACTACTAAAAACATTTTTTAAACACAAACTCTTGTTATACCCCATTATTATGCAATTTTTTTTTATACAAATGACGATAAATAACTCAACACCACCTTAAGTGAAGCGGTAAGAAGAGTCCATATGCGAAGACAGCTAGTGCAGTTTAGACAGCGCTTTAGCCGCCTCCACCTTGCCGGCCCAAAAGGTGCTTTTTCACGCCTCTTTTGAAGGTAGAAGGGTAGGAAGAAGATATGTAAAGCGATGGCAATGTCATAATTTTTAAATTCGGCACGAGTGCTTCTGATTAGGAAGGTGGAAGGTCAGATAAGGTCATAAAGCTCTTCGGAGCACTCTCCGTGATATAGCCGAAGTTGTTAGTAATTGTTCTGTTGTTTCATAAACTACTATGAAATGCGAGCTAACAATTTGAAAAATGTATTCTACAAAACAAGGTTTAAAGCGGATCTGAAAGCTAGGGGCAACACTTACACCTTACAGAAAATCGCAGGTCTATAAAGCTACTTTGTGATGTTCTAATCCTGCGGTGAGTAATATCGCCAGAGATCATAGAGAAAGCGATTTGTCTGGAGTAGGACAACTTGTCTCCTATGCTATTGACATAACAGCTTCTCTTAATTTCTACAAGGTAAGCGCGTCGGTAGCGGCCAAGACGCTACGAGCGTCTTGGAAAACCTGACACTATCGTTGATCTCACAGTATAAATTAAACAATTCTATGAAATGAGATTTGCATATGTAATTAAAATAAACCAGTACTTTTAAATCCCTACGTCGCGTGACCGTTCCAACCGTAATCACGTTATTTACGTTACCTGTTAGTTCATTCATGTGAATATATAAATTTAATCTCGGATCTGGTTTTTATTTCAGTCCTTATTTTTAATGCTCTGCTTCTATAATGAGAAGTAAAGTGAAAGCAGATTTATTAACTGCACAGTTTTTGAGAAACGCTAGTAGTAAGAAAGCTATAAATTATATTGTGTTAGGTTTCCCTTGTTGGGATACTGTTACTGAAGACAAAAACAAATTGATGATACCAATATTAACAATATCAATTACTTATAATAATATTCATACACTCACACCTACTATCAATACCAAGTAAAGCATCATTAATAGCTTGTGTTATGGATACTTGATAACGGATAAATAATGATAATAATATTTATTCTTAAAAATATTAGACACATACTAAATAAACATAAACATCCATAAGTCGTAAGCAAATGCTCGTACTCATCATAAAAACATTTGCTCCTACCGGGATTCGAACCGACCCGTAACCGAGTAAATTGTAGAGCAAAATACATTTGAAAAGAGAAAATAATGGAATAATTTATTTTATTTGCTTAAAACATACTGTTACAAATACTCGAGTTTACTGCCGGAATCTTTTCGGTTCGGTTTTTGGAATCTAACCTTTGGTAAATTCAGACATGACAGACAGATATACAATATGACATTATTGTTTGTAAGAGACATACTTACGGGATTCATGACAATTCGAAAGTGTTGCTTGAGTTATTGACTTATATAAATATTTTTTTAACCGCGTAGGACCCAAGAAAGTTTTACGTAATTAAAAACCAATTGTGTATAACAGGTGTGGGAGGGTTTAATACTCTCCAAAATAATTAAAAGACCTTCAAAACTTATATTAATCATTTATTTGGTCAGCATTTGGACATTTTTGGTGCTAAATCAGTTTCTTATGTCGGTGGAAAGTCACATTTGTCATGAATCTATGAAATGCTGTGGTCAGACGGAAGAAATTCGATATTATCCGCTATCCAAACTTAAATGATGAGTGAACAATGAATCCAATATTGCTAACATAAAAATGTTCAAATTCAAGGCCAGCAAGCCTCTGTCTCAGAAATTTAGCTGCAACGACTTTTACTAAATGCTGCAGAATCACCGATCGTGATCATCACTTTTATTACTAGCCTGCGAGTTTATCCGTCCCACTGCAGTGCTGGAAACAGGCCTCCCTACATGGGAGAAACAAACGAGGAGTTTTCATACCGCCTCAATGCGAATTCCAGACACACTTGGTTTTTTAATTACCAAATTAGCCTCCCGGAAGTCTTACGTGGCTTGACGAAATTACTCATTTTATCAACTTATCCCACGGCCAAAGTCGCATTGTTTTCGTAATAAGCCAGTAAGACACAGAGCTCCAGATAATATGTAATTTTTACATGAAACCGTTTGTCAGTATTCAAATGGAATGATTATAGTAGGTACCTGTTACTGACTTAAGGGTGGATAACATTCTATCAAGGATGTTATCCACCCCACCCTAAAAGGGCTGGTAGCAGGGAAAATGGGTTTATTGGTAAAATAAGATAAAATAAATTAATAAAATACAAGCAACAAAAAAGCCGAGCATTGACAGCGAACTGACACCAAAGTAAAACATAACACAACTTCTTAGTAAATAAACCAAAAAGGGCGCATTAAGCAGCCAGTTCGTAACAGTAGCCATATTGTCATCGGATGTTTTACTCTTCAAAATAAAAACGCATCTATCAATTATATGATAAGGCTTATCATGTACAATGTCGCGTCGCTGTCCAACGGTCCATTATTCAGTATCAAGTAGTATCGAATGATTAATCGATCCAAACTCGATTGATGGTATAGTCGTCAATCATCACATGCCAATTGGACGTTACTATAAAGTCGAAGTCTCTTGGAGGTCTTCTAAAAATTTGATCATTTCAATTTGAATAGCATACTGTGCGATTCACTGGAAACCAACCACAGCTGACTCACGTACAGTATTGACAGTAAAGACATAATTGGATTATCAACATTTCTTAGTAGCGCTCCATTTAAAAGCTTTTAATAATTTTGTATTGAATCTAAAGCAGTACCACTTCAGTAGAATAATGGCCGAGCCGTAGATCAGGCTGATTCGTTGGGAGTGCTAATTTTAACATGCGGTGCCAGGAAAGTTTCAGCTCCAACACAAATATTTTAAAAAAAGTAAAAAACCTTATTTATATTAATTAACAATACTTTTATCGGTACTTTCATTACACTTACTTACTGCCGAGTGGTGGACAATGTGGTCGACAGCGCAGTGTTACGTATAGAATACTATTGAATCCGCTACCCGATAACGACAATGCGTCTGGTCGAGATTATCACACACTTTCCTAGTAAATATGTTTACAGACTGACCTACTACAAACCCCTGACACACATGCTACGGTCCGTGGACCCCACTTTAAGAAACCCTGCTTTATGTGCGTGTCTGCATATTGAAAATTGAATTTCGACTAAGTATTTAAAAAAACAGCCATCCTCAAATTTCAAAGTTAACCGAATCCGTGACCACAAAAGGAACAGGGTGTATTTCTTTTATGTCGTACTATTGAAACCAGTCAATTGCCGAATGCCGTATATGATATGACAAGTGACATCCAGGTCGGATGATATTTTTTAATTTCAAGCAACTGGAAAAATTGGGTCACCAAAACGTCGGGCGCAGCCGATTCCTGACCCACATCTGTATGAAAGGCCCATCTCGATATTTGCGTTTAACGCTTTTTAATTAACACGTACGCTGCAATATTTAATACATCCATATTCAGCTCGCATTGTGATGTATCATCATTTTGCTATCAATTCTCATTTACTCTCATATAGTTTTGAATCGTTTGTTATTATGGTTAAGTTTATTGTGATATAGCTTCATTTGATCTCCTATATCGAAAATGTACATTTGAGCTATTGAGATTTTGTTACTAGAGCGCTAATATTATCCAGCCTTCTTTAGCTGCTCAATTGATACATTTCAAAACTTTCTTACTTGTTTAATTTAGTATTTAGTTTCTTTCTTGTTTTTTTTTAGGTTTGTAATTTATAAAAATATATAATATTATTATAATAAAAATTTATAAAAATAATTGTATATAATAAAAATATATTGTAACACAACTTGAATTAATAATTCAATGATAATGGCGCCATTAGTAGTAGAGTCACTGTTATTTATTTATTACCAAGCGGAGCCC
The DNA here is from genome assembly GCA_947347705.1 of Nymphula nitidulata. Classification (NCBI taxonomy): domain Eukaryota; kingdom Metazoa; phylum Arthropoda; class Insecta; order Lepidoptera; family Crambidae; genus Nymphula; species Nymphula nitidulata. The sequence continues at coordinate 1,442,184 of OX374620.1, forward strand.
GATATTTTGTCTGATATTTGGAAAATGGACATCGGTGAAACGTTCATCGATGAAAAATTCTGCGGCAAGGTCTTTCACACGAATGCGATAATATGCCCCTTTTGCCATTCTAATGGGAATATATTGATTTTAGATACACAATGTACTCTAGCGATGATTTCTCCAAACCCAATATTGTCAGATTTGAAAATTTTCCATTTGAATAAGTCATAAAGGACACAAGTCTTCCTGCCCCCAATATAAAGATTCCCCATTGAGCTCTGAATGTAGTGTTAGTTGTAAGGTAGGGGATTTACTTCGGTCGAGAGTTCTAATTTCATGTGAAAAACGTCATTGCCCTACATGGTCTTTGTTATTATTTTTTAATTTTTTTTTTTTTTGTTTTTCACGATTCGTTGTAATTTTATAACAAAAATAAATTTCAATATAATAAATTGTAGACGAGAAAACCCTTACATTGTCATGACCATTATACATGACAATCCCTTACGATTTCTCGGCTACAATTGAATAGTGAAATTACAATTGAAATCGATGGGGTCTATTGATATATAGTTTAGCAGTGGACATCATAGGCTGATAATAATAATTTATTGGTAACAGAAACAGATAGGTACAAAAACAATATAGTGATCGGTAATGGCCGCATTAGCTTACAAAACTGTGTCGCGGTCATTAGTGCCCACCTCCAGGTTACTCTGTGATAAACATTCTTAATCCTACAAAAAGCTATAAATTTCTTAAATCAATGTGTGATATGATGACGATAATGAATTGAATAGGTCTGTTTTCCTTCACTTATTTTAATTTGGAGTCCTTTAATCCTTAGACGGCAACTTAAATAAAAATGTTTGCTTAGCAACCGTAGTGTGATACTTATTTTAATCACCAAAATGGGTCTATTAACTGTAGAGTGAAGCATGGAAGTTAATGAATTTAAATCTTTCGATGAAAGAGAGGTCAAAATTATTTCAACTGTCACAGCGCTCTGATTCGAAAGAAAAAAAAATGCCCATTGTAATCCGAACAATGCTAGGGTAATTGCCCTGCGAAAGTCAACAATGCGGTTCATAAGCACAAAATGACAGCTTGAAACAGAAAGTCAATACTGTGTCACTCGTACGACTTAATTAAAAACGATTAACCCGACGTGTTGTTAGCTAGACAGTTTGGGGTCACGTTGTCATTTCGGTCAAACGACGGCCAGCGAACCCAATAATAACAGTGGCACTGAATTATACATTTCCTACGACTGACCAACCGACTGGATTGAAATACTCGCCTATAAAATGCAGGGATTGAAATTTACATTTTGCTTTGAATTGCCATAAAATGTAAGTATTATGCAACTGTAACTAATACCGTTTTTCCAGCAAATGTAAATACGGTTGTCGGAATTACTGGAGCGTTTTAAGTAGGCTATTTAAAAGTAACTAAGTATATCGCTTTTTGTAGACGAATAAAAGCATGTAATGAAGTAAGCATTATGAAATAATAATGATTTAATATTCACACACACCTATTATATAGTCCAAAGTTAGCATTATTATGAGCTTGTGTTATAGATATTGTATTAGAAACATCTGTTTCTAATATTCATATACAAATACTAAATAAATTTACAAACTTCGATGACTCGTAAACGAATGTTCGTACTCATCATATATTTGCTCATGCAGGAATTCGAAGCGAGCCTTTGGCTTAGTTGACAGGGTTACTGATTACTGGGGCAGACGAGCAGACGGATGTTTAATAACTTCCGTTCGCTAAAATAGCAGGAAATAAATATGTTGATTTAATTTTACAAGTAGGTATTCTAAAAAATGTATTTTCAAAACGAGAATATTAAATTCAGTTTCTCGATTCTAAATGGCCTATAGATTTTCAGAGTATACAGGCTGAGTCAAACCAATGCCCCCTGGGGGAAAATCATTCTAAATGTAGAAAATTAACGTCTGTATTATTATGCCACCAATCAATTAGGTCCATCATAACGAACAAATATCTCTGACAATAAGAACTGCCTCTAAAATTGGAAGGCGATAAGGAAATAGTAAAAGTAAACAAACACAAATAAACGTACGCTTCTTGAATTTTACTCACACGCGCTATGATTACAACTGCAATTCTCTAATCTATGTAGTTCCTTATAATCTTAATAGATATATTGTGTAAATAAACTCGACTACTTATTAGTCGCAAATCTAAAATGAGAACCCTAGAGTAATTCCAATACTTAGCGGTAGCATTGACACGACAAATCAGTAATTTAGTACTTTGTCGTGTCTTATGAACCTACTTACATTGTAAAAGTGTAAGGTCTTCCCAAAATTTTGCAGATAATGTTTATTAAAGAGATTTGTTCCTTTTGATGGACCCTATCAATTGGTATGATAATAATACATACCTAATGTTTTTTTTCTAAATTTTCTGGGTTCGATTTACAGCTTAGGTAAGTGACTTGTTATAAATCTTTGAATGAAGTTATTGTTATTTCCATGGACCAATATCATCTTTGTTATTTCTAAAATTGAAGGAATATTTTATTATAATATAATTTGCTAACTTAAATATTTAGGATACTTTCCCTCCAGAAGGCATTGGTTTGTCTTATCTTGTATACGGCTCAGTAAATTGTGCCCCCAAATTGAGGTACAGTTAATTCAGAGAAAAGCAGGATTTCATTCGGAGCATCTCAACGGAAATAGCGTAAATGAACTCATCACGTGAGTTGTTTCCGCCACTTTAACGGGAAACAGGAGAAAATGCTTCTTTTTGGACTTGGCAAAGCTTATAAGTACACTATATATTTCAGAAATCAAAATAATATTAGTTTAATATAATATTATATTTCCTCATTTGGCTATTTTTATGTGGACGTTTTGTCAAAAATCTAATTTGATTTTTGCCAAAACGTCCACATAAAAATACACAGAAAAATAGTTACCGATTACAAATATAAGTTCAAATAAGATGTATCAATGTATTAAACTAATTTCACTGTTAATGTTATAATTAAAGTCGGTTTTAATTTAACCATGTTAAAGAATAATCCAATTGAGTGATGAATTTTCTAGGTCTAGCTATAGGGTCTATCCGTCAATTGCTAATATTTTATTTTTACTCGATTGATATTAGATCATCAAATCAGTACCAAATAAAAATGGGATCATTCCATTAAAATGCCCTTTCGAACAAAAAATCATATCACGTAACATACATATAAAAATATTAAGTCTAATTGAAAACTTATTTTTGAAGGCTGTTGGCAAGTTAATAATACGGGTATCTTCAAACAGATATCTTAGGAACTAATATATTCCTGTAAACGTCTACTACCTTAACCGATTTTGAAAACCCATCGTGATAAATCAAGAATTTCCACCACAAGAGAAACTTACGTGTATTCCTAACTACTACGGTTGAAAATCCCTTGCATAATTTAAAGTGCAACCTCGTTTCTTCACTTGAAATGCTAACAAATGTTTAAAAATGGAGTATCGATTCGTCAAACTGGAACACAATGCCGAGTTCACGGCACGTATTGATCTCAGCGCCCTTCCCACTCCGTATGTTTGTGACATTTTGTTTGCAGTCAGGCATTAGCACACCCGCGTTTATTTTCATACGTAATGTGAGTTAGGGAATTCTGGGCTTTGGTACTGTAAATCGGGATTGATGATCCAACTTTGGTTTACTCTCCTTGATTGCTTTGAATATATTTCACGTTTTACTCATCACACAGCTTTATGTTGTTTTAAGTCTCCAGTGAATTATATTTTTCTCAACATGGATAGAAAAAACATAGCTCTCGAATATGTTTCAGCCTACCCTCTTATTTGTCTTTGATTTAATTTTGTTGTGCCTGGCAGGGTCCATAATGATGCCAGAATATTTCAACTTTTAAGAACTCGATATTACGATTAGGATATCCAAGAAATGATTGAATTAATTTGAAATGAGGTGTCTATAGAACCTAAATAAATTGCCTTTTTACAAGATTGTTTAAATTGTCTTAATTGTCTGTAAGAGCCGGTTAAGTTTGAAGAATTTTTAGTATTTGCTAGACTTGTCTTACTTGCATTGAGAAAAATAAATGTATCAAATAATAATCAGCCATTCGATCAATTAATTTTCGTTGTTTTTCTCTACACGTATTTTGATTTATTTTAGATTCAGAATGTATAAGCATTTTTTATTTTTTTTATTTCCCAACGAAGTTAAGAGTTCTACTTCAATATTATCGTAACGATCGCCATTATTATACTTACCGGCTTTACAGACCTGTGTAATAAATTGTTTTACAGCTATAATCCAGCCGTACCACTTAACGCACACACACTTTATATCAACTCCGTTTTTACAACCCAACTTATTTGTCAAAAGACATTAAATTAGCAATAAACTTTACGGCTCAGTCTAATCATAAACCGAATGATTTCCATACGATTTAACTAATGCAATGTCCTTTGCGTCGTTCAAAATAGCTTCGAAGCCTTTGAGATGGTTTAGCTTCAGCACCACCGTTTGACTTACAAACTTACGCAATCTACCTTATAAAGCCAGGATCACTATGCAAATTGTAATTGAAGCGTAGAACATCGAGCGAGGGACAAGTCAAGATAGTTCCGGCTACTTTGTCAATGACACTTTAAAGTTTTCATGTAACGATGGATCGGGATTCTTTATATTCCCCTTTATATCCTTATCCTGCTGCTTTAAGTAAGTGCTCATCCTGAATTCCATAGGATTTCCCCGTTCAAAAAAATTTCGCATTATATTTTTGGGGACAACAATTCTGGTACCGGAGCTATAAAACAATTTCTCTACTCCTATGGAAGGTATTTTATATACCGAAGCATTCGTTTGATAGTATTTTCCTTATTACTACTCTCTCAAATTTACTAGTAAGTAGATAGGATATATGCAAGAAGTCAAGGACGCCTTTTTACGATAGCCACGTGTACAAATATCGTCTTGGTACACTCAATAGATTCTTTACACGTGAATGCAATAATGAAGTAGGAAAAATGTTTGATAACATATCTTTGAAAGGAATAGTTAGGTACTAGAGCAGCATCCAAGATGTAAAAACTACTATTTAAAGTAACAGTCTTATTCTTGGCAGCCACTGAGCTAATGTTGCCAGAATTTTAGTTTCGATGCCAATAGAAAACATCTTTTAGTGTTATTTATTTTCATTTTTTAATTTATTTGATTTAACTTGAACATAGCCAAAATATCCGTCAGTTGAATGAAGCTAATTCTTACATAGTTGAATTATTGTCGTTTTCAGTTCTCAAAAGTAATATCCCTATAGTAAACATAGATAAAACAATTTCAACAGCTCCATCAGAAATCGTAAATAATTCCGTTGCTTAAAGATTTCTTGGCGCCTTCTCACATCAGTCTCCAAGTAAGGAAACGATATATCACTCAAATACATATGCTACTGCATATGCTGCTTAAATTCCAGCACTCTGATTGAGCACTTGACTTTGAAGTCAATATAAAGTAAACGGAGCGTCGGCCTGTGATTTTTTACACCCGCCACAGTCCCAATTTCAACAACGATTATTCTAGCTTCTTGCCCTGCCCCGTCCATTAGTGTACGAATGGTCACAGCTAAGAGAGGCAGTAAGTTGAAGTAACAAGCAAAATCCATTTACATTACGGGAACTATTATAACCAGTATAGTAATAAGAGCTAGGTCGTATGAAGTTAAACCCTAGTTCTCAAAAAAGAAGTGGAAGATGAAATACTCTTTTCACAAGAAGTCTGAGTAGAAGGATAACACGATATGGAGTTTCATGTAATGTGATAATTGCTTTGTGCCAGGAGAGCATATAACAATGATTATGTTCTTCAGTTATGAGGTTGCACCGAAATGGAAAGTATAATCATCCGTAGTTAAACAATCATTTTGAGTAACGTTTAATTTATTTACGTTGAAAACGTTCTGTCATTATTCTTAGTAACCTTTAGTCCAGTATTTAGCTTGTACTTCCTTGATGTCCTTGACTTTTAACAGATTAATTTCGATTCATTCAATTTTAATCACTTGGAATCTTGGTACCGTGAGATTTGTCCAATAATATGAAGTGCGGTATCCCCATTGTGTAAGCAATCTAATTTGAAGTCACGCCGATCGATCATTGTTCGATTATCTTACTCTTGATTAATAGAATCACTCCTGCCAAATGAATGTGACGCTATAATTACAACCAAGTAAAGTTAACTGAGGTCTTATGCGTATCATCATTAATATAAATGTTAGAGGTTCAAATCATATTTTTTTAGGAAACACTTTCATGCCCATTATTTATGCGTGTAATGTGAGCACAATTGGGCAGCAATTTTTTTACTTAACTATATCACGTGTAAGTGACTGGCGTCCGTATCAGATAAAATTTGTATTGCAGATAACCAGGCAATTACCACCTCATAGATGGTTTTTTTCTTTATAGGGATTATGGAGTCATTGAGCTTGTTATTGTATATTCATAGATTGAAATCAGTAAACAAAGAAGGTGTAGAAGAGTTACTGCCTACATTTATACACTGTGTATCCTACCCCTGCTTGGGGTCGCGACCTTATTTCAGAATACAACCCTCATTTAGTATTCAGTTTTAATTAAATATTATTTAACTACGACGACATCACATTGCCTTATAATGGGGAAAGGCTTTATCCAAAATGTTAACAGAACGGTACACAGTTAAGTCACTTTTAAAGCATTTCCTTCCGTCGAAAATATGATGATTTTAATGTTATATTTTTTTTAATAACTACTACACATACCACATAGGTAGATGAAACTGTTGTTACGAAGCTTGCTTACGAAGAATTTTTATATATTTATGGATTTATTGAAATACTAATAAAACCATCTATGTGCTTTAAAGAAATTTTGATATTCATAATATTATAATAACAACAAAGACAGATAATAATATAGCCCATGTTTATAAAGTCTAAATAAAATATAAATACTAAATTGTGAAATAAGTTTCAAATTTCTTTAGAAAACAATGTATGGGAAATTTAAAACTTGAGTTTTAAATTTTTAATCATCATCACATCATCACCAGCCTATATACGTCCCACTGCTGGGCACAGGCCTTCCTACATGGGAGAAACACATGAGGAGCTTGGGTCATAACACCACCACGCTGGCCCAATGCGGGTTAGTGGGTTAAAGCGGTTGCAGGAACAACCGGGACCAACGGCTTAACGTGCCTTTCGAAGCACGGAGGAGCTCGAGATTAGAAATTTTGGTTGACCCATCCCGGGACCGACTATGGCGAAAGTTGTTTTGTTTTCGTAAACGAAACCAGAGCGCTCAAACCGTTAAATTTTTAATAACACCTTAATATTTAAATAAAACTAATTCAAATTAAACGTTCATTAGTCGGCAGTATATTACATGCCGGAGTAGAAAACGATCGGGCGTTAGATAAGACAAGACACTCTTAGCGATACTTCGTACGTTACATTGATAGTTTATGAATTTGATGCTAGAAGAAAAATTTAGTAAATCTTCTTTATATACGAATCGTCACATTTTCTAGAATTTACATGAAACCCTTATAGACAGAATATATTGAATAAGATGTTATAAATGAATGATATCGAGATAAAGAGTTTCATTAGTTTACATTTAATATTACAAATTTAACAATACCTACTTGAAATGATTATAAAACTTTGACCACACTAGGTACAACTAGGAGGAAACAAGTATCTAAATATGATTCTCTAAACTGATTACTTATAGTCCGGTCGAATTAGATCAAAAAATAAGAGTAAAGGTACATTAATTCCCACCAAGCTGAAAATCAGTAAGATTGTTAAAAATATGATTAAAAATTAAATTTGAAAGTTCCCCATCTTTCCCCTGTATAGAAAAAAAAATATTCAAGGTCAAATGTCAAAAAAATAATTTTCAGCAAAACGGTAAGTTTCATCATAAAATACGTCAGACAAAAAATGTAGATCATAAAATTATCTACAAAAAATGCATCAACAGTTTTTTCCTATGAGCCACCGTTTTTGAGATATAACGATTTAAAAAGTTGTAATCGTCATAATATGCATGAGTACGCTATGTACTATTTTTACACGCAATAACTGGCTGTGATACGACATCTGCATTTTACAGGAAGGGTAAAATAACAGTTTTCAAAATGTTTGAAAAACAATATTTAGGTCAATGTGCTGAAGTTTTTAAAAATACAAGAAATTATCACTAGCGGCATTCGCTTTCTTCTTTCTATGAACGAAGCTCATAGAAATTACCTGCTTAAATAAGTATAGATATGCATGTTTCGTTAAAAATACGAAAAGTAAAAAACAAGTACAATTAGCTTGTCTTCCTCCAACCTCAGTTGCTGCTCATCAACATCTTTTTCGGGTATATTACCAAGTTCAAGTGTGGCTTGGTTATCAGCTAGACCCTACCGACTGGGGTTGGAAGTTGGTTAACAATTTATTAGAACCAGTCCAAACTTTACTTCCACCTGCGTCGGAAAAACTGCTGAACACAATTTTTTGCAACTGCAAAAAGGGGTGCAGTGCTAAATGTGGTTGCAAAAAAGTCGGAATGTTTGTTCTCTGGCATGTACACATTGTGAAGGCCGGTCGTGCTCTAATAATGAATCACCAAAAGTGGAGGATCCGTTTGATTCCATCGAGGCGACATGCGATACATCGCTATTAGCTCAGTTTACATGTACTCAGGATGAAGAACAAGAAGAACAAGAACAAGAAGAAGAAGAAACAGACGAACAAGAACAAGAAGATCAAGAAGAAGAATTTGAAAGTTACGACTCAGACGATTAAATTTCACTACTTATTTTTAAATTAATTGTTTTTATCTTTTCAATCTCTGCCAATATCCATTATTTTGCAATAGTTTCAAATTAAACAGAATCACAACTGCCTACTGGGGAAACCACGTTGAAAAAAACGCGCTAAGTACCTCATAGGTGGCGTGGAAACGTGTGCATATTATAACGATTACAACTTTTACAACTTTTGAATCGTTACATCTCAAAAACGGTGGCTCGTAGGAAAAAAGTATCAGTACATTTTTTGTAGATAATTTTATGGTCTACAATTTTTGTCTCAAGTATTTTTTGATAACACTTACTGTTTAGCTAAAAATCGCGAAAAACTCATTTTTTTGATATTTGACCTTGAATATATTTTTTTTCATACAGGGGAAAGATGGGGAACTTTCAAATTTTATTTTTAATCATATTTTAAACAATCTTACTGATTTTCAGCTTGGTGGGAATTTATGAAGTTTCAGAATGTCTAAATTGACCGGACTATTACTTCCAATACAAACAAATTGAACCATAAACCGTTGACTACCTGAACCCTATAGCCCCAAAAGGTTAAATTTTTAATATCCACCTATTATAGGCACATATTTACAATATCCTTTGGGATCTCTTTCACAATATTTTTTATACTCTGACCCAGTGAGGGATAGATTATTTCGTGGATTCGATATTACTAAGGCATGGTACATACATACTCCGTTGATTGGAAAACGTCTCAGGTTGAATAAGGGGTTCCACTTAGTGAGCATGATTTCCAAACTATTTCCATATGGGATTGGGGATAGTGGAACGATTTTGCTGATTATCTTGAAGGAAAAGGGTCTTTTTCTGATAAACTACTCTTTGGAAGTAACTATGCATATAAATAAAATTGAGGCTGTAAAGTGAACACTATCAACAAAAAAATATTAAATTTGCAAAGCTGCTACAAGAAAATTTAGTTTGTTTATTGGGAGCATTTGATAATTTAAAACCTAATAGATCTGGAATATGTGTGATAAGTTTTAATGACTAGATCTAAGTGTTTTGTGAATGTAGTACAATTAAAGACACAGTTAAATTATTGATAGTTTGTGAGAAAGTAAAATATGTTCATACACACAAAGATTTAAAATGTGCCTCTGTCTAATTATATAATAGTATATGTCTAATGAAAACTTTAAAAATAAATATTTTCAGAACGATAGTGAAGATATTGAAGCAGATTATGACAAAAGAACCATAATTTTGATTATTTATAAGGGCATCATTATGGTCGTAATGTTATAGCTGAAAATTTCAATGCAAATATCTCAAGGAAAGGCATAACAAAAAATTACAATAGCTTAACAATACAATAACCTGTTATTCCAAACAAGAAGACCTTCCATAAAATAAAAAGTAAAAGAAAGGAAATCGTGAAGTTAAAATTTAATTTCAGCAATTACCTTTATTTGAATATCAAGGGAATAAAGAAAGGCAAAAAATTGTAGCCGTAACGAGAAACAATACTCGTAATCGATTTAATCTTTCGCACCTGGCATGTCAATACAAATTCGCATATTTCTATTATTAATGTTATTTCTAGGTACAGAATTTATTCAACAAATTCTGGAGCTTAAGGCATTAAATTTGAAACGTATAATTTGAATGAAATCGATGACATCCATGTAACTGTAAAATTATTTGAATCAAAATGTTTATTTTGTTTCATATTTTTTTATATGTACTCTATCATTAGTGACCGGTGACCGCCCGCGATTCAGCTTGCGTGGATGAAATGATACAGACAGACAGACGTGACTTTCGCGTTTACAACATTAGTATCGATTTATTTTGTAACTGTAAACCTAGCCTTAACTAATAATTGGAGCATGAATCGGATGCACTGAATATAGACAAACGGTATTTGGTATTTCCTAGTAGAGACAAATCAAGTTTTCATTCGATTTGACTGTCTGACACAAAAGCGAAACGTGGAAACAGCATTTCGTGAAATGCAATCTGTCACTCAATGTTTATGCATGCTTTATGTTTCAAAGCTCATAAAAGTAGAATCTAGATAAAAATCAAAGAAACATTTTAAATCAAAGTTGAAATCATATTTTTCAGATATGCAAGAACAAAATCAAGTAAGTGAATTACTTCCAAAAAGGGATAACATCGCGAAAGTTGTTGTACCGCTACGTTTGCCGTGTCGGTAGCCATTTGTATTTTCTATGTGTACCATTCTGTCTACATAAAATTGCTTAACGATATTCACTGGATTAGATATCTATAAATAATCTGTAGATACCTAACTAGTCTAAGAAAGGCTTATCGTTCACAATATTGACAGATCAGCTTATTTCTTAAATAAACTATTGATTTGAAACACTTTTCCTACTGAATGAAACATTGCATAGCAAAGCAATCATAAATATTATTTTTCTTAATATTATACATAAATATATTTCAAAATATTAGAATAATATATGTACTAGAAAATAATCTTTTCTAAAGCCATTCTTCTTGTAGGTAAAGATATAGTGTCCATTGAAATCAATTATTGCTGCGTCGTAAGAGAATACTACCAATTGCGAACCTTACGAGTATGAGATAGGAGAAACTATGATTATTCAATTACTCAACGCAATCTTACACAGGAGCACAGAACTACATAAACTAGAGGAGAACTTTATAACGATAAGGTTTATTTTTGATTTGACATTCTATTTATATCTATTGCTCGTCTAGTAATGACTGCTTTTACAGAATAATTATGATAGCAGCAATGAATATCAAATCAAATATGATTGCAATTAGCTTGGAGCCGAATTAAGCTAGGTAGCTCAAAATTGGAGCAATAATTGTTCTCATTTCCCATTTAGATCTCTTGCAAATAATGAAAACAAAACGTTGATTCAAGAAACATGTACCATGTATCGCCATGCAATATTAATAGGCAAGCAATTGTCTTTGTTAACAAGACATATTTCAATTTCAAGTCTATGTTTCACAAAACCAATTACCCTGTTCACTGAACGTGCCTACTCGAACATGAATTATTAACTGTTGTTTACAGCATCAGATATAATTCCGTGAGGATTAGGAATTATTTAGTTCAGTAGTCAGATTGTAGGAACACATTTCTCTACACAGGCCATCGTTACTATTTTAGCCCCCGACGAAAAAAGAGAAGTGTTGTAAGTTTGACGTTTCTGTGTCTGTGGTATCGTAGCTCCTAAACGACTCGACCGATTTTTTTTATGAAAATTTATTTATATATTTATTTATTTACGGCAACAAACAGTCACACATAAAACAGTTTCACACTTCATGATTATATAATAGACTTATAGTTTCACTTATTGTTTAAATTAACCAATATTGACTTATTAAATAGTAAAAGAACCTTACATATTTATACAACTTTCACAACTCAAAAGCCAAGAATATTCCTAAGGTAAACAGTAATAGGTTTTGGATGATAAGTAGTAACAATTGTTGACTTTAAAATTAATAGAGTAATGTAAAACTAAACTACTATGACAAAAAAGAAAAGTATCACTGAATCACTGAATCAAGTAATTAGCAGACCGCTAAGGGATTTTAAGATGAAGATTTAAAAATACTTTTCAATAGAGTAATGGAACCATAAAATACATCTACCCCAGCAAGGTTTCTATTGTCATTAAATAATCTACATGCACGTTTAATAAATGCATTATTTGCGTATCGTGTTCTGCTACCAGAAATATTAAATAAATCTTTACGACGACATAGTCGTTCACGTCTACGAGGAACTCTAAAATACATTTCACCAAAAAGTGAGGGGGCATCGAGGTAGTTATTGAGTATTTTATAAAGACGATAGCATCCACACAGTCCCTACGAACTTCAAGAGGTTGAATTTGATGACGTTCGGCTGACAAGTTATAGTCTAAATACGTATTACCCGTTCGGTAGTCAAGTGATTTCAGAAATTTCTTCTACACATAGAATACCTTCGATTCTGTCTATATGACATCTATAATATGGTTTCCATACAGCGCAAGCAAATTCCAGGCGGCTACGCACGAAACTGTTGAATAGAATTTTATAAATTAAGGGATTCTTAAAAGGTTTACTGACACGTAAGATGAAACCCAGTTGACGGTAAGACTTGTCCAACATGTTATCAATATGAGGTACAAAGGAGAGCTTATTATCCATTAATATTCCTAAGTCACGTATTTGGTTAACTCTTTTTATTTTAAAATTGTTAAGTGTATAATCGAAGTATAAAGGGTTAGGTTTCCGACAAAAACTAATTACATTACACTATCCAGATTTAAAAATAGATAATTTTCAGTACAATATCTTTGAAATCTCATTAGATCTTGCTGTAACAATTCGCAATCTATGGGCTCTCGTCTAATTCTATAAATTTTAGTATAGTCAGCATAAAGTAATGAACTTGAATGTAAGAATGTGTTAGTTATGCCATTGATGTAGATAATAAACAATAATGGTCCCAAATGTGAGCCTTGAGGCACTCCAGAACTGATATTCTTAAAATTAGACGAGAACCCAGAGAGAACTACTGCCTGACTTCTGTTTTCGACATAGGATTTAATCCATCGAAATAAATCCCCATGGATACCAAGCCGCCAAAGCTTATGTAGTAAAGTATTATGACAAATTTTGTCAAACGCTTTTGCGAAATCGGTATACACGGTGTCTACTTGATAACCATTATCCATTGCCTGTAAAATTTCGTTAGTAAAAATAAGCAAGTTGCTATCAACAGAACGACCCTTATGAAAACCATGTTGTGAGATACTAATGTGTCGCCTAATAGCACCAGCAAGCCGATCTGTAACTGACGTAATTAGGATGGTATGAAAGCTGACGTGATTAAGATGCTTAGCTATAATTTCTGAAGATCAGTTCAGGTGTTTAATGACTTTATCGCTTTCAAAATGATAAAGGGTTTTACAGATTCGATTGTTTTGAAATTTGGTATACCGTCACTTCGGTGACATTCCCATGACATACTACCCTTGAACTGATCCTATACCATCAAAAAGTCTGCGGGATGCTTAATTCTTCAGAATCTTACTCAATGCGATGGTGCTAGATAGATAATTAATGAGGCCGTGAGTTACTTAAAATTTTCAAATGTAAATTTTTGTTATTCATATACTTAGCTTGTTGTGTTAGTCATACGAAATCTGAAATAGGTAACGATATTCTCCTTACGAAAGATAATGAGCAGAAATTATTGAAAGGCAATGTTAAGTTCATCACCATTGGATCTTCCAAGACTTTGGGCTTATTTCTGCTGCTGCTAGCAGGTATCAGGCCATTTGGCTTCGTTCCGTTCCATGATGGCTATTTGGCGGTAGTTACTGTCAACCCGAATAGAGCCTATAATATCAGTAGATGTAATCATGTTTTATACATATAATTAAAGTTCCAAGAGAATACATTCTCCGAATCACAAGTAGGAGCGTGCCAATCGAGTACAAAGTCCGCTTGATAGTTCTCACGGCACATTTTTATTGTTGTATTTTGAAAAGGCAGCTAAGAGAACTGATTAAGCTGAATTGAATTATGGACGGATTATTTCGCTGTGTCCTCTCAAGTACCAAATTTTAGTTAGCATCACGCTGCTAATTTAATCCACTTTATATTCCTTTGTGTATCCTTCGTTGATTTACCTGGAACAAAAATGAATCGGAAATAAAGTCTTTATTTTTAAAGGAATTATAAATTTTGCATAACAATAAAAAATGTGGGCAATAAAAAGTATGTAAAAAGAAAATGCCCTGTATTGTAAAAATCATCGTTAATACTTTGGCAATGTGCCACAATTAGAGCATCAAAACAAAACTGAAGTATATTAATATTAATCATGTTTTCATTTATTTCTCCATTAAAATGCCAGGTTACATAAATATATGAAATATTACTTAGAAACTAGCTGAGCATAATAAAATGATTCCTCTATGCCCTCGCCATAGTTAGAGAGCAGAACTTCACTAGAAAAGCCCGTGTTGAAGAGCTCCAGCCGCTAGCTGTTACATCAATATTTTGGATGTTTTTAACCATCATCATTTCAGATGAAAGACGTTTACAGCTGTACAAAGCTGCTCTCAAGGGTGTCAACCACAATCGGTACATGAGTGAGAATCGGTACATGCGGGGGAACTGTCCTAAAAGTATGTACAAGGCAAAGGGAATATCTAAAAACATCAAGAAGAAGTGAGTGCAAATGCATGAGAGTGCACGTGTATGTACTCGTATGTAAAACCCTCGGGTGCAAATTTCGTCCTTTTTGGAACGTCATCGTCACTATTTCGTTTGGATAAAGCCGTGAAAACGTATAAATCGAACCATCCTTTGTGAAGTAAACAAAATGCATGAGGATTGAGGATTGAATGCACACTCGAGATAATTATATAATACAATCTACTTTCAAAATCAGTCTTCTCTTGCCAGCGACTAGAATAAACGAATTAAGCGATTAGGTTTCTTTTCAGCAGCGTTTCCCACGTTCCGTTAAATTATTGGGCAAAAATTGTCAGACAAAAGAAATTTGCGGTTCTCACTATTTATAAAGAGAAATGTAATTATAACGGTAAGCCTTGAGAAGTTTCCGGATAAATATTGAATAAAAGATTTACGTTTTAGAACCAGGAAACTCATTACGAATTCAATGTATAAGTAACTTTGGATAGTAGTCGAGGATTTTCTGATTAAAGAAAATAATGTATAAGAGATATAATGAATATCTGGAAGTAATCATAAAGAGTTGCAGATATTAAAAAACAGTAACTTTAAATCAAACTGTGCAGCTTTTCTTTGGGTTTATCTGAAAATAAAAATCATTGTATAGAATTTTATTATTCAATATAAGGTTTCACTGTTTCATGTTATGGAAGCAAACCTGTTTATGATCATAAGCTTAGATAAAAGAATGTGACTTTTATTTATTAGAATATAGAAAAAAGAGAAAAATGTACAAATATTAAAAATAAAGCTTCCCAAAATTTAGAGGTCGCATATTTATTGTGCGATTTTAGTATCTTTACACTGGAAAAAAGAAATAAAGAGATGTAAATAAAATTCTCTGCGCTAGATTTTTTTTTGCCTGCGAAGAAGAGGAACCTATCGACACCTCACTCTTAAAGATCGGTCAAGCCGCTTAGGCTACTGGAGATCACAATGGGATATACATACAAATCCACAAAGATACAATATATAAAAAATATCAACATCCTTCTTGGTCGGTCGATAAAAATGAACTACATACCGAATTTGATTACATAAAAAAGATCTTTGCTAGCTTACTCTACTATTCCATCTTTGCTGCGTTGTTTACAATCTGATATGACATCCAAGTTCGTGTTACTCAGTATAACGAATGTGCTTCGTATAAAGTTTCAGGGAACTGATCGTAAATATCGATTGGTTTGAAATAACGAGCTAGCGGCATCATGATTTATAGTTGAATATACATGTTTTCCGTGTCGCTGACGTTGCATATATTCAGCTGAAAGTTGGAGTCGTGTTATTTTTTAAGCTTCAACTTTGAAAGTGATTAAAATTTTACTAACTCTATTACTCTAAACAATTTCTACTTTCTACAAAAATAAATAAAATAACAGGTTCCGATGAATAAAATTTATCAATAGAATAAATTACACAATGCATTGACTAGTTGGGAGATCTGGTTTTAAGGATGTCTGGGTACTCTCAGAATAGCCGTAGCCAGTGGAACCGCCTTTCGTATAACTAGCCAGACAACCTTGGGATTGATGGGCGTCTTAGATATAAACATTTTTATCTCCAGCATTTCAACCCGCAATAAAAAAGTGATTTTTCGATTTTGCTGGTGTCTATAGACAATAAATAGTTACAATTTATCATCATTTTGATTATTAAGCATAGAGTAGAAAAGAATAAAACATGTTTATTGTCAAACTGTAACAAAGTTTCTGTTACAAAATCCTGTGATTCGTCAGAAGTTTGTTACAATTTTAATGTAATAATTTATTCATGCTTATATAAAAATAAAATGTTTAAATGTTCGTTAATATCATAAAATGCATTACTTTTCTAAAGAATTTAGTAATCAAGTTAGTTAGTTAGTTTAGTTTAGTTTAGGAATTTAGTAATTTAGTAATCAGAAAGAAATTCTGCTTGTTTGACGTTAATTGGCATAAGAAGTTCTAGTCAGAGAACTATATCCTCGTATCTCTAGATAACTATTGCAATATTCGTCACAAACAGTTCTGCTGCTTCTGTCATCCGTCATGATTAATTTATCGTTATTTTTATGATTTAGGTCCTACTCCAAAGTTGGACTTGAGACTACATTTTTATAATTTTTGATTTTAACATTATTATAAATGTTTGAAAAATTACTTAGTAATTAAAATAGAATAAAACTAGAAAAAATTTCACGTCCTGAGGCAGGAATCGAACCTGCGACCATTCGCAATGCGGGCGACTGCTCTGACCACTGAGCCACCCAGGACTTGGGATATCCCTGTGAAATTCTTCTAGGCTATCTTGTATTTGCGTTTATGAGCTAACGTCCACCCTACAATGTCGAAATATTCTATTTCAACATCCGAAACGAGTATTTTTACAAATACCGACGATTCGGTTAAGTTGGGGCAGTGCTTTCAAATATTCTTAATTTTTGATTTTAACATTATTATAAATGTTTGAAAAATTACTTAGTAATTAAAATAGAATAAAACTAGAAAAAATTTCACGTCCTGAGGCAGGAATCGAACCTGCGACCATTCGCAATGCGGGCGACTGCTCTGACCACTGAGCCACCCAGGACTTGGGATATCCCTGTGAAATTCTTCTAGGCTATCTTGTATTTGCGTTTATGAGCTAACGTCCACCCTACAATGTCGAAATATTCTATTTCAACATCCGAAACGAGTATTTTTACAAATACCGACGATTCGGTTAAGTTGGGGCAGTGCTTTCAAATATTCTTAATTTTTGATTTTAACATTATTATAAATGTTTGAAAAATTACTTAGTAATTAAAATAGAATAAAACTAGAAAAATTTCACGTCCTGAGGCAGGAATCGAACCTGCGATCATTCGCAATGCGGGCGACTGCTCTGACCACTGAGCCACCCAGGACTTGGGATATCCCTGTGAAATTCTTCTAGGCTATCTTGTATTTGCGTTTATGAGCTAACGTCCACCCTACAATGTCGAAATATTCTATTTCAACATCCGAAACGAGTATTTTTACAAATACCGACGATTCGGTTAAGTTGGGGCAGTGCTTTCAAATATTCTTAATTTTTGATTTTAACATTATTATAAATGTTTGAAAAATTACTTAGTAATTAAAATAGAATAAAACTAGAAAAATTTCACGTCCTGAGGCAGGAATCGAACCTGCGACCATTCGCAATGCGGGCGACTGCTCTGACCACTGAGCCACCCAGGACTTGGGATATCCCTGTGAAATTCTTCTAGGCTATCTTGTATTTGCGTTTATGAGCTAACGTCCACCCTACAATGTCGAAATATTCTATTTCAACATCCGAAACGAGTATTTTTACAAATACCGACGATTCGGTTAAGTTGGGGCAGTGCTTTCAAATATTCTTAATTTTTGATTTTAACATTATTATAAATGTTTGAAAAATTACTTAGTAATTAAAATAGAATAAAACTAGAAAAATTTCACGTCCTGAGGCAGGAATCGAACCTGCGACCATTCGCAATGCGGGCGACTGCTCTGACCACTGAGCCACCCAGGACTTGGGATATCCCTGTGAAATTCTACACTACATTTTTAGTTATAAAAATTCAATTTCGAACTCATTACTAATACCTATTTATTCATTATTTTATTATTCAACACATAATAAAACTGTACAATCATAAAAATAAGCACATAACAAAAATAACGAAACAGAAATAACAAAATATGCTTGCATAACGGGCGGTCATATCGCTAAAAGCGATCTCTTCCAGGCAACCTGGAAGAGACACACCTGCACCTTTCTTTCTTTCCTATTTATATCATTTCAATTTCTTAATTTTTTATTAACACATAGACCTTTCTGCAAAGCTTTTTTTTATATAATCTTTCAATACTTTCCACGTTTTATAGCTTCAAAGATTGCGATATTCATCACTGCCAGTTCTGCTGTTTCTGTCATCGGTGATTTTTCGTATTATGACTGATTTTGATTTTAAATTTTTCATTGACAAGATTCTTATCGGTTTAAAAAACAATATTTAGACGGACTTAGAAGGTTGGTTTTTGCAAAGCGAAATTTGTATGATCTTTCAATTTATGGTTGCCATATGTTTTACTGTAGTAGTGTTTTCTGTTATAAATGTGTTAGTTTGAACTTACAGGGCTACATCGATTGACCTGGGTAACGAGGAACGTGATGATTTATGAGGGATTGTATACACACCTAAAGGGTAAACTGATAAAGTAAAGAAAAGTAAGCTTTAATGCTCCTGTGATAGGGTTGATATCCCCGTGATGTAATTGCGTTATAGAAATAACCAGTCAGAAGATAGCGCAATCTTATATTTTTATACAAAAGAAATGTGTATCTTTAAAGAATAAATTTAGAAAAATCATCTCATGTCAAACACCAGATGTTTGTACGATAAGTACGAACATTTTTTTTTACGAATGACAGAAGTTTGTATTTATAATATTTTTATACATATTAGTTTGGATTAAATAATAAAGGTGCGAGTATTATTTTAATTATTAAAATTACAATTAGAAACGTTAAATTAGTCTATATAAAGGCCAATCCTTTATTCTGTTGTGCGTGTTCAGGACACCGAGCTTCCCCGAGGCTGTTTTGACGGTATTTCTGGTATTCAGATCGCCGCATCAATAATTGGAAATGTATGTAATCTGAAATCATATACATTTCCTAGGAAGTCTGTAATTTCCGAAGCAGAATTTGGTAAGAATAAAATAGTGCAAATTGATAATTAATTGGCAAAAAGAGAGAGAGAGTCAGTCTGTCAGTCAGTCTGTCTGTCTGTCTGTCTGTTAGTCTGTCTGAATTTACACCGGTTCCAAAAGTTGAACTACCGAGAAGATTCCGGCAACAAACTCGTGTAGTCACTCTTTTCAATTATTAAGTTACAATGTTTAATTACACAGTAATGGTATTTAGCAGTGCAGTGTCGCACAGAGTATAAAAAAAGGTATATTAACGTACCAATAAGTACCTAATGACAAGAATATTTACTGTATTTAAAGGCTGTCCGACAATGCACCATCACAATATAGGTATTACAATACACAAAGGTCAACAATTAATATACAAAAACCTAATAAAGCCAATCATCTTTCAAGCCAATATTATTATTATTATTATTATTTTATATATAATATCATATAGTGCCATATACCTCAAAAATCCCTCAAAAATGATACTATTGATGAATATGTAGGTAAATTATTACAAAATCAAGGAAGCTTAGAGATGACCATTTCCACTAGTGGCACCTGTTCACAAGTATGACGCATGTGCCAGCCATCGCTCCGCTCGATTGTTATCTTCCATTCTGCCTGCCCATATATTCAACCCGTCCTACACAGTTTACTCGTTCGCTAGCTAACTCTTTCCATTCCAAAATGTTCTACAAATGTCGCCACCATTTCCTTGAAAATAATCGTAATTTCCTTGGAAAGATTTCCTTTCCTTTAAAATCCTTTCCATACCTGCAGTATTACAAATTGTTAAAGACTTCCAATAGAAGTGTTCAGGTCGGTGTTCATTTTCGAAGCAACACAATTTAATTTCTTTCAATAAAGTTTTCGCGCAGCAGTTCTGGAACTATTAAGTCCATGCTTTTACAACGAAATATACTTTACTTTGGACTGCCATCTTTGTATAATGGTCAGCGAACTTATATAAGTTAACATAGAGTAAAGTTCGAATTCAAATAAAAGGATTGACTTGGATATAGTTATTTACCACATCTGAAAGGTTTACAATTTGTAACGTATTGTATCGGTAAATAAGACACGTACTTTCTATTCCACGGTTTATTGTTCACTGGTCTGACATTCAAGCATCTACACTATATCAAAAGTCAACACCAGTGTTTAGAGAATTTCCTGGAGCGGAGTTCGTATGTAACTGAGAGTGATGTTAGCTTTAGGTTTAAAAAAGTGTCATCTGAATGTGTGTTAAAGGTGATCAATAACATGGATTGCAATAAGGCGTCGGGGTCGGACGGCGTCAGAGTAAAAGACTTACAAGAGATAAAATATAAAATTTCTCCTGTGATTGCGCATTTCATTAATCTGAGTGTACAGAAAAGGACGTACCCAAATGAATTAAAATTAGCCATAGTTAGACCAATCTATAAGCAAGGCTCCCATATGCAGTTTACGAATTATAGGCCAATAGCCATCTTAAACGTTATTAACAAAATTGTAGAAAAGATTATAGTCGGACAAATTACAGCTTTCTTGGAAAAATACAAAATTATAAATGACACACAACATGGATTTAGACCAAAAAGAAGCACGGCTACGGCCCTGTCCGAGTTTGTTAATAATGTTAACAGCGCATTTAATAAACAACAAATTGAATTTGCTTTATTTATAGATTTTAAAAAGGCATTCGACACGTTAGATCATCCCGGGTTATTGCAGTCCATGGAGGAATGTGGAATAAGAGGGCCGGTGAATGCGTGGTTTAGGGCGTATTTAAGTAATAGACAACTTAAGGTTCGTGTATGTAGGAGTGAGAGTAGGACTGGTGATATCCGATTCGGAGTACCTACTGGATCAGTCTATGGTCCTGTTGGGTATATAATGCACGTGAACAGCATGCCTAATGTCATCAAAAACTGCAAATCGTACATGTACGCTGATGATACGTGCATTATATACAGCAACAAAAATCAAGACAAGATACAAAATGTTATGCAGGAGGACTTTGACAATGTGGTTCGTTGGGCATATGATAATGGGATATTAATTAATATGAATAAAACAAAGTGTATGCCTATTATCTCTCCTTTTAATAAAACCAAAAATATTACAGTGCAAATAAAAGGGCACTCGTTTGACTGCTTACATAAGAAATTAAGTGTATGTAGCTGTGAAAATATTGAAACTGTATCAACATATAAATACTTAGGTCTTACAGTCGACACACACTTTGCATGGAGCCCCCATGTAGACATGGTGTGTGATAAACTACGGTCAATTCTTTGTAAACTGCAAAACTTGAAATTTATAGTCTCAAGGGGAGTTATGTATGCACTTTATTATGCACTAGCTGACGCCTTAATATCATACGGGTTGGGTGCGTATGGTCTCACATTTCCTGTACACTTAAACAAAATTAAATCTCTGCAAATTAGAATACTCAAACTATTAGTAGATAAAAAAGTAAAGAAGTCACTAGAAAAAGAATATAATAAACTGTTTAAATTATGTAACATATTACCAGTAGAAGCAAAAGTCAAAATGAATATAATAACAGAACAATATGACAAAAATGAATACAAACAGGTAAGAGAGTATGCGTACGCAACCCGATCAGCTAAAAACCCTAAGCTGTGCGTTCCTAAAGTGAATAATTACTATGGTAAGCGTGAAAGACGTTGGTTGACGCCTGTGTATAATAATGAGCTCCCTAGTAACTTGTTAAAGAGTGTGATCAGTAGAACTAATCTTAAGACTATTCTACGAAAACATTATTTATCTTTATGTCCATAGCTTACACAAGGTAATGTTAAATAAGTAGGTAGTTGTGCTTGGCTGCGGGCGGCTGCTGGCCGCACATCGAGTATGACACAACAGTTGGAAACAAGCTCAAATGCTAAGTCTTATATAATCTAGTTATAATCGAGTTTGTTCCCGGAATCTTCTCGGTAGGTAAATTATTGGAACCGGTGTAAATTCAGACACGACAGACAGACAAAAAGTATGACATTGTTAGTTAACGTTAATTCAGATATGACTCATGACAGACAGACAGACAGAGTTACAAAAATGAGTTTTTGATTTTTCTTTATGTGTGGTATAAGAATTTGTCTGCACTATTGTTGCATAAATTTTCCATTGTTAGGTATCTCATGGAGTCTAGCTTAAGCTTATTTTTAAAGAACATAGTTGTAAGTGATAGTTATAAAATAAGATTTTCTGGTGATAACTTTAAGTACGTTAAGATTAAAAATTCCACGAGAACTACTGCCGACAAACTGTTATGCAGTTTGGCAGATTGTGAAAAATGTAAGATTTTTTATTTGGTTAGATAAATTAAAAAAAAAAAAAAATATATAAAGTAATAACATATTATAATAGCTACCAATACACTACGCAATTAATAAGGCAACGCGGGAATAGTGTCCATTATGTAACAAGCGTTAAAGGTTACCATTTTTTTATATTTTTTATACAACTAGATACTACTATTGACACTGGGAATGAAAATGAAAATATCTTTATTCAAATAGGCCACAAAGAAGTACTTTCAAATCGTCAAAAATCATAAGACTCACAATAAAATATTAACTAACAATCTATCCTTGTCGAATGAAAATACCCACAAATTTCGAAGTACTGAATCCTATGTACAAACCAGTGATATTAGGTAGCTCTCAAAGGAGTCCCGGAATTATCTTTGCTTTAAAGAAAGTAGTTTTTCGCACCAATTCGCTACGGTTGGCGCGAATGTTGGGATGATTGAATCTTTTTTTGCTCGGACGAAGAAGGATATTATTTGCTGTGTCAATATCTAACTATTCTGATATAAAAAGGTAATAACAGAATTATTTCAAATATTCTTTGTTATTAATGTTGAATTATCTCTGACAAGGACATGGTCAAAAATAATGGAAGTGCTCACAGACTGGCTTGTATAAAATATGTATTTCGCATAACAAAACTGTCAATTAACACTAATTATTGTGAACATTCTTAATTGAATTGTTACAATTATTGTTTGCTGTGATTGTTTGGCACGACTATGAGCGTAATTTACAGTTTTTGTACGTCTTTAAACAAAAATATAATAGGTTTGATTAATTCAATCTTAAGCTGCCATATTTTATTTAGACTTATTTTAGAGACCGCAGCTCTTTGCGTTTTTGTTTTTCTGTAACGATCATTGTAATTTTTCAGTCTAAAGGTAATATAAATATTTATTTATTTTTTATTTTATTTTTTAGATGATATATATATTTTTCAATAAATACCGCGCCCTGAAATTAAAAATATTTTTTGCATTTCCACAGCTTAAAGCCACAAATACCAGACACAGTTGGTTTTTAATTGTCATAACCCGCGGAGATCTTACGCGGCTTCACAAATTACGATATTATAAAAAACGATATCAAATATAAGACGATATCATAATCTTAATTAATTACAATGTGAATGGTTATGTGTATTTAACTAATAGCAATTTTTTCCGCTCAATTTTAATATAAAAAAATCATATTTCACTAAGTCTGCTTCTAAAAAACTACGTTCGAATAATAATATACGATCACACATAACATTAAAAGCTGAGCGAGATAGAAACGAAACAATCACCCGTGCACCTCAAAACGGGTCACAATAACAGTTCTAGTGAAAACCTCGGTTATATTGCCAATTTACATAACCGCCGGACGAGATACGACAAGAGTAAACCGGCCTCTCTCTCATAACTACCAGAATTACGGAGCCGTTTCTGTGATTATTCACAACCTTAATACTGACATTATTACTTTTGAAGCCGGCAGTCCAATGGTTGAGGCAATAAGATATACCAGAAATAAAAGAGATAGACGTAACGATTCCACCTTATGGGATCACTGCCAAATAGTGCTGTTTTGCTACGGCGCAAAAGGTTACCACACCTGACAGCTCCATGCGAAAATATTGTTTTTTATGCTTCTCCCACTATGATATAGACAATTTTCAGCTCTATCAATAAATAGGTAAGATAAAAAATAATGAAAGAATTATTGATGAAGTCAGACGGAAGTGTTAAAGTTATGCGTGCTCTCAGATTCAAGAATTTCTAATACATTCTGTTTACTTTATCCATCAACTGAATCTTCTACTGCTGCTTATTTCTCACAGAACTCTTCAACTTAAGCACAAACATTACACGGAACATTAAATGCGATTCCAAGAAAGCTCTCATAAATATTAATAAATAAATTGCAAAGATTCTTGGAACGCCCCTTGTGACTGAATTTGTGACGAGTTTATTATTATGAACACAAGTTTCTGCATCTTTAATTACAGTTGCCTTAACTTATAGATTAAAATTGTGAGCTGTCTGACTGCAATATTATTATTAGAGAATATTATTATTAGAGAATATAAATAATTTCACAATTTCAAAAGTTTCAAATATGCTTGATATTATTTTTAGCAGAGAGTTAGACGGTATTTTTCAGAAGGCATTTACATTTTAGTTTCTGAAAACAAGTGAACAGCAACAAAAGCTTAAACAGTGGAGTAGTCATCACATAATACATCGTCAATAAGGAAATTGTTTTACTTACTAATAAAAATCTAAACTAGAAAAATTTCACCTCCTGAGGCGGGGATTGAACCCGCGACCTTTCGCGACTTGTTTTACTTATCTCCTATATTAACGTAATTCACAACATAAATTATGATTATCTTTGTAATACAATCATCGATTATGACAACATGTGGGTGTCCCAAGTCTCCTAGGCGTGCCGTAAGTTTACTGTATTGCATATATTTAGGTATCTCTCTGTTAAGATTTGCATTATTGTATTATTCTCGTAGTGAGTTAGGTCCTTAACTAAACTCTCTACAAATCCTTCTAATCTTTGGAACGAGCAATACATCTTGTATTGCTACTGTAACGGTAACCACTCACCATCTGGTGAGCCATGTGGCAAGTGCTACGGTTGGACCAAAGAAATTGCTAGATTATTTTGTTTTGGCTTTAAACTTACGTGTTCCTGCAATACCAAATTATTCAGCAGGTCTGAGCGCACATTGAGCTGTATATTGCAAGTTATGTGCTATAAATCTCGCTTCTTTTATTTTTGGGTGGTATTTCCGCTTTTCCGGTGAATTTGTATCGTTATTTTGAGTTAGGTTTCTCGCTTTGTTGTTTTATGTTATAGTATTTGAATTTGTTTTGCATTTTAGGACTTAGAATGTGATTTGCGGGACTAACAGACGTTTTGTAAGATTGGACTTAATTTGAGTAATAATAAAACGTGAGTACAAGAAGTGTGACTAACGAACATTAACTTACATAATAGTATCTTATACTGAAGCTCATATAGTAGATAGAAGTTTGTAACACCAAATAACTCATGCATTACCCACTATGTTAAAATCCATCCACAAGAAATTATTATATTGACAGCATAGAAGCAAAGTCCTTCTCCTCTGTGAGCTCTGGCTGCCTTACTGACAGCAGATCGCAGACAAGATACTACTTTGATATGTACTACTTACTACAATATAATTCATGGGGCTTATGCCGCGCGCCTTTTCATTCAAAATTTCAAGTCGAAAGTATTGGAAACGAACAACACGAATTTATTGAAATTTTACATGCAAGCAAGTCAGGTGAGTCTAATTAGATGTAAGAGGATTTTTTAAAAATCTAATAATAGGTGGTAGGCCCGTATGTAGGGTCGTCTGGGTAGGTACCACCGCCTTTCTTATTTCAGCCGTGCAACCGTTTGTTGTGTTTCAGATTGAAAGGAAAGGTAGCCAGTGTAATTACGGGGCATGGACGGCATTTCATCTTAGGCCTCAGGTTGACAGCGCACCTGCATTAACAAGTGATTTTTCCTTGTTATTGCACTTGTCTATAGGCGGCGGTAACCGCTTATCATCAGATGGGCCGTCAGCTTGCTTGTCATCTAGTAGTATAAAAAAAAATTCAGCTTTTCACACAATAAATACTTTATTATATCCTCTTACAACTAAATAGACTAGCCTTACTTGCTCACGCATGACAAGTTTTGCTAGAATAGGTTTGTTCGTTTCTAATATTTTTGGACTTGAAAGTTTACATCGAAAGTCATGCAGCGTAAACCCCCGTTACAGTAAATGGGAATTAATATAAGCTTATGTCTACGATACTAATCTCCATACAATTTGCGCCAACAAATTCACAAGAGTATTAGAAATTAGGGACTTCTTTTTGGAGATCTCATGTCGAAGCCTTCTGATTTGCAAGTCACGTATTTTTAAATTACAGCTTTATATATCACATTGACGAGCTCGGAGAGGACAAAAACTGTGATATGGGCTAGGCCCATCTTGCATTGCATATCTATGCTGCTTTTCTAGCAGTGATGAGTAGGAAAGGATAGCAAGGGACTGTCTGCATAATGTTTTCTTTCTATTTTCAGAGCGTGGGCAAATAATTATCCGAAGTCTACAATAATGCCAGCCAACCGCTTCTTTTTAGATGTATGCGTAGTATTTAAACTAGAAAAAAAACATGTCCTTAGGCGGATACTGAACCCGGGGACCTTACACAATCCGGGTCATTGCCCTAACCATCTGAGCTACTAAGGACTTGGTATGACCCTGTGAATTTCCCCTAGTCCGCCTGTATTTCCATTAGAAGCTAACGCATACCATCACAATGTCAAAATTATCCTTTTCAACACCTGAACAAATACCTAAGTCTTGATTAAGTTAAACATTACTTTAACGCATGACGTATGCTTGCCACCCTTCGTATAAGTGTTTTTTTACTTACTTTCGCTTGATTGTTGTGCCCGACAGGGTCCATAGTGATTCCTACTGTATAATCAAACATCTATTGTAAATACCTATGGACTGCAATAAACGATTGAGTTATGGACTGCAATACGAAACAACTATTAATAAATAAGAGTTACTATTCCTTAAATGAATATATGAGCCATAAATCCTTATAATATTTAAAATAAACAATGACAAAGTATTTGATTGCATAATAAAATGATATATTTACCTAATAAATAATTAAATGTAATAAAATATGTAATAGTTCATATGCTGTAATTTAATTCATTATTATCATAATAATTTATTTAAGAATAATTATTGAATTTGTAATGGATCTCTTATGTACATTAATAATGTTTGTGGAACGTCTTCCTCTCTCCTAAATTGTTGTACCCGACAGGGTCCGAAATTGTACTGGCATTTTAAATATTTAACATCTATGTAACATATTTTGGAATACAATAAAGATTGAAATTGAAATTGAAATTGAGTATTAAGTATTGAGTATTGAAATGCGGCTATATGTACACACCAATTCGATTCGCTTATATGTGTTGTAAATATACATATATGTATGAGTCCATTAACATAGTTTTCTTCTTCTTTAAAATGTTACGTGTGAAAAAGAACGTCACCTACAACTTACTGAGGAACAGCCCGACGAGCCCTTTCAACTTAGTCGGGCGCAAACTTTAAAGTTCTTTTGATAAGTTCAGCAGCAACAAAGACTCTGGGTTATATTCCAGTTACACTTCTTGGAGTTGGTTTAAAATTTCTCTTACAGTGAAAGAGAAGGCTGAAATGAAATAAAAATCATTAATTTCAGACCTAGATGTCCTAAATTATACTAGGTTAGAGAGAAGTACAGTCGACAGCACATCAAGCGTAACTGTTTGATCTTGACATCGCCCTTAATGCGCTTGTAATAGAGGCGGATTTCGTAGTCCAACTGTTACACTTGATGTGCTGTCGTGTGTACATAAAGGAAATGTAACAACGGAATAATCATTATATTAATACTTGAAGCAAAAACGTTGTACCCCTTTTTACGATAATTGCGCGGAAGGAGTATGAAATTTCGCACACTTATAGTTTACA
Organism: Nymphula nitidulata; assembly: GCA_947347705.1. Lineage (NCBI taxonomy): Eukaryota > Metazoa > Arthropoda > Insecta > Lepidoptera > Crambidae > Nymphula > Nymphula nitidulata. The sequence goes on from OX374620.1 coordinate 1,470,848, forward strand.
TAGAGAACGAGAGCAGAATACTATTTTTTAAAATTATGCATAAAAAATACGATATATCGATGCCCCCAAGCAAAAAGTCGGTACTGTGCTATTATGGACTTATTCCTGTTATGATGAATTCGGAATCTATAGACTTGAATACACCTTGTCATTTTTTTTTAGATTTTTCCTAATTATATTTATGAAGATATAATTAAATATATATTTATTGCACGGAAATTAACTTACAAAATTGTTCCAGCAAAAACTCTGTAACGCAGTATTACAAAAAAAAAATTCAAATCTTGCTTTGGTAAGATGCGTTTACCAGATTATTGCCGTAAAATTAATTCGTTATGGTTTTGGTAAAACTGTACTGCAGGATTTTTGTCGAAAGAATTGATGCATACGAATTTTGTAATAGACACTAAAAATATTGTTGCAGATAATAATCGGCTTAGTAATATACGTAATATGTCAGTACTAATAAATTTATTTCAAAATCGATATGCCTAACTCTGTTTTCGACCTTTACTGTTTTTGGCTAGCCCGGCGACATTTTGCAATGCGCATTTCTTTCTTACTTGTACTAATAATCAGACAGTAAAATATATAGATAATGCCGCGCCCCAACATGTGATCCTTGACTTTGACTTCCCTGTTTACATAAACAGTTGCATTTCCGGAGTTTTGGTACTGTGACGTCCTGCTTTGAGTTTAAAAGTTTTTCACGTGTCAGTGTAGTGTGGGAGTACTAGTCGTGTCTAGTTGATTGTTATTGTTTAAAGGGAATATTGATTTCATTTGAATATGAGTTCGAAAATACATAATAATATAAAATTAAAAATTAATCGTGTGATACGAATGCTTCTCATGGTTGACGACACGAATCAAAATGAGTACCTAATATTGAATATATTTTAAAGGGTTTTGTTTGCGTTATGGGATTTTTTTATACCATTAAGGTGGCAATCAAGCATACGGCCCACATGATGGTAAGCGTTTACCGTAGCCTATAGACGCTTCCAACACCAAGGCTATCAATGGCGCGTTGCCGACCCTGTAAAAACCTTTTAACCCCTTTTTTTTGAAGAACCCCATGCTGTACTCATTCGAGAAAACCTCTGCTGGGAGGTCATTCCACAACCTGAGCGTACGCGGCACAATGATTCTCTGAAACCGCACAGTACGAGACCATTTTAGATCCAACTTGTGAGGATGAATTCCCTGCCGATGGTGAGCGGTGCGATGGTAGAAAGAGGCCGTGGGCATCATGTCAAACAATTCCTCAGAACACACTCCGTTACACAAACGCTAGAATACACATAAGGAAGAAAAATCTCTCCTTATCGGAATCGTCGACAATTCTCATAGCGCGTTTTTGAACTGCGTCAAATGGTCCAAGCTGGTATCTAGGTGCTCCCGCCCATAGGTGGCGCAGTATTCCTTAGGTGGTCTGACTTGAGACTTACCTATACAGTAAAATTTTTGTCTCAGTTTGCGCCGAAGAGAAGAACCGCCGCGCTTTATTGAGCACATCAAGTTTCTTAGATGCCAGCTTGACTTTATCTTCTAAATGACCGCGGAACTGCACGTCACTAGAGATATCGTCACCAAGGATCCCTATACTCTTAGAGATGGAAAGGGGTGTGTCAAGGAATTGTAGAGACACAGCGAATGGGGATTCTATAGCGGGGTTACATTGGACTAAGTTTAGTCGTCCCCAATCGGAGGCTCTGATAAGAGAACTCTCGATTTCAGACACAAGTCGACCGTGACTTTCCTCGCTAGTCTCCAGTACTGTCATCCGCATAGCAATGCAGCCCCCCAATAGACAGCATATCTTTGACATGTAGCAGAAACAGTGTTGGAGACAGCACCGAGTCTTGCGGGACGCCAGCGTTAATGTCCATGCTATCCGAGCAACTTCCATCGAAGTTGGCTCTTATGCATCAGCCGGACAAAAAGCTAGCTACCCATTTGCAGAGCCCCTCGGGTAGCCCGTACGTTGGTTAATTCGAAAGAAGACCCCTGTGCCAGACCCGATTGAACGCCTTCGCTACATCTAGACTAACAGCCAATGCCTCATGCATCAATGCCTCTATGGAATGATCCCATCGGTGTGTTAGGTACACTAGTAGATCACCCGTCGAGCGATTGTGTCGAAAGTCATATTGGCGGTCGCTGATTAGGTCGTGATCTTCTAGGTACCTGAGAAGTTGCGTATTTATGACGCGCTCTATAACATTTGAAATAAAACCAATTTACCGGATTTAACTCGCGTTTAATTAGATGTTACATTATTATTATACACCTGACGTTCCGATTACTCTACAACGATCGTGGTCACGGAAAGACATCTTCCTACATCTTATTAAACGCTGGTTAAATCCGGTAAATTGGTTTTATTTTAAATGTGTAGTGCTCGCGAAAATGTAAGACAATACTTGTAAGACAATGTCCATCCCCTTTGAGAGAGCGGAGATTCAAAACCAAATAAGTTTTTTTAAATACAACTTTGAAGACTATTATTCTGAGCTTGATATAGACAATCCTCGTTCTGCGTTAGGTAAACGAAGAGGACGAAAGAGTACTTAAGATACATCTGAAAGTATAGATAATATGAAATTAAAACGTGCATATCCCCAACCTATTCCAATAAATAAAGCGTTGCATGCAGACCTTTTAAGTTTATGTGGAGCGATCCCGAAATTTTACCATACATTTTATGAATCATTATCTTGTGCTGAAGCATCGACTGAAAAGAGCACATCTGAAGAAGAATAATAATAATGAACACCTTGTCATATTTCTTGAATCTTGATTTTTTGTTTGTTACTTGATCTGATATAATGAATTTGTGTTTATTTTACCAAACTGATTAAAACCAATAATATTTTGTTTTGAAATTAATAAACTTTATTAAAATCCTAATAATATTCTGTCTTTTTTCTTACAAACCCTTTAATATTACGTTGAATAAATAGGTCAATAAAATGTTGGTATTGGTGCTAACGCTACACGTTTTATAATGAATTTCGTTCTAAACATACTGTAATTTAGCAATACCGTTTTTGTATGTATCATAAATTACTGAAATAATACGGTAATAAACCATTACGCGTCATCTTTCCTACAGAAAAGTACGTTATAAAAGTCCATAATTTAATGTTACAAATTGCAATGTTTCATATATTTACTGCAAAAACCCCGTAAGTATTAGTACCGTAATATTTAACTTATAATATTTCCTGTAATATGTATTTTCGCTGATTTCTAGCTTTTGATTAAACATAATTTCATAATGGTATAAGAATAACATTGCACAAAAAATTAGGTTTGATTTGGTATATCAATTTTTAAAATATTCCCATGCATTAAAAAGATATTCACAAAAATCAGTAAAACGTCTCTCCTGTAAAATTAGCATTTTTCGATTACCGACTTTTTGCTTGGGGGCATCGATATGTATAATAAAAACATTACAAACAATACCATGTATTTGACACACACGCATATAATATGTCAAATTGAGAATAGATTAATATTGTTTGTTATTTGTCAATAGTATTACTGAACGTCAAACATAACCATAATAAAAAAACATAAAAAAATCTGTGATTATAGAAGTATAGTCTTTAACAATAGAACCTTAGTAATGCCCAAACTTATAATTTAAATTAATTATAGTCGAATTTCGTGCCTCGGTATCACGGCATTATTGCTAGTGGTCGCCTTGGACCACTAGTAATATTAGAACCGTGATACTGAGGCACAATTCTGATACACTTTTTAATAGCGAGGAGACTGGAGATGATTCCAGCGCTCTAAATAAGAATGAGTTATTTTCTAAAAATTCGTCTAGCCTACATAAGGTAGATTCTAGTGTTGGGTAGGACACGGTTTGAAAATGAGTTTGTAAGAGTAGCCTCTTTTTTCTACTGAGCCAGTACAACGTCCCACTTCAAATGAGGCGAGGCGTTCATAAGCTCGGCAGTAGTGTTGAGTAGGACTTACAAGAGGCATTACATTTGTACGGGACATGACGTCACATTGTAAGAGTGGCTCACAATTTTAAAATGTACTACTTCACATTTTATGTCGCGGTATTCGCGTTTACTCACTCACTCACTCACCGAAAGAACTGAGACTGAGAGAGACGAACGCGAGCGAACCCGTCAGATTATAAATCAATAAAGCGTTATGTCAAACATATTGAACTAGCATTACAACTTTATTTGGGAATAGCTGTGCCCGCGACTTCGTCCGCGTGGAATATTGAGTTTTTCTATACAAACTTTTATCCCCTATTTCAACCTCTTACAGCACTTTTGTCGCATTAAAAAATAGCCTATGTCCTTTCTCTGACTCTAGACTATCTCCGTACCAAATTTCATTTAAATCGGTTCAGTAGCTAAGGCGTGATTGCGTAACACACAGACAGACAGAGTTACTTTTGCATTTATAATATTAGTAAGGAAGTAAGGATAAGGATTATAGTACGTGATCCGTTCTCATGAATGGTGTCGACCATACTTAGCTAAACAAAGATCAAATCTTTACTTGAGCGCAGATTTTGACGTATCGTTCTAAAATAGGCAATTACTCAGCTGAGAGTTGATCAATGTATAACGTTTCAAGGATAGTACAAAATTTAAATCTCGTATTAAAATTATTTTTAAAACTCGATTCTTTACTGAGAAATGTTCTGTAATACGGGCCTTAGTCTACATAAGACAGATACTGCTGTGTGTTATCTAACATTGTACGAGTATATTGGTATCATTTCAACAGTCTTTTGTGTGGGTAAAATAGTTTTTGGGAATGTTACTATTTCCTTAAGTACAATAAAGTTGTTATTTCAATCTGTACAGAGAGTACAGACGATTTCCTTTTAAACTTAGGATAGTCAAATAAGATGTAGCCTTGTAAATTTAGTAATAAATAATTAACATTTCAATTGAAGTTTCTGTTAAGTGGAGAAACATTTCTTCCAACCAATCAAACCCCTAATGTGATACGGAACTCCCACCATCCGCACCTCTCTTAACCTTCCTATTGTTTTATTACTCTTATCTACTAATCCATGACAAATTAAGGAGACAGTCGTCTACCTATCGCTAATTTTGCCATACATTACTCCACCATTATACCCTCATCCTTATCATATCGCCTACATACTACGCAAACGAAACTCAATCAAGATTGCGAAACGTAATAGCTGTTATCGCAGTAACGACATCGCATTACACATGTGCCGTAATAGATTTCTAATCTTATTAGGGACATCTATTATCCCAAATGCGGGCGTGTATGCGTCTATTATCGCAAAATACAGCTGAGCTTTACATGACTATTCGGTCCTATTGCAGTGTCTGAAATATCTGTTTTAAGTCATTATTTCGACTTTGAAACATGTAAATGTCTATGGCCAATAGTTGAAGTCTGCTTAAGAAGGTCGTGTAGTAATTAAGTTTTTGGGTGAATGGTAGATTCAAGATTTTATTGTAGCCACCTTAAACTCAAATAATTATCTGCTTGGCAAAACCTTACTAACCACTTAAGTACGAACATAGTAATATACTTTCCTTGTTTTAGATGTTGTTCAGGAATATTTTGTGTTGATAAATCTATAAAACATCAACTTCTTTAAAAATATTTACGATTTAGTAAATGACCTTTTAAAATAAGAAGTAAGTTATCAAGAAAATTAGACTTATCATAGTTTTTTTTCATCTTATTTTGGAATATATTCTGCAGCTTTAATTTTGGACTTATGGTTGACTATTGTACATTTGTAGTAAAGATTGTTTTAATAACGTCTTAAAATTGAATATAAGAAGTAAAATTTTGTGTTCATTTCAACATTTTGTGTCTGTTCACATTCTCTCTGTACTGATGTGTGTCAGTTTGCAATATAATTAAACAATTGTCTGTATCTTAACTACCAGAGTAAAATTCTCATTGCTTATCTACAGAATATTTAATTCTCGTCACGTTGAAATTTTAAACTTCCAGTTCCCCCCTTAAAATCTATTTCTTGCTAAGGTTTCCCCAATTTCAAATAATATTTCTCGTAACATCTATATCGCCGGCCCGATAATTGAAGTATAAACAATCAACTGAACGCATTGTACAACAAATTCAAATACAAATTGTTTGACGACTACACCAATCAACAAATTTGAGCCCTTTAATACAACGCAATTACAATTATTTGGTGATTAAATTCTTGTTCGTGGGACTTGTTACTAGATTTTAATCAAATACGTAATCATTGTCAAATTAAACTGCGCGGACCCTTGTTTAAGTCACGAAACAGCAAGACAGCGTTATACAACCCTGGAAATTTACTGTTTGTATTTCAACATGCTGCCTTATTAGGTAACACGGCTGTTGGAATAATATGTTTTTATATATTTTTTCTTTCTTCATTTTTACCCTCTTTGTTGTAAGCACGGTCGTGTTGTGTGGTTTTCGGCAAGACTTCTCGTTATTTCAATCAAGTTTTACTTATATAATTAAAGAAAGGTTCGTTTCCGAGTGACACAGTTACATCATGAAATGTTTTGTAAACAAAGCATTGGCTAAACACGTGACGGCTCACAATCTCAAAAATCATTATAGCAATATTATCCTAAGAACACCAATGGAGTGGAGAATTCAATCACTGATTTAGGGTGTATTTCTTTGTGAAAAGAAATTAAAGATTTATAAATGATTCTTAATATTTTAATTGATAAGAAAAGGTATAAGTGGCGGCCACGTACTGGACGACGCAGCGTTGGTGGGCTTCCACAATGTGGACCGACTATCTGATAAAAATTGCGGGAATCCGATGAATGCAGGCAGCTCAGATCGGTTTGGAGATCTTTGGGGACCGCCTACGCCCAGCAGTGGGCGTTTCTAAGCTGATATGATGATGATGATGAAAAGAAGAAAAATAAACCATACCTTTAAATTAGAAAAAAAATGTATAAAAAATAACGCAACGTCACTTATTTTACGTAATATCTAAAACTACGTGTTAGTATCAAATACTGACATGTAGTTTTAGATGTCACGCAAAATACTTTGTTAAAATTTACTTTTGTTAAAATCACTCGAATAGCGACATCGCTATTCGAGTGATTTTAACAAAAAATAAAATGAAATAGAAAAGGTCAAAGCTTTGCCAGAGCAACGGTACTTCGGTAAAATCCTTTGGGTGCGTAACCCAAAAAAGTTTGGAACAAAGCCACTATACAATTTTTACAAAACAAGACCCAGCCGAGCCAGAATTAATGAAATCTGACAGGAATACGTTTCATTTTTAAATCACACCAATATTAAAATAAATAAATGGTAAATCTACTCCATTTTTCAGAATTTTATTGATAGTAGAATGGATTTTGAGATAAAATGTCTAAACTACCAAAAACATGTCCCGGGGCAGGAGCTTAAACGGCAACCTTTCACGGTCCAGGAGACTAGTGAGCTAAATGCGAAAACGAAAGCGATTTGGATAAATTTGAAATCCAGATAGGTTACATCCTGAGAAACCACAAGCTACTTTTCGTCCCGATAACTGACATCCAAGCAGGTAGAGTCGCGGGCGGCCACCAGTTCCTTACGATCCCAGGCTCACAAGTGGTATTGAACCTTTAAGCCTAAGGAGGGAATGTTCTGAGGAATTATTTGAAATGATTCCCACGGCCTCTTTTTACCATCGCACCGCTCGCCTTTGGCAGGGAATTCATCCTCGCGCGTTGACACCAAAATGGTCTCATACTACGCGGTTCCAGAGAAACTTTCTCCCGAGTGCGCTCAGGTTGTGGAATGAGATCCCTGCAGAGGTTTTCTCGAACGAGTACAGCATGGGGTTCTTCAAAAAGGTCTCGAAAAGATTGGCAACGATGATATCGGGATGACTGTTTCGTATCGTTATCATCCCGGGCGGGCGCTTCTGGAACTATATCGCCGAGTGTAACAGTAGCATTTGAATTGTCCTTATGGGAAACATATCAATGATAGCTTGACGTCATTTTGACTTTTCTGGCAAAAATTCTATAGCCATCCGAAAAGTGTGATGCGACCATCATTTGTTCTCTGTCGTCATCGTATCGAGCGACGATACGTTGACAATACAAAAATTTCGAATGTGCGTTCTAAGGATAGGTATTGTAATAATATCATTATGAAACCAAGTTTCAATTCTACTAAAATTAAGCTTAACACTAGTTTTATACTGGATAAAATGGAAATTTAATCAAACGTTATTAAGATAGTCAATGACGTAACCACAGCTGTTGACATCACTTAATTACAATATAACGATATAACATATCAAGTGATAATAGATTTCTAATCTTGTATAAGACAGCTCATTATTCTCACATGCTTTGTCAATTATATATGTAATAGGATCCGAAATTGAATGGAACAGTCCTGCCTATAGATATTAGGGATACAACTGAAATTGTAGTGTGATCTATAAGGATTGTGATGTAAATTGAAGGACGGAAAGATGGGAGTTACGATTTCACGTGACAGGTCTTTCTGTCTGTATTCTCAAGCAAGAGATTATATGGTTGTAGTCACAACCAGGACCACAGCTTAATGTAAATACGACAGCATATCAAGTGTTACAGTTGCAATACGAAAGCGGTCTCTATTACGAGCGGACTACGGGCAGTCTCAAGGTCAAACTGTTACGCTTGATGTGCTGTCGACTGTACCTCCCAAATCCAGAAGAATCGAATTTAAAACTTACCTGGAACTGACTTTGGCATACATTAATTTGTTAACTTCAAAACTGCTTTTTGGACCTTTTCAGACCCGTAAAGCACAGTTGCGACAGAACACTACTTCGACAAATTTGACTGCGACAGGACACATTCTCGTTCACTATTATTATTTCGTAAAGTGCTACCTTGTTTGTTTGTTGTCTGGTAGAGATCGCTTCTAGCGATAAGACCGCCTTTTTCGCATATTGTGTTTATTTTATCTCTGTTATGTATATGTAAATGTGCAAATTATAGTATTCCTATATCTTTCTATCTTCGCGACAAACGTTACCGCACGTTTGGGTTATAGTAGTACGAAATATAGGTACGAGTATTCAAATGGATAGCGAATTAATTTTGGTGAAACCATTTCTTTCAAATCCATCCGACGTCGATTTGAAGAAGCCTTGCATCTGTTCTTCATATTAACCTAACCTAACCAACCAAATAAAACGATTTTTCTAAAATTCTTAATGGGGTAGCTCTTGATCTTCATGATGTTAAGACAAGAAAGCGAGGAAAAACTGGCTATCTTACCTCCAACTGCCGGAACACAATTTTATACGCACCAAATATATCTCAATACTAACCAAATCAGTTATTTGTAGATGTTTAGCTGACCATTTAATTAATTTGGTAAACATATAAACTTTTTCAGTATTCTCTTAGAGAAGTGCTTACCTACTTTACCTACATACTAACATTTGTACAAAAAATAGAATATATTTGTAGTAAGTGGAAAAGTAGACGGAAGAATAAAAAGGTTCGCCAAAACTTATGGGTTCGAAACATTATGCTTTTATTAGTTACTCCAACTTCTACTCGCTTTTATTGTAAAGCAATTTTTTCAAGTGACCTTTCGGATTTAGTTCCAAATAGAGATATTACTATAGATTATTATAAGTATACTAGATAGTATACACGTAGATGAAGTACACAAATCCGTAAAGCAAAAGAAAAATACACTTAAGAATATATTTAGCGTTGGTTGATAACTAATGCTGCTCTAATATTGTCTCTAAATGCAAATCAAATATTATGCTTTAGCTATTTCACTGAAAATTAAGTCGGTAACAACAGTAGGTATGTATCTCCTAATTTTGTACATCATAAATAATTCAAACTGTTATCAAAACTAAGATATTATCGCACCGTAAGCCCACATTGGAATTTATTTATCAAAGTTACGAGAGAGTTTGTTATGAATAACAAAGTGTTGTACATGTTAAAAACTAATTTTACTTTTGGTTTATAAATTACTATTACATAGTAATTATTTTTCAACCACCGACGACGCAGAGAGTGTTATAAGTTTAACTATGTGTCCCTTTGTGTGTATTGTGTGTCTAAGTGTCAGTCTGTGGTATCGCAGCTCCTAAACGAATGGACTGATTTTTAAGATAGTCTGTGGGTTTGCTCAATTCTTCCGAAACTTACAGTAGAAAAAACGTGTTTGGGCTCATGAGAAAAGTAGCCATAGGTGTTAGAGATGATGATCTAGGCTTTTTTTATATATAAAGCACGGAAAATGACTCAACACCACCTGTTGTGCAGCAGTAAGAAGATTTTAATTGCGAATACAGCTAGTCAAGCTTGAAACACACTGTTCTAGCCACCTCCACCTATCCGGCCCAAAAGTACTTTTTCACGCCTCTTTTGCAGGAACCCAATTTATAAGAATATTCTGGCAAACACATATTCTGGCAAATAATTCCACATTCTGGAAGTACGACAAAGAAACGAGGTACTAAATTTCTTTGTGCGTGATGTTGAGGTGGAATTATGACTTCTAAAATCGGCACGCCTGCTCCTGAGTAGAAAGGGGGAAGTTGGGACAAGGTCAAAAAGCTCTCCAGAGCACTCTCCGTGATATAGACGATAGGAAGCGCTCAGCGACGCAATGTCTCGACGCGATTGCAAAGGCTCAACGTTGTTTGTGACCTCTACATCGCCAACGATACGCACGACACGAATCTGCAGCCTTTCCAGGGCATCGAGGAAGTACTTAGCGACCGGACCTGAGTTTTGTAAAGCAGACATAATTGGTCAGGCGTGAAATATCGACGCACCTTGTCCAGGACACCAAGCTTCCGTGAAGCTGTTTTGGTCACGGTGTCGACGAAGTTCCTGTAATTCAGATCGCAACATATCTCCATGCCAAGCAAGTTTAAGGAGCCCTGTGAAGAAAGTGTAGTGCCTTGAAGAGAGGTGTTTTCTTAGTATTGAAATCAAAAAGATTCAGATATGAGGTTCAACACCCTGTTGAGCTCAATGGTAAGATTCTCTCTGTCTCTGTCTAGGTTTCAGCGGGCCCAGCCACTGTAATCCAAATAACAAAGAATGGGTCCTAACGGAAGTTCGTCATTGATATGAAGAAGAAATAGTGTGGGGGATAAAACAGAGACTTGTGGTACACCAGCATTAACTGACATGAACGCGAAGCGCATCCATCTCCACTCATGCAGGAATCCAGCGATCCAGTTGCAGAGCTGAGCGGGCAGACGGTATGTAGGGAGCTTGTGTAAGATATCTGTATTTGGTCAATGGAAACTTAGGACTTATAAATAAATAAATAACATTATTATTTGTTGTACCTGTCGAACCATGATTATTATATTAACCATTCAGAAGTCAACTACAAAGATTTTTTTTTTAATTTAAGCTGTTTTTACGTCAGAAAACCTTACTGATATTACTTACACTGGAATTGTTTGCAACTTGTTTAGATTGCTCGTGCAGACCGGTCAAGTGTGAGACTGTTTAGAAGTTGTCTAACAGTGTTACAACTTTGTCAGAGGGTGTATCGAAAATGATTAAACTTTTCATGCTGCTGATAAAACGGGAAGCTACAGTATTTCGACACAAAGGACTTTTAATGGCTTTGTGTTTTAAAACTTTTAATCTTGCCATCCCTGCCGAAGCTGATGAGAGTTTATCATTAAGATATCATCATCATCCTCATCACCAGCCTATAAACGGCCCACTGCTGGGTACAGGCCTTCCTACATGGCATATATTATATAAGGGCATTAAGGACGTAATCACTATTTTAGATAACGCATTCCCGGATAGATTTTATTTATTTTATCCAGATTCATTCAGCCGTTCTGGCGTGGTTGAGTTACCAAACAACCATCGAAACTTTCGCATTTATAGTTAATACTAGCTTCTGCCCGCGGTTCCACCCACGCGGATGTCTGTTATCGCTCCAAAAAGTATCCTATGTTCTTTCCGAGGTTTTAATCTACCTCCATAGCAAATAGCATCTAAGTCGGTTAAATGGTTTAGGCGTGAAAGCGGTACCAGCAAACAAACTCAATGTTGCTTGTTAAATATTAGTGAGTATTAGTAACAAGAAAGATGTTAAATTTTTTTATGCTTAGATTTATGTTATTAAAGCAACAATTTGTCTAAATAATAACATACTCGTTCAATACAGATTTATCATCCACTTTTATCATGATCTTCATCATCATCATCTATAAACCAAAATAAAAACCGACTTGAAAACACTAAAAAGAATAAAATAAATTTAAGTAAGTACTTTTACCTTTGAAACATTTTTTTGGAAATGATGCTGAGTTTCTAAGGGATAAGTATTATAGTACGAGTATTTTAAAGTCGGTTTTAATTAAAAAAAAACACTACTTTTAGGTATAACTGTCATATCGTTTCACTAAAAAGTCATAGGGAAGCAATAATCCGCAATTTCGGATTAAAGTTATTTTGATTTAAAAACCAAACTGCTAAATTGATTTTAGAAAAAAAATCATAGGACCAAACGTCAACTATTTTGCATCGAAAAAAAAAGAATCACGTAAATCGGATAATAATATCGGCGTAATTAGTGTACATAAATTAAAAATTAAAATAAAACAACACATAGCAATTGAAAACCTCCTCCTTTTTAAAGTTGGTTCAAAACAGCCTTACGACTTTAACTGCTAGGCACACGAGAAGAAGAGAGAGTGGTATAATCAACAGATCTAAGCCCGCTTTCCATTGTCGTTACGCTAGGAAAAGAAAATGGCTGATTGTGAATCCGGGACGCAAATCGGGTCTCACATTAGAAGGTTTTTTTTATCCTCACAATGAATTAGACAAGGGGTGCGGGGCCATTAATTTGGCATTGTCGTCAGAACTCCCTTAGGAGGGGAAATCTGTATAGTCCTCCAAACGGTCTCTCGAGTACTTATAAATCTCAGCGAATGGTTTTCAGCAAAATGAAATGTACTAAAAAATTATATCGACGCTCCGCGGCGAGGTTTTTTGGTCAAATTTTTGTGTGCCTTTATAATGCAGGTATATTAAGGTTTTTGAGATATTTAACAAAGAAAAGAATCACAGTAGTCAACATGTAGGTACGATCGAGTCTACCATCGACTAAGATGTTCTCAAAAAACAATCAAGAGGTTTTTCGATTGTTTCTAAGCAGTGAAATCACACGGTCACTGAAGCCGTTGGTCCCAATTGTAAACTGCAACCGCTTTAAAACGCACCAACCCGCAATGTGCCAGCTTGGTGGTGTTCTGGCCTAAAACTCCTCATGTGTTTCTCATAAGAAGGAAGGAGGTAGACCCAGCAGTGGGACGTAATTATCAAGCGATAATACAATACAAAAAATTCAAAGCTATGATGTACGGCCGACCACAGAAGTAGCTTAAAACTTTAGTACCATGTCACACTGATCTTGTGCATGTACTTTGTAGTTGCTACCGTACTATATTGACGCTAGAGTCGTTGTGACATGGTACTAAAGTTTTCAACTACTTCTGTGGTCGACCGTACTTTTCAGACAAAGACAGTATTTAAATTTTCCTTAATTTCCACTATCATCTACATGAAGACTTTATTTATCATGAACACGTCAGTTCCAACCAAGCTTACCCATAAATCTTAATAAAAACTAACCCAAAATAATAAGTCACAAGAGCACATAAATGACAGAGTATCATTAATATTTTTTATCTTGACAGCAAGTTACAAGTTAACCTAGAAACTTTCGTACGTGTACCGTCTTCATTTTATCATTGGAACTTTTGATGCTTATGAATAAATATAGTTATTTCGTGAATTTCTGTTGATTCTTTGTTTATACACTCAACAATAAACACTTTACAAAACTCTTTTAATTTTCTTTTTGAATCAACTATCGACTAAGTTTATAGATCGAAATCCACATTTGTACCCAAAAATGTGAAATCCGACCATTTCACAGTAGTTCAACGTTGAGATGGCACTTTTTATATGAACACGATAGGTGAAAAAGAGAACAAAGGTTATAGCAAATCCAAAGTAATATTATAAATGAAAAACTAACTCTGTTTTACTGTCAGTGACGTTTTCACTCCTACGCCGTTGGCCCTATATACATGAAATTTGGCATTCAGATAGATTTATCTTTTAGTGGGATAACAGACTTCCATGCGGGCGGGGCTGAAATTCGCCACGAGTACTAAAATAATGCACCTATTTCGCATACAATTTTTGCACTTCTATTTTAATCTTTATGGACTCAACTTCCTAGTTGACCATTACAGAATGCCCGATATTATGCCTATGCTTTATTGTGTGCAAAAAAGTTTAACAAATCAATATACAGGGTTACCTCGAAGACAGTGCGCATATTTATTCCTCATTATGAGTATCGCTAAAATAACATTTTTCAAGAACAAAAACAATATGTTTTTTATTTTTTTATCGACTACAAAATTCGAGTAACGTGTTCAATCTAGTCTTGGTAGTGAAAGGGGTAGGTTAGTGGAAGCGGATGAGGATTTAATGATACTGAATTAGTAAGCGCAACTATAGAGTAGATTGAATATGCCGAGTTAAAGTTATTAGTCAACAGTCTGTGAAAGAAGCGACATGAATGAAGCGACGACAGCGAAAAATGTAGCAAGAGTCAACAGATGAGCAAATCAAATTAAGTCCAAAGGTTACACGGATTAACTCAACAGAAATAGCAAAAAATAATAATTAAATAGAAAATTACATTTGACATTATTTTGTCACCAAAACTGACCGATGACATTGGATGATGACAAAGGTCTGTTTCTATCAACAAAATTTTCTCGTATTAATTACTATCAAAATAGTTTTGTAACAAGAACAAGAAAAAGTAGTTAAGTGCCGAACAGTGTAACCATGACTACCGCTGAGCTGTAGATATTTTCGAGTTAAGCTTGTTTGATATTTTTCTTTCAAACATGGTAAAACAAAAAATACGACCCCTTATTATTTTAAAAGAACTTCATAATCTTAAAATTTGTGTACTGGCTCAAAAGTAACTCTATATTGAATCAACACGGTCATAATATGACAAATCATTGTAATAGTGGCAAAAATACCTATCTCAAAGATGTTGCAATATTGAAAATTACTTAAAGACAACGCTATGTAAGCTTATACGATTTAAAGAAATAGTGAATAATGATAATATTCATACGCTTACACCTATTTATTATCTAGCCCAAAGTAAGCATCATTAAAAGCTTGTGTTATGGATACTATATGTATAACGGATAAATATTGATAATAATGTGTTTAGAAATATAAGAAATATACTAAATAAACATAAAAACATCTATGACTCGTGAACAAATGCTCGTATTCATCATACAAACATTTGCCACTACCGGGACTTGAATTTGAAAAATTATAGCAAGCGGTACATACCAATTGACCAGCCGCTCGTCGAAGTCAAACTGCAAGTTTTTTAGCAATAGAAAAGAAACCACTAATCTAAATTAGGATGCATCAAAAGACTGAATTTTTTACGATTTTTCATCATTTCCTAAAATTTCATTAATAGTATTCGAAGTAATTAAAATAGAATACAACTAGAAAAATTTCACGTCCTGAGGCAGGAATCGAACCCGCGACCTTTCGCAATCCGGGCGACTGCTCTGACCACTGAGCCACCCAGGACTTGGGATATCCCTGTGAAATTCTTCTAGTCTATCTGTATTTGCTAACGTCCCACTGCCCCAACTTAACCGAATCGTCGGTATTTGTAAAAATACTTGTTTCGAATGTTGAAATAGAATATTTCGACATTGTAGGGTGGACGTTAGCTCATAAACGCAAATACAGATAGACTAGAAGAATTTCACAGGGATATCCCAAGTCCTGGGTGGCTCAGTGGTCAGAGCAGTCGCCCGGATTACGAAAGGTCGCGGGTTCGATTCCTGCCTCAGGACGTGAAATTTTTTCTAGTTTTATTCTATTTTAATTACTCAGTAATTTTTCAAACATTTATAATAATGTTAAAATCAAAAATTAAGAATAATAGTATTCGAAATCAAGGTGAAGACAACATAGGTCGTTATGGTTAGAAATCTGAAAGGGCATGTTTAGCGCTTTATTACCTTCTGATTATCCTTGAAAATAATATTAGAATTGTAATAGCCGTTGTTTTAATGGAGTCCCGAACATTACGACGTTTACGCTTAATGCCGTGTTGTTTCGTGGAGAAAATTGTTGATTCGATTATGCTTAATGTTTCCGTTGAATTTTCTTTCATATGACGAAAGAAAATTAGCTATGTTTTGAAAAGGGACATTGACCTGAACTTTGGATTCGGCCACATTATACAGGAATTTAGGTACAAGTATAACAAGCGGACACCTACCCACGTTAACATAGTCATAATAATCATCATCATCATCATACCAACCTATGATGCCCACTACTGAACAAAGGCCTCTCCCATCGATTTCCAAATGGAAAGATTCTGCGCAGCCTGCGTCCAACGGCTCCCCTCGACTAGGTCGTCTGTTCATCTAGTCATCCATCTAGGAGTTCCTCCTCTTTGCGCTTTCTGGTACGTGGTCGCCATTCAAGAACTTTAATGCCACTACGGCCGGCCGTCTGTTCTTCGTGCGTGAGATACCTACTAAGGTGTTTTCAAAAATTTTAAATGGTATAATTAATATTGAAATCTGCCATACATTTGTTTTACTGACCGAACAATTAGTTTGGAAAAATTCAAAATCTATTTTATACCTTAGTATTAACGTGACAAGTTAAGCGCATGTCCCCTTGTACCAAACAGCCTGTATGTGTTAGATGATTTGAAAATGAAAATGAAAATGAAAATATCTTTATTCAATTAGGCCCCCAAGAAGCACTTTCCAATCGTCAACAAAAAAACCCTTAAGTCTATCACATAAAAATAATATTAACTAACTAACAATTTCATAATGTTTGTCTCTCTGTCTTATCTGGATCTACGTAAGCTAAGAATGTTATGTCAGTCTGTCTGTCGGTCTGTCTGTCCGTCAGTCAGTCTGTCTGTCTGTCCGTCAGTCAGTCTGTCTGTCAGTCTGTCTGAATGTACACCGGTTCCAATAGTTGAACTACCGAGAAGATTACGGCAACAAACTCGTGTAGTCACTCTTTTCAATCATTAAGTTACAATGTTTAATTACACAGTAATAGTATTTAGCAGCGCAGTGTCGCACAGAGTATAAAAATAGGTATATTAAAGTACCAATAAGTACCTAATGATAAGAATATTTACTGTATTTAAAGGCTGTCCGACAATGCACCATCACAATATAGGTATTACAATACACAAAGGCCAACAATTAATATACAAAGACCTAATAAAGCTAAACATCTTTCATTAATTTTAAACACTTGTCTGACCACGTCATTACAATAATAATGGTATTGTTTTATATATAATATCCTATAATGCCATGTACCTCAAAAATCCCTCAAAAATTATACTATTGATGAATATTTAGGTAAATTATTACAAAATCAAGGAAGCTTAGAGATGACCACTTCCACTAGTGGCACCTGTTCACAAGTATGACGCATTTGGTTATAACCACGGATTTTTCACTTGATTGATGTTGCTACTTGTCTCTTTTGCTTATAGGGAGAAGCTTACACACTAAACAGAATTCCTTAATTACAAGGACTTTTAATTAGAAGGAATTAGATATTATAGATAGTCCTCACTTCAAGGGAAGACCCTTAAACAGAGCTTGAAGAAACAGCAGTTCAGGTGTTTCTGGAAGGCGCCAAAGAAATTTGGGTTGTCTCGTAATGGCGCAGGAAATATTAAGAACTCCTTGTTGCTGCTTGATTGCTTGGTTAACTAAAGCATACTAACTTTCCAACTGTATAACTATTTACAGTATAACCGCCTTGGGTATCATGATTATCAGCTGAAAAACGTCCCACAGGAGAAACATATTTTGAGTTTTGCCCATAACACTACCACGCTAGCGAATTGCGGCTTGGTGGGTTAAAACGATTGCAGTTACCGACAGGATCCAAGGCATAATGGCTTTCTGAAGCAGGAGCAGGAGCTCGAGATTATAATTTTTATTGATCTACCAGAAATCAACCACGGCGAAAGTTGCTTCGTTTACGGAATGGAAGCCAAAGCGCTCGCATCACAAGATCCTCAGCCTTTAGTATGTCTTGATAGATAGCGACTGATTCTTAAAAATATATTTAATCTATTTAAATTCACTTGCAGGCAGCACAGTTAGTTTTCAGTTATTTATACTAAATAATATTATTTTATGTAAATCCTTTATTTAAAGACGCCTACTCAAAGCCACACCTACGCTGCATATTTCCATTTCTGTTCTTTTTCCCACCACCACAATATTTTTTGAAATTTTAAGCTCTATAACTATGAAATATTTAAATGAGCAATTTTATTGAAATATCTCGGGATTTTCTTGGGAAAGGTATAGTTGAATTCTGTTCAACGAATGAACTAAAAAGGTCTTTTATAACTTTTCCTTAATCTTTTAAACATCAATTACTCGATCAAAATGTGAAAAAGCTAGCTATCTAAAAAGTATTAAGCTCAAGGCTTAAACTCATTTTCAAATACAAGTGTAAACAACTATTAATTACAACTTTATAGGTGCCCATTTTATTTTTATCTTTTTTTTGCTAATAGGTAGAATGTCAACGCTTCTAAATCGGAGTTTCAGATTTTTTCATATACGAGACACGTCAAAAGACTCAACACCACCTGATGTGAAGCAGTAAGAAGAGTCCATATGCGGAGACAGCTAGTGCAGCTTGAACACACTGTTTCTCGCTGCTCTCACCCTGCCGGCCCATTATTTGATTTTCACGCCTCTTTTAAAGGCTGGTAAGGAATTCCAGGTTTCGGAAAGAGAAATGAATTATTAAACTTCTATGTCGAGATTTTGAGGTGGAGACATTAAATTGATGATTTAGTGTCTCCATGACACACTATTCACCCAAATGAAGTTGAGACCCTTGAGGTTGGGAAAATCCTAAAATTTATGGAAAGTGCCCAAATCAAGGCTTTATTATAACTATTGGTGGCAAGTCACAATAGATCTTTTAGGTCGCAGTGACAAATCAGTCTAAACAAGACCGAAAAGCCCCAAATACAAGATAAAAAAAATAATAGTGTCTCTATCGGCACGCGTGCTCCTGAGTGGCATTAAAATGATTTCTTAGCCCATCCAGTTTAAACTCTGGAGGAAATTGCTTTGTTTCCGTAGCCGTAAGTGCTCAATCAAACTGCTACGCCAGCGAGCTTTTTATTAGTCTTGCTAAGTCTCGCCTTTACTTAACGTGTTCGGTTAAGTGCCCAAATGACCTAATGTCATTAGCGAGTTCAATATACCGGTGATAAAGATAAGACATAAAATTTTATGAGGTCATATTGAAGGAGATTAGGAGCGAAAGTATTTTTATTTTCCGTACTCATTAATAACTACTTTCACCTTTAATAAGTGTAGTAAATTAACAAAATGTTATGAAGGATCGTTCGATTTTTATGCCATTATGAATTCTACACATTATTTGCATTAGATCACATTCACTATCCTTCACAGTCATTATTTTTATACAATTCTTTTCTTCCTAGTTCCGATACTGCACAATAAGATACACAATTGCATTCGATCACATTTGTTATGCTGGTCAGGTCTCACTTTTACTCAGTCAGGTTTCTTCATATTAGAACTATTTCCCCCCCTTCTGTAACCATTCCAGACAGAGTTGAAAACAAATAGGTAATGGTTGCTTTTTAGTTTTTTATTCGTTTTGATATGAAACATCTATAGTGGCAGGTCATACTGACTGTTGGCGTGGCTACAGACGCATCGCCGTAACTTGCGAAGTCATTGTAAGGTGTTGCCTCTGCAACACCTTACAGAAGATCGCAGCTAAAAACACTGCTTTGTAGGGATGTGTCCTGCGATCAGTTAAGTTACAAAACGTCTATCAGATGAAATACCTAGACAGTTTAAGAAGAAGAAAAAGTGAAAAGTATAGAAATCAAAAGTAGGTAATGAAAAGTCAGAGTATCACTAAAGCAATGATTTATTCCACAATTCAGTTGATCTATTTTGTAAAGTGGTCCTGGGTTTAATTATCATGGGAGCAGGAATTTTCTGCTCGGTTTGGTTGATGGTAGGCTTTTCTCAGTCCGCCTGGCTAGCTACCACCATTTTCATAAGTCTACCACCATAACAATAATGTTAACAGCACTCTTATGTTCCGGCAGTTAGTGGTAAGATAGCCAGTTCCTTCGGATTGAGGTATCCTGGTGTAGCTCGCTTCCATTTTCGGCCTTATCTTCACTTTGTAATCATCATCATATCAGCCTATGATGTCCACTGCTGAACAAAGGCCTCCCCTATTAATTTCCAAGTGAAACGGTTCTGCGCAGACTACATCCAACAGCTCCCCGCGACCCTGATCAGGTCATCAGTCCATCTAGTGGGAGGCCGTCATACTTTGCGCTTTCTGGTTTGGGGTCGCCATTCTAGAACTTTAACGCCCCACCGGCTGTCTGCTCTGCATGCTATGTGCCCTATCCACTGCCACTTTAACTTACTAATCCTATGAGCTATGTCATTGACTTTAGTTTACTTACGGATGTCATCAATTCTGATTCTACCTCGCAAAGAAACACCTAAAATAGCTCATTCCATAGCTCGCAGTGCGACTGCAAACTTACACAAAAGGCCCTAAGTGACCGACCCGTATTTCATCACTGGCCACACACACTAGTCGAAGACTTTCGACTTTAAGTACTGAGGAATTTTAGAGGAGAAGATCTTACGCAATTTCCCGAACGCGAAATCCGAATCGGATTCATCGATTTACCGCTTTCTCGAAGTTGGCCCTACCTGGCTGGACCATTTGTCTGAGGTAAACGTACTCGTCAACAACTTCGAGAACAGAACTCCCAACTGTAACTGGTATAGGTCACCTTCACACTTACCATCAGGAGAAATGAAGGCCCAGTTTTTGAAATCATATATTCGTTCTGACTGTACGTATTAATCCACCGTTGTTGAGTCAGCATTAAAATGGGTCTTCTTATAGAAAACTAGTAGAATCAGTTGTGTTTACAGAAGAAGGATACTTATAGGGGACACTAATGGACCGGTCGCCTGTATCGCTTTTAACGCAAATAGCCGGCTCCCCAAATTTCATTTTATCGCCGAATTGTATTTAACCTTAGGAATTGGGGCAATTTCATTATGACCCAATTCGGTTGAATTCCATTTTCGAAAATAGGAGGCGCTATCTCAAACTTCAGCTGTAACACAACAATAAATAATCAATTTAAATACAGTTTCGTGTGTAACTAAAGTAATACACGTGTTTATTTTACTTTGAGTTCGATCGTTTTTATTGAATTTATTTTGTTTGGCCTCACCTTTGCATATAATAATATGTATTTCAATGAAGCGTAGAATAAAGAAAATACCGATAGATGTTTTTTGGTGACGCCTAATACGGAGGTGCTTTTATTTTCGTGTTTTTTTCATGTTCGGTATGAACGTGAAAGTTTGAACGAATATTCGTTACTCAGTGACTCCAGACGACTGATCTAAAGTACAATATGAAATTGAGCACAAACTGAGTAGTTCTTAAAAAAAGTTTTCCGCGTAACTTTCGCGGCGATTTTTATTTATGAAGCTATCAAGCGGCGTTATCTCTCCGGAGGGCTATGACAGTTGAAAAATCAATTGTATCTAGAATCGCATGCTTGACGGGTTTAAAAATATGTGTAGCTTACTAAAAATTATAAAAAATAATAGGTACTGTTTTTAGTGTATATAAATCGATGCATAAATTACAGAGATATTCAAATTTGACAGGTTTTTACCCACGAAAGTTACGGAACACTCCACGACAGTTACATACATACCTATTTCCTACAAGTAAAAATTCCAAATCTTTTTTTACAAATTCTCGTAATGATGTTAATTAAATAAAAACCTTAAATTTTATATGTAAGAATCATTAGTTGAACCTGAATTTGAAATCAGGTATTATATTTTTGGGACTAACATATGCCTAGTTAAATATTTATTACTAGGTGATTTCGATTGCAAAATTTTCAGTTCTATTATGATGACGTTTCAGAGATCTATTGCGCGTAAGTTTTAGAATTACATACACTATTTAGCGTATTTCGAAATTGGTGGAAATAGGTACTTAATGTGGACGATTTAACTGGAGGAACAACAAACGAAGATACCTGCACAGGTTGAGGAGTTTGTGACTTAGGAGAACAGAGCGGGTCTTTAACTAAATTTGGGGATCCGGGGCAGTCGATCATATTTTCTTGAGATCAAAGTTCTCTCATTTTTGTCTTTCTTTGATGAAATAGACTTATGGTATGCTCACTACTCATTACACTAACCGGTATGTCTTTATTTTCTTCTTTTATTTGGTCGTATCTATTGCTTGCATTAATTTTAACTGCGTTGTGTAACTATAAATTGAATACAAAACTTATCAAAGTTTTTTGTGAGCGCGAACCAAGCATAACATTCAAAGAGCGCCGATTTTACTTCCGTTTTTGATATAATAGACCCGTATGTAGGGTCGCCTGGGTAGGTACCACCGCCTTTCTTATTTCAGCCGTGAAACAGTTCGCTGTGTTTCGGATTGAAGGGAAAGGTAGCCAGTGTAATTACTGGGCATGGACGGCATTTCATCTTAGGCCCCAGGATGATAACGCACCTGCAATATCAAGTGATTTGTCCTTGTTTTTGCAGGTGCAGGTGGCAATCGATATTTTTTTCATTTCGTTTTTCTTGTATTTAAAATGGATTACAATGACTTCATTCATTAATTAACTTCTTCATAAAATATAAAAACTTATATTTTTTACTTCCGGCTCACGCCGTGCTCGTCAGTCGTCGGTATGATATTGTCACCAACTTTTGTCAAATGTTTGTCAAACAAACGCAAAAACGTATGACAGCGCTGCCGAAAGCGTTAATTTCAAGGCTACTGACTTTAGAGAATCGCATAGCTGTATTTGATCCCGACACTGTGCGGTTAATAGTTTAGGAATGAAGATAGTGTGACCGCGTTCTGGAGGTCTTTGAAAAATCACTCTACTTTATAATCTGAATGAAAACAAAGGACGATTTTTCTCAGGAAATGGGTTCCCATAGGACAACACAGATTAAATCGCGCTTGGAAGCCAGTATTTTTCTAATTAATTTTGATTCTACTTGGTACCTGTTACTTATTTTCATCATTTTAATAAATGTTCAAAAGATAAAAAAATGTCTCGACCCAAAACAAAAACATGATTTGGGGCGGGAACTGCACCGAGATCTTTCTCAATTCGTGTTAATGTTCTTATCATGATACCGAAACTTGAGATTAAAAAAAAATATCAAAATATCGCTTGTTATAATGAACACAAGTAAACTCTCCGAAGCTGAACAAGTTACATTTATAAAATAAGTAAAAAATATTTAAACAAGATAATAATGAGAGTTACGCGAGAAGTTTCTATGTACACGTTAAGTATCAAGAAACCTTAACAAATCTGCAGAACACCAAAATTAATCTAAGGCCGTACAAAATTATTCTTTGAAAATTTCAACCAGTTTCTTACATCTTCGAAAATAAGAGCCATATCTTTCCTTTCTTATTTCATGGAGGGAATGGGTAATACGGTAAACTTCACGTCGATCTGAAAGGTCTGTTCAATTTTGAGGTCAAGCCTCTAAGCCTTATATAGAATAGTTACGTAAAGGTAAATGGTTTGGAAATAATATTACTTTAGTTTTCAAAGAATGACTTAACTATGATGTATTTCCAAAGATATTTAAATTCAAGTGGCACTTATCCGATGGTGAAGCTATTGAACTGAAAATCAAGGGGACCGAGGAAAGATCCCAACTCGCCCATCGCGTTACTGATGTGGAATTACATCAAACATAAGCGTTTATTCACAGAGACAATTATTGTATAAGCATTACCATCTTTACAAGCAAGAAATAACAGGTATCGTTAAGTTTAGTGTCGATTTTAAAACTAAACGGTTTAGTCAATGTCAAACTTGGAATCAATTTAATTTATCATTTACTAAGAAAATACCTGATCACACTACAGCATTTAGCTGAGAGAAGTCTCCGAGAATTAACACCAATATAAATCTATAGAACCTCTTGAAATACACAATGTTTTGTAATAAATCCTCTAAAATTGGGAATTACTGATGATTCAGACCTATTTGAAATTCAAACATATTTTTAGTAATTCCTGTTATTACCAGTACTATACACAAAAAGTTCTCAAATAATTTTTATTCACTAATTGATTTATTTGAACACCAACGTATAAAACATCAGAAATAAACTAAATGACATGATTACATTTCGGTTACAGTATTTTAGCTTCAACTATTACTGTTATGTCATTACAATTAAAGGTGAAGACTACCTGAAAGTAGAAGTACCAAAAATTTATAAGAAGAAAAATTACCACTAGACCCTTTGCCCAAATAGCGTAAAAAAAAAGGTGCTTTTCGAAAGCTGCAAATGCCATCCGTAAAAAAATTCAAGATTTAGTTTTGCATGCATTTAGAATAAATTTAATAATAATCTTGAATTCGATATAATTTTCTGCAATAGGAACCATAGACTAATAAGCACCAATTCACAATTTATTAGGTGTCATCACAATTTTACACGATTACGGTACCTATCAAAATCTAGCATTTTAAAATCAGGTTGTCTCAAAACACTACCCTGTGGTACTCCAAAATGCAATATCTTTTTTTGAGGAATACTCATATCATTTGAATATTTTGATAATAGCTTTCGTTTATGTGTTTATAGAACGAAAGATAATAACTAGGCCGACTGGTTTGTTTCATGCGAATTCAAAGAGCGACATGCGAACGAACAATTTGTAAAGGCCATTAACGGAATTGCCTTTAGGTGTTTTTATAAGGGATTTCTAACCAATGAGATAGTGATCATTACAGTAAAACATATGTGAAGTATACGCATACTCTAAACAAATAGATATACGTAATGTAGATGTAATTATTTAAAGACATTTCATATTTTAGGTTTTATGAATTCATTTAATATGTTAACTGAAATTTGTGGATGCTTACAGGCATAAATTTTGGATTTCTAAAAATGGTGGATTGGCGCGGCTGGAAGAAATAGACCTTATGTCAAAAAGTTCATTGCTTTTTAATGCAGATAAGGTACATGAGGTCACTTTAATTTTGGAGTAAAATTTATCTTGGTAATAGAAACAAGGAGATAATTGATCCAATATTTGATAACATTGAACTGGAAAACACAGTTGAAAACAAAAAATTTGTAGTTTTGAAGACTTAGCAGATTTTAGTTTTAAGACGAGTAAAAATGTGTGAATAAAATAAGATTATAACAATATTAACATTTACATTTTTTTAAATCTAGTCTTAATACTTTAATTATTTGGTGACCCAATTTTATTTTTAAAATGTTATTTAATCATAGTAATATTTATTCAAAGTTCAGCTGCTTCGCTTTTATTGTCTTTTACTAAATTTAAGTGATAAAAAACTGACTTCTTAAAAATGAATAAAATACTGCTGACATAGTTATTCAAATACATAGGCTATTATAATTATTACATGAAATATAATTTATGGTAGTATCCATTTATTCATAAGTTTAAAATTAAGGTTAATGGTCCACCTAAGATCATCACTCACCATAAGAAATATCCGTGTACAACCGACGACACTACCGTCAGAGTCTCACACACAATTCACCATACATATCACTCTACACACACACTTCACGTTAATCCTAATCCTAGACACTTGTACGGAAAAGTGATTTTCTGTTTTTCGCTTAATTAGATCTCACCTCCGCGACATGATACCAAATTTAATTATTGCATAAACCTCCCGACAGACTAGCGCTGTAACACCGTGCGGCGGAGAGCACCGCTTCACTGACGGCGTTTGACGGGGCGCTGGTTCTGCGCATGCCTGCCCGCGCAGCCTCGCGGAAAGAGATGAGGATTGCCGAACCCTGCCGAATTCCGACGAAATTTGACGAACACCCTCAGCCGCTGTGGCGCAACCCTCGTTCCTCGTTAACGGTACCACCGTAACGTCGCGCGGCGATAAATCGCAGTTAATTCTGTTATTGTGTTACGGATTTATGAGAATGTTAGCTTATTGTGAATGCGTATTGCCTTACTATTTGTCACTTTAGGAACATATAATATCCGTTTGATTTCTTATTCCGTTTTCGGTTCAATGAATTTCTTTCTCTCTCAGCTGAGCTATTTATAACTTGGTGATATATTATATTTACTTCAACGTTTTTGTGGTATATATTTTTGTTAGTTTCATAACAAAAATAAAGAATCTATTATTAAAAGGTTATGTAAACAACATTAAGCTATTTCAAAGCTTGAAAAAATTTAATATTTGTTTGATTTTATCATAATAGTAACACTTGAAACTCTCCAATTTTGATCGTTAAGTAGTTCTATTAAAGAAAAATGACCAGTAAGATGGAGTGTGTTAATAGAGAACGCGAAATAACTTCGTAAGAGGCTGTATACATTATGCCTGGTGTTGCAGAGAGCAAACACAGATTATTTCCTTTTACATCATGATGCACACGGCTTTGTTCAGAATTACCCCTAAACAGGACATATTATGCATTTATACTTTTCTCTCCGAATTGTCAACATATCTGGAATATCAATACATACTGATCTCTTTGATCTTGCTGGATCTTTGGAACAAGCATCAGTTTCTAACCGACCATTGAGACATGACGTGGCTTGTTTAATCGACTATTATCTTGCAACAGCAGCTGGTGCCAACGGTTTAACAAGACGCTTTATAACAAAACGTGGTAAAATCTTTGTCCTGGTTTGTGCAATCTCTTTCTACCTTTATCGACAAAAATGACACAACATCAGTTTTAAACTAGAACTTTTTAAATCAAGGTGTCAAAAATATCCTGATGGTAAGCGGTTACCGTAGCATCCTATTATGTAAACTCAAGAAATACGTTGATAGCATGGAAGACGAGACCTTTGCGCCCAGCGCTTTTTCAATGAGCTCAAATTATAAATAAGTACAAAGTTATGATATAATTATAGTTGCGATCTTTTGTACAGTGGAGTTGCTAGTCGGGCGCTTTGAATAGAGAAAATTGCTACCCAACTTCTCTTAAAATCTATCTAATTTACAAGTATTTTTTTTGTAATGGGAAAAGAGTTTAAGACTACTACTTGATGAATAATTTGAATCCAAATGTAACGATAAACATTGATCTACTTTAACTTCTGCGAAATCTATGACCATCACATGAGACAGAGAAGTGTGCTAAACTGTACTTACAATCATCACTAAAAGTAAATTATCATTGCGGACAAATTAAAACCATTTTTTCAGCCATAAAGACAAAAACAGCTGTGGTTCTATCTTATTCATGAATAACTTTCACTTGCTTGCTGCACTTTAAAAAATCTAGTACCGAAATTTTGTTTAAGAGTATGCAACGTAGAGATTGACCTCGAGACTGTCTTCCTGTCTGTTTAGTTCGACAAAGTTCATTCCTCTCAAGATTCAATGATTCGGTGTTATATCGTTCGAACTTCGGTTTTACAGTCAAAGATTTTGGATAAGCTTTAAAGTTTATATGGCACTTCATGTTTGCAGTTCTTTATTTAATCAATTTGCCGTCTCCATCTCAACATCCCGCACAAAGAAATTTTGTAAGTAGTTTCTTGGGCGTACTTACAAAACTTGAATTACTTTGCCAGCTCGTGTTTCCTTGTTCCAGTTACATCGATTTCTTTGAAAAGGCGTGAGTAGCATCTTAAAACTATACACTTATAGACCCTTCTTACCGTCTTCTCATTTGATGGTGTTTAGTCATTTGTCGTGTCCCTGGAAATTTACTTCTATAACAATTTCGAATATACGTAAACTAGCGTTGATGTTGTGGATTCATTGACTAATCCATTTACTTTTATGTTTTGTGTGGTCCAAGCCTTTAACCCAACATTTAAAGTGTCTCTCACGCCAAGCTCTAATATAATTTACTAATGTAAGATCCTGATCGGTCGCTGTATCTAGCAAGCGAAGTGCTAACACAAGTCAATCCAAAATGTATAACAGTTAAGTGCAGATAATATAATAGATAGTGTTTTACCATAGTATAAAGCTCTTAATGGCCTTGTAGTACAGATACAGTACAGATAGTTTACAACTAAAGAAAACACACTAGACTGTTGTGTCACATCAGAATTAGGTTAGTAATATTCGATAGAACACGATTATTCAGGGCTTTTAACATTTTTTTTTATACCACTTAGGTGGCAATCGAGCAAACGGCCCACCTGATGGTAAGCGGTTACCGTAGCCTATGGACTCTTGCAACACCAGGGGTATCACTTGCGCATTGCCGACCCTGTTAAAAAAACTTTTCAACCCCCTTCAACCCCCCTTTTTTTGAAGAACCCCATGCTGTACTCATTCGAGAAACCCTCTGCACGGATGTCATTCCACAACCTGAGCGTACGCGGGAGAAAGTTTCTCTGAAACCGCACAGTACGAGACCATTTTAGTTCCAAGGTGTGAGGTTGAATTCCCTGCCGATGGCGGGCGGTGCGATGGTAGAAAGAGGCCGTGGGCATCATCAACAAAACATTGGATGGGTTTACCAGGGCAAAACGGAGCATAATTTGTCTGTTCTCACCAAACGTTGTAGGCTTTGATATCTCTTATATTAATTCTCTTCATCTCCTATAAATCAATAGACATAAATATTATTAGGAAACTTAAAGCTAGGGAAAAGTTGTAAAATCGAGGATTGGTATTTTCCTTGTTCAAATTTACTTGAGTTTTGTGTTGTTGAGGAGCTTAGTACTGTAGTGGTTTGAGCGCTCTGGCTTCGATTACGGGAGCAAAGTAACTTTTGCTGCGGTCGATCACGGGATGAGTCAATCAAAACTTGTTAAATCATCCGTCCCGGTTTTTACTGCAAACGCTTTAACCCACCAACCCGCATTAGGCCAGCGTGGTAGTGTTATGGCTCAAGCTCCTCATTTGTTTCTCGTATCTCCACCAGTAGGAGGTATATAGGATGGTGATGATGATAATTTGACTAGTCTGATGGGCATTACTCACGCGTGGCCTACACTATAAAAATCAAAGGAAATCGTTATGTTGACAGCATATGGGACCATCCTTCTGCTCCCAATATAAAGCTTTATCAATGAACCCTGGTGACCTTTTCCACCGCAACAAAAGTTGTAGTTTAATTTTTATATTCTACACTGCTAAAGTTACTTTTTTAATAACAGTATAAAATCGATTATAGGTTCACATAGCACAGTCCACTAGATTTTTAACCGACTTCAAAAACGAGGAGGTTCTCAATTCGGCCGGTATGTTTTTTTTTTTTTTCTATGTATGTACACCGATTACGCCGAGATTACTGATCCGATTTACGTGATTCTTTTTTTGTTCGATGCGTAATAGCTGCCATTTGGTCCCATAAAATTTTTTTCAAAAACCGTTGGGTACTTTGGTTTTAAATTAAAAAAAACTGAAATTATGAAATCGTCTACATAAGCGAAATTGCGAATTTTTGCTTTTCCAATGACTTTTTAGTGAAACGATACGATAGTAGGAAATAATATAAGTTGATGGCCACCCATCTAGCTTCGACCGTAGAAAGTTATCACTAAAAATTGTGAAAAAAAAATTTTAAACAAAAATTTAAACCGACTTCAAAAAACTGAAAAGGATGAAATAATTAAATTTAAATAGGTATTCATCCCCTAGAAACATATTTTTGGAGTTGGTGCTAAGTGGTTTCCAAAAACAATAGAAAGTAAAGCACCGACTCCAAAAATATGTTTCTAGGGGATGAATACCTACTTAAATTTAATTATTTCATCCTTTTCAGTTTTTTGAAGTCGGTTTTAATTTTTGTTTAAAATTTTTCAATCAACAAAGCGGTTATTTAAGAGTAAAACACGTATAAAGTTTCAAGGCTAAAACATTTCCTGTTGTGGACCTTTCGCTTCCCTTCGGCAATCTTCGGCTATCATCGGAAACTGTAAACATATACTATTTTACGACCGAGATACGTACCCCTGTCCTAAAACAAATGACCTTTTTGTATTTTATTAGCACAGTAATAGGGTTGAAATTAGATTGCACGGGGATTACGGTTTTTTGCGAAAGATTCGGCCCTTCCTAAATTTTTTCCGGGTATCTTTCTCTGAATAAAGAAGTAATCATCTACGTATAGTTGGGTTGAGAGAAAATTAGTAGTCACTTTTTCAGTTGAGGGTAAGGCACAAAAACCGTCTCTGTTATAACTGTATAAGGTACTTTTAGACTGTAAATATGATATTCAGATCTTTTGATTTTTATACTGTACAGCAATATAACATCAACTAAAGAATTATTGATTGCACAAAACCATGATAAGATAAGATACGTAGGGACTCCAGCAAGACGTTGTAGAAGCGGTGTCAAGCGTGTATCTATGAACTGTGTTGATATATATGGACCCTGAGCTTTTGATCTATTTATTTGTTAATTATCTAATCATTGATATTTAACAAAATATTAAAATCATTGGTAATAATAGCAATACAGTTGACAACAAATTAAATATCACCATAGCGCCCCAAAAACCGTTCTTATTACAATTCAAGAAAATGTTTCAAAATCCAAAGTGTTACGCCTGATATGTTCTTATTTCTGTTTACTTAGCTGAAAACCATAAAATAAGGCATCTTCAACTAATGAAATTGGTTGTTAAAGTCTATGACAGAAAGTTAAATATTCCGTGTAAACAAAAACAGTGTCTTTGATAAGTTTGAGAGGTCGGAGGAGTCAAATGGTATTTGGGTGAACGCCAAAGTCAACGTGTATTTGGATGTTGTGTTGCTGTTCCAGGCTTATGAGTTTTGTGACTCATCCTTCACGAGTGATAGTCTTATGAACTTTATGCAGTGATAATAAGGGTTTTAGTAGTATTTTTCTTCATTCATCCCCACACTGAGGATCACGACTATACCTGCGTAAGAAAATGGCACCTGTTCTGTTAATGCGCCTCACATACAATCTATCTAATAAGCTTGTTACCTCATGGTCCATTATAATATTATAAATTTGAAAGTAACTTTGTCTTTCTGTTAAGTTTTCACCCCTAAACTGAACAGAACCGATTTGGATGAAATTTAAAGAAAATACGAAGATATGTCATGATATAATTCAAAATATCATCTTGATGTGGGATACTAAAGACATTGGCAGGAACACACGAGGGCGGAGCCGGAGGCCGGATAATTATGAATTAAAGAAATCACGAAAGAAGCTAAATGCTCACGAAAATCTGCTAAAATACCTAATAATAATAATAATATTCATACACTCACACCTATTATCTAGCCCAATGTAACCATCATCAAGAGCTTGTGTTATGGATACTAGATAACGGATAAATATTGATAATAATATGTATATAAATATTAGAAATATACTAAATAAACATATAAACATCCATGACTCGTAAACAAATGCTCGTACTCATCATACAAACGTTCGAATCCCGGTCTCCTAACGGAATTTGAACCCGGGACCTCTTGACCGAGTATCCTGCATAGCAAGGGGTACAGACCGCTCGAGCAGCCGGAGGTCGAAAATAAATAAACTGAGAAGCTAGGTGGCGTAATGGTTTCGATCACGAAATCAAAGCAACTTTTGTGTTTAGTCCCGGGTTGGGTCATTCAAAATTTATAAACTGCAGCTCCTCCGTGCTTCGGAAGGCATTTTAAGCCGTTGTTCCTGGTTGTTACTGCAACCGTTTTAACCCACCAACCCGCTTTGGGCCAGCGTGATAGTATTACAGCCCAAGCTTCTCATGTGTTTCTCCCATTAAGCCTTTATACGTTCCACTGTTGGGTACATACCTAGCAGTAAATACAGACGTATACAGGCTTTGATAATGATGATGATGATGACAGCATTAATAATTATATATATTATATATATACCACTTTAACAGTAACAATAAAGGTCGGAGTAGTAAAAAAAAACAAATAGAGTTTTTGTTCAAATCTCGTATTTAACTTTTCCTTTGAAGTGTTCTGCTGTTGACTTACCAACTGATTGGGGTCAACGATCTTAGTTTGCGTATTTTTCTTTTTAAACTGATTGGTAGGTAATGCTGTCTAATTGAGTTTTATTTATTTTATTTTATTTCTTTGGATAAAAGTATATTCTATTAGAAAGTGGCGAGGAAAAAAACACTTAGTACTGCAGCTGCGTTGTCATCCAGAGGCCTAAGATGAAATGCCTTCTATGCCCAGTAATTACACTGGCTTGTTTAATTACAAACCAACAAATCCTAAATGAACGTGCTCGCCAAGTTTTGCTGCAGGATTACTGAAAGAGGATAGCATAGTGCAAAAAGTTTCTCTGCATCATACATCGTGTCACTAGGTCTCTATTAAAGAAGTGGTACTATCCAGACGACCCTACGATAGTTCACTTTGTTAATTTCGGCCATAAAACAGTTTGCTGTGGCACGATGTATGATGCAGAGTAACTTGTTGCACTATGCTATCCTCTTTCAGTAATCCTGCGCCAAAACTTGGCGAACACGTTCATTTAGGATTTGTTGGTTTGGTCAGTCCACGGCATTAGCGATCCATTTCGGAACCTAAAACGATATATTGTTATGAAAAATTTTAAAGGATTGAGAAAGATTTGATAGATTGACAGAGTAGAATTTAATGTACGAATCTGGCTCAATTTATTTTATATTTTTATTTACAAGCATCAAATTTAATATTGCTTGTAAAACTCTTGCAATTTTGATACAGAATTACACTCAACACAAACAAACAATACAGTTAGTTGAACTATCATCATCTAAAACTGAATGTAACACTCTTCTGTAATAACCAAAACTTTAACCACTTATTTCTAGAATAGATATCACAGCACTGTCTTTATACCACTGGTTTCATTTAAGATATTTGAACAAGTAATCTTTAAACGAAATTTTCCTGCATACCTTGGATCTTAACAGATCTTGAAAGGTCAAATACCTCTTCAAGTTGAGAATAAGGTATTAGTCAAATACGCTGAAGATTACGAGGTTTCAAGAATAACGATTTAAGCTGTTTTAACAGTCAAAGGCCGGCAAGCCCTTATAATTTACCTTAAATTTTAAAATATGAGCTATTGGAGAACTAAAAGTAGCAAACTATGCTTGTACTTGCAATTAGATAGTGGTATTTTCAAGGCATTTCGAGCGTTTAAATTTTCCAGTCTCGCGACATATAGGTTTGTTTAAAACGTTAGGCAAAACCGGCGGCGTAAGTAAATCGTTAATTTCTCCGAGACGCTTGACCCAATTCCACGGTCTTGCCTCCACATGGGCACAGATTATGAAATGGATGAAACCTTTTAAAATTGAATTGGAATCCAAGTTCTCATCACCCGCCAGGCTGGAAAAAATCGGTTAATTTTTTTAGCTAGGCTTTTGAAATACTGAAGTCAATCAGATTTTGTGACATAGGTGGTAATAATAATTGTTTTATTTGTTGGTAGGTATGTTGTTTACTGTATAAATGAAAATTAGGTACTTACAGGACCTTTTCTATACTTCTAAAAATGATAGATAACTTCGTTATTAATATTCTAAAATGTAAAATTTTATACAAATTTTGACATAGTTCTGTGGATCGATTATATGAAAATCAATCTAACTATATTGCAATAATATTTAGATTATGAACTATAGAGTAAACACGGGTATGGTTAGCGGTTATCTGAAATTATAGAAACTTGCAAGGTCAATTGTTACAAGCACTTTGCGCTGGGAAATCAGAGCTTGCTGCAAGATAACTTCCTCAAGGAAATATCGCAGTTTCTTTCATGGCAGAAACACGACCATACAGGTAGAAGTTGAAGAGAAGTGGAAAACTTAAGGTGTTTTTTACCGACTTCAAAAAAAGGAGGCGGTACTTTCGACTGGGTGGACCTATATTGATGATTCTTTTTTTGTTCAATGCCATTTGGTCCCACAATTTTTTTTTGAAAATCGATTGGTTAGTTTGGTTTTTAAATCAAAATAGCTGTAATGAGTAAATCGTCTACGTATGCAAAATTAGGGGCTTTTTCCTTTCCATTGACTATTTAGTGAAATGATACGATACTAGGATACAATTTAAGCTGACGGTCACCTATCTAGCTTTGAACTTAGAAAATTATCACTAAAAATGTAAAAAAATAAATTTGAACAAAAATTTAAAAACCGACTTCAAAAAACTAAGAAGGATAAAATAATTAAACTTAAGTAGGTACTCATGCCCTAGAAACATATTTTTGTAAATGGTGCTAAGTTGTTGCCAGAAACAATAGATAGTGAAGCTCCGACTCCAAAAAATATGTGTCTAGGGAATGAGTACCTACTTAATTTTTTTTTATCCTTTTCAGTTTTTTGAAGTCGGTTTAACTTTTAAATTTGAAGGGATCAGAAGACAGCAACCTAATCTACAGACCTTTAGAAACCATTTTATTGACAGCAGTATTGCCTCATCTTGATTTAGCACCACTTACCATACCAGACAGAAAAACGGCCGGACAGACACTATAACGTGATTTTTGCATTACTATGGAGGGATATTTGAATAAAGTTATTTTCATTCCTGCATTTTCATCTTTGAATCGAGTCGTATATCTCCCTTTCTACTCTATGGCACCGCACACACAGTTTTCATGCACCGCTTGACTTATGATTTACTTTGCAAACACTGCCTCTGGGATATTGTTTTGTTTTCTTTATTAGAACTAGTGAGGTTTATTGTCGGCAAATAAATTACGATCGTTTTCCTTTTGCGTACTGTTTATTTATAAACGGATGCTGTTTTATTTTGGGTTGGTTACTTTTGGATTGCCGGAGCGATATTTCGTTTTGATTTGGTGGGGTTGGTCTTACTTATGAGTATTTACTTCTAATGTGGAGTAAGTTTTGACTTTCGTATTAGCCATAAATTCGGCCTTAGTATAGCCGACAAAAGTAAAATTTTAAAAGTTTTAGTGGAACTCTAGCCCATGTACGTTCCTAAGCAATGCTTAGGACAAAAATCGCGGTATTCTGTTATTTATGCAAGATAAGAAATGAGACACCCGTTTCCTGTTCTATCAAGTTACAATTATTTCTAAGACGAGAAAACGTGTTATTTAAACAGAATCACAATTAAATCTTAAAAGACGTGGTTCGATTTGATTTAATTTTGGGGATTAGTTTAGCAATGGAACAGATTTTATTTCAATTAAAACAAAATGATGGACTAATCAGGGACCCAGATAAAATAGTTCAACTCTTTAATGACTATTTTATAGACAAAGTAAAGAATCCTAACAAAGTAAATAATTATAAGCATATGGTGACATGCAACAATCCAAAATCAATTTTTATGTCCCCGATCACTCCTTTTGAAATAACAAATGTAATAAAATCGCTAAAAAATACTAACACTTCAGGTATTGATGAGATAACAACGAAAGTAATTAAAAAAACAACGTTACATATAGCTCCTGTACTAAGTTTCATTATCAACATGTCAATCGAATGTGGCATTTTTCCATCTGACCTGAAAATATCAATTGTTAAGCCAATCTTTAAAAAAGGTGACAAAGAAGTTATGGAAAATTACAGACCTATAGCTATCATACCTATATTTGCCAAAATATTTGAAAAGGTTATTTATAATACTTTGTACCAATTTTTTGAGGTAAATCAAATTTTTTCCTGTCACCAATATGGGTTCAGAAAGCATAAGAATATTAACTTGGCAGTGTATGACTTACTTAATAAAGTTTTCACTAATGTTGACAAAGGGTTACTGGCTTCCGCCATATTTATGGATCTTACAAAGGCTTTTGACTATGTGAATCATTCTATTTTACTAGATAAATTGTTTACTTACGGTGTAAGGGGTAATGTGCATAATTTAATTAAGTCATATATAAGTGACAGACAATAAATTACGGAAATTACTAAACTCGATGTGCAGTCTAAGACGGAAAAAGTCTACACCTCCGCTTTAAAAAAGGTATCTTATGGTGTACCACAGGGTTCAGTATTGGGACCGTTACTATTTCTAGTCTATATAAATGACATGCGCAAGGCAGTAGATCAAGGAATGGTTCTTTTTGCAGACGATAGCACAATAATATTTGAAGGTAATAACGTAACAACTTATGAAACTGAGATAAATGAGACATTAAATAGGGTAGTTATTTGGCTTGGTAGTAATAACCTTAACATAAATCTAGCAAAAACCAAAATCATGCACTTTCAGCAAAGAACCAAACATGATTATAATGGTCTTAATATTACATATGCTGGACAAAGCATTGAAAAAACAAGTACTATAAGGTTCTTGGGTATTTATATCGACGATAATTTGAAATTTAACACCCAAATCAATGTTATCAAGATTATCAAGAAGTTAAAAAGAATAAAAATAAGAAGAAAAAGTTATCAAGATTTTCTTATGCCCTATATCATCTGAGTAGAGTGGTGAATCAGAAGGCAGTACTAGCCGCATATCATGGATATGTTGCGTCGACACTAAAGTTCGGTTTAATATTTTGGGGAAACGCTACTGGTAAGGAAAATGTATTTATAGCACAAAAAAGATGTGTGCGTGCCATTTGTCACCTAAAGAGAACAGAATCATGTAAGCCGCACTTCATACGTTTGAAACTTTTAACATTTCCTTCGCTATACATATATGAGGTGGTTTTATTTGTTCAAACAAATGCGCATCTTTTTAGGAAGTTTGATGGTACACGCAATAGTGCCCGTTTACGCACATTGGCTTCTAAAACAGCCCTCTTGCACAATAGCCTGTTCTGCATGGCAACAAAGTTGTATAACAAATTGCCAAATACGTAAAAAAAAAAAAATACAATCCACTTCAAGCGCACAATTTTTAAATTATTAGTTGAAAAAGCATACTATACTATAAGTGAATACCTCAATGACACAAACTTAAATATAAAAGTGTGATTTTGTGATGTTGTAGTTGATTTAAACGAGTGACTAACATGACGTAGCATTATGGAATTTAAGCTTATTTAATGTTTTAAACTTATTAATTATTTGAAATTCGATACACTGATATTTAACTAGACTAAAATAATTTATAATAATGATAATAATAACAATAATAATGTAATTGAAAACCTATTGACAATTGTTCTAATCATACTAGTACCTAATAATGGATTCTAATGTTATTCTACACCTATGTAATATTTTGCTTGCCAAAAGGCTGAATATGGATAAGCCCTTTATTTGTATTTGAGTACCATCTGTATATGACCCATGTTCGCAATTAAATAATTTGAATTTGAACAGTATTACGAGAGACTCTTATAGCTTTTTTATGTTTGTAATGACATTTACAAATTATTAAATGTGCCATTGTGTCTCAATATTCCTGTAATATCATATCTGTATAACTTGTGGTGACTGCCTTACAATCATTATTTTTATTCTATCAACTCATAGCGATTCACACTTTAGTTGTTCATAATAGTAAACTATCAATTAGTT
This sequence comes from Nymphula nitidulata, assembly GCA_947347705.1. Lineage (NCBI taxonomy): Eukaryota > Metazoa > Arthropoda > Insecta > Lepidoptera > Crambidae > Nymphula > Nymphula nitidulata. Next base: position 1,508,517 of record OX374620.1, read on the forward strand.
TCGTTTTTATTTTTGTTAAAATTGTTACGAATAATTTAACATCTATCAATTTTATATCCTTGGACACTTTAGTATTTAGAACGTGAGTTGACGGTTACGTTTAACAGGTTTGCTCTTTCAACATAGGCGTGATGCTTAAATAGAAATAGAGATTTATGTATGTCTCATAGTTAAATCACAGAGTTCACTATTCTTGATGAAATTTCGAAAAGATCTTACCGGTTACCGTGGTAACCGCTAACAATTAACTTTTTTTTTTTTTTTTTTTTTTATACCACTAAGGTGGCAATCAAGCATACGGCCCACCTGATGGTAAGCGGTTACCGTAGCCTATGGACGCTTGCAACACCAGAGGTATCACTTGCGCGTTGCCGACCCTGTAAAAACCTTTTCACACCTTTTTTGAAGAACCCCATGCTGTACTCATTCGAGAAAACCTCTGCAGGGAGCTCATTCCACAACTTGAGCGTACGCGGGAGAAAGTTTCTCTGAAACCGTACAGTACGTGACCACTTTGGTTCCAATTTGTGAGGATGAACTCCCTGCCGGTGGCGAGCGGTGCGATGATAAAAAGAAGCCGTGGGCATCATGTCAAATAATTCCTCAGAACACGCCCCATTATACAAACGGTAGAACACACACAAGGAGGCAAAATCTCTCCGTAGGCTTAATGGTTCAATACCGCTTGTGAGCTCAGGATCGTCGACAATTCTCATAGCGCGTCTTTGGAGCACGTCAAATGGTCCAAGCTGGTATCTAGGCGCTCCCGCCCATAAATGGCAGCAGTACTCCATATGGGGCCTGATTTGAGACTTATACAGTAATAGTCTTTGCCCCGAAGTGAAATACCGCCGCGCTCTATTGAGCACACCAAGCTTCTTGGATGCCAGCTTGACTTTATCCTCCAAATGACTGCGGAACTGCACGTCACTAGAGATATCAACACCAAGGATCCCGATACTCGTAGAGATGGAGAGCGGCGTGTCGAGGAATTGTGGAGCTACAGCGAATGGGGTTTTTTTAGCGGTGAACGCGCAGACTTGTGTCTTAGTGGGGTTGAATTGGACTAAGTTTAGTCGTCCCCAATCGGAGACTCTGATTAGAGACCTCTCGATTTCAGACACAAGCCGACCGCGACTTTCCTCCACTGTAGACCGAGGGGTATTAGCACGACTCGTATAGTAAGCGTCGCCAGTACTGTCATCTGCATAACAATGCAGTCCGTCAATAGACAACATATCATTGATATGCAGCAGGAACAATGTTGGAGACAGCACCGAGCCTTGCGGGACGCCAGCGTTAATGTCCATGCTATCCGAGCAACTGCCGTCAACGACGGCTCTTATGCATCTGCTGGACAAAAAGCTAGCGACCCATTTGCACAACCCCTCAGGCAGCCCATAAGATGGTAACTTCGAAAGAAGACCCCTGTGCCAGACCCGATCGAACGCCTTCGCTACATCTAGGCTAACTGCCAATGCCTCACCATGACTCTCAATGGCAAGAGACCAACGGTACGTGAGATACACTAGAAGATCACCCGTCGAGCGACTGTGGCGAAAACCGTATTGACGGTCGCTGATAAGGTCGTGATAACTGGACTATTTGCTTGTTTGCCACTTGTGTTGGAATAAAAAAACTCGAACCTATAAAGTAAAGCCTGTGCTTCATCTTCACCAGCCTATATACGTCCCACTGCTGGGCACAGGCCTTCTTCTACATGGCAGAAACACATGAGGAGTTTGGGCCATAATACCACCACGTTGGCCCAATGCGGGTTGGTGAGTTAAAGAGTTGCAGTAACAACCGGGACCAACGGCTTAACGTGCCTTCCGAAGCACGGAGGAGTTCAAGATTATAAATTTGATTGACCCATCCAGGGACCAACCATGGCGAAAGTTGCTTTGTTTTCGTGATCGAAACCAGAGCGCTCAAACCACTACGCCACCGAGCTTCTCCCGAATTACAGTGAACTAAGCCTGTGCTTAATTCACTGCACTTTGAAACCTACAATAAGACAATATTCACATTTCCATAGAAGATGTCCACATTTTCAGTAACCGCTTCGAGGCTTATTGTGTGGTTTGAGTGATAGGCTTTAGCAAGATATAAATAGGCCAAAAATGGTTTTGTCTAGAAATGTCAAAACCAAGATATTTAATACCAATCTGACTTGCGAAAACACTACAATGACTAGTATAAATAGACAGCTGTTACATAACTAAAGATGAGTAAGGCCAAACAATAAGAAAGTGAAAGATTCAGGAGACACATAACTGGTGAAATCAATAGTCGTCGGGGTAAAGATGACGCACCGGAAGTCGCACCGTGGGATGCCCCCTAGATGGACGGTCAATCAGATAACGCCTGTAGGAAATCATTGAACGCAGGCCGCATTTGACCATTCATTGTTAAAATGTAAAGAAGAGGTCTCCTTTCAACAATGACCGTCTAACAGCTGATAAGGTGACGGTGTGCAAAAAGGTTTCCAACGATAACATGAAACAAATTTTGAAGCAGAAGTGAACCTTAATAATGCTACAATAAATTCTAGATTAAGAAAACAAGGTAATAATTTTATTTCCACCATTATCACTCGAGATAAATCCGGGAACAGACCAATCAAAATTCATTATTTAGTGCTCATTCATATTTTGTGACCGTTTAACACCAAAGCGACACGGTGTGATTGGGAAATATTTGTGTTAATAATATTATATGTTGGGTAGTAAGATTTATTACAAACTAACTGCACTCAGCAATACTCGGCATGCTTTGCAATGTCAGTAAAGTGAAAACTGTTAAGTTTTATGCTTAAAAAATAAAAATAGGAAAGTTTTTCTAATACAGGAATCTTTGCGGGCGTCCCCATAATACCCCACCAAAGTTTCATCACAATATAATCAATGGTTTTGGAGTGCATTGGAGACAAACATACAAAAATATTTTTATTTATATAACAAAAGATGCTGATTTGAATACAACAAACTGAATACGATTTCGTACCAAAGTAGAGATTTTGAAATCCTAAAAATAGCAAACTAATTCAAAAATAATCATAGAACATCCGTTTGCGTGCTATAATGTAGTTTCGTTTTCCGGACAAAATAATGTGTACTTTTATTACCTTAGACTGCAACATAGTAAAAAGTCAAAGAAAACTTATCTCTTTTTTTTAAACTTTACTTGGATTTTTTTGGGACAAAGCAGAAGCCGTTTCTCATATTGTAACCCATAGACCCGTATCAAGAAAAGTATCACAATTACACATATTTTTAATGTTATATTTTGTTACGTGAAACTAAAACAACGTTAATTGTCTTGAGTCGATAAATTTCCCATCCATTTCATCTCCTATTGATATGGATTTGTAACACCCTTATTTTTCTAAAACCTGTTTATCAAGCCATAATAATGATTTTTCCGACGATAGATCATCCATAGCGACTGTAATGATATAATACTAAAATCTGATTAGAAAACTGATACTTTCTTCAATCCTTTCATTTTTTAATGAAATTGATAATTGATTACTATCAGTAGCTCAGTGGCGTAGTGGTTTTATTGCTCTGGTTTTAATTACGAATACAAAGCAACTGTCGCTGTGGTTGATCTCGCAATGGGTCAACCAAAATTTTTAATCTCGGACTTCTCGGTGCTTCTTTCTTACTGCAACTGCTTTGTTGATGAGCCAACCCGCGTTGGGCTAGTGTGGTGGTGTTATGGCCCCAAATCTCCTCATTTGCTTGTCCCATGTAGAAAACCATGTGCCCAGCAGTTGGTCCTACATAGGCTGTTGCTGAAATTTCAAACCAGATTTTAGTAATCGTCTATGCATAACAAATGCATTATTTGACTTTATATTGATTCAAAAGAATTTGGTATATCATCATAATCTGTTCTAAGAGTGAAGCACTGCTAAGAAGCTAAAAATTTAATAAACACGACCGTGACGACGCAAAAATGTCTTTTGTTTAACAGTAATCTCCAGTTCGTTTTCAACACGCAATTTCTATATTATTTCCTCGAAAAAACCGCCGAAACTCGCAACTTGATCAAAGAAAAGCTGGTTTGAATAGCAGGTAATAAAGTTTCGACGGGCGCCCATCGGTACGGCTCTCGCGGGTTTTGTAATGTACCCACCACTTTTTCTAAGGAATAAAATTGTTTGATGTCAACACGACTATATATTTCAGACTGCATCACATTTTGCGAATAGTCGCATGAATTTTTTATCGTTTGCGGCGGAACGTTTATGGGTGAGTGTACTGTGATTTGTGTATGATGAAAATGTTAGAAGCAAGCTGTACTACAAAAGGATTCTCGTGTCAAATCTGTCTTTCCTTTTACTATTCATTAGCCGTTCGGTGTTTTATGGCCGTTGCTCTGATAACTCCGTAATAAAAAATGCATTAACCTGGATTGATTCGGACAGTTACAGGGGACTAAGATTTCTTGTAGCTTTGAAGGGCAAATCAAAAAGCTGTCATTTATTTTAATTTTGTTTCATATTGAATTTAAATTGGGAAAGTTCCAATCAGCACCCCTTTGAAACATAATGAGTACATTACTTGAGTGAAAAAGGCTAAAGATACCAAGACGCTGCCTCAAAGCGAGATAACTTAAATTATGAAACATTCTGAACAAACAGCTAATGTGGCTTCTGTAATACATACGAGTTTGAGATCTCTTTGTGTAATTTCGTTGAAACCACGCTACTGATTTCTTGATTCTTCTATTATTCAAAATAATTTTATCGGTCTCAACATCTGAGTTGATTTAGACAATTCACACGGTACCTAATTTAAATCTGCCATATACCTACACAAGGGTACCTACTTTAAATATAAAATCGCTTTTCCCACACCCAAAGACTAAGGGTCAAAAAGACCTTGCAAAGACAGCTTTAATTGTTTAATTCATTTCGGGGACAAATTCCAAGGATCGTTCTCTACGAGGGACGGAATTGCGAGGTAAAGCCTACCATAGAATATGTATTCGGGGTATATGACGTATAGTTTGTGTATGTTGAGTTGGAATCTTAAATGAAAAGACAAACGGTAAGGTTAATTTGATGGGTTCGTAATGACCTAATTGTACGTGAATCCCGAATCCACATTTAAAAGCAATGATTGTTTCTTGGCTTCATTGGAATTTCAGTGAGTTAAATAAAACATCCAGAAATTTTACTAAATATGTTACTTTCTTATGAACATTAATATTTTAGAGTATTCTGATATCGTAAGCATCAGCTGTAGGCTATGAAAAATACACCTTCCGGCACTTTGATTTATTATTTTCTACCCTTTAAATATTGAATTTACTTCGATTAAAGTATAAAATACCTACTTGAGTCGTTATTTTATACTTTGAAACATTCTGAAATCATGATTTCTTGGAATACTAAAGTTAGTAGGCAATGAACATTTTAATCAAGGTTCATGAAACAAACGAATTTCATCTTAATTAAATTCTAAGAGAGGTAAGTTATTCGAAAACAAAATAATTCTTATCAACGTAAATTACATAATGGGTGTAACTAAAAATAACAATTTATGAAATGAGATATTTGCCAAATTCTTTAATTATGAATTCGGCAAATATCTAATTTCGTAAATGATTGGTTTTGGAGTGGCGGCATTTAGAAAACAAAACTCCCTAGAGACAGAAATTAAATACCTACCCTAAATTATTGAATACATGTGTTCCCTCCTTCCTATGACATGGGTTCCTTCAAAAGAGACGTGACCAGGCACCTTATGGGACGGCAAGGTGGAGGCGGCTAGAACAGTATGTTTCAAGCTGCACTAGCTGTCTCCGCATATGGACTCTTCTTACTGCTTCACATCAGGTGGTGTTGAGTCACTTGCCGTTCTTTGTTTAAAAAAGTGTATACATGTAAAGTGAATAATGTGTATAAAAGTGTATAATGTAAAGTCATGTAAACTGGTGCTGTACTGCTTTCAACACTGAATTTTTTTTTGAGCCAAACAACTTCGGTTACATTGGCTATAACCAAAATTTAGCAAGGTGTAATTACAGTGTTTTTAAACCCCGACGAAAAAAGAAAGGGGTGTTATAAGTTTGACGTGTCTGTATGTGTATCTGTGTGTCTGTCTGTGGCATCGTAGCGCCTAAACAAATAAACCTTTGATTCGGTTTTTTTTTGTTTGAAAGCTGATGTGCCTACGATGGTCCATAGCTATAATTTATGAAGATCAGTTCAGGCCTTTGATGACTATCAGCTCATTTTGTACATGATAATAGGGTTTTACTAACTTTTACACATCCGATTGATTTGAAATTTCGTGTACTGTCACTTCGGTGACATTCCCATGACATACTATCCTTGAGCTGATCCTATACCATTAAAAAGTCTGCAAAATGTTTAATTCTTCAGAAACTTACAGCAGATATAGCGTGTTTGGGCTCTTATGAATAGTCTCAATAAGATGGTGTTAGATAAATGATTTATGACGCCGGGGGTTACTTAAAATTTTAAATTTAGTATTTTTATTTAACAAAACGGTGCATCTCTTTGCAACTTTATGATTGACTACGTGTTACCCTAAGCTATGTACAGCAGTCGCGAGTTCAGTTGCAATTTGTTCAGTGAAGGTATTTAAAAATATTAATTTCTAATATCCTGAGTATTATTTTAGAGTAATTTTAATTTCGACATCAAAAGAAAAGCAACATTCTGCCGAGCTTCACTTATTGTTTTTAGTTGCTACGGAAAAGGGGAATCAATTTCTCAAGGTTCATCGGAACTCAAACAAAATCCTTTTTGTTGGCAAAGCTAATAAATTATTTTAAATATTTATTTTTTGCCTCTAGAGACAACGGCTTCGTTCCTTTCTTTTGTAATAATTACTGTTGCCATTTGAAAGTGTTTTTTTTTTTATTTGTCTCATCATTCAATAACATCCTCTTTAGCTATACTGTGGAGATATACCTACTAAGTCTATCCAGACACCTACGCATTATGTTTCATCGTAATCGAATTAAATAGGTGTTGTACAATTTACTAATACCACAAAGAAATGATTCAGCTCATCCGCTTCTGCGTGTTAGCATTCAAGAATTAAAATCAACAGCAGATATCCTTAGTGCTTAATATAAGACTTAATTTACAACTAGTCCACTCTTGATTGTAGAGGAGCAAAAAACTACTCGTAGACACTAAAAGGCCTTATTCCAGCAAATCTTTATCTGAAAACAAAAGGCGATTAATTGCGTCAAGCCTCGAGAGGGGTTTCGAATACTCCCTTGGGCATTGCTATTCCGAGTCAGGAGAGTGCTATGTGATTGATCACGTCACTTGATATTTAGGGCTGATATTTCTTTTAGAAGACAATATTTTTTTTACCTTCGGCTGTAGGTGTCCCACTTGACGTTAAAATGCTGTGCGAATATTAAATCGATTCTAAATAAGAGAATGGAGAAACATTGAGAGAACAATAGGAATAAGTAAATTGACGATTTATGTTAAGAGGTGCTAAACGTCGATTGAACGGAAAGGAAAATACGTTTTAGAGTAATAAAAGGTCGACAAAACCCTATGTGTAGCTTTAGCGGTAGACTGCGTAGGTGCGTCCGAATACTTCAATAAAAATTATAAGAACGCAGTTTTAGAGGTTAGTCTATATAGTATTTTGAAGTAAAAATACTTAGAGTATTTAGAGCGTTTGTCTGTTCTACCGACGGACAAGCAATTCTCTGTAGCTTTTGCTTTCAATTATATTAAGTATTTTTAGAACTGTCAGATGTGAAATAGTAGCAGAGATCAGATTTTGTTTAGCGGTTTATTATTATAAGTTATAGGTATTGTCCCATGTACACACGACATCACATCAAGTGTAACAGTTGCACTACGAAAGCCGCCTCTATTACGAACGCAGTAAGGGCGATCTCAAGGTCAAACTGTTACGCTTGATGTGCTGTCGACTATACATTGGAACTCCACTATGGAGGACTTCTATTTCTCCTAGTCTTTGTCACTTTAAATCCAAGAAAAGTTACAGTTAATTTCTCGTCTTGTATGTCATATTGTCTCCATTACCAGCCTATAGACGTCCCTCTGCTAAGCACAGGCCTTCATACATGGGAGATACACATGAGGAGTTTGCTTCGTAAGACCTCGCTGGCCCAATGCGGGCTGGTGAGGAGTATAAGCAGTTGCAGCAACGGCCTGGCTACGGGTACGGGCGGCGGCGGCGGCAACCATTCGGCAACCACTGCGGTCACAACAACGCGCTGCGAGGCCAACATCGGGACGGCGCGCAGTTGCCGAGACGCGAGACGCAGGACGCGCAGTTGCCGAGACGCGAGACGCAGGACACGCGTGCGGGGATGTCGTGGCCAGGCCGTAACAACCGGAATCAATGGCTTAGCAGCCTTCGAAGCACGGAGGAGCTCGATATTACAAATTTTGATTGACCCATCCAAGGATCAACCATGGCCAAAGTTGCTTTGTTTTCGTAATCGAAACCAGAGCGCTCACACCGATACTCCACCGCGCTCTTTATATTTCCAAATACCAAGAAAGAATTATTAGCAGAAACGATATTTTGCTAAGCGATTTATCATTAATTTCTTTCTACTGGTAAAAGCCCTTTGTCCTTTTCTTTCATGATGAGAACAGCTTCATTCGGAGTCACCCCACGTTATTATTCAACCCACTCTCCCTTAAGTGCTATTATTTATTTAGCCTTCTTTATTTTCCTACGAAAATAACTAACAATTCAACTTTTACCGTTAACATGTTCACAAAACATTATATTTCTCTACGTGTATCCATTCGGAATTGTACGTAAAGTTTCGCCAGCTAATTCCCTTGGGTGGGCTTTAATTTCATTTTATTGCTTATAGCTTGCATGATGTCGAAATTAGAGTATAGTGGGGTAACTGAATGTTCCGTTTGCTATAATAGAGTTCCGTTTCGACCAAGTTTCGTCCCAGTAACTAGTGCCTTGGGCTTTGATAGGAGTCGAGTTATCCGGATTTTCATACTTGATTCGCTATGGCGATTGCCACTTGAGTACCGCTTTTGTGTACAGTCAAATGCTATGAGATTGCTAGTTATAAATTTTATTTATATAATGCGCAGGTCTAGTTTTAATGTTGTATGACAGGTACAGGTACACACAGATTGGTATTTCGAAAAAGCGCCCAGAAAAATCATTTACGTTAATTTAGCATATTAATTAGAAAACGATGCGTATAAATACGAGGTTTTCGTTTTGCAATGATTGCCTAATATGTAAGTACAATACACTTTTTGTTTTGTATATTTTTATACAATTTTTTACAAGAATCGCAAGCAAGCATGTAGTTACCGTAGCCTATAAACGCTTTTGTCATCATTAGCATCAATCATGCGTTGCCTACCACTGTACAAATTAAGAGAAAGTGTCGACACTTTGACAGCATAGAAGATGAGACCCTCTGTTTGCAAAATATCGCTTCTTCAATAAGCTATGCCATCTTTCATCACCACAGGAACACAATCCTTAGAAAGTAATGTTATGTGGCTACGATGTTCTTTTGAAGCCCGATACACCAGACACAATTAAATTTTAATTGTCATGTCAACTATAGAGGACGTCTGGGCATTCAAGGATTAACTCTTAATTGGACGCGCATAAAAAGTTACATAAGCAGTCGCGCGAGGCGTATAACACCCCATATAAGTTATTATAAACAAAACACCATATACATTCAAAATAAGGCTTTTATTGATAAGTATCTTTCAAATTACATTTAAATCAACTCTTTAACTCTCTCTTAAGATAAACATGGTAATGATAGTGTTTGTAATATTTGTAGCAACAAACGTAGTAACATGACTACTGTCATTAGTTTTGGTATGACAGTAGTCATGTGATCATTGCACATATTTTCTTGGCATTTGAAACATTTTTTGAATTAATGTGATCGGTTAGCCCCAGGAGACATTCATCGTCCTCAACTTGATGACTCCGTAGTATGTAAAGTGTCTGTACTAGACAAAGCAATTTGTTAAAGATTGACCAAATCGTTAGTAAGCTGCTTTACAAATGCTTTCCTTTATAAACTAGAGCCAACTTAGTCCTCGTGAATAACATGAAATACTAAAGACATTAAATTGTTAAAAAAATATCAAACCACGTAAATATTTACTCTACGCAAACAGTCCCGTGGGGTGTTATACACCCCAAATGCGTCTTCCTAGCATAACCGTTTACAATCCAGCACTGTTTGCGAATGAATTACGAAGGTCTCACCATTTTAAGAAGTTACTAGATAAACTACTTCGGTAAATTCAAATTTCAAAAAGTCATAAACGTTAATACAGACTGAGGTGTGAGGCACCCCACGCACCCAATTAAGGGATAAGGTGCTTCCTTCATCATTGTCTAGTAAAATATTCCACTACGCCCTACTCTTTTATGCCACTCACCACTTTATACCATACTCTTCCTTTTTTACCACAAAGGTGGCAATCAAGTAAATGACCCAGCTGATGGTAAGCGGATACCTTAGCCTTTGGCTGTTTGCAACACCAGGGGTATTACTTGTGCGTTACCAAATCCGTAAAAACCTTTTCAAGCCCTTTTTGAAGAACATCATGCTGAGTACATACAGTTCAAGCAAACCTCTGAAGGGAGCTCATTCCACAGCCTGAGTGTACGCAGGAGAAAGTTTATATATCTTATAGTGGAACTGCAAAGTTACTGCTCATGTTACTGATATACACTTTAAGCATTAAATTTACAGTTGAATCACTTTAGCAAGTGCTTACGTTAGCAATGCTTCTTGCAATATTAATTTCATTATCGTTGATAGATTATAAACACGCTCTTTAAATTGCATTAATGATAAAAAAGTGGAATGTTTCGCTAAATTTACACTTCGAAGGTATACTACTCGATTTTCAAGAGTATATCTGGATAGCAGTAAAAGTGTGCGGACGATAGGTAACTTAATTTGTCCGGCTTATTGCTTTCAGCGGGTTCTATTTGAAGCCAGTCGATGGATTTTCTACGTTTCCGACTGGCACGAAAGAACTATTGACTATAAAAATAGAGGAAAATGTTAAATGATAGCGCTAACTGGGGTTCGATACGGAATATAGCTTTGGTACAAGGCATTCGGATATCAATATTTGGATAAAAATAAAATTTGAATTTGGATGTTACACATTCAGTCAAAAAAGTATCGGAAATGGATGATTTGTATAAGGTTCCAAATTCAATTTTTTGTTTTTTTTTGTTTTTGTTACATTGGCACAACTGTTTTCCATTTTGGCGCGGAGTTTGAGTTGCATCTGTTATTTATATTAAATACAGTGCTGTTTTTAGGTATATCATATCAAGTCAGTATTGCGAATTTCATAATGTAAAAAACATCAAACAAAGAGTTTGTCTTAAATTTTGCATCGCCAATAGAATTTCGTGTTCGGAGTCACTGAAAATGTTACAAAAGGCTTACGGTGAATCGACTTTATTAAAAACACGTGCTTATGAGTGGTACAAAGCATTCAAAAGTGGTCGAGATGTGATGGAAGACTTGCCTCGCTCTGGTAGGCCATCAACGTATGCAACTGAAGTTACTGAAACGAAAAGGAAATAGTGACTGAAAATTCTCATTCAAGTTTGAGAGCGATAGCCGGCGAACATTCACCAGATATGGCTCCAGCCGACTTCTTTCTTTTTACTAAACTCAAATTACCACTTTGCAGTAGAAGACATAATGGAGAATTCGCGGCGAGAACTGAACTTAATTCCGGAATTAGCGTTTGAAAATGTTTTGATGATTGGATTTTTCGTTGGCGTAAGCGTATTTTTTCTGAAGGAGCAAACTTTGAAAGTGATAAAATTAATTTGGATGATTAACTAACATTTTGTGTATTATTAATCTTTTCCCGATACTTTCTGGACAGAGTAGTACATAACCTTTTGAAGATAAATGAAGCTTTTCAATGGCTTACAATTCGTAAAGCCAAAAAACATAATCGATAGATCGACAGTTTTCCGTGTTTAATAATCGAACTGCACGACGAGTACTCCCGAATATTCGAATCTTTAAAGTTTTTTTGCCTCTTTCATGGAGGATTTGCTTGTTCGTCCAAAACTGTGTTTGCGTTCGCCAGGAATTGAGAGGACTTTAGCCAATGGTGTTGTCCAGTATTGGATTGGTGCACTTTGAATATTTGACAACTACAAATGGTATTGAGATCGAAATTTGCGTCGTTTTGTATATTGCACAGAATATTGGCGGTTGTAAAATTGGGATGAGAATTTGAAATAAGTTTGCAAATACTTTGACCGTTTCGTATTATAAAGTATGTTTTCAACCTTATATATTGTTTGTTAGGGATCAGAAATATTTTTTTATTATAAAAAACATCATAATCAAATAAAGATAATAGTTACACACACATTTTCTTATACAACAAGATGACAAGCAAGCTGACGACCCAACTGATAGTAAGTGGCTCAGTGGCTCAAAAAAAAAGTATATTGTTATCCTGACGCTTATTTTAGAAGACTTCTACCTAAAATAAAAACATTTCCTCGACAAAACTAAAATATTGAATTTGTAATAGTTAACTTATTGTATAAGCTAACGGGATGTGTAATGTATAATATAACAACATATCGTATAATTATCAAAACATATAGAATCAAATGATATAGTTTTGTTTAATATAACACTTATTTAATATAATGATGGAATGATATAATTTTACAACACATAATTTTGAAACGTATGACAAACAATTGAGCTAAACTTATTTAATATAACCCTTGGGGTGCCTGGTGGGTGAAATCCACATGGCGTGCCTGGTGGGTCTGTCGGACCCGTAAACAAAATTGTTTTTTTTTCTTTTTTTATGTATTAGACGACCGGCTGGCCGAGTGGTCTGTAACCCAGCCTACTCGGTCAAGAGGTCCCGGGTTCGAATCCCGGTAGGAACAATTGTTTGTATGATGAGTACGAGCATTTGTTTACGAGTCATGGATGTTTATATGTTTATTTAGTATATTTCTAATATTTATATACATATTATTATCATTATTTATCCGTTATCTAGTATCCATAACACAAGCTCTAATGATGCTTACTTTGGGCTAGATAATAGGTGTGAGTGTATAAATATTATTATTATATCAATTGATTGTTATAGCAAGTAAAGATTATATCAATCAATCATTATTTGAAATGTTATTATCATAAATCATAGTTATATAAAATTACACGTATATCAAATAAAATTATATGAAATGAACCATATATTAAATGAGTTTTATTTTAAATGGCATTATTCGTTAAGAACGGTATACTAAATGGTATTATATAAAATGAACATTATGTAAAGTAAACATTATGATAAATAAAATTATATTAAGTTTTTTTTTTTTTTTTTTTTATACAAAGCACGACAAATGACTCAACACCACCTGATGTGAAGCAGTAAGAAGAGTCCATATGCGAAGACAGCTAGTGCAGTTCAGACACTACTCTAGCTGCCTCCACCTTGCCGGCCCGAAAGGTGCTTTTTCACGCCTCTTTTGAAGGACCCCATGTTATAGGAAGGAGGGAACACATGTGCTGGCAAAGAATTCCAAGTTCTGGAAGTTCGACAAAGAAAAGAGCTACTAAATTTCTTTGTACGTGATGTTGAGGTGGAGACAGTGAATTGATGACTCCGAAGACCGGCACGCGTGCTCCTGAGTAGGAAGGGGGAAGGTGGGATAAGGTCAAATAGCTCTTCAGAACACTCTCCGTGATATAGCCGATAGAAGGCGCTAAGCGACGCAATGTCTCGACGCAATTGCAGAGGCTCAAGGTTGTTGGTGACCTCTACATCGCCAACGATACGGAGAGCACGACGCTGCAATCTGTCCAGGGCATCGAGTAGGTACTTGGCGGAGCCATCCCACAAGTGCGAGCAATATTCCACGCAAGACCGGACCTGAGTTTTATACAGCAGGCATAATTGGTCAGGCGTGAAAAATCGACGCACCTTGTTCAGGACACCGAGCTTCCGTGAGGCTGTTTTTATCACGGTTTCGATATAGTTCCTGGAATTCAGATCGCAACATATCTCCATACCTAGCAAGTTTAGGGAGCCCTGTGCCGAAAGAGTCGTGCCCTGAAGAGACGGAAGGGAAAGGAACGGCGACATTTTGGCTGTAAACGCGCACACCTGTGTTTTCTTAGCATTGAACTCAACAAGATTGTTAGATCCCCATTCAGATACGAGGTTCAACACCCTGTCGAGCTCAATGGTAAGATTCTCTCTCTCTCTCTCGGTTTCAGCGCGCCCAGCCCCTGGGCGACCGTAATATCCCCCATGCACTGTACTGTCATCTGCATAGCAATGAATGTTTCCTAACGGAATCATGTCATTGATATGAAGAAGAAAGAGTGTGGGGGATAGAACAGAGCCTTGTGGTACACCAGCATTCACTGACATGAACCGCGAAGCGCATCCATCTGCGAGGACACGGATTCTTCGCTCATGCAGGAAGCCGGCGATCCAGTTACAGAGCTGAGCGGGCAGACCGTATGCCGGGAGCTTGGAGAGAAGAGCCTTGTGCCAGACCCGATCGAATGCTTTGGCAATGTCAAGGCTAACAGCCAGTGACTCTCCACGTTTGTCAATAGCTTCACCCCAGACATGCATTAAGTACGCTAGAAGATCACCCGTTGACCGGTTCGGCCGAAACCCGTACTGTCGATCATTAATTAATGAGTGATCTTCTAGGTATCGGATCAGCTGGTGGTTTAAGATCCGTTCCATGACCTTGCAAAGAACTGAGGTGACAGCTATCGGGCGGCAGTTAGCTGGGTCTGATCGGTCTCCCTTTTTGGGGACCGGTTGCACATTGGCCTCTCTCCAAGATTCCGGCACTCACCCGGAAGAGAGAGAAAGACGGTATAGCCGCGTTAAGAGAGGAGACAACTCCGCTGCGCAGTTTTTCAGTACTATCGCTGGAATGCCATCAGGTCCACTAGCTTTCCGGACGTCGATTGACTGAAGCTCCGCACGTACATCACATTGCCTAATACGAATATCGGGCATTGTGTGGCCACAGTGGGAGAGTGTTGGTGGCTGTAAGTTGCAGTCGTCGATTCGGGAGTGAGCCGCAAAGAGTTTTACCAAGAGATCGGCTTTCTCTTGCGGCTTGTGAGCTAGCGAGCCGTCAGAACATCTCAACGGGGGCAGCGAGGGTTGACAGAAGTTGGATTGCACGGCTTTGGCCAGACGCCAGTAGCTACGGCTTCCCGTAGGATGCGTAAGAAGTTCTTGGCCAACTCGTGCAACGCGCTGTGCATCCGCTCTGATGAAGGCCCTTTTGCAGGACTTGGTGGCGTTGTTATAGACTGCTTTCAGTGAGTCAATGTTGGGATCCCCGCAAGCTCGGCCCCTGATCCAAGCGCGGTATGCCGACTGTCTGTTTTCAACAGCTAAGGCACAATCGCGGTTGAACCAGAGGTTACGCCTACCCCTACTGATGAGATCGGAGTGAGGGATATAGTACTCCATCCCTAACATGATCTCATCAGCAACAGCAGTAGTGCTAGCGTTCGGGTCCAGCTCACTGAAACAGCGCTGCCTCCAAGGGACAGATGCGAAGTAATCCCGCATACCGTCCCAATCTGCCGACGCATAGTGCCAGATGCGGCGTTTGGCAACCATAGGTACCGGTGGCGACGCCCGTGGCACCCCAGCGGATACCAGGCAGTGATCCGATGTTCCTAAAGGAGCACGAACCTCTAGCCGATATCCATCCGGGCGAGTCGTCAGCAGAAGGTCCAACAATGAGGGCGCGTGACCGACAATGTCTGGAATCCTGGTGGGCTGGTTTACCAGTTGGGTCAGGTCGTGCGTGAGAGCGAAAGCGTAGGCAGTTCTACCAGCATGGTCAGTTTTAGAGGAACTTAACCATTGAAGTCCCCTAAAAACACCAATTCCGCGGTTGGAAACTGCTCCTGCGCAACATCTGCCACCCGACTAAGATGTTCGAAAAGTCGAGTTGTCTCCATGTCACCGCTGTGGGATCTATAGAGGCACACGTAGATTCGGCAATGTGTGCCCAGGTCCACATGTACCCCAAGAATAGAGTAGGAAGGGTCCTCCAAACAGCGCAGACGGCGACAGCAAACATCCGCCCGGACAAACAAGCATACCCCGGCCTTCGCTTTGAAGGACTCTTCAAGAGCGTAAATCAAAGTAGCTAGTGTCTGCCGGGCGGAGTATTTGCGTCTCCGTCAAAAACAGCATTTCGGGTCGAGCCGTCTCGAGATGTTGGTGGACGGCATTGAGGTTAGCATGGAGCCCACGGATGTTAGTGAGCCCGACCTCAAACAGCGTGGTTGTGGTGGGGGTGTGCACCGCTGAACGACCGGAACTGTTTTTGAGCGCTGCCATAGTTGAAGATAGAAGGAGGAGAGGCGTGAATTGGGGGGACGTTGCCGCGATATATACGGTCAAAGAGTGAGGCCTGTTTCCCCAGGTAATAGCCGACAGTAGAGACGCGCTGACCCGCCGAACGGAAGGGCCCCCGAACCCCCCCGGGAATGGCCGCCGGGACCCCACCACCCGGTCACCAACCGGCACGACGGACCACCGCAAGATTATGCGTGGCATGATAGGGCAGCCTCACGAACTGGTTAGGTTCGCTTGGGCCCCTGTACTGTACCACGGGCGGCCAGCGGAACAGCCGTTTCTTCGGGTCTCCCTGGTCGGCGGGTCAATGCAGTCCACCTGGCTCTGGTTAGACGGAAGCCGGCACTGACCGCATCCATCGCCGCAACATCTCCCCAAGCTCTGGTTGTACGCTGACTGATCCCGGAACGCGACCACAAGTGGTCACTTGGCGGGTTTTACGCCATGCGTACGGTGGTCACTAACCAGACCCTACCACCAGTCGAGCAGTTGGTAGCTCGGTAATCCCTTAGTCGCCTCTTACGACACCCACGGGAAGAAATGGGGCGGTGAATTGTATTCTTAATCCGTCACCGCACGGACAGACATGTGACAGACAGACGGACAGAAGTGTTGGTATAACAAATGATTATACCAACACTTAATTTAATTCAATTATATCAAATGTTGGTTTATCAACTGAGACGCTCCCAAGCTAACGGGCATAGATTTAGTGACTCGTCTATGGGGTAAAATCACTTCCGATACTAGAACATTGTGTTTAGCTTATCATTATATTTTTCTGACGAAGATTCAGCTTATCTTAACACCTCGGACGATCACGCCAGAATGGGCTTCCACCGCGCTACAAGCCACCTCTCTTTGTCGACCCCCTCCACTTTATCATTTTCCTACCCAAAACCGGTATGGAAGTGACGTCAGGAATCAACCACTATCAGTGCTGCCATTTTATTCGTGGCATAAAATTCTAAAATGATAACCCTGACTGCGTTTCCTTTCTTAAGACACAGCGATGTACATGCATTAAATACAAGAAATAAAAATAAGTTGATCTTACCGTCTCTAAGACTGCATAAAGTTTTTAATACTTTTATGGGTCAAAGCATACTTTACTATAACAAGATTCCTAATAACGTACTAGACTTGCCATTTGACAAATTTAAAATTCACATTAAGAAAATTCTAATGTCCAAAGGTTACTATACTATTAACGATTATATAAATGACAAAAATGCTTGGTTGTAACTTATAGTGTCATATAGTTATTTCCACCAATAGCATTTCATTGATTTTCTGGTTGCTGGAAGATGTCATGCTCTCTATAAGTTTCTGCGGTGGTGGCGTCGTGTGCCGGGTCGCTCCGTTCCCTATAATATGGTTGAGCGGAGCGATGGCTGGCACATGCGTCATACTTGTGAACAGGTGCCACTAGTGGAGATGGTCATCTCTAAGCTTCCTTGATTTTGTAATAATTTACCTACATATTCATCAATAGTATAATTTTTGAGGGATTTTTGAGGTATATGGCATTATAGGATATTATATATAAAACAATACAATTATTATTGTAATGACGTGCTCAGACAAGTGTTTAAAATTAATGAAAGATGTTTAGCTTTATTAGGTCTTTGTATATTAATTGTTGACCTTTGTGTATTGTAATACCTATATTGTGATGGTGCATTGTCGGACAGCCTTTAAATACAGTAAATATTCTTATCATTAGGTACTTATTGGTACTTTAATATACCTTTTTTATACTCTGTGCGACACTGCGCTGCTAAATACTATTACTGTGTAATTAAACATTGTAACTTAATGATTGAAAAGAGTGACTACACGAGTTTGTTGCCGGAATCTTCTCGGTAGTTCAACTTTTGGAACCGGTGTAAATTCAGACAGACTGACAGACAGACTGACTGACGGACAGACAGACAGACTGACTGACGGACAAAGGACCGACGGACCGACAGACAGACCGATAGACAGACTGACATAACATTCTTAGCTTACGTAGATCCAGATAAGACAGAGAGACAAACATTATGAAATTGTTAGTTAGTTAATATTATTTTTATGTGATAGACTTAAGGGTTTTTTTGTTGACGATTCGAAAGTGCTTCTTGGGGGCCTAATTGAATAAAGATATTTTCATTTTCATTTTCATTTTCAACTCAAAACACAGCGAACTGTTTTACGGCCGTAATTGGAAAGGCGGTGGAACCTACTCAGACAAGCCTACATATGGGCCTACCGTCCATTAAAACTACTTGGCCTTACCTGTTCTGGACCTTTATTAAGTAAAACTAAGACTTTTATACCTGTAAATCCCAAGTGTCGACAATTTCACAAAACTCTCTGCGGTAACAACGGAATGTTCGACTTTAATGTTCTAATTTTTCAACGGATACGATGAAAAGGATTTGCTCCTTTAGAGCGTTTGAAACGAACGGACAGAGTTTTCAACTTAATTTCACGGCAAGCTTCGGGATCCCGTTAGAAATGTTGCTGTGTATTAATAATTGTGACTTGTGTCCATGACGTACTTTCAAATTCTAAAGTTTTTAATAGGTGGTAGGCCCGTATGTAGGTTCGTGTGGGTTTGGTACCACCGCCTTTCTTATTTCAGCCGTAAAACAGTTCGCTGTGTTTCGGATTGAAGGGAAACGTAGCCAGTGTAATTACTGGGCATGGACGGCATTGCATCTTAGGCCTCAGGATGATAACGCACCTGCAATAGCAAGTGATTTTCCCTTCTTGCAGGTGTCTATCGGCGGCGGTAACCGCATACCATGAGGTGGGCCGTCAGCTTGTTTGTCATCTGGTAGTATAAAAAAAAGTTCTTTTCCAGCAAATTGTGGCTCCTTCCTATGACGTGAGTTCCTTCAAAAGAGGTGTGAAAAGGCACGTTACAGGCCGGTTAAATGGATGCCGCTAGTGTTTTAATGCTGCACTAGCTGTCTTCGCATCTTTCGTTGGTATACTATTATCGCTTCTCATCAGGTGGTGTTGAGTCATGTAGCGCACTGAAAAAAAACAAAAAAAAAACGCAAACTACTTTGGTGACATTAGTTATAACCAAAATTTAGCGAGATGTAATTACAGTTTATTTGTTCAACAAAACGGTGTTTGGCTAGGTGCTACCCTAAGTTGTGTAGTCACTTTTTAGAGCTACAGGTTTTTGAAAATTCAGTTGTAATTCATTTCAAGGCGGGTTTTGTATTAAAGACATGCATTTTAAGCTTATTTTAAAAAGGTATTAAACTGAAACTAAGCGGGATCGGCGTTAAGGTTTAAGTTATTTTAAAATTTAACGGAACGGAACCACTGTGAATTATTATAATTATATTTATTTATACTTTTACTGCATATTATAAGGTACGGTCGAAAACAGAAGTAGCTAAACACTTTAGTACCATGTCAAAACGACTATGGCGTCAATATAGTACGGTAGCAATTATAAATTACGACTGTACAATCTGGCGGTCTTAATGACATTAGGACTAGACTAGACTCTGCTAGCCAACCAGAAAATTGAGCACAGAAATATGTGGGTAGTTCAAAAATAAATGTTTTAAAACTCAAATTATATTATTCTGAATTTCATTTCAACATTAAAAATGTGTGAACCGAACCTTAGGTAATTACACCCCTCTGTTATTCGTCGGGGGTTAAAAATATTCGGTGAGATGTTGAAATAGCATATTTCGATATTTTAGGGTAAACGTTAGCTTATAACGCAAATATAGATAGACTGAAAGCATTTCTCAGGGTTATCCCAAGTCCTCGGTAGCTCAGATGGTAAGAGCAGTCACCCAGATTGTGAAAGGTCGCGGGTTCGAGCCCCGCCCCAGGACATGAAATTTTTGTTGGCTTAGATATTTTTCTTTGTCAAACTAAGTTGTTATTATTGTTATTATTAGTTAGCATGTAATCCATACTAATATTATAAATGCTAAAGTGTGTCTGTCTGTAACTTTTTCCCGCTTAAGCCACTGACCTGATTTAGAGTAAATTCGGTATGGCAATAGTTTGAGAACTTGCGAAGAAGATAGGATACTATTTAAAGTGATAATCGACAACCACGCGGGCGGACCCGCCGGCGGGCTAGAAGTAAGCAATATTGGAATGCAATATTTTAATTAGTGTTCCAATTTGATATATACATTTTTTAATTATAACGTTATTTAGTATTTGACGTTCTTAAGAGTATAATTTATACCTAGAATGAATAAATAATTTTGAGTTTGACTTTAAAGAACCTATACTGGACGAAGCCATTTCGTGTCATGCGTAAAAAAAAGAAGAATATAATAAAATTTAGCCTTGAATTCGTGGCTGTCGGCAGCGCTGTCAAACCTTTTGGCGTATGTTGGACAACCATTTGACAACCGGAACACTAGCGTTCTGACGAAGGGCATGGCGTGAACCGGAACTAAAAAGTTGTTGATTTTTGTATATTTATCTAAAAATCGATCAAATATTGAATTAAGTTATTGCGATACATTTTAAACACAATAAAAACGCAATCAAAAACTATCTATTTTACTTCGTGTCGTATATCCAAAACAGAGACAAACATACACAGCCAAGAGATCGACGTAGAGATTAGTATTCACTAATAAATCGCAAACGTCAAAATCAATGGCGGCTCGTCGTCTTGTTAGACGTCAAGCTGCATATCGAATATTTTTGTTTGTGAATTACAGTGCAGTAATGAAGAGTGTTGTGGCGGTAAAATTCTAACACTTCCGGTTATATCTGGTACAGCTAAGACTATATTACAAAAATTACAATTATGCTATGGCTAAGAACTTTTTAATGTGACATTTACAGTTTATACAGGCTGGTGACAATAAATTAAAACATATGTTGTAAAAGTAAATAGAAATGGTTTTGTTAATTACGAATAAATGACATTCATTTGATAATTTGACGACCGCTTGGCCGAGTGGTCTGTACCCCAGGCTACTCGGTCAAAAGGTCCCGGGTTCGAATCCCGGTAGGAACAAATGTTTGTATGATGAGTACGAACATTTGTTTACGAGTCATGGATGTTTATATGTTTATTTAGTATATTTCTAATATTTATATACATATTATTATCATTATTTCTCCGTTATCTAGTATCCATAACACAAGCTCTTAATGATGCTTACTTTGGGCTAGATAATATTAGGTGTGAGTGTATAAATATTATTATTATTAATTTCATGACATTTCTATGAAATTGTATATCATTGGCTGCACAATTTTATAGAAATGAAATTATCAATTGAATAAGATGTATTTGTAAGTAAAAAACATTTCTATGAACTTATATATCAAAAATATCAAAAATATGATGACCAACTTGAGATGGTGCAAAAGAAATTTTTACGTTGTGCTCATTACAAATGTTTTCGTAGAAGACTGTCATACAATGACCTCCTAGGAAAGTACTCTCTTCTGTCTTTAAAATCAAGGCGACTGTTTCTTGATCAAATGCTATTGTATAAAGTTATAAGGAATCAATTTGACTGTACTCACTTAACTGACCATATCTCTTTACGGCTTCCAAGCCGGTCACACCGTATTCGCGACACATATAAGCATAAACTTTTTGATACTAAACTGTGCAGGACCAGGGCGGGCGAGCGCGTTCCGCTGAGGCGAATAGTTCATTCATATAATGATTCTTTTGTAGATAAACTTGCTTGTAAAGCTTAAAACAAACTAAATAATTGTTAATTTAATCTTACTGATTCGACTTAGTTATAATTTGTGTATCTTGATTATTGCACTGCTTCTCACTTATTAACGTACATTATTTAGTGAATAACGCTGCTGGTTACATAATAAGTAATAGTTATTATTATGTATTGTCAACATAAGCATTATTATGTAATTGTTTGTTATTCCAATAAATTGAAAAAAAAATATATATATACTTAGTCCATGTTTTAATTTATTGTCGTTTGGTCATAACCACATCACTTTTTTATTTCAGCCGTGAAACAGTTCGCTGTGTTTCGGATTGAAAGGAAAGGTAGCCAGTGGACGGCAGTAATTACTGGGCATGGACGGCATTTCATCTTAGGCCTCAGGATGACAACGCACCTGCAATATCAAGTGCTTTTCCTTGTTATTGCAGGTGTCTATAGGCGGCGGTAACCGCTTACCTCCAGGTGGGCCGTCAGCTTGTTTGTCATCTAGTTGTATAAAAATAAAAAAATAATAAAAAGATCACCACCCTGTATAGACAGTGATAGTTATAGAGCATTGTGGTATTTACCACCGGAAATTGGTAAAACCTTTTTTTATTTCATAATTAGAAAGTTTGTAAGTCATGAAGAATTGACATTTTATTCATTTTTGGATAAACAAGCAAGAATAACACATGAACATAAAAGTACCTCCGTAATAGACGTTGATTTTGGCTACCGCCATTATAGGATTAGTAGCCCTAGCTCGAACATTTTTAAATTTCGAATCATAATAGTATCGTTCACGCAAGCTTAAAATTTCAAACATAACCTAACGTAACTACTCGATACGATGGCGATTCGAAATTTAAAAATGTTTGTGTTTAATACTTAAAACCGTACCTGTGTCTCAACAAGACATAGGTACTCCCTCGTTTTGACTTCTACGGGACTATCGTCGAGATGTTATACTAATTTTCAAGCTTCAAATTCAATGCACGCTCCCAAATACTCGCCAAGGTCAGATTAGGGACACAGAATTTAATGAAACAACTTTCTTAGGAGCTCAGCTCACCCCATCACAAATTCCCAGCGTAGTACGTAGGTAGACACGGCATTATAAATTTATATTCGCTTAATAATTTTGATGCATGCTGTGGACCGGCGCGCGTGACTTCGCAAAATGTGGACTGGCATTAGCTGCTTATAACGAGCTCCTTGTAACTGAACCCGACGCTCATTTTTTATGTTGGGCCCCTATCAACGAGTGTCACTCAATATCCACTCAGAAATTACGGAAACAAGAATGGCGGAAGCCAATTTGGGCGGGATAAGTAATCTGATGGATATTTTTAATGAATTTCGATGTGTGAAATGCCTTAGCATAAGAAAGGAGAAGATTTGCTTGTTAAAAGTGAAAAAAAAACTTTAATCGACCTAAAAATTTTGCTGTTAAATTTAATCTTAACATCACTTTCAATGATGCAAGAATGACAGAAGTCAACCAAACTACATTTCTAGGAATCGAGTTCGATGACAAATGTACCTGGAAACCACATATAGAGAAAGTGTGTAACAAACTGAATAAATTTGCCTACGCTCTATGGCGCCTATCCAAAATAAGTAATAAACATACAGCATTAAAAGCCTACCATGGGTATGTGGCATCAAATATAAGGTATGGCATAGTGGTTTGGGGGAATTCGGTCAAGATAAATAGAGTTTTCATTTCACAAAAACAATGTATTAGAGCCATTGCTGACGTAAGCTCTCGTACCACCTGCAAGCCTTTGTTCAAATCGTTTGGGTTGTTGACAGTCCCTTGCATTTATATTTATGAAGTATGTGTTTTTGTAAAAATGCATCCAGACTTGTTTGTAACAAAAAATCAGTGTTGTAGAATGTTCAATACTAGATATCCTAATAAGTTGTGCCACCCGAATTCTAGAACTGAAATCTGTGATAGATTTTTTTTTTTTTTTTTTAACAACTGGATGACAAACAAGCTGACGGCCCACCTGATGGAAAGCGGTAACCGCCACCTATAGACACCTGCAATAACAAGCAAAAATCACTTGATATTGCAGGTGCGTTGCCATCCTGGGGCTTAAGATGAAATGTCGTCCATGCCCAGTAATTTCACTGGCTACCTTTCCCTTCAATCCGAAACACAGCGAACTGTTTCACGGCTGAAATAAGAAAGGCGGTGGTACCTACCCAGACGACCCTGCATACGGGCCTACCACCTAGTAGCTTATCAATGTCAGTAAGAATATATAATAAGTTGTCAGAAACTATAAAGACACTGCCACTTTCCACATTCAAACGTCGCTTACATGGCCTTCTAGTCGAAAAAGCATATTACACAGTTGCAGAGTTTTTAAATGACTTAACATAATTGACATTTTTCATTGTCCTTGTTAACGATGTAATTAAAAAGATAGTGTGTGTCACTGTTGTCAATGTCACTCGGTAAATAAATGGCTAAACTCTTGATAATCTTATAATTTCCTCTAACGAGCCAAGCGATGCGCAGAGCGTGGGCGCAGCGTACCGCGTGAAGTCCTCACGTCAACTACCCTTACTAGTCCGTCAGCTCCAGGATAGACGGCTTCAACTATTCCGCGAGGCCAGTAACTCCAACCACGTCACCGACTTGTAAAGCTCGTCGCTGGTGTGGCTCACATTGAGCCACCCGCCATTGCCTCCTAGAGCATAGATCTGCAGCATTAGTTGTACTTGCGGGTAGGTGTGACGAAGTACCCAATAAAAAGTGAAACAGTGACGAAAACATGGGTAAGAGGACGGCAGATTGTCTCTACTGCGCAAAACAAGGTCGAAAGCGTCTCATCCTTTGTTGCTATATCTTTCTAGAGGTGCATGTCTTCAAATAACGATTTAAGCAAATCTGGACCCTTAAGCAAGTAATCATGAGGAGAGTATCCCTGCGATTTTGCGGCGGCATCAAATACGAGTCTCAGTTTCTTCTTATTTGGATTGTCAACTCCAAAGTATGGCAAATACCACAGTCGTTTGGATGCAACATTAGGCTCTGCACAACGATGAGCATAACTATTATCAAATAGATGCTGCACCCGTTTTTTGTATCGAACTTGGAAGCTTGAGTTCGTATTCATCTTTCTCGCTACGTCTTTTAGTCGACTGAAAACGGTAGGGTATGAATCTTTCATCTTCACAGTCTCCTCCTTCCAAGGAAGTCCAACTTCCCAATGATCATCAATCTGTTTGGACATCGCATCAAGGATTTCCAAGGCTTTAATATCCTCCGAGCACTGCCGTAGCTTGGTACTGACTCCGAGAGCATCTAGTGAATAGGATCGCCTAACAAGATCGTAAAGGTCGTCTAAGCTATCTCCGCCCTTGCATTCTTGATGAGACAACATCAAAGTATAGCATCAGTCCTCCCGTGTGGTCGGCGCTTTCCAACTGTTCTTCCATGAACCGACCAACCTAGAACAGTGCGAGTGGCATTTGGGTCGCCTTCTATAATCTCTTGTGGTTCTAGAAGATGGAAGTTATCTTGTCCGATAATCATTGTAGGCTTCATTTGTCCCAAGCAGAGTGCATCTTGAATACCTAATAAGTGTTCATAGTGATTAGGCTGAACGTATTGACATGGAAGATTGATCCCTTTAACTGTGCGTGCTTCAATCTTGTAGCGGTCAGAATGTTCACCAGATATTTCAAAATCTAATAGCTCAGTTTCCCCGATTAGTACGCTATTGTCCCAAGCGCCTCGTACATGTAAACATTTGGTGCGTCCCTTTAATCCCGCCTGTTCAGCAATCTTGTGGTCAATCATCGTGATTGTGGAACCGTCGTCTAAAAGAGCATCAGTGACGACGTCTCCGTTAGGACCGTGGATATGGACACGAACATACTTGAGAAGTACGTTGGATGGTGTACAGGAATTTGACGTAGCTATCTTTTCATCGACATTTACGTTCGCTACACAGTCATCGGCATCGTCGGTATCATCAGGTACTTTGGCAGTAGTAGCTTTGACGTAATCGTCTACTTTCTTTGAAGGCCAATGAAGAATCTGGTGATGTGGTAATCCACAGTCTTCAATGTCGCATACTGGAGCTTCACATGTGTTCTTATCATGGCCGCTAGCTAAACATTTTGGGCAAAGGCGATTGCTGCGTACAAAATACCATCTATCCTTTCGGAGGGCGCGCTTGAACTTTGGGCAGTCAATAACAACATGGTCAGTGCGTCCGTGGCAAAAACGGCATTTTGTAGCTTCTTTCGTCTGCTCCAGCGTGATGTGAGGCCGATGATGACTGAAGTGAGCAGTCGGAGCATTAGTATTTTTAAATGACGTTCGTAGTAATGATACGCCGATGTTCGAAATTTTTTGTGCTTCAATATCTAAAAATTCCGATAATTGTTCAATTCGAGTCATATTAGAACCTTTTTCCCGATTTTCGTGTGCATAGTCGGCCCACCTAGTAATCAAACTGCATGGTAATTTAGATAAGATAACTGTAGTCAATTCGGGACTTCTTAGATAATCATTTTGATCTATGGTCTTCGCAGCAACTACGCAGTTTTTAATTTTTATGGAAAAAGAAACTATCTCATTATGATATGACAATGACAATGTCGGAATTTTTCTGATTTGACTGACAATTTTCGCAATAATAATTTCAGGGCGGCCGAAACGTAATTCTAATGTATTCATAATGTTTTGCATTCAGCTTCTTATCCACGAGATCCAGCTCAACCTGCATTCTCATCTCCTCTAGCCTCGCTTTCATCCGAGCTTCCTCGGTAGCTACAAGCAGACGCGCTCTCTCCTCCGCAGCTTGAAGTTCAAGCTTTCGTCTACGCGCGTCAACAGACACCACTGAACTTTTAGTGCTAGAAACATTCGAGGACTTGCTTGTATGAGGCATTTCGGCTTGCGTCGAACTTACAGGACGATATTCTGTCGGCTTCGATGTCGAAAGTGGTGATATTTGTGCAAGTTGATTCTCGCTTTTTGCTTTGGCTCTTGTTAACATTATGCAGATAATTCTTATAATACGTAGGTACCTCACGTCCTCAGTTACCTCGAAGGACCACTTATTGACGTTGGAGAGCTGGTTTCTATTGTGCGAGGAAATTATAAGATTATCAAGAGTTTAGCCATTTATTTACCGAGTGACATTGACAACAGTGACACACACTATCTTTTTAATTACATCGTTAACAGTCCTGTTGACATAAAATTGACTAAATTTGATTTATCTTAATTGTTTAATACTAAAATATAATAATTATTGAATGTTTGACATTAAAATTTTATAGTGTGATTAATCATATGTTTAAGTTTTATATTAATAATAATGTAATTTTGGTCATGATATTATGAATTAACAACTGCATAGTTGCATGCTGTATGACAGTAAAAATATGTGATACAATCTAATTATTATAACACCTTCTAGACCATATTTTATTGCAATAAAGAACTGAACTGAACTAATAAGATCACCACCATCTATTATTTGTTGTCTCGGTGATCTATTTGATATTATTATTATTGTGTTGAGCTTTCCCTTCGAAAGGAACGGCGAAGGGCCTTACCCATACTTACCTGAATTAACTTTTATATGTAAAATTCTCGACTCACAAATTTAGTTACCATACTCCTCCGAATCGGCTTGACCGATTTTCATGAAATTTTATATGTATATTCAGTAGGTCTGAGAATCGGCTATTATCAATTTTTTTTGGACAATTTTTTTTATGGCTTAACAACGTTTGCGGGGTCAGCTAGTTTTCTATAAATTATTTCAATTCATTTATTTTTTGCAAAGCTCCTAGCATCTTTTCATTTAAAGTTACTGTTAAAATTTGTTCCATCGGTGCATAATAAATAGACTAAGAGCTACTCCGTTTCTGAAAATTTGAGGGTTACAATATGCTACTTCGAAATAGGTAGATATTTTAAAAACTCGGTACTTTTTCATACTGTTTTTGATGCATTAAAGTACGTATGTATGCTGTTTGATAAATAAATCATGAATGATGAAATGAAAAATTTATGTCATGAGACTATGAGCTCTGAAAAGTAAACATTACTTCTAATGTATCATATATTATTATATTACAAGTAAAATCACGGGTAAGTTTCGTTACATCCACATAAAGATATGACTGTTAGATTCGTTCGTATTTCAGAGCATTAAGTTAAAACTAAAATCTATTACTTTGCCACTGCAAAACGACCTCTGCCATCCTAGCAATAAAACTTCTGGTTGAGACAGCTGGCACGCCCTTGTCTCATTTTGCGAAGCGAACCGCATATTTTAGTAAAATCGATGTGATTTAATCCCGAAAAAGTGTTTTTTTTTTTAAATATAAAGCACGACAAATCATTCAGCACCACGTTGTGATAAGAAGAGTCCATATGCGAGGAATACCAGTGCAGCATGACATGAGCACACAGTTCTGGTGCCTTTTCACGCCTCTTTTGAAGGACCCATGTTATATGAAGGAAGGAACATATTATTATGTGCTGGCATAGAATTCCAAGTTTTGGAATTACAACAAAGAAACTTCATACTAAAATTAGTCCTGCTATGCGATTCTCTGAAGTCATCAGCCTTGAATTCGTGGCTGTCGGCAGCGCTGTCATACCTTTTGGCGTTTGTTGGACAACCATTTGACAACCGTTGCCGACACTTGCGTTCCGACTAACTAAAAAGTTGTTGATTTTTATATCTTTATGTAAAAATCAATCAAATATTGAATGAAGTCATTGCGTTACATTTTAAACACAACAAAAACGTAATCAAAAAATATCGATTGTACTTCATGTTGTGAGATCAACGTAGAGATTCTTCTTCTTCTGTAATTAATGGCCTCTCGTTATTACGAATTTTGCCAATGTCAAGTAAAATTAATCTGCGAATAACTTGCGGCAACGATGTACGGTGATACGGCAAGACGAATTATTTTTCCAAAGAAAACGTGGTCGCCCCGCCGGCCCGATAAAACAAAATGGATGCTCTCAGATGGCTATAGAAGCGCATAACCCGTCGATTTCACAGTTAGCCGACAACAACCGACGTAGAGATTATTGAAGACGCTTACGCGCAGCCGTGCGCGAACGTCAAAATCAATGACAGCTCGTCGTCTTGTCAGACGTCAAGCTCGATTTCGAATATTTTTGTTTGTGAATCACACTGCTGACTGCCTACTATAAGATTTTTAAACAATTTGCACCACCTATCGATGGTACTGTTAGAGGTAATTTACTAAATTATCTATTTTTTTTTGATGTCAAGCCCAAAATTTATATTTTTGGCAATAGTTCTGTTTACTTTTATTTAGTACTTACTTAAAAATTGATGAGTGTTATGTACACCGTATTATTACAGTTTTAATGTATGTTATGTGGCAATACTAAAAAAAATAATTCTTACGTATGTCAAGCGAACTTGCATAAAAACCCCTAATCCGGAAGTTGGACCGTGCGCCATATTGAAATGGTAATGACGTCAAATTATACTCTAAGCTTAATTTATTCCAAAAATATTTTCATATTTGTCAAACAGCCCCCAAATTAAGTAGATTGTATAGGAATAATATGGAATATGGGTACAGTCGACAGTACGTCAAGCGTAGCAGTTTGACCTTGAGACCACCCTTACTGCGTTAGTAATAAAGGCGGCTTTCGTAGTGCAATTGTTACACTTGATGTGCTGTCGTGTGTACATAGATACTAATATTATAAATTAGAAAGTTACTATGCATACCTGTTTTCACTCCTAAACCAATTAATATGAAATTTGGATAAAGTTATTTTATATCCTTATAAAGGACATAACCTACTTTTTGACGTCATAACCGACTTCCTTGACATCGTGAGCGCAGTCAAACTACCAACACAAAGGAATTAAAGGTACAAATTCTCTAGACCGATGAATTTAATCCTCATTGAAAATTCCCTAGACTTTCGAACGGCCGGTCCCAATACACTAACCACAGAGATACTCTTAAACACACATATATACACGGACACACAATCATAATCATAAATCATAATCATAATCATTTATTTGTCATAACATAGGTACAAAAAGTTTTTAAATGTTTATGGCTAGTATCACTATGTTTCGCCCTACAGGCATACAAATTTTACATCATCATCACCAGCCTATATACGTCCCACTGCTGGGCACAGGCCTTCCTGCATGGAAGAAACACATGAGGAGTTTGGGCCATAACACCACCACGCTGGCCCAATGCGGGTTGGTGGGTTAAAGCGGTTGTAGTAACAACCGGGACCAACGGCTTAACGTGCCTTCCGAAGCACGGAGGAACTCGAGATTATAAATTTTGGTTGACCCATCCCAGGGTCGACCATGGCGAAAGTTGCTTTGTTTTCGTATTCGAAACCAGAGCGCTCAAACCAATACGCCACCGAGCTCCTCCCTCCCTTACATAAATCATCCTAAATTAATAACTATTAAAATCCAAAAAATGTCAATATAATTAAGCATATCAAAATAGTCAGTATCAAAACTAAAAATCACAATATCATTAAGCATGTCAAATAATAAGTCATATAATTACTTGTATGTATGTCACAAAAAGGCACACAATTTTTACGGAAATCATCCTAAATTAATAACAATCAAAATCCAAAAGATGTCAATATGGTTAAGCATGTCAATAATATCAATAATGTCAGTATCAAAGAAAAAAAGAAAAAAAAACTGGAAATGTCAATATCATTAAACATGTCAATAGAAAAATTATATAATTATGCACAGGTAATAATTCAAATTATACTTTATGTAGGTATATTGTAAAACAAACAAAAAAAATAAAATCACATTTGCCTCAAAATTCCGTATCGTTTAAGAATTGATTAATTGAATAATAGCACTTCTGTATCAGAAATGATTTTAATTTACATTTAAAATTTATCACTGTCAGATCTTTCCACATATCAGGAATTTTGTTATAAATGTGTGGGGCCATTCCAAGGACACTTTTTCGTGTTATAGCGTTTTTACATTTATATGTTAATATTTTTTTCTTATATTGTTTTCTCATGGGTTGTACCCGTACGCTGGAGACACTTATAAACAAATGCAAATTGGATCTTACAAAACTAGCTATTTCAAATATATACAATGATGGTAACGTCAACAAATTGAATTTTTTAAAATAAGGTTCACAACTATCTGTGGTTTTAAGTCCATACATTGAACGAATACAACGCTTCTGTGCCCTGAATAATATTTCTTTATTTACAGAATTCCCCCAAAAAATGATTCCATATCTTAAAATCGATTCCACTATACCATGATAAGCCACAAGAACTGCTTCTTTATTCACCAGTTTAGATAAGCTATATAGAACATAAGCACATTTATTTAATCGCTTACACAAATCCTCGATTTGCGGTTTCCATGACAATTTGTTATCTATTGACAATCCCAAAAACTTTGTTATGCCAGTTTCAATGATTTCTCTTTCCTTGTTTAAGAGACAACAGAGTTTAAGATTTGCACTATCAACTTTATGACAAAAATGCATTAGTAGGGTTTTTGTGACATTAACTTTTAAATTATTATTTTCTAACCATCGTATTAGATTACCTATTGATTCCTTCATATTTTTTTCATGATCTACCAAGTTTCTAGAGCTTACAACAACGGTACTGTCATCCGCAAATAGAACTATTGGATTCTGAATGTTACGAGGTAAATCATTTATGTATATTAAGAATAGTAGAGGTCCCAGAACACTTCCCTGTGGGACGCCATATTTAATAATACATTCATTAGATAGGTACTTAATTTCTTTTCTTGATTTAGGGCATATCCTTGTTATTTCAGTAATCTGCTTTCTGTTGACTAAATAAGACTTTATTAATTTTAGCACATTACCTCTTATGCCAATTGCATCGAGTTTTGATGATAATAAGTCATGATTAACACAATCGAAAGCCTTTGTCATATTTGCATAAATAACACTAACAAATTGTTTATTATTTATATTGTTCATTACATTACTTATAAAATCATATATAGCCAAGTTAATGCCTTTATTTTTTCTGAATCCTTTTTGTTCCTCACAAAGGATATTATATTTTTCTAAATATGAATACAACCTTTCGTAGATAATTTTTTCAAGAATTTTTGATTTCGGTTTTAATTTTTGTTTAAAATTTTTTTTTCACAATTTTTAGTGATAACTTTCTACGTTCAAAGCTAGATGGGTGACCGTCAACTTATATTGTTTCCTACTATCGTATCGTTTCACTAAAAAGTCATTGGAAAAGCAAAAATTCGCAATTACGCATATGTAGACGACTTCATAATTTCAATTTTTTTATATTTAAAACTAAAGTACCCAACTGTTTTTGAAAAAATTTTTATGGGACCAAATGGCAGCTATTCCGCATCGAACAAAAAAATAATCACGTAAATCGGATCAGTAATCTCGGCGTAATCGGTGTACATACATAGAAAAAAAAAAAAACAAAAAAAAAACATACCGGCCGAATTGAGAACCTCCTCGTTTTTGAAGTCGGTTAAAAATAACCAAAGTTTGGCGAGGTGTATCTAGGTACAGTTTATTCGATTTCACAACATTTAATGTTATTATGAGTGAGGTCATTTGTAATCAAGTTTGCTTACATTTTACCATACAACTATACACAAACTCTTGTGGTAACGGGCGAATAACATATTTTATCAAAAAGCGTAATTATTGATGAGGT
The DNA here is from genome assembly GCA_947347705.1 of Nymphula nitidulata. NCBI lineage: Eukaryota > Metazoa > Arthropoda > Insecta > Lepidoptera > Crambidae > Nymphula > Nymphula nitidulata. The sequence continues at coordinate 1,541,395 of OX374620.1, forward strand.
GCAATGAAATCGAATGGTTATACTAAAATCAAACTACACTTCAACTTGCTAATCCTATGAGCTATTTCAGTGACTTTGGTTCTCTTACGGATGTCCTCATTTCTGATTCTATCTCGTTGGGAAACACTCAACATAGCGCGTTTCAAAGCTCGTTGGGCACCTGATAACGTGCACAGAAAGTCCTTCAGTTAGTCAGTAACCACGTTTCACATACTTATGTCCTCACTGGCTACACACACTGGTCGAAGACTATCAACTTGAGGTACTGAGGAATTTTGGACGAGAAGATCTTACGCAATTTTCCGAACGCTGCCCATCTAGTTTCGATTGGCACCGTTTTGGAGATGTACCTAGTAAAGTTTTATTGCGAGAGAGACGCACTGCTGGGCATAGACCTCCCGCGGGGATCTCCAAACCGATCAGTCCAACGCTGCCCGTATCCATCGGTTTCCCGCGACCCACACCAGCCCCCTTATTCTCAACTGTCGGATCACGGATTCGATTCGAAAAGTCACATGCCGTCTCGCTTTGACGCAGCACGATAAAAAGTGACAGGTATAGAGTTTCCGAAATTCGAATTCTTTCCGACAGTTGAGAATAAGGGGGCAGATCGTCAGTCCATATTTTCGTCCAACAAAGCTGCGTCACCCGGTGTCAGAGTGGCGACCGCGTACCGTCACCCGGTACGCGGTCGCCACTCGAGGACATTTCCGACCCAACGGGCGTCAGTCCTACTTGCGATGTGGCATGGCCACTGCCACATGAGGCTGATATATCCTGCAGATTTGTTGTTGATATTGCATAGGAATTTTATCATTCTACGAAAAATAAAAATAGCAGAGTTTGTTTGGTAACTAAACTGGGTGAGCCTATCTATTTCTGTATATAGAATATTAGTTTTCGATGTAATTCATCAGGAGAACTAATAAGAAATCTGAATTGAATAAAACTGGGGTAACGATAGTAATAAGATAAGACTCAGAGAAAGAAACAATACACATATCCAGTCTTCACCTAGTTAAGGCAGTACAAATGAAGAGAGACTCACAAATGGAATAGTCTTGTTCGATTTTTCTAACATTCCCCTTAGCTCGAGCGAGTTGCGGTAAATAAATGATTTCAACTTGATAAGGAACCGCAGGAGAAACTTGTCTAATTGTAAGTGATACTGATAGGACTAATGATAACAATAATAACTAGTGTTTGCCCGCGACGTCGTCGTCCGCGTGAAAATAGTTTTTTTGACAGATAGCCTGTGCCCGCAACGACCATTTTAAATGTCCTCCATATTGTATGAATAACTGTCAGTTATTCTGTGCTAGTACTACGGAGAGGTCATGGATTTTTACAGGTCTATAATAGTAAAGACAATAAAAAATCAAAATCTACATTTATGTACTGTATGGGATAAATACAGAAATGTATACAGGATGGAAACAAGACCGTGGTTGGAGTAAAAGTACCCCTAATATTGATGATGGCTAATTTAACTAAAGAAAATATTCCTTTAGTTTCAAAAATAATTGAAACTGCATTGAAAGATTTTCGAAAAATCACCTTCTTGAGCCGGGAATCAAACCGGTGAAATGTGAAAAAAAAACACATGCTATACTTATTTTATGATACCAACCGTAAGAGTTATTCATAGACAATTTATTTTAACCAAACATTTCTTAAATTAAAGTATATTGTAATGCTTACTCACTATCTAAAGAAAATAGTTCACTTAACTTACGAATTGCTCAAAATGAGTCCCACTTTCACGTATGCACAAACATATTCTTCGACTGAATTCGCTACGTGTCGCCTTTTATATCGAGCTATGGTAAATATTTAAAATATTGTTGTTTAAAAAATATTGATCCTTTTGAATTACTCTTTCGGTTGGTACTGATCATAAAATGTAGCATGTTTTTCTTTCACATTTCACCGGCTCGATTCCCGGCTCAAGCAGGTGATTTTTCAAAAACTTTAAATGCAGTTTTGATTATTTTTAAAAATAAAATAATGTTTCCTTTCAGTAAAATTTGCCATCACCAATATTAAGGGTACTTTTCTTCCAACCATGGTCTTTTTTTTCCTGTTGGAATATGGCATTGTATATTATTTTTATTAACTTTTTAGGAACGTACAGTAAAGAATTTATTATAGTTGTTAGACACTAACACCCGTATTTATAAAGAAGTATTTACTTGTTGCTAAGTAATGTTTTAACTAAGTCATTATTATAAGTAGTCAAGCAACCCGAGGTATTTTTTTTAAAAGCCCTAGTTTTTGATTTAACAGATTATAATTTATTATTATTATAATTCTGCTGAATATATCGCTATTAAAAATAATTCAATTTTTTATAGAGACCTTTTTAAATATTTTACCGTTCTTTAAATGCTTGTAAAATAAAATGTTTGATACGATATAACTCTACTAAGTTTAAATGTTAACCTTTTACACTAATCCAAACACACGTGATTTTCAAATTCAAGATGAGCGACGAAAACACATTATTAAATATATAATTATTATTATTGTAGATAGAATATTGTGGATAGTTTTTGAAAATCTCAATAGATTTTACTACATAAGCAGATTCAAAAACTATCCCATGGACAAGTATCCAATGCCCAAGCTTTGCAAACACATGCGATTGTAACATAAAAGGTCCAAGATTCGATGGATCCGGCAATCCGTCATTGTCGGGCAAACGGCTCTGAAGAAAAACTGCTTAATGACTTCCGAGAGGTTTTTGTGGCCTGCGAGTGCTTCCGATAAATGAGCTAGGCTTCAAGCAAACCTCTGCTCTATACTAATTTGTTTTGATATTATAAAAACTGGACTTTCTGATTCCGAGTCTGCTCTCGGCAGATAACAGCTGGTAGTAAAAACTTCTGAGCGTGTCTTTGTGAAACCAGAATCAATAAAGCAAAATGATCATTGTATTTCTAATACCATATTTATGATGAATATTCACTCTTCCATAATACTTTCAATACAAAATTGCGTGCTCAGTTAAAGTACCCACACGTTCCTCGTCAAAGCCCTTTTGTAATTATTGAACGTGGAAAAAGAATTATAAAGAAAATGAAACACACAATTTTGCGTAGCTCGCACGCTCCCCTTTATTGGAGGGTTTCGTTATTTTCAAGAATCTCTCATCGATATATTTGGAGCAATTGCAAATTTTCACATCAAGCTAACGAGCTTTTTAACTCTTTGAGGGCTTTTGTTGCGCTGAGTACTGGGTTTGGTGCGAATACTTTTAACAACGAAAGACACAAATGTTTTTTATTAAGGGTTGTTGTACGGTTCGCTATTGATTTATCATATCAGTTAATTTTTCTTTTGATGCGTTTAAATGAAAGAAAACGATTAAAAATAAAATGCTCCAGGTGGGAATCGAACCCGCGTCTCCTGGGGTCCGGCCAGACGCGATTACTAATACGCCACCTCTCTACTTTTACCAGCAGTTTCTACCCTTTTGAACGTTTTTATAGCAAACGTTATGTTTTAACGTTAATGTTTTTAAAATATGTCCTTTGTGTCCGGTGTATCTGTGTGTCTGTCTGTGGCAATAGTATCTCCTAAACGAACAAACTGATCTTAATTTGTTTTTTTTTTGTTTCAGAGCTGACTTGATCGAAATGGTACTCAGGTATAATTTGTGAAGATCTCTGTTAAGGTGTTTGAATACCATCAGCTAATTTCCTATGTCACAAAAGGGTGTAACTAACTTTCACAGATTCGATTGATTTCAAATTTGGTGTACCTACTGTTACTTCGGTGGTACTTCTAGACATTTAGCCGATAATGTGCCATCAAATAGTCTGCGGGATGCTTTATTCTTCAAAAACTTAGAGCAGATAAAGCGTGTTAGCTCACGAGAATAGTCTCGAACACAATTTGTTTGAGAAGAATAGTTGATCATCAAAGCCGAGGATAACTTCTTTTTGATTTTTTTTCAGAGACTTGTCTAGTAAAGTCTCAGACGAGTGGTAGCGTAATTCCGTGATGGAGTCAATCGTGTTACATATATTGTAATGGGTTTAGGACCCGATTTCCATGGGCCATTTAATCGAAAAGACAAATATGCGAAAGCCATAAGATCGAATGTACAGTTGTGCGAATGCCACATCATCGAAAGTGGCGTTTCGTTCATTTGGTTTTCGGAATTTCACAAATGGTTTTGGCTTATAAGCGATTTATATTCATTATAAATGTCTTTCGAAATCGGGTCCTAAACCCTTTTGTGGGTAATAGAGTACCACTCTTCCAGAAACTTACCAGATACTTACAAGACATACCTCTCCAAATTGAAATGAGTACATTTCGAACCTAATACTATATTCAAAATTCTTTGTAACTTTGTCAGGTTATATTTGCATCGTTTTGTTTTTATAAGAGTAAACTCTTACAGCTTAAAGTTTGTGTTCTATTATATGTAATTTCCTTATTTTCCAATCACATTTAATAGGTTTACAGTCAATTCCCGTTTCATCCGTTACAAACATATTTTTTTTGCTAACGTCGGTTTTAAGAAAAATAAGAATAAAATAATGTAAGTAGTTGCGAAATAGCTCCGCAAGCTACCGTTCACGATAAAAAGTGTCACTGCGCTAATAGTGCAGAAACACTGTATAATGGAGCTGTCAGTTCCAATTTTATAGCAGCCCTCAACCTTCGAGACGTTTAATTTTATAGTCGGCGTACGTCGCGTTCATTTTATAGGAACTGGGGTTTTGCGGCGGGTTTTAACACGACCAATGCTGGCAAAGTCGCGTAGTTTGTTCGTCCGAGATGTCTGTTAGGGACCATCGAAAGAGCCGGGCACAGGGTGACTTTGCGTGCGCCACTGGGCTCTCAGTCCTCGGATCCGCCTCTCACCATGCTTACGGTGTTACTTATTCGTTGTGTTCCCTAATGGACAGGCTGGACATGTGGCAGCGCGATGGTGTAGGGGAAAGCCCGGGAAGGGCAACGTCTGGTGGAAGGCCCCATCTTCTCCATCTCCTAAGACCTTTCTTCGATAAGCCTATGCCCCACCTGCGTCTGCCGTGCATGTCGAAATTGGCCCTTTTCAGAGCCAGCGGATCTGCGGATCGTGGTATGGCTGGCCTTCAAGGCCGGCGGGAAGTATGGTTCTTCTGGAACCCGGGAGCTTTTAAGCTTGGTGGATGGCGGGCTATTGCTCGCGGAGGCACCGACATCAATTGACGTCTGATGCCTCATGTGGCGCTGCTCCAGCACTTCTCCGTACAATGGAGGAGGCAGGGTAGATAGCGGTGGACGGGGGGCCTAACTTGGGCCAGCGGACCGGTTTGGTCGCAGGATGGCAGGCCTCTAAGGCCGCGGGTCGCACTTGACCAGGTTGGTGGTGGCGAGTCGCCTCCGGCGCTATACGCGCATTTGTTGTTGGCCCCTTTTTAGGGGTAGCGGATCCTTTGCGGTCGGTGGATGGCTGGTCTCCAAGGCCAGCGGGCCGCTTAATGCGGCCGTGTAGGGCATGCCAGTTCGTTGAGAGTAGACCGCTAGCTTCACTTACTCTTCGAACTGTGCATAACACGTCGCGGTCCTAGTGTAGGACCAGCGGACCCCCCTCCAAGGAGGAGGGTCGTGGTAAGGCAGGCCTCCTAGGCTTGCGGGGGATGCAGTAAGGGGTGGAACCTTTGCTGCCATGTATTTCCCCTCGTAGGGGGTAAGTACCCCATCGCTCCGGGGAGTGGCAGTGACCAGAGATGGTCGAGCTGCGGGGCCGGATGCGGACGACTACCAAGTTCCCTGGGTCCGGTCCACGTAAGCAGCCTCCTGACGGGAGAAGGATGGTTTTAGTGGGTAGGGCCGCCGTATCATTATCTTTGCGGCCTTGGAGTCCCACATAACCTCGGAGCCGCCCACAGGCACCGGGGTATTAAGCATTTTCCGTCTGATAAAAAAAGGGATACATCATAATGTCCATAAAATAAATAAATTACCAGTAAATTTAAAAAATATAGACAAAGATACTTAATTTTTAAAATGTTAAACCAGTTTTTAAGTCAAAATAGTTTTTATGATGTAAAATATTTTTTTGAAAATAAGATGTAGAACCAATATTCCTAATAATTTTTTATTGTTCTCAAGAAATAATTTTATAGTAACAATATTTAAATATTCTTTAGTTTTGATTTTGACATTATTATAAATGTTTGAAAAATTATTTTACTAATAAAAATCTAAACTAGAAAAAAAAATCTCGTCCCCCGCCTCAGGACGTGAATTTTTTATAGTTTAGATTTTTATTGGTTACACGGACGTGGGGGCTGGGTCATATTTACCCGAATAGACAATTGAATATATTTCATGATCTATTTGGGGGAATTAGTATTATTTGTTAAAATAATTATCTATGTGTTATCAAGTCAATAGTCGGAAGACCGGCTGGTCGAGTGGTCTGTACCCCTTGCTATACGGGCTGCTAGATGAAGAGATCCCGGGTTCGAATCCCGGTAGGGGCAAATGTTTGTATGATGAATACGTGCATTTGTTCACGAGTCGTGGATGTTTATATGTTTATTTAGTATATTTCTAATATTTATATACATATTATTATCAATATTAATCCGTTATCTAGAATCCATAACACAAGCTCTTAATGATGCTTACTTTGGGCTAGATAATAGGCGTGAGTGTATGAATATTATTAGATATTATTATTATTAGTCAACAAAATAACAAAAAAAAATATACATATATACATACATTTTCATCATCATTCATTCATTCATTTCATCATTCATTCATTCATTTCATTTTCATTTTTTCATTTTCATGTTCATTTTCATTTTTTTCATTTTTTTTTCATTTTTTATATACATACATATATTTTTCAAACATTTATAATAATGTTAAAATCAAAAATTAAGAAAAAAATATATATAAAAATAACTTTTATTCATATGAACAAGGCTTTGAAATAAATACCATTAAAAATCAACCAATTTTGCATCATCTAGCAAAATCTAAATTAATTATAGTAATTATTAATCTTTAATTTTAAAAGTGGTAATTTTTATAAATCTTGGATAATAAGCAAAACATTAATATAAACAAACTCGAACGTGATTTATGTAAAATTGACTTTAGCCCAGTTTACAAAACTGCTGACGTTAATATGTCGTTATTGTATCTAATAGAATGTGTCCAGAAAGCAATATTACTTAATTCGACAGTAATTACTTTGAATAAAAAATATTATAATATTAAACCATGGATTACTCTGGGCCTTATTCGGTGCATAAGACATCGAGATAAGCTTCACCAGAAAGCAAAGAGATCTCCAGGTAATTTAACTCTTCAAACAACCTATAAAAGATACCGGAATTTCTGCAACAATCTCTTAATGAGACTAAAGACTAATTATGATAGAAATGAATTAGAAAAAGCGGGGAAAAATACCAAACAGCTCTGGAAACACATAAAAAACGTCACTTTTCTGTCAAAACAACATGAATCGAATTCGAATTTACTGCTTACTAATCACTCACCGCTTATTTCAGCTAACCATGTAAATAATTTCTTTGTAAACGTGGGAAAAGATCTTTCGGAAAGGCTACAGAAGCAAACTAGTAAACTACCGGCAACTCCTCTGCAGAAATGGGGCAAAAGCTATACTTCAAAAAGTTTTGTTATGATAGATACAGGCGAAGGTGAAATATCTCGAATTATTTCAGGATTAAAGGATGATTGTGCAGTATATTGGTTGGGATAATTTAAACAATAAGATACTTAAATCCTTTCAGCATATATTGGTACCTCCCTTAACTTATATATTTCGTATCTGCCTTTCTGCAGGGATTTTCCCTAAATGTTTGAAAAAGGCAGTGGTAATACCTATCTTTAAATCCGGGAGAAAAGATCTTGTCACTAATTATAGACCAATATCTTTACTCTCATTATTATCAAAAATTCTAGAAAGAATTATTAACAAAAGGCTAGTTAACTACCTCGAACAAAATAACTTTCTCTCACCATCACAGTACGGTTTTAGAGCCAAACTGTCGACTGCAGATGCAGTGCATGATCTGACTGACTATATTTCCCAGGAACTTGGTAAAGGAAACCAAACCTTAGGAGTCTTTCTAGATCTAGCCAAAGCTTTCGACACCGTGTCTATCCCTATACTTTTAAATAAGCTAGAAGGCCTAGGTATAAGAGGCAAACAGTTGCAACTTTTTGCAGATTACTTAAGTGAGCGATATCAATGTGTAAGAATAGGAAATATTACTAGTGACGATCAGAAAAATACTGGATTCGGTGTCCCACAAGGCAGTATCCTCGGCCCAACCCTGTTCTTAGTTTATATCAACGACTTTTGCAATATAAACATACAGTACGGCAAAATAATAACATACGCTGACGACACGGCTTTATTATTTACTGCCAAAACAAGTCCAGAACTGTACGAGAACGCACAGAAAGGCTTGAATGTGTTAAATGATTGGCTGTACAACAATTTACTAACATTAAATGCTGACAAGACTAAATTTATTCACTTTACAAAATGTAAAACGCACCAAATTGTTACTAACCCCTATTTATATGTGCACCAATGTTACAACTCTTCAGTCAACACGTGTAATTGTCCTGTTATCCAGAACACCACCAACATAAAGTACCTCGGCATTATAATTGATGACACACTCTCCTTTAGATATCATATTGAAAATTTGGTTCAAAGGGTCCGTAAATTAATTTACGTATTTAAAAAAATTCGATCTATTGCAGATTTTAAATTAGTAAAACAGGTGTTTAAGGCATTGTGTCAATCTGTACTCCAATACTGTATTACTTCATGGGGAGGAGCACTAAAAACTATTATCCTTCCCCTCGAACGTGCTCAGAGAGCAATTTTAAAAGTCGCCACCTTTAGACCCTTTTTCTATCCTACATGTCTGTTATATGAAGCCTGCGACGTATTGACTGTCCGCCAACTTTTTATGATGCACACAATACTAAAACAACATACCATGCTTTCTTTTAATAAAGGGATAATAAATAAAAGACGGAAAGATGTAGTCTATGTCATGAATTCTACGTCCAAATATATGTTTACAAATAGATTCTTCGCATTTTTAGGTCCTCTACTGTACAATAGAGTTAATAAAGCACTAGGTATTTATGAATTAAATTATTTTAACTGTAAAAAACTATTATATAATTATTTACAAATTCTGTCCTATGAACACACCGAACAGTTAATCATAGGATGCAAATAATATAAGTAAATTCTTACGTTTGTTTTAATTGTACATAATAATATTTAATTTGTCAAATATCTGTCACTTTCACTTTTATAAGTACTTACGTTTTTATTTATTGTATCTAGAGCATTAAAATAGTATAATATGCACTTTATCGCCTGAAGCACAGGTCTCAACCTAGTTCAGGCAAATTGTATAAATGCGCACTTTTTATTATTTAATTGTAAGGAATTTTGTGTAAATCTTTGTACATTTTTCTGAATAAAATTTATTATTATTATTATTTATTATTATTATTAATTAGCATAATCGTTATAAATACAGTCGGCATAGAAAGTCCTAAAAAATATAGTTGTTGGCATCGTTCAAACACGTGGGTATTTTTGCGGTCTTTGCTAGCAGGACACACCTGAGACCTCTTACAAGCATTTTATTTTTTGTTGGAGGCTTTCTCAAGATTCTCCAGAAATTGACAGATTTTTCACGCAATTCTCGTGACAAACTTGGAACGTTCCGGCGGGCTTTCAAGTGTTCATCTGCTGCAGCAGTTGATTCGCGTCAGAAGTTTTACTTTTTCTTCTTTCTTTATACAACTATATGACAAACAAGGTGACGGCCCACCTGATGGTAAGCGGTTACCGCCGCCCATAGACAACTGCAATAACAAAGAAAAGTCACTTGATACTACTAATTGTTGATTGCAGAACCATAGCACCTGAATACCAAATCTATTTCTTTGCCGCTTAGCTGACTGCGCTCACTTAAAAGGTCTTAGTCTTTACCAGATTCAGGTCTGCGTAAAATCTGAGTCAGGTCCTTCAAGAACCGCTAAAATACGTCATCTATCTTCTTCTTATACGGTCCATTTTTATTCAAATTGCCGAAAAAATAAAAAAATCAAATGTAATTCACACAATAATGGAGTAATACAATTAATAAGCAACAAAAATAACAATTAATCATTTATTCCGTGTATGAGAAAAATGGCTGAAAATAGTTACACGGACTACAGGCATGGGTCATAATTACCTTTTTCCAATTACAGCACTTGAAACTCCCAATGCAGCTATCGTCCGACTGATTTCATTTCAAAAACGTGTGGTGGGACTGAATAACTCCAGCTACTAAGACAAGCGGCTATGTTGCAAGAATAGTTTTGAATATATACTTAGGCAATTTGAAAACGCGCGGGTCATTTTGACCCAGCCCCCATGACGCCGGGTTAAGTATAAAATTTGCAATGCCCTTACAGGGTTCGTGTTCTTCACCTATGTCATAGCTTTAAGACCTTTTTATTACAACATGATGCAATAAAGAATATAAATATGAAAACTTTACTAAAGTAGATGTAAAAGCCAAAATTAATAACATTCCTTGTCTTTTGATCCCTAGTACATTTTGGATGTTTGGGATCTTGAATAAATATATTTTTTCGACATTTCAAATCACATATCACCAGAGGTCGGAATTAGATAGAGTTATTTATGTACTTGCATCGAAATATTGATATTAATATGGCTGGTCCTAGGATTTCAAAATTTGCAACTTCGGACATTCGATGTTGTTATGTGAATTTGGTTACGTCCGCATGCAGTGGGTTAAATTGTGTAAAAGTATACAACTTTTTTATTTAATAAATCACGGTATTTTTCTGCTATTTAAAATTAATCTCGAGATTTGAGGCATATCCACTTTCATCTTTCGCTGTATGAAATCAGTGTAAGTACATAAATAACTCTACCTAATTCCGACCTCTGCATATCACCCACGTTGCATTATAATAAACTACTGCCCGTGCCGGTCTTCGGAGTCATCAATTCAATATCTCCACCTTATCATCACTAACATTACGCACATAAAGTTTAGTAACTCGTTTCTTTGTGTACTTTCAAAACATGGAATTATATCTTCAAAAGAGGCGAAAAGAGACACCTTTCGGCCCGACAAGTTGAAGATGGCTAGAGCAGCGTGTTTCGAGCTGTATTTGCGTCTCTTCTGACCGCTTCAGGTCGGGTACTTTGTATAAAAAAAACTAAATACAGTAAATAACAAACTAAATGCAGCGTTGGGATTGGAATGATGTTTCAAGAATTCAACATAATACGAAAAATACATTCTTTGACGAGTACAGTAACTTTATTGTAACGATTAAAAATTAAGAAAAAAAAAGATGAAAAAATTATATGCTCCAGGCGGGAATCGAACCCGCGTCTCCTGGGGTCCGGACAGATGGGATTACCACCACACCACCAAAGCACTAGGTGTGACCTACCAATTTCTTTACCGCTTTCTGTCCTTTACAGTAACTTTACCAGTAGACAGGCTACGTGCTCGTCTGTTGTTGAATATAATAAATAATTTAGACAGCCGAGGAAAAGTAAATAAACGGAAATCAATACGAACAACCCTGGATTGAAAATCGATAAGTCCAAACATTGCCTTCACCACACGACGAATCCTGATTGATAACGAGAGAGTTATGTGGCGGTCGTAAATTAGCCAGTTGGAGCCGGGATCGATGGCGCCGTGAATTAGGGATTGTAAATGGTACAAATGACAACACATCGTGGCCAGCAATTACAAAACAAAAGCCGATCCTATTGCAACGAGCAAAGGATGGTCCAAAGAGTTTGCTTATAGTATTACAAATGAGGCTAAAATGGGCACATAACAGAATAAATAAACGAATTAGTAAAAGAAAGACACATAACAGTGAATGCCATAGGGAGAGTAGTTTGAAACGTTCAGTATACAGTCATTTTAATTATGATAATCCTATTTTCTAGCTCAAAATAAGCATCATTATGATACTAGGTAACGGAAAAGTAGTACAAAAATGAGAAATAAAATTAAAGGGGTGGCTGTGTACCTTGTCAAGACTTACCTCTGGAAGTATGACACTTTTCAGACCAGTATTATTTTCCGATTAAATTAATAAAAATATTGTCACACCTACTCGTGACAACCCTAAAAAATTAGTACTTACGCGTATCGCACACACTACAGTTATACATTCACACAACCCGAGCACTTACTACGATGTTGACCCCCGCAACTCTAGATTCCCAAATTTTATTTCTGAATTAACACCCAGTAAAAACCGAAAGCAAAACATTAACATAATATGTCCCGGCTGGTTTTTATATCAGGGTGTTTAACTTTTCAAGCATCAATATTAAGCTTGCGAATTTTCATTAAGCTGCACTATAAATTATTATCATGGCAGATGATATGTTAGCCTAATTAATAGAATAAGAAGAATAGAAATAAAGCTGTATTTCAAAGTACATTAATTTTTTTAACCCGCATTAGACTGCTGGGAGCATATGACAATTAAAAACTATTGTCTTTAATGTGTAGCTTGAATGGCTAAATTTGTCGGTTTCGCAAAATATACGTATTTCGCAGTATCTAAGCAATAAAACACCTGAATTGAAAATTAAATCAAGATCGTTGGATATTTAACATTGCTGATGAAATTTGCAATCTTAGTGAAATTTTAGCGATACGAAAATTCGATATTACAACAGAGCACTTAGCGATTGGATGGAATTCGATTTGACAAGCAACAGAGACAACATCACTGAATAAAACAAGGACAAGGTCAATGAGAGATCAAGCAAATTAGAAAAGAGTATAATCACGGTACATATTTTTTTATATATACCACACTCGTAGAACCATCGAATGACATGTGAAGAAACAATCTACGCTCGTCGTGCTTTATCGGGTGCAGAAATATGCCTGGGCAATTCTCTCCCATCCATCTTCGACATCACTAACGTCAGCAGAGGCCCTAGTTGGTATGGTCTGTCGCTCCCTAATGGTTCGAGTGCTTGTCAATTGAGAACCCACCGGTGGCAATTTTCCACTTAGTTTTCAGGACTCACCAATTCACTGTCTCCACCTCAACATCACGTACAAAGAAATTTAGTAGCTCTTTTCTTTGTCGAACTTCCAGAACTTGGAATTCTTTGCCAGCACATGTGTTCTCCTTCCTATGACATGGGTTCCTTCAAAAGAGGCGTGAAAAAGCATCTTTCGGGCCGGCAAGGTGGAGGCAGCTAGAGCAGTGTCTGAACTGCACTAGCTGTCTTCGCATATGGACTCTTCTTACTGCTTCACATCAGGTGGTGTTGAGTCATTTGTCGTGCTTTGTATAAAAAAAAAGGTTCTCGGTTAGGCTGTAAAGGCAATCTAGGGCCAATAGCAATAGCCAGATCAGAAAAGGTCCTTACATAATAATTAAAGTCTATTAAGATATAAAACTAGCCACTCTCGCACAGTCAGTTTGCAGTTTCCAGAGACGATAACTTACGAGGGTGTGTAACTCAGAATTCGGTACGCTTACACCATCGATTCGGAAGACCGTCTTATTCGAGTTAAAGATTGGCTAAGTTTTAGCGTTAACAGAACTCGAACTTACTAAAATAACAAAGGACAACAATACTAGGTGTGGTAGACCCGTAGGTATTACTGCCTTTGCTAATTCCGACCGTAACACAGTTAGATGTGTTTCGGTTTAAATGGAAGGTAGCTAGTGTACTCACTGGGCATGGAAGGCAAGTGCAATTTTTTCTTATTATTGTAGGCGTCTATTGATAATAAGGTGACGGTAGCCACTTATAACCAGGTGGGCCGACAGGTTGCTTGTCATTTAACTATACATAACAAAAATAGAAAGCAGCCATCTTAAATACATACAGTGTGGTGCCGTCAATACGACAATAAATAAAAACATGGGCTATATTAGTTCATAGAAATGGTTTGCCACTTTCAAAAACATCTTCTTTATTTGATAATTTCATGACATTTCTATGCAATAATGCAACCAATCAATTCATACAAACCATGTCTATGAACTAATATAGCCCATGTTTTGATTTATTGTCGTATTGGCGGCACCAACCTACATATGGTTCGAAAATGTCTGCAACTGGATTCCGAAGTAGATCCTTCTGTTCCACTATTTATCCGTTACATAGTATCCGTAACATAAGCTCATAATGATGCTTACTTTCGCCTAGATAATTGTGAGTGTATGAATATTATTAAAATATATTTAATTATCACAGTTCGGAGTAAAGGGACTTGTCTCCTGTTGTGTTTTCTTGATGCGCGAGTATAGAATCGTTTTCTTGTTTGACACCCTTGTTTTTAAAAAAACGTTGTTGTTAAAAAGACGTTAAGTCCCATCCACAATCCCAAACCTTATAAATAACTAAGAGCAAGCAAATATTTTGTCACGTGAGCACACAGAGATGGCGCGAGACAGACTCGCCCGAGGCAACTCATTTACCGCGTCTTTTATATCCTGTGGTATTGTGGTCCTGTCTTAGGATAGTAGGGATTCTGTCGAATAATACAGAGAAATGTCGAGAATGTTATTAGTATCTCATAATAAAAATCCATTTCATCGTTTGGCGTAACGACTCGTATGTACAGTCGACAGCACATCAAGCGTAACAGTTTGACCTTGAGACCGTTCGTACCTAATACCTCTATTATTTTAAGTGCAACTGTTACACTTGACGCGCTGTCCTCTGTACTTAGCGCAGGACGACCGCTTTAAACCGATGAAGTGTTGGACCCTGGTCAGTCAAAATCTAATGAGTTATCAAGTAATCATTATGTAAGTGCAAATATTGCTGATCTGTGTGACGGGTCCAAGATACTTTGTGGACTCTACCATTTGCGAAGAACTATTTAATTATTGACATGTAAAGAGAGGGACAAACATAGATCATATCATCTTGGTCGTTTTCCACAGTACAATACCCCCGCTGGATTTACGAACGGATTGCTTAGAATTGACGTTTATTTAGCATAAATATATTTTACAAAGTTGAATAAAAAGTGTGGAATTTCTATTCGATTACGTTTGCTAAGACATTGAGCCTGAACTATTAAAGATCTTGATTCATATTTAAAACATGTGGTTATATTGTTTAAGCGTACATTGTCTTTTGATCTACTTTCGAATTAAAATTTCAATAAATCAACAAAGATTTATTTTTCGTTTTTATGTAAATCTATCATTATATTAATATTACAGACAGGAACTTCAATGTCATCATTGATAGTTTATGCATCAACTTACGACACTGCAAAATATCTTTCATTTAGAATTCCCCGCATTGTTTCACTGAAAACTTCTTCCTTTCGTTTAAATATCATACTGCGTAGTCTCTTTACATTGCAGGTTAACGTTGGGCACAATGCCCACACTGTGAAAGGCCGTGAAGACGAGCGAATGAAACGCCTCGGGGTTGTCCTGTGCCACGGTATACATGCGGAGACTTCCCAAGTCACGATATTATTTAGGGTCGTCTGTCTGAGTTGTTTTCTTCTAAATCAATATAGCAAACTAAAAGTACTTATTGAATGTAACCGCTTACGACCACGTCTGCCTGATTGCAAACTTAGCAGTATCCATGCTACTATTATAAATACGAAAGTAACTATCTTTGTCTGTCTATCTGTTATATGACATTTAGCATGAAGATCCTTATCCGCAATAACCGATACCCACGCGATGTCCGCGAGTTGACTTTGGTATAAAATAAAACAAACACTTACTGGAAACAGATAAAGTATTAAATATATTGCGGTTTCCAAAATTTTTCGAAAAGCTTTAGCTATCTGCTATACCTGTGAAGTGTTCTTTACTTTAAAGCTATCTCCGTACGTTGCGCGTTGGCACAGACGTTCAATTCTTTTTCCTCAGACTTCGCTTTACATGAAAGTTCATCTTTTCATAGAGATAAAGAGTCTAGTCTCGTTTTGAAATGAAAGTCAATAAAAGAGTGTGTGGAAGCTTCATAATAGCTTTATAAAATTCTTTTGGGAGATTTTTTATTCGACTTAGATTTGCTAATTTCAACTCAATGTGCTGATGGTAATTAAAAATGGTAATTAGGGGGTAATTCATACATTTTTAATTATAAAAAATCGTTTATTTCAGACCTGAGTCTATAGTGTTAGTAACAAAAAAAGTAGTGTTGTAGTAATAATTATTATAATGCGTTCAAAGTCCGCAAAAAAACAATATAAAGGTTTGTGTTTTTATAGTGCTTACATATCTAATAATGTCGTCTTTTAGGAAATTGATGATGATAGTAATTGTAGGCGACGCGCACCGAATTAGTTTAAGCTGTGGCTATTGAGTCACATTAGTTTTAATGTTGCTTATTCCTAAATGAAGGGAGGGTGCGGGGGGCGGAAGGACGCGTCTTCCTTTTTTGAAATCTTAACGACAGTGCTTGCCAGTCAACCGTAGTATCCCCGCGTCTCGCGCTCTCTCTCGTACTGTTTTTGTAATAAGCCAAAGTACTTGTAAAAGCCTGTATTTTGAAGTGAGCAATAAATTATAGTATAGTTGGTGATCTATAATCGTGTGACGTTTATTTTCGGCGCTGCCCAAACAGCCACCGTCTTCAAAGTGGTCTTCGAGCCGGATTATGTTTCATACTCCTACAAGTATGCCTATAACACGCAGTGCCGCGCGTAAAGAACAACGTAAAGAACAGACGGAGAAACAAGATACTGATCACGGACAGCTTCCCGTCCCTGATACCGCAAAAATGGATCTTACAAGTCAACATGTACCGCGCGTTGAGTTACCATCGCCTAAGAAATCAAAGTCAAAATCATCAGTAGCATCATCAATACAGGCACGCCGCTTGCAGCTGGAGCTAAAGGCGGCAGAAGAGAAAGCTAACATCGAAAAGGCGCTAATTGATAAGCGGCTGAAAGTAGAATTGGCCGAAATAGATGAAATATACAGTTCACGACCGAGTTCACGGTGCTCAACGACAAGTGAAGTCAACAGGTGGATTGATCGCAGCCAGCGTGAAACAAAATCACAGGACGCCAACGACAATGGTCATAACAAAATGGCGGCCCTGTGCCCGCCGCGGCCGGCCGCACCTAGCGCCGCGCCCGGCACCGATGACGTCATTCACAAGCTGGCCGCTGCGATAAAAGACTTCAACATAAAGGAAACCGTGACAGAATCAAATAACAACCTGCTGAGCCGGCTGAGCACTCCTAAAGAATTACCCTGGTTTTCCGGGGACCCAATGGAATGGCTTCATTTTAAAAGAGCTTTTGAAGACTCAACAGCTGTATGTAAATTCAGCTCTGCGGAGAACCTATGGCGCTTAAGAAACTGTCTCCGTGGAGCTGCTAAGGAAGCAGTGTCAGCGTTACTGGTAACCTGTTCGTCCGCCGACGAGGTGATGTCCACACTGGAGCTGCAGTTTGGAAACCCGGATATCATCTTGTCGCGCGTTCAGTGGGAGATGAACAGGCTACCGCCCCTACCAAATGAATACCATAAGCATATAACGACGTTCGCAATAAAGATTAAAAACTACATCGCAGCTGTTAGCGCTTTAGGCAGAGATGAATATTTACATGATTTGAACATAACAAAAAACATTTTAAGTAAATTGCCTACAGTGCTTTTAACTAAATGGTCGGATTATGTACATGAGGGCGAGAAGTCAGTGCCAAAGCTGGTGAGGTTGTCGGCCTTCTTAAATCAAGAAGCAGTAAGAACGGCCGCCTCCGGCATCGACCTACTAGCCTTCAGTAATAATAAGCAACGAAGCGGTGTTAGTTTTAGTAGTAGTTATTCAAAGCCAGTGCGGCCTGAAATAGCGCTAGTGCAAAGTGAAGAAAGTGATAATAAGTGCGGTTTTTGTCGTATACACAATCATTCGCTCCCCATGTGTAAAAAGTTTAAAAAGTCGCTAAGAAAAGACAGGTGGAGCTTCGTAAAGCGCAACGGTTTGTGCTTTAAGTGCCTATTACTACGTCACGATCGCGAGGTATGTCGTGCGCCTTTATGTGATAAGAACAATTGCGGCCGAGCACACCACCGTTTGTTACATTATGAAATGTCTAGTGCCAATAATGTAAATAATGTATCTGTAAATAATCAGTACACGGGCGAGCCATCGGAGACGGTAACTCGCGAGGAAACAGTAACACATTTAAATGTAAGTACATTCAAAGTATTACTTAAAGTGGTTCCCGTCACTGTTTACGGGCCTAACGGAGCGATAGACACAACCGCGCTCCTCGACGATGGCTCGACTGTGTCACTGATAAGCGCCGCCCTCGCGTCACGATTGGGAGTGGCCGGGCAGAAAGAGACACTGCGTGTGAGTGGTGCCTGGGAAAATAATATCATGCTTTGTGAATCACAAATAGTAAACATTTGTTTGTCAAATTATTGTAATGATAAATATAATATTAGATTAAGAAGTGTAACTGAACTTAACTTACCTTACCAAGACTTGTCCACTGTTGATTGTCACAAGTATTCGCATTTAAAAGATTTAAAAAAATATTTTATTTATAAAAAGTGTAAACCTGAAATTTTGATAGGACAAGATAATAATCACTTACTTATGCCCTTAGATGTTGTTGTGGGAAAACCGTTTGAACCGTGTGCCACTCGAACGCCATTGGGTTGGTGTGTGCATGGTAGGCTTCCTCAGTCCTCCTCAGCTCCTGCTCAACACTCCTCGCTGCTGATGTGCGTCTGCGGAAATGACCGCAACCAGGAGCTGCAAGAAATACACGACGAGGTACGTAGCTTTTTCTCTCTTGAGGCGATGGGTGTGAATGGAAGGCCCCGACAAAATGCAGATGATGTTCGCGCCGTAGCTCACTTAGAGCGAACGGCTGCCCTGATCGATGGTCGGTGGCATGTGGGATTGCCCTGGAAGAATGAGGAGAGTTTGTTGCCTAATTCTTATTTTCACGCGTTGTCTAGGTTACGTAATGTCGAAAAGAAAATGAAAATTAGTAGTGGTTTCGCACTTAGGTACACAGACCGAATCAAACATTTATTTGATAATGATTTTGCTAAAGAGTTGTTAAATATTAATACGTCACCGAAAACATGGTACTTACCACACTTTGGGGTCGATAACCCCAATAAAAAAAGGTTACGTTTGGTTTTCGACGCGGCTGCCAAATCTAATGGTATATCTCTTAATGATTGTTTGTTGAAAGGCCCTGATCTGCTTGTGTCTCTGTTGGGCATCATGTTACGGTTCCGTGAAAATCCTATAGCCGTAACAGGTGATATTAAAGACATGTTCTTGCGTATTAAGATCAGATCAGAGGATCAGGATGCCCTTAGGTTTCTTTGGAGAGGAGCAGCCGACGACCGCGACCCTGTAAAGACTTATGTTATGACGTCATTAATATTCGGTGCCAACTGCTCACCTTTTATAGCGCAGTACATTAAAAACAAAAACGCGCAACTTTTTCAGTCTTCTATGCCGTCAGCTGTTGAGGCGATAACTCAACAACATTACATGGATGACTATTTAGATAGTTTACCTAACGTTAATTGCGCAATTAGTTTAATTAAGGATATAATATTCATACATAAACAGGGGGGCTTTCACATATGTAATTGGAATAGTAATAGTAGTTCTGTATTAGGTAGTATTCCCAAAGAGTCTCTCGGAACTGCCGCCGTACGGTTTAAGGATCGGCAGACTATTAGTGAGCGGACTCTCGGTTTGTTATGGGAACCTATTGATGATATTTTGAAGTTCGATTTATCATTTAAAAATATACCTCAACAAATCATCGAAGGCACGCAACGACCAACTAAAAGAGAGGTATTGCGAGTTGTTATGTCGATATTTGACATTTACGGTTTTTTAACGCCATTTACATTAAACGGTAAACTTATACTACAAGAAACGTGGAAATATAAAATTAAGTGGGATGACCCCTTAAATGATGAATTAAATAATAATTTTTTCTTATGGATTGGTCAATTGAAAGTTGTTAGTAAAGTTAGTCTTCCGCGATTTTATAAGACAAACGAATTATGTGTGACACCGGAGATTACACCCACGTCTGCCGCTTCTTCTCTGCAGCTACCGTTTGAGCCCGCGTATTCTTCTTCGCTGCCGTCCCCGCTCATGTCCGCTTCCCCTGCTTTCGCGCCCGCCTGCCTTACGCCGCCGTCAGTGCTGCTACAGCCGGCGCCGGTGCCGCCGTCGCCCTTGTTGCCTATAAGCTCACAACGTGGTTTCGATAATACTTATAAAAATTTACAGTTGCATATTTTTAGTGACGCTTCTACTAAAGCTATGTGCGCGGTGGCATATTGGCGATGGGTTGAGGATGCGGGAGTACGAGTTGCGTTTGTTGCTGCTAAATGCCGGGTCGCTCCCGTGAAGCATGTGTCTGTGCCCAGGCTTGAATTGCAGGCGGCTCTGCTCGCAGCGCGGTTGGCTGATACTGTAATAAAAGAACACAGATTAAATGTAGAAAGTAGGTATTTTTGGTGCGATTCGACAACAGTTTTACATTGGATACGCAATGACACGAGAAATTATAAAGTGTTTGTCGCTCACCGCTTAGGTGAAATAGACGAGTTAACGCGCGCGGCCGAGTGGCATTACGTACCTACTTACCTGAACGTCGCGGACATAGGAACACGCGCATCTCTTGACAGTTCTGTATTACACAACGAATGGCTTAACGGTCCACCATTTCTTCGTAAAAACGCATGCTCATGGCCGGTAGATACTGTTTCACCTGAAACGGATAATAGTAAATTAGAAATTGTAGCTTTTACTCAAGTTAAATGTATAGACTTACCTGTACCTGATGTTACTCGTTTCTCCAGCTGGTTGCGCCTCTTGAGGTCTACTTACATAATATTTGTATTTATAAACAAATGTAGAAAAATTAGTAATTTTAACAATGTAAGCGTGATGGAAAAAGCGGAGCGCTTGTTAATAAGACAAGCGCAGCAAGAATCCTTTGGTAGTGAATTAACTGCAATAACAAGTAACAAATGTGTAGGCAAGAAAAGTAAATTACTTACCTTGTCTCCTTTTCTTGACGAGCACGGGCTCTTGCGCGTTGGTGGGCGCGTTGATGCCGCCGCAGGTGTTTCCCGTGAAGTGACCAAACCTATTATATTGGATGGGAGTCACCACTTAAGTAAATTAATTGTTATGTTTTACCATAAAAAGTTTGCTCACGCTTCTCAGGAAACGGTAGTAAATGAAATTAAACAAAAATATTGGGTAATTAGACTGCGTCCGACAATAAAAAATGTTACCTCTAAGTGTATGTTCTGTCGGATTAGGAAAGCTTCCCCGTTGGTGCCGAGGATGGGTGACCTCCCCGAGGCACGTGTAGCTCACGGTCAACGACCTTTTACGTTTTGCGGCGTTGACCTTTTTGGTCCGATGGAAGTAGCAGTAGGTAGGCGTAGAGAAAAGAGATACGGCGCACTATTTACCTGTTTGACCATACGAGCTGTACACATTGAAATCGTGGCTACGCTTACATCGAGTTCTATGATTATGGCGTTGCGCCGTATGGCAGCTCGGCGCGGCTGGCCTCGATATTTGTATTCAGATAATGGTACTAATCTTAGAGGCGCTGATGTCGAGCTGAAAAGATCTATCCAAGAGCTTGATCACGATAGCATTACGTCTGAAGCTTTAAATTACGGTACAACTTGGACCTTTATACCTCCTGCGAGTCCTCATTGGGGTGGGGCTTGGGAGCGTTTGATACGCAGTGTAAAAACTGCCCTTAAGGTGACGCTCAAGGAGCGTGCTCCTCGTGACGAGGTGCTTAATACTTTACTAGCTGAAGTGGAGGTTATGGTTAACAGCCGCCCACTTACGCACGTGTCTGTGGAACCGGGAAGTGCGGAATCACTTACGCCAAACCATTTTCTTCTTGGCACTACTTCTAACCTTCCTACTATAGGTGCGTTTGATGACTCGGACCTGACTCTTCGCAAGCAGTGGCGCATGTCGCAGCGACTAGCGGACATGTTTTGGCGACGCTGGGTAAGAGAAATTTTACCTACCTTATTACCCAGACAGAAGTGGACTCGAGAGTCGGCGCCGATTCGACGTGGAGACCTCGTTCTGATTGTCGATCCCGATTCCCCTAGGAACATGTGGCCGAGAGGAGTGGTTCAATCGGTTTTCCCCGGTAAAGATGGTCGTATAAGAATGATTGATGTAAAGACCAAGTCTGGTACTATATTAAGGCGGTCGGTTGCACGCGTCGCCCCAGTTCCTTTGGATGGCGAGTGCTGGTAGCCCAGCACTGGGGTGGGGCGTGTAGGCGACGCGCACCGAATTAGTTTAAGCTGTGGCTATTGAGTCACATTAGTTTTAATGTTGCTTATTCCTAAACGAAGGGAGGGTGCGGGGGGCGGAAGGACGCGTCTTCCTTTTTTGAAATCTTAACGACAGTGCTTGCCAGTCAACCGTAGTATCCCCGCGTCTCGCGCTCTCTCTCGTACTGTTTTTGTAATAAGCCAAAGTATTGTAAAAGCCTGTATTTTGAAGTGAGCAATAAATTATAGTATAGTTGGTGATCTATAATCGTTTTGACTTTATTTTCGGCGCTGCCCAAACAGCCACCGTCTTCAGTAATAATTAAGCTGCTTAAAAATGTAAATTAAATAAAGATGTTCAACAGCCCAAAATCGATTTTGAATAGGTAAGGCTATGTAAAATAAAATCGATATAAAATGCTAATCATAATGAAATCGAAAGTAAGGACCATCATGCACATAATTATCTATTAGTTGAAATTAAATAACGAATATTTCAACTCAACATACGATTCTATATGTAACTAGTGCGCGCAAAAAACAACGAATCACTATGATTTATTTCTGTCGCGCTCCAAGTTGATTCATCACTTTCGTGCGATAAAACTGCGATATTTTTCGCGTTGTAATTCAAATAGGGATGACTAATGACCCAAGCGATGAAATAACAATGCAAAACTCCTTAAAAGAAATGCTATAAATGGGGTGGTGTTACCCATGGTTGAAGAAACGGTTTGAATTAGTATTCGTTATAATCTCATTCCAACAATTCAGTTACATTGTCCTTTAGCTGTGGTTTTATCTGCATGCGATACTCATAATTGTATACAAGGGAGGAGCATAATCTTGCTGTGTACACCACCAGTATGTACAGAATAACCAATACTTTTATGGGGCACTGTATACCTACGCTATTCAACAAGCTTCCAAACGATAAAAGAGACTTAAGCCGAATTTACATTTATCTGTCGTGACGTGTCGTCAGATACGACAGATTAATGTAAATCTAACCATAGTAATTATGTGAAACCGATACCGTTCTGACGCCGCACGTCAGAAGGCGTCAGATAAATGTAAATCCGGCTTTACCCATTAACGAATTTAAAACTACAATAATGCTGCTTAGCTCATCGGTGGCCGTTCTTCAGAAGCTTTTAAAAAATGTGCAAACTACGCAAGTGCATACGGTCTCGTCTACAATATAAAAAAGTCACAAGTCGTAGTATTAAGTTCGGGCCGTGGTCCTGATATTGTTCCTTCGATATCCCTTTGTGGTGGTATCCTTAAAGGTGTATCCATTGTATCATCATCATCAGCCTATATACGTCCCACTGCTGGGCACAGGCCTTCCTACATGGGAGAAGCACATGAGGAGCTTGGGCCATAACACCACCACGCTGGCCCAATGCGGGTTGGTGGGTTAAAGCGGTTGCAGTAACAACCGGGACCGAAGCACGGAGGAGCTCGAGATTATAAATTTGATTGACCCATCCCAGGACCAACCATGGCGAAAGTTGCTTTGTTTTCGTTATCGAAACCAGAGCGTTCAAACCACTACGCCACCGAGCTCCTCTATCCTCTCCTCCATCCATTGTATAGTTGGGTAATATCCTCATCAGTGGATGGATGATTGATCAACTCAAGGATGATGAGGGCCTGGAGAGGCAAAGACGTGCACTCGTAACGCGTAGCAATATGTTGGCGACGCTCTTCAAGGCATACTGTCAGGCGTTCTGCACTAGCCAACTTATGAGTGACTATACCAACTTTTGAGTGACTATGCCAACCTTATTGAGATACCAACACTGTTTTTCATACTCATCGTGTACAATACAACAGCTTCATGTACAATTTATATCCATGCTCGGCCTACCCTGGCGGAGTAGAGCGACTGGAATGTATGTACGCTGAGAACAGAGTATATGATATAAACCTGTTACCTGTACTAAAACGTATAAAATGCTTATTTCACAAGAGACTTCACTCGTCTGATTATTAAATATGATTGTACAATGTACATGCTCTATACAAAACGGTGTACCAAC
The DNA here is from genome assembly GCA_947347705.1 of Nymphula nitidulata. Lineage (NCBI taxonomy): Eukaryota > Metazoa > Arthropoda > Insecta > Lepidoptera > Crambidae > Nymphula > Nymphula nitidulata. Next base: position 1,565,808 of record OX374620.1, read on the forward strand.
TAAATAAATAATTATATATTATTATTAATAAGTAGCTAATAAAGTCAATAGTTAATTTAATAATTGGTTTTTGATTTAATGTAGTATATATATGTAGTATATTTGCTTAATTAGTTTGTTTAATTTTGACGACTTCCAATGTATTAAGATATTATTTTCTTATGAGATTTTATGTCTTGAAATAAATAAGCTTTATGTGTTTATTTAGTATATTAGTCATAGTCATAGTCATATCCATTTATTGTCACATGTTGGTATAACAGATGTTACATAAAAATAAATTTCCCATAAACATGACCCTGTAAGGTATCGCAATATAAACAAATTCACAATTTTTATACTTAAGTCTTTTTTTTTAAGGTAGAGTAGGTATCTATAAACTTTAAATTCAAACATCAAGAAATTCCTAAAATGAATAATAGCATTTGTGTTTATGAGCTAACGTCCACCCTACAATGTCGAAATATTCACAGGGAATATTTCACAGGGATATCCCAAGTCCTGGGTGGCTCGGTGGTCAGAGCAGTCGCCCGGATTGCGAAAGGCCGCGGGTTCGATTCCTGCCTCTTTTTTGAAATTTTTCTAGTTTTATTATATTTTAATTAATAATAATTGTAATAATGGCATATGTAATTTGTATACTCGTATGTCATTACAAACATGTGGAATCTGGAGGAATTTCTCGCACCACTTTTTCTCCACAGCGAAGTAATAGTCAAAGCGGCGGTAGGACTAAATTTTTACGATTTGTTAAAACTTTTATTGGAGTCTATTTAAATAAATAACTTTTGATTTTAATAACGGTTTGCATCTAAAAAAGAAACGGTGTATGTAATGCTCCAATTTAAAAATAAATCTCTGATGGTCCCGTCTGTTTTTTGTTATTTCACTTTAACACTCGCGAAATCAAGTCACGTCCCAAACAACATATAATAAAAATGTCCCACCATTAAAAAGGGCAGTTGACACTCGGACCCGACGAATAGCCAGCCTTTGAGTTTTATGTCGATAAGGCACTTTCGTGCATGCAAATTGTCGAACAAAAACTGACAACGGAAAACTAAGCGGAAAATCAACAGGTGCAAAATTTGCGAGGCAAAACGGTCCTAATATGGGTAAATGTTTTTATGTTGTACCTTACTGTAGAAATTTCGATAACCTTTTTGTTAGAATAAACTGAAGAGACATATTCTTCTCTTTGGATAGTAATATAATTTTAACGCTTGTTTTATTAATTAAATGGATATATAAAACATGGAGTGTTGAGTACACCTGTCGACAAATCCCGGTGTCGAGTGGTATTTAGTATAATTATCAGCTTTATTTTCTGTGTTACTTAGAATAGCTTCCAACGATGCCTAATTGTGCGAGAAAAGCTCACAGAGGTAGGCCACTAGAATAGAAAGAATACCCATTTTCAAATTAATTTAAAAAAAAAAATAGGTTACCAATTCAGTTGTTTTTTTGACATGATATCTCTGTCAAATATCAAACGATTTTGATAATTCTCTTTAGTTTGAAATGGAATTGATTATTCTCTTTTTGATCTTGAGATTGGGCCTGCCTACATGGGGGAAACACATGAGGAGTTTGGGTAGTTGTTGGAGTTGTTGGTGGGTTAAAACAGTTGCAGTAAGAGCCGGGTCTTAACAATCGAGATTATAAATTTGATTGACCCATCCCGGGACCGGGCATGACGAAAGATGCCTTGTTTTTCGTATCGAAACCAGAGCGCTCAAACCAATACGCCATCGAGATCGAGAGATAATTTGGATTGGCCCTCATAAATGTGTTCCGTTTTCGTTTGGCGATCGCGCTACACTTGAATCAGTTGCTAGAACTAAACGCATAAGCGCAATTATACCAGTATTGACGGCGCTTCCAACTTTTTGGTCGTGAAAGAACCATATCCTATCGTCAAAAATTGGAAAATGACTTTTGTATTGCTCTAAAGATTAGATTCATCATCATCCACAGCCTATATATGTCCCACTGCTGGTCACAGGCCGTCCTACATGGGGGAAACACATGAGGAGTTTGGAACACCACCACGCTGACCCAGAGGACAAAGGCAGTAGGAGCTCGTTACCAGACGGCCCAATGAGGGTTGGCGGGTAAAGCGGTTGCATTAGCAATCGGTACCAATGGCTTGACGTGCCTTCCAAAGCGCGGAGCTTGAGATAACAAATTTTGATTGACCCATCCCAGGACCGACCATGGCGAAAGTTGCTTTGTTTCCGTCATCGAAACCAGAGCGCTCCAACCAATCCGCCACCGACCTCCTCAGATCTTAGATTATTAATGTTAATAACCCTGATGCGCAGTCTATACCGATTCAAGTCAAGATTCAGTTAGTGTTTTTCATTATACGATAACATTTTAACAGGCTATCAAAAAGGCCGTCTCAAATTGAACTCATGTTAGGTGTAAACGTGAAAATTACGAAAACTGTATATGTACACATCCTGCCGGTGATTCGGCCGGACGCGAGCGAGCGTGCTCATATCCGGCTGTATTTATCGTGTGCAGGTCGCAGGAGTAAATGGCAGGAAACTGGAATAAGTTATGAAGGAAAAATAAACAGCATTTTCTAGTTGCTTATTCTTTCGAACCAACCTCAAAAAAGGCATATTAAGCTATTTTTGGACAAAGCACGGCAAATGACTTATCATTACCTCTTGTGAACGTGGTAAGAAGAGTTCATATGCGAAGATAGCTTTTTTGATGGTAAGTGAAGATAAGGCCGACGATGGAAGCGAGCTACACCCGGATTTCTCACTCAACCACAGAGGAACTGGCTATGTTACCTCCAACTGCCGGAACACAACAATGCCGTACCATTATTGTTATGGCGGCAGACTTAGATAAGATGGTGGCAGCTATCCAGGCGCCTTAAAAAAGCCTCCCACTTCCTTACCGGCCTTTAAGGTACCTTTCATGCGTTTTACACCCATAAATTCTCAGTTTGTCGGAATCTTTTATTTTTTTATGTATGTCACTTGAAGACTGCAGGATTGACAACCGGCTGGCCGAGTGCTCTGTGCCCCTTGCTATATAGGCAGGCAGGCAGTCAGGGGTGCCAGGTTAGAATTCCGGTAGGAGCAAGTGTTTATATCATGAGTACGAGCATTTGTTCACGAGTCATGGATGTTTATATAATATGTTTATTCAGTTTATTGCTATATATTTATTTAAATATTATTATCATTATTTTTCCGTTAACTAGTATCCATAACACAAGTTCTTAACGATGCTTATTTTGGGCTAGATAATAGGTGTGATAGTATAAATATTATTATTCTTTTTTACTATTCTTATCTATTTGGATAAATCATTTTTGTTTCATAGAATGAAATTCCCAGGTGGTCTCATTGATACGCGAGCGCCACGAACTTCTTGCGACATGCCAACCATGGTACGACCCATGGTTGGTAACGAGAGAGTGTAGGAGGCTGTCGCCTCCTTCTGTGAGACTGTGCTCACGTAGCGGAGATGGAACGGAACGAGGATGCTCTAGCCGCCCCTATCCGGAGGAGACGAGTGGGTGCGCGGCGGTGCTAGGCGCGGCCGCGTGCGTGGGTGGCCCCCACGCATGCATTGCACATGCCGCCACGTCCGAGATTGCCCAAGTGACTCTGGGTAATCCCTATCGGCGCGAAACCTGGCCGTAATTCCGGGCCTCCCAGGGATGGGCTGGTGGGATTGCTTCGGCAGAGCCCAGTTGATCCCCAACAAGGGCAGTGGAGCTACCGGGGAGTTTTAGTGGGTATTCCCAGTACCGTTACGATCAAGCACTGGGCGAGTATATTGACAGCATAGCAGATGAATCCCCCTGCTCCCAGCGTTATGCTTTACCGATGATCTTTTGGAATCTTGAGTTTCTGGACTGCTATTTCTCTTTGTGAGTATCTGTTCAACAAGTTGAGAAGTTGCTATAGAGAAAATTAGTAGGTTACACCGAGTGCTCTGGTGGCATAGGCGTTATCGCGTCTGGCCGGTTTCTTTCGTTATTTGTAATTGCTACAATATAGTCTCCACACATTTTCAATATGTTTATAGTAAAATTACGGAACATACACTATTTATGTCAACTGGACCATTTTAATCGATTTAACTATGTTAATTCGATACTAATAAACAATCGTACATTGAAACCCTAATCGGCAAATAGGATGTAATTATAGTGATTTATTATTTTAAGCACGATATTCAGCCATTTGGGTCCGCGGCAATTAAATGTTTGACTTGTAATTTAAAAACAGTTTACCATAAATAATACTAGTGTTTTTTATAAATGAAACCAGTTTTTGCATGCTTTTTAGTTTTTACAAGGAGAACTTATAAGTGTACGCCTATAGGCGTACACGTGGTGGGGAGACCCGTCACTTGAGTACAACTGCCTGTCGTGTAGTGACGTCACAGGGCTGTGACGTCATAGAGTGTTAACATCCTTGTAAAGTACACAGGTGCACATCGCAAAACAGCAATAGGGATAAGGGAAGCTGTTGCCCGAAATTCGGAAATGGGTTCGTTTTAATTGGCTGCTCGATGGGACTCTTCACTAGTGCATCGCTGGCTGCAGCTTCATTCCCCTGTTTTCGGCTATCAATATCTTTAGCACAGCAGTCACATCAGAAGCCAAAACTGAATACCATTTTTTTTATTTTTTTATTATTATTTTTTATTTTCTTGTTACTAATCAACCGTAAATTAATATTTATCATTAGCCGACTTCAAAAACGAGGAGTTTTTTTTCTTTTCTATGTATGTACACCGATTACGCCGAGATTACTGATCCGATTTACGTGATTCTTTTTTTGTTCGATGCGGAATAGCTGCCATTTGGTCCCATAAAAATTTTTTCAAAAACAGTTGGGTACTTTGGTTTTAAATATAAAAAAACTGAAATTATGAAGTCGTCTACATATGCGTAATTGCGAATTTTTGCTTTTCCAATGACTTTTTAGTGAAACGATACGATAGTAGGAAACAATATAATTTGACGGTCACCCATCTAGCTTTGACCGTAGAAAGTTATCACTAAAAATTGTGAAAAAAAAATTTTAATCAAAAATTAAAACCGACTTCAAAAAACTGAAAAGGATAAAATAATTAAATTTAAGTAGGTATTCATCCCCTAGAAACATATTTTTGGAGTTGGTGCTAATTGGTTTCCAAAAACAATAGAAAGTGAAGCAGCGACTCCAAAAATATGTTTCTAGGGGATTCATCCCCTAGAAACATATTTTTGGAGTCGGTGCTACTTAAATTTAATTATTAAAGACCTACTTAAATTTAATTATTTTATCCTTTTCAGTTTTTTGAAGTCGGTTTTAATTTTGTTACTAACACTTCAATGGATTGAAAAGTCTGGAATAAACGTTTATTATTATTATTATTAATGGGTAGTCCCATACCATCTTTAGTCGAGGAGCCCCATAATATCCCTGCACCTCTCTCTTTCCTCATTGTGCAGGGCAGACGTAAATGCATTTTTGGCCGCGAAACAGGAAGTACATAAAGCGCCACTTTTGTTGTGCAACTTATAAGCAACTAGCTTCCGCCCGCGACTTTGTCTACGTCATCCAATGGGAATGCATTCCCGGGTGACAATAGCAGATTATGTAATTGTCACGTTAAACAAGTGGGTGTTTTATCAAGGATAAGGTTCTTTATAGTGTCAATTACGTAATTTAAGTCTGAATTCGGCTGCCTGAAACACTTTTGCCATGGGTTTGTTATTCATATTCCGCTCGGTTCAGTATTGGTTCTTAAACTGCATCGCTGTCATAGTCCTAGATAGCGTCGTAGTACGAATTAACTAATCTACTCGGTTTAGGTCCTAAACTGGATCGCGATAAAAGATGGTGGTACGGGTGCAGGAAGGTCTGTGCCCAGCATTGTGACGTATATAGGCTGGAGATGATATAATGTCAGTAAATAGCTCATGTCTAGTGAAAATTGTTTCCACTATATGAAATATTGGAAAATGTGGGGAATAAGAACCCTAATTGAAAATAATAAATAGAAGATATTATAATTTATATTTATCTCTCGGAATGTGGCTTATTCTAAGAAGAAATATATAGAGGAATGATGTTAAAAATAAGATTAAGAATATATCTTATCGTATCTAGTTTTATTTTCATTAATATAAGAATACGGAATAATAAATTAATTTAGTAGGTAGGTACTTGGAAAAATATCAAAGTAAAAAGTTGCAGTTTCAGTGAAAAATTAAAACAAAGTGATCACATGGGTCCACTTGAGCGTTGTTATTGCGAAAGCCAGTTATATTTTTATTAAAATACACGAGAAACTTAACTTTTTATTTGCTGACGCAGCTAATTAGATCGTTTAAGTAATCTGTTTCGGGTTTACTGCTAAGTGTTTTCAATTTGCGTGATCTTATTTTGCTTACGAGCATTTTAAAGTTCAGACTGTAATCTAGATGGAAAAATATATATAGTATACTAGATTTAATGTCCTTGAGCGGAATGCAAAACCGCCATCTTTCACAATTCTGGTGATTGCTCCAACTACAGCTGATGCATCTTTTAAACAAAGGACGGACAAGAGAAGGTGGCGTAGTGGTTCGAGCGCTTTGGTTTCAATAAACAAAACAAAGCAACTTTCGCCCTGGTTAATCCCGGGATGAGTCAACCAAAATTATTAATCTCGAACTCCTCCGTGCTTCCGGAGGCACGTTAAGCCGTTGGTCCCGGTTGTTATTGGAACCGCTTTGACCCGCCTGCATTGGACCAGCGCGGCAGAGTAGTGGAGTTAACTCCTCATGTATTTCACGTATGTAGGATGGAAGGCGCAAGCAGTAGGACGTTTAAAAGTTGGTGGTGATTAATCCTAATTATATAGGCGGCTGAATCGCCGCAAATTACGCGTCTGTCCAATTCAGCTTAGCAGCAAACGAGCAAAAGCCATTCCGAGGAGTATCCATCAAGGACCTAGGATTTAGGTTAACGATCTACGTGACACTGCTTTTGTGACTAAAAGACTGGAAATGTAATTGATATTTTGTTGAATCTGAGGGAAATAGGACTAGAATAGGTTGGCGTTTAATAGAATGGGTAAAGTTACCAACATTTTTTATTGTCGCCCGTTATTGGATATCGGTTGTCTCGTCAAAAAGAAGCCTAAGTCCTTGAATTAAAAGTTTCTTAGTATGTAAACCATCTCCATTGCCAAAGATCACCTAAATTAGTAAATCGCTTTAGTAGTGAAAACAGACAGACAGACATAATCAGACAGACATACAAACAGAGATACTCTCGAATTTATAATATTTGGACGGTTATCAATACAATATTACAAATCAACTTTTTGTTTGTCCGACACCTTTTGAGGCTTAGGCCGCAGAACCGATTTAGATGCAATTTGGTATATAGATAGTTTCAGATCTATAAAGGACATAATATTATGATATTTTTGTAACGATAACTGACATCGGCGCCCACTTACTAGTCCATGCTTATTTAGTGCAAAACTCTGTGTCTGTCTGTTTCCTCTTAACCCATAAACCGCTAAGCTGATTTTGATGAAATATGGTATGGATATAGCTTGGCACCATGGGAAGGACATAGAATACTTTTAGAAGCGATAGCCAAAATCCACGCAGGCGGAGCCGCGAGTAGCAAATAGTAATAGATAATTTGTGTAGTATCCACAACGCAGACACGAGGCTTGCCTCATAAGAGTTAGATTGTGAAATTACAGAAAATATGAAATGTTGTAAGCATAACTCGACGTACAGTCGACCTTGAGAGTTGACCTTGAAACCGCCCTTACTCTGTTCGTTAAAGAGGCGTGTTTTGTAGAGAACCTTTAACACTTGTCTGTATGTAACAATTTATATAAGGATCAATGAAGCTCGCAATTTTGATCTCACAAGTTGTATTATACGTGTTTGACACCTTTGTTTTTTAAAAAACTTACTTAGAGTAAGTTTACAAAGAAGATTGTCTTTGTTATTACGATGAAAGTTATTTTTGTAATTCTAAACATTGTAATCGGATTAGTTAAGGTGATATTTTGTCTAGAAACAAAGTTTAAATAGATTCAGAGGTTTATATTACTATTGAAATAGATATTTTCTTTTGTATCATTCTAGGAAAAGGCAGGCAGGTGTGCGTTTTTCCTTTTCAAGAGACAAAAATTAATAGTTTTCAAAATTATTTCTATTTTGTGCGTAAAACACTGCTAGATACAACAATTACGCTTTTTAAAAACTTAATAAATAGCTTTATATTCAGGTTGGTGACCACAGTACGATATTACATTAAAGCATGAGCTGTAATAGTTTATAGAAATCTTTGGCAACTTTCCAATAAATTGTAATAGTTTTATTACTTCGTAACATTTCTGTTTAATGACGTATTACTTATTAATATGAAAAATACAGCCTGAGTTATCAACACAAAGCCTAAGCCGCTGGTTCAACACACTAGAAATTTGGAGGGTGTGTTCTTTGTTAGGTGCAGGTGAAAGGGTATTAAGAAATAGTTTATCGAAATTTCACCTCTAAGAGCGTGGAATGGGGTTTCTAATTTTCTATGAACCTTCTTATTGTCTAAGTCGTTTGAATCAAGTCAAGATGCTAACAAAAACTTAAAACATTTAAGGGCTTAAATCGGCACCAGGTATAACTCGTCGTCAGTGTTTACAATAATGCGAACGGTAAAGAGAACTCTAAAGATATAACGCAATGGAAGTGTTTTTAACCCTCGCCGAAAAAAGAGGGATGTTGTAAGTTTGACGTGTCTGTCTGTGTATCTGTGTGTCTGTCTGTGGCATCTGTGTGGTCCTGAACGAATGGACCGATTTTGATGTGATTTTTTTTTGTTTGAAAGCAGACGTGTTTAAAGGGTTCTTAGGTATAATTTATGAAGATCAGTTCAGGCGTCAGATAATTAATGAGTCCGGGAGTTACTTAAAATTTTCAATTTTAAATTTTATTGTAGTATAGAAGTAGTTGGACGGCTTGAATTCCCGCGATGAAAAGTAGCTTATGTACAGTCGACAGTACATCAAGCGTAACAGTTTGACCTTGATTCACCCTTTCTGCTTTCGTTATAGATGCGACTTTCCAAGTACAACTATTACCTGATGTGCTGTTGTCTGCGCCTATACATGGACTACTTTTCACCGCGAGGATCTTTATTTATAGAAGAGTAATGTTACTCATTTACTAAAAAGCTGAAATTCGGTAGGTACGCAGCGGTAGGTTTATAGGTAAAAACGGATTTCCCACGGGAACGAAATGCACGTGGGCGGTTAGCTACAAATAATTACAAAATAAAAAAAATTGAGTAACCCCCAGCGTCATTAATCATCAGATGATTTACAACAGATATAGCGTGTTTGGGCTCTTATGAATAGTCTTAATGAGATGGTGTTAGATAGATTCTTAGATAGATTTATCTAAGAATCTATCTAACACCATCTCATGTTACATATATCTGTTGTAAGTTTCCGAAGAATTAAGCATTTTGCAGACTTTTTGATAGTATAGGATTATAGGATCAGCTCAAGGTTAGTATGTCATGGAAATGTCATCGAAGTGACAGTACACAAAATTTGAAATCAATCGGATGTGTAAAAGTTAGTAAAATCCTATTATCAAGTAGAAATCGAGCTGATAGTCATTAAACGCCTGAACTGATCTTCATAAATTATAGCTAAGAGCCATCGTTATCGTTAGTATATTTCTAATGTTTATACATATTATTATTATCAATATTTATCCGTTATAACACAAGCTCTTCATGATGCTTAGGAACTTTAGGCTAGATATTAGGTGTGAGTGTATGAATATTATTATTATTATTATTATCGTAGTCATATCAGCTTTCAAATAAAAAAAAACTAATTAAAATCGGTCCATTCGTTTAGGCGCTACGATGCCACAGACAGACACAGATTCACAGATATACCTACAGATACACAGATACACAGACAGTCATACCAAACTTATAACACCCCTCTTTTTTCGTCGGGGGTATTATGACGTGTTAACTAATGTGAAATCTGTTGTTTTCTATATTTATTAATTTGTTAACCAATGTCAATATTAAAAAGTAGTGTAATAATTATTTAGTATTCATGAACATCCCTCAAAATAATTTATTAAAAAATTCTCATTTCGCAGGATTTGCTGCAAAATGTACCTGTTTTCTGTTATAAATATCGTTATAAACTTAAGTAGATACAGTCGAATCTATTTTTCAAAGCATGTCGTTTGAGGAGCCAGTTAAAATGTGCCATATCAATGAATCCACTTATTTTTAGTAGTCTCAATACAAATACTAAAAAATGATACAGAAATTTTATATGGATAGAACTTTTGTTTCCTTGGAAAAATTTACGCGTCAAAGTTTGGTCTGAGGACCCTAAGTATTATTGCTTTGCCTCGGTGCAGTGTCTCAAGACGAAAGTTTTTAATTCGCATGTGTTGCCAGTGATGACTTACGGAACTGAAACGTGGCTGCTTACAGTGGGCCTCATTAGAAGGCTCAATGTCACTCTAAGGGTAATGAAGAGAACTATGCTCAGGGTTTCTCTGCGTGATCGAATCAGAAATGATGAGATCCGCAGGAGAACTAAAGCCACCGACACAGCCCGAAGAATTGCGAGCCTCAAGTGGCAGTGGGCAGGCCACATTACAATGAGAAATGACGGCCGTTGCGGCGGAAAGGTCCTCGAGTGGCGGCCGCGTACCGGTGCAAGGTGGACCGACAATCTGGTGAGGGTAGCGCAGAACCGGTCGGTCTGGAGATCCTCCCCCAAAGAGGCCCATGCCAGTCCCCCCCCCCCATTCCCCCATCCATGTGTTTTTCCATGTAGAAAGGCCTCTGCCCAACAGGCGGGGCGTATACTTATAGGTTGGTAATGATGATGATAACGATTACCAGACATATAAATATGGTCGGTTTTCCCAACTAAGCGGTACATAACTAAATATAACAGTGGACACACGTTACGTAACTTATTATTACATAGCCAACACGAGTATATCGTCAACATGTATGTAAAAGTTGAAGCCCCTAATAGAAAAAGTTGGCTCATACATCGCTCAAAGTTGTCCGTCGATCGGCAACGTCGATTCCATGTTTCAGTTTTTAATTTCATAAACTTTTGACGCCTATGGAATACATAAGGAATATTTGCGCAGAATGCAACTCTCCTGATTTTCTGCTTTATGTCAGTTAAAATATGATTACGGTATCTTAATTTTTATTTTTGAAACATATTATACTTGGAAAGATATCATGTCCTGAGGCGGAAACCGAATCCGCGATCTTTCACAATCTGGGTGACTACTCTAACCAACTGAGCTACCGAGGACTTAGGATAACCCTACGGATTTCTTATAATAATAATAATAATAATCTTTATTTCAAGTAACACAACTCATTTAGTTAGTAACAATATCACTTATTCTATGTTAGTAAGTATTTATCAACTAGGACATTTAATTTAGTTACATTTATTAAATTATTATTTTGTACGCGAATTATTTCTGCACCACCCCGGCAGATGTCGTGCAACAATAATTCACGTAACAGCAGTCCAGCCTGCTTGCAATCATTTTCAAGATACTGTTGGTGCCGCCCCGCACTCTGCTCACCAGGGAAGCACACCTCTTCCGCATAGTCGCATAGAAGCAGTCGACCCGCGCTTCCGCAAACATTCCCGATGCACTACAAAAACGGGGCAATCCCAACAGTATCCTGAAAGCGTTATTATATTGAACTCGGAGGGCGTTGTAAGACACACGAGTAAATTTGGCCCACAGGCTACATGTATAAAAGTTTGTGCAATAAGCTCTGAAGAGAGTAATCTTTACATTGTTAGAGCAACGTGCAAACCTGCGAGCCAACATGTTTGCCCTCACTGACAACGCCCTTCGTTCCCTTTCAATATCTTCGTCGTCTTTGAGGTCGGGAGTCAATATATGTCCTAAGTATTTGAATTTACGCACCCTTAGCAACGCGCTTCCATTCAAAACTATTGTTGGGATTGTATCAGGACGCTTGCACCCAGCCCCAAAAACCATAATTTGGCTCTTCTGTACATTGTAAACTAATCCGTGACATTTAGCGTATTTTTCACATATAGCTACGAGCCCTCTTAAGCCACATACAGATGCACTTAGCAAAACCATGTCGTCAGCATAACTAATGTTATTAACACTAATACCGTCTATGTGACAACCATACCTAGCGCCGCTGAGCTCACCTATCAGCTCATTCACATATAGGTTGAAAAGTGTTGGCGAACTTAACCCCCCCTGCCTCACCCCGCACTCTAACCCGTATGGTTGAGACAAGGCGCCGTCCCATCGTACATTATTGATCTGGTTTCTGTACCAATATTTGAATATATTAAGGAGTTCTTTTTTTATTCCGGTCTTTTCAAGTTTAAGCCATAATAGGTCATACGAAACCAGGTCAAACGCCCTAGAAAGGTCGAGAAAACACGCTACAACTGGTGTTTTACGTTCTTTATAGTATAAGACAGCCTGCTTAACACACAGGACAGCCGTCTCTGTCGACAGCCCCGGTCTGAACCCAAATTGGTTATCGTGATGTTTAATATATTTATTTAGCTGTGAATTAAGCATGCCATCAAACACCTTAGATACCACTGTCGCTAACGATATAGGCCTATAGTTACTCTTATCAGAGAGATCTCCCGTTTTATTTTTTATGATAGGAACTACCACTGTTTGAATCATTTTACTAGGCAAGTAACTATGGCTCAAACAAAAATTGTACAGCATATACAGTACCCTAGGTAAATGTGGGCCAGCATTCCTCAAATGCTCTATACTGAGTCCATCGTGGCCAGGGGACTTCCCCCTAGACATAGATTGTATTGTCTGTGCAATTTCTTCAATAGAGAATATAGTTTCCTTTTTTAAGTCGACTCCAGTATCTAGCACCGAGCCAGACGGACCCAAAAGCGGTTTCACAAAAAAAATGATCCTTGAACAGATCAGCTACTTTTTCAGAATCGGTTTCCCCCTCAATGCTCACGGGGAGGCCCGGCCTGCACTGTAACCTATTTGTGTGCTTCCAAAAAGAACGAAAATCGTTTTTTGAATGATGTGATGCAAGTATGTCCACTTTTATTTGTTGTTCGTGGTTTTGACACCATTTCAGCCTCGATTTAAAAATTCGCCTAGCCTCACACATTTCAGTATGAATACTACCCGAATTAGGTTTGCCATACCAAACCCAGAGACAGAACTTTAGACGAGCCTCCCTGTGTGCCTCTGCTACATATTTATTCCAGCCTACTACGGTCTTCTTTAAACGCGCCTTTCTTTTACGACCCACCATTGCCGCCTGACTCAAGGCACTAACCAAATCATCATACAATTTATCAATTACGTATTTATGTTTGGGATCAAAACACATTTTGTCGCAACAATGACTAAGTTCGTCCGGAAAGTCTATTAATCTTAACCTATTATTACATTCATTGGTATATGTGTCTATGTCCTGAGGGTTTCTTTCCCCCCACAAAGCCAGGTTGTAACTTCTATTTTGGTTTGATTTCTTAGGTAATATCACATTTAAATTACACTCTATAACTAATGGAAAATGATCCGACCATAAAATATCATACTTGACGTACGCCGATAGTACAGATTGAGCTGCTGCTTTACTCGTTACACAGTGATCGAGCCAACGTTTCGACCCGTATACCTCACTAATAAAAGTGTAAATATCTGATGATATGCCTAACATTTCAATGTCTATACAACGCCACTCTTTATTTATACAAAAGTCAGTCAATTCATTATAAAATAGCTCTTTTGGGTGTGCATTAAAGTCTCCTAATATATATACACTTTCTACATTACAGCTGTCAACAATTGCACTCACCGAACTTAGTACGTCCGTGAATTCCGGCAAGTTTACCACTGCATCCGTTGGCATATACACACTCATCACTAATAACGATTTATCCTTTAGCACTATTTTAATGGCACAGATACGAGGGTTATGACATTGCACAAGAACCACATCTTGAAAAACACTACGCCTCCATAATAGCGCCATCCCTCCATGGGGTCGACCGCGCAGCATACCAGCCGTGTTGTCCACCGCTGACACTCCAGTGTAGCTAAACTCGTCACTGATGCTGTTAAGGAACGGTAACTCATCCGGTAACAACCAGGTTTCTTGTAATGATATCACATCTGCTATCTTACAAAGATCTCTTATAGCTTCTATAGATCGCTTTACATTTTTACAGTTGAAGGACACAAATTTGTAAATACTTTCTTCCATTAAATATTTTTTTCAGAGGCGTTACTTTCGAACCTACGTTTATTCTTAAAATGAATAAAACGTCGAAAAATGGTCTATCTTATGGTCTATCTGTATTCGCGTTGGAAGCTGACGTTGCCCTGAAAATTTCAAAATTAGCGATGGGTGATTTCGCGTTGTTTGAACAATCGAAAGAATCACACTCTCTTCTTAATCGTCTAATATGTTTACAAGTTTAATTAACTAATTTGTTTATTATATCTGAATATTGTAAGTAGTGTGTAAGCCAATAAAAACTTTCTTTCTTCTTATCATTCTTCTTCTTCATTCTTTTACGCAAATCGACGTCAGTTGCGCCTGTTTTGCGTCGGAGGATGGTGAGCTGAGTTACTCGAGCCATTCCAGCACCTCCAGGAAGTCACTCAGTGCTTTAACGTTGCCGAGCACTTCCTGGAGGCTACCCTGGTTGCCCGGGTAGTCTGTCCGGTAAGCCACACCTCTGCATTCCAGCAGCACATGAGCGGCTGCTTCTTCTGTTTCCATGCATGCTCTGCATAGAGGACTGTCCTTGATACCGAAGTAAAGGAGGTGTCTGCTAAAATTGCTCAAAATATACAATCGAGTCAACCGTTGACCCACGAATTTCAAAAATAATCAAGATGTTTCGATTGTTTCAAGTTAACCATCCATCATATCCCTTCTACGGCAACAGATACTAAGTCTTCATTATTGTTGGATACTATGGCGCTATGTGATTTTTCTCAGTACAACGGAGTTAATAATAAAAATAAAAGGCAACTTGACCTTGTTCTTAGTAATACAGACAACATAGAGGTGTATGAATGTTTACCATTAAGCCGCTTGGATCAGCATCATCCGGCTATCACCATTACTCTAAGACTAGACAAAGACTTGAAGGTAGTTTCTCCTAAATTCCGTAAGCGTCTCAATTTCTGGAAGGGTAACTTTGATAAGATTAGATCGGAACTCAGAACTGTGGATTGGTCTACCGTATTAGCCTCGCCCGATGTTGATTCCAATGTTGCTGCTTTTGGAGACACACTGATGTCCATTATTACCAAACATACCCCTACTATGACAAAGAGCACCCAAGGATACCCTAAATGGTTTGATGCTTCCGTTATACGCTGCTTAGCCGAAAAGAATAAATACCACAAGTTATTCAAAAAATTTCATAATCCAAGGGACTACGATGTTTTTTCACTCTTACGTGCCCGGGGTAAACGTCTAATCATGCAATGTCACAGAAAATATATTAACTCAGTCGAGGACGGATTGTCCAACAATATCAAATATTTCTGGTCATTTGTGAACGGTAAGCGGGGACAGTGTAACTCGCTCCCCAAGGTAATGAAATACAAAAACAACGAAGCATCAGAGCTCAGAGATGTTTGTGAGTTGTTTTCTCAGTATTTTAGCTCTGTTTTTGAGGACCCCGGGGACGAATGCAGGTTTATGACCCAGACATCTGCGAATGACTCGAATGTCTCCCTTTCTACAATTGTAATATCAATTGAAGATATTAAAAAAAAGTTAAAAGCCATTGATTCGAGTAAGGGTGCTGGGCCGGATGGAATACCACCTCTAGTCCTTAAACAATGTGCAGATGAATTATCTTTACCCCTTTCTCTAATATATAACCAATCATTACATTCTGGCGTTTTCCCCGATTCCTGGAAGTGTGCGCATGTTGTTCCCATATACAAAAGCGGAAATAAGTCCCTATGCGAAAATTATAGACCCATAAGTATTCTGTCTGGCTGTCCAAAACTGTTCGAGTCCTTGGTCTATGATGTTGTTTACTTTCACATCCAACCTTTGCTCTCTGTTTCCCAACATGGCTTTGTTAAGAATAAGTCCACTATAACTAACCTTTTGGAATATAAGAATTACCTGTGCGAGGCATTTGCAAAGAATATACAAGTAGACTCTATCTACACTGACTTTTCCAAGGCATTTGACAAGGTTAACCACACCCTCTTGTGTCATAAATTGCAAATAATGGGTATACATGGATCATTGCTTCGGTGGATTGAGTCCTATCTGTCTAGAAGAAGTCAATTGGTTGCTCTTAAAGGTGAGATTTCCAGACCTGTAATCGTAAAGTCAGGTGTACCCCAGGGTTCACATTTGGGTCCCCTGCTCTTTAATGTGTTTGTTAATGATTTAATTGACGGATTGAATTGTCCTTGTCTGCTTTATGCTGATGATCTTAAGATTTTCTCTACTATTGTTAGCAATCGTAGTGCAGAAATTCTTCAACATGACCTCGATGTGGTTTCTGAATGGAGCATAGAAAACGGAATGTTCTTAAATACCGATAAATGCTTTGTATTAACTTTCACTAGAAAATTTAATAAAATATGTTTCGCGTATAAATTAAATCAACAGGTCTTGAGTCGACAAAGTAAGGCTAAAGACTTGGGTATAATATTTGACGATAAACTGTCTTTCAGAGATCATTATGCTCACATTTACAATAGAGGCGCAAGGCTGTTGGGATTCGTGTCGCGAACTACAAAGAATTTTAAAAAGTCCAAATCTATTATATACTTATACAACACACTAGTAAGAAGCAACTTAGAGTATGGATCCGTTATTTGGTCACCCTTCTACGCCGTGCATATCAATCACATTGAATCTATTCAAAGAAAATTCCTGAGACTTGTCTCCTATAGACAGGGACTTCACAGAAAACTCTGTACTTATAGCGATAGACTAAAAAGATTCAATATGCCGACATTGGAAGCAAGGCGTAAGCAGACTGAACTTTTATATTTGCATAAAATCATCAATTCTCTCATAGATTCTCCAGCGCTACTCTCAGCCATCAGATTCAACACATATTGCAGAGCTCGAACACCAAAATTATTCTCCCTTCAGGTATACCGCAATAATACATCGTATTTTAATCCCTTGGTCCGTATGTGTCGCCAATATAATGATCTGACTCATAGCAATCGTGAAATTGATATTTTCAATGTCAGTCTAAATGTCTTCAGGGGTCTATTACGAAAATTATTGTAATGACTGTTATAGCTTTTTAATTTTTACTTATTAATTTAATTTCGCAAGAGGAAAATATCGTATAAGCAATGTTCTAATCATATTAACCCTACTTTTATCAACATGCTAGGGATACTTGTTCATAGGTAATAGTTTAGTTTTAAGTCTCATGCATTTATAAGTACTATTTATAATCATAACTGTTACCTGTTAAGTATTCTTTAAAATAAATAAATAAATAAATAAAATAAATAACCAATTAGGGGCGGAGTTATGTCCCAAACTCCTCGTGTGTTTCTCAAATGTAGGAAGGTGTGTGCCCAGCAGTGGAATGTTTCTGTATCCGTCCCTGTTGCCGATGCCTTAACACAATATATTTCACCTTCACTCAAAATTATAGTACAGAATATTCATATAACAGTGTATATAAATCGATATCCAGTTTATAACAGCCATCGGCTTATGTTTGTTCGGGTTATCGGAACACAAACAGCTTTATGCATTGGAGAAGTTTGCATGTAAGACGTTAAGTCAATTTGCTGATGTGATTCAACACTTGAGTAACATATATATTCGGAGATTATCAGTTGGTTAGTATATGAACAGTACCTAAGTTTCAAGCAGGAACTGCTGGAGAAAGGAAATTCTAATTTGAATTTAAAAATTTCTAGTTAAAAACGAGGAGTATGAATATCTATTTAAGATATTCATACTTATATATGCTCTTACATGTTTAACCATTATACAGCATGCAATCTTATAAATTATATTCCAATCAAACATTAATATCATAGAAACATTTAGGTTTTTTTTTTTTTTTTTTTATGTGATGATAGGCAGAACGTTTGGCCACAATCTCACCTGATGTGAAGCGAAGATGAGGCCTAAGATGGTACACGCTCGCCTAGAAGATGCTTGTTCACTCTGGCCCTAAAGATATCCAGATTATATTGATCCGGGAAAACAGACCCTGGCAACGAGTTCCACTCCTTAGCTGTTCGCATAATGAAAGATGAAGCAAAGCGCTTCGTGCGGATGGGAGGTATATCCACAACGTAAGGGTGAAAGCCTTCGCCGCGTCTGGTCGTCCGGTGGTGGAAAGGGGCGGGGGGGATCAGATTATGAAGAACCTCCGCACACTCTCCGAAATGCAGCCGATAAAAGACCGAGAGGCAAGCTACACGCCTTCGGTGGTCAAGGCTCTGGAGATTAGCCTCAGCGAGTGTCTCACTGCCGATGAGTCGCCTCGCTCGGTGCTCCACCGAATCCAGAGCATCCAACTGATAACGTGCAGATCCGTCCCAAAGGTGACAACAGTACTCCATGCAGGAGCGTACTTGGGCTCGATAAAGGCTTAGGAGCTGCTCAGATGTAAAATATCGTTTAACCTTTGAAAGAATGCCAAGTTTTTTGGCTGCAGTTACAGCAATGGATTCGATGTAGCGACCGAAATTGAGATTGGCAGAGATATCTAGACCTAAGAGGTCCAGATGGTCGTTAACCGGGACGGAGACATTTCGGAAAGTCGGAGTCAGATGAAATGGACTCCGTTTCGCCGAGAAGAGACATGCCTGCGTTTTGGACGGATTGAACCCAACCAAGTTGGCCTCACCCCAGAGGGAAACAGCTTCCAAGGTTGCATTCACTCCCTCCACCATCGCCTCCCTCAAAGATCGGACATCAGCTCCAGACTTCGCATCAGACAAGTACCTCTCCGAAACTGTGCTGTCGTCCGCATACCCAAAGATACCGGGAATTAGAAGCAGGTCGTTGATATGCAGCAAGAATAGAGTTGCGGAGAGGACAGAACCCTGGGGGACACCGGCATTGATACCAAGCAGATCCGACGAGGAGCCATTAATGACTACCCGAATTGATCTGCCCCCCAGGAAATCCGCAATCCAGTTGCAAAGTCCGGTAGCGATTCCGTATGATGGAAGTTTGCCAACAAGACTTGCATGCCGGACCCTGTCAAAAGCCTTGGAGATATCGAGGGAAACGGCGAGAGCTTCACCGTGTTTCTCTATGGCTTCGCTCCATAAGTGAGTAGCATACACAAGAAGATCCCCGGTAGACCGCCCACGGCGGAAGCCAAACTGGCGGTCACCAAGGAGATCGTTATCTTCAAGGTATGCTAGGAGACGGTTGTTCAATACACGTTCCATAATCTTACAGAGTATGGACGTGATTGCGATTGGACGATAGTTGGCAGGATCGGCACGGCTACCCTTTTTTGGTACTGGTTGGACATTGGCAACCTTCCAGGCATTCGGAACTTGTCCGGTTCTAAGAGATAAGCGGTACAGGCGAGTCAGAATGGGTGACAACTCAGGTGCACAATTTCGCAGCACAATAGCTGGAATGCCATCAGGGCCACTAGCTTTATTTATATCAAGAACGCTTAGCGTTTTGAGTACCTCTTTTTGGTGAATATGAAGTTCTGACATCACAGAAGAACACAGAGGTAACTTAGGTGGATTTACGCCAGCAGCATCTAGTTGCGAGTTATTCGCAAAGATAGAGGCAAACAAGTCTGCCTTCTCTTTGGCGGTGTGAGCTAGCGACCCGTCAGGCTTAATTAAAGGTGGCAGCGACGACCGACAAAAGTTAGCTTCGACTGACTTGGCCAGAGACCAGAAAGCTTTACTTCCGGACGGAAAGGAGGCCAATCTGGTACCAATTCGGCCAATGTGGTTGAAGCGGGCCTTGCGAAGAACACCTTTGCAGGATTTGGCGGCACTGTTATAGGCCTTCTTCAGTTTCCGAACGTTTTGTGATTTACGTGCTCGAGCATCCGCCCAGGATTGGTAAGCGGAATGCTTAAGCGCCTCGGCTTTAGCACAATCCGCGTTAAACCAGGGGCGGGCGCTGAACCGGCGCGATACGTCATAATATGGAATAAAGTATTCCATAGCCTGACGCATCACACCAGTGATAGCATCCGCGCAGCAGGTCGGGTCCTCTGAAGAAAAGCAAGTGCGACGCCAAGGATATGATGCAAAGAAATGCCGCCTCATCCCAATCTGCTGATTTGTATCGCCATACGCGCCTTGTTCCGATAGGATCTAGGTCGGGTGGAGAGTAGACAGACACGGACTTCACCAGACAGTGGTCAGAACTCCCTAGTGGAGATGAAATTACGACTTGATATCGGTCCGGGTCTGTTGTCAGCAGAAGGTCTAGGCAATTTGGTGTGTGGCCATCAATGTCGGGTACACGGGTAGCGCCCTTCACCAGCTGGGAGAGACACAGCGACATAGCAAATGTATGAGCCAATCTTCCAGCGTGGTCGGTTTTCTGGTACGGGAACAACCACTCGTGGTGGTGAGCGTTAAAGTCCCCCAGAACGACTAGTTGCGCACTCGGGTACCTCTGTTGAGCTGTCTCGGCGGAGGCGCTGAGGTACTGAAACAACCTGGTTGTCTCCGTGTTCTCAGTGTGCGACCGGTAAACACAAGCATAGAGTATTTGCTCTATACCAGTGTCCACCAGAACCCACATTGCAGAGAAACTGGGATCCTCAAGGTTACGGAGGCGTCGGCAGCAGATGTCGTCGCGAGCATACACGCAGGTACCAGCGCGCGGTTTAAAATTGTGCCTCAGGGTGTAACCTGGGTAATGCAAATAAGCTGCGTCAGTCGGACATCGGATTTGCGTCTCCGTGAGGAACAGCAGGTGAGGTTTATCGGTCTCGAGGTGGTGATGGACACTATTGATATTTGAGTGCAGACCTCGGATGTTGGTAAGGTGCACTTTTAGTGCGAGGGAGTGCATCCGCTGTTTCACCAGTTTCTTTTTACCAATTTTCATTTTGCCATAGGAATTTAGTGAACAAGCAGGAAGGGGACAGATGAGCGAGACGCTGCAAAGTTGCTGCCAAGCGAAGCAGCTGTGACGCCACACTGACGGGTGACTGAGCTGGAGCGCGCGGGGACGCCCTAACCCCCCCAAAGGTGTCCATCGGGCCCTCGCATCCGGTCGCCAACCGGCACGATGGCGCAACCTGGGATTTTTCGCGAGTTGGCGGGGCAGCCTTTCATAGGTGGCTAACCTACTAATTGGGCCCCCTACTACCTGCGGTCGGCCAGCGGAAAAACCGTGCTTAGGATCCCGCTACCCTCCGCGATCAGTCACCCAGCGCAGCAATCACGCAGCACCGAAACCGGCCAACTCTACAGCGCAACTGCTCGGACTCCCCTCCAAGAACGGCAACACCAGGCATCAAGCCGGAACACGATATGAGTCGCTTGGCGGCTAGGCTTTGCTTGGAGGGTGGTTACCAGCCGCGGTCGAAACCTACCACCGGTAATGTACTGAGCATTTGGCGCTACCCAGGGGACACGTGTGGGTATCTAGAGCTAAAGCCCACGGACGCGCTCAGCTTTATCCCCCAAAATTGGCTACGTGATTCTCAAAAATTGGCACCTTTGAATTCGTCCCAGTGAAAACCAAAGAGCTATATAATACTACGGAAAGTGGAAACGTTGTTATACCTTTTGTTGTTTATTTGACAACCGTTGAAGACACTAGCGTTTTGATGACGAGCACGGCGTATGCTGGAACTTAAAAGTTGTTCATTTATATATCTTTATGTAACAGTAATCAAAACAGATGAGGTACGACAGATTTTTAACACCAGACAAACTTAATCGAAAAATAGCGATTGTACTTCATGTTGTAACTATAAAACAGCGACGAGCATACACCTGCCAGTCGATTGAAGAAGAGGTTAGTGAAGAAGCTTACGTTCAGCTCTGTGCTCAATTGTCCAAATCAATGCCGGCTTGGTTGTCGAGCTCGATGTCGAATGTTTTTGTTAGGGAATCGCACTGCAGGTCAATTAATTACTATCATTATTATTGAAATAAGATGAAATTTTATTCCTGGTCCCTCGACATATCGAGGTAGGGAAGGACACCCTTCCACAGAGGAGACCAGACGGTCGAAGATCAGAGCGACTGATAGAGAAATTCCTGCTATTTCTGGTCCGTCCCGCTAGCCCAATCTCCTGAGATAGTCGCGAAGAGTACTTTGGACAAGGCCTTTGGCTGAGACTACTACTGGTATGACCCCAATGGACGGCACTCCCCACATATCGGTAACCTCGTGTGCAAGGTTCAGGTACTTATTTTTTTTCTGATTGAGCTTGCACGAGGTTGCCATTGAAAAGGATAGTGAAGTCCACTAAAACACACGCGCATACGTGACTCTCTTAAAATTATCATGATCGTCAAAAAAGAAAACAGAAAACCGAATTTAAACCAAATGAAAAAAGTACACGACTAAATAGTACCTAATATAGAATCCATACATATAATACATTCTTAGAAATGAATAGACGGAGAAAGAAAAGATTACACTGCTCATACAAAACCGCGGGCCAATTAGTGTATTTGTAAAGCTTGAAATATGTAGATTTTCTAGAAAGACATGAGCTGTGGGACCTTTAATAGTAGCATAAAGGGTCCTTTTAATTTTTTTAAGGATTACATACAGCATCCAAAACAATATCGATAGGAGTAGGAATATAGATTTTTAATAAATAACATAACGTCATGTGAGAGGAGAACGAGGATATTTAATATTATTATATTGCAAGGAGGACTGACGGCCGTGGGGGCGGAAAGGTCCTTGAATGGCGGCTGCGTACCGGGAGACGCAGCGTTGGTAGACCTTACATGCCCTACAAGGTGGAACGACGATCTGGTGAGGGTCGCGAGAAGCCAATGGATTTAGTGATACTAGTAAATAAGAAGCACATTATCTCGAGTGAAGTAAAGAATAATGAAGGTATTTTAAATGTATATTTTGAAGATATAGTTACTAGTAGAGTTAAAATTGTAGTCCGCCTTTAAACTGGGAAAATTCATGTCCTGGGGTGGGCAACGAACCAGCAACCTTTTAGAACCCGGGTGACTGCTCTATTGTGAGGGTATTTGTTAGCATATACCGTAAATACAGATAGGCATAAAAGATATTCGTTGGGTTATCCCAAGTCCGTAGTAGCTCAGATTGTTAGAGCAGTCGACCGGATTGTGAAAGGTTGCGGATTAGGAATCGAAATAAAGAGAAACGACACAAAAAAATATTTTTACTCAATAAGGCCCCAAGAAGCACTTTCAAATCGTCAAAATCGCTAGAACACAATTTTAAACGATTTTATAGTGCATGACATGATCTTTTTCTAGTTTAGTTAATTTTCTTCGTAAACTAAATTTTACAAACACCTAGTATGGGTAAGCGGTTATACAGGTTCAAGCGATGCGTCTATTCTGATATCATTGTTTACACTTTGCTTTTGACTCTCAAGTTCTGTTTGCTTGCGCTATTGGACACAAACAGAGTAATACACAGGATGGTCACTCACAAAACACTACACATGCACTTTGAATTCGACTTTCTGTGTCTACAATAGATACTAGTTCAGCTTGAACGTATTGCGTTTCATATCTTGTATTCAACTCAGGAGTATTTTGCATGTGCGATCTTAAGTCAATTTGCTTATACGATATGCAAGCTCTAAGCCGTTTTAGATTAAGTTCTATCAATAGTTCAGTAGTAGCATTAAACTGAATGTTGCTACCAAGTATTTGCATATGAATTTTGTAGATAGCGAAACATTCAAAAATTTAACCGAATCCAAGGAACAAGTTCTCAATTCATAGAGTTTTTAGGTAGCTCATATGTTCGTCAAATGTAAATCTACTTTGATAATTTCTTTCAAGCTGAGATAGCTATACTTTTAAATTATATTCGACGTATCTCTTACTTTACAGTTATCCTGATGACGGTAAAACAGAACATGTTAGTTGTGTTTGACAAGCTTAAAAGTTAACTAACATCACTTTGAGTTAGCTCGGTAGTAACTTTGAGGAGCTCGGTGGCGTATTGGTTTGAGCGCTCTGGTTTCGAATACGAAAACAAAGCAACTTTCGCCATGGTCGACCCTGGGATGGGTCAACCAAAATTTATAATCTCGAGCTCCTCCGTGCTTCGGAAGGCACGTTAAGCCGTTGGTCCCGGTTGTTACTACAACCGCTTTAACCCACCAACCCGCATTGGGCCAGCGTGGTGGTGTTATGGCCCAAACTCCTCATGTGTTTCTCCCATGTAGGAAGGCCTGTGCCCAGCAGTGGGACGTATATAGGCTGGTGATGATGACTTTGAGTTAAGTTCAAAATCACAGATACGGAGCTCATGGGCTCGAACCTTTATAATATTGAGGGGTCCCAAACTGGTGCTACATTCCAACCATCATCTCTGTTAAAATTGGGACTTTTTTTTTATTTAAATAGCCTTAGCTTCACGTAACATTCTAGAAACGAAGCGGTGCACTAAAGTACACCCATGTGAGGATTCGGGGCTTGACCAATCTGATGTAGTAGTTAACTCCGTTCCCTATGATATGGTTGAGCGGAGCGATGGCTGGCACATGCGTCATACTTGTGAACAGGTGCCACTAGTGGAAATGGTCATCTCTAAGCTTCCTTGATTTTGTAATAATTTACCTACATATTCATCAATAGTATCATTTTTGAGGGATTTTTGAGGTATATGGCATTATAGGATATTTTATATAAAACAATACAATTATTATTGTAATGACGTAGTCAGACAAGTGTTGGCTTTATTAGGCCTTTGTATATTAATTGTTGACCTTTGTGTATTGCAATACCTATATTGTGATGGTGCATTGTCGGACAGCCTTTAAATACAGTAAATATTCTTATCATTCGGTACTTATTGGGACGTTAATATACCTTTTTTTATACTCTGTGCGACACTGCGCTGCTAAATACTATTACTGTGTAATTAAACATTGTAACTTAATGATTGAAAAGAGTGACTACACGAGTTTGTTTCCGGAATATTCTCGGTAGTTCAACTTTTGGAACCGGTGTAAATTCAGACAGACTGACAGACAGACTGACTGACGGACAGACAGACAGACTGACTGACGGACAGACGGACCGACAGACAGACCGATAGGCAGACTGACATAACATTCTTAGCTTACGTAGATCCAGATAAGACAGAGAGGCAAACATTATGAAATTGTTAGTTAGTTAATATTATTTTTATGTGACAGACATAAGGGTTTTTTTGTTGACGATTCGAAAGTGCTTCTTGGGGAGCCTAATTGAATAAAGATATTTTCATTTTCAACTTACCATCAACATCTGACATCTTCATGAGCATGATTCACAGGCTCTCCTACATGTAGAAACACATGAAGAGTCTGGCCCATAATACCCCCACGCTGGCCCAATGCGAGTTGGTGGGTTAAAGCGATTGCAGTAACATCTGGGACCAACGGCTTAACGTGCACTCCTAAGCAAGGAGGAGCTAGGAGGTAGGAAATAGTGCGTGCTTCTATTGATAACTGGCCTCAACGTTTAAAGGACTGTATTGCAGCCAATGGAGACCACTTCGAATAAGCTTTTTATATTTTAAATTGTTATATATTTATGTATTAAACTAACACACTGTAAAAGTAATAAATGTTATTTCCAATAGTTTTTTTTTCTTTGTTTCAGTATTTATGGTAAGACTAGGTTTAAGCATATAACTCAAGTGATTGTAACGTTGCTACACAAACTCTAACCTCTACCTTCAAACCACTTCCTAACGGAGTCAGCTACAGCAAAGGCGTTTGTTCGCGGCAGAGCTCCTTTTGACTAACACTTTAAGTTTCCAAGCTGAAATTAGCAGTTGATTGTGAATTTAATAAACTTTGTGAAACAAGCGAACTTTGAAATTTCCGCATTTAGTTAACATTTTAGTTGTGAACTTGCATTCCTAAATAATGATGATTAATGAAGATTAATCAGTTATATAATCTAAACATTATCAATTCGACTGTATGTTTTTTTTTATGTTTGTTACATCAGAACTTTCGACGGGGTGAACCGATATTGATGATTCTTTTATTGTTCGATGCGGAAAAGTTCCCGTTTGGTCCTATAATTTTTTTTTGAAAATCCATTGGACAGTTTGGTTTCTAAATCAAAATAACTGGAATAAGTAAGTCATCTACGTATGCGAAATTGCGGATTTTTGCTTTGCTATGAATTTTTAACCGACTTCTTAGTGAAATGATACGATAGTAGAAAACAATATAAGCTTACCGTCACCCATCTAGCTTTGATCTTAAAAAGTAATCACTAAAAATTGTGAAAAAAAAATTTAAAACAAAATTAGATCCGACTCCAAAAAAACTGAAAACGATAAAATAATTAAATTTTATTTATTTTATTTTTATTTTATTTTAATGTAATTATAGTTAACCAATTTAACCTTATATAAATAATCCCAAACAACCTCAAGTAACACTTGAAGTAACAACCCAGGGAACGAAACCCCTTCTTTATTCAACATAAAAAATAGACAAGAATCTACTTAGGAGGTTTCAACAAATGTGAAACATATAGAATGTACAGGATGGTGACGACAATTGCGAAAATAAATTAAAACATGGGCTAAATTAGTTCATAGAAATGTTTTGCGACTTTCAAATAGGTACATCTTAATCATTTGATAATTTCATGACATTTCTATGAAATAATAAAGTCCATGTTTTAATTTAATGTCGTGTTCTCTTCACCACCTGTATAAAAAATAACGTTAAATAAATCAAACCTACGGCATGCGGAAAGCAGCATTACAATACTTACTTTGTAGTGCTGTATTCCTGCGGTGAGTAAGGTCGCCAGAGCTTATAGAGAAAGCGTTGTAACGTATGGTGGTATAAAGGGTCCACTAAATAAGACACTGGCATACGTCACTTAAGGGTTTAGTTATGTAGTTAAATAAAGGTAGAAAAATAAGGCACTAAAAGTGCCTTGTTGTTTGAGACTAGTCAAATATTAATTTTACCATGTTATGCAATCCGGAATGTTAGTTAATATAATAATAATATATCGCCTAAGCTAATAAGTAAGCGTCGAGAGCGAGACACTGGTAAGAGTGAAGATAAGTCACCTCCCACGGTCAGCAAAATAATGGTTTGTAAAGATAAAACCGAATCAAACGCCAGAGTATGAATTTGATTTTTTTAATATGGCCAGGAAATTTGGAAGAAGAAACGAGGTGCGAACATAGTTATGTTATAGTACCACGTTACAGCGTTATATTGGGAGCAGGGGGACTTATCTCCAATTATTATTCTGTCAAGAAAATGATTTTTTTATTTATTATCGGGGCAGCTCTTGACCTTCGTCTCACCTGATCGTAAGTGATGATAAGGCCGAAGATGGAAGCCAGCTGCTCCCGAATTCCTCAACCACAAAGGAACAACTATCTTACCTCCAACTGCCGGAACACAACAGGTATCTATTATAGTCGAATGTATCTACTTACCCACCACCGAATGGGCCATCAGATTGCTTGTAAAAATTAAATGATCAAGTCAATATGCTTTCAATTTTTGTTTTATTTTAAACTGGTTAGCTTAACGCGTTCTAAGCCTTCACCAAAGCCTTAGGGTCACAGATTTAGCTAGCCAACAGCATAAGGCTCCAGGGATAATCCCCATGGATCCCTAACCGCCTGTATCCTTGCCTGATCACCGCTGACCCAGAAACTAACACCGATAACGTACAACTCAACCCGTTTTGAACCGTATGACTTAAGTCTGATGGTTCACATTACCTGCAATCACGCTCTTGTTCAGCTTTAATACAAGCTTTGAAGACTTTTAACACAACCGATTACTGACTTTACTGCCTTAATGATAAAGGTCAATTAAAGTAGGGATAGTTTTCAGGGGAAGTCGTATACAACTTAAAACTTTAATCTGTTTCAATCGCGTTATCTTTAGATACAGTTGGAGTCTTTGATTAGTTCGGACTTACAAATTATTGTTTCGTAATAGAGACGGCCTGTTTAGTTTATCGGACGGACGGTTTAGTTTATCTAAAGTAAACATTATGCGAAAATCAATCAGTTTTGGCAGAAGATTGTTAGCATCATAATTTGAGGGTTCTGTGTTGTATAGGTAAAGTAATAGGTCCCGGAATAAATATTGCTAACTCCCGTTCCTAGGCCACTGCCCAGTGCCCTCATAATTACACTTGCAGTAATCGACACTTTTGGGGTTTTCACTTTTTTGCAGAAATGACATCTCATAGGCCTAAGCTACACATAAAAAAATAATAGACATGGTTTTTTTTATTGCAACTAGGTTTTTTATATAACTCAAAACGTAGTACTTGCACAGAAGTATTGCTTATGCTAACACGATCTGCAGCATTGAGCATGTACTAAGAGGTTGTGCAGTACTTGATACGTTTAGCACATAATTTTTTGCAAGGAATATAAACTAAAGCCCAACGCAGTGTTCCACAGTGCTTATGGAGCATTTTTTGAAAGCAAGCGTGATTGCACTGAAATTACTATTTGGACTGATAAATCGCACGGGTCAAAACAAAACTGGGCTTTCTTCTTCTCATTTATAGTGCAGATTGCAAATGGCTCGGAGATTGCTGCGATAAAAATAATAATCAAGTACCTCGAACCAGGTCATACTTTTATGTCTGCGGACAATTTTTTGATTTTATTGATTTGATTGCGTACAACTAACAAATTCAGAGAAGGTCAATGTAAGGTCAATGATGTTTCAGATTTTTATGAAGATCATTATCTAAATATAAATTAAAGAACAGTGGTAAAATGACATACATAAAAGATATTGTTTATATTGAGGTACATAGAAAATGTATGTCCTTTTTTTCAAATTTCCTAGGATGGAAGTATAAAGAAATCGATTTCCTCAAAATAAAGTTAGTTCAACAGGGTTTAATACCTTGTGCTGTTCAATATACTGAACCTCGTGACATAACTCAAGAAAGAGATGATGAGAATAGAGGTATTGAGACAATTAAGTGATTACAATACCTCAAAACCGATTGCCATTTTGGGGAAATCTTCCCGTAAACGATAGTTCCATTCACACAATCTTTGTAAAACAGGGGTGTTATAAGTTTAACGAGTCTGTCTGTGTCTCTGTCTGTGACATCGTACCACCTAATCGAATGGATCGATTTTGATTGGGTTTTTTAGTTTAAACGGCGACGTGATGAGGATGGTTCTTAGCTATAATTTATGAAGATCGTTTCGGGCGTTTGATGACTAAGTATCAGCTCGTTTTCTACATGATAAAAGGATTTTACTAACTTCCACAGATACGATTAAATTGAAATTTGGTGTACTGTCACTTCGATGACATTCCCATGACATAGCTACTAACCTTTACCTGATCTTTAACTATCAAAAAGTTTGCGGGATGTTTAATTCTTCAGAAACTTACAGCAGATATATTGTTTTTGAGCTTATAAGAATAGTCTCAATGAGATGGTAATAGATACATAATTTAATTAATTAATGAGGCCGGGAGCTACTAAAATTTTTTAATTTTATAGTTTTTTAGCTACTTACACTAGCCTGTCTTGCATATGCTATGCATGGCAATTTTTTTTAGGATTGGTTTGTTGATTATCAATATTTTCGATTGGTATTGCAAGCATCCATAGGCAACGGTAGCCGCGTACCGTCATGTGGGCCGTATGCTTGATTGTTACCTTATTGGTATACTAATAAGAAACTTAAGCCAACACTTTAAACTAGTACCATGTATGAAAAAAGTACATAATTGCTGAATGGAAACGCAGTATTGAACACGTGCTAGGTAATTTTGCAGTAATAAACACAGATACTGCATTTGGCCTTAGTGAACTGTAATACCCACTATCCCAAAATGGTAGACCAAAATGCAGTATTCCGCATTTTATTTAGATAACACAGTTAAAGTACAAAAAAAAGTATGTCAACAGAAAGCTTGATTTTTTCTAACTTTTTAGGTACTCTATATGTGATAAATAACATAGACTTGTTGTTTAGACATCAAGAAATATGTTTCGCGCGTTTATCTCGAAACCGCTTTTTTGCAAGTACTGCGTTTGCAATAAGGAGGGCAGTCGATGCATTTATTAAAAGAATCCGTGTAGTTTGATTTTTTCTCAACATCATAGTTACTTTCGTCTTTTATATTTTTAGTATGACTGAGAAAGAGAATTTTGCCAGAGGTGCAAACTTCTTTCTATGATCTGAGGGTGCAAAATTCTCTTTATTAGTCATACTAAAAATATGAAAGATGAAAGTAACTATGTCTGTCTGTCTATTACGTTTCTACTTCTTAAAAGTATCATAATCATAATAATAGTTTATTGTTTCCATTGTTTGTTTGGTGTCATCATTATGAAAGTAACAATCATGGAACTCCGTTAGGGTAGTACTATAATTTGTGGACTAAAATTTATCAAATTATAATTGAATCAAATTGTACAATCTACTAATTGAGTAATCATTGCCAACAATAACAATATCAAATTCAATAATTAATAATGTCAATTTCATATATTTAAACACAATAATCAAACACACTAGTCAAAATTTTATTGGTTAATTTACAAGTCATATCATAATACTACATAATAATAATTGTAATAATAAAATAAATAGGTATACAATTATGTCACTATTAAAAAAACTCCTCTAGAGTACCTATATAATGTTTTTATATAAGATACTCTTTTAGCTTTCTTACAAATGGCTAATACTTGATCTCCGACTAAAGGTGGACTGGAATTCTGTTATATATTTTCTTCTTATACATCATCAACATCATCATCATCATTTCAGCCGAGAGACGCCCACTGCTGGGCATAAGCCTCCCCCAGGGATCTCGAAACCGATCGGTCCTGCGCTGCCCGCATCCATTGGGTTCCCGCGACCCTCACCAGATCGTCGGTCCACCTTGTGGGGGGCCTTCCAACGCTGCGTCTCCCGGTACGCAGCCGCCACTCGAGGATCTTTCCGCCCCAACGGCCGTCAGTCCTTCTTGCAATGTGGCCTGCCCACTGCCACTTGAGGTTCGCAATTCTTCGGGCTATGTCAGTGACCTTAGTTCTCCTGCGGATCTCATCATTTCTAATTCGATCACGCAGAGAAACCCCGAGCATAGCCCTCTCCATTGCCCTTTGGGTAACATTGAGCCTTCTTATAAGGCCCATTGTAAGCGGCCACGTCTCAGTTCCGTAAGTCATCACTGGCAACACACACGAATTAAAGACTTTCGTCTTGATACACTGCGGTAGTTGGGCCAAGAATATGCTGAGAAGCTTCCCGAACGCTGCCCAGCCAAGTTGGATCCGTCGATTAACCTCTTTCTGGAAGTTGGACTTACCAAGTTGGACTGTTTGTCCCAGGTAAACATATTCGTCAACAGCTTCCAGTGTAGAGCTCCCAACCTTCACAGGACCGGGTACAACATGGGAATTTGACATAATTTTCGTCTTATCCATGTTCATTTTAAGACCCACTTGTTGAGAGACTCTACAGAGGTCGTCGAGCATTGTGCCAAGTCCTCCAGGGTCTTAGCCATGACCACGATATCATCAGCAAAACGAAGGTGCGTCATGTACTCGCTGTTAATGTTGATGCCAAGTCCTCCCCAGTCCAAAAGCTTAAACACATCCTCCAACGCGGCTGTGAACAGTTTCGGCGAAATAATATCGCCCTGTCTTACACCTCGCTGAAGTCGTATTGGTTTCGAGTTTTGATCCTGGAGGCGGACTGACATAGTGGCGTTTTCGTACAGTGACTGCAACACTTGGATGTATCGATAGTCAATTTGGCACCTCTGGAGTGACTGAAGCACGGCCCAGGTCTCAACAGAATCGAAGGCTTTCTCATAGTCCACGAACGCTAAGCATAATGGCAGGTTGTACTCTTCGGTCTTCTGTATAACCTGCCGCAGCGTATGTATGTGGTCTATGGTACTGAAGCCTTTTCGGAATCCGGCTTGTTCGGGAGGCTGGAAGTCGTCAAACCTGCGTGCGAGACGATTCGTTATAACTCTCGAAAACAGCTTGTAAACATGACTCAGGAGCGTGATGGGTCTGTAGTTCTTCAATTGCGTCCGATCACCCTTTTTGAAGAAGAGTGCCACCACGCCCCTGTGCCATGCTTTTGGCGTTTTACCCTCGAGCATGATGAAGTTAAATAGCCTCTGAAGAGCTTTCAGGATCACACGTCCACCTGCATTCAGAAGCTCTGCTGTAACTCCATCGTTGCCCGGTGCCTTGTTGTTCTTGAGCTGTTTGAGAGCTACACTAATCTCGTACAGGCTGACGTCCGGGATATCTTCTGTGTAGTGTCGGGTTAATTTGGCTCTTGGATTGGTGGCCTGAGTGACAGGTGTGCGTGATGTAACGTGTCCGTAGAAGTTTTCAATCTCGGCCAAAAGCTCAGGTCGTGACGTAATGAGTCTGCCGTCCTCCGTCTTCAGCTTCGTCAGCAAACTTTGTCCAAGCGAAAGATCTCTTTGCGAACACTTTAGAGCCTTTGTTCCGCTCGATACTCTTCTTATACACTGAACTGATTTCAGATAAAATTTTACAGCTCAGCAAAGACTTTTTG
Organism: Nymphula nitidulata; assembly: GCA_947347705.1. Lineage (NCBI taxonomy): Eukaryota > Metazoa > Arthropoda > Insecta > Lepidoptera > Crambidae > Nymphula > Nymphula nitidulata. The sequence goes on from OX374620.1 coordinate 1,598,606, forward strand.
ATTCACTTAATTCTACAGAACCTAATTTTATTTATAAAGAACTTACATCCCAATCAGAGCCTTTTCACTCGTTAATTTAATAAAATCAACATAAAACGCAAACATGTTTCGAAAAGCTGCTCACTCCTAGCTTCATTAAGTCGTCGCAAAAAAATAGAATTTTAATTTATTTAGGAGTGCCGTGAAAAATGAGACAGTCACGCCAAAGGTATTGGTGCAGTTGAAACCTGAATATGCAAGGAAAATTCGGTCTTAATTATACAGAGTTAGGGCTCGGAAGGTAAAGAGGTAGAGGTTTGTGGCTTGGTTAATAAACTATGAAATTAAAAGGTAATAAAGTCAACCGGCTGGATGTGTAAGAGGTTTTTTCTCGTATTCATACAAGCATGGGTAAATGAAGTACCTAAATAGAATTTGTAGCTTTATTTTCCACTGTTTTAGTCACGTAACTAGTAGCGTATTTACAGAAAATTGTAAGCAACTAGATGACAAGCTAGCGGCGCACCTGGTGGTAAGTAAGGAAAATATAACTTGATATTGCAGGTGCGTTGTTATCCTGAGACTTAAGATGAAATGACTTTCATGACCAGTAGCACTGGCTGCCTTTTCTCTTCAATCCGAAAAACAAAGCGAACTTTTATTCCTCTCAGAACAAACTCAGTGAAAATATAAGATTGACCATAGCTGGTCTTTTATCAGTCCTCTAAGTTAGTTTAACCAGCTCTGTGGTGTGGGTTGAGACCCTAACTCAGATCTAATAGTCCGGGGTTCGATTCCCGTGGAGTCAGAAATTTTCTGCTCGGTTTGGTTAGTAGTAGGGCTTTTCTAAGTCCGCCTGGACAAATCTTACCTAAGTCTGCCGCCATGACAACAATGTAATCAGAATTGTCCTGTTCCGGTAGTTGAGGAATCTGGCTATAGCTTGCTTCTATTGTCGCCCTTTTCATCACCTACTATCAGGTAAGATGAATGCTAAGAGTTACCACATTAGAAGTAATAATAGTATGTCGCCCACGCAGAAGACTTCCATAATTTACTTCTACAATAAAAAAGAGTCTTAACTCCCAGAATATAATGCTCTTCTATGTGAAGGATTCAAGTCTTACCCAATTTGATTAGCTAGTTTTTTTTCCTTTTTAACCTTTCTTAGGTTCTCATCTATCTCCAAGGAAAATTTCATCTAAATCAGTTCAGCAACTTAGGAGCAAAAGCGTAACAGACAGATAGAGTTAAATACTCATAATATTAGTATGGATTTTCTTCCAACCAATTTATATCGACAACTACTACGAATATCACAAAAGACATCCCTATCACACCTTTATTTAATTTAAGTGTAGGTGATTTAGTGAATCACCAGAAGCCTCGAGGATAACTTAGCACTTAACCGGGGTAAGCATTATTACCCGTGCGGGAGCATGTAAGATTTGGATAATAAAATTTCAGTGTTACGTAGAAGAGGTTCTCAGGGCGAGTACTCTCAGCGACTGTTATAGTCATTTTAAGGATATATTTTGTTAGTGTTTCACTCAACACTTTTTTGTGTCAACACCTGTTTTGAGAGAGTTCTATTGACAGCTAGTGGTTTGAGATCTAGGTTCGATTCCTTTGAGGGCAGAAATTTTATACTCGGTTAGGTTGGTTGTAGGTCTTTTCTAAGCCCGCCGGGCTAGCTACCACTATCTTATCTAAGTGTGCCGCCAAAACAATAATGTTAACAAGGATTGTTGTGTTCCGGCAGTTGGAGGTAAGATAGTCAGTTCCTCTGTTGTTAAGGAATCCGGGTGTAGCTTGCAACCATCTTTGCACTAACTATTAGGTGAGATGAAGCAATAATCGAGAGCCCTCCCAGGGTGGCAGCTCCACCTATAGAAAACCGCAACTAAATTAAATTACTGGGAAAGTGGTATGTTAAGAGCAGCAAAAATAATGTACTGTGCTGTCAACGTGAAGTTTTCTCTTGATAGGGTAATCAGGCAATAGTAGTGGCCAAGATTCTATTAGTTATAGGCTAGCCTAAAACCCATAGAACTTATAAGCAGAAGCAGCGCATGAGTAGTGTTCTTCGCAGGAGTAACGTTATTAACTTTGGTAGCCGCTTACCATATGTAAAACAGAAATACTAAAATACTCAAGCCTTGTACAAGCATGCAACGTACATTTTCCTAATAAGCACTTTTCGCCTTAACCTCATTTGTCATTATTTTATTATAATTAATTTCATTTCATTTTAGTGCGAAATCAGCCATCAAGAGAGCTGCGCGTACTCATAATCATTAACATAGATAATTAGTCAAAGTGTCATATTCTTTCCAAAATATATTTCTTTCTTTTAACTAAAGTCTTGTTATTTAAATATTGTTTCGGCGTAGCCAGAACATTGGTCCTTCGAGTCTTCCGATAAGACGGGATCTCTACACGGGTTAGTTAGTGAACTGTATTCGTGTCGCGGTTCCGGTCAGCAACCTATCGGTCAAAGTGCTTTCATATCTACGTGGCTGGAAAGTGTGCAATCAAGAGACACATTTTCACCACACCGCTGTGCTATCAAGAAGCACGAACTGTGGTAGGACAAGGAGATCTCTGGAAACCAGGGGTAATCAAGAATCGCGTAGCTGGCAGCTGGCGGTCCCCTTCGCTCAAGCAAGGAGCATTTCAAGTAAGATCAGTCCTTTATTTTCTTTTATTTACCATGACAACAATCGAGGATATTTTTGCTAATCAGCAGCAAATATCTAAAGCTATAGAACATGTCCTTACTAATTTCAAGAAGGACGGTTCTGAGAGAAAAACACAGGAGTATTTACAGCGTAGGCTGGATATCCTAGATAATTACTGGCAAGAGTTTATTAACAATCATTCGAGGTTATTAGAATTTGGTGTAGAATCTCATCCTTATTCTACCAGTAATGAGTATGAACGGGTTAGGGAGAGATATGATACAATCCGAACTTACATCCAAAGCTACCAACCTATGGTGGTAGATAGGCCCAGGACGCCTGTATTAAAGCCACCAACTATATTGGGGAAGTCAACCGACTCTCGACATCCATCGCCGTCATCAAGAGGAACGGCTAGCAAAACTGAAGAAATGTTGCGGAAGCAGCAGAGCAACCTTAAGGCGTTTCAACGTACTATGGCGTATGTAGACTTAGACACTATGTCAGAAAGATGGGAATTTGACGACATATTGCGGACATTACAAACGCGTTGGGCGATAGTCGATGCGTTACATTGGGAGCTAGACAGCGAGCTCGACGGCTCTAACAAAGAGTATGAGGAGACATTCTCTAATTACGAGAGAGAATACATAAAAATAAAGAAAAACATCAACAAGAAGATGTGGTCAATGGCACACATGGAGAAGAGTACTCCGCAGATGGAAATACCTATCTTCAGTGGAAACTATAACAGCTGGGTTTCTTTCAAAGACCTGTTTACTGAAACCATCCACAATAATCCATCTATGTCGAAAGCCCAGAAAATTCAGTATCTCAAAACTAAGGTTAAAGGAGAGGCTGAGAGGTTAATACAGCATCTTAAAGTTAGCTCGGATAATTATGACGTTTGCTGGGAGATTCTAAATCAGCGGTATAATAATAAAAAACTTATATTCACATCTCACATTAATATATTATTGAATATTCCGTTAGTACAACAACAATCTATTAACCATATAAAGCGGATACATGACACTACTTTGGAATGTATCAATGCCATTAAGAATCTAGGGGTTGACGTCAGTACGTGGGACCCTTTGATCGTGCATATTCTATCACAAAAACTGGATACAGAGTCATACATGGACTACGTTGAATCTGTCAAAAAGCCAAGAGAATTGCCAGATTTAAAAGAATTTCTAGATTTTTTAGAGATGAAATTCACTACTTTGGAATCGTCACGTAGGAAGCAAGAGAACCCTACAGCTAGGTACCATGGGATTTCAATTTCTAAGCATCAGAACTTTCGCCATCCTCGGTATCAAAATGCTGCTCAAAAAGGGGATGTCGAAATAAAAAATTCGTTCGCGTCGAGTACTCGAATGATGCCACGACAAAAGAATAACAAAAATAATGTGCCTATTAGATATAGATGTTCATTGTGCAGTAGCAACGATCATGGCATTTACTTTTGTAAAAAGTTTTTATTTATGTCACCATATCAAAGACATAACATGGTAACAAAATTGAAATTATGTTTAAATTGCCTGCATAAGCATGAAAATGAATGTTTATCAGAAAGACGCTGTCGCGAATGTAATGAGTCACACAACAGCCTATTGCACGAGTCAATTACGCAACTAGGACAGGCGACAGCAGAAACTGCAAACGCAGAAGGCGCCAGCTCCTCCAACCACGAGACTGTTAACTCAAGAAAATTCGTGAAAAGTAGTTCACACGTACAGCTGTCTAATGAACCAATTGAGGTGTTATTACCAACAGCCTTAATTAAAGTACAAGGAGCTGATGGTTCTTATTATACTATGAGGGCCCTATTAGATCAGGGGTCACAAACCTCTCTAATTACTGAGCATGCGGCCCAAATATTAAGAATACCTAGGAGAAAATGCAAGGGAATCATATCAGGCGTTGGCGATAAGGAGAGCAGCTGTAAGGGTATAATTAAAATAACATGCGCTTCCCTAGTTACAGACTTTTCCTTTGAAACTGAAGCTTTGATTATGCAACATCTGATAAAAAAATTACCGAGCTGTACATTTTCTAAGCCTGATTGGTCGTATTTAGATCATATCAAGCTCGCAGATCCTGAGTTTTACCAAAGTCGACCGGTAGACTTACTATTAGGAGCTGACGTATATTCTATTATTTTATTAGATGGTCTATGTAAGTCGAATTCCACCATGACGTCTGCTCAACAAACACAGTTGGGCTGGATTTTAAGTGGTAACGTAAAAACGCTTCAATGTAACGTAGTGTTGCATGATATTGAGGACATACAGAGGTTTTGGGAAATTGAAGACATCTCGGAGACATCGGAGCTATCTTCGGCCGATCAGAGGTGTATAGATTATTATCAAGCTACCACAAAACGACGAGAAGATGGTTCATACGAAGTTAGACTACCGTTGCAATCAAATTATCAGGAAAATTTGGGACAGTCAAAACCAAAGGCCCTCGCCCAATTTTATAAATTAGAGCAGAAACTTAAACATCAAACATGTATTGCGAAAGATTACAGGCAATTTATAAATGAATATTTATCGCTCGGTCATATGATACCGGCGCCCGATTACAGTAAGGCGACACCTGAGTGTTATTTACCTCACCATTGTGTCACGCGTCAAGAGTCGACTACAACGAAATTACGTGTAGTATTTAATGCTTCAGCAAAAACGACAAGTGGCTACAGTTTGAATGACGTAATGTATCGGGGTCCCAATTTACAGCAAGATCTTCTATGTCTCATTATCAAGTGGAGACAGTACAGATTTGCTTTTACTGCTGACATCGAGAAGATGTTCAGAAAAATCTGGCTTAACGCAGAAGATCAAAAATTACAGAAGATATTGTGGCGTGATCAAGAGTCAGAAAAGTTAACAGCTTACCAGTTAGCTACAGTAACCTACGGTACTAAGGCGGCTCCTTTTCTTGCCATGATGACACTCAAGCGATTAGCATCTGATGAAAGAAAGAACTATCAGGGTAGTTCAGCACCCAGTGTGCTAGAAGAAGCATTCTACATGGATGATCTTATACATGGTGCTCATTCAAGGGAAGCGGCTAGGGAGTTTAAAAAAGAAATGATTTCTCTACTAAAATCAGGCGGATTTAATCTGAGGAAGTGGAAGTCTAACCTAACAGAGTTGATAGAAGAGATCAATTTAAAAGGCAGCAGTGATCAATCGACATTCGATTTCAAACAGCTGGAGTCGACAAAGACATTAGGTTTAGGATGGAATCCAGAAATCGATTGTTTTACATTTCAATCAAAAATTAATACCTCACTGTCAAAATATACAAAACGATCCCTTTTATCTGACATTTCAAAGTTATTTGACCCCTTGGCACCACTTACTACAAAACTGAAGATCATATTTCAAGATATATGGCGATCAAATATACAATGGGACGAGGAAGTACCGAGAGACATATACAACGAGTGGATTAAAATCACAGCTGATATAGATGTAATTAGCGACTGCCATTTGCCAAGGTGGCTAGGCATGACAGAGAGCGATAATATCGAGCTGCATGGATTTTGTGATGCTAGTAACAAGGCATATGGTTGCGTTGTTTACTGCCGGAAAAGGCGACACAACTCCACATCTATTACTTTAGTTGCTGGGAAGGCTAAGTTGGTCCCTCTGAATAAAAATATTTCACTGCCTCGCCTTGAACTGAGTGGTGCAGTATTATTATCAAAATTAATGTCAAAGTTAAAGCTATGTCTCAATAGTCACGACATCAAGGTTTACGGGTGGACGGACTCCATGGCAGTACTGGGCTGGCTGAATGGTGATGCGGAAAGATGGAAGGCATTCGTCGCTAATAGAGTGAAACAAGTCACAACTATAATGCCATCGGGCTGTTGGCGATATGTAAAGTCTAACGACAACCCAGCCGACTGCGCCAGTCGAGGCATTACGGCTTCTCAACTAAAGGAACATAATCTTTGGTGGCAAGGCCCCGAATGGCTACCATCTTACCAGCCGACGATTGAAGAGAAAGAGAAAAAATATTCGACTAACATGGATATTCGTAAAATTAATATAGTTAATATGACTAATATAAGTTACAAAAATACTATAGTACAGCAGCTATTAACTGATTATAGCTCCTTATCAAAATCAATTAAAATATTAAGTTGGATTAGAAGATTTATTCATAGATCAAGTAAACAAAACTATTTATCTTTAGATGAGTTACGTGAAGCCAAGATGATTATAATTAAGGAAGTACAATTAGCAGAATTTGAGAAAGATATAAGCAATTTAAAGCGAAGTAAATGCATAAGCGGGGAAAGTAAACTATCTGCTTTAAATCCCATATTAGATGAACGCGGGGTACTGCGAGTAGGAGGCAGGCTACGACATGCCAACATAGACCCTGAGACAAAGCACCCTATCATTATACCAAATAATACTAGATTAGCGGACCTTATGATCGATGAAGCACATAATCTCACTTACCACGGTGGACCACGCTTAACTATAGCATTTATGAGGCGCAAGTATTGGTTGATTGGCGGTATCAAGGCCACCAAAAAGCGACTTCGTCTTTGTGTAAAATGTAGGAAGTATACTCCCGACCATCACCATCAACTTATGGGAGACTTACCACCGTCGAGGTCGAATCCATCTCGCCCCTTTTATCATACGGGGGTTGATTATACTGGCCACGTCCTTATCAAAGCCAACAAGGGCCGTGGAATCAAGACCACTAAAGGGTATGTGGCAGTATTCGTTTGTATGGCTACGAAAGCCGTACACCTCGAACTGGTGTCGGATTTAACAACTTCTACTTTTTTGGCGGCCCTGCGTAGAATGGCAGCTAGGAGAGGGACCCCTGGTCACATTTACAGTGATCAAGGGACTAATTTTATAGGGGCTAATAAGGTGCTACAGCAAGAATATGAATGCTTACAACAAATATTTAATAAAGATTTTATGTCCGAAGTTACAAACATGGGTATTCATTGGCACTTTAATGCTCCTTCGTGGCCATCAGCAGGTGGGTTATGGGAGGCTGCGGTCAAAAGCCTCAAACACCACTTGAAACGTGTAATAGGTGAGCAGAGACTCACGTTCGAAGAGTATAGCACTCTGTTATATCAACTAGAAGGATGCTTAAATTCAAGGCCGTTATGTCCTTTAACAGAAGATCCTAGTGACTTAGACGTCATCACACCATCCCACTTCCTAGGAAGTGGCCCAACGTTAACGATTTACGAGACAGAAAGAGATTTGAGGACAAGATGGACATTGACTCAAACAATATTCAAGGATGTTTGGGACCGGTGGAGTAACGAGTACCTCACTCAGCTCGGTGCAAGGAGTAAGTGGAGAAAACCGCAACGCAATATCAAGGAGAATGATGTTGTAATAATTAGAGATAGTAACCTCCCGCCAGGGAAATGGGCCTTAGGCCGCGTAGTGCAGTTACATCCTGGATACGACGGCTACGTCAGAGTGGTTACCCTCAAAACTAAAAACGGTGTCATCCAGCGCCCTATCGTCAAACTTTCGATCTTGCCAGTCATGGACGAAACTCAAGATTGTCAAGAACAAGCTACAAATCAAGCGAAACAAAACTTCAGCTCAGACAAGAAGCAAGGAAGTTGTAATTTGACAGTAATTTCAAAAAATAGAAAACCATATTCCTTTACATCTATAGCTCTATCTTTGTTATTATTTTTCATGACAATAATTAGTACATCACAATGCGCATATAATATGACACCGCTACAGAATAAAGGTCTTTATTTCGATAGCATTACGAATATGCATATAATTCGAGACGACTGGCGCCTAGTCGTCTACCATAACACAAGTCCTTATCAGCAAGGTAATAATGTATTAAGAAATTATATACACTACTTAAACCAATTATGTCTGAACATAAAGGATCAATCGCATTGCGAAGGGATCATGTTGCAACTACAGCACGAGTTCGCGGAACTGCAACATTATAATAAAATATTATTAATGAACGGTAATTCTAATACGAGCACGCGTCGTCGGCGCGGATTGATCGACGGTATAGGCTACGTTGCAAATAGCTTATTTGGAGTACTTGACCAACGTTTTGCTGAAAAATATGAACAGGATATAAACTTAATAAGAGAGAATCAGAAACATTTGGCGTCTCTTTGGCAAAATCAAACCTCTGTCGTGGAAGCCCAATTTAATTTACTAAAACGTACGGGAGAAATTATGGAGAGACATCATAAAATAGTAAACAAAAAATTAAACATATTAAATGACAATGTAAATCAGATAAGAATTGCTGTCCAGAACATTTCCCTGACGAATGAATTTATCAGTACTGCAATGATGGCAAATAATGTTCTATCGAATCTCAGAAATACCCAGCAAACATTATTAGATACAATCACCAACGTTTATAATGGAAAATTTAATATACATTTGTTATCACCAGAACAGTTAAGACAAGAATTGAATGTTATAGCAAGACAACTCCCGAAAGATTTATCGTTACCAGTAGATAATTACGAATTTTATGAGATATACAATTTGCTACAAGTCAGAGCCCGTATGACAGGTTTATATTTAATATTTGAGATTAAGATCCCACTTATAAGTAGAGATACATTTGAAATATTAGAAATTATTTCGATTCCACATGCGACGGAAAATGTCCTATTTTCCGTCGAGACCGTTATTGTTCCAATAGCTAAGTACGTCGCAATGAATTTGAAGAAAGATGCATTTATCCCACTATCTGACAAAAATCTGGACTCTTGTTTACGAAGAGATCCCAAAACAGTGTTGTGCCCGTTGAAAGGGCCCATTTATAACATCAAGGACGATCAGAGTCTATGCAAAAGGAAACCTTACTCAAGGATATGTCAGACGATTAGCAGTTCGTGTAACAACAAATGGACCGAATTAAACAAATTAAATACATATTTGTATTTTTGCTGCGACCAGTGTCAACTAAAGTTGCTTTGCGAAGATCAAATTACCGCAATGCAAATAACTCGCGCGGGCCTATTCAATGTCGACCAAGGCTGCATTATAAAATCAGCTGATTTCCTTGTTTACTCGCACAGACAAAACGTAAATAAACTAAGCGTAAGTTCGGATATACAAGCGTTTGAAATTTCACCTATAAATCACATAATTAATACCTCCTTACCCGAAATATTTAACTCAAAGAATGAATCAGATAGTGACAATTTGATCAATAACCTCGAATTCCAAAGAATCAAGAAAGAGCTAGAGATTATGAAAAATAGTAAGCCCTTGTTAGAAAAGGTGTCTTATCATGACGTACATCATTATGCAGCCATTTACATAATATTCGCGGTGGTCGCGATCGTTGTGGCTGTTCTCGTTTGGCGACGCTGTAGGCGAGCGCCTGCAGCATCATCTGCGGTGCGGGAGACCGCGCCGGCAGCACCTGTGGCGGCGGCAGCGGAGCGGGCGGCCCCGTCGGCCGTGACCCGCTCCAGAGTCAGCGAACAGTGTAGTGAAAGTGAGAGTGATGTGAATCAGTGTAGTGTGATAGAGCTCGAAGAGTTCTCAAAACAAAGTGCGCGAGTGTCGAAATTAAATAAAAGCACCTCGCCTGTGCTTCGGTCGTACCTACCTTCGGTATAGGTACCCGTCAAACTAATATGTTTATAGTTAAGATTATTGTATATTATGTCATTTTGTTTAGATTAAATATTAACGATAGATACTAACAAAAAGCATGTTAATTTTAATGCAAATATTGTTCAATCACCTTATACTTAGCTATAATATTTACACTCGATCATTAGAACTATCTAACTAACCCTTACTTTCTCGCCCGGGAAGATGTACAAGCATGCAACGTACATTTTCCTAATAAGCACTTTTCGCCTTAACCTCATTTGTCATTATTTTATTATAATTAATTTCATTTCATTTTAGTGCGAAATCAGCCATCAAGAGAGCTGCGCGTACTCATAATCATTAACATAGATAATTAGTCAAAGTGTCATATTCTTTCCAAAATATATTTCTTTCTTTTAACTAAAGTCTTGTTATTTAAATATTGTTTCGGCGTAGCCCGAACAAGCCTTTTCTCATAGTTAAACCTCAGGCCTCAGGACAACAACGTAACTATAATAATACCAAGTGATTTTTCCTTGTTTTCGTTACGACCATTTGCATTGCCAGCTTTTTTGTTGACTAGTAGTGTAATGAAGTCGGTTAAAAAGCATTATAAATTCTAGGGTTACTTTGTCAAATTACATCAAAATTCGTTAGCAACTCTTCGAGGCTTATCAAATATCATATTATTCTGTGCTAACATCTAATATATAAAAATCTCGTGGTGTTTGTTATCGAACTCATCCGAATCGGCTACACCGATTTTAATGTATTTTTTGTAAATAATAATAGTATAAGTCTGATAATAGTCGTAGGCTATATTTTATACCCCGAGATGATAAGGGTGCCCCGATTTTTTAATTTTTTTTTATGGCAAACGAACGTTTACCGAATCAGATAGTAATAATGTAGAATGACAAAGGTTTGGTAAGCACATAAGTAAGCATACAGGACTCATGTGTTGTACAATTTATTGTGTAAGACCCTTATAACCACATGAAATGCAATAAAGTTTTTAAATTTGAAGTTGAATTCGAATTTGAATAAGTCGCTAGACATCAAACCAGGGTATGCCTTAAAAGCCCTTACTCAAATATTTCAAAGATCCATACCCTCAGAAATCTACAAAAACACACGATAAAAAGTTAAAAAGACCGAACGTTACCCTACATCGGCGATATATCATAAGTTTAAACGGAACGGCGAGCCAAAGGTTTTATTTTACTTCGGAACAAATTTATCGTTTCCAACTTCCTGTGTGTTTGTGGTTCACCGGGATATATCTCTGCCGGTATTTATACCGGTTGGCATATCGCTACCGGTATTTACTGATGCTTATCGAGCTTTAATGGATTGTTAACATTAATGGGTGATTATGAAGGTGTATTATGAAATGCTTTAGAATTTATTGACTTTGTGTGAAGTGTGACAGATGTAACGCTTACATGATGTCAAGGCACAGTAGCATTACAGTACACACGACGTTAATGATGTGAGTGACAAAGACCGCAAATAATATAAACTAATATAGCTTCACCGAAAACTAGCGCCATGACGATTCCATCGTCGCAGGCCGCAGCATAGATAAAATGAGTGGCGGCTACTTGGTGAATAAATTCTATTTTGTACCTTTTTTGTGTGATAATATCTTAAGATAACTATTGTTAATTTATCTCTCCTGCTTTTCTAATTATATAGAATTAATCTCCAAAAATTCACGTTTTTAAAACAAGACCTTACAGAGATACATTTAAACTAGTAAAAGCTGTGTATAAGGCAAAGGATATTAAAAAAAAGAAATACCAACTAGAAACGTCTACAGCTGGCAAGACGATCAAAAGGTCGAAATGAACTGTAAAAATACTCTTGATCTGGAGATAACATAGGAATTACTAAAAATAGATTCCTATTGAATGTAAAGAGAGGTATGAATTAAATTCAGCCCAAAATGGAAAAAGCACTTGAAGATTATAAAATTTGTGTTCATTAAAAATATATAATAATATGTTTCATTCCTTTAACTTGGGTTCGTTTAAAACTGGCGAGATAAGGCCAGGTGGAGGCGGCTGAAACAGTATGTTTATCCTGCAATAGCTGTCTTCGCATACCTATGGATTCTTCGGACTGTTATAATTATTGAAACACTTCATATCAAGTGTTATAATAAATCAACTAGTCCGAATTTTAGGATTGCAAGCCTAAGTTTGCATTGGCCGGTAGTGCTACTCTGTTAAATTATATTTTACTCGTGCTATGTAATACTAAAGAATGAAAAACTCCAGTTCTAATGACCAAAATTCTATAACCAACCTGTACGTTCCCTGAATTTGTTTGTGTTGTTTGGAAGTATCGACTTCCAAACAATGGAAAATAACTTTCAAACGGAAAACCACAACACTATGTCACATAAAACAACTATGAAACATTTTACTGCCCAACAAATCCTGCAACATATTGTAACAATATGACTTAAGGAGTACCTCAAGGTATAAATCTGGGTCCCTTGTTTTATAATGTAATTTGAATTGATAGATAAACTCCTTTGAGGTTACGGTTTGATAATTTGCATAGAAGGGTTATGTAAAAGGGCAAAGTGAGGTAGTATTGATACGATCGAGGAGTTAAGGCACTTACCATAGTTTTACTGTCTTCTAACAGTCATAAAATTGTGAAATACTACAACTGTGGAGACGGCGTTGTTACGGCGATTTGAGGATTTCATAGCCTATTAAGTTACGATACGATACAAAGTCTGACGATAGGACGAAGTAAACAAAAATATCTTACTTCTTAACCAGTCTTTTACTCGGAGCTTGAATAAATCCTTCTCTTTTTCACCATCGCAAGCGTAACTAAGTAGACTTTAACCATGGATATTTCAGAGAACCTTCCCCGTTTTACAGCATTGTCCCAAGGATACATTTTTTTTCAAAGTTTGACAGCATAGTCCTAAGGTTACAATTTTATTCCATTAATTTTTTATAAGAGTTTAGAGCTGCAAATGGAGTGTAAATCCACGACCAACTAACGATACCAAATTGTTTAATTTTAAAATTTCCGCCTCTGTGGTCTAGTGGGTGAGGCTAACTACCTCGGATCTAGAGGTCCGGGGCTCAATTCCCGTGGGGCAGAATTTTTCTGCTCGGTTTGGTTGGCGGTAGGACTTTTCGAAGTCAGCCTGGCTAGCTACCACCATCCTACTTAAGTCTGCCGCCATGACAATAATGTTAACATCATTGTTGAGTTCCAGCAGTTGTAGGAAAATTATCTGGTTGCTCTGTGGTTGAGGAATCCGGGTGAGAAAGACGAAGATGGAAGCGAGCTTTCCATCTTCGGCTTGTGATGCCATAACAAAACTGCAAATAAAAATGATAATTCTTAGTGCTTATGTCATCAAATATTTATTATATTTAATTTATTTTATATTTTTTTATATTTCTTATTTATTTATTATTTTGATAACCGGCTGGTCGAGCGGTCTGTATCCCTTGGTATACAGGCTACTCGGTCAAGAGGTCCCGGGTTCGAATTCCGGCAAGAGCAAATTTTTGTATGATAAGCACGAGAATAATGTTTACGAGTCATGGATATTTTATATGTTTATTTAGTATATTTCTAGTATTTAAATACATATTATTATCATTATTTTCTCCGTGATCTAGTATCCATAACACAAGCTCTTAATGATGCTAACTTTGGGCTAGATAATAGGTGTGAGTGTATGATTGTATGAATATTATTATTAATAATATTATTTAAAAGATAACTAGAATATCACCACTATTGGAACCACAGAACTTAACGCCACAAATACAGTTGAAATCGAAGCATCTAGTAACGAACGTATTGGTAAGAATGAACCGACTGTTGCGGAAGGCAACAAAACAAACAATGCCCTACTGATTACAGCGGAATTGCCGGTTCGATACTACGGAGCCAATCGCTGCGAGCATTCTTAGCCATTGAGCCACGCAAATACGGCTGGAGTATGGCGGCTATGCTGCGGACGAGATTGTAGCGATAGTTGAAGGAATATGATGCTTATTTCTGTGAAACCGTAAGCTTCTTTTTAAATCTACGCGTACAATCTATTTATTTAAGAAAAATAAAAACTTATATTGTAAATCAATTATTGCGTTAATTTTATTAAATTTGTAGGCGGCTTCTATCATACACATTTCATTTTAATTACCAAATGTTGTTTTAAGAAAGAATCGAGTTCATGGGCTATTGAAATGGCAATAGTTGTCGCCGTCCAATATGGATGTCAAGATAAATATTTCTTATTATATGGAAAAGATTTTGTATCTTTTCAATTCCAATCAAACAACAGTTTTCTGTTTGTATCAAAATATAATGAGTCATTTTCTTTAGTGGTTAATCGTTTTAGTAATTATTAAGTTACATCTCTGAATAGTAAAATATGCATGTATGCTCCTTGCCGTTTTCGGTTACGGCAAGTTATCAAGAGCTGCCGTAACTGGAAATGAACTTGTGCTTTATTGAAGCAAAACTCGTGAAAGGAACTATAAAGTTTGTGTCCAATAAAAGAAAGAGTATGAATTAAAATTGAAACTGTTTCTTGGCACAAACTTACCACTGAATTAATTGACCAATATATTTTTAGAAAGGAATTTACCAGAAAATTGGGGACATCATCTTGAGCCATTATACATCCTACCGCTGGGCAAAGCCCTTCCTACATGAGAGAACCACATAAGGAGTTTGTTAGTAACTGTAACGACCGGGACTAACGGCTTAATGTACCTTGCGTGCTTCTCAAGGTAGGGGCGAAGGGGCCCGAAATCACAATTTCGATTGACTCATCAAATAGAAACAATTTTTACGTGACTATAAATCTTTAATATGAAAAGAAAATGCGAATTGTTTTATGGTTTACCACTGATTTTATGACTAGGCGTGTGTTATATGTTGATCAGTTTTTAAGCTAATTAGAAAAGTTGCAGCACTATATTTTTAGTTGCTTAAATTATATTGAGATTTACTTATTTTCATTTGCATTATTATAATATTGTAGTAAGTACTTCAATCGTGATTGTTCGTTAAAACAAGACGTAAATAATTCAATTGTTAAAATGTTAAATCATAAAAGATATTACAATTTTAGGCTACATTTTCATGTGTCAAATTACTTGAATAAAGAAGATCAATATATACTGTCCTTATATAACACGTGCGTATCCTCGTCGTAAAAAAAAATCTAAACGCCCTACAAACAATACACATTAAATGAGCCTTCCCGAAAGACAAATCTCACTCCCGGAACACTGACATACTAATACGAAGTTTGTACAGACATGCTTTTATGAAAAGCAATTTCTGCCCACACACAACCATATACCTCGTTCACCAACATAAGTCCATCTGTTTTGAAGCGGTTATCACAAGAGAAGGAGATATTGATATTGAACTCAATACCGTTGACAATAGAGATTTAATTTTATTGTTGTTTTCGTATCAAACAATGTTGGGAATTCGTTTATTGTTTCTTACGTTACGCTGTAAGTTGTACACTGAAGTAAATAATTTGAGTGCCGTCGAGTGTTGCCTGTTTTGTTTTTATTAAAAGTAATGGCATTTTCCTAAATGATACTGTCTCCCCTTCATTCTAAACAATTTAAAGTAGACAGATAATTCCGTTCGAAGTTTGAAACTGATAAACAAACATAATTTAGATTAATGTGCTTCTCAAATGATTTTTGGCATGTTACATTGACACTTCTTTGTAGAATTCAAAAAGTATTTGTAATTGATAGTAATATATTAGGGGACACTTGAAAGTTCATTTGAATTTTCAAAGCTGTAAAATAAACTTTCACTTTTTTCTTTCTTGGCACTAAGTTGTTTCCAGAAACAATTGAAAGTGAAGCACTGACTCCAAAAAAATATGTTTCTAGGGGGTATGTATCTACTTAGATTTAACTATTTTATCGTTTCTAGTGTTTTGAAGTCGGTTTTTAATTTTATTTAAAAAAAATATGTAGGGTCGTCTGGGTAGGTACCACCGCCTTTCTTATTTCAGCCGTGAACCAGTTCGCTGTGTTTCGGATTGAAAGGAAAGGTAGCCAGTGTAATTACTGGGCATGGACGCCATTTCATCTTTTTTTTTTATACAACTAGATGACAAACAAGCTGACGGCCCACCTGATGGTAAGTGGTTACCGCCGCCTATAGACACCTGCAATAACAAGGAAAAGTCACTTGATATTGCAGGTGCGTTGTCATCCTGGGGCCTAAGATGAAATGCCGTCAATGCCCAGTAATTAGGCCCCAGGATGACAACGCACCTGCAATATCAAGTGATTTGTCCTTGTTGTTGTAACCGCTTACAATCAGGTGGGCTGACGGCCCACGGCTTGTTTGTCATCTAGTAGTATAAAAAAAATTCATCAGATGATTATGGTTTGTATAACCTTATTGTTAACTTTAATCTAACCAGCTCACGTTTCACTTATATCTTTTACACCTAAGTATATACCTTAAGGCCATCGCCTCGATGGCCAGTGACCCTTGAAGACAATCGGTAAAGGTTAATTAAATTCAGAGGTTCCATGTAATGTAATTTGCACTAAATTTAAATGTTGGATTAGAAATTTCTTGAACTTGTTTTATTCTAAACTTTGAGTTGAAAGCATCACTTGGAAGACTTGAATTTAAACTACTTGAATTGTAATTTTAGATAATTATAGCTACGGCAATGCTAGTTAATTAATTTTACAATTACCTCTAGTAATTTGCTTAGGCTAGTTTCAATTTTGCTCATTTAAGAATTCATTAAATAACAAGTTTCTATTTCAACCCCCGACGAAAAAACAGGGGTGTTCTAAGTTTGACGAGTCTGTCTGTGTATCTGTGTGTCTGTCTGTGGCATAGTAGCTCCTAAGCAAATGGACCGATGATGATTTTGTTTTTTTTTCGTTTGAAATCTGACGTGACTGGGATGATTTTTAGCTATAACTTATGGTTCCGGCGTTTGATGACTTTCAGCGCGTTTTCTACATAACAAAAGAGTTTTACTAACTTTTACAGATCCGATTGATTTGAAATTTGGTGTACTGTCACTTTAGTCACATTCCCATGACATACTAACCTTGAGCTGATCCTTTACCATTAAAAAAGTCTGCGAGATGCTTAATTCTTCAGAAACTTACAGCAGATATAGCGTGTTTGGGCTCTTATGAATAGTCTCAATGAGATGGTGTTAGATAGCAGATTAATGACGCCGGGAGTTTACTTATTTTTTTTTATTTTGTAATCATCTAAATAACTGAAAATATATTTATCACCTGAGAACAAAATTAATTATTGAATGAATGTTCTGCTCAGCTTATGCCGAGGCAGAATACCAGCGTCGAAGCACTATGTGCCTGTACCCATTACAATTTTTTTTTTCAGTGTACCTATTTAACCCTACATACGCACTTACCACCGAAAGATTATTTAGAATTTACTAATGTGGAAATGTTGAGATCCGCAGGAGAACTAAGGTCGCTAACATAGCCCAAAGAATTGCGAGTCTCAAGTGGCCGTGGGCAGGTCATATTGTAAGGAGGACTGACGGCCGTTGGGGCGGAGAGGTCCTCGAGTAGCGGTCGCTTGTGGGGGGCGTTGGTAGGCCCCCCACAACGTGGACCGATGATCTGGCAAGGGTCACGGGAAGCCTTTGGTTGAGGGCAGCGCAAGACCAGGTTTGGAGATCCTTGGGGGAGGCCTATGCCCAGCAGTGGGCGTCTGAATGTGGACGATGAATGTGTACGGTCAAAATACAGTAATACCCCGACTTACACTACCTCGACATACGCGGATTCGGAGTTACACGATTTTTTAATTTTCTCGTCTATTCGTCTTTTGTGTGAACGCCGCGCAATCGAGGTCAAGCGGCGTTTGTTTTTGACGAAAATTACTAGCATGCTACAAGGAGATATTGACTCATCAGACAACTTTTTTACATTTCATGAAACGTTCAACATCAAAATAGCTTCGGATTGTATTTACACAGTTTATTATACTATAATTTGACAATTAGTTACATATTTATTTCCTAAATTATCGATTTATTTAGTCTCCGGTCCTCATTAATACTTTGTACCCCGACTTACGCGAATTCGACTTACACGAATAGCGCTCAGTCCCACCTATCGCATAACTTCGGGGTATTACTGTACATTAAATTCCAATTCAAATTTCTCTTATTTCTGTATCGCATTATTCAACCTCTATTCGAATTCCCATTGTCAGTCCGATTCATTTACCGAATCCAAATGAATATGATTAGGCCCTCGTCAAATTACACCCTCGCTGTCTACATAAATCTTACATTTCAGACGCACGCGATGGCGTCATAACTTAGTAGTTATGGGACATTTCTGACAAGTGTGATTTGATTTATTTTTGGCAAAGCACCGATTATAGTTCGGCGGTTTAATGGAGTTATCCTGTTACGTAATTAGGATGAAATAATGTCGAGTAGGGGCGCTATAAAATATTCCTGGTTTAAAGCGTTTTACTTTTAACTAAAGTACTTTTTTATTAATAATACTCTTTATTGCACTTAAGACAAACAAAGGAAGTTACATGTAATAGACATTTGCAAGGGTGGAATTGTCTCCAAAAGTGATGTCTTCCAGCGAATCTATGGATGAGTGAGTAATGCCCAAGGTGCTCCGAGCGTATAAAGGCTGCAGCAACCGTTTACCACCAGGTGGGCCTTTTTGAAGAACCCCATGCTATACTTGTTCCACGATGCTTTTACAAGGAGCTCATTCCACAACCTGATCAGAGAAAATCAAGTGAGTCAGTAAAAATACCTATTGTTTATATTTAAAAAACCGTTTGATGCTGGACGGAATAAATGAAAGAACTCAACTCAAAAGTTATTGTCTTGAAAAGCAAAGAATACTTGATTCTACGTTTTGCACAGAAGCATCAGAAATTGCTCTTTATTTGAATTTGAAAATAGACAATGTTTTGATTTGAAACGAAAGTTTTCACTGCGAGAGTCAATTGTATTCAATTTTACAAGATTGAAAAATATAAAAAATGTGACATAACACTAAAACAAGCGCATTCTCCAACAAATAGCATACTTTGTTTTATGATTGGCTTAGTGAAACTCGTCCTGCAACTCCCCCGAAGGCCGAAGGGTTAGCTATTATATTTTTTTGTGATAATTATAAAAATGTATTTTTTGACGGTTTAAAAGTGCTTCTTTGTAGCCTATTTAAATAAAACATTTTTTCTTTCTTTTTTCTATTTACCATCGAGTTAACCAGCTAAAAGTCCCAGGACGACCGTAGACGGCGAAGTTGTAAGGCATATGGAAATATTTGTGATCTAATTTGATGACAAACAAGCTGACGGCCCACCTGAGGTAATTGGTTACCGTTGCCTATAGACACTTGCAATAATCAGGAAAAAATCACTTGGAATTACATGTACGGTATCATCCTGAGGCCTAATATGGAAAGCCTAATAATTACACTGGCTACCTTTACCTTCGATCCGAAACACTGCGAACCGTTTCACGGGTAAAATAAGAAAGCCAAAGCCTACCCAGACGACTCTTCATACAGGCAAACCACCTAGTAAACCTAGGGATGAATAATTATTAGGATGAGCCACCTTTATGTTCATTTAACTTTTGAAGTATTCCACTACAAAATCCAGGATCGGGGCTACATAATTTTTTAAGCTACTTACTACTAAATAACTATATTAAGACTTTTAAGATGCGAAATGTGGCTCCTCAATCTAAACATACATGATTTATTTATTTATTTAGATTGGGCAGAGCCTATTTAGCTTGGGTTAGTAAATTTACAAAACTAGATTTAATTGGTGGAGCAATGCAAGCAGCAACACAGAAAAGCTAATACCTATACTTGAGCCAGCTTAGCTATAGCAGAATGAATTTAAATAAACCATTGTGTATAGGTTTATCTCTTTCACTCGCTTTCTTGCTCATCACTCATACAAAAAGGACAGTGGTTTGCTTACATATATTATTTTCCTAAGTTAACTGAAGTATATGTATTTTAACCGACTTCAAAGACGAGGAAGTTCTCAATCCGGTTGGTATGTTTTTTTTCTATATATGTAAACCGATTACGGCGAGATTTTCTGATCCGATTTACGTGATTCTTTTTTTGTTCGATGCGGAATAGTTGCCATTTGATCCCATAAAAAAAATTAAAATCATTTGGGTAGTTTGATTTTAAATAAAAAAAACTGAAATGAAAAAGTCATCTACGTATGCGAAATTGCAGATTTTTGCTTTTCTATGACTTTTTAGTGAAACGATACGACAGTAGAAAACAATGTAAGCTGACGGTCACCGATCTAGATTTGACCTTAAAAAGTAATCACTAAAAATTTTGTGAAAGGCACCTAGAAACTAATTTTTTTGGGTTTGTGCTAAGTTGTTTCCAGAAATAATAGAACGTGAAGCGCCGACTCAAAAAAATATGTATCTAGGTGATGAGTACCTACTTAAATTTAATTATTTTATCCTTTTCAGTTTTTTGAAGTCGGTTTTAATTTTTATCTAGTTGATTTGTACTCATTATAATCTACTGTGATCATTACTTGATTACAGTGATGAATACTACTTACTAGTTATTAGTATAATTAATTGAATTTGATTTTAATGGCAATTACTTAAATAAGAAGTGGTAGGTATTCATCATGTTAAATTAGCTAACTGATAACATATAATCATCTATCTAATACCAACTCATTGAGACTGTTCTTATGAGCCCAAACACGCTATATCTGCTGTAAGTTTCTGAAGAATTAAGCATCCCGCAGACTTTTTGATGGTAGAGGATCAGTTCAAGGTTAGTATAGCATTGGAATGTCGCCGAAGTGGCCAGTACACCAAATTGCAAAAACCCTTTATAATGTAAAAAAAAGAGCTGATAGTCATCAAACGCCTGAACTGATCTTCGTAAAGTATAGCTAAGAACTATCGTAATCACGTCAGCTTTCAATCAAAAAAACTGAATCAAAATCGGTCCATTCGTTTAGGATCTACGATGCCACATACAGACACACAGATAGAGACTTCAAACTTATAACACCCTCTTTTTTCGTCGGCGGTTAAAACAGAGATCATAATGTTGATGTTATGTCAAAAACAAGATCGGATAGACTGAATATTGGGTTTCTATTGTATTGGGGAATCAAGGTAATGTAAAAGTGCTTAGAAGATAGCAATAAGTAAAAAAAAACAAAGAATACTGTAGTAACTTGACAAGGCTCTCGATTCCACTCACTCAGCCAATGAACTTAAATCGATAGGAAAACAAACAACTTAATGAGTTTCTCGATTCTATCTCTGTATATTGTCTCTTGCTTTATATTTTTCGGTCTTTTTATTCTTCTTCTGTATTTCCATTTTCAATGTACGCATCTTTCTCTTCCCAATTCACCTTTTCATTTGATGTCCATGACAGTAACTACTGGTGACAACTATGGCCAAACTCGTTAGATATTGAAAAAAGACGGGACGCCATTTCTCTGTTGGTCTTATGCGTTTTTGCAACCGGATCAATACCTGTTTAAAAAATTTATAGCGGAAAAAGATTAATGGAATGTAATTAATAGTATTAGTAACAATTTTTAGCTATTAGAACAGTATTTCAACAGGTGGAAGTTTTCCATAAATCTTGAGAATTCTACTTTCTGTTCAACAGAAACTACACTACTATACTTTATCAATATCAGATCCTATACGGGAAGAAACAACAATGTCAATTTCAATCTACCGATAAGTAGTCTTTGCCACCATTTCGTTAGATACTATTTTCCTTTATCAGATTTTGAAAAACGTACCATTTTCACAAAACGCCGTGATGATATTAATACAAACGTTCGTGAGAGCTTTCCAAAAAAGGGGTTCGCATGTTTGCCAGCAAAGGCGCCGGCGTTCGCTCTATTTGTATATGAAAATTGTGCCTAATCCGTATTTGTTCAGCCCGTACCCGCAAACATGGTGGAAACGGAATAGTAGGTCAACTTTAGACGCGCACGAATCTAGACCTCGCTGTGTGCTCGCATTGTGAACGAAACGGCACATCAAGTGATCCTCCTTTCAGTTTGTACTTGCTTTATTTGATAGTTATAAGTTCAGAAATCTTAAGTTTAGTTGCTTTGATATGTTCAACGGCGATTGAAGTTGTCCTAAAGTTCTTACTTCACTGTATCGCATACATGTATCGCATTGAGAAATGAATATGTAACGGTTTTCCCATGTATAGTTTTGGATGTATATTTATTGATAGGACTCCATTTTTAATTTGGCTTTTGAAATGAAATTTGAGATTCGAAAACTGGAATATAAAACTGACACGAAACTTGAACGGATCACTCGCGTTTTTTAGATGTATTATTTTTATTTTATTCGTAAACTTAAGTAAGTCTTCTCATCACCAAAGTATTCGTTACGTTTGTTATGAAATAATATTGTAACATCTAAATTAATGCCAGTTTAAATGAGAAGGGCATGCGAAAATATATTCCGTCCGTGCGGTGACGGATTAAGAATACAATTCACCGCCCCATTTCTTACCGTGGGTGTCGTAAGAGGCGACTAAGGGATTACCGAGCTACCAACTGCTCGTCTGGTGGTAGGGTCTGAACACCCGTCTGGTTAGTGACCACCGTACGCATGGCGTAAAACCCGCCAAGTGACCACTTGTGGTCGCGTTCCGGGATCAGTCAGCGTACAACCAGAGCTTGGGGAGTCGTTGCGGCGATGGATGCGGTCAGTGACGGCTTCCGTCTAACCAGAGCCAGGTGGACTGCATTGACCCGCCGATCAGGGAGACCCGAAGAAACGGCTGTTCCGCTGGCCGCCCGTGGTACAGTACAGGGGCCCAAGCGAACCTAACCAGTTCGTGAGGCTGCCCTATCATGCCACGCATAATCTTGGGGTGGTCCGTCGTGCCGGTTGGTGACCGGGTGGTGGGGTCCCGGCGGCCATTCCCGGGGGGGTTCGGGGGCCCTTCCGTTCGGCGGGTCAGCGCTTCTCTACTGTCGGCTATTACCTGGGGAAACAGGCCTCACGCTTTGACCGTATATATCGCGGCAACGTCCCCCCAATTCACGCCTCTCCTCCTTCATCATCTACTATGGCAGCGCTCAAAAACAGTTCCGGTCGTTCAGCGGTACACACCCCCACCACAACCACGCTGTTTGAGGTCGGGCTCACTAACATCCGTGGGCTCCATGCTAACCTCAATGCCGTCCACCAACATCTAGAGACGGCTCGACCCGAAATGCTGTTTTTGACGGAGACGCAAATACTCCGCCCGGCAGACACTAGCTACTTGGATTACCCCGGCTACGCTCTTGAAGAGTCCTTCAAAGCGAAGGCCGGGGTATGCTTGTTTGTCCGGGCGGATGTTTGCTGTCGCCGTCTGCGCTGTTTGGAGGACCCTTCCTACTCTATTCTTAGGGTGCATGTGGACCTGGGCACACATTGCCGAATCTACGTGTGCCTCTATAGATCCCACAGCGGTGACATGGAGACAACTCGACTTTTCGAACATCTTAGTCGGGTGGCAGATGTTGCGCAGGAGCAGTTTCCAACCGCGGAATTGGTGTTTTTAGGGGACTTCAATGCTCACCACGAGTCGTGGTTAAGTTCCTCTAAAACTGACCATGCTGGTAGAACTGCCCACGCTTTCGCTCTCACGCACGACCTGACCCAACTGGTAAACCAGCCCACCAGGATTCCAGACATTGTCGGTCACGCGCCCTCATTGTTGGACCTTCTGCTGACGACTCGCCCGGATGGATATCGGCTAGAGGTTCATGGTCCTTTAGGAACATCAGATCACTGCCTGGTATCCGCTGGGGTGCTACGGGCGTCGCCACCGGTACCTATGGTTGCCAAACGCCGCATCTGGCACTATGCGTCGGCAGATTGGGACGGTATGCGGGATTACTTCGCATCTGTCCCTTGGAGGCAGCGCTGTTTCAGTGAGCTGGACCCGAACGCTAGCGCTACTGCTGTTGCTGATGAGATCATGTTAGGGATGGAGTACTATATCCTTCACTCCGATCTCATCAGTAGGGGTAGGCGTAACCTCTGGTTCAACCGCGATTGTGCCTTAGCTGTTGAAA
The DNA here is from genome assembly GCA_947347705.1 of Nymphula nitidulata. Taxonomy (NCBI): domain Eukaryota; kingdom Metazoa; phylum Arthropoda; class Insecta; order Lepidoptera; family Crambidae; genus Nymphula; species Nymphula nitidulata. Next base: position 1,623,036 of record OX374620.1, read on the forward strand.
ACAAACAGTCGGCATACCGCGCTTGGATCAGGGGCCGAGCTTGCGGGGATCCCAACATTGACTCACTGAAAGCAGTCTATAACAACGCCACCAAGTCCTGCAAGAGGGCATTCATCATAGCGGATGCACAGCGCGTTGCACGAGTTGGCCAAGAACTTCTTACGCATCCTATGGGAAGCCGTAGCTACTGGCGTCTGGCCAAAGCCGTGCAATCCAACTTCTGTCAACCCTCGCTGCCCCCGTTGAGATGTTCTGACGGCTCGCTAGCTCACAAGCCGCAAGAGAAAGCCGATCTCTTGGTAAAACTCTTTGCTGCTCACTCCCGAATCGATGACTGCAACTTACAGCCACCAACACTCTCCCACTGTGGCCACACAATGCCCGATATACGTATTAGGCAATGTGATGTACGTGCGGAGCTTCAGTCAATCGACGTCCGGAAAGCTAGTGGACCTGATGGCATTCCAGCGATAGTACTGAAAAACTGCGCAGCGGAGTTGTCTCCTGTCTTAACGCGGCTATACCGTCTTTCTCTCTCTTCTGGGTGTGTGCCGGAATCTTGGAGAGAGGCCAATGTGCAACCGGTCCCCAAAAAGGGAGACCGATCAGACCCAGCTAACTACCGCCCGATAGCTGTCACCTCAGTTCTTTGCAAGGTCATGGAACGGATCTTAAACCACCAGCTGATCCGATACCTAGAAGATCACTCATTAATTAATGATCGACAGTACGGGTTTCGGCCGAACCGGTCAACGGGTGATCTTCTAGCGTACTTAATGCATGTCTGGGGTGAAGCTATCGACAAACGTGGTGAGTCATTGGCTGTTAGCCTTGACATTGCCAAAGCGTTCGATCGGGTCTGACACAGGGCTCTTCTCTCCAAGCTCCCGGCATACGGTCTGCCCGCTCAGCTCTGTAACTGGATTGCTGGCTTCCTGCATGAGCGAAGAATCCGTGTCCTCGCAGATGGATGCGCTTCGCGGTTCATGTCAGTGAATGCTGGTGTACCACAAGGCTCTGTTTTATCCCCCACACTCTTTCTTCTTCATATCAATGATATGCTTCCATTAGGAAGCATTCATTGTTATGCGGATGACAGTACAGTGCATGGGGGATATTACGGTCGCCCAGGGGCTGGGCGCGCTGAAACCGAGAAAGAGAGGGAGAATCTTACTATTGAGCTCAACAGGGTGTTGAACCTCGTATCTGAATGGGGATCTAACAATCTTGTTGAGTTCAATGCTAAGAAAACACAGGTGTGCGCGTTCACAGCCAAAATGTCGCCGTTCCTTCCCCTTCCGTCTCTTCAGGGCACGACTCTTTCGGCACAGGGCTCCCTCAACTTGCTAGGTATGGAGATATGTTGCGATCTGAATTCCAGGAACTACATCGAAACCGTGATAAAAACAGCCTCACGGCAGCTCGGTGTCCTGAACAAGGTGCGTCGATTTTTCACGCCTGACAAATTATGCCTGCTATATAAAACTCAGGTCCGGTCTTGCGTGGAATATTGCTCGCACTTGTGGGATGGCTCCGCCAAGTACCTACTCGATGCCCTGGACAGATTGCAGCGTCGTGCTGTCCGTATCGTTGGCGATGTAGAGGTCACCAACAACCTTGAGCCTCTGCAATTGCGTCGAGACATTGCGTCGCTTAGCGCCTTCTATCGGCTATATCACGGAGAGTGTTCTGAAGAGCTATTTGACCTTATCCCACCTTCCCCCTTCCTACTCAGGAGCACGCGTGCCGGTCTTCGGAGTCATCAATTCACTGTCTCCACCTCAACATCACGTACAAAGAAATTTAGTAGCTCTTTTCTTTGTCGAACTTCCAGAACTTGGAATTCTTTGCCAGCACATGTGTTCCCTCCTTCCTATAACATGGGTTCCTTCAAAAGAGGCGTGAAAAAGCACCTTTCGGGCCGGCAAGGTGGAGGCAGCTAGAGCAGTGTCTGAACTGCACTAGCTGTCTTCGCATATGGACTCTTCTCACTGCTTCACATCAGGTGGTGTTGAGTCATTTGTCGTGCTTTGTATAAAAAAAAAAAAAAAAAAGACGATACTGCCATGTCACTATTTGTTTTATGAAAAAAAAAACCAATATCTGACCACTATCAATGGATAAGTAGGTACTATCAAAATGTTGTTACATTTATATGATGGAACTTTTATCTATTTCAAAGATGTTTGCACGTTTAAATCCGATCCTCATAATTTATAAATGTGAATGTTTGAATTATTGATTAGAACATGAAATTTGACACGCAGATAGTTTTTAATCTGAATTAAAAGCTAAGAAATTTTTCCTCTCGGTAATACGTTTCCATGGAGAACACAGACGAAGTCTAGTATTTCATAAAAATGTCAAAACAATGTAGGAACATTGACAATGCCTATAACGTTTTCAAAGGAAAAATATGCATGCAACAATAAACTGGCTTCGTAATACCGATCGCGTCTTTAACTGCAACAGCCGAAACCTTCAGAGTTGCAGCGAAGCCTGTATCATAGGCGTAGTATAATACAGCGTTCACTTCATCCCTGGCTCTGTTCCAAAACCATTATAAAACTTTCTGCGCAGCTAAGTAGGGCGGTAATAAAATATTAAAGTGGGCAGAATGAAAACTGCGTAGATTTTCGCGGGTCGATGCCCGGGATTTTTTGATTTACTACGGGTAAGTGGCAAATTGTCTGTCTTTTACCGGCTCTTTGGAACCAGCTATGTTTTAAATTAGACGGAGCTGTTTGCAAAGCATTGAATATAAAAACCTTCATTAAGGATAAATTTATTACAAGCAGAACGTAAAACGATTTTCTTGGAATAAACACAAATGTAAGCAGCTTTGTAAAAATTGAAATTACTGGGTACCTTCTGCATGATATAATAAGCTTTGAAACGCAACACAATTTTTCTTTTTATTTTGGGAAAAAAGTAAAAAATGTAAATAGAATCTACGAAAAATTACATTAACATATTGTTTTCTACAGAAACAGCATGCGATGCTCTTACAGATGGCAATTTAGCTATTTGTTCAAATGTACGTGACGAGATCGGCTCGTATCGTATGAACGGTGAGATCTAGTCTATTGGGCGCCAAGCGGTGAAACCAATTTAACTCCTACGTAGCTCAAGGGACTATCGACCTTAGGTTGCGAGAATAAGGGTAGTAGCAGAAGCAAATTCAATGCTGGCACCGCTCATTGACTCAATCTCGAGAGCAAACGTATTGGTTGAGATATCGTGGACCTACGATGTGTAATGTCAAGGTTTATCAAGGGCGAATCTGAATTGTTTACGTAGCGAAAGAAAATGGGTATCGCACCTATTTATGTGTAATGACATTAAAGAGTTTCTCGCGGCGAAAAGTTCGAGGACCGAAACTTTGTTAGCTTCGACTTTTGGAACATAAAATGCTCTGTTTTTTAACGCTCTTCGCACTTATAGGTTAATTTCGAATATAATGCATTAAATTGCTAAGATTTCCTTTTTAATGCTTTAAGAAGCAAAAAGCAAAGCGGTATTTTCTACATATATTTAGAACATACAACGGGAAAGTACCTTTTTCCAAGGGAAAACCAAAGTCAAGTTACTAGTTTCGTGTTTCTGCGGCGAGTAACACAGAACATATCAAAGAGTTGTATTGCGAACAGGGAACTTTTCTTTATTAGCCTTACAAAACTAGTTACAATCACAAGTCATGACATTTGCTAGGAAACTATAAGCTAGATTGTTTCCTACGAGAAACAACCAAAACATGCACCATGTGTGTTTTTATATGGTTTGATTGAATTAATGTCGGCAAGCAATTATTAATATGGAAAAAAAAGGTAAAAGAATTATAAACAAACAGATCTTATGGTAGCTTTTACTGAGGCGAGAGTAAAGAATAATTAAAAATATCAAACTTGAATCTGACCGAGTTGTAATAAAAACACACGGTATATTGGAGAATGCTGACCAAGCCATATCTTACATTTTTTTTAGCCCAAAGTAAGCATCATTAAGAGCTTGTGTTATGGATACTAGATAACGAAGAAATAATGATAATAAGATGTATGTAGGTATATAAATATTAGAAATATACTAAATTAATATATAAACATCTATGACTCGTAAACAAATGCTCGTTCTTATCATACAAACATTTGTTCCTACCGGGATTCGAACCCGGGACCTCATGACCGAGTAGCCTGGGGTATAGACCACTCGGCCAGCCGGTCGTCAACCTCGTCGTCAACATTAAGGGGAGCAAATGTTTCACGATTATGTACACGACTACTAATTCTCGGTATAGCAATTGTAAAGCCTTCAAGATGTCGGACGCATCGCTCCGAATCCCGCTCCCATGAATTAGCTTAAACGAAAACAAACTCCGAAGCTTTTATAGGAGCATATAAACTGGTCAATCCATAATGGGAAGTACGAGACTGGTAAGAGGTAAGTTGCCCTTCTAAAAGATTAGAAGACTTTCTAGCTTCTTTAAGATTTTTAATGGAAGGAAGAGGTTTTCTATTAAAAGAGCTTATTTCTAGGTATGCTAGCTCATATGAATGCCGATATATTTTGATAGTCCTTTAATCATTTTGTGTTGTACTACCAGAGTGGCCACACATAAGCTTCGTCTGGACCCGATGGAATTTTTTGGAAGATCGAAAGAAGAAAGCGTAACTCTTCAAGAAATGTGTCAAGTTAAATGATACCTATCAGTAATAATATGTATTTTAACCACAAACTGAGAGACAGAAAGTCGATAATGCTGATAGTCACCTGGCTTTGGCTTCGGAGATTTATCAATATCATCATAACCGACGACCGCCTGGCCGAGTGGTCTGTACCCCAGGCTAATCGGCCAAGAGGTCCCGGGTTCGAATCCCGGTAGGAACAAATGTTTGTATGATGAGTACGAACATTTGTTTACGAGTCATGGATGTTTATATGTTTATTTAGTATATTTCTAATATTTATATACATATTATTATCATTATTTCTCCGTTATCTAGTATCCATAACACAAGCTCTTAATGATGCCTATTTTGGGCTAGATAATAGGTGTGAGTGTATAAATATTATTATTATAACCAGGATGTCAACGTCCCACAGCTGGGGATAGGCCTTCCTACATGAGAGATACACATGAGGAGCTTGGGCCATAACACCACCAAACGTGATAATTTAGATACGTAGGATTTAATAATTTTATCACAAAAACGACCTAAACAAATATATTATTATTCAGTAATTCTGGTATTATTGGCGTTCGTTTTTTACCTCCCCATTTAAGTGGTAAGTATCATTGATTTTAAGATCATAGTCATTTGATAGCTATCTTACCGTTTCCCATATTGCTATCAATACTAAAGTATTCTCACTTCATTTACTACCCGAATTCTTATTACTGTTGGCTTGCAACTTTTGAGTTAAATTGTTAATCGAAGTTTCAGTCCTTTAATTTGTCTATGCCGTTTGTAGGAACTTCTAAATTCCCAATTAAAGACCCTCAATGCAAGACTAAATTTGAATATCTCCATTAATATTCAAACTGGGCGTTGATTAAATAGCCTCGAGAATGGGAAAAGATAGGTTCATTTGCTTAATCATTTATTATTATAAGATACATTTTAATTTAGGTGAGGGTAATTCGTAAGAAATGAAGAGGGTAAAGGAAATTAATCATTATTAAAAATTATTAAAACCACACGTTTTCTAAGTAATCATTGAAAAGGAGTAAGGGAGTTAAGTCCAATTTCAAAGAAACTTCTTTGTCTAATATGAGTTTCATGTTAAGGTACAGTCGATAGCATATCAAGCGTAATAGTTTGAACTTGAGACCGCCCTTACTGCGTTCTTAATAGAGGCGGCTTTCGTATTGCAACTGTTACACTTGATGAGCTTTCGTGTGTACATGAACTACTACAACGTTTGCATTAAAACTCAAAAGCAATTGTTATATTTAATTTTGACATAGCCAGTAAACAGTGTGAATGGCTTTTAAAATACAGTAGCAAAACTGCTGGCTTTTAAATAACTGTAGCAAAACTGTTATTATGTATAACTGTTATTACAGTAATTTTCTTGCGAGTCTATTAACACTAAAGCGGTTAAATTGGGAACGTGTATAAAATATTATATCCGCTACTATGATAAATGTATCTGAAAAAATTTGAGCAAGAAACTACTTTTTTACGATATAAGTTAATTGCTTTTAGAAACTACTTGTAATGCTCAAAAAGCTTAATAGAAATAAAACTTTGGCTGCAAATATTGAAGTAAAAGCTTCATACAAAGAAGATTATTATTTCTCAAACATATTAAAACAGAAAAGCCCTCATCTCGCAGTTATTTACTTATCCGCAACCCTACTAAAACACTGCATTATATTACGCATTATTTTAATGATATATATTTCATAATACACAGGGGATACTTTCTCCAGAAATTATTCCCAAAGAAAACTTTTTCAAAACATAACGTGTACTGTCATCTTTTTTATGGTCTCCATAAAGTTCAAAGTCTCAGTCGTTAAATCTCAGGGATCACCGCTTTATGTAGAGGCTGGGGTCGCACAAGGAACTTATCTTGGGCCCATGTTATTTCTTATTTATGCTATGAATAATCCATAGAAAGTCTCCGCAAAGTTTCAACATTTATGATTGCCGTTAGTTGTTAAAGGTACCAATTCAGAAGTGGTCCCTGGTCATTATTATGGAACCTGTGATAGGTATTCGCGTTTTGGAAGGCATGTTATGAAAGGACTAACAGTTGAGGCAGCTATTAAAATAAACTACTTTGGCGACTTCAATTGGTTTAGTCTCCGGAACCAGAATATTACAATATTGTGTGGGTGGGTATACAATTTTATGATACAAATATGGTTATTTTTTTAAATTTTAAAGGGGTAACTCTTGGCCTTCATCTCACCTGATGGTATGTGAAGATAAGTCCGACGATGGAAGCGAGCTACACCCGGATTCATCAACCACAGAGGAACTGGCTATCTTACCTCTAATTGCCGATACACAACAAGCTGCTAACATAATGGTTTTGGCGGCAGACTTAGGCAAGATGGTGGTAGCTAGCCAGGCGGACTTAGAAAAGCTCTACCACCAACTAAACCGAGCAGAAAATTTCTGCCCCCACGGGAAAAGAACCCCGGACCTCTAGATCTGAGGTAATCACAACCACTAGACCACAGATGCAGTTAAGTCCTTGGTGGCTCATGATATGTCGCGGGTTTTTGTGGAATTCGCTTAACCATTATAACTTAAAAAGACAAAGGAAGGCATCCTCGGTCGTCTCTACACAACAGCGACATCTAGTATAGATTTGCTATTTGAGTTTGCGTATTAGATTAGATTGATATCTAGAAGATAACACATTGCCATTGCTAAGAGACGAAGAACTTATTTTGACATCTAAAGTTGTAATCACCGATTTACTTGCAGATACAATGCTGCGTATAACATCATTCACAAGATGGTGGTAGTAGGCTATAAGCATAAAGTCGTCTGGGTAGGTACCGCCTTTCCTATTTCGGTCGTAAAGCAGTTCGCTATGTTTCGGATTGAAGGGAATGGTAGCCAGTGTAATTACTGGTCATGAACGTATTTTATCTTAGCCCTCAGATTGACAACGCAATTACAACACAAAGGGATCTTTTCCTTGCAAGTGACGGCGACGGTACTCAGCTTGCTTGTTGGCTTGTTTTTTAAAACAAGAGAAAATCACTGTGGTATTTTTTCCTGTAAAGCTGCAAAAGCTAGAGAGCTAACTAAGTGCTTTGAAATCAAATAGTCTAAATGAGTCAGGGTATCGGAACGCTTATCTTGACTTTGAGTCTTACGTGTCTGTGGTGAAGAGTGACATTTTGGCATTAAAAAACAAACTGCTATAGACTTGTTAACAGGGCTACAAAAACAAACTCCAAATTCTGGTAAGCCACCATTTAAGCAGTTGTCATAGCTACTTAAGTATTTCATATCACGTGCTTTCTGTGACAAATAAAATTTTGTGAACAAATGCAATATCAAACCTCTGAAGACACATTCGCGTGACTAACTTATATTATGGTGGTACGTTTTTACGCGGAACGTGACTTTAATGTGTTTTATAAGCCGTGTCTGCCTTATGACACATCGACAGTTGTACTAAAAGATACAAGTTTATTCCTATCTGAGGTGTGATTTGAGGTTTGGGCAGGAAAAGTTCGGTTTCAGTCCAATGTGAACTGTTTCTGTAAATAAGTTTGCACAAAAAATAGATTTACCAAGCCTATAAACATTGTCCGAAAGTTTTATATTACGCATCATACAACGGAGTGTGTGATAAAATAAGTACTCACGCCTAAATACCTGTTTTACGCTTAGAGTTGTATAACGCCGTGCGTATTCTTTGCGGTTTTTTTGTTTGTTTTTTTTAATTGCCTTAAAAATACATATTTCACATAGTAAAGAATAAATAGGCTGAATGATCAAAGTTTTTTGAAAGCGCTTTAGCTGAAAAGAATTGTCTCATTATAATACTAATAAGCTCGGAGGAGTTCGGTGACGTATTGGTTTGAGCGCTCTGGTTTCGATGCGAAAAACAAAGCAACTTTCGCCATGGTCGATCCTGGGATGGGTCAATCAAAGGTTGTTATCTCGAGATCCTCCATAAGCCATAGGCCCAGGTTGTTACTGCCACCGCTTTAACCCACCAACCCGCATTGGGCCAGCGTGGTGGTGTTATGGCCCAAAACTCCTCATGTGTTTCTCCCATGTAGGAAAGCCTATGCCCAGCTGTGGGACGTATATAGGCTGGTGATAATGATGATGAATACTAAAGATAAAATGAGACGAAAGATGTAGTTCTAAAAGTCTAGTAGTGGCGCCATTTAAAAAAGGGGGGCCATTTTCATATTAGGAACGTCAAAGATTATTGCAATTACTAGACTGTTATTTAAAAACAAAACAATATTCTGTTGTATTGTTTTCTCGCAAATCTGCTAAAAAACGTGGTATGACACGTGCGAATATTGGTTTTTACAAATGAGTAGACGAAAGTAAGACCGAGACAAAGTCGAGGGCTTACCATAGTCACGAGTTTTACTTTCATCAGCTTTCGGACAAGAGGTCCCGGGTTCAAATTCTGCTAGGAGCAAATGTTTGTATGATGAGTACGAGCATTTTTTTACGAGTCATGGATGTTTATATGTGTATTCAGTATATTTTTAATATTTATATACATATAATTATCATTATTTACATTTATTATTATTACACATTTATTATCATTCATTAATTTATTTACATAATTATTATCATTATTTATCCGTTATCTAGTATCCATAACACAAGCTCTTAATGATGCTTACTTTGGGCTAGATAATAGGTGTGAGTGTGTGAATATTATTATTAGTTTTCCATAGTGAGTTGACGCACTAGTATCATACCATTTGTAGGTATAGAAAAATTAACACAGAAAACAAATATTGAACCTTCATCACTTAAATTTTATGTTTTAAAAAGAGATATTATTTTCTTCTTGTCAAATAATATTTCTAACCAAGTATGTGATAAAAAAATGAATAGTTATTTGTTATACAAGTGTGCAAAGTGGCTTTTTAACCGCGTGCTCAATTTTGATGACCGAGCCAGCGAGGGAATCAAAAGATCACTAGGTAAAAAATCTTTGCACTCGAGTGCAACACGTAACTTTTCATCCCACCTTAACGAGGAAATGACTCAATGCAAAAAAAAAAAAAACATTTGCGCATTATTAACAGTTTTAGTCAATGCTGTTGGCGTCAAATAAACTTCTTCGACGCTAGAATCACTCATTTTAGGTTTATTACTTGTTTTCAAGTTTTTTGTTTTAAACCTACATTATGGTTTTAACAAATATGTCGTGAAAAGAAAATGTCGCGCGCAAAGCAAATTAAATAAAAAGTTCACCAAGAAGGAGCCGAGTCTATACTCTTTCCGAGATGGGGGGATGAAAAATATATTTTCACCCCCCCAACTCGGAAAGAGAATTTTTTCTCTTCGATATCTGAGTGTAAAAACCGTTTTTATCCGTTAGAGGATAAAGTAAAATTGAATTTAGAACATCGTGTGCATTAAGTTTGTGAATTCAAAACATCATTAAACCTCTTTACTTCTACCTCCATGGTGCCGAATTTATCATACAACCTTTTTTATGTTTAAAGATCTTTATTGATTTCTCAAAAGATTTACAAAATCACTTACTTGAGAAACATACCTATTATTATATGCAAATACATTTGTTGGACTAAAACACAGATTGTTAACACTTTCACTATACGAACTTAGGTAATTTTGCCATATTACAGAACACAAACACAACACAATATTTTAAAAAGTAAAATAAATTAACATTTTACGAAAGGGTAGAACTAAATATCTTCCGTTCGTTTACTGTGCGTCCACTTGACTCGACCCCCCCAACGTCATCTCGATCGCTAAACTATTGCGGATATAGCGCGTAACTGGATGTGCCATTATGACCTACATCAATAATTTAGTACATAATAATATTCAATTTGAAGCGCGAACCCATTTTTATTATTAGTGACTTAATAAGCTTATGTAACAATTAATTTTGCTAATATAGTATAATTCATTTTTGATTGAAATAAAAAACATATTATAATTATGTAATTAAAACCAGAACAAAAACAATTAAATTTTGTAATGAATAGATATAAATAAGATTTTATGAATGTAAAAATAAAATTTTATGTAGGGATCTGTATAAACATTAGTCATTAATTATTTTAACACTATTCAGTACATAATATTTAAGAAGTCTTTTAAACGTTAATGTTGATTTGGCCTCTTTAATGTCTTTTGGTAATTGGTTATATAATTTGGCACCTGTATATAAAATATTTTGTTTGCCATGGTTTGTACGGGGTGTATGTAAAATTAGGTTAGACGCACTTCTTAATATTTTTTTTTGTATTTGCTGCTTTTTAGTAAAAGTTATTTGAGTGTGTGTATCCTTATTTAAGAATTTGCGGACTAAGATGCAGCTTTTGTAAATAAATGACTGATTAATGCTCATAATCTTAGTTTCTTTAAAAATTTTATCTGTGGATGTTAAAAAGTTGTATTGAAATAATCTTTTAATTAACTTATTTTGTGCAGTTTGCAAGGTCTTTAAATTAGTTTTGGCAGCAGTTCCCCACACTTCGATCAGATAGTCTAAGTGAGGTTTCACGAGTGAATTGTAAATAGTGTATCGAATTCGTTGCGGGAAACATCGAACTATGCCGCGCAGTGCTCCTGTAAGAGTCACTAGTTTAGTTTTTACTTTTTCTAAGTGAAGCTTCCATGTCATACTGCTGTCCAAGATAAGTCCTAAATACTTTTCACTATAAACTCTGTTAATAGCAACATTATTTAATACAAGAGGTGAAAACTGGGGTATTTTTTTGTTTTTTGCTGCAAAGATTATATAGTTTGTTTTTTCAATGTTAATTGTTAGGAGATTTGATTGTAACCAAGCGTTAAGAACATCTAGATCACTGTGAGCGTCCTCCAAAACTGAATTTATAGTTTTCCCGAAGTAAAATAAACAAGTGTCGTCAGCGTACAGGTTTACGTCACCTTTCAGACCAATATCTTTTATGCCATTAATGTAGACGAGAAATAAAAGGGGCCCCAAAATAGAACCTTGTGGCACACCATATGTTATAGAACTGGTACTACTCTGGGTTTGGCCTATTTTTACTACTTGTCTGCGGTTTTCGAGGTAACACTTAAATATTTTAAGAGCAGAACCCGTAACACCTATTTGATTTAACTTTTTAATGAGTAAGCTATGGCTAATCGTGTCGAAGGCCTTTTTTAGGTCTATAAAAACTCCTAGTCCTATCTGTCTCCTATCAATACCGATTTTTAGCTTAGTTACTATATCAATTGTTGCCGAGAGGGTGTTTGATTTGGACCGAAAGCCGTACTGTTTCTCGTACAAAAAATTTATAGATTTCAAATACGTGTCAAGTCGGTTGTAAAGCACCCTTTCAAAAATCTTAGAAATTATCGGTAAGACTGAGATGGGACGGTAGTTCCCAGGATTGGATTTCTTTCCATTTTTGTAGATAGGCGTCACTTTTGCAATTTTTAATGAGTCTGGAAAGGTACCGCGTTCAAGACAACAGTTTATACAATTTGTGAGCTCGTGCAATATTATGTTTTTAATACATTTTATGGATTTAGTGCTTATGCCGTCGATACCTGTACTTGTATTAGGGTTTAGGTTATCAATGATCTTAGCAACTTCATCTACATTTGTTGGCAACATTTGATTTAGGGTATTTGAGATGTTATTAACGTAGTTATTTAAGTTATGAGATATCGTCGAGGGAATCTGCTTAGCTAGAGTCGAGCCGACGCTGGAGAAGAACTTATTAAAATGTTCACAGATTTCTTTGATTTCGGTGACATATCCATCTTCAGTTTGTAATTTATTTGGTACTGAGATTTCCCTTACTTTATTACTCGACAGGCTATTTATAAGTTTCCACATTTTGGCTGGTTTAGTCTTGCAGTAGTCAAAGGATTTCAAATAATATTCTCTTTTGACACGTTGTATATTAGCAGCTACCTGGTTTCTTTTCTTTTTATATTTGTCTTCTATTATGATATCGTCGGGGTTTCTTTTATGCTGACTCCACAGTACATTCCTTGCATTAATTTCATTTATAATATCTTGTTTTATCCAGTCTTGTTTAGGAGGATTCATAATTTTAGTTTTTATAATTTTACTATTCACAATACAGCACTTTATTTTCTCTTCTAACAGACAATACGAACTTTGCGCGATAGTAGCTGGATTATCCTTTATAGTATTATATAAGTCTTCGTAGTTTATTACTTCGTAAGTAAGTTTCTTTCGAGGAATTGGTAAGTGTCTTTTAATTTCAAAGAAAATCTGCTTGTGATCAGATAATGGGGTATCTACTACTGCCAAATGAAAATTGTGTTTTATATTAGAGCACACATGATCAATTATTGTTTTTGTGGTAGATGTTTCTCTTGTTGTGTATTTCTCTTCGATTTTGTTTAAAACTCTGAAGCCGGTTTCTTGTAGAATTTCATTATAAAATTTCGTTGGTCGTTCTGATTTAAGTAGATCAATGTTGTAGTCTCCAAAAATCACTCCTCTCCTTATTTTATGTAGTTTAGCTGAGTAAGTTTCTAAAAAGTCATTTAGGTTTGCATTGTCTGGTTTCCTGTAGACGGCGCCGATATCCAAAGAAAAATTTTCAATGTGTATCAATAGGTAGTGGTTATCTTTAAAACATTGATCTTCAATTATACTATGTCTAAGACTGTCGTGAACGAATATAGATACGCCACCACCTCTTGTGTTATTTCTATGATTATAGTAGTGAATGTATCCAGGAATTTTAATTCTATTTGCCTCATCTTTATTCTTAATCCATGTTTCTGTTAGAATTAATATATGTAGTTTATATTCCAATGATTTAATAATGCAATTCAATTCATCAAGTTTACCCGGTTTTACTATGCTACGTACATTCGCATATATACATTTTAGAGACTTCTTGCATGTTTTAATATCTTTAAAGTTGTTTACAATTTCATAGGTAATACTTGTTTCCGTAACGACATCCTCTTGAACATTTTTCTTGTTACAATTTAGTTTTTTGGAAGTATTTTCTTAATCGTTGGAGTACCTTTAACATATTTTATTGCAATATCCTTCTCACCATTATTCATTCGACATTTCAATTCCTCCTTTAGAGCTTTCATATTGGCTTGTTGATAAGGTGTTTGGTCTGAAAATAGCCTTATTGCATCGGATTTAACATTCTTGCTATTACGTAGTATAGAAATCGCTGTGCTTTGTGATTCATAAGATACCCTGATAGGACGGTTTTTAGCCGAGTTGAATTTTCCCAGTCTAGAAATGTTTACAGGTTCTGAACAGTTTGGGTCAGCAATCCTTGTTATACGCAAAACTTCAGTTTTCTCTGCATTTTTTCTATCTTCGACATTTTCTATGTGCTGTTCAGAGACTCCAAAGATGATTATGTTTTTGCTTCTTAGTTCTCGTTCCTTCATTTCTGCTAACGTTGTTTCTAGTGAGCTGGCTATAGGAGACACCTGGTTTGTGTTTTTGAATTGAGCAATATTAGACTCAAGTACTTGTATTTTTGTTTCTGTCTCAGAATGCTTCGTTTTTAAGGATAGAACTTCAGCATGTACCACACCTTGCTCATCAGAAAGTTTTTTAGTCACATCTTTTATGTTAGTTATTTCATTTTTTATCTCCTGTACATCTAGTGTGACTTTGTTTATGAATTCTCTTTGGTTGGTAGTAAGCGTTGTTAGCATTTCCATTACCTGTGTCATTTGTTTGCTTAGTTCAGCTACATCATTTTGTATCAATACTAGATTTTCATTATCATCCACATGCTTCCTTTTATTACGAAGAGTGACTCTTATGTTGTCATTAAATTCAGATTGTGTATCAATGCTACTCAAATTCGGCTGCGAATCACTCCGTCCATACATGCCACTTCCAGTTGGTGAGCGTAGCGTAGTACTCATATTGATCTTTGGCACCTGCGTATTATGTATGTGACTCACGGTTTGACACGGCTCCGGCGCACGGTACGATTGTTGCAGTGAGCGAGACCAAAAATAAGACCTCGTCTCGTTTCCCCGAGGTGGTGAAGAGCGGTTACGGCCAAAAGCGCCCGGATAGCCCAAGATCGCAGCGTCGGAAGTGATAAACACAGTTTCTTTTAATTTATACACAAAGACTATTCAAATAAGTTGAGAATTTGTTTGTAAGCTATTCTTAGTTTTTTGGAAAAAATTATAAACACGTCCACTCTGTTCGAGCCCAACGGCGTAATACCTTGTAATTTTTAACTTGTTAAAAACTCAGATTCGGCACCTTCTTCGTGTAGTTTTTGTTTAATTTGCTTTGAGCGCGCCATTTTCTTTTCACGACATATTTGTTATAACCATAGCTTTTAAACAAGAAACTTGAAAACAAGTAAAAAACCTAAAATGAGTGATTATAGCGACAAAGAAGTTTATTTGACGCCAACAGAATTGACTGAAACTGTTAATAATGCGCAATTATTTTTTTTGCATTGAGTCATTTCCTCGTTGAGGTGGGATGAAAAGTTACGTGTTGCACTCGAGTGCAAAGATTTTTCACCTCGTGCTCTTTTGATTCCCTCGCTAACGCTCAGGATTCCAATTTTAGAATCCTTTGCTTGCTCGTTAATTAAAATTGAGCGCGCGGTTAAAAAGCAACTTTAAACTCTTGTATAACAAATAACTATTATTTCACAGCAACATTTTAGACTTTCTTAAAACTAAATTGAGGAGCTCGGTGGCGTAGTGGTTTGAGCGCTCCGGTTTCGATTACGAAAACTAAGCAACTTTCGCCATTGTTGGTCCCAGGATGGGTCAATCAAATTTATAACCTTGAGCTCCTCCGTGCTTCGGAAGGCACGTTTAGCTGTTTGTCCCGGTAGTTACTGCAACCTCTTTAACTCACCAACCCGCATTGGGCCAGCGTGGTGGTGTTATGGACCAATCTCCTCATGTGTTTCTCCCATGTAGGAAGGCCTGTGCCTAGCAGTGGGACGTATATAAGCTGATGATGATGAAAACTAAATTACATTAGAGGCTTATTTTCATACGTAGTTGTACATAAGGTTGTTATATTGGATTACCTGTGGTCCTCACACTAGGCTAGCCTGTATTGTGAGGGCCTATTAATGATAGCCAGGTCCAAGTTAGCGCGATTTTCATTTATTTTCTAGTTACCATGTAAGTAGGAAACAATAAAAGAAATAGCAACGGACGCTTTTCGTGAAATAGAGTACGACTTTTATGAGAAGATGATTTTGAATGTCTGCTTTTTATAATCTAGAAGTAGAAGAGGCGAGGACAGTATGTCTAAGTTTCAGCTGTCTTCAAATTTGCTTATGAACTAAATATCACGTGAGATTGACTGGAGTCGTAGCAATGAAACATTCGGTCATCACCCATTCAGATCCATACCACAAACAACAGTGCTTTACTTTCAAGAATGTTTTATGTCAACAACTTTTATCTACAGCGTGTTTCGCCTTTCTCATTTCAGCCGTGAAACAGTTCGCTGTGTTTCGGATTGAACATGAACGGTATTTCATCTAAGGCCTCAAAATGACAACGCACCTGCAATATGAAGTGATTTTCCCTTGTTATTGCAGGTTTCTATATGCGGCGGTAACCGCTTACCATCAGGTGGGTCGTCAGCTTGTTTGTCATTAGTTGCATAAAAAAAACAAATAATTTGTTACAAGTCACTGTCTCCTCTTCAACTTCATGCACAAAGAAGTTTGGTACTCCCAAAATTTAAAATTCTTTGCCAGCATATGTGAGTTTCCTCCTTCCTATAGCATGGGTTCCTTCAACAGAGGTGTGACAAGGCACCTTCTTAGCCGTCAAGGTGGAGGCGGCTAGAACAGTGTATTTTAAGCTGCACTAACTGTCGTCACAGATACACTTTTCTAACCGCTACACATTAGGTAGAGTTGTGTCAATTGCCGTGCTTTGTATAAAAAAAGTCCAAAATCTGAAAAGGAACGTTGACTCAGCGACTAGTTAATAGCAGTACATTTTTAATCGAGTACAAGTATCTTGGTCAGTATAGAACAAAAAATGGCCTCGCCCTCGACCAACCCATTTATCCAAAGGGGATTAGAGCTGAGTCTTGAGTGTTTAGAATTTTGTCGGTAAATTTCAACCGTGCTTTGACGGTATTCAATTTGTAAAATAACATTATCTGTGATACTATATCATTGTTTTGTTGCTTGAGTTTGATGCCTGGTATTTTGATTAAATATGACTTACCATTTTATGATGGCACAATTAAAACAAGTAATAAATATAGGAAGGAATATAATTTTATAATATGTCTAAGTATACTTGCATAACTTCACTGTAATATTAAACTGTTTACAATGTAGGTTAAAGCTTGTAGGGGAATATTGAGACTTTTATTTTAATGCGTATTTAGTTGATTTCATTTAAATTAAAACTTTAATGCTTTTTTATTCCATTTTCTTTTTAATTTGAGTTAATGTATCTACTTGAAAGTTATTACTATATATACCGCTTATGTACTCGTATGTGTTGCCATTGATGACTTACGAAAATGAGACGTGGCCGCTTACAATGGGCTTCATAAGAATGCTCAATGTCACCCAAAGTGCAATGGATAGGGCGATCCTCGGGGTTTCTCTGCGTGATCGAATCAGAAATGATGAGATCCGCAGAAGAACTAAGGTCACCGACATAGCCCGAAGAATTGCGAGTCTCAAGTGGCAGTGGGCAGGCCACATTGTAAGGAGGACTGACCGGGAGACGCAGCGTTGGTAGGCCTCCCACTAGGTGGACCGACGATTTGGTGAGGGTCGCGGGAAGCCGACGGATGCGGACAGCGCAGAATCGATCGGTATGGAGATCTTTGGGGGAGGCCTATGCCCAGCAGTGGGCGACTCTCGGCTGAAATGATGATGATGATACTGTTTGAACTCTGTATACTGACAACCTGTAGATATAAATGTTACTCGATACTACATATAAGCTGATGTTGTGAAAAAGAAAATTTTATCGATAAAAGTGGTGCACAACACTAAGAAAGCCTGCTGTTTCCAAAGTCAGACAGTAGGATTAATTGAACAGCTTACCACTTACAAAGATAGGGGATTGTGAACATTCTAGGAGGCTAATTTATAAAACCTAAGATATTTGTTAATAACAAAAATACCATTTTTAATTTTACCCAAGTGAATGTGGAATAACAAAGAAGAGAAATGGGAAAGTTGAAATATCACAGCTTACAAAACAATTCGTGTTATTTTATATTCATTTCAAAAGAGAAAATACCCAAATATTTCATCTTATTAAAATGATCGAAGATAAGTTAACGTTCGACGTAGAAAATACGTGTTTTAGCTATGTTTTGCTTAATTTAATAAAATATGATACATAAATGTTGATGATTATGACTGGAAAGCTTCACAATCTAATGAAAAGGGGAATGAGTTAAATTTATATTTGATGAACAACTTATCTAACTCTATTTTTTTAATTGTTGATGCGTTCATAATCAAGCCATCAAGGTACGGTGGCACGGTGGTCGGTGGTTGATTATTATTGTTCCAAAAAAATGAATCGTCATTGCTAA
The DNA here is from genome assembly GCA_947347705.1 of Nymphula nitidulata. NCBI lineage: Eukaryota > Metazoa > Arthropoda > Insecta > Lepidoptera > Crambidae > Nymphula > Nymphula nitidulata. The sequence continues at coordinate 1,641,264 of OX374620.1, forward strand.
CGAAGAAGTTAGCGCTTGATTTATAAAAATAACTAAGCCCAGCATCATTGTAAAAGATATTGTCATCAATAGTTCTACAGATGACTTTCTGTACATTGTTTTCGACGGCTATTTGATGATCGTGACTGACTCTAACCACTTTTCTTAACCTTAGCTCAATTCCACCAGCAAAGTTGGCACTCGACGTATTAAAATTCCCGAGCCCATTGTGTTCAGCACCGGACAAATTAAAAATGTCTTGAGCACCAAAGTGCACTATAACTCAGCATCTTTGAGGGTCCTTTACGGCATTATCTGACTTTCCCATTTCGTTTTTTCGGAGTTCCGCTGTAACTAATGTAAGCCACTTTACATTTTAACGTTCTTTTCAGTGTGGAATGACAATTTCAAATTTAAGGTTACGTCATTAGCTTCAGCTACCACTACTGAATTAATTGAGTCGATTGTGGAATGAGCTCCATGCAGAGGTTTTCTTAAATGAATACGAAAGGCTTTTACAGGGTCGGCAACGCGCAAGTAATACCCCTGGTATCACAAGCATCCATAGTGGGCCGTATTCTTGATAACTACCTTAGTAGTATATAAAAAAACTTAATACCATATATGCGTCATGTTTCAAATAATGGTGAAATTCAGTTGCAAGCTGAGTGATTTTTTTGATGCGGCTACTAATCATAAAATAATGACAGATGTAATGATATAAATACCTGCGTCTCAAATTGCTGATAGCATATCCGGTAGGTACCACAAAATTAAAACTTTATTTACAGCATGTTGTTAATAACAAATCATCTAAAGACGATTTTAAAAAATGTTTTTTAGAGACTAGTGAAACGTCATCTACGTACGTCCAGTGACTTCAGTGAAAGAACATACACTAGGGCATACACAAGAACATACATGGTTGTTAGGGAGACTGTTCGGTATTTCCGCTACGTAAATAATAAAAAGCGCGTTCCATTTTGCCCATAAAAACACAAAATAAGAAGAATTAGATTTTCCATTCAAAAAAGTCCCAAAAGAACGAATCCTTCGGCCTCAGCCCCTATTTGATTCTTCGCAATTCTTTTTGGGTTCAGTAGCTGAAATGCCAAAATAGAAAACTTTTATAGTTTCGCCATATCTGCGTGTATCTATCATTATCTATTAGCCTTTTGATCTCGTACGTCAACAGATTTCAACAATATGTCCTTTTTGGAAAAGCCTAGAATACGAATATTAGTTTTTAGCATTCTCGCTTCATTATTCAAGGTTTTTCTAAAAACGAGATATTGTTTTTTCCTGCTCAGGAGAATTTTATGTAAGAGCTTTTAAATGTAAAACGAAATTCTTGTGTCCACTGTTTTAAAGTATGTTTTAAAGTATGTATTCAATATATTATCAAAGTTGGTTTTGTGTATATCAAGTACGAATCCTCAACTACGTGTCCGTCACGTCCTTGACCGGTTTTTTGTAAGGCTGGCTTCCCTCCAGATGCCATTATAAAGTTCTCGGTTTTTTGCCAGTAGCAGCCGTTGCTAGGTTACGGGAGACTGGCCCCTATACGTTATTATAGTGCCAAGATATTGTTTTCACTAGGCCGAAGCTGTAAAGGGTTCTTTTGTACTGTTAAGCGAAAATTTGATGGAAATTGAAGTTTATTGTTTAGAGAACGTTATCATGATTCTGGTTCATTTTAAAATTGGTTTGTTTCAAAATGTACAAACGTTATATAAAAAAATCTTGTTTTATTAAAAGCGGTTGGAGAAGCACCTGAAAGTAGAATCATTTGGCTGCGTAATTTTGAAATTACGTAACCAAATGATACTACTTCGTGATGTAGTATTTCTGCACTATGTAGGGTCGCCAGAGCTGATCGAGGAACCAGTGTGTTGAAAGCAGATATACTGGTCTCCTCATCATCTTTCCCACAGACTTCGGAACTGCTTAGGATCAAGCGGGTCGTATAGTTGTTTTCGAAAACATCAATGGTACTCCAGATTGAAAATTTTGACATTGCGAATAGCTTTGTTTTCTACACTGTTCCTCGTGCTGAGTTCCAGCAAATTCATATTAGTAACAACAATTAAGGTAAGCCATTTATTACCTACATGACCAACAAATATTGGTCCATTAAAGACCCAATAAATTACAAGGAAATGATATGTCTAGTTACACAGACCATTTGAACTGATTTATTGCGAAATCCGTTATAGTTATGTGCCCCTAACTAACGGTAGGCATTAGTTGATGTTTCAATCTTTAAGTTTTTGGGATGGAGATCTTTATTCTTTCTTCCAATAAAACGGGTTAGCTGAATTTGGTTAAAGGAATATTGGCGGAGCTCCCCCGACAAAACTTGTGTCTATGATTGAGATAGAACGTAGACTAGCTTTCTACTAAAGCTAAGAGCACCAGACTGGGAAAACACCTGCATCATAACTGAGTAGGATCGCCAAAGCTTTGAACTGAAGTATTGTCTTGCATACTATCATTGTCATCAGTCAATATATGTTATTTGAAAAAAAAAACTAATAAAATTCAACTCATCACTATCAGCTTTATGAAACTGTATTTTAGCAGCAAACAAAACCACGATAATATTATGTTAGCAGACAAATCCATTACAATATTATCCACTCTATAGTGAACTTCAACATAGTTAATGTTTGATAAAATGGAACCCATTGTGTGTATTTTAAACTGTTCGCTTGATTAACTATTTCATTGATGACTTCATTATGAAACTGAATCAAAAGCATTTGGTACACCGCGGTATTTAAATTTATCATTTACATGCAATCAACATCTGCGCACGCATTGTTGGCATTGTCATGACTGTTCGCGTTATCCGTGGCGAGATAATTTAACGTGACATATTACAAAAACGGATCAATGTGTCTTCCGTTCCTTCGTTCTTATTTGGTCCCGGTTGTGGCCAAATAAGAAGAACGAAGTGCCCAGCAGAGTGCCCGATTGGACATTAGCTAAGACAAATTTCAGAGCTTAATACTCAACCTGTCAAACCAACATTCTAGTCACAGGAGGGCGATTCCCCTTATTATGAAATGCGGACTAAAAGTTAAAAACAAACGAAAAAAAATCGCAAATCGCACGTGTAAAGTTAACGACAATACACAAATTATGCTGATGAATGCCGTAATTTTTTTACTGTATAATCTTGTATTGGTTTTAATTTTATTTTAATAGCCAACTAGTGGGTACATGACAATAGAAATATTATTATATTTCCTATGATCACAACATCTGCTATCCACCATCACTCATGGAATTGCTGCCACGGCACCACAATGCGACATATGAAATATCCATCGGCTTCACATAAAATTTTCTCTCACGTGAAATAAAATTGTTACTGGGCAAACGTTGAGATGCCTTGCAAATAGGAATTGCTTTTACACGGTATGATATGTTATACGTAAGATTGTGATATAAGAGAGGAGTGAATGAGATGGAAATTATGTGGGAAAGAGACAAAAATATTTGGAAACTTCTGACTTTCTTCGCGTTTATGGAATTAATTATGCGGTACAGTATTATATCGTAGTCTAGTGGCTTCAAAATGCCAATCTTTAAATTATACATGGATTTAGATTATACTAGCTGACCTTGCAAACGTGGTTTTGACCTAAAAAAATGTCCAAAAAATAAATAAGAAATAGATAGTAGCCGATTCTCAGATCTACTGAATATACATATAAAATTTCATGAAAATCGGTCAAGCCGTTTAGGAGGAGTATGGTAACTAAATTTGTAAATCGAGAATTTTATACATAAGATGAAGCCCATTTCTAAAATATGACAACATCCCATTCGTAAATATGCCTACTGCTTTTTTTAATCTAAACAACAAAGAACTAACATCATACTTCAGTTTTAAGTTATCTTTGGAAATATCAGCTGAATAATTCAGTTTTAGTTATGAAAACCTCACATATTCCAGTCGCTCTTGTCTCCATTATATTCGCGACCGCAAGTCCACTACCTATCCGCCTTACGCTAGATTCCCCCGTAGACACGTGCATTATAAATGCTTTGCGGATATCGCAATCCGCAAAGCAGCCGAATTCACCAGAATTTTATTTCCCAATACACGAATACGTTATTCAGTAGCTGTGTCTTGGCTGCCTTGTATTTCTATTGTTCTCTTTCTATTTTGTTTTGTTCTGACGGTATATTGACGTTTTATGTTTGTCTTAGACATTTATAGAATACTAGTGGCCGCCCACAGGGCATTTTCCTTAATCTAATCTAACCACATGCTACTTTCGCTTGTAAATGCAGTAATTTTTGTTCTGAAATATAATGAAAAATAACGTTACTTTACATTACATAATTTATATTAGACAATAACATAATTGGCTTGCAGCACAGACAACCACAGCTCAAACTATAGAATAGGGAGCCAGAGACTGGACGAATTTCAGAAACACACTCCAGAACCTAAAATTTAAGTTGACAGTATTATTTCTTTCTCTTAATATGTATGGAAAAATCAACAATTATAGCTTTTGAAAAGCCTAAATTGAAATAGCTTACAATAATCCATAAAACCACAGACAATTTCAAAAGGCCTAGGTAGGGAGGTGCTTCTAGTAACTTTCATTTTATCACGTTTATATAAGGTCGAAAATTTAACATACTTTTCTTAAATGCAAATGAAATGGCAGCTGTCTTTTGTATTCATACTGAGTAAAAGAGATGCACTGAACATAATTTTAGATTAAGCGTGTGTCTTACAGTAGATGTAACTTGATGATCCACCTCAAGAAGTAACAGTGGTTCAGCAGAACAATCAAAATTCTATGAAGCAGAAGAACCCAAATAAACTTCAGACTTCTTACCGCAGATGAATCCCAACAAAAAGCGAAATTGTAAAGAGAAATTTCAACTCAACTTCAATGCGCCGCTGTTTTGTTTCTTCATTACTATTTCGGATATGTACTCGACGAACAATAGCTTAATTAACAGAACCGATACCGGGCTGTGTCAGGGGAATTAGCTACGTAATGCATAATTTTGTATGTTGTAACCTCATGGAGCCCCGAGAGGCTGTAGAGTTATACTGGCACTAGCAACATGTTTAATTATACAGGAGTGCGAAAGACAGATGCTTTCAGTTGGGTGGTGCCGTAATAACATTTACCAATAGCTGAAAAATATATATTGATAACGTTATATCACCGGTGAGTTAGGTTTAGTATAATTGACCGCCAAAAATCGTTTGATATCGACTTGGTGTTGTAAGAGTCTGTTACTAGACATAATATCACAAGTAAAATGATACGTTGAAATCGAATACATACCTACATTATCACAATTTGTGGTCATCATACGTCCGACTGCTGGTTACACATTGGAGAAACACATGAGTTTCGGCCATAACACCACTACGTTGGACAATGCGGTTTGATGAGTTAAAGCGGTTGCAGTCACAACCGAGACCAACGGCTTTACGCCTTAAGGTGGCAGTTCGCGCCGCGACCGCGACCGGAGACCGAGATGAGAGACAGAGACAGGAGACCGCGACAAGTGTCTCAGTCTCTTCTGCATGTACTGCGGGTCGAGACCGAGTCCGCCAAACACATCAGCAAGGCAGAGACATTCGCTTAGAAACTAAAAAAAGATTATCTATTAATGAATTATATTCAACTAGAGTCCAAGAAGGATCATTTTCGCTACTAGTGAGGAATCACCTATTGTTTGACGATGATATGTTCAGGACGTATTTCCGGTTGAATAAAGCACAGTTTGCTTACGTATTAAATTTACTAAAAAATACAAATTTTCACAGTCTTCACACTTGCATTTCTGGCGCGACACGAAACACTACTGGTCCGGGGCGGCGACCGTCTCGTTGTCTTCGGTCTCGCGTCTCTGTCTCCTGTCTCTGTCGCACGCACGAACTGCCGCCCGTACAAATCTAAATAACAAGTACTGGTAGCGGTCTCCTGTCTTACGTCTCGGTCTCCGGTCGCGGTCGCGGCGCGAACCGCCACCTTTACATAGCACGGAGAAACTCGAGATTACAAATCTTGATTGACCGTTCCGGGATCGACCATGGTGACAGTTGCTATGTTTTTGTAATCGAAATCAGAGCACCCAAACCACTACGCCAAACTCCCCCGAAGTCCGAGATATCAGACCATTAGCTGATTGAAAAAACAAAATATCCCAATAATGCGGTTGGCAAAACACCCGCCAATAATTAATAAGCCATACCGGTTTTGCATTTAATTAAAACAGTTGAATGACTCCCAAATGAAATAACTAATAATGATGAGTTAATTGAATCCAATATCGTTTATTTTACAATGAATTTTATAAGCCAGAGGACAGTTTTAATGATAAATAAATATTATTATGTAAAATGTATTCACGTGCAACCTTGTGGCAATAATTTTGTGAATGCGATACTACGTCACAATGTTTTTAATGTTACCTATATTATTGAAAATGGTGAACTGAAGCGAGGGGTTCGTGTTAGGGAAGTTTTAATTAGTCTGTTTTGTAGGTTTCCTTCTCAAAATTTGACTCTTGGAGAAATTGTAACGTTCAATTAGTAACTCGATATTGTTTTAGTAACTTTCGAAAAGTAACTCTAACAAATTTTATTGAAAAGACGAATTTCTTTGATTCTTTCGTTTTCAGTCCTATTTGCCGCGCAGTCTCCTAAATCAATAAAGAAATATATTTTCTCTGGTTTGTTGTAGGTAATGATAGAAATTTTCTTCGTACTGTGAGTTATTTTCTCCACAATTTTTAAAAGAGATGTGTCAAAACTGTATGGAGACCCAGCCAGGTCTATGTACACTGTACTGAAAATAGGTAAAAATATGCAACAGTGTTCAATGGTTCATTTTTTTTATTTGCTTCGATGCGTGGTACAAAATATGATTTTTTCATATTAAAAACTGCAACACAACAAAATATTCATCATGGCTCGTATGTCACTTTGGTGACGTTTAGTTGACTTCTATTTCGCCCGCCATATTGCCATAGGGAATAACGGTGAAATTGACGAAAATTATAAATTTTTGTACAAACAAACTATGCATGAAAACAAATTATTACTATTTTTAGAGGATTCTGGAGAATTTTTCTGACTTTTTGAAATAGTGTCCATATACCTTACAAAAAACAGTCACAAGTAATTAATATTTTCTATATAAGTATTGGTGCTGCATTCAGCGCTGCATGTTGGTATTATAGCCTAAACTTCCGATGTATCTCCCATATGGGAAGGCCTGTGCCCAGCAGTGACATATATAGGCTGGTGATGATGATGATGATAGTTGGTTACGACTGCGTAGAATACATTAAAAGCCACTTTATTGCAATCGAAGCAGAAAATAATATACGACAGTTGAAATCATTTGGCTTTATTGGCATTCTTACATTTTTAAACACACGAATTTGTTACCTCTTATAAACAGTTGACTAATTTGACGTTTCTAAAAATCATTTTATTCTTCTCTTCATCATCACCAGCCTTTATACGTCCCACTGCTGGGCATAGGCCTTCCTACACGGGAGAAACACACCACGCTGGCCTGGTGGGTTAAAGCGGTTGCAGGAACAACCGGGACCAACGGCTTAACGTGCCTTCCGAAGCACGGAGGAGCTGGAGACAACAAACTTAGATTGACCCATCCCAGGTTCGGCCATGGCGAAATTTGCTTTGTTTTTCGTATCGAAACCAGAGCGCTCAAACCAATATGCCACCGAGCTCCTCGATTCTTCTCTTAAAAGAAGAATGAAAGAGAGGCATTTAATTTATTTTATTTATTTATTTATAACTTTATGTACACACAATTTATAAGAAGAAACAATTTAAAATTAAACTTTGTACAAAGGCACTGCTTATTTCTAAAGAAATTTCTGCCAGCAGACCTGCTAGAAGGATATGTTAGTTACAAATTAATGTAGACACAGTGTGTAAACAAATATGAATTGACTTAACATAAAATTAAAATAATTAAATAGATACATATATACTTATATAATATAACATAGATATAATATATTTTAACATATAATATATATAATATAACATAACATATATATAATATAACATAACATAGATATAAACAGCATTTACGGAAGAGAGGAAAGATAGTGTTCTTTGACGCGTCGCTTGAAGGCGGAAATAGTGTTTAAGTCACGTATGTCAGGCGGTAGTAGATTCCACAAACGAACTGCATGAACGGTAAAGGAATAGGAATAGAAATCAGTCTTATGAGGTGGGACGTTAAGCAGGTGTTTGAGATTGGGTCTGGAAAGGGTATCAGTAGGACGTAAGAAAGTAAAACGTTCCTGCAGGTATTCAGGATAGGATGGATCACGGAGGACGTTAAAAAGGAGACATAAAAGCCGAGTGTTCCTACGAAGACGAATAGGAAGCCACTTAAGTTCCTTACGGTACTGAGAGACATGGTCGTACTTTTTTAACCCATAAATAAAACGAATACACACATTTTGCAACCGCTCAAGCTTGTTGAGGAGCTCCTCATTGGCATCCAGAAAGCACGTGTCAGCGTAATCTATGAGTGGTTGAATGAGAGATTGCGCGAGAACGATCTTCGTTTTCAGGGGCAAAAAATTCTGTAAGCATCGCAACGAATGTAAAGTAAAGTGCACTTTGCGACTTATTTCATTGATGTGAGCATGCCAAGAAAGATTGGAATCTAACATAACCCCTAGATTTTTCGCAGTTTGTGTGTAGGCTATTGTAACACCGTCCAGTAGCAAAGGAGGCAAAGCAGATAAATTTAGTCCGTTGCGAAAATGTCTGCTACCAATTATCATAGCCTGAGACTTAGACGGGTTGATTAACAAACCATATGACTTCGCCCAGTTACTTATACAAGTAAGGTTATGATTCATAAAATCAATCGCAGACCCCATCTCAGCCGGTTCAAAATGGTGATAAATTTGCAAATCGTCTGCATAGAGATGAAATTTAGAAGTAAGGGTTTTAGTAAGAGAGTTAATAAATATGCTAAATAAAAGAGGGGATAGGACGCCACCCTGAGGTACACCAGCAGCCAGATCACACCAGTCAGAGAATGTCTCCTCACGGCGGACCCGCTGCGAGCGACCACGAAGATAGGAATCGAACTATTTCAAGGAAGAAAGAGAAACGTTTAATGTTTGGAGAACACCTAGAAGAACGTCAAAGTCTACTGAGTTAAACGCATTACTAAAGTCGAGTAAAATAAGGACTGTAAGATATTTATTTTCCATGGCCCAGCGAATGTCATCAGTCACCTTTACAAGCGCCGTGACAGTGCTATGGCCAAGTCGGAAACCAGACTGGAACAAGACTGACAAGAGGGAGTTGGAATATAAAAAGAATGACAACTGACGGTGTGTAATGTGCTCCAATACTTTCGACAAGAATGGGAGAATTGCAATAGGTCGGAACTGTGATGATGTAGAAGGATTTTGCACTTTAGGTAAGGGAATCACATGCGCCATTTTCCAGGCAGAAGGAAAAGAACAGGAAGTAATGGAAAAGTTAAACATATGAGTGAGGATGGGTAGTATTAATGGAAGAATGGGATTTAACATTCTCGAACTTAAATCATCACCACCGACTGCTGTAGATGAGATGGATTGGATCGACTTTTTAACATCCTCATCAGTGACTACACTGAGCACAAAAGGAGAGCATTGCGGTAAAGGCACTTGTGCAAGTTCTAACATTGTGGATGACTTAGTACACGGATCAATAGTAAACGGCAGAGAGGAAAAGTGTTTGTTAAGTGCAAAAATATCAATCACACTGCATGCCTCAACCGATGACTTCCCAACACCGACGGATCTGAGAAATCTCCAAGCCTCAGTAGAATGACAACCAGAGAGAGAATCATGAAAAAAGCGTCGCTTTTCATCTCTACACAGACGATTGCATTGATTGCGTAAGGTCTTATAACGGAGTAAATTGGCGTTTGTAGATCTTCGCTTATATCTTTGTTTGGCTCTATCACGACGAACCATCAACTCTTTAATTTGTGAAGTCATCCATGGGGCAGGGTTGTGCCTTACCTTAATACGACGAACCGGAGCATGGCGATTGTAAAGCTCAAGAATTACACCATTAAAGTACTTCACCATGTCATCAATATTACCGCATCCAGCGACAAGACTCCAATCAATAGCACCTGCATCACGTTGCAACTCATCCAAATTTATACCCCTGTATGAACGAAGCTGAAGAAAAAGAGGTTTCCGTTTTGGTGGGCGTAGACGATAAGAAAGGAAAATTAGATCATGATACGAAAATGGGGCGGTAAGTTGGCCGAAGCTAGAAACATAATTAGGAGAAGAGACTATCATGAGATCTAAAAGAGAGGGAGAAGAATTAGGAGAGTGATGAGTGGCAGATAATGGCAAAATTTGCAGGTTATAAGAGGACAGAACAGATAATATTTTTTTCGAACGAAAGTCATTTTTAAGTAAGCAAGTGTTAAAGTCACCCATGAGGATTATGTGTTCATACGCAGGACAGAGATCATTAAATATTGCGTCTAGACTGTCAAAGTAACTAATTCGGAGATGAGGACTATACAAGACAGCAAGCAATACTTTGGTATGATGAAAAGATATTTCAGTAAATAAATATTCAGCAGATTCAGTATACTGCGACTGAGATGACAAAATTACTTTGTATGGAATATCGGAGCGCAAATACATAGCAACACCTCCGCCTCCCTTACCAGTCCGATCATTTCTGACAAGGATAAAACCAGGGAGAGAATAGTGCGTGCTTGGAAGTGAAGGCTTGAGAAATGATTCGGATATGAGCAACGCATCAAGGCATAAGTTATTGATGGATACTAGGAGCTGTGAATAGTGACCAGGAACACTCTGGGCATTGATGTGTGCAATGTTTAAATTACGAGGATATGAGGAAAGTGCAGTGGAAATGCGTTCATGCAAGGACGTTGTAGGTAAGTCTTCATCCGCACTGACAAAACTACGTGGCGAGGAAGAACAGGAGAGAAAACTACCATCTAAACTATCATCCATAAATGAATAATAAACTAATAATAATAATATTTATAATAATAACTATACTATATTGTTGAATAAAATTACCTATATACTTATAAATAATAAAAATTAAAAATTGGAGTACAGCCTCCTAAACTCGCATGAATCTTGACAGAAAAGAAAAAGAAAATAATTATAATAATTCAAAGAAAATGGAAGATATCCCAAGTTTCAAAACAATATATTATATTATAGGTAAGAACACTAAAAAGTTACAACTTAAAACGCTATAATTACAAAACAACATGATTGAAAGAAAATATTAGCAAAAACAAAAATCAAAACATCTGGCTGTAAGGGCATTAGTTTCCTTTGCCTTCCCTTTATAGGGAGAACTAACAACAACAACAAAAAAAGTCTATGGCAGTGACTGTATTGCACTTCTCATTAGCCGTACTGTCAATCAAACAGCAAGAATGAACAAATAAATCAAGACCCAATAAATACACAAAGAAACAATAAAGAATAAACAATGCAATGCAATTTTTATGCAATCAGTGCCTACTACAAAGTAAATTCAGACATTATAATTCTGTGGCATTAGGAAAAACAAAACGCATGCAATCAATACTACAGAGTAAATAAGGACATCAATATGTATTCTCTGGCATTAAAGAAAATAAAACGCAGCCTATCCTTTGACAGCTATCACGAATGACAGAATTGAAGTGACACTGACTTAACAAGAAATTAACAATTTAGCATTACATTCTCTTTGTTTGTACTTACGTTAAGCCTAAATTTTATAGGAAGGCCAATATTTTTAGAAATACCTGCATTACATAACTTTATCAGTAAATATTTAGAAGAAAAAAAAAAATATAGCTACGCAATATACAGAATAATATGTATACAGTGCAATACAGTCAAGTTAAAAAGCTACTCAAAACTATGCTAGTGAAGACTTAATTACGTCGCCGTATTCTTTTCGGCTCCCTTGATGTTGTGGCATCCGATACCGTGGAGTTTGAGGCGCCCTGAGCACCTTCAGTGCCCACAGAACCAGAAGGAAATTTAGTGATAAGATTTTGTAGCTCACTTGCCGTGTCGAGTTTGTGACGACACTTGTCAGGGGTAATAATCATTATCTTGCCCTCCATAGACCAGCAGCTCTTCACACCAAAATGTTTACGTGCAGTCAAAAAGACTTGGTGTCGAGCATGTGTTAGAAACTCGGAGATGGTAATGCCAGAGCCCTTAAGTGAAGTTTTGCTATCCCATACGAGATGACGATGCTCCATATTAAAGAACCTGACAAGGATCGGGCGGGGCCTGCGCTGTGAAGAACCAAGTCTGTGGCAGATATGTATGTTGTCCTTTGCAACATCAGACAATTTTAATTGTTCAGTCAATATATTATGGACCTTATCATAAACACTTTCATTGGTGCCCTCAGCAACTCCATGAAATAAAAGGACCTTACGGCGCATAGCCATCTCGTGTCTATCAAAGCCCAGTGAAAGGAGTTGAATTTGTGATTTGAACTTAGTTAAAGCTTGCCAAACAAATGTTTTAAATTCAGTGAACTCACGTGAGAGCGAACCAATTTCTGTATGTTTTGGTGTGGATCCAGATGTCGCCTTCTGTAGTTTAGCCTCGTAGTCATTCATACGTGTGCTAAATAATGAAATAAAATGAAATGAAAATGAAAATGAAATGAAAATATCTTTATTCAATTAGGCCCCCAAGAAGCACTTTTGAATCGTCAACAAAAAACCCTTAAGTCTATCACATAAAAATAATATTAACTAACTAACAATTTCATAATGTTTGTCTCTCTGTCTTATCTGCATCTACGTAAGCTAAGAATGTTATGTCAGTCTGTCTATCGGTCTGTCTGTCGGTCCGTCTGTCCGTCAGTCAGTCTGTCTGTCTGTCTGTCCGTCAGTCAGTCTGTCTGTCAGTCAGTCTGTCTGTCAGTCTGTCTGAATTTACACCGGTTCCAAAAGTTGAACTACCGAGAAGATTCCGGCAACAAACTCGTGTAGTCACTCTTTTCAATCATTAAGTTACAATGTTTAATTACACAGTAATAGTATTTAGCAGCGCAGTGTCGCACAGAGTATAAAAAAGGTATATTAAAGTACCAATAAGTACCTAATGATAAGAATATTTACTGTATTTAAAGGCTGTCCGACAATGCACCATCACAATATAGGTATTACAATACACAAAGGTCAACAATTAATATACAAAGACCTAATAAAGCTAAACATCTTTCATTAATTTTAAACACTTGTCTGACCACGTCATTACAATAATAATTGTATTGTTTTATATATAATATCCTATAATGCCATATACCTCAAAAATCCCTCAAAAATTATACTATTGATGAATATGTAGGTAAATTATTACAAAATCAAGGAAGCTTAGAGATGACCATTTCCACTAGTGGCACCTGTTCACAAGTATGACGCATGTGCCAGCCATCGCTCCGCTCAACCATAACATAGGGAACGGAGCGACCCGGCACACGACGCCACCACCGCAGAAACTTATAGAGAGCATGACATCTTCCAGCAACCACAAAATCAATGAAATGCTATTGGTGGAAATAACTATATGACATTATAAGTTACAACCAAGCATTTTTGTCATTTATATAATCGTTAATAGTACCTATAGTAACCTTTGGACATTAGAATTTTCTTAATGTGAATTTTAAATTTGTCAAATGGCAAGTCTAGTACGTTATTAGGAATCTTGTTATAGTAAAGTATGCTTTGACCCATAAAAGTATTAAAAACTTTATGCAGTCTTAGAGACGGTAAGATCAACTTATTTTTATTTCTTGTATTTAATGCATGTACATCGCTGTGTCTTAAGTAGGAATTTAAATTTTGATGTACAAAAATTATGCAAGCATAAATATATTGAGAAGCCACTGTTAGTATATCTATTTCTTTAAATAAGTCTCTAAGAGATGTTCAAGTAGCAAGGCAGTAGATTGCTCTAATTGCACGTTTTTGCAAGATAAATACTGTTTCAATGTCTGCTGCTTTACCCCACAGAAGAATACCATACGACATAATACTATGGAAGTAACTAAAGTAAACCAAGCGCGCCGTGGCAATATCAGTATATTGCCTTATTTTTCTAATAGCATAAGCCGCGGAGCTAAGTCTACTACAAAGTGTTGTGATGTGAGGGTTCCACTGGAGTTTCGCATCGATTGTAATGCCTAAAAACGTGGTGGATTGAATTAAATTTAGCGACTGATTATTTAATTTAATGTTTGTATCCACTTCCCTAACATTAGGTAAAATAAATTTAATACATTTAGTTTTCTTTGCATTCAGTTGTAAATTGTTCACAGTAAACCAATTCATTACTTGAGATAGCGCATTGTTTACGTCGTCAAAGTTAACTTTATTTCTATCACATTTAAAAATTAAAGAAGTATCATCTGCAAACAACACAATCTCACAAAATTCCTTAGCAAAGAAAGGCAAGTCGTTTACGTATATTAAAAATAAAAAAGGCCCTAGAATTGAACCCTGTGGAACTCCCATTTTGACATAAGACCCTGAAGATTTTGTTCCATTGATGTCAACTATTTGAGTTCTAGAACTTAAGTAAGATGTGATTAACTTCAGAGCTGAATTTGTAACCCCATAGTGTTGTAATTTTAAAATTAGCGTCTGATGGTCAACGCAGTCAAATGCCTTTGATAAGTCACAGAATATACCAATAGCATTTTGTGAACTCTCCCATGCATCAAATATGTGCCTTAACAGCGCTACACCAGCATCAGTAGTAGAACGTCCCTTTGTAAATCCATATTGCGCACTATGGAAAAGATTATTTAAATTAAAATGCTTAATCAATTGTTCCAAAATAATTTTATCAAATATTTTTTTCTAAGTGCTGGTAAAATAGAAATTGGACGAAAATTACTAGGATCCTCTCTATCACCTGATTTAAATAGCGGAATAATCTTACTGTATTTCATTAAATTAGGAAAAATACTTTCATCTATACAGTTATTAAAAATTTGCGCGAGATAAGGGGCAATAATATCAATGATATTCTTAACTATTTTTACAGATACATCCCATAAATCCCCTGTATTTTTCAATTTTAGGGATTTAAAAATTTTAATGATTTTTTGAGGAACAACATGGGTAAATTGGAAAGTCTCGCTACACTCGGGCACACAATGCCTCAGGATGGAACTTGCTTCAAGAGAAGAAGAATCTAAATGAGATGTTGTAATCGAAGGTATTTTTGAAAAGTAATCTTCAAATATGCTAGCTATTTCGTGGTCAGAATTAATAATTTGATTATCTACATTTATTGTGAACGTGGTGTTTTGTGACTTGACTTTACCAGTTTCACGGTTTATTATATTCCATGTAGTTTTTGTTTTGTTATTAGATTTTTCAATTTTGTCTCGGATGTGTATCGCTTTGGCGCGGTTACATATCTTTTTGAAAGTCTTGGAATATTTCTTTACATACTCATGAAAGTCCTTATTGTGATTGTATTTCTTTTGTGCGTATAATTCATACATCTTATTTCTACTTTTATATATACCTTTTGTAGCCCAGTCACCAAATTTCATTTTATTATTTGAAGATTTAACTGTCTTTTTTGTGAAGGTATTTTCGAACTCATTTTTTATTACATGAAACAAATAAGTATATTGATCGTCCGGGCTGGAATGTGTGAGTGGCAGTGTGGCTACCTTTATAGCCAATTTCTTCATAAAAATGTCTTCACGACTCTTCGTAATAGGTCTATATGTTAAATATTTTGGTTCAATCAATAAGTTATCAACAAAAGCAATCAGCAAACCACAATGATCAGACGTAAGATTGGTAATAACAGACTTTGAAACAGGGTCTTTATTTGAAAAAATATTATCAAGACAGGTGGCCGAGTGGGAAGTGATTCTAGTAGGCTCTAGAAATTGATTAACTAAGTCAAAGGATTTAAAAACGGAAAGTAAACGAGTACATGATGGTGTGCTCTCTAACAAATTAACGTTAAAATCGCCACAGATAATAATATGTTTCCTTTTATTACTTATTTTTTTGAGTACATCTTCCATTATGGACTCAAATGTGTTATAATTTCCAGAAGGTGGTCTGTACACACATACTATAACATAACTCTCTAATTCCACACAAGACAATTCAATTATACGCTCGACTGAAAGACCTACGATATCTTTACGTTATTTACATTTCATTTTATTGTTAACAAGTATTAAAGAGCCACCATGAATTGCAAATTTCCTTACAAAATTGCTTGACAACTGAAAATTGTCAATAGACACCGATTCAAAAACTTTTAGCCAGTGTTCAGTTAAACATACCACATGAATATCTTGACTTTTTGTATACAATTCAAGTTCTAGTTCTTTGCCAGCTAATCCTTGTAAATTTTGGTACACAATATTTAATAACATAGGCTTAGCTTTTGTCTTATGGTTCAGTTTAAAGATAATGAATTAATATTAGGTGAGACCAATTCATTAGAAAATATGGTATTGTTTTTATTTTTCTTAGTTATATAAAGTTAAGTGTGTGTGTGTGTGTAGTGTTAGTGTTGGTTATTCATAACCTTGTTCCTTATATTATATGCTAACAATGTAGCAATTTGTCTTTTAAATCTAGGTGACAGATACAATGTATCTCTGGTCAGTGTAAAGTTAGTAACAAATTTGTTACAATCAAAAAATAAAAGCGCGTCACTATGACGACACGTCAAATTGTACATATGTTCATTCAAATAATGAATTTGTTTGTTATAATTAAAATCCATATTTGTAGCATACGGAAATGCACACAGAGTAATTTTACAATTTTTTTTGCTATTTAATTCTAATAGCTTGGTTATACACCTTGTTATGTGATTTTTCCTAACTCCTGAACTATCACCACACAGAATAATTAAGTTGCTATCACTTTTTAAATTTTCACACGTAGTAACATTATTTATAATATTTTCAAAGTGGAGCCCAGGGGAACAATTATTAAACACAATTTGATCTGTTTGATCTAAAAGTAAGTGCCCTAGCCCTTGTCCTAATTTATCAGAAAAAATATAAGTGTACTCTGTACTTTGTGTCATCTTAGTTTTTATAGTGTTTGAGCATTCTAATACTGGCGGCACAGGCAAAAATTCACTTTGAATTGGCTGCAAAGGAACTGGTTCATTGTTTGTTAATATTCTACTATGATTACTGTTATTGTTACTAGAACATGAGCATTGTTTATTTGTTAAAGAAGCATATCTCTCTGTACTGTAGTTACACAAGTCAATCATATCATGCCTTGCAGAGATTTGATATTCAATCATATTTTTATACATGTTAAGTTGATCATTAAACATGTCCTTTAGTGAATGCTCCAAATGCATTAATCTATTTTCTAATAATTTGGTTGTGCAATCGTGTGAGGAATGATTTTGTTGAACTTTATTACTAAATGACTTTAATTTATTTATCAGTAATATACGTTCTTTTCTCAATAATAAATGCTTCTTGAAGTGATTTTGCCTTTTAATTAATCTATTAGTTTTTTTTATGAATTTATTAATACGAAAATATTTTTTAAATTTATTGTTACTCATTGACAAATGTTGTGTAGACGCCAGTTCCTTGCACAGTGAGTTTACATTAACTGTGTTATCACTGAGTAGACCCGAATCACAATTGACTAACTCACTAAACAGACTCTGGGAAGCATCACTTTCTGAAACCTTGCTATTATTTTCTAATATTAGCACAGTCTTGTGCGCCTCTGATAAACTTACTTCTAGGTCATTGATGCGACTCAGTGCCCGCTCGTGAGTGTCATTGCATTCTTTAAAAGAACTTATTTTATCCTGCAAGTGGACACATTGATCAGCAATTTCTGAATATTTTATGTGAAGCTCGGCCAGTTCACTCTTAAGTTCCGAGTTTTTTCTTATAATTGCTTGTATCTCTTGCTCGCTGTCTTCTCGTTCCTGCAGCAGCTTGTCATTGAGCTCCTGAGCCCTTTTGAGATCCAACAGCACCTGCTTCAGCTTCATCTCGGTGTCCTTAGCAGTTGCTTTGCGGGTCAGCATTTTAATGTTAGTTGGCACAACTGAAGCTAGAAATTAATAAAAGATTAAATTAAAATAAGAACTTATTAAAATCTCAAAAAATACCTAAAATTACAAATACTATTGAATATTACTGAACAGACTAAATAACACTAAATATAAATATATATTTTATATTGTACCAAACAAACTTTGCTTGTCAACTTACATGGAGTTGTGATACCTATTTATATTTAAGTATGTATAATAGCAATCTAATCTATCAAATTTGAGAAGTGGGTATTTTAGAATACTTAAAATAAAGTTAAAAACTTAGAGTTGAAGCAGTGAAAGTGGACTGATATATTTCTTGTTGTTATTGTGAATTAAAAACAATAGAAACAATACTCCCCAGTTAAAAGTTTCAGCTTTTTTTTTTCTAGTTGTTGATACCAGAATACAACATTATATTGTAGATTGGTAGATTGGTTAGTCTGTTGCTTCCCACTGGTGCACTGAAAATAATTTAATGAAAGTATGAGATATTATACTAATAAGACTAACCATTTATCAACGATTGGCAAGAGCAATTATATATACTATGACTTGTTGATTGTACAAAGGTTATGGTCAGGGGATTAAGTAGGTAGTCAATGTATATGTACTTTAATGATTTGCACTGCACTTCAGATAGCAAAATTAAAACCGACTTCAAAAAACTGAAAAGGATAAAATAATTAAATTTAAGTAGGTATTCATCCCCTAGAAACATATTTTTGGAGTCGGTGCTTCACTTTCTATTGTTTTTGGAAACCACTTAGCACCAACTCCAAAAATATGTTTCTAGGGGATGAATACCTACTTAAATTTAATTATTTTATCCTTTTCAGTTTTTTGAAGTCGGTTATAATTTTTGTTTAAAATTTTTTTTCACAGTTTTTAGTGGTAACTTTCTACGGTCGAAGCTAGATGGGTGATCTTAAACTTATATTGTTTCCTACTATCGTATCGTTTCACTAAAAAGTCATTTGAAAAGCAAAACTTCGCAATTTCGCATATGTAGACGACTTCATAATTTAAGTTTTTTTAAATTTAAAACCAAAGTACCCAACTGTTTTTGAAAAAATTTTTATGGGACCAAATGGCAGCTATTCCGCATCGAACAAAAAAAGAATCACGTAAATCGGATTAGTAATCTCGGCGTAATCGGTGTACATACATAGAAAAAAAAAAAAAAGACATACCGGCCGAATTGAGAACCTCCTCGTTTTTGAAGTCGGTTAAAAATAGATTAGGAATGTTTGTAAATGTAATGAATTGGACTACTAAACTAACATAAATAAAATGTTGTGCTCTGTTTTCAAAATGTGAGTAAAACAATTGCGTTGCAACGATTAAATCAAACAAAATTTAATTATGACAGTTACAATTTTGCAACCGTCACTATGAAATTCAAACTTTATGATATCAAAGAAAACCATGAAAAATGGTGATTAAATGTTTTGTAATGAGAAAATAGGTGACAAATAATACTCCCCCGGTTTTAAGTCCAAGTCGTAGAAGCAGAATCCAAGATAGTCAGTCTGACAACCGACCGGCTATGTCGAAAATAATAATCTTTATTTCTCGATATTTACACTGAATATCGATTCACTAATAATACAGCACTGTATTTGTATAATTCACCACTGTTTAATCACTTCAATGCTTGTTAAAAACCGTAATTATTATTTATTTTCACATATTTTATTAGCAGCTGTTTTCTAGACATCTGGCTGCTAATGTTGCCAGAGCAAAAAAAAAAATAGGCTCTCTAAGTCTTCCAAGCTGGCAGCCAGTTTTAAATCCATGATAAAGGCGCAGGTGATAATAGATGAGTTGCTGATAATTTTATGAAACCCAGGTATGACAGGATAAATTAGTGTATCACGAGTATAGGGGGGCTACAGTACAATTAAAGTTCAAAATACATATAAGAATTGTTATTAAATTAATAAATCTTAATAAAATGTGAAGAGCAGCAAAATTTACGTGTGTTTATTTCTGTGCCTACCCCCAAAAAAAAAGACTTAACTTTAACTTTGATATATTGATTTTCAGAGCACAAAAGTACGTGTTCTGAAATCTACTCTGGTGCTTGGTACCCTCATCATGTCAGCCGAGAGACGTCCACTACTGGGCTCTTTTAAGGATCCTCAAATCGATAGGTCCTGTGCTCTCTGCATATATCGGCTTTTCGCGACCCTCACCAGATCGTCCACATTATGAGGGGCCTACCAACACTGCGTCTTCTGGTACTCGGCGGTCATTCGAGGGCATTTCCGCCCCAGCGGCCGTCAGTCCTCCTTGCAATGTGGCCTACCCACTGCCACTTGAGGCTCGCAATGCTGTGGACTTTGTCTGTGACCTTAGTTCTCCTGTTCACTGTAAGGCCATTTAATTGTAAGCGGTCATTAGAACTTGGTACCTACCTAACTCGAACTCTCCGTGGTTGAGGAATCCTGGAGTGGCTGTTAACATCCATTAGTTACATCTTCTGCGTTATGAATAACTAACCATCACCAGAGATGAAGGCCAAGAAGTACTCCGCTAAGAATATTAAAAAAAAAACGTTCAAAACGAACATCACATATTACATCGTTATTATGTTTACATTTTATTTACAAATATATTCTTGCAGACCAAAAATGTATCTTATAATGATATCAAAATTAAATTGGTTATTATATATAGACGAAGCGAATAAAGGATCAGAAATTCATATTAAACGAACTGTTTACTTTTATTTACTCTGAATACGCTATTTTTATGTACCCTTAAATTTTGAGGATAATATAGAAAGAGCACCTTGGCTTGTCATACAAAATCACAAGCAAAAGTGACTCTAGTATCTTTATATTAAGATCTAAATAATTCCACCTAGAATTGTTAAAATTCAACCGAACTGATCTAATGTGAATCTTAACTCTATTATCTTTATGGTTCAATATACCTAAATGTAATATTGTAAAGTTTTGGATTCTGACTTCTGGTTTCTTAAGCAAAACTGTGTCCTTTTTTAAAGGCTTATCCCTTCTTAGCAAATATATGTGGAAAGCCCGTTGTAGTATGAAGGGTCGTCTGTGGAGGTACCACCGGCATTCTTATTTCGGTCGCATAACAAAGTTTTTAAGGAATATTAATTCCTCATAAGAATTATTGAGAAACACATAGTTATAAAAAAAAAAAAACTTTGAACAAGTGCATAAAGTTACCCATATAGTTTTTTTTTTATACAACTGGATGACAAACAAGCTGACGGCCCACCTGATGGAAAGTGGTAACCGCCGCCTATAGACACCTGCAATAACAAGGAAAAATTACTTGATATTGCAGGTGCGTTGTCATCCTGGGGCCTAAGATGAAATGCCGTCCATGCCCAGTAATTACACTGGCTACCTTTCCCTTCAATCCGAAACACAGCGAACTGTTTCACGGCTGAAATAAGAAAGGCGGTGGTACCTACCCAGACGACCCTGCATACGGGCCTACCACCTAGTTGATTTATGGGTTAACTTTATTAATGAAGGTAGGTACACACGACAGCTCGTCAAGTGTAACAGTTGCACCACGAAAGTCGCCTCTATTACGAACGCAGTAAGGGCCGTCTTAAGGTGGTTTTCCACCAGAGGGGCGAGACGAGATTTAAAATTTGTATGGCAAATTTTCAATCCTCGCCTCGCGCATCTTTGATGAAAATAGTCAGGGTTGACGAGGATGTGCGAGGCGTGAATTGATATAATTGTTTGTGTAAAATGAACCATATTGCTTCCGTTACAGAGTATAAATTAACTCTGCAACAGAAACACGCTTCTCGCGATAGGTTTATTGTTGTACGATTTCAATCCTCATCTCGCCACTCTGTTGGAAAATCATCTCGCGCGAGCTGGTCCGAGCTCGTGCGGGCAATTTTTAGTGGAAAAGGGTCAGTGCGATTTCAATTATAGTCTCGCCTCGCCTCGTCTCGCCCCTCTGGTGGAAAACCACTTTTAAGGTCAAACTGTTACGTTTGATGTGATGTCGACTGTACATAAAATTATGTTGAGCTTTAAGAAGATTGGATACTAACGCAGATGCATAGAAAGCATTTGATCTTAGTCCTCAAGATAACAACGCACCGATGTTTTTTATTTTCCTACCTGGGCTGTAACCTTTTTTTTTTAAATACATAGTTGTAAAAAAGTAAGATTTTATACAACTATACTATTCATTTTTATCCTTGTATGCTTGCAGTTGTTATCGCCATCTTGTACAATTCGTTTTCATTGTTAACTTAGAAAAAAAAACAAGCAAAACCAACACCGCTTTCATCCGATATCAGAGTAGCAGTGCCACAAAGGAGCTAGGCCGCATAAATCAGTTCATGTCATCTAAGCTTTGGTGCTACGGAACTTCATTTTGTGAAAAAACCAGCGAATCTTGAGATTCGCTTCCCTTAAAATGCGATGCTGAAGAGGGTCTTGCTAATACAGTTTTTGATGCAAAGAAATCAGTCTCGATTAGGTCAGATATATTCGCCTTTAAAATATTTCGAGAGCGTTTTGAGTTGGATGTCGAAAGTTTTATATACATTCTTTTTCGTCAGGGTTTAAAAATAATGATGTCAGGTTTTGGGAATTTGAATTTTTAGGGACTGTCTGGAGTAGCACCTCCTTACAGAAGGTCACAGCTAAATAACACTACATAGTAGTTCTTTATTTGTCTTCGCTCTTAACATGTCTAGAGTGGTTTGAGTTAGACATACTATATACAGATTGAATTTTTGAGATGGAACCACAGAAGTAGGTGAACACTTAAGTACCATGTCACAATAACTATGACGTTAATATAGTACGGTAGGAACTATTAAGTGCGAGCGAAATAGTCGGTGTGACATGGTACTAAAGTGTTTAGCTACTTCTGTGGTCGACGGTACCTTAATCGTCATAATTACATTCAAAAAGTCCTACGAGACCATTCACAACTTATTAAGATATTCTGAACTGCATTCACAGATTTTGAAAAAAATGTAGATAGATAGATAGATAAAACATTTATTTAAAATTCTTCATCACACACATATAACAAATGACAGCGATATGTACTGACAGAGATAAAAAATGCTAAAATACCAAAAAAAATTTTTATGCCTATCGATCCTTTTTCACGTGGGAATCAAAGAATTCTCACCATTTCAGATATGTGTACTAGAAATGATAGAAATCGTCAAAAAGCTTTTTACATAAAATTTTGTACGGGAAAACGATAAATCAACTCGAAATATTATTTATAGCCAAACGACCCTGTTCCTTACAGTAATCAAAATACTCTTTAAGGCTTACTGAAATTTGGGTACAGAAACTACGGTAAGTCATAACACCGGCTTTATACGCAGGCATAATCTTCTGCAACATTAGTACTAAAAAAAAAATTTAAACAAGTATTTCAAAACACAAAAGCAAAAATAGGTAGTCTACGAAATAAATTGTTCAATGAATATTTCCAGTAGATTTATCGTTATTCCGTACAAAATGTATGGGCAAAGTTTTTGGTAGCTTCTGCCATTTCTAGTACTTATACATTTAATGTACCTATACCGTCTTTTGATTTCCACATTAAATAGAGTCGATGGGCATATATTTCTTTTGTATTTCACTTTTTTTGCTGACTATCCATTTTTTCTAGAATCTGTGAATGCAGTTCAGAATATCTTAAAAAGTTATGAATGTTCTCCTAGGACCGTTATCCTATACCTATAACGGTTAAGTACCTGCCCTTATTGTCCCGTCTAAAAAATACATCCTGTATAATACTTTACTCTATAAAATAATGATTTCAGGTTTTGAGTGTTTGAATTTTTAAGTAGTCCCTCCTTACAGAAGATCACAGCTAAATAATACTACTTTGTAGTTATTCATTTATGAGTTGAAATAGTTATGTTGGGAGCAGGGAGACTTGTCACCTATGTTGCCAACATTACGCTTTTACCTGACTTTTATAGGACAGGCATCGAGTATCTAGTGCTACGGTCAGGGTGCTACGACGTGCTACGAGGTGCTACGACATGCTACACAGTCCTATGAAGTGCTACGAGCATCTATAAACTACGGTGTTAATGAGGCCCTACTGTTTTCTTTAAAGTTTTGAATGTCTACTATTGAACGGATCCCGAAAATTGAAAATTTCCAAACTTGTAATTCTTTGCCAGCACATGTGTTCCCCTCCTTTTGGGCTGGCAAGGTAGAGACGTCTATTGTATTTTAGGCTGCACTAGGTGTCTTCGCTTAGAGGTTCTTCTTAACGCGTTATATCGGGTGTTGTTGAGTCATTTGCCGTGCTTTGTACAAAAAAAAAAATATATTCACCTCATTCACTCCGAAGTTGAATATTACGATAGGAAAGTAGGTTATGTGTAAAAGCAACAAATGTTACACCAGTTTTAAGTAAGGTAATTTCCGCTCAGATTTTGAGTTTCATTTTTCATTGCGTACCAGCTAATTATGTTTATTATTGATTAGCATCGAAACATTTTTTCAAACTAGAATTTGTCGCATCAGTTAACTACTAATTCTATAATTGGTTGTAGCTGAAAGGCAGCGAGAGAAATTGTAATTCATTTCATTTATCGCAGATTTTTCTTATTTATTCAAAGCTATAACCAAGCCTTATGGAGAAAGAGTTAAATGAATTTCGTCTGACAAAACTACAAAGGAATCAGTACAATTCAATTTATTAATGTTATCTTCACCCTTTCGCTTAGAACTATTAACCCTGCCATTTTTTAGTCTGTTGTAACAAAGGAAAAGATCCATTTCGTTTGTTTATATCACTATTAGGTCTTTGGGTGATTGAAAAAGTTATCAGCTCGACGTTTGACCTTTTTGAAAAAATCGACAACGATTTGAGTTAAATTACGGCATGTAGTCTGCGAAGTTATCACAGTTGTTTTTATTCTATTTATTTTAAAGATATCTATCTATACTTGAATAAATGTCATGCTAGCATGAGTGATGAGCAAGAAAGGTGGCGAGTGAAAGTGACAAACCTATATAAAAAGACGTTTTAGTTTGTTTACAATTATTCTTTATCAAGTTTGGCTAACGTATAGTCCTCAAGTGACAGCCGCGTACCGGGAGACGCAGTGTTGGTAGGGCCCCCACAAGATGGACCGACGATCTGGTGAGGGGCGCGGGAAGCAGAGAGGTGTGTTCCGCGGCGCAGGACTTGGAGATCCTTGAGGAGGCCTCCCCAAGGATGCTCAAGATCTCCGCAAGGGCGTCACTCGGCTGATATGATGACGATGATAGACAATTATCTGAATTTCAAAACACCGAAAAAATGAAGTCCTTTAATTTTTTTTTACAACTAGATAACAAACAAGCTGACAGAATTCATAAAACCTCTGCAGGGAGCTCATTCCACAACTTGAGCGTACGCGGGAGAAAATTTCTCTGAAACCGTACAGTACGTGACCACTTTGGTTCCAATTTGTGAGGATGAACTCCCTGCCGGTGGCGAGCGGTGCGATGATAAAAAGAAGCCGTGGGCATCATGTCAAATAATTCCTCAGAACACGCCCCATTATACAAACGGTAGAACACACACAAGGAGGCAAAATCTCTCCTTAGGCTTAATGGTTCAATACCGCTTGTGAGCTCAGGATCGTCGACAATTCTCATAGCGCGTCTTTGGAGCACGTCAAATGGTCCAAGCTGGTATCTAGGCGCTCCCGCCCATAAATGGCAGCAGTACTCCATATGGGGCCTGATTTGAGACTTATACAGTAATAGTCTTTGCCCCGAAGTGAAATACCGCCGCGCTCTATTGAGCACACCAAGCTTCTTGGATGCCAGCTTGACTTTATCCTCCAAATGACTGCGGAACTGCACGTCACTAGAGATATCAACACCAAGGATCCCGATACTCGTAGAGATGGAGAGCGGCGTGTCGAGGAATTGTGGAGCTACAGCGAATGGGGTTTTTTTAGCGGTGAACGCGCAGACTTGTGTCTTAGTGGGGTTGAATTGGACTAAGTTTAGTCGTCCCCAATCGGAGACTCTGATTAGAGACCTCTCGATTTCAGACACAAGCCGACCGCGACTTTCCTCCACTGTAGACCGAGGGGTATTAGCACGACTCGTATAGTAAGCGTCGCCAGTACTGTCATCTGCATAACAATGCAGTCCGTCAATAGACAACATATCATTGATATGCAGCAGGAACAATGTTGGAGACAGCACCGAGCCTTGCGGGACGCCAGCGTTAATGTCCATGCTATCCGAGCAACTGCCGTCAACGACGGCTCTTATGCATCTGCTGGACAAAAAGCTAGCGACCCATTTGCACAACCCCTCAGGCAGCCCATAAGATGGTAACTTCGAAAGAAGACTCCTGTGCCAGACCCGATCGAACGCCTTCGCTACATCTAGGCTAACTGCCAATGCCTCACCATGACTCTCAATGGCAAGAGACCAACGGTGCGTGAGATACACTAGAAGATCACCCGTCGAGCGACTGTGGCGAAAACCGTATTGACGGTCGCTGATAAGGTCGTGATCCTCTAGGTACCTGAGGAGTTGCGTATTTAAAACGCGCTCCATCACCTTTGAGAGAAGGGAGGTTATAGCGATTGGCCTGTAATTCGATGGGTCTGATCTATCGCCCTTTTTGGGCACCGGGTGCACATGGGCAGTCTTACATGAAGATGGAACTTGCCTGGTGGAGTATGAAAGCGCGAAAAGACGCGTCAGAACAGGACACAACTCAGGAGCACACTGCTTAAGCACCACTGCCGGTATGCCGTCTGGCCCGCTCGACTTATGAATATCCAGAGATAACAACTCACGCCGTACCTCCCGTTGCGTAATAGAGATCTCCGGCATAGAGTTGCCGCACCAAGGGATGGTAGGTGGTACAGCACCTCCGTCATTCAAAGTCGAGTTCGAGGCAAAGAGAGCACCCAGTAAATCGGCTTTCTCTTTAGCGCTGTGGGCCAAGTTTCCATCAAGCTTACGTAGTGGTGGCAAGGACGACCTACAAAAGTTTCCCTCGGCAGCTTTGGCGAGCGACCAGAAAGCGCGACTCCCGGAGGGGTGTCTTGCAAGTTGATCGCCAATCCTGCCGACAAAATCGAATTTCGCTCTGGCAATCACTCTTTTACAGGACCTCGAAGCAGCGTTTAACTTCCGCTTCACGTCAGAGATGTTGGGATCCTGATTGGTTTGGGCCGTGGTCCAAGCCTCAAACGCAGCCTGCTTGCTTTCGCGAGCTTCCCTGCATGGCCTATTAAGCCACGGTCGCCTCTTAACGCCTGCGGCCACTAGCAGGTTAGGAATGTAACATTCCATACCCGCCAGTATCGTCTCAGAGACTGCAGCCGCACAGGTGTCAGGATTATCTGATGTGAAGCAGAGCTGCTTCCACGGGTACGATGCGTAAAACTCACGCAACCCATCCCAGTCTGCTGACTTGTAATGCCACACTCGACGCCACCCAGCTGGCCGGGGAGCATCAGGCTGCGCACTGTGCACTTGGGTCCGGACGAGGCAGTGGTCTGATGAGCCTAGAGGCGCATCCACTGAGATGGTATATCCGTCCGGACGCGTAGTCAGCAGAAGGTCCAGTAAAGAGCTCGTATGGCTCTCAATATCTGGTATTCTCGTAGGAGAATTAACCAGTTGCGAGAATCCATAGGCCAGGGCGAATTCGTGAGCAGACCTTCCCGCGTAGTCAGTGGACCGAGAACTGAGCCACTCGACATGGTGCGCATTGAAATCTCTTAATATCACTAACTCCGCGGTAGGGTACTGCTCGAAAACTTTGTCGGTCGTCGATTGCAGGTGCTCAAAGAGTCGAGTCGTGTCTGAAACTGGCCTTAAAACTGGCTACCTTTCCTTTCAAACTGAAGCACGGCTGAAATAAGAAAGGCGGTGGTACCTACCCAGACGACCCTACATACGGCCCACCAACTAGTGAATATTGTAAGAATTACTTTTTTATTGCCTGCAGTTTGAGGACTTGGTTTCTTTTGTATTTTTCTTGATATGATAATGGATAATGACTTCACATAACTCTAGGCTACATGCTTTTGGAAGAGACCTATAGTGGCGTTTTGGAGTATAAACTGTTTAAGGTATTTTTGAATCTAACAGCTAAAGTTTTGCAGGCCTTTTTACTTTTGAGTCAAAGAACCTAGAACTTTGAAATATTTAGTGCCTTCCTTCAATCCTCTTGTGTCGTAACTATTATTTAATCAACTTTATATCCCTGAGCAAGATAATCTGTAAAGGCTACTGTTTTTAGTTAGGCTACTTTTTGTAAGCTAGAAAAAAATCTTTCAAATTTTTTATTATTTTGTTTTTTATTTTAACAGGGTAACTCTTGACCTTCATCTCACCTGATGGTAAGTGAAGATAGAGTCGACGATAGAAGCGAGCTACACCCGGATTCCTCAACCACAGAGGAACTGGCTATCTTACCTCTAACTGCCGGAACACAACAATGCCGTTAACATTATTGCTATGGCAGCAGACTTAGGTAAGATGGTGCTACCACCAACCAAGCCAAGCAAAATATTTCTGCCTCACGGGAATCGAACCCCGGACCTCTAGATCTGAGGCAGCTGGTCTCAACCACTAGACTACAGAGCGGTTAGAATTTATTATAATATTAAAAATAAAATTAATAAAAGGAACTTTTTCCTAGAAGTAAATCCTTTGAAATTAAACAGAAAGTCTCGGTATTTGATTGAACCTATTAATGAAAATCTGAATAAAGTTGAATAATTAGGAATTTATGAAAAGTCAAAGGCGAAGAGTTAAACCGTTAGGCTTTGAGTGCTAAAATTTAATACCCAACTCATATTTCTGGCTAAACTGCTGGCCGCGATTAGCTGTGACAAAATTTATAGGTAAAATTACCGTTTTAATAGACAAACTAGCATCGGGAAATTGAATATTCGGAGCCCTTACTACGGAACGCTAGAAGAATAAAACTTTAACTCCTTATGAACTGTATGCCAAATTAATTGTAACTGATACGTTTATTTTTTTCTATACAAAGCACGGGAACTGACTCAACATCACCTGCAGCAAGCAGTAAGAAGAGTCCATATGCGAAGACAGTTAGTGCAGCTTGAATACACTACTCTAGCCTCCCCTTCCTTATCAGCCTATAAGGTGCTTTTTTAAGCACGAATGTTTTCCTCCTTGCTATAACAAGGATTTCATGTTATAGCAAGGAGGAAAACATTCGTGCTGTTCCAACCTTTGCCATTACGACAAAGAAGTGAGTTAAATAATTTCTTTGTGCGTGATGTTGAGGCGGAAACAGTAAATTGATGAATCCGACGACTGGCACGCGTGCTGTTAATAATGGTAGGAAGAATTAATATAATTATGATTTTGAATGATAAAAAAAAACAAAAAACATGTCATGAAGAATACGCAGGTGTTTCATAATTCCTTCCTTCCCCTTCGCTCTCTTCAGGTACGTGGATTTTTCATGTGTGACCAATTACGTTTGCTTTACAAAACAAAGGTTCGGTCTTGCTCGGAATATTGCTCTCACTTGTGGGATAGCTCCACCAAGTACCTCCTCGATGCCCTGGACAGATTGCAGCGTTGTACTTTCCGTATCGCTGTTGGCGCTGTAGAGGTCACGAAGAACCTTGAGCCTCTGCAATTGCATCGAGACATTGCGTCGCTTAGCGCCTTCTATCGGCTATATCACGGTGAGTGCTCTGAAGAGCTTTTTGACTTTTCTACTCAGGAGCACGCGTGCCGGTCTTCGGAGTTATAAAATCACTGCCTCCACCTCGACTTCACGCACAAAGAAATTAAGTACCTCGTTTCTTTGTCGTGCTTCCAGAACTCTGAACCGCACCAGCTGTCTTCGCATATGGACTCTTCTTACTGCTTCATATCAGGTGGTGTTGGGTCCTTTGTCGTGCTTTATATAAAAAAAAGAGCTCAGTGACGTAGTTTCCTGAGCACTCTGGTTTCGACTACGGAGGCAAAGCGTCTTTCGCCATGTTTGTTTCCGGGTGGTCCAATCATTTGTAATCTCAATGTCCTCCTTGCTTGGAAAGCCACGATAATCCATTGGTCCCGGTTGTTACTGTCACTCTGACTTTGAGCTGCGTTGGGCCAGCGTGGAAGAGTAATGGCTTCATAAGTTTCTCACATGAACGCCTGTTCCCAGGAGTGGAAATAGAAAATAACAAGTGGAAAAGGAACATAATAAAAAAAACACATTAAAATCCGCCGCAACCTCGATATGGCCACAAACAGTTTATTCTCGCCGTGCGGTCAGCTACATGCGGTTTACGGGTTTAGATTAAATTCGTAACTCGAGTAACGTTTTAGACACAAATTTACTTGTGATTGGTTAATTAATAAAGTTTTATATTACTGCGGAAGTCTATATCGTCAATTTAACAATTAATGGGTAAATTATTATTATTATTAAAAATAATATAAATTAAAATTCGTTTATCATTTTTTAAGTGAAGTTGCCTGATGCTATTCTACTTTCCGCTTATTCTTTTGCTTTTAACAGACATACACAAAGATGGCTCAAAATTTTTCAATCCCATTTGCACGATATAATTTTTTGAAGGAAAACCAAAATTCAATGCAGTGAAGAAATAATCTAAAGTGTTACTATTGATGAAGGAGATGACTTCATCACCACAATAAAAGAACTCTGTTGAGCTCAGGATTATATGAGCAAATAAAGGGTAGAGCGTATTGCCTTATTATTTGAAAATATTTGATAAATATTGTCCCTAAGGGATTTACCGTTGCACTTAAAAGAAACGAAGAATAGTGAACCTCGTGGAAATATATCTTTAATAATTACTTACAGCCTTAGTCAACAGATAATAATTTGGTATATAAAATGTTATGCAAGGTACCTTAAAAACCTTAATTTTTGCCACATGAAATCCGCCAAGTTTCCAGTAGACAACCAAGAGTAGCGACATTAATAAATTTATACATCAGGCTCGGTAAAACTAGAATTTATAACAAGGCAACGGGCAGCTTAAAACCCGATGCAGTATTCGGCTAATTTGGCGTAACTTGTGTTGTGGTTTGCGCAGAAATCATATTTGTGTAAACTATAGGTGAAGCTGCTTTGAATCGCTTCCAAGCACTCATTTTTGCTCGATTTGGGTTGTAATATTGCAAGATTCAGCAGGATTCTTGTTTTAGATCGGGAGTAATAATCGTCAGGTCTTTAACTTCCTTACATATTCATATTTATGACTCATCATCGTTTCATCTAAAGGACGTGCACTTGGAATGAAATTAAAATATCTTTATTCAATTAGGCCCCCAAGAAGCACTTTCGAATCGTCGAAAAACCCTTATGTCTATCACATAAAATAATAAATAGGCAGAAGAACAATCAACATACTTTACTGTCTCATTTTACATTGGTTATTATTAAAACATAGGAAAAATCAACACGAGAACCGTTGCTAAGCTACTACACTCTCCACGATGCCCCTTCCGCGCAAGCGTGCAAGATTAAGGATGGCAAATATGTAAACTGCTATTAGGGCTGTCGAATCAGCCGCGTTACACAACGTCTTAATGTTGGTCTCTCTGTCTTGTCTGGGTCTACGTAAGCTAACAATGTTAGAATATCAGTCTGTCTATCGGTCTCTCTGTTGATCTGTCGGTCGATCTTCAGACAGTCTGTGTCTGTCAGTCTGTCTAAATTTACTCCTGTTCCAAAAGTTGAACTACCAAAAAGATTCCGGCAACAAACTCGTGTATTACTGATTAATGCACTGAGGTATCCCCTAAAGATTTCCACGAAGATCGTTCCTGCGCCGCATGCATCCATCAGCTACCTGCGACCTTAACCAGATACTTATAATCTTAAATACCTTCCATATTTTTTTGTAATACATAGAAATAATTACATAAACATTACACATAAATATTTGTTTTAAATATTTTTTTACAATATTACAAAAAAAATACAAAATGTATTCTAATTTAGAAATACGAGAAATATCTTTTGATTTAGTATTTTTCTATACATATATACTTTAATTTATGTTTAGTGTCTAGACCACGCACATCAAAATCAGTTAGGTAGGTACGTAAATAATAGACAGACAGAGTTCTATTACAATGGATAGATATCGTCCACCATCTTCTACGACGGCGTGGTGGTATACCACCTCAGATCAATGATCTGAGTATACCACTGATCTGTGGTTTTACTTGTCTTGTTTCTCAACCATCCATAGATACAATCTTCCGCGTTTAAAGGATAACGACATACGAACCCACCGCTAATCATCAAGTCACAAACAATAAACCTTGATCTGTGAAGCGGCGTTATACCTCTGGAGGTCTATGACAATTGAATAATAGAGTCTGGAATCTTAGACTAGACGGGTTAGGGTGTTAAACATTTTTAGACCACGATTGTACCAATCGCTGAATTCAAAGAGTATTATTCCTACGAAATAATTCCTTTTATTATTTCATTTAATAAATAAAAAAGACAAGCTTGATAGAAAAATAAAAGATCACAAGAACAATGAAGATAATAAATATGATTTAACTTTCAATCTGGCTAATGTCAAATATGATTAAGTGTATTGAGATACAAACGCCGACGAAAGTCTGAACAAAGTTATGTTATTGGTTTATCTTTCTGTTAATAAAGAACAATGAATATCAACAGAAATATTTACTTTGAATCGTTTTTATTTAGCCAGACTTGATGAATAAAGTATTTTATCGGGTAAAGATAGACGTTTGTTACTGGTCCATTAGATTCTCCACGTCCTGATAAAATAGATACCGATAGGAGTTAAAGTTCTAGAATGGCGACCACGTACTGGAAAGCGCAAAGTAGGACGGCCTCCTACTAGATGGACAGAGGCCCTGGTCAGGGCCGCGGGGAGCCGTTGGATGCAGGCTGCGCAGAACCGTTCTATTTGGAAATCGATGGGGGAGGCCTTTGTTCAGCAGAGGATATCATAGGCTGATATGATGATGATGATAATAGTAAAAAACAATTATTTTGTCAAATTTAGTAAAAGCGAAATGAAGTCGGTTACAAATTATGCTACAGACTTGACAATACAGGTAATGAATTGAAATTCATGCATATTATTATCCTCCATTGACAATTTTGTGATTGAAATCCATAGTTTAGTTATGCATAATAATATTATAAATTGCGTGAGTAACTCTGTTTATCTGGTACAGATTTAAATAAAAATTGGAGATAAATCATATCACAAGAAAGGCCATCGCTTACTTTTTGGCGAAATAGTCGATATGTCCCTTAACCCGGCGTCACGTTAAAATAATTAAGTGGACGATGACGCCGGGTGTAAAATAAAGTCAACTTTCGAAATTTTCGCAAGTTGACTTTATTTTAAATACTGTTTATTAAAAAAGGCTTCTTTACATAATAAGTAAAAATAAAACATACCGGCCGAATTGAGAACCTCCTCGTTTTTAAAGTCGGTTAAAAATAATAACAATATACAAGGTGTTATAAAAAGTTGTAGTCATATTTTAATACAAGCAACTTTTACTATGAGGACAACTACGAAATCGCAAGAAAGAAATCAGCTGTTCCATAGTAAGGTCAATGCACTTAAGTTTAATTCTAATAGTAAAAGTAGTTTGTATTGATGGGTAGAATAAACCCTTTGTATTTTGTATATCAAACTTTTATTACATTTCTCAATAATACATGCAAAATCAAGTTTGAAAACATAACATGGATGTTGTTTTAATTTCTTGTATACTAAGTTATAATAGGAATCATTAATGTTATGTACTTAAAGTGATATCAACTATACTTTTTATCACAAAAATAATAAAGAGTTAGTCTTCTACCTCCACATTCAGAGCCATGGAACTAATACAAAATTAGGTAATTATCGCAGTACGCTTTTTCCCAAATCATTGCATCTTTTCTTTTCAAAAACTGTCAGCCTAGTTGATTTTATACTACTGCCAGGTCCACCCGAATCCGTATGTTTATCGCTTGCATATTTTTCTCTTTCTCTGTTATTACTACGTTCACATAAACGGTGTTCAATATCAACGTCCGAATCAGTCTGGGAGTCTTCTTTGTCGGAACCCGACTCTTCTAATGCCAAAACCCTCTCCGGGTCATTTGTCAATGACATTTTCTTTAAAAACTTAAAAAAAAAAAATATTTATTAACATTGAACACTAAATGAACGAAAAAAGTATGTTACAAATTACCACGCCAGCGATGACGCTGGGTCATATTGACCCGTTTTGACTTGACTCACGTATATCTCAATGCACAGGCAGCATCAAAAAGGTAGCACCAACGGAATGGGTGGAGAAGGGCTGTATCTCCAGCTACACAAACGTTCGAAACAAACGATAGGCGCAAATAAATAATATGTCTCTTTACAACTGCCTCGGGTCAATATGACCCAGCGTCATTGACGCCGGCTTAAATCTTTTTACATTATATGTCGCAGGCATCTGGTTCAATTAGCCAGCTAATTGGACATCTGGGCCGATCGCCTAGTATGAACCGTTTTTGTGTATTGGCAGGAATACTGTCTGTGTGATTGGTAGGTTTAAGGCCTATTTTTAACCTTTTAATAATTTTGGTTATATGTGGTCATAATAAATTTAAACAGACCAAAACTTTTCAGTACAAGACGATTTATCTAGGCGTCCGAATAGCTGGCTAATTTAGCCAGATTACTGTGACACATAAATATTGTAACACTACCGAATGAAGATGTAAGCGGTAAGTTTAAAAATCATTCAAAACTTTAAAATAAAACAATATTGAGCATTTGAATTTCAACTTTTGGAATACGAGCAGTCGTTACCACCAATCAAGCCCCTTGTGCTTTTGAGAATACAAAGTTACAAAAAATGTTATATTCCGCTGATCTTGTAAGAAGACAAATTCAACTTGGGGATTTTGCACGAGTTACCAACCTTGTTACCGGGAACTTTTTTCAACGGATTCTCGTGCCTTTTTATCTTGCAGATTCATTTAATCTCTCACGCTTGATAAAGACAAAAGCACCAGAAAAATTGGACTCAAGACAACGGACAATGCTTGCCTTAATTTTGATAGAAGTCGTCCGCCATTTTAGGGTTCTGATTCTCAAAAGAAAAGAGAAAATTTTGACTGCCCGAATTAGTGCAAGCATGTAATATACAGGCTGGTGCCGTCCATACGACAATAAATTAAAACATGGTCTATATGATAATTAGTTCATTATGGTTTGAAATTTTGAAAAAACATATTTAATTTCATTGTTTTTTGTTGATTAAATTAAATTAAATTCAAATGTAGGTACTGTAAAAGCTGTGGTTTACATCCTAAGTAAGGAAAAAAATATATTTGAAATAATAGTACATTATGGTACAAGTGTGTAATGTTGGTGATTACCGCTGAGGCGCATTGAGGCCCGAGCCGTCAGGCGAGGGTCTTAAGGAGCCGAGGACGGTAATCATCAATACACACGTGTATCATACAACGTTTTTCAACACACTTCTGAATAAAATAATACTTAAATAAAAAACCATTTTACATAGTAGATAAAAAGTTTATTTAGAGAAACAATTAGTAAATGTGCAGTTAGTAAAATTATAATTAACTATTTTTGATGATATAGCGGTCTCATCAGATAGATTATTTACTGAAATACTTTCATGTTCTATTGTTATTTGTGATGGTTCATTATTCGTGTAGGTAGGTGAAATCCAATCATTGGATGTACTTGGTATTTCGCTAGTGGGATGCGTCTCAGAATCAAGTTTAATTCTTTTTGTGATTTTCGCACAAATTTCCTTCTTGTTTTGTATGGAATCTTCTACGTATGCAAAAGCATCTGGCCATGGTTTTCTATATCTTTTACAGTTATATTTGTTAATTCTTGTATCCTACAGGCACCAGTTACACCAAATATTAAAGCAACCTGAAACAAAAGAAACAATAATTAAAGTCAACAAGCTGCTATTAAATATTTAATTAAAATTAATTTAACTAACCTTTGTAGCCAAATATTGGTTATCTGGAGCATCTTTAATAAATTTTTCAATATCGTCAGATGATAAAACCTTTGATTTTTTGCTTCTAAATCCATCAGATAGTCTCTTTAGATAAGCTGACAAATTCGAGTATGTTTTTAAGTCCACTCCATTCTTTGTTCGGACTGTACTTTTTAACATTGAGTAAATACACCACAAAGAGCTAGGTTTGTACTTAGAAGATAATTCTTTAAAGTACGCCATGAACACATTTTCTGAAAAAGACTGCGTATTCTTGTTGTTTCTGCCATTGTATGAAATTTTGGTACGCTAATAGATATTTTTCCTTTGAGTTTTCTGGTAGTAAACTTTCCATAACGTTCTGGGCTTCACATCTTATATCGGGCGGTGTACAACATAAATCATTTTCTTCATAAATTGTATTTGCAGACATCTTAATTAATAACTAACTAAATAACTTCAAAAGAGAAAACGAGACGAGTTGTGAAAAATGTTTCGTAATGGCGGGAAAAATTAATCAGTTTTCCTATGCGCGCGCATCGGCCATAGACTAAAAAATGAGGTTTCTTTTTTTTGGGCTTTTCGCGGATAGCTTTTTAGCGCAAATGTAAGAGTAACTCAACCAATAATATTAAAGAAAGAAAGAAAGAAAGAAAAATATTTTTATTTGACATGCACATAACAAACAACAACAAGAAGCTTAAACAATAAAAAAAAAAAAAAAAAAAAATAGACAAATACAAACAGTTTATACTTAACAATAAGTGCAGTCAACAAGGCCCTATCTCAGCATAAGACTTTTGCGACATTATAAAAAACGTCGCAGAAGCGCTGTTATTATGATAGGGCCTTGGGCGTGACTTTGGATTTTAAACTACATATACTTACACATATACATAAATACAAAAAAATACATATACTTACACATATACAT
Organism: Nymphula nitidulata; assembly: GCA_947347705.1. Lineage (NCBI taxonomy): Eukaryota > Metazoa > Arthropoda > Insecta > Lepidoptera > Crambidae > Nymphula > Nymphula nitidulata. The sequence continues at coordinate 1,678,335 of OX374620.1, forward strand.
ATAGATAAGTGACATAAACTCAATCACATCAGACATGGCTGTATGGGCATTAGTTCCTTTTGCCTTCCCATTACAGGGAGATTTAACAACAAAAAAAGAAAAAAAATATATATTGGCAATTTTAATTATTAAAAAAAAAAACTATTACTCACTAGTGAATAATAGTAATGAAAAAGTCACAGTTTGATTATAGGTGTCATTATGTGCCTAATTGCCAGGGGATTAGAGCCACTTTATGAGGAAGTGTGTTGAAAAACCAATTTACCGGATTTAACTCGCGTTTACTTATTAGATGATACATTATTATTCTTCTTCAGATTCAGATTCAGATTCATTTATTCGCTTAAATTTGTTACAATAATGCACTATAAGTAGAGAAGGTAAGATCTTAGTCTAATTGTACAAATTTACCACTAAGGCATTGCGAATGTTATATAATATAATAGCTATAAGTATAATAAAAACACATTAGCAATTAAAATAAAAAGAAAAATCAATAAGGCACAAAAATGTCAGTAGATATAAAGATAAAAATAATTATAAGTCAGTAAATTCAGTAATAGATATTTTACCAATCAACATTCCTTAATATAAATTAGAATAAGTCCATTAAGAATTAAATTGCATGTCAAAATGTATTTTTTTTATTAAAATACTCTTTAATACTGTAAAATGGTTCCATTAACAGTAGCCTTTTTAGACATCTCTCAAATCTGCTACCTTGGAGGGCCTTCAGATTATTGGGCAGATGGTTGTAGACTTTAGCTGCCATGTAGTATGTCCCATTTCGAAAAAGCGTGAGATGGGGGTGAGGTAACACCAAGTCATCTCCACGGCGAGAGGCGTAGCGAAGAGACAAGTCTCCGATCCTCTGGAAGTAATGACTGTTTGAGGTGGTAGGCTATTCATATTAAACTTAATAAATATAACAAATAAAAATAACCAAAAACAATTTTCGGAAATACGACCCAAAAGCGCAACTAATTGCACGCCAGATGGAGCCAAACATTAAATCTAGGAATTTAGAAAGCGAAGGCTGGGAAAAAAATAAATATAAAGGAACACTATTGAACAAAAATTAAATATCCTACTGAGCTTAGCTCGTAAAATAAACAAATGGCCAAAATACATTTGTCTTAAGCGGCCCGGGGTGAGTCGTAAATTGTAATATGAGGAACCAATATAAAGACAAGGAGACATAAAATTGATCTTAACAGACGGCAAAAAAGGTTAAAATTACAATCTTTACAAATTAGATACAAAAGAACCCTCGTTCTATTGAGCAATTAAGAACTCAGTTATGAGGAGTAAAAAATTATCTTAAGACCACATGTTATGCAGAATTGGTTCCGCGAACTTCGGGGCGGGTGTTGTCTAACGAACCAATCAGAGAAATTGGGTGGGTCAAAAAGTGGGGAAAAGGGGATGTACCAAAGGCCATGTCAGAAACTTGGTGGTAGGATAGGGATTCAGTCTAGAGTTGACCATAGGGTTAGCTAGACAAGTCTTCTAGAGTCAGTGTTGACATAATCTACATAGTTGGTAACTATCCAACAATAAGACTAAATTCAGTGATTCAGAAGGTTCCAGGGCTGCATTTGGTAACGTACAAATTTCGATACATATTCCACTAAATTCATCCTAATATAATTGAAATTGCGTGCCCGGAGTTAATCCAGACAATGATAAAAATTCAACTCAATAAATCAGTTGTCCATTACAATAATATAACCTAGTGAAGACTAGAGAAGTACCGTAGTTGATAGGTAAAGTAGTAATGTGTTCATGATGATGATGACAATGATGTTAGTTATGACATTCAATAATTCATAGTAGCATTAGATTGGATACCTACTTGTATTAATTTATTATTGGTTTTTCTAAGTGCATTTCACCTAATAGATGATTGTATAATTATGGAGATTTACGATTCTAGTTGTATAATTCATTAATATGGGAGAATTATGAAAGTAAATAAGTAAAATTCTGAAACATTAGCGTACATACTAAATGTAAGGTATAAACTGTAAAATAAATTGTAGACTATTTTACCTTCATTATAAAGCAGTGCTATATGAATGAAGAAGTCCAATTCTATTTTATTCTACAATCTAACCCATTAAGGTACATAAACAAATCACAACTTACAAGCGTACCTTCAACATTTTATCATTGTAATTATGTAAACGAATGAATTGTTTTGCAAAATCTTAAACTTTTCCTATGTAAATTATATATTTTTCGAGATAGATTTATCATAATACAGTGATGACAATTCATTGAACTTGTTGTTACGAAATCGAAGATTATAAGGCATAAAGTTGATAAAGAGTCACAATTGAATGTATTCAGCGATTAATACCTCCCGATTGTAAACCTCTGAAATTTTAAATACTTTTAAGTATACCTACATGCTTTGTTGTAACTCCGTTTTGTGTTAAAATAGAATTTTACATAATTTGTAGTTAAGAGTGTGTGCATGTTTCTTTGTTTGTTATGTGCTAGATTATAAGTTCAAGCCGACAAGAGTTTTTAGTTTGAATGTTCTATTTTCTCTTGATCATAATGGCTAGGAATGGAACATTCGGTCATCCACTATCGTGAATGATCTAAATAATCCAAGTTTCGTATATTGCATAAATAAATTAATATTTATTAACATAATATTGAGTTTCCTTCTTATAGTTATAAAACCCCTAGCTTGATGGCATAGATAAGCGAATGTCACCCGCGGATAGCACAGCCAATTTATAAGATGTTACAGTCAGAATCAATAGACTTTATACCGATGGACAGACACTCGCTTATTTATATCAAACAGTACTCGATAATTTGGGAATTGCAGAATTCTATACGCTAACCTCATTGATGCAAAAACAAGAGCGTCTAAACTAGGATTGGCTTAGATGGTTAGAGCAGTCGTCCAGTTTATGAAAGGTCTCGGGTTCGATCCCCGCCTCAGGACATAGAATTTTCTAGCTTAGATATTATTTTGATTGGCTAGCTTAACTTATTCACACGCAGCGGGACAATGGGCTACGATCCACACTCATAGTACTATATTAGAAATACCAGATGGTAAACCGTATAACTTAGGGTTAGGATTTAGCTAGGAGGAGAGCTAGGTCTGATGGAGATTATAGTGTACGAAGCAGCGAGACAGTAATAGCAGAAAGGCGAGCCGAGCACCCATGCAGAGCAACTCTTCAATTAGGGTAGTGGTTTGTATAGCGAGTATACTTGATTGATAGGAGAATTAGGTCAGGTCTTGTAGTGTTGAGAGTATCCAGTGCTGTGAGTTTAATGTTTAATTTCTTTTGTATTAGAGTCAGGAGAACTGCTCCAAGGGACGCGGGCTTACTAGCCTCGACTAAGTTGTTTCGCAACCTTCCGGGGGGAGCGTTCGGCCGATATCGACTGTAAGCCGATCCCTGACCTCATCAGGTCAATCGGTACATAGTTTGTGGCGGGGCTGCGGCAATTCTGAGCGTCTGCAATACACGTCCCGTCTTGACAATTGACCTTCGACCTTAGTTTGGCCAAACTAAACCTATATCTATAATACAAACAATACAATAAATCCATGGTACTGGGCGAGGTAGCTAAAAGCACCTATATTGATTCCATGTCTTCGGATGTGATGAAAATGAAGCTTCTCAGCTTATTATAGAAGGTCATTGTCCGCCCTATAACCTGACGACAGGGCCGGTTACCGGCGTAGGTTTCCCTAACGCTAGAGTGAATTGGTGGCTTACCGGCGATATGAAATCGCGCACCTTCTAAACACCTTAACTCACGCCATCCGAATCACTTACTAGGCACACACATTGCCTATTCACATAAAAGGCTGCTTATCAATTATATACGACTAAAGGGCCCCAGTAACACAAGAAGTATTACGATACTCGCCAAGTAAGCTCGGTGGAATGGGTAGGTGTCTGAAGCTGATCCAATACGACTTAATGTACCGAGAAAAAAAAAAAAATTTGCTACGAATACTAAATCTTGTTAACTCGCACAATCAATACTCTCTTCGCTACTGTACTCTCTAAGCCAACTTATGTATTTGATATACACAAATTATAGACATGAATGAAATCTAGACGACGTACCACCACAGAAATGGTGCCGTGACCAGAGGATCCAGCTACGTGTTCGGAGTAACGACGCGAATGGATTAGAACCTATATATATTTATATATTTTTTAAAAAAAAAGACACAACGTAGGAACACATTATCGAGTACTAAAAGTTTGCTTTCAGAGATGCCACGGACGGACAAATTGTGCATGGTTATATACCTATGTGTTTAGCTAGATATCACGAGAAGGAGATGACTTCACATAATTCATGTGCTAATGTTTGATTGTGTAACTTATGAAATATGAAATTTCATATTACCGGGTGGAACGCGAGAAAATACGACAACAGACGTTTTAGAGATCACTAATTCGGTAGTTAAATTAATTTTTCTTTAGTCGCGCGTACTTTGACGAATTAGTATAGTATAATAGTGACCGTACTAATAGTAGCCGCGAAATTGACGACCGGTATATTTCATAAAATGTCGGAACGTAGAGGTAGACGCGTAGAGAGACGAGGTAGGTCGAATGATAAAGGTAGTAACGCCGAGAGATCAGAGGAGCGGACCGAAGGTGTAGGGAACGCGACATTAGAATTGTTATTGCAGCGGATGAATGAATTTCATGACAAATTACAAAAGCTTAGTTCAACTAATAAAGACGAACGAAATGGGTCACAGAACGTACTACCACGCGAGATGGCTGGGGGAGAGAGTAGTAGTGATATTGGAGGTCAATCGCGTGAAACCGTCAGTCCCACGTCTGCGACTTCGCTAGATACGAGAAATATATTCGTCATTCAGCCCACCGTGAACAAACCTATCTTTGACGGAAAACCTTTGACTAACCCCATTACGTTCTTAAAACGATTAAAAAAATACATTAGATCATTAAATGCTCATGATCGAGAGGTAGATATTGCTTTAGAATGTGTCACGGGACATGCGCGGAAGGTCATGGAATTGTATGCAAAAGGATGGTCTACATTTGCCGATTTTGAGGCCGACTTTAGACGCAACTACTGGACCGAACAAATACAGGAATCTGTGAGATATAGATTGATTAACGCAGTATATTTAGAAGACTCAGGAGTCACGTTGTCGGAACATTTCGCCGAACAAGCGGAGTCGATGCAGTCATTGACAATTGAATTTAGCGAGCGGGATCTCGTGAATTCTATAATGCGACATTATTCGATAGATATCCAACAGTTATGGTTTACTAGAACGGAGGAACCTACTTTATTGAACGGAGCGAAATTCCTAAGAAGTTTAGAGCAGAATGTTGTCACGAAACGGCGGCCTTTCGTTACGAGTAATTTTAGCGGCAATATCCACAAAAATAAATACATTATGCGGCCAGTCACTGCTACGATGTCAGCTGGCGTATGGCAGGATAGACGAGGATCATCGAGAGGTAGGGGAAGTCGGCAAGGGCGGTTAGGTTATAGGTCAAATTATAATAGGGCCGCGTCATCTTCAGTTAGAGGGGGAGGATTTCACCCCGCAAGGCACGCTATCACTTTTGTAAAGGACGGTGAGGCTTCTGTTCCATTGAAATCTGTGGGGGAAGACAAAACAAAAAACTAATGTCCCCTGCACAGGAGAGTCCTAAAAACTTATCGATGTGTGAAAACGAGGAACTAAGGACTTTAGAACGCGTAGATAATAATGTAGCTTACAAGATTCTAATTAGATCCGGTTGGAAGGTAGGACAAGGCTTAAGAATAAACGGAAGAGGTATTAGGCGGCCGTTGAAGAGAAACGTAAGTGAGGACGATTACGATTTTAAAACAATAGCAAACAGTATAGGAATCTTATTAGAGGATCAATTTTGTAATATCGTAGAGTGCGACGAGAGTGTAGCTATATGTGAGTCTTGTAAGAATAGAGGCAGAGAGGTGTACACTATATTTCATGAGTTAGACGAGACGGGTGAGATGGGAGATGATTATTCGTTACCTAAATTACCTGAAGTATGTGTGTGGTTGTATGGGAAGTATATGAACGCACTTATCGACACCGGAAGTCAGATCAGCGGGATCACGAGAGAATTGTATGATTCTATACGGAGAGAGTGTGGAGAATTATCCGAGGTCGTTATACCAACTGTACAGGTACAAGGAGCGTTTGGATCACGTAGTGAGAGTACAAATCGGTTAGTGTTAATAGAGTTCAAATTAGGTAGCACTTTAGTTGAGGCACCTGTGTTAATTATGCGGAAGTTACCCAGATCTTTAATATTAGGTTATGATTGGTTAGAGCGTGTGAAGGGAGTCGTAAATTGTGGTAAAGAACGGACGTTAACGATCGAACACTTGGGGGTAAAATCCAGTATCAGATTAAATTCAGATTGCGAGGTCGAACGATTAGGGGGAGAGACGAATGCCACGGTTATCGGTTTGATGTTAAGACAAAACGCTCATGCAGTAGAATGCCCAATGTCAAACGATAAAACAAACAGTAATGACAGTAGGAAGGGTTTTTTAAATGAAATGAAGTTGAGTAACGAACAAAAGAGACTGTTGTCACATGTATTGGAAGAGCATAGGTAATTATCAGAGACGCGATCCGGTCACTTGCAAAATAATCAAACGTACAGAATCAATAGGAACCTCAGAATCACAATACTACTGTCTTGAGGGAGGAATACTTTATAGAAAGGATATACACACAGGGACACTTAGGTTATATGTTCCAATGGAACTCCAGGCGGATCTGATCATTAATATACACGAGGAGTTAGGACATTTTGGTCGGTATAAAATTTACGCTTTGATGAAACGACAATATTATTTTGCGGACATGTTACGCGAGATAGGGCGAATAGTGCGAGCTTGCGATGCATGCCAAAAGTCTAAACATGCGTTAGAGACGCATACGGGGCCCATCAAGACAGTATTGGCTCGTGACGGTGGGAAAAAAGCTTTTTGCGACATTTACGGTCCTTTACCCGCAGGAAAGTACGGGTATAAATATATTTTCGTTATACAGGACGCTTTCAGTAAGTTAATAAATTTGTATCCTTTGCGTAGGGCTGTTGGGAAAGCCACACTAACTTGCGTAAAGAAGTTTCTGTTGGGAAAGCCACACTAACTTGCGTAAAGAAGTTTCACGAAAAGATAAAAATTAGGTCTCTATGTTCTGATAGAGGTGCGAATTTTATATCTAAGGTTTTGAATTGGGAGCTAGGCAATTAGGTATAAAATTAACACATACATCAGTGAGAAACCCGCGGCCAAACTCAACGGAAAGAGTGAACAAGGAGCTCGGGCGGTTATTCCGGACTTATTGCGACAAATCCCATCGTTCCTGGGTAGATTTATTACCGAATATTGAGGATTGCTATAATAAGGTGACACATACGACGACGGGTTATACTCCAATCGAATTAGTATGGGGAACTAAAACCATATTATCTACCGATTTTACTAGGCAAGGACAAAATAGAATCGAACGTTTGGTGGAAACGTTACAACATATGCGACAACAGGCTCGGGTGAATATGGATAAAGCGGCTGCTAGTAGGGAAAACTATTATAATAAAAAACCATAAACTAATTCAAGATCAGACGCGGATAAAAAAGTTAACGAAAAAATTCATGCGGTTATTCGAGGGGACATTTCGGATCGGGGCAGTTCCTTATGACAACGTTTATACATTGATCGATATGCAAACCAATAAAATAAAAGGAAATTATAACGCGATACACCTTTTCCGCTATTATCTAAACAAATAAAAGATGTTTCAACATATTGACTGACCAATAAACAGCGGTGTCAGTAAAAAAAAAAAAAAAAAGGAATTAACAAAGAATGGATCACAAACAATGGGAAGGGCCAGAATTTTATTGCGTCCTAGCTAACAGCTAACAAGGACTGCTGTGCGAAAGTTTGGGGTTTCGTGAGATATAGTAGATGAGTGTGAGAAATTTTTTTGTAGAGCAGCATCCAAATTTAGTCGAGGTTTATGAGATAGAGAAGTGAAATATATTTTCAAACATGGTTGATTGTGGGGTAGGGTGAAAATAGAGTCTAAGGATGTTTCAAAATCTATTTGGGGGAGTGTGAGGTGGTAGGCTATTCATATTAAACTTAATAAATATAACAAATAAAAATAACCAAAAACAATTTTCGGAAATACGACCCAAAAGCGCAACTAATTGCACGCCAGATGGAGCCAAACATTAAATCTAGGAATTTAGAAAGCGAAGGCTGGGAAAAAAATAAATATAAAGGAACACTATTGAACAAAAATTAAATATCCTACTGAGCTTAGCTCGTAAAATAAACAAATGGCCAAAATACATTTGTCTTAAGCGGCCCGGGGTGAGTCGTAAATTGTAATATGAGGAACCAATATAAAGACAAGGAGACATAAAATTGATCTTAACAGACGGCAAAAAAGGTTAAAATTACAATCTTTACAAATTAGATACAAAAGAACCCTCGTTCTATTGAGCAATTAAGAACTCAGTTATGAGGAGTAAAAAATTATCTTAAGACCACATGTTATGCAGAATTGGTTCCGCGAACTTCGGGGCGGGTGTTGTCTAACGAACCAATCAGAGAAATTGGGTGGGTCAAAAAGTGGGGAAAAGGGGATGTACCAAAGGCCATGTCAGAAACTTGGTGGTAGGATAGGGATTCAGTCTAGAGTTGACCATAGGGTTAGCTAGACAAGTCTTCTAGAGTCAGTGTTGACATAATCTACATAGTTGGTAACTATCCAACAATAAGACTAAATTCAGTGATTCAGAAGGTTCCAGGGCTGCATTTGGTAACGTACAAATTTCGATACATATTCCACTAAATTCATCCTAATATAATTGAAATTGCGTGCCCGGAGTTAATCCAGACAATGATAAAAATTCAACTCAATAAATCAGTTGTCCATTACAATAATATAACCTAGTGAAGACTAGAGAAGTACCGTAGTTGATAGGTAAAGTAGTAATGTGTTCATGATGATGATGACAATGATGTTAGTTATGACATTCAATAATTCATAGTAGCATTAGATTGGATACCTACTTGTATTAATTTATTATTGGTTTTTCTAAGTGCATTTCACCTAATAGATGATTGTATAATTATGGAGATTTACGATTCTAGTTGTATAATTCATTAATATGGGAGAATTATGAAAGTAAATAAGTAAAATTCTGAAACATTAGCGTACATACTAAATGTAAGGTATAAACTGTAAAATAAATTGTAGACTATTTTACCTTCATTATAAAGCAGTGCTATATGAATGAAGAAGTCCAATTCTATTTTATTCTACAATCTAACCCATTAAGGTACATAAACAAATCACAACTTACAAGCGTACCTTCAACATTTTATCATTGTAATTATGTAAACGAATGAATTGTTTTGCAAAATCTTAAACTTTTCCTATGTAAATTATATATTTTTCGAGATAGATTTATCATAATACAGTGATGACAATTCATTGAACTTGTTGTTACGAAATCGAAGATTATAAGGCATAAAGTTGATAAAGAGTCACAATTGAATGTATTCAGCGATTAATACCTCCCGATTGTAAACCTCTGAAATTTTAAATACTTTTAAGTATACCTACATGCTTTGTTGTAACTCCGTTTTGTGTTAAAATAGAATTTTACATAATTTGTAGTTAAGAGTGTGTGCATGTTTCTTTGTTTGTTATGTGCTAGATTATAAGTTCAAGCCGACAAGAGTTTTTAGTTTGAATGTTCTATTTTCTCTTGATCATAATGGCTAGGAATGGAACATTCGGTCATCCACTATCGTGAATGATCTAAATAATCCAAGTTTCGTATATTGCATAAATAAATTAATATTTATTAACATAATATTGAGTTTCCTTCTTATAGTTATAAAACCCCTAGCTTGATGGCATAGATAAGCGAATGTCACCCGCGGATAGCACAGCCAATTTATAAGATGTTACAGTCAGAATCAATAGACTTTATACCGATGGACAGACACTCGCTTATTTATATCAAACAGTACTCGATAATTTGGGAATTGCAGAATTCTATACGCTAACCTCATTGATGCAAAAACAAGAGCGTCTAAACTAGGATTGGCTTAGATGGTTAGAGCAGTCGTCCAGTTTATGAAAGGTCTCGGGTTCGATCCCCGCCTCAGGACATAGAATTTTCTAGCTTAGATATTATTTTGATTGGCTAGCTTAACTTATTCACACGCAGCGGGACAATGGGCTACGATCCACACTCATAGTACTATATTAGAAATACCAGATGGTAAACCGTATAACTTAGGGTTAGGATTTAGCTAGGAGGAGAGCTAGGTCTGATGGAGATTATAGTGTACGAAGCAGCGAGACAGTAATAGCAGAAAGGCGAGCCGAGCACCCATGCAGAGCAACTCTTCAATTAGGGTAGTGGTTTGTATAGCGAGTATACTTGATTGATAGGAGAATTAGGTCAGGTCTTGTAGTGTTGAGAGTATCCAGTGCTGTGAGTTTAATGTTTAATTTCTTTTGTATTAGAGTCAGGAGAACTGCTCCAAGGGACGCGGGCTTACTAGCCTCGACTAAGTTGTTTCGCAACCTTCCGGGGGGAGCGTTCGGCCGATATCGACTGTAAGCCGATCCCTGACCTCATCAGGTCAATCGGTACATAGTTTGTGGCGGGGCTGCGGCAATTCTGAGCGTCTGCAATACACGTCCCGTCTTGACAATTGACCTTCGACCTTAGTTTGGCCAAACTAAACCTATATCTATAATACAAACAATACAATAAATCCATGGTACTGGGCGAGGTAGCTAAAAGCACCTATATTGATTCCATGTCTTCGGATGTGATGAAAATGAAGCTTCTCAGCTTATTATAGAAGGTCATTGTCCGCCCTATAACCTGACGACAGGGCCGGTTACCGGCGTAGGTTTCCCTAACGCTAGAGTGAATTGGTGGCTTACCGGCGATATGAAATCGCGCACCTTCTAAACACCTTAACTCACGCCATCCGAATCACTTACTAGGCACACACATTGCCTATTCACATAAAAGGCTGCTTATCAATTATATACGACTAAAGGGCCCCAGTAACACAAGAAGTATTACGATACTCGCCAAGTAAGCTCGGTGGAATGGGTAGGTGTCTGAAGCTGATCCAATACGACTTAATGTACCGAGAAAAAAAAAAAAATTTGCTACGAATACTAAATCTTGTTAACTCGCACAATCAATACTCTCTTCGCTACTGTACTCTCTAAGCCAACTTATGTATTTGATATACACAAATTATAGACATGAATGAAATCTAGACGACGTACCACCACATGTTCCTCCTAACGAGTCTACACAATTCAAATACATAGACACAAGTAACGGTTAGGATGCCATACTTTAGAAACAGTGTTCTGCAAGTTTCTCTCCTCACTGTGCTGGCAGAATTGTTATCACTTTGCAAGATAACACATTGCCACATAGAAAAGAAGAAGAAGAAGAAGTTTCTCTCCGACCTGCCAATGCTACAATCCTTAGGCAGCGTTTTTGTATTATGGTTACGTCCATTACATTGGTTGAGTTCTTTATTTAATGGCCTATCGTTATTACGAATTTTGCCAATGTCAAGTAAAATTAATGTGCAAATAACTTGCGGCAACGTTGTACGGTGTTTGGGCAAGACGAATTCGTTTTCCGAAGAAAACGTGGTCGCCGGCCCGATAAAACAAAATGGATGCTGTCAGATGGCTGTGGATGCGCACAACTTGTCGATTTCACAGTCAGCCGACAACAACCTACATTATTATTATACACCCGACGTTTCGATTACTTTACAGCGATCGTCGTCACGGGAAGACTGAAGATGTCAAATGTCTTTCATAAGTTTTAAGTTAACTACCGTCACTTTGTTTTATATTTTTAGCGGTCCGTATTACGTATACGGAGCTCACGATGTCAGTTTTAAAAATAAACGTTGACCAACTTGTAATGCCATTCATCATCATCATTATCCTATATACGTCCCACTGCTGGTCTCAGGCTTTCCTACTTGGGAACACATGAGGAGTTTAGGACATAACACCACCACGCCTGGCCCAATACTGGTTTGTGGGTTAAAGTAGTTGCATTAACAAGCGGGTCCAAAGGCTTAACGTGTCTACTGAAGCACTGAGGAGCTTGAGATTATACATTTTGATTGACTCAACCCGTGATCGACCATGGCGAAAGTTGCTTTGTTTTCGCAATAGAAACCTGAGCGGTCAAACCACAATGCCACGGAGCCCCTCAGGAATGCCATGATTTTCATTGCATTATTTCAAGTGGCATCTGAAGAAGGACGTTGGATTTGTCTGCGAAATGTTCATGAATTAAAAATCCTTGGCAAAGAATTGCACCCGTTCAGCACTGCAAATCAACTTTACTAGGTGGTAGGCCCGTATGTAGGGCTGTCAGGGTAGGTACCATCACGTTTCTTATTTCAGCCGTGAAACAGTTCACTACGTTTCGGATTTAAGGGAAAGGTAGCCAGTGTAATTACTGGGCATGGACGGCATTTCATCTTAGGCCTCAGGTGCGTCAGGTCATAGGCCTCAAGCGCGTCAGGCCTATGACCTGACGCACCTGCAATACCAAGTGATTTTTTCCTCGTTGTTGCAGGTGTAGGCGACGGTCACTTTGTTGGAGTGCCCGGCCTGGCGACACGAGCGGCGCGAGCTGCACGCGGCGCTCGGCAGCGATCCCCTCTCATTGTCAACAATGGTACTAGCCATGGTTTACAGTGAAAGGGTATGGGAGGCTGTCGCTTTCTTCTGCGACAGTATTTTCACGCAAAAGGAGGCATCGGAGAGGGAACGAGAGGAGTATCCTGTAGGCGCCCTTCTCCAGCGTAAACGGGTGGGCGCGAGAAGGCAGGCGGAGATGGCCCGTCTGCCTGCGCCCTAGGTGCGGCCGCGCCTCTCGGGCGGCTTCCATGCGCGCAATACAAAGGCCGCCACATCTGAGATTGCTCATGGTAACTCTGAACAATCTCCATGGGCGCGAAACCGAGCGAAAGGTCTGGTCGCCCGGGGGTGGTCTGGTGAATTTTCTTCGCAGACCCCAGACCACTTCCGCATAAGGCACGGAAGTTATCCAGGAGTTTTAGCGGATATTCCAAGCGACAATTTAGACGCTTGGTGAGCCCCGGACACAGTGGCGGGTAGGTCAGTCAATAGATTTCTTCTGGTAAAAAAAAAGTGTAAGCGACGGTATCCACTTACCATCAGGTGAGCCGTCAGCTTGTTCATTATCTAGTAGTAGAAAAAAATAGTGTGGTGTATGTTTGATGCAGACAGCAGAAGCCCAACTTGTTCTTGACCGATTTTTTGTGACACACCACTAATTTCGCCGCGACTGTACTTTTCACCGTTGACAAATCCAAGGAGACAGTTGCACTATAAATCACGTTTACCGAGCTCCGTACAAAGAGCTGAGTGCTGATGCAGGGCCGGAGTTAGGACTTTGAGGGATCTATCAACGTATAAGTAAATAAGATCTAAATTAATAATAATAAAAAACAAAAGTCCGATGATAAATAGTTTAAAATGAAACAAAAATTCGCCGTATTACAATGGAGTCCTGACTACGATAGGAGATAGGATGAACTCTGCTCTGATCGGTCGGTTCATCAACCTGCATGTTTTGGTGTGGATGCTGATTATAGGAGTGTAATGAGGGTGTAGTTTGAAAGTTTTAAATAAAGACTTACGTATCATGGCTTAAGAATAATTTCTTTCTTACAACTATGAGGCATTTTTTTATACAAAGCACGACAATTGACATAGGTCACATTATGATGTGCAGCGGTACGGAGAGTCCATATGCGAAGATAGCTAGTTCGGAATAGACACTACTCTAGCCGCCTCCACCTTGCAGGCCCAAAAGGTGCTTTTTCACGCCTCTCTTGAAGGAGCCCATGTTAAAGGAAGGAGTTGTGCTGGCACATGTGCTGGCAAAGCGTTCCAAGTTCTGGAAGTACGAGAAAGAAACGAGGCACTAAGTTTCTTTGTGCATGATGTTGAGGTGGAGTCAGTGAATTGATTACTCCGAAGACCGGTACGCGTGCCCCTGAGCAGGAAGGAGTAAGGTGGGATAATGTCGAAAAGCTCTTCAGAACACTTTTAGATAAAAGGCGCTGAGCGACGCAATGTCTCGACGCAATTGCAGAGGCTCAAGTTTGTTCGTGACCTCTTCATCGCCAATTATACGGACAACACGACGCTGCTATCCATCCAGTGTATCGAGGAGGTACTTGGCGGAGCCATCCCAAAAGTGCCAGCAATATACCGGAGTAGTACGTAAGCAGGCATAGTTGGCATACCTTGATATAAATGTTTTTTTTTTAATTAAAATGTATTAGCAAACTGCTGATTTTCATTTGCGATTTCAATTTGGAACAGTGAATTGATGACTCCGAAGACCGGCACGCGTTCACCTGAGTAGGAAAAAGGAAGGTGGGATAAGGTCGAAAAGCTCTTCAGAGCACTCTCCGTGATAAAGCCGATAAAAGGCGCTGAGCGACGCAATGTCTCGACGCAATTGCAGAGGCTCAAGGTTGTTCGTGACCACTTCATCGCCAATGATTCGGACAACACGACGCTGCAATCTGTCCAGGGTATCGAGGAGGTACTTGGCGGAGCCATCCCACAAGTGCGAGCAATATTCCGGAGTAGTACTTAATAAGAGCGGACCTGAGTTTTCTAAAGCAGGCATAGTTGGCATACCTTAAAATAAATGTTTTTTTATATATTTTTTTATTACAATGTATTATCAAATAGCTGATTTTCATTTGCGATTTCAATTTTTTTAACAAGCCGTGCTAAGGGTGAGCAGCTCTGCGTTCGTTCGTTTATAAGGAAGGTTTGATGAAAAGGTGGGATATTCATATCAGGTAAGTAATTTGCTAGTTGGCTCGACAGTTGTCTCTTTACAGACTCTATTCCCGTGTGATAGTATTGGTTTTGCAGTGAAAGCTTTAGACTGAACAGGCTGTGCGTGTTCCTTAATTGGACTACGTGAGTCGAGTTCAATTAAATGTAATGTAAAGTGTCTTTTGATACTTGATACTTAATCAAGTGTTTAAATTGTTTTAAAATATTGAGGTCTTGTAACATTTCTAATACTTAGTTTTATGTATACTAGGAAATTAACAATAAATAAAATACGCTTATCGGCCTCATTCATGAAAGCTAAATTATAATAATTAGTGTTTCATTTTGTTGTGGTGGTAAAAATAGATATAATTCCTTGTTTCATGTTCTTTATCGTTGTAACGGCTAACCCATTATAAAGTTCAAGTATCAAGCAAGTATCAAGTATCAAGTAACCGAGAACCTTGAGCGAAAAGGACAATTAAACCAAAGTCTAAAAACGACACAAACGCCATAAGCTTACGACATTTTCCGAGGTATATCAGTATAACAGGTCGGTGCCGTCAATACAAAAATAAATTGAAACATGGGCTATATGAAATGATTACATACATTGGCTACATTATTTAATAGAAAGAATGTCATGAATTTATCAAACGAATGAGCTGTTTTTGAGAGTGGCAAACCATTTCTATGAACTAATATAGCCCATGTTTTAATTTTTCGTCGTATTGTCGGCACCCTGTATATACAAGTTCCAATGATGTACATGTTGCTGCAATCTAGTTAAATTTTCCGTTGAATTGGATGCCTAGCCCGTCGATTAAAGTCTGGCATCCAATTAAATTTCTAGGCCGATGGTTAATTTAACTAGATTCACTCAACAACATGGCGTTTTGAAAGTCCGCTCATATGACCACTTATAACCAAACCAATTTCAGTTATCTGCTCACAAAAAATTACCCTGAACCTACCAATTACTCAAACAACTGGCCTAGGCGTCCAAATGGATGGCTAATTTAACCAGAGGGCTGAATGACATTCAGCCATCTGGTTAAACGTTGCGCTCAATAACTTGGGTAGTTCTTCTTCAGCCATTTTATTAGTTGCCGGCGTTCAATCAACCAGTTGAGTGGCGAATTCAATCAAGGCCTACGCAGACCGGGACGGCATGGCAAGGGATTTAGCCGTGAGTCAGCGCACACTAGCCGCTTAGATACCGCGGCATTCCAGTGCAGTGCCACGGCATGCCACGGCGTGCCGCGGCACGACACACTTTTAGTATTTAGTTGCGTTTGTTCGAGTGTTGATGTGCCTCAGTTTTAAAATGGTAGATTGGGATTTGGTGTTGATATCGATTATTGCAGATGAAGAAGGTGCACAGACTAACAATAGGGATAGAAGAAGATTTTACCCGCTTCTCTACCCTCGCCGCCGCACCCCGCGGTATGTCACAACGAGCGCTGGAGTCCGTGGCATGCCGTTGCCTACCGGAGTACGCCACGGCATCCCGTTACGGGAGCCCGTGGCTCGTCTTTTAATGCCATGCAATGAAATCTCTTTCGATGCCACGGCATCATTTTAAAGCATAGCAATTTATGTCGTATTTCTGTATCGATACGTTTACATTCAAACGTATTGATACAGAAATACGATTAGTAAAAAAATTAATCCCTTGCCATGCCGTCCCGGTCTGCGTAGGCCTTTAGACGGCTGCAACATACATTCAATCAGGCGCGAACTTAGTATGGCGGAAGATACTGTTTCCTTGACAATACACGGTGCGCAGAATCCAGCCACATCCAACATCGTACTCCAGCACAGTGCGCTACCTGCCGGCGATTCAACAAACCAAGCCATCATATAACCGGAGATGAGCAATGCCCTGCGCGAAAAAGCGCTGAGGCGAGGTATTTAAGTACCATCGATTATGGTGACTAGAGCCCAACCAGTGCTACGCAGCACAGCGGTGGATCTGTGACCTACATAGATGCCCCTCATTTAGTAATATGATAAAACATGTTACTGTAAATATAATATACTTATTTTATTGTTGAATTTAATAATATTGTCAACTAAGTTAACTTAAGTTAACACTAACCTACAAAAAAATTGCACACCAAAGATACAAGTTAAATGTTACTTAGTTTAGGTGTCACTCAAATATTATGAACTAACGCTAATTTATTTTACAATAGCAAATAATATCATTATGTAGATACTCGCCACACTATTTTGTAAAAAAAGTAGTCCTTAAGTTGTATGTGTATTTTTGACAAAGTTTTACAGAAATAAATTTTTTCTTATCTTCTTATCTTCTTATCGCCTCAGTTACGAATGAAAATTTTAGGGATATTGAAGGATAAATACGGTAAGGTTGTTTTATTTCAGATATTGAAGGATGTCAAAAACCGAACGCAAAACTTATATCCTGAACCAAGTCCGGCCCTAGCCAGTTCCCTTGAAAAACTCTAAGAGCTTCCGCCGTCGGCCGCATGTGGAATGAGCTCTTTTGTACCGTGATGCCATTTGAGCGGGCCAACGGGTTTGTTTGAATACGAACCAATATTCACCTTAGTGCTACTTGTAAATTGCTTTTATGGACATCTGAAGAACCGCTGCTAGGTGAGATATTGTCTTGTTTTCTTGGAGTAGATTCAAGTTTTAGTAATCAACAAACAAGTTACGTACTAAATCTCAAAACATGAGACACCAATAACTTAATCACGAATATAGTTCGACGGCCGGCTGGTCGACCGGTCTATACCCTTTGCTATACAGGCTACTCGGTCAAGAGGTTCCATGTTCAAATCCCGGTAGGAGCAGATATTTGTATGATGAGTACGAGCATTTTGTTTACGAGTCATGGATGTTTATATGTTCAGTAGGTATATTTCTAGTATTTATATACATATTACTATCGTTATTTCTCCGTTATCTAGTATCCATAACACAAGCTCTTAATAATGCTTACTGTGGGCTAGATACTTAATAGGTGTGAGTGTATGAATACTATTATTACTATAGTATTCACGAATCACGCAATCGCGATTATCTACACTACGTAATGAAGCCTCACATGATATTTTTCTCTTATCGAGGTAATTATACCTAAGGATTCCTATTTCCCGACATCGACATCAAGGCTATTTCTCCAGTCGCTGGCACCCGCTCGTACGAGCTCGAGTGGCTGGACCATAATTTCATAGAAAATTAAATGCTTGTCTTGCGTTATACTTCTTCGTGTCTAATTTTTTGTGGCCTGTAGATCTGTGACAGCGGGATTCGTGTACACTGTTTGCGTGATTTCGTGCAAAAGTTTTTCGTGTTCCATGCTTTGTGATGAATACCACACTTACTATCTACAATCACATTTCATTGACAATTCATTGGGCGTATGCTATGGAGTTTCTGTAATCAAAAAATCCATATGAAAGCTATGTCAAATTACTGAACACGCCGTTACAATTTACAAATATATTTGTTTTCAAATTCAACGCATCAAATTATGGATTACACAAAAATGATGATCTGAAGAAACATCAAGATTATATCGAAGCTGTAATGCCGACCCACATTGTACGGATTTCAAACGCAAATCTCCAATGAGGGAAGTCCTGTCAGCAGTCAGACATCATAGCCTATCGATACGATTCAATCACCAAATCCCCAACGTAATCGCGTATCAAAGATACAGCCGAGAGAAGCGAATTTGTCTAAGAGACATCTCGTCCCAGATGAGATAAGCACCAACCAGATATACATATGAATACAGTCATGGAAGCAGGGATGTATAAAAAGACAATGTGTGTTTATTTATTTAAAATTCGTAGCTGCCCGCGGCACAGCTTTTGGGGATGTCGGCTAACGCGCCAAACTGTAGACTATGTTCTTTGGGAGGATGTATTTAATCAGTCTGTATGATTTTTTTTAAATAAAGCTTTAAACAGCTAGATGACAAAAAGTTGACGGCCACCTGGTGGTTAGTGGTTACCGTCGTCTATAGACACGTGCAAAAAGGAAAAATCACTTTGCATTGCAGGTTCGTTGTCATCTTAAGTCCCTTAGATAGAATGTCTTCCATGCCCAGTAATTATACTGGCTACTTTTCCCTTCCATGCGAAACACAGCCAACTGTTTCTCGGCTGAAACACTAAAAGGCGGTGGTACCTACCCAGGCGACTCTACATACGGGTCTACCCCCTAGTGTAAATACAATAGTGATTATCAATGAAATATATAAAGAGAAGATTTATTTACTTTTTTATTGGTTATGCCAACCCTGATTGAATGATGAAAGTACCGCTGAAATGTCTCCAGAGGATGTTTCGTGGAATTGTTAAGTATTTTTAGACAGATAAGAAACAGAATACATAATAAACGAAACACTTTAGTTTAAAGGATTCCATGTCTGCAGTGCGATTCACTAACAGAAATATTTTCCATCGAGCTTGACGACTGACAAGACGATGAGCCGCCATTGATTTTGACGTTTGAGCGTAACCCGAGCAGGGTTCACTAATTGCACGGCACTTGACCCAACACCACCTGATGTGAAGCGGCAAGGAGAGTCCATATGCGAAGACAGCTAGTGCAGAATAGACACTAGCCGCCTCCACCTTGCCGGCCCAAAAGGTGCTTTTTCACGCCTCTCTTGAAGGACCCCATGTTGGAAGGAGGGAACACCTGTGCTGGCAAAGAATTCCAAGTTCTGGAAGTACGACAAAGAAACGAGGCACTAAATTTCTTTGTGCGTGATGTTGAAGTGGAGACAGTAAATGGATGACTCCGAAGACCGTGCGTGCCCAATTTCAATTTCAATTTCAATTAAAGTAACCATTTATATTTAAATAAATTGTAAAAGAAAAATATTCTGTTATTTAATGTTTAGGTATTATATGTACCTACTTACACATTTATATACCTACTTTAAATTCAAACAAACTGTTTGAATATTCTTAATTTTTGATTTTAACATTACTATAAATGTTTGAAAAATTACTTAGTAATTAAAATATAATAAAACTAGAAAAATTTCACATCAAAGAATTCAAACAGTCTAGAAAACAGTCTAGAAAAATTCAAACAGTCTATATATACAGTAATTTTTCTAGACTGTTTGAATTTCAATCCAACTTTAAATTGAATGACTGCATGCCTCATGCTTATAGTTTGTATGCAAAATAAAAAAATCAAGACACTTAAACCTACATAGTCAAGCACAACATGGTACTTTTTCGAGAGGGAATCATATTTGTGTGCTCTTTATATGATAATGCCAAAAACAATTTACAGATATAGTGTACCGGGATTTCCGTAACACTATACAGTATCAGTACTAATATTTTTTTTTCAATAATATAAGTGCATACAAAACGGCGTTTTGTATTTGACTCCAGTTCGAAGGCGATACTCAGTATTCCAGAGAAGACTTTTACGACGTACGTGAATATAAACTTAAAAAATAATAACAAAATAGGAAAAAGATAGTACAGTCAAAAATACCACATCCCAGCATAAAACTTCCGCAATACTAAAAAAAACGCCACAGAAGCGCTTATTATGATATTTCTATTACTATGATTGTATATCTTTAAGGATCGGAGTAATATACGTAAGGCAAAAGACATGCTAATTTATAAACTTAAGTTTTTAAAACCATACCCAGTACAATTTGAATTCCTTGAGAGTGTATCCAAATGCGCCTTTTCCTTTACGGCTCAAGAACAAACATCACGTAAAACGTCCCCACGAAGGCACGCCGCGACCCGTTGCCACTAAAAAGCCTATCAACAGTACGTGATACGTCCTATCCGTCGATTCCTTTATACAAATCTTCCTGATAGATTACAGCACTCCGCACCTGCAAACACACAAAATACCCCACCCTCACGTCCGGCGAACCCTTGTTCGATTTATATCGAGGTCACTCCGTCCCGACAGGCAAATAGCTACAATGATATGTGAAGATGTGATAGGCCACCTCTCAAGATGTAGGCTTACTAATTAAGGGGAATTCCATAGATAAGTGAAAAAGTAGTATAGTAGTAGTAATAACTCACAAGTAATAAATATCCAGCTTATGATAGGTAGGGATAGCGTTAATGAGTTCAAACCTGTTCTTACGAATTTTTGTGAAACACCTAACAATAATTATATAGAACCAGACTGAATGCAATTGGTAATTCATTTTATTTTTGTACAGAAAGCTCTGTACAAAGATAAAATGACACAAACTGCCTTGTGTGTATATCATCCACACAAATTACAAATGCTAAAGTGACTCTTTCTGTCTACATTTTCGCTCATAAGCCGCTGATTCGATTAAAATAAAATTTGGTATGGAGATAGCTTACACTTTTCGGGCACTTTTCTACACCATGAGAAAGGACAAAGGCTCCTTTTTTGCTGTTTGGGCACTTTTCACTGTGCATTTAGTTTTTCAAATAGTTATTATTATAATCTTATTTCAAAATAACCTTGAGGTTTGACGGTATGCGCGCATTGCGCTTTCAGTTGGCACTACAGAAGACCAGCGCTGTGGCCCTCCAGGTTGCAGCATACGCTGAATGGTGACCATTTGTTTATAAGAGATTTTGTTTCAAAATTGCCGCTGTTTGGTTTTTACTTTTTATTTGTAACCAATAAAAGTTTTTCATTTATATACACTATATGATAAGTTTAGATACGATGCCTTACCATTAACTTAGTGTGTACGTTGTTCAAGATTCGTGCTCAGGACAGCTCAGATCCTCCAGACAATTAACGTTAATTGCACCGTAAGATCGGCTTCCTTGCTAACTAACCGAGGGAGTACTAACTGCATCACATCACTTTACTGACTCTTAAGATATGCAGATTTAGTCTAAACTTGTAGTACAGACGACAGCACATCAAGCAGAGCCACGTTTATTAAGAACGGAGTAACGTCAAGGTCAAACTGCGTAATCAATGTTAAAACAAGCATAACCTTGATATGTTGTCGATTGTACCTACGAATATTGAATGAAACAGTCTAATATTGAATGAAATAGATTTAGCGTTTTTAATGGTCTAACTGCTTTTTCCTCTTCAGAAAAAGCAGTTAGACCATTAAAAACGCTCAATGCTTGAATACCCAGACGGAAATTGAAGTTGTTATAACAATTAAAATTAAATTGTGTCTGATTTATCGGGCTTTGATGGGTTAAAAGCAGCCAAAATAGAAGATGACTGTAATAATATTATTTTGCAAGAGTGGAGTAACTCTCATACTATTATATATACTCTATACTATTTCCATCGAAACTTTGAGCATCATAATAATAGACGATAGAAGATAATCTCTTTTTGCTGTCAATAGAAGACTTTTTGCAAAAGCAATCCGTGTGCCAGGCTCTTGTTCCTATTATTTCATAATATTAAAAGCCTCGGTCGTAGTAACCACGGGTTCGTAACAGCTCCGCATTGATAGACACACATTAGTATTGATGTCCTATCAGTCGCTGGTATGCATCCCAGACTCTTCAGTATATAGACCGAAACAGCCCAGGCAATATGTAGAGAAGAGTTATTATCAAAATTTGAGGAATAAGAGCCGCATACATAGAGAGTATAAGGGCGGGAGTCGCATACCGATAGCTTGGCCCGATTAAATCAGCGCCATATTTAAACGTCACTGCATCAAGCCACACATTACGCTGATGATAGGAGTGATTGGCATCATTAGGAACAAAATACTTATAAGTAGACGACTCAACTCTCAAGTAAGAGGATCCGATATTGAGCAGACTCACCTGCCTTTTACTTTTCACATCTAAATCTCATTATTCAAAAACCAGTATTTTTTTAAAATTTGGACCCCGAGAACTTATTGAATTTTTCTTCTACCCCTTCCCTTGTACCGCCATTTCCAACTATTCCTTAATCTCCTGTGCTTAACCATTGTAATAAAAGGAGCTTACTTCAGGCCCCAGCTAAACCTTAAAGTCTTACACAAAGAACAGGAAACGGCGTGGATGGAGCAAAATCTCCGCTTCTTGAAATTGAATTAATGTCTCGCCACCTTCAAGATAAGCGCAGTGTACAATGTTGTTTATTCAGTTTTTAATTTTAGCTTTCTGGGGATCAAGCATGCTTTCTCACGTAAGTATAAATATGAAACATATTTCACAATAGTTAGATTTTCACGATTCAAATAGTGTTATAAATATTAGGGCATAGTGATATTTTTCATCAAAGCTTGGAGCCTTCAAACTGGAGAAGAACTTCACTTTACAGAAATACTTGTGATCTTCTGTAAAGTGATAGGGTTGTCCCTATTTCAACTCTTATTTAGCTTAATATCAGCCGCGATCCTCCAGGGTGTTTGTGTTATGAGAGCAAGAAGGCTTTTACCATAGGATGCTGGTTCAATTCATCCTTTCAACTTTTGTATGGTCAGTAGGTAATGCGTAAATGTTACCTTTATAAAATTTTAAATACTTGCAAGTATTTATACTTTCATAAAGGTAATATGAAACAATAATTAAATCTAAAAATTAAAGTTAGAGAGTTAGTAGTGATCTTAATAATTATATTTCAAATATCTATCAGTCATGTACAGAAAAAAAACATACTTATTTTGCTAAAAAATTAAATAAGTACAAAAATCTCTATCTACACCTTGAGCAGATGCATGGATGGATGACGTACTAGCTTGAGTGTTGCTCGTCAGCCTAAAGAAAAGTTGGCATCGATTATTACAACATTTAGTGGAGTCTCTCAAAGTCTAAGTGGACAACTGTGTCTGTAGGTGGTCTTCTGACTTTCCTTCGAAATATCTCAAGTGGATCAAAGGGCAGTGGAGTTACCGGGGATTTCAAATGAATTATCCAAGCGCCGATATGATCAGGCACTAGGTAAACCGCTGCTTTACCAGCGGCATTTAGATCCGATTCCTCCTCTCAAAACAGTGTATTATGTAAATTAAACAAAATGGTTTATTATTAACTATTTAAAGCTTCCCAGTTTATTGGCAGTAATTGCAAAACAGATTTAATGCAAAATATCATAATAATTAACAAAAACTGATTAAAAAAAAAAACAATACCAGAGATAATAGTAGGCACATTAAAGCTAACACAAAAGCAAAAAGGTTCAGGCAGTAATTTCAAAGGCAAGAACAAAGGACGTCGTATTTCATATTTATAAAAAATAAAACATAACTTGATTCACTACAGACGCAGTCTGGAAAATAAACTTACTTTACCATAAAAGATACTGCGAATTAATCTTCTTAATATTCACTGTCCACGATCTCATCCCGTTCCATTGTGTGCGCGCTTCAAAGCAGCAGCTGTAATCCTAGATGCTAAACAGGATATTCATTTGAATATGGCAAGAGCCAGTGTCAACGAAGAAAATCTAGTGTTTTTAATACTTGTAGACGGAATTTGAAGAATGAAGTCAAACTAATTACATACTGGTTATTAAAGAGACAAATAAAAAAGCCTCTCATAATTCTTTGATAATGATGTCCTTGGCGCTTATGAACTTGAACTTAAGAAAGTATGATCTTCGTGACAACATTGCGCAATTTTTAACCGACTTCAAAAAAAGGAGGAGGTTATCAATTCGTCTGTATGTTTCTTTTTTTTATGTTTGTTACCTCAGAACTTTTGACTGGGTGAACCGATATTGATGATTCTTTTTTGTTCGATGCGGAATAGTTTCCATTTGGTCCCATAAAAATTTTTTGATAGTCCATTGGGTAGTTTGGTTTATAAATCTAAAAAACTGGAAAAATTAAGTCGTCTACATATGCGAAATTGCGGATTTTTGCTTTCCTATGAATTTTTTAGAAATTAATTTAAACTAACGGTCACCCATCTAGCTTTGACCTTCAAAAGTTATCACTAAAAATTGTGAAAAAAAAAATTTAAACAAAAATTAAAACCGACTCCAAAAAACTAAAAAGGATAAAATTATTAAATTTTAGTAGGTACTCATACCCTTGGAACATATTTTTGGAGTTGGTGCTTAGTTGTTTCCAGAAACAATAGTTAGTGAAGCACCGACTCCAAAAATATGTTCCTAGGGGATGAGTTCCTACTAAAATTTAATTATTTTATCCTTTTCAGTTTTTTGGAGTCGGTTTTAATTTTTGTTTAAATATTTAAAAAAAAATACATTTCATACTCTTCGTAAATGTGTTTAACCAAACATGGTTAGAAAAACTTAGCACGCATACTTATAGCACGGGTCAGACCGCTACTTTCGTAATATCTAAGATTATCTTTTACAAAAATTTTTACTGCCAAGCGATTAATAAATCTTCATAACAAGGAAACTGACGGAGTTTACCGGGGCATTATTACTCTTGCGGTAACAATAATAAAAGAGGTAGTCTTCTTTTATAATTCTTCATCATCTTCGGACGAGACTGCAGCTAGTACAACTGACTTGTCCCCAGCGTAAAGGAATCTCGTGCAATATGTAAAATTCATTAAAATTATAAAATAATTGGGTCAGTTCCACGCCGATCCCGTATTAACGGATTTGCATGTGCAAATAATAGCGTCTGGTAGCGACCTCGCCAAAGATTATGACATAAGTATTTATTAATGTGAAATATGCATCGCTTTTCCAGACGAAATAGAAAAATGACTCCTGTAAGCTTTTTAATTTATAACTGTAACTCACCCACGTTCTAACGATTTTGTAAAATGTTTTCGTTTTTTCTGTATTTCGTAGGTAATTACTTTCACCTTAATGAACCCTTTAAAACTTGTAGTCACAACAATTTTTCTTCCTTTAATTTGATTTCAGTAATTAACCGTTTGGCCTGAAATACTTATAGACCTCTTTAATTTTAATGAAAATAAATTCTTTTTAATTAATTTTCGAAACGATTTTATTTACTTTGCTATTGAAGAGAGAAATTTAATCTCTTTCTATTTTGATTAAAAGGGTTGGAGTTTCAAATCGATTTGCGCTACTTCAATAAATGGCGGAAATGTATAATAATGAATATTTTACAAAACATCACTGATCTTTAGAAGGATCTTTCTTAACTGGAATTATGGTTCTAGATAAATTGGTTTATATTTCATATAACACTCATTGGTTACCTCAATGTTTATTATTTTCACCCACGTAAATACACAATTATTTCTTTTAGATATGCTTTTGGTAGATAAACTATAGTAGGCCTTAAACCAATTTAGACAACATGAAAAGCTACGTTATTGATGATAAACGTTTACGAGCTCTTGATGGCAATTTATATCAGCTTTTAGATTTATTTCATTAAATCCATTTACTTATCCGAAGCAATCTGGTGATCCAAGCATTAGAGCTTGCCAAGAGGGAAGTATCTCTTTAATAAAACTCAAAACATGCAAGTACATAAAACGTAAAGCGTCTTTCAAATTAAATGTGGGGTCAATTTGAGTAGAAATCTAAAGAGTCTTCGGATGAGGCGTATTTATTTTTTTCGGAACAGAATTTATTTAAACTGTTACGATAGATTTAATGGCATTACCATGTAAATTGATCCATTAATTAGGAATTTTGGATGTATTAATTATTATGATTGCTCATTGTCGCACGTTGTCAGACTCTGAAGTGATACTTGTTAGTATAATGTTGAGATATGTCATTGCGTTGAGTTGCCTCTATTTCACTGGAAGATTCCAAAGATTTAAAAATGTTCAATCTTTTAAATTCAAACTTATATTTCGGTTCTGGATTCGTGGTTTCCTCTTGGACTATTCTTTCTATTTCTTGCAGTTGGACGATATAGGAGGCATATCTTGAGGCTTCTTGGCTCCTTCTTTCACTAGGTTGTAGGGTCATCTCGGTAGGTACCACCGCATTACCTATTTCTGCCGTAAAGCAGTTCGCTGTGCTTCAGATTGAAGAAGGTAGTCAAGTAGTTACTGAGCATGGATAGCATTTCATCTTAGGCTTCGGGATAAATGGGCCTGCAATACCAAGTGACTTGTCCCTTGGTATTGTATTTGTCTTGGCGATGGTAGCCACTTACCACAAGGTGGGCCGCCAGCTTGCTTATTATCCAGTTGTTTATTTTAAATACTTTTTTTTAAATACTTTTCGAATATAAAATTGCAATTTGCCACTTCTGCATTCCAGACTCTTTGACGGGGATCAATTTTATCAATTATGCATACTTTCCACAACTCACTGAATATCTAAATTACGCTGTTGAATGCTTTTAATTTTGCTAGTAATATTTTGTTACAACAAATACAACTTGGCAACTTGCGCTGAGGTTTACAAATTAAAATATCATAGCCTTGCACAAAATCACAGCCACAGCAATGTAGCTACTAATAATAATATTGCAATAATAAACTCCTTTAATATGTTATAACATTCTTCCACAGGATACCTTAAAATATACAGTTTCCTATCTCTTTTAAAGAAAATGATGACATGGCCAAGATGCCTTAGAAACTTTGCCTAGGGTATCAATTTTCTTTTTCGCCAATGTTTACTATTCTTCCTAGATACCTATAGATACCTCAAGAACTTTGCAGACAGACAAGGCAACCGAAAACAGTTTAATTAATCAAATTGGAAATTCAATATGTTAACGTCGATTTATATAAGTATATAACCTTTAGGTTGTTTATTTATTTTGCAAATGCAATATCGTCATTGATACTAACATAAGTGTTTACTCAACAGCATGACCCAATATTGCCGTGATATTATCATAAAACCGCGTTGCGGCTTATCGTCCAAATCTTAGCAAGAGTCGTTAACCTAATCTCTTCCATTACCTTAATGATGGAGTAAACGGTGCTGTTACGAAGCAACTTGTCCACTATATCAGGGAGAGTGTGTCTCTGATTCTGGATCACGCTTACTTAATCTAAATTTAATTACAGACGTCTTTATTCTTCAATATGGAGAGAAATAGGACAGTGGACTTATGACTTTACAATTTTTTTGTGCGACGTGACTGCAAACAAGCGCATGGCTCACCTGGTTAATGACAGTTAATGACAAGACGTGTTTACTGCCTAATCCTTCAATGACGGCAACTTAAGTTGCCATAACAATTAAAATTTAATTGTGTCTGGTTTATCGGGCTTCAAAGGGTAGCCAGTTTATAATGCTAACCTAATATGAGGAGACGCGGCATACACTACAGGTGATCGTAGCCTATCCGCTCGAAGCATCTTTGGCGCTACTCACGCGTAGCCTGCCTTATTAGGGGCGAGTCCCTCTGCTTCCAACGTCACACTTTCTCAATGAAGACTGGCAACTTGATTTCTCGCAGGGACACATCTCTACAAACACGTATTTATCTGCCAACTTCCGTAAGGTGCTAGTCTACATGAGTCAGACGCTCAAAGTTCGTGTAGGAAATACCACTATAAAGTGAAGTGAAGTTCTCTTACGATTCAGTTTTTTTTTGTAAAATTGCAACGTTGATGAACTAATAAAACTGAAATGATATTTCGGGATTTTTTGCAGAAGCCCATAAGGATGGATTCACGGTGATTATGCAGAAAAGAGTCGCGTCTCAGATACGACATGTGCGTGACAGCTCCAATGGCCTCCTGAAAGTGATTGCTGACGGAGTGTTTAATCCCGTTTTCATAAATTGTGTAAAATTACATGTAGTATAAAAACCATTGTTACAAACCAAAGTGGACCTTAGAAGTGTCTAATGAATTGAAAACTCCATATATGTATCATCAAATTATATGAGTACATGTTTGACAGTCCATAAACATGCTAGCCTTTATCTTTCCCTCTATTGTCCGTGGTCCACCCGTGTTGTTCACCTGGGTTAGTCTACGGGTAATGATTTCTACCTATAGTACACCAGAGAGTCCGAATGTTTACTCGTGTCATTAAAAAATAATAAGAGGAATAATAAAGCCTATTCGAAAATGATGCGATTTTACTAACATCAAATGCAGCTTAATTTTGCTACATTGCTCTACAAAATTTGAAAAAAAAATAACTCATTTTTGAGTGATCAGTCGACGACCGGCTGGCCGAGTGGTCTGTAACCCTTGCTATACAAGCTCCTCGGTCCCGGGTTCGAATCCCGGTAGCATTTGTTCACGAGCCATGGGTGTTTATATGTTTATTCATTCTATTTCTAATATTTATATATATATTATTATCAATATTTATCCGTTATCTAGTATCCATAACACAAGCTCTTAAGATTCTTACTTTGGGCTAGATAATAGGTGTGAGTGTGTGAATATTATTAAGTGATCAGTTGCTGTATACGTAAAAAAACACTAAATTAATAAAAATAAATTAAGATGGGTGAACCAGAATTGGATCCGATGTCTATTAAATTGTGCTTACACACGCTGATCGCCTCAATAGCCCGTCGCTATTAGCTTGAAGCTATTGATTATGCTTGATTATGCTGTAAGATTCTAATTGATATATAAGGGTGAGTAATATCGAGGACCTCGGTGGCGTAGTGGCTTAAGCGCTCTGGTTTCGGTCACGAAAACAAAGCAACTTTCGCCATGGTTGGTCCTGGTATGGGACAACCAAAATTTTTAATCTCGAGCTCCTCCGGGCTTTGGAAGGCACGTTAAAATAGTTCCACCTGCTTAGAATACTTCTCGAGATGCTGTAGAAGACACAAAACTTGGAAATACTTCAGCCTCATACCAAGAAACAGCCTAATATGTCCACTTTTGACGGCCGGCTGGTCGAGATGTCTGTACCCTACTATACAGGCTACTTGGTCATGAGGTCCCGGGTTTAAATCCCGGTAGGAGCAAATGTTTGTATGATGAATACGAGCATCTGTTTACGAGTCATGGATGTTTATATGTTTATTTAGTATATTTGTAATACTTATATACATATTATTATAATTAACTAGCTGACCCCGCAAACGTTGTTTTACTATAAAAAAATTGTCCAAAAAAAAATTGATAGTAGCCGTTTCTCGGACCTACTACTCGGACTCTACGGAATATACATATAAATATCCTAGCTGTGCCGACAAACGTTGTTTTGCCTTCATGAAAAAAAAATGTCGAAAACAAAAAAGAAAATAGATAGTAGCCGATTCTCAGGCCTACTGAATATACATATAAAATTTTACGAAAATCGGTCAAGCCGTTTCGGAGGAGTGTGGTAACTAAATTTGTGAGTCGAGAATTTTACATATAACATATAATGATGCTTACTTTGGACTAGATAAAAGGTGTGAGTGTATGAATATTATTATTATTACTTTTACCATAAAGATGACAATGACATAGGCTGTCTGGAAGATGTCTCTCTGTCAAATGCTGCCCAATGCAGGTTGTTGGGTGGTTGTAGTAGCAACCGGGACAACAGCTCAACGTGCTTTCTAACACACAGACTGAGATTACAAATTTTTGATTGACCTACACCGGGATCTACCATGGTAAAAGTTGCTTTGTTCTGAAACCACTATGCTATGAAGCCCCTCTAATAATAATACTAAATATTCTATGACGAATTAAAGTAACAAATCGGGAGAGAATTCAAAAAGCATTTTGGATTGAATGATGACAATTGTCAATAAAAGTCGCCCTTGCCTTCGGGGCCTTTGGTAATAACAAGTGTATTTGATTGATTGAGTTCGATTGAGCTTGGTGACTGTTTAATTAATGAAGAGGAAAAGTCGTCTTTATAGGCTGTCTTTTATTGCAAACCAGTAATAACCTGAGGAAATATAAACCTGAATTTTCACCGCCAGTGAATCATTATCACATACAAAGACTTCACTTTATGTTTAGGATCTGTCGTTGCCTTCTTGTCAATTATTGGGTGCACACGTTCTTAGCATTGATAATGTTATAACTGCAGTCAGCTTTAAAAAACTTATACATTTGAGACTTCTAAAATATGAGAAAAACACCATTATTGGTGCTACCATAGAGTAGAAAAAAAAATACAAAAAAAATAAAAAATAATAAAAAAAATAAAAGAAAGAAAAAGAAATAAAAAAAGAAAGAGAAAAAGAAATAGAAAAGAAGAAATAGAAAAGAAAAAAAATAAAAAAAAGGGAGAGAAAAGAAAAAAAGAGAAATAGAAGAGAAAGAAAAGAAAAAGGGAGAGAAATAGAATTTGGTGGAAATTTTCTCAAACCTTTTAGTTTTGGACTGTTGTTATTGTATTTGCAATAAGATTCAGCGACTGTTAAAAGTGTATACATTTTAGTGAATATGAATGGTACGTGCTGTGATCACTGAACATGAATATTAACTACTTTGATGTAATTTAATTAAATGAAATTCACATGTAGGTTATGTCACGTAGGTAAATACATTATTATAAGGGACTTAGGTCTAACCTCCCAACTGCAACTTACTATTAATGTATATGAACCCTGATAGGGTATTGCAATAAATACCTACGCACAGGCATTTTGCATCAATATGGAGTACATGTATGACTTTAAACAAAATAATTAAATCATGACATCTGTATTTACATTAAATTTAGTTTTTCTTATATGGACATTATTATTCGTGTCGTATTTATACTATTATTCTTAATATTCTAATTAATATTATGATCGGCTGGCCGAGAGGTCTGTGCCTCTTGCTATACAGGCTACTCGGTCAGGGGTCCCGGGTACGAATCCCAGTAGGAGCAAATGTTTGTATGACGAGTACGAGCATTTGTTCACGAGTCATGGATGTTTATATGTTTATTTAGTATATTTCTAATATTTATATACATATTATTATCAATATTTCTCCGTTATCTAGTAACCATAGCTGGTGAAGCGTGTAAATAGCTACCATAGAAAAATTCAGCTACCGAACTGCACTGAACGGTGTATTATCCTATGAGAGGGTTACACACAACATAAATGTATCAAAACAGTAATAAATGGGATCAATGCCACCAGCTAACTCACCCGCAGCACCTCGTCTCCACTCCTTGGTTCCTCACCACCACAATCGTACGCAGCAGAACTTGAAGTCTTGACAAAGGGTCGACCCTATTTACTTCAACACAATATTATGTCTAGCACAGCACAAACAGTTCAATAGTCCGAATTTGATGCGGTAAAGTTATTAATTAAATTATTTAATAATTTAAAACCGATAATACGGCGCGGTGCGGATGCGTAGCAAAAATCTTATTTTATAATATTTTTAAAAGCGGTTGGCGGGAGAAAAAGCTGCGCGCCAAGACATGCGCAGTACATCGTTTTTCAATCAATTTCAAGACAACTAGCGCCATCTTGTAAGAGTGTTTGGTAACTCTGCTCAAAGGACACTGTGGTGGCGCCAGCAAACATATCATCCAAATTACTGCTTGAATAAAAATGTTGTGTGTATTTGTTGTAGAAATAATTAAAACAAAGCTGAATTATGAAAATTATAATAGACTACTTGCAAATTGAGGTAATAAGTAAAGCGCGTAACCATGCTCCCCGCCTTGGAAGTTCATGGAACTTTCAATACAAAAAAAAGTATACATATATTAGGATTTTATTAAAACTAAATTAAGAAAGCGGCACGTCTTATCTACTTAATTAAATTACTGATTAGGTAAAGGATATAATTTTACGACTGGACGTTTAAGAAAGCCAGTCCTAGTTTTCACCAAAGCAACCCGTACAGTGCCATCAGGTCCAGGAAAGACCTCACTGACCACTCCCAGAGGCCAACACAACGGAGGACTATCTTCCTGACCAATGAGAACCACGGTCCCTATCTCGACAGGGTGCTCAGGAGTCGCCCACTTCTGTCTGACTTGCAACGTATGCAGATATTCTTGGCGCCACTTCTTCCAATAGGAACGTACCATAGAATCTAATAACTTCTTGCGGTTATTTAAATTTAAATTTTCATTCGGCAAGTCTGACGCGGGTAAGTATTGTAATGGTGTAGACATTAAAAAGTGAGCGGGCGTGATTATTTCTGGGTGCGGATCAGAAGATAAAACGTTTAGCGGTCTAGAATTCATGATACATTCTATCTGAGTAAGTACGGTCTGCAGTTCTTCATACGTCAACAACTGAGATCCAATTACTCTATATAAATGAGTTTTTAAACTTTTTACGTTAGACTCCCACATACTACCAAAATGAGGGGCCCTAGGCGGAATCATCTTCCACTCGATCCGTCGACTAGCGAGTT
Organism: Nymphula nitidulata; assembly: GCA_947347705.1. Classification (NCBI taxonomy): domain Eukaryota; kingdom Metazoa; phylum Arthropoda; class Insecta; order Lepidoptera; family Crambidae; genus Nymphula; species Nymphula nitidulata. The sequence continues at coordinate 1,711,396 of OX374620.1, forward strand.
CATCTTTTATAGCAGTATTGTAATCTGCGTTAAGCGCGAATTGGTACAACTCGTCAAGGTGAGACTTAGCTCCGACGAAATTCGTCCCGTTATCGGAGTACAAACATGACACCGGACCCCGACGCGATATAAATCGTTTAAATGCCGACAGAAAAATATCGGAGGACAAATCGGACACCAACTCTATGTGTACCGCCTTGGTGACAAGACACACGAATAGGCATATATAAGCTTTTTGTGATCGCTGCCCTCGTCTGCGGCACAAAGTAATGCGTATCGGGCCTGCATAATCGACGCCAGTGTGCACAAAGGCTTTAGCTTCAGTAATGCGGTAAGCTGGTAAATCGGCCATCCTCGGAGTGGGATGCTTGGGGTTTACACGGAAACAGGAGTTACATTTGCGAACTAAATTTCTAATTACTGTTCTGGCGTCTAATATCCAGAACCGCTGACGTAAAATTGACATGAGTAACTCTGGTCCAGTATGGCAGTTCATAATATGAAAATGTTTTATGATAAGACTAGTCACGTGATCATGTTTAGGAAGCAGCATAGGATGCTTAGACTCAAACCCTAAATCAGAATGAGACAATCTACCTCCTATACGAAGAATATAATTCTCATCTAAAAATACAGAGAGATTACGTAACCTTTTTGAAGGCATATTTCCCTTCTTAAGTAAAGATATATCTTCATAAAAATGAAGCTGTTGTACAGCACGAATCACAAATCGTTCGGCGATGATCAAATTATTAACGACATTGTCTGATAGAGCGGAATTTAAAAGTTTCGTGAATTTAAGAACATAAGTTATTACCTGTAAAAGTCTATCCCAAGACGATATACGTTGGGAAAGCTCGCATATAACTGAAGGTTCGCGTTGAACAGAGCAAACGAGAGCTTTAGATCGAAGCTCCGGTAATTCGTCGCTAGGCGCGGGTAAAAAAGGTTTAACTGGCCACTCCTCGATCGGAGATCGCAGCCAAGCGGGGCCATCCCACCACAGACCATGAGAGATTAATTGTGATGGGAGCATGCCACGAGAAAGGCAGTCACTCGGGTTCTGAACGCCAAACACGTGGTAAAAATGATAAGAGCTCTTGACATTGAGCGACGCGGTTGCTCACGAAGATTGACCATCTATGTGGAGACGAAGTAATCCACGAAAGCGCAATGGTGGAGTCAGAAAAAGCGAACACATCGGCTACAGAACAGCGCTCTTCATAAGAGCTACGAACAGTATTAACTAGCTTAGCCATCAGAAGAGCGGCACACAACTCTAAACGAGCAAGGGTGGTGATTTTCGTCGGCGATACTTTCGATTTAGCGCATAGTAGCCGAACATTTATATTCCCAGATGGAGAAGTTGTGTGTTAATATATCACACAGCCATAGCCATTGAGACTAGCATCACAAAATGCAACAATATTCACTTTAGTGTCAGTGAAGACACCAATGTGACGCGGTATTTTAACACTAGACAATAAAGAAAATTCTTGCGTCAGTAAAGAAAAGCGACGGACAATATCTTCGGGGGGGCTATCGTCCCAACCGACCTTACAAAGCCATAATTCTTTAATTAACAATTTGGCATAAAGAATGACAGGAGCGACGACTCCAAGTATGTCAAACAAGCGGGCTACTACTGAGAGTATATTACGTTTTGTACATGTATCATGTATCTGTGACGTAGTCAACATCAAATTATCATTGTTAGGTTCCCATGATAATCCTAAAACCTTAGATATATTTTCACAACTGTCTTTTACGAAGTCTACACTACCAAGATGTGAATGCGGAAGATTTTCAAGGACAACTTTTGAATTAGACTTCCACTTGCCTAATTCAAAGGCACCTGTTTTGAAAAAAGAAATTAAATCGCGTGAAAGACGCACTGCGGTAGGTTCATCCGGGACAGAATGCACCAGGTCATCGGTATACATCCTGGTCATCGCTACCTGACAAGCCTCAGGGAAATGCGGAGCCATATCAGTAGCCAACTGCCGAACAGTACGCATGGCTAAAAAGGGACTACATTTAAGTCCAAACGGGACCCTATTAAATTGAAAAGTGCGCATCGGCTCACTTTCAGAAAAGCGGTACAAGATTTTCAAATATTTGCGGTCAGCTTCTGCCACGCCTACCTGTAAGTACATGTGCAGAATATCAGCATTTAATGCGATAGGATACAAACGAAAATTTAATAAAAGTAAAAATAAGTCAGCCTGTAAATTAGGCCCAGTATGCAAAACGTCATTCAAGGACACACCTGTATGAGTTCTGGCACTTGCGTCCAAAACAATTCTTGGCATGGGTTTGTCTAGGCGGACAACGGCGTGATGCGGTATAAAGTACCCATCACTAACATCAGATACTACTGCTTCAGAAAGGTAATTGTTATCAATGTATTCTTGAATAACTTTGTTATAATTTTGTTTCAGGGACGGAACCTGTTCAAACTTCTTCTCAAGCGAGTAAAGGCGACGTTGAGCGTTAGCGTGAGAATTACCCAACTCATTCTTATCTTTACAGAACGGTAAGGTTACAGAGTAACGCCCATCACTAGTACGTGTTACAGATCCGGTAAATAAATTTTCGCACTCGGTGTCTTCGGGACTCAAAAAATGTTTAAGTGGTAATTCTTCTAGCGCCCAAAACTTCTGCAAGTTGAAGCCAATAACATCTCGTGCAACGGCAGAAAAGGAGGAAGATGGTACGTCACAATGTCGTGGGTAGTCACCCATGAGTACGTAACCCAAAGTTGTAAGCAACGCAGGCGGAGCGAGAGAACCAGAATCGATTTTATCCCCGAGATAAATATAAGGGAAAAGTTGAGCACCAAGTACTAAATTAATGTCACCAGGAATATTCCAAGTCAGATCTGCAAGCGGTAAATTATTCAAAAAACTAAAATCGCATTTACTATCTATAAAATGTGACGGTAATTGATCACTAATACAGTCAACAACTAAAGCGTAAATATTATATTTATTATGCGGAGGGAAGCGGGATTCAATATCAAAACGCACAAAACCATAAATCGGTCGCGATGATAAACCAACTCCTTTGATAAAAGAATTATTCAAAGGAATAATAGGCAAATTAAGTGACTTACAACAATCAATAGTAATCAAATTGTTTTGAGAACCATTATCAATAAGACAGCGAATTAAAATAGTATTATTACTGTCATTGCATTTTGCAAACACTTGTGCGGTTGACAAAAGTATCGTTGCATTATTACGGGCGCTTAAAGACAAGGACGCGTTGTTATTATTATTATTACTGCAGGAACAGTCACCGCGCTACTCGGGCGGAGCGCCGACCGCGCGCTCGCCGGGAGGCGCGACGCGGCCAGTCAGAGACAACGGCAACGTAGGCGAAAGCGCAGCGGGTCGCGATAACCGCGAATCACTGTTGGATTCAACTAAACGGACAGTGTCCCTTGTCTGCATGTGCACGTTTGATACATTAGGCTTGGTATCAAAATGCAAAAATGTATGATGACGTTTACCACACGATTTACAAACAGAAGCGGACTTACAAATAGAAACTGTATGCGACAAACTCAAACAATTTAAACAACCATGTTGTGATTTAATAAAATCAAATCTATCTTTGACAGAAAGAGTATTCTTAAATTTATTGCACATATAAAGTTGCAAATGATCTGTGTCATTACATAACGTACACTTTTGTGATCTTATGCTAGTCGACGGTTCGTTACGTGAGACGAACGACTTATACGTATTCTGTGAACGCGAGGCGGGCTTATTACCTCCAGTCACCAAATAACGTGAACTGGAATTATTATTATTATTATTAGAGCGTTCCAAAATTTTAACCTGATCTTGTACGAAACTAATTAATTCTTTATAAGAAGGAATCTCAATGTTCCTGACTGATAATTCGAAAGCCTGAACAGTAGAAGTGTCAAGTTTTCTCAAACCACAAAATAACAACAAGAAGTCGGTTAAATCCGGTATGTCTAATTGTTTTAATGCGGAAATTGATGCGGAATAATTTTCTATAAAAGAATCTAAGGTATTTTTAGAATTGTTACAATCTTTTAACTCGAAAATATTATTTAAATAATGAGTGCCTAATGCTCGTTTATCCTGGAATTTTTTAACTAAACTATTCCAGATTATGTTATATGTGTCACCGGTAGGTACAATACCTGCCGTGACCTTCAGCGCAGAGTGCGTTAATTTACCTACTAGATACTGCACGCGTTGCGAATCAGACAGTCGAGCGTTGTCGTGAATATTCGACCTAAATGACTCATAAAAGATCGGCCAATTTTCTGTTCGACCGTCGAAAGAAGGTAGTTCGATAGGCGGTAATTTTATGTCTACACTTACGTTATGCTTTGCAGTACTAGGTTGCACAGGTGGTAAAGAATGCACAATTATTTTGTTACGTGCACTTTTTATGCGAATGTATAAATCTTGAAATGACTCAAATGCGGAGTAATCTGGCTTTGCCTCGGAATTTAAGTTTAATTGAATCTCATTAATGTCATCAATCAAACTTTCATATTTATTAAATAAGCTGTCGATCGTTTCAGTCTCAGTCATAAAATTATCCCTTGACCGTGAATCGAAAGTAGCAATATTTTTGGTTAAATTATATAAATGATAATACGTGCGAATGCAGCTTCTTTTTTACACTGTAACAGAGATAACTTGTTTTCTAATTGTTTGTGAGCCATTTTTGTGATATTTACTTGAAAAAATGTGAAATTATAATTTTAAATATTATTTATGAAAATTATGACAAAAATTTATTTTTATGCAATATGGCGGTAATGCGACGCGGTGTAAGTTGAGTTTTGCCAAAAAATACGCAAATTCTACAAACTTAATGAAGTATATTATATTAAATTATTTGTAAGGCGGGATGCTAGAACAATATCCTAGGCTCTGAAGGACCATAAAATATGGTGAAGCGTGTAAATAGCTACCATAGAAAAATTCAGCTACCGAACTGCACTGAACGGTGTATTATCCTATGAGAGGGTTACACACAACATAAATGTATCAAAACAGTAATAAATGGGATCAATGCCACCAGCTAACTCACCCGCAGCACCTCGTCTCCACTCCTTGGTTCCTCACCACCACAATCGTACGCAGCAGAACTTGAAGTCTTGACAAAGGGTCGACCCTATTTACTTCAACACAATATTATGTCTAGCACAGCACAAACAGTTCAATAGTCCGAATTTGATGCGGTAAAGTTATTAATTAAATTATTTAATAATTTAAAACCGATAATACGGCGCGGTGCGGATGCGTAGCAAAAATCTTATTTTATAATATTTTTAAAAGCGGTTGGCGGGAGAAAAAGCTGCGCGCCAAGACATGCGCAGTACATCGTTTTTCAATCAATTTCAAGACAACTAGCGCCATCTTGTAAGAGTGTTTGGTAACTCTGCTCAAAGGACACTGTGGTGGCGCCAGCAAACATATCATCCAAATTACTGCTTGAATAAAAATGTTGTGTGTATTTGTTGTAGAAATAATTAAAACAAAGCTGAATTATGAAAATTATAATAGACTACTTGCAAATTGAGGTAATAAGTAAAGCGCGTAACCAATAGCATAAGCTTTTAATGATGCTTACTTTAAGCTAGATATAAGGTATGAATATTATACACACTATTAATTATTATTAATATTAATACATACTATTAAATGATATAGTAACCTGTCTGTCTAATACGTTTCCACTTCTAAACTATTGAACCGCCGATTTTTATCAAATTTGGCTTGAATATTACATACTGTTAAAGGACATTGACTACCATCTGGCGCGATATCCAAAATACACACTTCCAATATTAATAATAACAAAATGAAGTTTTGTTCTAACTCACAGTAATTTAAGTCCTTACAGAATTCTCATGTTCAAACTACACAATGCATTTCGCGAAATTTTCTTTCATATTTGAAATAGAATTGCATTTAAATAGATTATAGCTGAATTTAGGCAGCGGTTCTTATACTAGAGCTTCCCAATGTCTGCACTTTAAGTTGTCACTTGCAGATCCAAGACTGCAGCTTCTTTGAAATAAATCCCGAAGATCTCATTCAAGGAAGGCATTTTCATTCGAGTGACGTATTTTGTCTTAAGCTGGGCAAGTTTTCTGGATTTAAGTGATGAAATGGATCCATCGGTTGGGAGAATTTTCTTTCCGAAAGCAAGATGGTTTCTAAGTAGGTGGATTTTCTGAATACCTTTATGTAATGAATCGTAGCTAAGCAAACAAACTTCACTGAATAAAATCAATAGAACTTCACAAAACTGCAACTATGATTGAAGCCACTTAACTTAATGTCACAGCAGCTGAGGGAGCGAGGACGCTACCTTTCAGTGGCACCAGGAGTCTACATTAATATAATAAATAATATGCTATCCATACATAACTTCACAGCTAGAAATTAAAACACAGAAAAATGTATGAATGTTGATATTGTTGATGTTGAAATGAGTGACTTAGCTAATTTCACTGAGTGCAAGAAACATGGAGCTATGACAAAAATCTAACGATTTGAATATTTGGACCAATTATTCTGAAAACTGGAGAAAGGATTGACACAGATCAGCAAAAAAAAAATGTTTTTTATAATAAATTATCGACATGGCACTTCGATGAGTCTACAAGCAACACTGTTTCAAACCAAAAACTTAATTACTCAGTTATTTTCCAAGCAACTGCAACTCTCATTGTAATAACCCGAGCGTGGTTCAGAAGCAACCAGTTACGGTGAAATTATGTGAAGTGGTGCCAGGATAAGCTAAAACTAACCGTGGCATTATGTAAATTGAGTTCAAAATACAGAAACACTGCTCTTCAGATAAACAGGGAAGCTATTATTGTAAAAAATGCTTTTAAAATATGGCTTTTGTGTTGCGGATAAGGAGTAGCAATAAAACGTATACTGTACGATGGTTTGCGCAATGGAAATTTTATACGGGTGATAATAATTACTGTGTTCAAAAGGTGTACTTTGAAGCGGATTTTGTTATGCTGTTTCTCACAGGGTACAATTGATTTATTCGTTGTAATTTTACTTAAATTATTCTTCTGTGAAAAAATATCGAAGCTGGAAAACAAAGACTGCGGATCCCAGCCAAGCACATTATTTTTTAAAGTTGGAATATATTTTAGAGAAAAATGTATGATTTGTTATTTGTGTAAATGTTTTTATATACAGTCAGGCGATGAGCAAGGTGGCGTCCCACCTCGTGGCAAGTGGCTACCGAGTACCGTCGCTTATACACACCTGAATAACAAGCAAAAATCACTTGGTATTTCAGGCGTTTTCATCCGGAGGCCTAAAATGAAATGCCTTCATGCCCAATAATTACACTGGCTACCTTTCCCGAATCCGAAACCCAGCAAACTGTTTTACGGCCCAAATAGGAAAGGTGGTGGTACCTACGACCCTACACACGGGCCTACAACCGTGATTTTGTTATTAAACTCAGATTTACTAACAAGCTGATACTAATTATTTTGTACAGACTACAGCACATCAAGTGTAACAGCAATAGTAAAGCTACCTCTTCTATTATACTCTTCTCTTAAAGCACAGAAAATAACTCAACACCACCAGATGTGAAGCTGTTAGAACAGTCCATTTGAAAAGACAGCGAGTGCAGCTTGAATCACACTGCACTAGCCACCACCACCTTGACGGCCAATGGAGTAAGGGCGGTCTTAAAGTCTCACTGTAACGTTTGATGAGCTGTCGACAGAACATTGCTGAAAATTAAATTTCACCGATTGAAAGCAGTTCGCCGAATTATTTCTAATGCGTACTGCTACGTAGTGGAATTCTTTACCTGCTCATCTGTTTCCCGAAACCTACACTTTGGATATCTTTCAAGGTTGACCCCCAGGGGTCTACGTTGGCGTGACAGAAAACACACACTTTTTTATATATTGTATAGGCTTGCACTTGACCACAATCTCACCTGATGTAATGTGACGCTGTGGTCGACGGTGTTACGTGCTCACCTAGAAATTTCCTATTCACTCTAGCCTTGAAGAGCTTCAAGCTATATCGCTCGGGGAAAACGTCAGGAGGCAGGAAATTCCATTCCTTTGCTGTTCGCATTATAAAAGTGCTGGCGAAGCGTTTTGTGCGGATAAGTGGAACATCAACAACATAAAGGTGACACGCCAAGCGACGCCTGGATCCTCGAAGATGGAAAGAGCCAGGTGGAATCAAATCATGCAGCTCGGTTGCACACTCACCGAAGTGTAATCTATAAAAAATAAACGAGCAACTCTTCGGCGTTGTTCCAGGTCTTGCAACTGGTCCTGGACAAGCTTTGGATCGCCAATGAGTCTCCTGGCACGGTTTTTAATCGAGTCTAAAGCACACACATTTTCTGTCGAGTTTTGGGAATACGGTATAAATGTAGCCGCAGGGGTCCACCGGAACCAGCTTAATTTTAAAATGTGGTCTATGAGAAAAAAAGTTAAGGAACCTCTGTTCTAAGTGAACATGTACCATCGTAGGCCACATCAACACTTAATATCAGGTATGATCATGGTAAAATGTTTGCCTATTAATCTTAAAAAACGAGTGAGAAATACCGACCAATTATGTACTGTCTTTCTCCGCTTTTCAAATAATAGGTGATAGTTAAGTCAGCAATGAGTATTTTCTTAGAATATATCAATCGCTGTTATCCAATCAGACGAATTCGTACACCAAAGAGCGAGTATAAAATAAATCAAAAGAAAGTTCCTCAGAAATTCTTTATTAGATGACTATCTGACGATGGTCCTTGACAGTCAAAGAGGATTTTGTCTACCCTCAAAACTTTCACATCACATCAAGCGTAACAGTTTGACCTTGAGACCGTCCATACCACAATCATAATAGAGGCGGCTTTCGTAGTGCCTAATTATAATAATTTAGCGTTCAGTAGCATTAAAGGAGCCTTTTTCTTGGTGGACCACGAGAAGAAAAATCCGCGACCACGGGCAATAACGTGTTGCTAATAATCTTAGTTTGGTTTGGGTTTCAAATATTTTGTACCTTTGCAAATTGAACGGAAGAGAGGGACTGGGAAGCATTGATAATTCATGTTTTGGGTTTTGTAAAATTTTCTATTGACAAGTCTACTCTAACATATTTGAAAACTATTTCCTCCGTAAAAAAAATAAAGAATATTTTTTTTCTCCCAATTTTTAGTGATAACTTTCCAAGGTCAACGCTAAATGGGTGACCGGCATATATTTTTACTTACTATCGTATCGTACCATTAAAAAGTCACAGGAAAGCAAAAGTTTGCAGTTCCGCATGTTAATAAATTTTCTAAACCGTTTTACAAAATATGACATAGTTCTGAGGTAACAAACTTAAGAAACTTACGCAACTGAATTAATAACCTCTTTCTTTTTTGAAGTTGCTCACAAATATAATAGATTATAATAACTTAATACGGTAGTATAGTCTGATCAAACTCACGGGAAACGTAACCGGGCCTTAACATCCAAGCGTTGTACGAATAAACAAAACGTTCCAAAGGTAGCATGGCTTTTACCGTTTCCATCAAACTGAGGCCCGTGACCGTTTCACGGCTAGTTGGCTATGAATAACGGTGCCCGAACGGATATGCGGAGCCCGCGTAGCGTTTGTGACGGTGTATCTACGTGAAGGGTTTCCTTTGGTGATATTTTTAATGGCTACAGCGAATGCCGGAAAGAGGCTATTTCGGGCTGATCGCTATTGTTTCGAACTGAGAATTTTGCTGGAACGATTCACCTCCGTTGAGGTACTTTTGACTTACGTGCTTAAAACTGAGAAGTATTACTAAGATCTAGCGCGCACTGGTTACTTTTTCCGTCATTTCCATTTATTCCATGTATATGTATGCGCTATACACATTGCGCATGCTATGATGGCGTGACAACTAGGTGGCATTTTGTGTCATCTCCGTACATATCCATGGGTTTAAGAGTGACGAAGCAGTCACCCTCACAAAAGTCACCAGTGCGCGTTAGCTCTTAGAGGCTGAGTCCACCTGCCAAAAAGTACAATGCTACCAAAACTGGCCTCATCTCGCCACGCGTTGTTCGCGCTTGTTTGGATTGACGCTTATTTCCGTTGGTCACCTTCGTTTTCTTTCCTCTTTTTTATTCGCAGCACTTAAAATTAAATTATTTTTTCTTTGTCATTCACAATATTGACAATCAGGGGATGGATTGGAGCCTCCGTTCAAGCAAATAAAGCGAGTCTTTCTTCTACATAAAAATGCAGTATGGTATTAAGCATCGCTTAAATAAACTCGTAGACAATTAGACGGGCCAGCCAAACACTTTAATCTCTACTCGCGCTTATGTGAGAGTAATAATATTAATATTTGAAAACCTGCAACTAAACGCAGATCATCGTTAAATTAACTCAAAATACCGCATGTATATAATTTATCACGAAGTATTTCGTCATGGTTATATTTATCGTAGTCCTAGTTCGTGTCGTAATATTCTTTGGTAGTTTACTAATTCGTCACAGTACCTAATTATTAGTGTAATAGCTAAGATAGATTCAATAAGTGCTTACTAGTAAGACTGATAAACAATTTTACAGCTAAGAAATAACTTATTCGTCAAGATATAATGTCTATTAGATTTTTTTGTTGAAATACAATTTCTGACACGTTTCATTTTTTATATCTTCCTAGAAAATAAGAGAGACTTTCAGATGGCTGTATTTTGTGACGTTGGATTGTGGAATTATCGGATTTTCAAATCCTGTTATCGATATCACAATAATTCTAAGTTTTGAATCTAATCACATTCTAGCACTAAATATCGACAACTCCGCATATCCCCCAGTTTTACGTGTCGAAAATGGGTAATGGCCTCTTTCAACCAAATTTGGGCGTTATTGCAATAAACATTAGGGATATTTTGAATTCATCGTTCGGTGTTAGTGATAGCTTACATATTGCAATGATGATTGCGCACTTTGATCTCATTGGCTTCGTTTTCCTTATTGGAGGTTTATTTGATTTTTCTTATAATAAAACAATGCTTTTGTTTTGTTTCCGTTATCATTAATTCAGAAAACATCGTGGACTATACTTTTTCTACGGAAAGTGTAACATCATTCCTATTATATTTAGGCCAAGCGCAGTCAGTAGCCGATTCCTATTCATTCAACTGACTCGAACTGTCTATCAATCCCTCGAGGAACACAATAAGGAAGTGAACATATTTTTTGACAGAGATCGTTACTTCAAATAGCATTATGCTTATTTTCTTGTAAAGTTAATTTTGGTAGACAATAAATTTCTCTTGGAAAATAAACTTTCTTAACCTGACGTTAATTGTAATGTCAGGTTACAATTTGTCTGATTTGTCCATAATACTCCCGACATCTATTATCACATCACTTCAGTCTACCGACTGCTTTTTGTACGTTTATCTCAATCAAAGATAAAGGTTTGAGTCCATCACAGCCAAGTCAGATGTACAGTCGACAGCACATCAAGCGTAACAGTTTGAATTTGAGACCACCCTTACTCCGTTCGTAATAGAGACGGCTTTCGTAGTGCAACTGTTACACTTGATGTGCTGTCGTCTGTACAGTCTATAGCACATAAAGTGGAGTTGTGTAAAGCTGTTGATGTTTTCCACTATTTATAACTTAGTGCTGCTGTGTGCACACGTTGCCTTATTGTCTAGTTATCAAATATACATATAAAAAATACATCAAAAATATGTAATAAATATATGTATAAAAAAGAGGTGTGTTATAAGTTTGACGTGTCTGTTTGTGTATCTGTGTGTAGCATCGTAGCTCCTTAACGAATGGACCGATTTCGAATTGGTTTTTTTGTTTAAAAGCTGACGTGATTAGGATAGTTCTTCGCTATAATTTATGAAGATCGGTTCAGGCGTTTGATGACTATCAGCTCATTTTCTACTTGACAAAAGGGTTTTACTTACTTTCAAAGATGCGATTGATTTGAAATTTTTTTTAAGTGTTACTTCTGTGTTTTTTTTTGCTAGCGCCCTTGAGCTGATTCTGTATCATCAAATAGTCTGCGGGAAGCTGAATTCTTCAAAAACTTACAGCAGCTATAGCGTGTTTGGGCTGATAAGAACAGTCTCAATGAGATGATATTAGATATATAACTAATGACACCGTGCTACTTAAAATTTTCAGTTATATATTTTTGATGTTGAGTTTAAGCCCCTAAAGAAACTCCTTTGTCAATAATCCCATTATATGATTTACAGGGAGTTTGGTAAACAGCATAATGAGCGAACACCTACCCATGATACCATACCTAGTCATAGAAACACCTTTTTTTTTCGGGGAGGAATCCGCTTACAGACCTACCCGCCGCTGGCGAAGCGTGTGTGGGGGTCGCCCAGTGCTTGATGGTAACGGCACTTGGAATACCCACTAAAACTTCCCGGTTACTCCAATGCCCTTGCTGGGGATGGACTGGGCTCTGCCGAGTCATAGAAACACCTAGGTGTTAACAAAAATTCAAAATTATAAAATATATTTCTTGACTATAATACCTAGTTATCAAGTGTGTAGGACTGTGAAAGATTTGTTCCAGAAATGTTAAAACTGGCAGCACCAGTATCTTTATTATTAGTACGGGCTCTTGACAATTTCTCTGGACGTCCACTAAAAATGCGTTTTAACCCATTCTTTCTCTGAGACAAGAATAGAAAGTGGAGTTTGCCTTGCTATGAGGGTTGGAGTTCTTTTTCTCGGTTCATTACACGTAATACCAATCACCATCAAGCTTATCATCCGGTCTTTTTATTTTTAAACAAATTACAGCAATTAATTCACATTAAAGTCCAATATAGAATTCATCGTAAATTACGTTATTATTCTCATTGCTCAGTTTCATCATAGCCTTGTTAATGCACGAATATTCTGTCGGAAATGTCCCTTTGTATGGCCGTGAAATATTATTTGAGTTTCATCTAATGTGAGCGGCGGCGTGTTATAAATTTGCTCGCAAGAAGGTGATGAGAAATTTCCCCAAAATTAAAACGTAACTGAATAAATTTCGGTACAGTGAACTCTGGGGGCTAGGCGTGTAATCTGAGATAAGATTTTACTAGATAAGTGAACGGTTATGTTAAAGAGCCTGGAGCATATTCTAAAACGAAATTTATGAGTATTCAGTTTTAACATTAATATTTAACGGGAAGTGCTTAATATCATTTCACCGCCTCTAAAGTCAAGATCTGAAGGCTCGTCGGGACAGAAATTTTCGGGACAGAAAAAAAGCGATTCACTAAACAGAAACATTAGACTTCGAGCTTGACGACGAGCCTCCATTGATTTTGACGTTTGAGCACAGAGCTGCACGTAAGCGTATTCACTAATCTCTATGTCAATCTCCTGGCTGTGCATGTTCTTCGCAGTTTAAACGATGCGACATGAAGTACGTATTGTTAGTTTCGTTGTCGTAGTCATTTAATATTTGATTGCCTTTTACAGAAAGATACAAAATTATGTATACATACGTATGTGTATGTATATATATAGAATACAATACAATACAATTAAATAGAATACTAAATTTAAAGTAGGTACAAACACTGTGATATCAATATTCTGTAAACCTCTGATGTTAATTAAGTAGTTAAGGATAAAATAAAATAATACAGCTTGTAATCCACGGGAGCCACTGCCGACAAACTGTTTCACAGTTAGGCAGACTGTTGAATTGTAAACTCAGTGTATTATTTTGTGATCATAAATTAAAAGAAAAATACTTACAATTTTTTAGTTCCGACTCACGCCGTGTTCGTCGCCGGAGCCCTAGTGTCGCCAACGGTTGTCAAATGGTTGTCAAACAAACGCCAAAAGGTTTAACCATGAACTCAAGGTTGCTGACTTTAGAGTAGTTGCAAGTGAGATGAAGGCCAAGATGTATCCTGTTAAGAATAGATTGTATGTCAAATACAAGCCAAAAAGAACTATGAAAAACATATCCTATTTTACTGTTGACCATACTTTTTTTTTTTTTTTTTACCCTGGGAAAAAATGCCTTACGCATGCCCTCCCGTCGGGGGACAGGAGGGGTATGTGGGACTCCCCGGGAACGGTTCCCGGGTCTACCCACTAAAACGACCCAGCGGCACTCCTTCATCGCCTTTTGTGGTTGGAGGACTGGGAAACTGGCAGAGCCTCTACTTCCAGTCCCTAACCGGCGATTGCCCGCCTAGACGGCGGGCCCTTCACGCCCCCTCCAGGAACAGGGAGGGGGCCAGAGGGTGACCCCCCCCCTACTCGGCCACCCCCTACGACGAGGACTGTTGACCATACTAACCTAACCTAACTAACCAATAAATATGGTTCAGCAAAATAGGTCTAGCTGCTAAGCAATTCAATTGATTATGGATTTTTGCGGATCGTTTTATCATGTTGGTAAGCATATAGCTGTTCTCTTCGTTCTTTTTGTTGAAGGGGAGACTGTGGGCTGATTGCCAGTCTACGCCGAAGTAACCACGCATCCGCATGCGGGATTACTTCGGAGTAGACTTATCATGATGAATAATAGTACTCGATACTAAGAGGTGGATATATTGTGGCAATCTTTAGGGGAGGCCTTTGTCTAGCAGTAGACGTCGGCTGAAATTATGGAGACTATGATTTAGAGGTGTGGTCACTCCAAAGAACCCACACCTAGTATTACCTCGCATTGAGCATGCTTATCATGATGTAAGCTCCTTCCGTCCGGAATCACCCACGTCTGCAATTACCCCTCTCTCTCCCTCTTATCTTCTTCAAGGTGGAGGTGGTACCACACTCGGGCTCTTAGAACTCAAATGGTGAATACAACTATGGCCTACTTCTAATAAGTATCTGTTGGAAAAGAAAGAGACTTATAAGCTTGTAAATGTATAATGTAACTGACAAAGCGATAGAAAAACAAACGAGTTTATTATGTCACAACCATAAATTGAATAACATAAAAAGGAATATAAAAACCACCAGTATTTCCAACATTCCCCCTTAATCAAGGTATGGTTAACAATAATAAACTATAAAAGACCTAATCCTACAACACACCTTTTGTGGTTTTGGCATCCAAGTGCCTTTGTCAAAATGTCCGCCCACATTTCAGTAGTAGGAATATATCTTACACTAACTATACATTTTGCTATCAGTTCTCTAATAAAATGATATCGTGTGTCTATATGTTTTGTCCGATTGTGATAAACTGGATTAGACGCAATTTTTTGTGCACTCTGACTGTCGTTAAAGATTTCAACAGTATTTAAATTACCTGTCAGATCGTTGAGTAGTCTTCTTAAAAATACAGCGTCTTTTGCTGCGCTAGACAAAGACATGTACTCAGCTTCACAAGAGGAAAGTGCAACTGTCGCTTGCTTTCTGCACTCCCACGATACCGGACCTCCAGCGAGTGAGAAATAAAACCCGGTGTACGAGCGACGATCCGTGGCACAGTTTGCCCAATCCGCATCAGCATAACCTTTTAATTGACCGCCACCTTTTCTGTAAGTTATACAATAGTCTATAGTTCCTTTTAAGTACTGTAGAACTCTCTTAGCAGCTAACCAATGTGACTTGTCAAATTTTGTATTGAATTGGCTCAAATAACTAGTTGCATAAGCTATGTCTGGCCTCGTATTTACTGCTAAGAACATAAGGCAACCAATTAATGCTTGGTATGGATATGAGTACTGCTCACCAGTTTCATTCGGTAAAAGTTTATTATTTACCAACGGTGTGGAGACGGTCTTGCAATCCAACATATTAAATCTTTCCAGTAAGTCTTTAATATAAGTATGTTGAGACAACTTGATTTCATCTTCCTTGCACTCAATATTCAAACCTAAAAAATAATTTAATTTTCCAAGATTTTTCAAAGAGAAAAATTTGTTTAAGTCATGAATGACAATGTCAAGTGACTTGTTTTCTTTATAGAGAATTACTACGTCATCGACGTACACTCCGAGTATGACAACCTCATTATCAAACTTTTTAGTGTAAATGCATGCTTCCGAAGGAATTTGAACAAAACCTAAAGAAGATAAAGTGTCATTAAGTTTTATGTTCCAAGCTCTTGCAGCCTGTTTCAGACCATATAGCGATTTCTTTAACAAGCATACTTTATCCTCTTGCTCTGGTTCGACAAAACCTTGAGGTTGATGCATGTAAACCTCCTCCTCTAAGTCCCCATTAAGGAACGCAGTGTCGACATCTAAGTGATGAATCTTTAAACCTGTTTCAGCTGCTAATGCCAATAGCACTCGTAAAGATGAATTGCGTATCACAGGAGAAAAAGTTTCATGATAATCGACACCATGGATCTGGTTGAAGCCTTTGGCAACAAGTCTTGCCTTATATTTGGTGACTTCACCATGAGCATTCTTTTTCATTTTAAATACCCATTTACAAGGTATGACCTTTTTATCGGGCCTATCTACTAATTGCCATGTGTTTTTATTAAGCAACGACCGGTATTCTTCTTGCATTGCACAGTACCAATAATCACTGTCTTCTGAATTCATGGCTTGTAGATATGTTGTAGGCTCGTTCAATGAACTGAGAAAGGAAATCTGAGCAGATACAAGACTTGCATCAGTTCCTTTAACTTTTCTTGGTCTCAAATTATACCTGGGCTCAGCAACGTCATCATCAAGAACATTCTGATTAATTTGTTCTGATATTGGTATGGCGTCAGAATGAAAAGGTACATCCTCTGCATCAATAGAGCTAGTCCCAGCTGACGATTCGGTATTATCACCACCCATTGAAATCACTTTCGATGTAGAGGCTAAGGGTAAAGGAACTTTTGTAAGATTATTATCAGCTTCTGATTCTGATTCTTCAACCGTCCTCTTCACATCATGAAATGTGTTTTCAAAGAATACAACATCTCTGCCCTTTACTAGCCTTCTTGGGTATTTGACATCACGAAACATATAACTTTTTGTATCTTCTGAATAACCAACGAAAATATGTTCGCTGACCTTCACGTCTAATTTCTTCCTATGTGGTTCCGGGACATGTAGCAAAGCACGACAACCGAATACACGTAGGTGGGATAAATTTGGACTAGTTCCGTGCCATTTCTCAAATGGAGTTTTTCCTTCAAGAGCACGGTGAGGAGACCTATTCTTGAGGTAAACAGCAGTTCCTGCTGCATCCTCCCAATATGCCCTGGAAAGAGAACTACAAAATAGAATTGATTTCGCTTTTTCGAAAATCGAACGATTTGTCCTTTCAGCTATACCGTTCTGCTGTGGACTATAAGGAACTGTCGTTTGGTGCTTGATACCAACACTTTGTAAATAGTTAGAAAATTCTTTGTTTACATATTCCGTTCCGTTGTCCGTTCTTAGCCCTTTGATTTTCTCGCCAGTTTCCCTTTCTACTAGAGATTGGAAAATAAGAAATTTTTTCCTCACATCAGCTTTTGAAGATATAAAGAATACAAAAATCATACGAGAATAGTCATCTATGAAAAATAAAGCATACAAATTACCCTGAAATGAGGTTTCCGACATAGGACCACAAAGATCCGAATGAACCAACTCCAAGACTCTCGTTGTTTTTGAAGACGATGATTTCTTAAATGGTATTCTACTATGCTTAGCTTCAATGCATGGTATACACGGCTCCTTGTCAACATCATTAAAATCTATGCCAACTGCTTGTCCCTTTTTGAGTTGATCCATCCCGATACGGCATAAGTGTCCTAGTCGCCTATGCCAAAGTTGGAATCTGGAAACATCAGAGTGCACATCATAAGCTGATAATTGACGCGGTAAATTGACAGAACAGTCTAAAGTGTACAGTCCACCACATATCGGAGCATGTAAAAGTACTTTACCACTACAAGAAAAAACATTAGAATTATAAAAATTACAACCATTTGTATCAAAAACAACCGTAAAACCGTTATCCACTGCTTTCTTTACAGAAATTAAATTACAGTTCAGCCTAGGTACACAAACAACATCTGAAATTTTCTTAATATCACAAACATTATTACAACTTGCTAAAGAAATGTCACCAATACACCTACTTACTAACTTTTCACCATTAGCAATAGTAACGTCGCCTTTAGATGACTCTTTGACATTTTCCAACCAATCAAGTCTTGATGTCATATGCGCAGAAGCCCCAGAATCCACATACCATCTGCCATTTTCAGCTTCAGTATTTACTGATAAAGCACTTAAGCTCTGGTGGTTTTCTGGTTTCCTTTTCTTTTTACCTTTCTTTAAAGGACAATCTGGACGTTTATGCCCTGGCTCTTTGCAATCATAACATACAATGGGCTTTTTGGATTTTGAAGTTGATGTTTTATCTTTGTGACTGTACCTGGTCCGTAAAGCAGAATCTGGTTTGCTCTTATTCATTTCATTTAACAGCTTTGTTTTTACTAATTCTGAAGTAATCTCAATGTTAGAGTTCTCCAAGGCCATGACAAGCGGATCATATTGGGGTGTTAAACCACCGAGAAGTATTGCAGCTATTGGAGCATCTTCTATTACTTTGCCAATGTCAGCCAAATCTAATACAGTAGAAACTACAGCGTTTATATATGATTCTATGCTATCAAAATCAACAAGACACAATCTATATAATTGACGTTCGAGACTAATGCGACGTCCAAGACCTTTGTCTTCGTAGGCTGCTGACAAAGCATCCCACGCCTCTTTTGCTGTCTTAGAAGTTCTAACATGGTTTATAGCAAAATTATTTACAGTTAAACAAATTTTCGACAAAGCTTTCTGATCAGCTAGACGCCTCTTTTCTGTTGATATAGGCGTATCCGCCGGGTAGCCAACAATAGTTTCCCATAGTTCTTCATGAAGAAGACACATACGCATTTGAAACTTCCAAACGCCATAACCTTCTCTATTTATTAAAGGTTTTATAGATGCGAGTGAATTTGTTGACATACTTACGACTTGTCAGATTCAAACTGAAGAAAATAACAAATACAAGAAAATCACTTTCACAGTATTCACTAACTCACATTAAATACGTTCGTAATTCCTTTTAATTGAATTACTTTTATGTATATTAGAGCTTCGTGCTGATAACGTGTTGGAAAAGAAAGAGACTTATAAGCTTGTAAATGTATAATGTAACTGACAAAGCGATAGAAAAACAAACGAGTTTATTATGTCACAACCATAAATTGAATAACATAAAAAGGAATATAAAAACCACCAGTATTTCCAACAGTATCTGTGATCATCACACAAACATTTTTTAAACAACTAGATGGCAAGCAAGCTGACGGCTTACCTGGTGGTAAGTGGCTACCGTTTCCCATAGACACTAGAATACGTAAGCAGAAAATTACTTGGTATTGCAGGTTCGTTACCATTCTGCTGAGGTTTAAGAGGCCTTCCATGCCCAGTAATTACACTGGCTACCATTCCCCTCAATCCGATACACAGCGAACTACTTTACGGTCGAAATAGGAAAAGCTGTGGTAAAATGAAGACCAATCGGGCCTACCACTTTAAAAATAAGAAGTTTGATAAAAAAGCTCTCGCTGGAATATATTTTTATTTCTAAAAAAATGATAAAGAAAATGATTTTATTACACCTTCATGATAGAAACTGGTTACTAAATTTTCCCCAACACGGCCTTCGGTGGGGTTATGAAGGGTATAAAATTTATCTCAGCGCGGTTTTACAGTGTGACGCGTGGAAAAATTGGCTTGTCGGTCCTTTCGACCCTCCAAAGGTTGCTAAAGAATTATGTCCGACCGTTTCTGGCTTAGGCATTGAAGGGTTTTGAAGCTTAAATAAGAAAAAAGGATTCCAACCGGGAATATGATTAACATTCTGCTGTTGGTATATGTGCAGCAGCCATGTGGTTGAATTAGCCGAACTGGAGGCCGTTCATTAAACGTCGTCATCCAATGAATTACCTAGGCCGGTAGTTAATTCAACTAGAATAAGTGAACGATCAAAAACTTCGCGCATTAAAAGTAAGCTCAATTGATCGCCTAGACTTATTGTCTTGTGCTGGTTTTTTGCGTGAGTAGGAGGTACAGTCGGCAGCACATCAACCGTAACAGTTTGACCTTGAGACCGCCCTTACTACGTTGTGTTGTCGTGTGTACAAGGTTACTTTTTATGAATAAAAGTCGAATTTTTAATTAGACGAAGTCAACTGACGTTTACTGGGTTGTCAGGTTTTGATGAAACAAAAATAGTGTTGTGACAAATAGAATGAATGAAACAATCATATCACTACATAGTATAAAACAAAGTCGCTATCCGCAGTCTGTCTGTCCCTATGTATGCTTAGATCTTTAAAACTACGCAACGGATTTTGATGCGGTTTTTTTTAATAGATAGAGTAATTCTTAAGGAAGGTTTATATGTATAATACATGCATAATATTTACATAAACATTGCACCCGTGCAAAGCCGGGGCGGGTCGCTAGTTAGGTATAAAATTGCTATCTCATAACATGTTTGTACAAAGTAGCGTAGGTAGCCTAATGAGTAAGAACGCCGGATTGCCGATATGTACACGGCACGCCACGCCACGGCTACGTCATTGCTCATACGATGCCACAGATACAATAAGTTGCCACTTGGCCACGTACCGTTTTTGGTTATTTGTAACAAAAGTTTTTAAATGTCTTTACGAGTAATGATCGTTATCGAAATGACATCATTACAAGTGATTCAATAAAAGAAGTAAACATTATAGTTATATTTAAAAATATATTTCAAGTGTTGTTAAAATATGTATTTATTATGTAATATGAACGAAATTAATGAAAATATATAGAAGTTATTTACGCCGTCACGCACCTTTAATTTTACGTCGATAAACGATTCAAAGACAATTCCAAAGTCCATTCTACAATTTCATAGAGCTATAATTTTAAATAAGACCCACCAACCAAAATTAAATAAATGTAACTTGTGTCGCCGTAACATATGACCTACGGTACAATTTATATGTTTAATTAAACGTTTCAGTTATTGTAACGTGTATTCCAATTCTGTTTTCATAAGCCAAGCGTGGCGCTCTTAAATTTTATTATCATTGCATTGTTATGGTCGGTTAATTAATTCGGAAATGCGTAATTTTTTGTATTATAAAACTTACTCGATATTCGCAAAAATATTTGAAGTAGAAAAAAAACTAATGCGAAGACCGAAGGGGAAAAAACCTACGGCCTATCACAATCGCCAATATATTTAACAAACAAGTCGCCAATACATTTAACAATTACTTCGCAGCGGTATCTACTAACGAAGTCTTAGGAAAACCTAGTAGAAATGCCCATACAAAAATTACAAATAATAAAATTGAAAATACCATATTTCTCAAGCCAGTCGAGCTAAAAAAATTCACTACATTATAAAACACCTAAAAAACAAATCTAGCCATGGCACAGATGAAATCCCACCAATATTAATTAAAAAATGTATAGACAATTTAACATCACCATATACTACTTTGATAAACCAATCATTTTCCGAAGGCATTTTCCCAGATGCTCTTAAAATTTCACTTTTAAAACCAGCCTATAAAAAAGGCGATAGATCAGACCCAAACAACTACCGCCCCTTAGCTTTACTGCCAACATCATCTAAAATATTTGAACAGGCCATGTCCAGAAGACTTTACTCATTTTTTGAGAAATATGAAATATTAGACCAAAGTCAAAACGGCTTCAGAAGAAATAGATCCACTAACCTAGCCTTATTCAAATATGTAAACAATATATTAGATACAATTATTGCCAAAAAGTATGCAGTTGGATTACTACTTGACCTTAGTAAAGCCTACGATAGAGTACGATATGATATTTTATTGGACAAATTGTATAATTCGGGAATAAGAGGTATAACTTACAAATGGTTCAAATCATATCTCTCAAATCGTGAACAGTATGTTGAAATAGAACACACAGACTTTAAAACAGGTAACGTTAAAAATTTTAGATCACAAAAATTAAAAATTTATAATTCAATACCCCAAGGCAGTGTCTTGGGCTGTATTTTATTTCTGATATATATAAATGGCCTGCCAAGAATACTGGATTATTATTGCATTCTTTTTGCTGACGACATATCTATAACTGTACCATGCACTAATTTAAACGAATTAACAATTACACTAAATTCAATTCTAGGGAAAATTCTCAGCTGGCTAAGTGCCCATAATTTATTCCTTAACTTTGAAAAAACTAAAATTTTACAATTTAGACCTTACCAAAAAGCGCCTCTTAACATAAAATATAATTTTAAAGATAACGACATAAAATCAGAAATTTCTACTACTCTTTTGGGACTAGAATTAGATTGCAATTTAAATTGGAAAGCGCACATCCAAAAACTAACTAAAAAAATATCATCTTTCATATATTCATTATACAACCTTAAAAGAGCAACTGATACCAAAGCTGTCCTTACTGCATACTATGCCTACGCACACTCTAGACTCGTGTACGGAATATTGTTATAGGGCAATTGTACCGACATACAAGACTTATTTATACTGCAAAAAAAAATGTATTAGAATTATATTTAACATTGACCAAATGATATCATGTAAACCATATTTAGTAAAACACAATATTCTTACTGTGACTTGCCTATATATATTGGAATCTAGCAAATTTATAAAAAAACACATGCATCTATACTCTGCTAATACTAATATTAAACGTAATGACAGATATAAAAATAAATTAAATCTCCCAACAGGTAAAACTCTTCAACTAATTAGATCAGGCCCATACTGTACGTCTATAAATATTTATAATAATATTCCCAAATAAAAGACATTCAAACAATAAAGCCATTTACGAAAAATCTAAAAACATATCTCTCTAAAAAGGCTTATTATACATTAAATGAGTTCTTTGCAGATAAAGATAAATAATAAACTTATGATTGAAATGTAACATACTTAAATTTGTGTCTCTCTATTAGATAAGTGTCGCTCTCTTAAAATTGCAGTGCCCTTGCAGGGTGTCACGTGCTCAATGTTTTGAAAGAATCTTTTACCACCATAATGTACCATGTGACAAGCAATAAATAAATAAATAAATAAAAATCTCGGCGACAGATCTGACGACAGCTACCACGGATGTGGGATAACCCACAAAACAATTAGGTACAATTTAGTGGTACCGTCAGTCCAGTGATATCATCAGGTAAGATTTGGCGAGTCGAAAATGACGTAATTATGATTTTTCACACCTTATTCGAGTGTTTGTTTATATTAGTGTAGGCTACACGATATACTTTGTGTTTATATTGCTTTGGTTTAGTTGAAAAACCTTGCAATTATTAGTATTAATATTTTATGCAATTGCAAAATTTAATATTGCAAAAATAGTGAGCTAGAGTCGATCTGAAAGAATTATGAACTATCACTCTTTTCTTCTCTGTGAATATAATCAGCGCTCTTAAATCGTCTAAAATATTATGTTTAGAAAGCCGCCGTTGAGTCCGCTCCTCCGTCGCAGCTGTCTGTGCCGCTCTGAGTGATGGAATGGCACTTCATCCGCCATACATTTTTTCTTGCCGCTCGGATTGCCGCGCGCCGCTGCAGAAACCGCTCGTGACGTGCTCTTAATATTTTAGTGCATTTGTTCTCGCCGCTCTCCGTCACCGGTCTAAGCTGCCGCAGCGGCAAGGTCGTGGCCGTGACGTAAGACGTTGTTCAGTAAGGCCAAATCTCTCGTAATTTGCGTCCAGAATCAACATGCCAACAACGCGACTATTTGGGGACGGATTCAGTCAGTCAGTAGCCAATCCGTATCAAAATTTTGTCAACAGCTTAATGTGCCTTCCGAAGCGCAAAAGAGATCCAGATACCAATTTCGATTGACCCACCCCGGGATCATTCATGGCGAAAGTTGCTTCAGAAACTTCAATATGGTTTTATATTAACAACATAAGCTTATTATAGCACAATTTGAGGAGCTCGGTGGCGTTTCAGTTTGAGCGCTCTGGTTTCCATACGAAAAACAGGGCAACTTTCGCCATGGTCAATCCTGAGATAGGTCAATCAAACTTATTTAAATTGAGCTCCTCCGTGGTTCGGAAGGCACGTTAAGCCGTTAGTCCCGGTTGTTCCTGCAACCGCTTTAACCCTCTAACTCCTCATGGGTTTCTCCCATGTAGGAAGGCCTGTGCCCAGCAGTAGGACATATATAGGCTGGTGATGATGATGATGATGATGATATAGCACAGTTCTTTGTAATGGTTATAGAAGTTCGTGAACTTCTGCCATGTGAAGGTCACATGTGTAATTGGTACCGCACACATACAATAGAAAATCTATTGCGCCTGATATGTCATCACCAGCGTATATACGTCCCACTGCTGGGAAAAGGCCTTCCTACATGGGAGAAACACATAAGGAGTTTGGGCCATAACACCACCACGCTGGCCCAATGCGGGTTGGTGGGTTAAAGCGGTTGCAGGAACAACTGGGACCAACGGCTTAACGTGCCTTCCGAAGCACGAAGGAGGAGCTTGGTGGCGTATTGGTTTGAGCGCCCTGGTTTCGATACTAAAAACAAAGCAACTTTTGCCATGGTCGATTCTGGGATGGGTCAATCAAAGTTTGTTATCTCGAGCTCCTCCGTGCTTCGCCTGATATGTGTTTACTATAAAAAATTATCATCATAATCCAAACCAGAACAGGTATGGTGTCACGTGCCAGTACCACAATCTCTTTCCGCAAATAATATTGGCGCGTCACTAACAATCCACAAACATTTGCACCCGCATTGATCTGTTACAAAAACAAAATTTATCTGTGTACACTGTTTGTCCAACTGCGTGCATAACGAATTGGAACAGTTATAATGTTTATTTTAGGAATAGCGAAATCCTATACATTTCTTAAACATGACTGATGATATCAAAAAGCAGTGTTCGCGCTTTTTGCACGTTAACTTCGAGGAGTGGGGCGAAGCGGGGGCTGTAGTTCGATGCGAAATTCGATTGGAATCACGTAATTTTGTGTCGGCGTGAAACGTTTTGCCGGTGAATTTTTCATCGGTAAACGTTTCGTCGACAAATCCAAAGTTTGTCTGATATTTATGTAATGTATCCTATTTCCCACGGAAAAGCTGTCGATGTTCTCGAATATTTATATCCGTGACAGACATGAACCCGCAGTCTTTGGATTCAGTTATCTTTTATCTACATGATGAGAAATGAGATAATTATTACTTGCGATTATACCTTTTTTTTTCATACAAAGCACGGCCGCCTCTACAATGCCAAAAGGTCATCTTCATGACTCTTTTGAAGGAACCCATGTTATAGGAAAGAGCTAATACATGTGCTGGCAAAGAATTCCAAGTTTTAGAAGTAGAACAAAGAAACTAGTTACTAAACTTCTTTCTGCGTGATGTTGAGGTGGAGACAGTGAATTGATTACTCCGAAGATCGGCACGCGTGCTCCTGAGTAGAAAAGGGGAAGGTATGATAAACTCCAAAAGCTCTTCATATTAGTCTTCATGATATTGCTAAGCGACGCAATGTCTCTACGCAATTGTAGAGGCTCAAGGCTTTTCGTGACCTCTACATCGCCAATGCTGCGGACAGCACGACACTGCAATGTATCCAGTGCATCAAAATGGTGCTTGGCGGAGCCATCCCACAGGTAATAGCAATATTTCACGCAATACCGAAACTTAGTTTTGTAGAGCAGACATAATTAGTCTGACATAACATATCGGCGCTCCGTTTTACACCAACACCAACACCAAGACACCAAGCTTCGGTGAGGCTGTTTTGATCACGGTTTCGGTGTAATTTCTCTGATTCAGATCGAAACATATCGAGCAAGTTGACGGAGCCCCGACATGACAACGAGTTACTAATTTAAAATCGTGTGTGATGTTGAGGTCGGGACCATTTTATATGAATGATTCCGAAGACAGGAACGTTTGTGCCTGTAGGAAGGTGAAGGTGAAGGTGGGATTGTGTCGTGAAGCTCTACAGACTTCATGATACTTCCAATTAGGCTCTAAGTCTTGAAGTAATTTTATTGTAGAGGCTAACGACTGTTCGTGACCAATGCATTGCCAATGATACGGACATTATGACCGTGCATCGAGAGGGCACTTCCTATAATTGCCAGCAATATTTCACGCAAGACCAGACCTGAGTTTTATACAGCATGTATTGATCAGGAGTAAAAATCGGCGAGTTCGTGACCAACCCTAAGTAATGCTGAAGGCTTATGTTTGAATCTGGCAGATAGTTAACTGCCTAGGCAGATCGTCAAGTACTTAGGAGTTTTTGTGTGATTGGTAGGTTTATGTTTTTTTTATGTCTATGATGATATTCATCATAGACATAAAAAAAAACTATGATATTCATTTCATGTCTCCAGTGGCGGTCCACACAGGAAACGTCCTCGAGTGGCGGCCGCGTACAGGGAGATGCAGCGTTGGTAGGCCCACCACAAGGTGGACCGACGATCTGGTGAGGGTCGTGGGTAGCTGATGAATGAGGGCAGCTCAGAACCGACCAGTTTGGAGATCCTTGGAGGAGGCCTATGCCCAGTATTGAGCATCTCTCGGTTGATGCTCAATAATGGGCATAAAAATATTAAAACTGGATGATTCATCATATTATCCAGTTTTAATTTTTTGCTGGGTTAAGATGGTGGTAGAGGTTTTTTTGAATCCTTCGGGCTAGTTACCATTGTCTGACCTATATTTGCCGATGTAAAAAGAATGTTTAAAGCATTGTTGTGTTCTGGCAGTTGTAGGTAAGTTAGCCCGTTCATCTGTGGTTGAGGAAAAACAATCACACAAAATCCTTCTACCAGGTACACAAATACACACGATCTACTGAGGAATACAAATATCTCATAGATTTAATCACCTCCCTTCGTAATATACACATATAAAATATGCAAAACTTCATTAAATAAAAAATATTGACATATTTCACTCACAAACAACACCTTGTACCAAGGTATTCAAGTTATCATTCACATCAAAATGTTGCGCTATCTCCTAAAGCGAAAACGCGATAGCACGACGACTACCCGATATGCCTATACTATAACAGCACACATCATACTACAGGGGAAAACATAATTTATCGCTGAGATGATAACTGCTTACTTTAGAATTCAATTTTCGGGTTTGGGCGTATATTTCCCACGGGCACGGTGCTTCAAACATACTGTAGTGACATTTGTTAGGGACTGAGAAGTAGACAATGCTTAAATCTTTTTGGTTTGCGAAACATGAATCTTATTATGATATCCATTTAACCGCCTGTGTGGTCTAGTGGTTGAGACCTCCTACTTCAGATCTAGAGGTCCGGGGTTCGATTCCCGTGGGGGCAGAATTTTTCTGCTCGGTCTGGTTGGTGGTAGGGCCTTTTCTAAGTCCGCCTTGCTAGCTACCATTATCTTACCTAAGTCTGCCGCCATAATAGCAATGTTAACAGCATTGTTGTATTCCGGAAGTTAGAGGTAAGATAGCCAGTTCCTCTGTGTTTGAGGAATCCGGGTGTAACTCGCTCCATCGTCGACCTTATCTTCACTTACCATCAAGTGAGATGAAAGCCAAGAGTTGCCCCATTATGATAAAAAAATGGGCACAATCACACCTCAGTCACATTTTGTGGAGGGATGTTTTGCTAAATTTTAATAATCTGTACACCATATTAATATTAAAAATTCAAAATTAACTCTGTCTGTATATCTGTCTGCTTGCTATATTTTTGCTTCTGAGCCGCTGAACTGATTGAGGTGAAGTTAGGCATTGATATATAAAGGACACAGGCTATCTTCTGGCGCAATAATCAATATACACACGGGCAGAGCGTGTGGAATAATGATTCCATTTTAAAACTCTCTAAAAGTTAACTGCACGCAGTATTGACATAAGTTTTTCGCCGCGGGTAATTAAGATTATCAACCATTGTCTATATGGTGTAACCATAGATAAGCCTAGTATTCCTTCCTCCCTCTCTATGCGAGCATCCAATAGTATTGTGCAAACTGCCGAAGCAATAAAACTTGTGTCAAGCGATATCGAGACCCTTCCTGTTGTTCCCGGTATTACGATTGGATTCTATTTGTTATTATTTGTTTCCAAAGTTTACTTACAAAGTAAATTATGAATACCGAAAAAGGTTTGAAAAGTAAATATCCCGTATTTCTTTGTGCTGCTGATGTGAATGGCGCTTTCATAATATTTGGTTTATTTTTATTATTTATTTTGACAGTTGGCGTAGTTACACTGTATATTATTTCCGGGTCATTGAGGAGTCGGGCCATACGTTCGTTGTGGTAATATTTAACTCGTAGCTCAGTTACATTTTGAATGGTTTTTGGCCTACTTTGATGTATTAATTTAGTTTCCTAGCTCATGTGAAAAATTGCTACGCAAAACAAGACTATTATAATACAATGCGAGAGGTGTGTGCGAAGGTACATCTACTGTTTCCGATTGATAGTCGATTATAGATCGTTCACGATAAAACAATAGTGTTGTTGTGTTGCGAGTTTTCACCATCGTTAAACAATGGTAGTTTTCGCGATCACGTCAGGAAGCGAATACAGATTGTATTTGTTTAGTATCCATCCATTCCATTCGGTATCTCGGCCTGATCTAATCTGTCATGTAGAACTATTTAGAAGAAACCCTAACCAAAAGGACAAAATTCAAAATCACGTATAAGGTCATTTACTACAATACCGATATCATGGAACTAGCTTACTTGATTACCGAAATACTTAACATTGAATCAAAAACAAGTTCCTCTGTCCGAACCCCTGCAATACACCAGATATTTTAAATCTTCGAATATTTCTACTATTCTGAATGAAAGTGCGAAATTTATTTGCTTTATTATATTGCACGGTTGGATTTCATAACGTCCGACTTGCCGCATATCGGAGCTTTGAATTCTTATTGTACGCTCGCTTACTATGAGATCGTATTTGAATTTTGCATTGTACAATAGCTTTGAGATAACGCAATAATCAGATGGTATCATTTATGGCGACATTTGTTCCCCTATGACTTGGACTCAATGTTTCTTTGGTCCTAGTTAATTATTCGAACTTAATCTTGTGGAGGTGTTCCTCCACGACAACATCAAATCCGATTTGAAATGGTCAATAGGAATGTTTTACTTACAAAGAAAACTGTATTTGGGGGTGAAAAACTAAAAAATATTATTATACAGTATACACAGTACGATATCAGTCATGATGCTACAAGAATTTATACACCACGGTTATTGCGTACCACCAATGGAGGTGAGGTGGAAAACCTGACACCTGACACATGTAAGCTTACAATAATGCGAATAATTAAGGTCAGAAAGCCATTGCCTTTCAATAAGTTTAGAAAAATGCTAGAAATATATGTATGTGTCTTAGAACTCGTCATGGCCATTGTGTAATCAGATTTTTTTATGAATTTCAACCCATTCGATTACAAAATGGACAGCCTAGTTCCTTCGGGACAGCTTCCACAATAAATTGAAGAGGCAGTTATTCAAAATAATTTTAAAATTTTGATCCTTAGTTTCCTATACCCAGACTCAACAACTCGCGTTGTAAGCCAAAACTTTCACATGGATGGAAACCCTTGGCGAACGGAAGTCTGAGAAAATTGACAGCAAAAGTAGTAGGATTTGTATATCTGGATAGTACGATCCAGTACACTTTAGCCCAAAATAAGGAAATAGACAAGCTGTTGACCCTGCTGTCTGGGAATGCCCTGCTGTTTGGGAGTGCCCTGCTGTCTGCGAGTGCAAAGTAATGCTTACATATTTGCTAAGAATATTCTCGTTGCAAATACACTAACTTCATCAAGATGTGACGCCAGCTAAGCAAGCACTTAAAGCCAACACCAACCTGCTGTCTGCGGGTGATGTGCTGTCTGCGAGTGCAAGGTAATGTTCACACATTTGCCAAGAATATACTCGCCACAAAACCACCAACATCATTCAGATGTGACGCCTGCTAAGCAAACACTTAAAGCCAACACAAACCTGCATAAGACTCATTTATCTTGCTGCGTGACAGGTAGCCAACAACGTTCAGTTATTGGCCAACAGGATAGCCGGTGTATTACAAGGTACAGGAAGAATAACATCTCTTGACTGTACAATGACAACGCGTTTGGGATCTTAAGTAACTTACTTGATATTGCATTCTTGGTGGCTTTTTAGCCTTTCTTATTCTATATCTCTGGTACTATATTAAAGTACCAAAGATAAAGAAGTAGTAAACTTTAATAGAGTACCAGAGATATATTTATTTATTTATTGGTCTGCCAACAATTGTACAATATTACATGGTAATATCACATAATTAAGATTACTTGCTAATTATACAATATTTAAATGGCGAACACAGCATGCAAATGTATACACAGTAAAAGCAAGTAATAGTATAAATAATAATAATTTCATTCCACCTACAGAATAAAATAA
Organism: Nymphula nitidulata; assembly: GCA_947347705.1. Lineage (NCBI taxonomy): Eukaryota > Metazoa > Arthropoda > Insecta > Lepidoptera > Crambidae > Nymphula > Nymphula nitidulata. The sequence goes on from OX374620.1 coordinate 1,741,881, forward strand.
AATAAAATTTAGTGAAATTTAGTACTACTTTAATCTATTAAGTGTGCTTGACGTCTAAATGTGTTGAGTGTCATACCAAATAAATCCAACTCAGTGCCGCAGTCGTTAAATATTTTACGGAATCTAGAAATTGGGGAGTAGGATAGTAGGATATAGAACGATGAAGAATAAAAAGCCACCGGGAATGCAATATTACGTACCTATATTGCTTTATCTCAAGTAAGAAAAACAATATTCATAATTAATAAAATGCTATAACGAAATTTACTGTAATAGCATTGATTTCACGAGGGATGATCATATCTATCATATAATATTCTCGTTCAACATAATATGTTCAAATATTATTTTAACATAACACATTATAACATTATATTTTAAACGATATATTTGTTCCACATAATATGTTGACATATTATGTTAATCTAATATGCATAATATTTTGAACGATAATATGACCGGTATTATAAGCCGTCATCAAATGAAAGCTTTACAGTTAATTCCGCTAAAGACCCTTTATTAAATGAAAATCGATTATCGATATTATTTTTCTTATGTGTTTCTCATATGTAGGAACGCCGGTATATAGCTGTGAGACGTATATATACGGGGTGGTGCCGTCAATACGACAATAAATTGAAACATGGGCTATATTAGTTTATATAAATAGTTTGTTACTTTCAAAAACATCTTATTTATTTGATATTTGTTTGAAATAATATAATTAGTAATAAAAGGCTGTATTATTTCATAAAAACGTAATGAAATTATCAAACGAATAAGATGTTTTTGTAACTGTTAAACGACTTCTAAGAACTAATTAATGTATCCCATGTTTTAATTTATTGTCGTATTGACGGCACCAACCTGTATATAGGCTGGTAATGATGATGATAGTTACTAGGGTGTTTGACGAGCGGAGTGAAGAGACCATCGCGGAGTGCTCATTTGATACTCTATTCTGTCGCTTGTATGTGGAACAAGATAACTGAGAAATCCTTTAGCTATGTCTAAAAGTTCAGTTTTGGACAGACAGTTGCATAAAGAGAATGTGAACAGATCAAATGTATAGCGTTCAGCTCGAGACCGTTTCTCAATAATTGCAAAATTAAAAATTTTAAGTAACCCCCGGCGTCATTAATCATCTATCTAACACCATCTCATTGAGACTATTCATAAGAGCCCAAACACGCTATATCTGCTGTTAGTTTTTGAAGAATTAACCATTACGCAGACTTTTTGATGGTATAGGATCAGTTCCAGGATAGTATGTCATGGGAATGTCACCGAAGTGACAGAACACGAAATTTCAAATCAATCGGATGTGTCAAAGTTAGTAAAACCCTATTATCATGTACAAAATGAGCTGATAGTCATCAAACGCCTGAACTGATCTTCATAAATTATAACTAAGAACCATCGTAGGCACATCAGCTTTCAAACAAAAACAACCGAATCAAAATCGGTCCATTCGTTTAGGCGCTACGATGCCACAGACAGACACACAGATACACAGACAGACACGTCAAACTTATAACACCCCTCTTTTTTAGTCGGGGGTTAATAAAGAGTATTCTTTGCGCTTAATAAACGGGGGAGACGCCAAGGTCTCTCTTCAGGGAATCAGCCAAAACAAAACACTTGATCTATTATAACAAGTAACTTAACCTGTTTACACCGTTCCACAGGCTTTTAAGTAACTTAACCTATTTACCGGCACTGCAATTTGCTGGAATTTCTGTAAACAATATTATCCATACAAATGTTTCAACATAATATTCATAGAGTTTTTTTTTAAATAAAACATCTTAATATCTCTACTCTCTTTATGAAAAAAAAGGTTATTTAAGTAAACAAAAATCTTATAATATATAAAATTCTCGACTCACTAAATTTAGTTACCATACTCCTCCGAAACCTCCTCCGATTTTCATGAAATTTGGAAGATCCTCCGATTTTCACGAATTGAGAATCGGCTACTATCTATTTTGTTTTTGGACATTTTTTTTTGTACGGCAAATAACGTTTGCCGGGACAGCTAGGAATTTTATATGTAAATTCAGTAGGTCTGAGAATCGGCTGCTATCTATTTTTTTTGGTATTTTATTTTATTTTATTGCAAAACAACGTTTGCGGGGTCAGCTAGTAGGTATACTTATATAAATCTATTATCTCTATCCCATACCAGCCCATCGACGTTTCTTAAACAATGGATAATCTTTTATTTAAAGCATGGAAGTGACTGAACACAGCCTGATGAGAAGCGGTAAGAGAGCGAAGACAGCTCTATTTTCTGGCCACTAATCGAAGGAGAGAATACACGTACTAGTAAAGAATTCCAAACTGATCTTGGAGAACACCAGAGCTTAATATATTGGTTGGACTTCAAACACCTTACGTCGTAAACCTATCTTAGAAAACCCTCATAATCTCCATACCAGAATTTGGAGATTATGATTAGAAATTATAAAATTTAACATTTAATCCAATTCAAGACTTCACTTGAAATGGACTTACGAAACCAAAACATTACGAAGAGAATTATACTCCAGTTTTAGTACTATCGCACACACAACTAACGAACCAGTTGCACTTCAAAATTTGCTCTTATTTTAAAGTAGTGAAAGTCTATATTGCTGCACGTAGGTAGACATACATTAGTACCTACTAAGATTAATTACCCAAATTACACCACAGGTTGACCACTTCTAATTTATGCAGCTTACAGGATCTCCGGTGACGTCAAACGGGAATTATTTAGAAGCAGAAACCAGGGGACGTAAATTAAATTTTAATATTTTAGGAACGAGGGAATGACGACCAATATCTTAATGTTGCTGCGCGGTTCTTTTCATGAGGTTGTAATTTTGTTCATTATTAATGAGCTCGGAAAAAGTATGAGACAGTGGTTGTTAATTACAATATATGACAACCAGGTCTGGGGGTGGTTGGTAAAATTGCTTCGGCAGAGCCCAGGCTACCCCCGCGAAAGGCAGTGGAGTTATCGGGGAGTTTTAGTGGGGGTATTCCCAGTACCTTATAAGCTTTGGGCGACCCCCACACACGCCCGTCACTTAGCCAGATTTCTCCCCGAAAAAAAAAACAAAAGGTAGACCCGTATATAGTGTCGTCTGGGTATATAGGTACCACCGCCTTCCCTATTTTGGCCGTAAAACAGTTCGCTGTATTTTGGGTTTAAGGGAAATGGAGCCAGTGTAATTAATGGGCGTGTTTTTATTGAACTAGATGACAAACTAGCTGACAGCCTACCTGGTGGTAAGCGGTTACCGCTGCCTATAGACACCTGCTATAACAAAGACAAATCACTTGATATTGCAGGTGCGTTGTCATCCTGAGTATGCCCAGTAATTACACTGGCTACCTTTCCCTTCAATCCGAAACACAGCAAACTGTTTCACGGGTAAAATAAGAAAGGCGGTGGTACCTACCCAGAAGACCCTACATACGGGCCTACCACCTACGGCATAGAAGGCATTTAATTTTCGTTTTAGGCTTAGGATGATCGTTAGTAGTTGAGCGCTCTGCACCCGTACCACCATCGTTTATCGCGATCCAGTTTAGGACCTAAACTGAGTAGAATCGTTAATTCGTACTACGACGCTATCTACGACTATGACAGCGATGCAGTTTAGGAACCAATACTGAACCGGGCGGAATATGAATCGCATTTATAAAGATGGTGGTAAGGCCCCTGGTTTCAATTACAAGAACAAAGCCAGTTTCACCATGGTTAATCCCGCGATGAATCTATCAAACTTTGTAATCTCGAGCTTAATGCTTCAGAAGGCACGTTAAACCGTTGGTCCCGGTTGTGACTACAACCGCTTTAAACACACCTAACCGGTCCTCAGCTCCCAGCAGTGGTACTATGGTGATGGTGACGGTAAATTTATTTATTGTTTAAAGTTAAACATAGCAGTTTATTTTCAACACACATTTTTGATATTATTCTCGATAATAAACAACATGATGAAAAAAATGGGAAAAGGAAAAATAATAAGAAATATATGAATAAACTTTGTCCAAATTGTTACTCTGAATACCACGACGTCACAAGAAAATAAAATTCCTCTTAATAGATCATCCCGTGCAAAACGGGAATTCGTTATCGAAGCGTGCTGTACGAATATTTTTGACATTCGAATTCTTCAAAACGAAGATATTCCTTTCATATTTTTAGTATTGACGTCATAAGCGTTTATTTTCCGGAAGGGTACCGATGCAAAATTGAATTCGGTCTTATTTTGTTGATATATAATAAAAATGATTTGAAACGTAAGTATATGGAAATGAGGTTGAGAGTTTTGTTTTTGTGTTTTTATAAGGCAAGTACCTACATTTGTATTACGACCCGTCAGACATCAGATTCCTGACACGATTGATTTTTTAATTGTCATAGCCCTCCAGAGGTATAACGCCGCCTGAGAGCTAGTAATATGTTTACATAAAGAAACAACTAGTAATAAGTTTACACCTAAAAAACTAATACCTATTTAGGTAAAGCGTTTTAAACTGTGGATTTTTCACATTCTGATTGAGTGACTGACACTATACTAAAAAACCGTCTGTAAAACACATGATGAAATATGTTGTGACAGTAATATATTTTATGATAGGCTTAAGAAAGTTGATAAAAAACTCCTTTATAGTAGTATTTTTTGTATCTTATTATTGTTCTTTCTTTTTGTGTAAAGCGTCTTTGCGCTCAATTTTTTTCAGAATGATACACAAGCAGTCATAGGGATGCAGATTTTTCCATGTTATTTAAAAAGAAGAAACTTGAGCACTGTTCATCTTTTTTCTGTATCTATTATATATACCTTTATAATAAAAAAATGAAAAGAAAATAACCCTCTCTAATGTTACCTTGTGCCACGAGTGCTAAGAGCGTCAATCTCCAATCTCTATGACATCTTTTCAAAATCAGTTTGGTTTGAAGTCTGACACGCAGACAATCCTAAAGGATACTGTGATATTAATCAGAACGGGTTTCATATTCAGGAGGTCCATTTACCGAGCGTTAGTCCAAGCTTTTGTGTAGGAAATTTTCTTTAAAATCATTAAGCTTTATCACTCCTGGTTTATTACGCCCTTTTTGATAACATCTTTGTGTTTCATGACTTCTTTCGCAGATTGGGTGATACAGTGGAAGTTGTAAAACTTCTGATTTGCATGTTTACAGTTCCGCTTAGTACAGGTTTTATAGGCATTTGGCGTATCGCTTAAACTAGCGATCAGTAGAAGTCTAAATCTATACTAATATTATAAAGCTGAAGAGTTTGTTTGGTTGAACGCGCTAATCTCAGGAACTACTGATTTCAATTTAAAAATTCTCTTTGTGTTGGGTAGTCCATTTATCGGGGTATTATGTAGGCTATATATAATCACGCTACAACTAATAGCAGCTGGGCATCAATGAAAAATGTTGCAAAAACGGGAAAAATATATATTCTTTTTCAGAGCTTTTGTTGCGTGCGCTGCGTAAACGGTTAAAGTTACGCAAATATCATGTAGGTAAGAATTGTTCTCCTTTAAAAGTTCTAAAAAAAATCATTTTGAAATTGTATAACCATTTTTTGATAATTAAATTTCAAGTTTTTCTTTTCCGACATCCACGCGAATGAAGTCACAGGCACAGCTAGTTAGTAATATATAACAAATAAGATCTGGCACTGAAATCAAGTTTTTAATTCTTTTTATGTTCACAGTTATGAAAGCTCGTTGAGGAGCTCTGTGGCGTTGTGGTTTGTGCGCGCTGGTTTCGATTACGAAAACAAAGCAACTTTCGCCATGGTCGATCTGGAATTGGTCATTCAAAATTTATTATTTCTAATAATTCGTCCGTGCTTCGGAAGGCATGTGTGGCTGGTCCCGGTTGTTACTGCAGCCGCTTAAGCTTAGCAACCCGCGTTGCGCCAGCTTGTTGGTGCTATGGCCACCCTTCTGATGGTACCGTAAACTATGGTCACTTACAAAACCTACTTGCGCGTTGCCAAACGCTTAAAAAGTTGGAAACACTGCCAATTTTCCCAAAGTCTTGCACGCAATTCCTGTACATCCATATTTTATATAACCGTGTCTAATAATAATAATTTAATTTATCTGTTAAGCAAAAACACGAAGATGGTTCGGTGCCGCTCCCAAAATTATTTATTCACGCGGCATCCAGCTTATAAAGTATTCAGGAGTCCTCCAGCCCGGTTATTCCGGTTTTCTCCGGTTAATATCTTATACCCGGTTCAGTGCAACCGGCTACTTTTGCTAGGAGCGTTAAATACTCGCTAATCGTCCTTACATTTTGCTCTATCCCTACCTTATTCTTGGGAAAGCAAATGTCTTAGTTAAAAGCGAATTTGTGTTTTAAGCAACACGCTTAATGAATTAATTCTGGGTAATGTTGCGATTTAGGTTGTTTGATAAATGGAAATTTATTTTACTAAGAGTAAAGTGAAATAAATAAGTCTTTTGAAACAAATAAAAGAGTTAAATGATATCGATGAGCGGATACCGTATTCCCATAGCATGACGCGTTACTTTCACATGGGATTCTTTGCCGGCACACGTATTTTCTCCTTCCCACATCACGAGTTCCTTCAAAAGAGGCGTGAAGAAGCACCCTTTGGGCCGGTAATGTGAAGGCTGCTAGAGCAGTGAGTTTCAATCTGCACTAGCTGTCTACGCATATGGACATACGGATCAGGTAGTGTTGAGTGATTTGCCGTGCTTTGTATGAAAAAAAATTAAAATTCAAAAGAAACCGTTACGTTGATAGTCAAGACACATGTTGTGTTCACTAGGTGGTAGACCCGTATGTAGGGTCGTCTGGGTAGGTACCACCGCCTTTCTTATTTCAGCCGTGAAACAGTTCGCTGTGTTTCGGATTGAAGGGAAAGGTAGCCAGTGTAATTACTGGGCATGGACGGCATTTCATCTTAGGCCTCAGGATGACAAGGCACCTGCAATATCAAGTGTTTTTTCCTTGTTATTGCAGATGTCTACAGGCGGCGGTAACCGCTAACCATGAGGTGGGACGTCAGCGGGTAAAAAAGTCGCTTACTCATTTATTCATTTCAAGCCATATTTCATAAAGTTGGTTATTGATGGGAACTGCATTCTAAAATTTATGATTTGACCCAGCGCTGGGAACTAACCACCACATGGCACTGCACTTTATCGCCACATGAAGCCGAGTGTTGATAATGAATGGGTCGTTTAAAAATACAGAGAAAGTAATATTTGTTTGCTGCGTAAAAAATTTGGAATGAGTAGTTGGGAATCCCGAGCGGTTAAAATGGGAATGAGTTCTGACTTTTTGGATTTAACTATTGTTTTTATTAACAAGTGTGGCAAACAAGCGTAGAGGAGTCTGGGGTGATTTCAGATGCGGGGAAGACAAGGCCACTTACATCATGATAAGAATGCTTGGATCCAGGGACTAGGTATGAGTCTTTGGCCACCCACCTCTATACAGGGTTACCTCGGAGACAGTGCGCATTTTTATTCTACATAACGAAAAACAACCGCTGTCATCTCAAAAAAAGTGTGTTTCCATCAATAAAATTTTCTCGCATTAATTACTTTTTTTTTTTTTATACCACTAAGTTGGCAATCAAGCATACGGCCCACCTGATGGTAAGCGGCTACCGTAGCCTATGGACGCTTGCAACACCAGGGGTATCACTTGCGCGTCGCCTACTCTAAATGAAATAGTTTTGTCACAAGAACAAGAAAAAGTAGTTAAGTACCGAACAGGGTGACTATGAATACCTACCGTTGTGCTGTGGATATTTTATAGTGAGGCTTGTTTGATATTTTTGTTTAAAACACTGTAAATCTTAAAAATAAGTCTCTTTTTATTTTGAAAGATCTTCATATTCTCAAAATTTGCGCACTGACCCAAAAGTAACCTATATATCAAGGTAGAAATAATGAAATGAAATGAAATGATATGAAATGAAAATGAAAAATGAAATGAAAATATCTTTATTCAATTAGACCCCCAAGAAGCACTTTCGAATCGTCAACAAAAAACCCTTAAGTCTATCACTTAGAAATAATATTAACTAACTAACAATTTCATAATGTTTGTCTCTCTGTCTTATCTGGATCTACGTAAGCTAAGAATGTTATGTCAGTCTGTCTATCGGTCTGTCTGTCGGTCCGTCTGTCCGTCAGTCAGTCTGTCTGTCAGTCTGTCTGAATTTACACCGGTTCCAAAAGTTGAACTACCGAGAAGATTCCGGCAACAAACTCGTGTAGTCACTCTTTTCAATCATTAAGTTACAATGTTTAATTACACAGTAATAGTATTTAGCAGCGCAGTGTCGCACAGAGTATAAAAAAAGGTATATTAAAGTACCAATAAGTACCTAATGATAAGAATATTTACTGTATTTAAAGGCTGCCCGACAATGCACCATCACAATATAGGTATTACAATACACAAAGGTCAACAATTAATATACAAAGACCTAATAAAGCTAAACATCTTTCATTAATTTTAAACACTTGTCTGAGCACGCCATTACAATAATAATTGTATTGTTTTATATATAATATCCTATAATGCCATATACTTCAAAAATCCCTCAAAAATTATACTATTGATGAATATGTAGGTAAATTATTACAAAATCAAGGAAGCTTAGAGATGACCATTTCCACTAGTGGCACCTGTTCACAAGTATGACGCATGTGCCAGCCATCGCTCCGCTCAACCATATCATAGGGAACGGAGCGACCCAATAGATTATAAAGTACTATAATTTATCGTGATGTAAATGCCTTGTAAGGAGTTACCGGAATCACCCTGCGGCTCCCCTGATGATGAGCAGCTACCGAAGCATGAACATGCTCATAGCACCTTAAGCTCACAAGTTGCGTTCCCTGTAAAAAAAAGAAACAGCTTTATGACAGCATATGAACCGAGTTCAGCTGTTTCATAACAGTTTCTCATAAGCTCTGGTGACTTTTTTCACTGCATCAACAAAGAAGTGTTATTTAGCTCCAAAATTCAGTAAGTAGGCCCTTCAAATTTGAGTAGTAAATACAGGGTAGTGACGACAATGCGACACCAAATTAAAACATAGGCTATATTAGCTCATAGAAATGTTTTGCAACTTTCACACACATGTTATTAATAATTAATAGTGCAGCTAATGGCCCTAATTCTGGAGAACACATGCTAAGTTTAAATTTAAGTTCAGTCCATTTGTTTCTTTCAAAACGAATACGAAAAGGATGGCTGTCATATAAATTGACATTTAGAAAGGTACGTTCAATTTTCGACCTTATTGAACGTGCTAAAATGCAGTGTTTAGGAGGCACCTCCGTACATGCCGTCTCAAATTGTCTATGGTTTCTATGAAACCTATCTAAATTTAAATGACAGCTCTAAACAGATTCTTGCTATCTTTTTCCTATGACTTATTGCGAGAAAGAGATATACTGTACTTAAATTTAGAATTAAAGTGTGTTCCCAGAATTAGGCCCATTGTTATATTATTTCATAGAAATGTCATGAAATTATCAAGTGAATAAGATGTATTTAAAAGTTGCAAAACAATTCTATGATCTAATATAGCCTATCTTTTGATTTATTGTCGTATTTATAAGATTAGTTTGCCAAATTGTCTACTGTAGATGAGGAGAAAATAATATTTATCATCATCGTATCGTATGTATCTGTAACAGGAAAGGCAAGCCGTTTACGTAAGCCTCTAATAATTGTTGGGGGAAAATACAATATTCTCTGTGACTCCAAATCACCAGAACAGAAAACAGTACAAACGCGGTATCAATTTATATCGATGTAAGACTATAGATCGTTAGCTGCTCCTCATTAAGTTCATTTACAAGGAGGGTTCTGCCCCTCGTTGAGTATTGCGACCGCAACAAGGCGCTGCACTTTATTGCCCGGATGTATCGTCGGAGTCAGGTTATGGGCATTGTTCAATGTAGGTTGAGCTTTTAGCTAATTACCGCACTAGCGATCGTATACCGATTTGAATTATTATTTAATTTTATCTTCGTATCATTCAGAATACGATTTTTATTTTAAAGCCCACCTCGGCTCGTGTCGAGGAGGGTTTGCATATTTTATTTTTTTATTTTGGTTTTGGTCCCGTAGCAAAAGTTGTTTATATTGATGACTACTTTGACCCCTTTTCAGGATGGGGGCAGAAATTATCAGCTTGGTTTGGTTGGTGGCAGGGCTTTCCTTAGTCCATCTGGTTAGCTTCCACCATCTTACCTATGTCTGCCGCCAAAATATAATGTTTCAAGCGTTATTGTGTTCCGGCAGTTGAAGGTAAGAAAGCCAGTTCCCCTGTGGTTGATGAATCTGGTTGTACTTCTATCTTCGGACTTATCACCACTTACCGTCAAGATGAAGGCCAAGAGCTAACTCGTTAAGAAGCAAGTAATATATGTACAGACGGATGTAGTATTTATTTGTATAGAGAAGCCATGACATCAGACAAAAATAATTTTATATGTATTTCCCCAAACTAATGAGGATATCTTGAAAATAATAGCGACTTTTACTATATCCACTACCCCACCATCTTGCAATCTATGCTGTCCAGAATATACGACACGATAACTTAATGAAACCTCTTTATTCCCATTTATGCGACGTTCAGTCTTTATCTGAAATTAAAATCGTGTGTTTGCGTCGATGCCTAGTGCAGTAAATAGAGTCTGATAGTGGCCTTTTATTACGAGTGTATTGAGGGGGATAGTGTTTTAATAATAGTACGTTAGAAGGGGATGACACTTGTTAAGTTTATACACACTTGTTTTAATTTGAATGGTCTTGATTATGGTTGAATAGAACTTTTTTGGAATAGAATAATGGCTTTTTGAAGGGCTAGCTCGGAATAATATATTCGATGTAAAAAAACAGCTTTTATTAGTTGTAATAAATATTCTATTTACATACAATTATGCATGTTTGATTAGGTGGAGTACGTATGACTTATTTTTATTTGCAACATCATTTGTAATAAAGCATTCTTGCAAATAAATGCTAACTTATCTTATCCTATCGTACATTCGTGTTTTGATATTCGAATTAGGATTTTTAAGACCCAATTGACATACTTTGTAACACAGATAATTAAAATGAAAATTAAATAACGACCTGTAAACTAATGTGCATTATAGCATCGGTTCGACTCGTTAGATTACAACTTTTTTCTTAAAAAAAATAACAAATCTATGTGAAGTATGTTTTTCCTCTTCATAAAACTAGTCTTGGAAGATTTTCAAGTATCAGTCTCCAAATAAATTCTGAATATCTCCTTTATTTTAGCACATAATAAATAGTGGTCTCACAGACTTGGCACCATTACCTTCGTAGCAGTGCATTATTAAATACCTAATTCACTCTCTAATTAGGTCCTAAAATTTTCAGAAGACTACATTTTAAAGCAGTTACTTGCTTGAAAATTGGAGGTTGGGAATAAATGGGGTTCTATTATACTGGTTTATGGGGCACCTTGGCGAAAACTTTGGGTAAAGGTTGTGCAGTAATAAATTAAACCCTTTATCACAATAGACTGAAAGTTAATGTAGCTGGAGATGAACCAATAAATCAGTAGATAAAGTATCTGAGGTAGAAAAAAAATATGTCCTAGGGGGCCGAACCCGCGACCATTCACAATCAAGTGACTGCTCTAACCATCTGAGCTACCAAGGACTTGGGATGACAATGTGAATTTCTTCTGGTCTATCTCTATTGCATTCGTCGTTCGTTACGTTCGTTTATCTTTTAAACGTTTATAATAATAATAATAATATGTATATAAATACTAGAAATATAAATACTAAATAAACATATAAACACCTATGACTCGTAAACAAATGCTCGTACTCATCATAAAAACATTTTCTCCTACCGGGATTCGAACCCGGCCTATGGTCGTCAAATAGGTAATAGGTTTATGGCAATAGTTTTAATTAAATTAAGAAATTAGTAGAATTCAAAAAATATATAAATTGGGCCAGCGTGGTGGTGTTATGGCCCAAGCTCCTCGTGTGTTTCTCCCATGTAGGAATGCCTGTGCCCAGCAGTGGGACGTATATAGGCTGGTGATGATGATGACGATGTTATAAATTAGGTGCAACTTAAAAAAGAAAAAACTTAGAAAGAGGTAAATCGGCGAATCCAACTCGGATGGATGGGCAGCGTTCGGGAAACTGCTTAAAAAAATCTTCTCATCCAAAAATCCTTAGTACTTTAAGTCGAAAGTCTACGACCAATGTGCATTGCCAGTGATGATAAACGGCTGTGAAACGTGGTAGCTTACTAAAGGCCTTCTGTGCAAGTTCACAGTCGCCCAACAAGCTATGGACCACGCAGAAATGATGACATCCGTGAGAGAATAGGGTCACTAACATAGCTCATAAGATTAGCAAGTTATCGTGGCAGTGGACAGAAGCACGCAGAACTGACGGCTGATGGGGCGTCGAAGTTCTAGCATGGCGACTACGAGCCGGAAAGCGCAAAAAAGGATGGCTTCCTACTAGATGGACAGAAGACCTGGCCAGGTGGCGGGAAGTCGTTGGATGCAGGCTGCGCAGATCTGAACCATTTGAAAATCGATGAGGGAGGTTTTTTTTACCAGTGAACATCATAGGTTGATACGATGATGATGAAAGTATAAATTAAAATTTTAATTAGACAATGTACTTACTAGCTTGAGAATACTTAATAATAAACATGATCTGATTGCAAAAGTATTCTAAATATACGATATTAAAAATAAAAAAATAGAAATATTTAACCCGCCCAGGATCAGATTCCAGACACAATTACTCTTTTAATTGGCATAGCCCCCCGGTGGGATAGCGCTGCTTGAAGGATTAATTTGTTCAGCCGCTGAAGAATATTTTTTGTTACTATCCTTCATTTCTCACAATAAGTCAGAACTTTAAAATGTGCTTTTTTTCTTATCATTCTACAGGGAAACCTGTATACAGTCAGCGTAGTGAAAAATTGAAAACCTCCCTATTTGTCTCGTCGCTAGAAGTACATGCAAATATAATTTTCTCTCTCGGGAAACGGCGCAGAATTTAGGTACGTCGTAAATATGACTTTTTTTTATTACCTCCAGGAAAACTAGGTTCCGTAAAATGAAAAGGAGAAAATAATCTGGAAAAGAGCTGCAGTTAGCTTCAGGGGAAATGTTATATTCGGTGTGATTGTTTTCATTTTGTAGGTATGATGTATAAGAGTGATGGAGTTCATTCAATCATATGTTTGCTTGCTACGCCAAACCATATTATAATATTTTTATATACTGCTAGAGAGATCTTTACTAATGGCCCCTAACGTAGTACTTGTAATGGAAGACCATTAGAGGGAAACACCTGCCTGGTCAATAATATCCCATCTGGTCTGGTATACTCGAAGAATATTGGATGATCGTTTTTTACAAATGGGTAATAAACAAAACAAAAGAACAAAATAATGGTTAAAATACATGAATAGTTGTGGAAAAAAGTAAAAAATGCCATACGTGCCTATAAAACTTGAGGTTTGTCCTCGATTCCCCTGGGATCCCATCATCGGATCCTGACTTGGTGACAGTGGGACCACCTCAGGAGTATACTCTATTGATTAAAAATGAATTTTAAAAATACCGATTTTCAAAATTCAATTGAATTGTGGACCGTCACGATTGACCGAGAAATCGATGAACATACATACAAAAAAAAAATACATTCAGTGGAACATATAACCTCCTTCTTTTTGAAGTCCGTTAATGAAAAGTAAATAACGGTGCGATAGTTTCAAAGATAGTCATTATTATCATAATCAAAGATACTAGCAACGCTTTCTATGAACGACGACTGGAAACTATAAAATGCTCCTTTATAATACCATAAATTTTGGGTAGCTAGCACAGCGAAAATAAAACATAATAAATAAACTGACAGTTATTAAATGTGTTCCTAATGGAGGTGTGGGACTGTATAATTAAAAAAAAATAATGTAATATTATGTAACATGAATCATGTACAACGCCATAAAAAAGACAAAATCAAAACTGTCCGGTTGATAGTTGATACCGTCGTCCATACACCCAACATAGACACTGACGTTCTACATACATAAAATAGGTCCACCACGGCCGCTAAAGGAGCAGTGAGTGGTATGATCCAGCCAGTTGTCAACAGTATGAATTTGGCGTTATTTATTTTTTCTGCGTGTTTAACTTTTATGGAAAGTGAACCTAAATTTTGTAATGTAAACCGAATTATTCCCTTCAGTTATGCCACATATAATGCTTTTGACTTTAATTTTTAGCAGCTATGAAGTTAGATAAAATTATATATAGCAGTTCGAATCACAGGTGCTATGCGTCAGCATACAAATGTGAAAGCTTTTCCTTCAAAGCCATCAGTAAACATTCGGGACATCTGGAGTGTGACACATGGTAATGGAGAACGGCGAATCGGGATCGACAGCTTGGTAAATTAAAAATCATCAGCTCAAGGAAGTGATCACTTGCAATCCATATATCTCTTATTGCTTTCATAATAAAAGCTACAAACACTCAAATGTTGTTTTGCTGGCGCAGTGCTGCGCGCTGCTGCGCAAGAAATAAATTTGCAAGACATCAAACCAAACCTAGGTAGGTCTTTAGAATAAATTTTGAACAGTTGTATTTTGCCCTAATGCACAAAAATTTGAATATCCAAACGCTAACACGCAAAACATACCGTGTTCTTACTACTTCCACCGTACTAGTTCATTTGATACCTTTTCATGCCTTGTTTTTTTTTTATACTACTGGATGACGAACAAGCTGACGGCCCACCTGATGGTAAGCGGTGACCGCCGCCTATAGACACCTGCAATAACAAGGAAAAATCAGTTGATATTGCAGGTGCGTTGTCATCCTGAGGCCTAAGATCAAATGCCGTCCATGCCCAGTAATTACACTGCCTACCTAACTGATGTTGACACAGCTCGACTGGTGTATTTCAGTTATTTTCATAGTGTCATGTCTTACGGTATTTTGCTGTGGGGTAAAGCAGCCGATATTCAAACTATCTTTGTCCTACAAAAACGTGCAATAAGATCTATTTACAAGTTAGGCTCTAGAGATTCCCTTCGTGAATTGTTTAAAGAAATAAAAATACTTGCTGTACCTTCCCAATACATTTACAGCTGTATAATTTATATTTATCAGAACAAATACACTTTTGAAAAAAACAGTGACACTCATAATATAAATACTAGAAATAAGAATAAGTTAGCTA
Source organism: Nymphula nitidulata (assembly GCA_947347705.1). Lineage (NCBI taxonomy): Eukaryota > Metazoa > Arthropoda > Insecta > Lepidoptera > Crambidae > Nymphula > Nymphula nitidulata. The sequence continues at coordinate 1,757,175 of OX374620.1, forward strand.
TTTTAAGTTATAGACTAAAAAAAAACACGCAATTCTTTTATTGGGCAAGGTATACGCTTTTATAACAAAATTCCCGAAGCAATTACTAATTTACCACTACATAAATTTAAATTATTAGTCAAAAACACCTTGCAAACTAAAGGTTATTACACTATTAATGATTATGTGAATGACAAATTTGTGTAGAAAGAAACTGTACTCCAATTTTCATGAGATATGACAATTTGATAATATATAATATTCAATTTATTTAATTTTATAATATGTATTGTGTTGTTGTGACTGTGCATTGTCGGTCAGCCTTAAAATAAAGTTAATAGTTTTGTTATTAAGTTTGTATATCGTTTCTAACTAGATATACTTTTACTATTTTTTTCTGTATGGCACTGCACAGCAAAATATTTAAATAATGTAACCACAACAATTGTGACTTCATATTTTGAAAAGAGTGACTACACGAGTTTGTTGCCGGAGTCTTCTCGGTAGTTCAACTTTTGGAACCGGTGTAAATTTAGACATCATAGACAGATTTACAACAAGACATTGTGGGACCATTTCTTAAATAGATATACATAATTTGTGATTTTTGACGATTCGAAAGAGCTTCTTAGGAGCCTACTTGAATAAATATATTTTTGATTTTGATACCTTTCCCTTCAATCCGAAACACAGCAAACTGTTTCACGGCTGAAATAAGAAAGGCGGTGGTACCTACCCAGACGACCCTACATACGGGCCTACCACCTAGTAAACCTGTTTTAGGGAACCTATATGAAAACAAGGAATCAAATCAGAAATCCGGCACACCTGGCCTAGATTAGAACGCCCTGGTGTCATGTGGCTGTCTTACTGCAAATGCAGATAATTGGAAGTTTGACTTTTATAGCATAATTTAAATGATATTGAAGATAAGCTTTTTATAAAACAGCGGCTTTATTACACACAGAGGGATAGAAAGACAGCACAAAGGACAGGACAAGGTGAACAGGTTAATGAAATCTCATTAAATAGTCGTCGTGGGTCAAATTTGGTTTCATCTGAAGAGTACCCACACTACAAACAGTAGTTTTTCTATTGTATGTGATTGCTGTGAAGGTGAAAGATTAAGACGCGAGCTTTTGACTTAGCTTTCAAGGAAAATATTCTTCTTGTTTAACTTCCTTCAAGCCCGTATGTCCCTATGACACTTGAGCACAACCTGATCGTTTTCTTGAAAACTTTTTAGTTACTGGGAGATTGCATTTTCACTCGAACGTTACAGAAAGAGGGTTTTATGCCTCAAGGATCGCGTGTGATGCGTGTTTCATGGGATGAAAAAATGTGGATTCTATTCACCTATTGTGTTTTTATTTTACGTAGAAAACCAGTACATTCTGTTAGGGTGAATTTAGTCATTGCTTCAGTTTTACAAACATTATTATCATTGATGCTATTGTTAATACTGAAAATATTGGAAGCAAACAAACCGAATATAATAAGACTTTACTTGATTAAGCGATTCAGGATAGCCTAATTAGTTGTAAGAATTTTTTTCTAAATGGAACAATAATTGACCAAGAGCAATTTATTTATTATATCATACAAACCAAAAATCGTCAGTAAATTCTTTACTATGTTAGACTTCCATTAAATCCTCTTACAACTAAATTATACTGACTTTCTAATGCATGGCATGATTTGTTAGACTTTGCATAGAAAGTTTGTATGGAAAGCCGTGCAGTGTAAGCCCTCTCAAAAGAGTGTTAAAATGCATTCACACAACAATGAGTTCACGTTATCATTTACTAATCCTCACATTCTACCGTCATTTTACGGTGCAGAAATAATTTAGGCACATTAAACATTAATCACTTAGGTACTTCATTACATTTCGTGACACAATTAAACATTATAAATTTAATTATCACTTAAATCTAATACAAATTTTACTAAGGTCAAGTATTATTTTCTAATTAAATATTCGTCCACTGAGCAAAAACACATGTCCAATAACCAATTAAATAAAGCTTTTTTAAATTTACTAATTGTCATAATTGTTAATTCTTTTCATAGATTATTATAGATTCTTACAGCCATGCAGAACGAATTCCTGCTAATCAAGTGTAGTCTCTGTAGTTGTACCTTTAATTTTGTTACATCTCTACTGTTATTCCTAGTCTGTTCGTCACAATGCAAAGGGAATATATGCGGATACTTTTTTACGAAAAGACATACCTCAAAAATGTAAAGGCAAGGAAGAGGTAAAATCTTCATTTCTTTAAACAATGGCTTACAATGTGCTAGATATTCGGCTCTACTTAAGGCTCGCACACATTTTTTTTGTGCTCTTAATGCTCTTGTCACATCTACTGAGTTGCCCTATATAATCAAACCGAATCTGAGTACAGATGAAATGTAACCGTGATATGCTGAAAGCTGCGTTTTTTGATACTACTTGCCATAGTCTACGCGAAGCAAACACAAATCTATCCAACTTAACACAGACTTTGTCCACGTGTTCTTTACAGTTAAGAAACTGGTCCACCGTAATTCCAAGAAACACAGCTGAGGGCATTTTATTTAAAATTACATTTTTGTGTTCAATTTTAATTGTGTCCTCTTCGCTGTGATTACATGTATTATATTTAAGCGTTTTAGTTTTACTAATAATAATTTTTAAGTTATTATCTTCCAACCATTTGCAGACATTATTGCATTCTGTATTTGCTGCCATTTCTTATATTTCCTTGTCATGACATTGCACTGTAAGAGTGGTATCATCAGCAGATAAGATGTATTCGTGATTCAGAACCTTTGGTAAATCATTGATATACGCTAAAAACAGTAAAGGTCCCAGGACACTACCCTGCGGAACACCTACCTTATTGAGTTTGACTGAAGATTGAAACTTAACTCTATAATTACCTACCAACTTACACACCTCAGTTCTTTGCTGCCTGTAAGATAAATAACTTCTTATCCAATCATGAGCTGTACCTCTAATACCATACTTCAAAAGTTTATCAAGTAATGTTTCATGACAAACAAAGTCGAAGGCCTTACTCATATCCAAAAATATTGATACAACAGCCATTTTACTATTGAGAGCTTCCGTAATTTGTTTTACCAACTGGAAGGTCGCTAAGGTCGTTGAAGATTTTTTTCTAAAGCCGAATTGGTTCCCTGCTCAAATATAATTGTTGTTTAGAAAATTACTTATTTTCTCGAACATGATTTTCTCGCAAATCTTTGATAATACAGGTATTAATGTTACTGGTCTATATATTTGTTTATAATAAATTTTTCACCCTTTTTAAACAAAGGCTTTACAATTGAAAGTTTTAGTCTCTGTGGAAAGACACCCTATATGAAGAAACCCCTTAAAAAGATAAATCCATTTAATTTCAGATTCCTTTCTAACTTCGAGCGCTCTATCAACATTGGTAAGGAAGTCATTTAGATAACTCAAAAAGACGTCTGCGAGGGCTTAAAAAATAACTCTTCTTCGATCCAAGAATTTATAGCGCTGTTATCAACAAAAAACGTCAATTCAAATTTAGCTTGGCGTTACTTGAGGCACGTTTGCCCGAAATGTAAACATACGGTGATAAATTGGAGGCGGATCGACGAGAAGTGATGCTTTTTTAAAACTTGTAGCTGGGAGCAGGATATAGTGGACAGATTTACTCATAGTGCAAAGGAATTTTTACAAAGCTTAAACAATGATAATTATCTAGTAACAACTTTTCAGGTTTCGCTATAAATATGTGTTCAAGGTCTTCAAAACATGCGATATTTGTGAAAACGCAAAATGGGTCGACAACGTGCAAGTGATACCCCTGGTGTTGCAAGCGTCCATAGGCTACGGTAACCGCTTACTATCAGGTGAGCCGTATGCTTGATTGCCACCTTAGTGGTATATAAAAAAAATATGTTGAATGACTAACATTCTGGATATCCACACAAAGCATTGCCCATTGCCTATCGCTTTTGCGAAATAAAAATAACAAAGGTTAGAGTGAAGGCACCTTCTAGATAAAAGTATCATATAGCACTTTATACTTTCGTGGTTATTAACATTTGAATTAGAATTATATTTGGGATATTTACCATGTAATTTGTTTGTAACGAGTTCCCGATCCAGTCTGAAATCCAGTTTTACGGTTGTGTAGAAAAAGCGTCCTGCATCAGTGAGACGAGTCGATACTGCGAGTGTTGTGTGTCGTGAACCAGTTCGTGTAATGTAAGCAGTGAGACTCACTGTAGCGATCGATTGTAGCAAGCGTCAACGATAGAGGGTAGACAGATATATCTGCCCACAATGAAGTTGACTTCTACCCGTAGATTCAGCAGTCTACCCGTGATCATGGCGCATGCAACTGCGCCGAAATATAGGGAACAAATTACATGGTAAAAATCCCGAACATAATTCTAATTTAAACATACCATAGTATGCCACGCAATAACTCTAAATCAGGTGTATTTGTGGTAAAATGTTTGCCTGCTTTATATGCATCTACAGCGTTACCTTAAATAATATTGCAACGTATATTCCAATCTCTACTAGGTGTTCCACTCACGTGCTCATTCTCCCACTCAATATATCAGGCTCGGCAGTGATTGCCGCACACGTCAATAATAATGTATGGATTTGGGAATAAGAGATTGAGCCAAAAAATGTGGCCTGCCTTGTAAGAATCAATTTCAATGAACTGAGCCACTTTCTCGAGTGCATCCGTCTTAAAAACGACGTCAGTATTTTGTGTTTACGATAACAATGTATTGGCAATTCTGTGTGATGGGGCTTGTTAACGATTGTGTTATTGTGAAATCGACTGATGTTTTTATTTGCTTAGAGACACTTTTCCTTAATGAACTATGGTTAAGAGTTATTTTCGCACACAATTTCACCGTCAATGTCACCTTTGAGAGATCATGTTTATTCAATGTCTGGAATCTTGTTAAATGTTTTGTTATCTTTAACATTACAGACACTAAGCCTCTCGCTGTCGTTTATGTACAAGGCTCTATTAATCATACTACACGAGCGTAAAAAGAAAAAAGTTTATGAAGATAGACAGTCAATTTGTTTCGGTTTGCTTCAAATGGCTTGTCAAGTTATCGCATTTAAGGTAGGTACTCATTACTAGTTACAGAGAAAAATAAATTACTTTTTATTCATAGTAGTGTAAATAAGATCACTTTTTACAATGCCAAATGAAAAAACCTTTTTAGATTTAATGTTCAGACTAGAAAAGTCGATCAAGAGATTTTAGAGCCTAAAGCACTTTATGCTTATTTATTTATTTATATACACACAAAAGTATATTTATTTATTTATAAAAAGTACTTGAAAGCTTACAGACAGGTCCAAGCGCTAACAAGTTAGGGTTAATACACGATCAATCTAGCATTTCATTAGATATATACATTAACATAAAACAGTTGCGTACAAAGGCACTGCTTTACTTCTAATGAAATCTCTCCCAGCAGAGAAGAATGATATAAGTACCACTCGATATGGTAACTTTGTGAGAAAATCAACACTATTTTCCTTGTATCACAACATTTTTTCTTTGTGCAAGGTTCTTTCTAAGACAAAATAAATCGACAAAATTTTATTGTGTCAAGGAATAGTTGACAAACAAGCTTATGATCCACTTTCTATACGACAAGGGTGGCAAATAGTAAAGGGTGTTACAGACGGCAGGAAATCAAGTGTAACAGTTGGACTATGAAAGCCGCCTCTATTACGAACGCAGTAAGGACGCTCTAAAGGTCAAACTTTTATGGCTTGATGTGCTGCCTATTGTACTTATAACATAGAGACTTTAAATTTGAGGACAACTCAAACCATTATAAATATTTCAGAAAACAATCATGAATGTTTACTGAATACTTTAAATAATATTGTTTTTTAGAGCTGATTGCTAACCTATTTTCAAGTTACCTTTTTGTTCGAATCTTGAATGAATAACTCAGAAGGAAGTCCTTTTGTAGGTCATTATTCCAAAACATTAATTAACCCAACCAAAGTAACTAAGAACAGTCCAAATATCTTGTGAAATTGGTAACATTTAGGACATGAAACAACAAGTAAAGCCTAGGCTGATCCAGAAACATTCCCCTTTTGCCGAACTTGGCCGACGCGTCACGTAACGTAGTCCCGGACTTAATCTCGTCAATTGTCCTCCCATCGGCTCCGACGGGAACTACGTTAGTTTGGCCAATGTCTATTTTGTGGTAAAAGTATTTTAGTTTGAAGGCTAGATTTATCGACGGCACGTAGTAGACGGGCTAATTTTTTGGTACAACATAGCCTGTCCGTTGGTAAGTGGTAAACGTAGCCTATAGACGCACGTAACAACATGAGTAGAGTATTTACTCACGCTTTGCCTACCTTGTAAGAATTAAGAGTACTTAAGCGTTGACAGAATAGTCAATTCTTAGCTCAAGCGACATTTCTCACCGCCAGTCACTACAAAAATAGTGTCATTTATATGCGATGTTCATCAGGTTCGGTTTTTCTACAGTTCCGCTAAGTAGGTACCTCCTCAATGGGCTGCACAGATTGCAAAGCTGTCCGTAATCTTGAAGAAATAGAGATCACAAATAGCCTCTATCATTGCGTGCAGACATTGCGTCACTGAGAGCTTTCTATTGGCTATATTATCATTGAGCGTGTTCTGAAGAGCTTTTGGACTTATCTCACCTTCCTTTACATTCAGAAGCGTGCATGTCTTCGGATTCATCAATGTAGTGTCTCCGATTTGAGAACGCAGTTCCGTAAAAAACAGCAGCTAAGAATATAGTAAAAAAGTATAAATATATATACTTCTATTATAGCCTGAAAGTTAGACAAGTAACTTTGATCTTGAAAATTCATCTCAAAAACTTGTATAAATAATGCTTGAGCAAAACTGTTACGATAATATTATTAATAATTATTTGTGTGGCGGGTACTTATGAATGGGAAATAAAATGTCAGTCTTGAATCAATATTGGTTGTTTCACTACATGGTGACAGCGGTGTTTAATTAAATCAATTATTATAAAATTACTTTGGGAAATTTAAAGTGTAACTTGAGTAGCAAATAAAAAAAATGAAACATGCACGGACACCAAATGAATTACGTCTAGAAGGCGGACTGGCGTGTCAGGGGGATTCGTTGCGTAAATGGTGGTGGCACAATTATTGATCCGAAATAAATAAATCATCATAATAAATCGAAACGCCGGCTTCAAAACGATACAATGCTGCTTTTCTTTCTATTTTATTGCCTCTATAGTGATCTGAAATCCGGTTTGTTTTTCAAACTTTAATAATAGAACGAAATTTTTAGGCAATAAGCGAATTTTGATTATTCTTCTGCTGTACTTGTGCATATAACTGTATAAATATTAAATACAACTGTATTACCCTATCCAGGTATAGGTGTCGCCACCGTCTGGTTAAATCAGCCGCTAAACTGGATGTCTAGACCGTTGGTTCATAGCCGGCATCCAATTGAATGCCTAGCCCGATAGTTAATTGAACTAGACGTTTAACGACTTGGCGTATTGAATGGATCGTCTTACACTGAAAATATTTTGTTTGATTGTTAGGTTCAAGGTTATTTTTATAAGCCCTTAAACCGATGATATAAGGGCTCATAAACAATGTTTTGGTTCTAAGTGGTTATAAAAACCTTGAAGCTACCAATCACTCAAACAGAGAACAAATGCTCTTTGATTTAAACGACCCGCCTAGGCGTCCAATTGAATAGCTAATTTAAGCCAGACGGCTGACATGACGTTCAGCCATCTGGTTAAACGTTGCGCCCAATAAGCTGGCTGTACTTCATTTGTTTGGTTGGATGCCGGCGTTAAATCAACGGGTTAGGCGTCCAGTTAAGCGGCTGATTTAACCAGACGGCTGCGACATAGACATAACTTTATGCTTGTCCTCTTTAGGGTTCAACGATTCACCCATGATGATTCTGCTTAAATGATTTCCACAGAACTGGTGTATTTTCCTCAAAGCTTATTTTTTGTCAAGGAAACAGATATTACTACACACCAATCGCTTCATAAGGAAAAACTTCAGATTATTGGCAAAATGTGCTCAAAGATGATACGACACAGATACTTCGCAAAACTTTAAGCAATTTCCTGAATCACGCACCTTACTTATGCAGCAAAAGTTACTGAAAACGACAGTGGAATTATTTTACCCGCGTACTACTATGTAGTTTATACGTCACTCAAATTTTGTGCACCCGATTTAAGAAGTTCACCCACCAAGCCGCACTGGACTGACGTTGTGTCCATGAAGGAAGACTTGTCCAGCAGTGGGACGTATATGCGCTGGTGATGATGATTGAGGAAGCACGTTCTCCTTTACTGAACCTTGAAGCTAAATACCTCTGCTTCTAAAATGTTCCAGCGGTGTGTATTGTTGCCAGAGATCAATCAATCAAATACCTACTTATATTGCACAACAGGACAAGAACATAATTAACAGCAAAGTAAGAAATTAAATTAATCAATTTATTTCTTGCTTGCTCAGCAATCTCTTCCAAGCACCCCAGACTGACAGGAAATAATACAGAAGGAACTAAAGAGAGCAAGAGAGAGAGAGAGGGAAGAGAGTTCATCATTGTCACGCCGAACGATTGTTACCCCTTGGCCACGACATCACGCGTCAATACTCAGTACTCAATCATTTATTGCAACCATAATGTAGTACATAGGTGTTACACATAATTATATAGATCAGATTATGGACCCTGTCGGACATCGCAATGGGTAGAGGAGAGGACGACATCTTACTCATTTAACAATTACCAATTATTTAAATTTATTTATGTGGTGTACATGCATTTGTGTATAACAGTTAACAGATAAATAATAACTAGACACCCTTATAGTTTAATTTATTTTGTAGTTTAGGTACTCTTGGAGACTGTAATAGCTTTGACATGATAAAATTTCTTTTAAGCATTTTATAATTATTTTATCGTGTTTTTCTTGACGTAGTTTATCTGGTAGTTTGCTATAGATCTTGATGGACATATTATAGGTACTAGATGAACATAGATTTAGGCGAGCAGATGGAACAATCAGCTTATTTCTATGCCTTATAGAATATAATAGAATAGAATATAATAATATAGCGTCTTTCGTCTCGCGTCTCGGCAGCCAGTTTATTTTAATGCCGCGCTGTCTCGATGTCGGCCTCTCAGTTCATTGTAGTGCCCGCGCAGTGGTTGCCAAGACGCAACATAGAGGACGCACGCGTTTGTGCGCTTGGTATGGCGTGGCTTTAATAAACACATGGTACTCTTAATACAGAAAGAATTTAGAAAACAAGGTAGTCATTGTATGTGAGTGTGCCGACTTACAATGTAAAAATTAGAAGTGAACTACTAGAACCACTTGTTGATAGTATGCTCCCGTGAGGATAAGTGATTTTCTCTCACCCATTGCTGCGATTTGATCTTTCGGAACAATATGGAAATTTCTTATCTTTGAAATATTTTTATATCAAACCTTACATTTTCACAGTATGTAGTGGGCAATTTTAGGCCTCACACGAATAATTAGTTGAGCATTCTTAAGTTTTGATTTTAACATTATTATAAATGTTTGAAAAATTACTTAGTAATTAAAATTTAAAAGTAGAAAAATTTCATATCCTGAGGCGGGAAACGAACTCGCGACCTTTCGCAATCCGCCGAGCAGTCGCCCGGATTGCGAAAGGTCGCGGGTTCGATTCCCTCCTCAGGACGTGAAATTTTTCTAGTTTTATATTTTAATTACTAAATAAGTTGAGCGTCAAAGAATATTATCCCTTTTTCTTCTAAGGGTAGGGTGCCGTGTTATTCATAAAAGATAAACTCTTGATTGATAAAAACTACTGCTGACATAATTACAATAATATTGTAGATGATGCGATTTTGTTTCAAAACTCTTGGTAAATCAAAATGACTTCTGACTTCATTTGCACAATGTTTGTCATAAGATCATCTACCTATAAAGATAATGATTACTTTAGCTAAATCTATTTTTCACACAGCAAAAAGATATAGGAGAGTGAGGTTATTTTGGGCGGGGGGTTACTCTCGACAAAGTTCTTTGGGTCAATCCTTTTAACTATCAGGGCAGAAATAGATTATCAAGTAATTCTTTTATTCATCATAATGTTTACATCGGACGCGGGGTAACTCCGGACGAGGCCGTAAACGGCCGAAATTATAATATTACTCGAGTCTTTCTTTATAAACGTAAAAAAACGGGTCAAATTTTAATGTCACCCTGTGGTAGGCTAGATAGAATAATCTCGGGCTATGATAGGCAGACGAAATTCTGGCTATACGATACTTCCCAATTCTCGGCGGATGCATTACCATAAATCAACACGAAAACAAAGTCACGTGCCAATGCTAGCTCGTTCAAATTCGACGATTGTATATTTGCATATGCAAGTCACACCAGAAGGGAAACGTACAAAGTGTCCACTGAATAAAATATTTTCGTTTCATTGTTAAACAAACAGTTTCACTTTAAAAACACGAACAAAATTGTAGCTCACGTCAAAAGACTACAGAAAAATAAAGAGTAAACGGCACAAAACAGACTATTACATGGAATTTGCGCCGTAACTTCTGGGCGGGTGAAATAAAACTGTGACGTCACGCGACCCGTTGTAATTTTATTCCGGACTTTTAAGCGAATAAAAATGCTTTGTCTCCGCTTCGGGATACGTGACTTTTTCAAAGTTTCACTTGCAGGATTCAGTGCAGCGGCTGGGAAGTTGCCTTGCTCTGCAAATGTGTCGGCAACGAGATTTTAATAGGCACCTCCTATGATACCGTATCTTTGGATCTTGTTAGTCGTGTGGTTAGACGTTAGTTTAGTTTGTCGTTGACTTAAGGTTACCTTGTTATTTGAAATAGGCGTACTCTGTATGTTTGGTTTCTGATATGTATAGGGATCCAGGATTCTAAAATAAGCATAATCATAACAAGCTTGGCGATATTCATATGATGCGAGTAAAAAAAAATATAGAAACTTTTTTAAATAATAAGTTATTTGGTAGAGGAGATCTCCTAGAGTCAAGTTTAGATGCTCAAAATCGAAAAGGAAGAAAAGTGTTTGCAAGCAAACATGTAAATCGATTTCCCGAACTATTTTCTATATACAAAACTTTAAAAACAACTGAAAACAAAATAGATTGAAATGGGACAAGAAATTTTGATTCTTATTTAAACTCGAGAAACTTTATTTCAGAACATTAATGTGTGCACTAAGTAGTTTTTAATCGTTGTTCTTATAACATAGCTATACGAGGTCTTACTTTTTGGTGTGGAAACAGAGATGCAAGAAACTTTTTAGCTGTATTTTAACAATTGTTACATTTATATATGACTTTACTAGTCGTTAGGAGAGGTTATCTATTTCAGGTCACAAAATATCTTGGGCCTTTACAATTGCGACATGACATTGCTTCACTAAGTGATTTTTATCGGTTGTATCATGAAGTGTATTCTAGGTAGCCGCTAAGGCAGCAGGATTTACATTGTACTAGCTGTCTTCAAATTAGGAATCCACTTTCAGCTTAACATCAGGAAACCTGATCAAAATCTTTGGGAGCAGACTAGAATCATCGATATTGTTGAAAATTTATGGGGCACTAATCTTTTTTGTATTTTATGCCTATTCTTTTTTGTTGTATGTCTACTTGTTGGCAACTGGCTGGATCATACTATGGTAAGAAGCCATTGTAGACCTCTTTTGATAGATTAGTTTTAGCCGAATACACTTACAGAGATGTCAATCGACTGGTAGTTTTAATTTTTAACGCATTGTAAATAACCGATTATACATCATTTTACATCTCATTTCAAGTTTCTTTTACACAGTGCACTCTTCGATCAGGAACCCTGCCAAGCTTTACCATAGTCATCATTTAAAGAATAATAAGGGCATACCTCGTTAACCACTCCACCGTCATGCTTCAACCAACACAAGGTGGTATAGCCGGAAATAAGCTAAAATATTAAATAAATCAATCGGGAAAACTGTCACAATCGATCATGTCGCACGTTGCATGCCGTTTCATGTTTGCGGTTAACATCGAGAAAACTCGTGCCTAGTGCTTATAATCATAGCGTTTATACTTACATACTTCCAGCCACAGCTTAAAAGGGTTATTGAAAAATCTATCCAAATAACCCAGATAATAAAAACCTGATAAAGTATCTGCTTAGTCTGTGACATCATGTAGGGTGTGAGGTGCAATATCGGACAGTCACGCTAACTTTGCCGACCCAGCTGGCATTTGTTCGCGAACTAATATGATTAATGGATGAAACTCCACCACTCTTTGCTCTTTGTACCGCGTTGTAATATTTATAGCGAACAACCGTATATTAAAAGTGTAAGAACATTAAAGGTACTAAGAGCAGAGTTAATGGCGCGAACTGATTGTTGGCTTACCAGATACTGGGGAAATAATTGTTTACAGCATGCCATCTGTAGAGGAAAGTAGGTCGGGGTATTTCTTGGAATTTTGCTATTATATTTCTAGTCGCTTCTTTTACTTTAGAAGAAACATTTTCTGGATTAATTTTGCAGATAACGTTTCTGCTGTTTTCTAATTGTTCTAGTAATCTATTTGTCTTCATTATTGTGAAAATATGCTTTCTCCTAAATTACTTTCCTAAAGACAAATAGTTTAATTATGGTCATTTAATTTATTTGAGTGTATTGAATACGTCAAAAAATACTTTTAAAATAAAACCATTTTTTTTATTCTCAACGCGGTAGCCTTCACCTCACCTAATGGTGAGTGATGGATGGAAGAGAGCTACACCCTGATTCTTTAACTATAGAGGAACTGGCTATCTTACTTCCAACTAGCGGAACTCAACAATGCTGTTAACATTATTGTTATGGCGGCAGACTTAGGTAAGATGGTGGTAGCTAGCCAGGTAGACTTAGAAAAGTCCTGCCACCAAACAAACCGAGCAGAAAAATTCTGCTTCCATGCGAATTAAAACCCGGACCTCTAGATCTGAAGGAGGTGGTCGCAACCACTAGACCGAAGAGGCGGTGAATATGATGTGCCACATTTGAAGTTACCCTTCAATTTGTTGCTATACTTACCAATTATGGAAATAATACCAACTGTGAATATTTTATAAAACAAAGACTGATTTCAATTTTACTATAAAAACCACTTATTTGTTTGGAAAAAAAAATGTTACGATAGGTTCATATCATCATCATCATCGCCAGCCTATAAACGTACCTATGCTGGGCACTGACTGGTCCTCTTACATTGGAGCAACACATGAGGAGTTTGGGCCATAACATCACTATGCTGGCCCAATGTCGGTTGGTGGGTCGAAGCAGTTTGCAGAAAAAACCAGAACCAATGGCTTAGCGTGCCTTCCGAAGCGCGGAGGAGCTTGAGATAACAAATTTTTGATTGACCCATCCCGGGATCGACCATGGCGAAAGTTGCTTTGTTTCCGTAATCGAAACCAGGGCGTTCAAACCACAGCTAGTACAATATATAAATCCTACTACCTTCTAAGAAACGTCATGTTGCAATTGTAAAGGTTCATACATTCATATCCAATATATTATCTTAAATCCTTCACTTTATCGTGCATGCATCATCTCTTTAAATTATTTATCATGAATTCAATGAATTATCAACAACTTCGTATTTGAAGTTACAGAAAGGAAATGTACCAATGAGAATTCTAAGTGCCTATATTAATTTATCCCCAAGCATTTACAAGTATTACTTGAGCAAGATATCAGTGAGTACATTAAGGAGGCGTGGCATAGAACGCTTTGTCTTCTGAGCCGGAATTACGCACCGAATAAACGTTTATAAGATACTTCTAGTAGCAAAAGAATGACTGAAGTATTCTATTGATGACAAGGTTTTTGGAATATCTACGTACTGAGTCGAAACATTACTTCGGAAGATTGGGGAAATATTCATTATTGAGAGACAAGACGATACGAAATAATCTGCGTGGAATTGAGGTAAGATGGAATCAGTTGAGATGTCACGAAATGAGATGAGATATCTAACAAATAGTTACATTCACTGGATGATTCAAAACTAAGTTATTTTGTTATTATTATGGTATATTAAGATATAAGTTAATCACTTCTGAAATTAGCTAGTCACAGCTGATGGTTGAATAAAATTAATTATTTAGTCACTTAGATCATTGAATGTGAATTCTTATATAATTCATAAATTTTCAACGAAAGCGCCATTCGGCGGCTATGCCGCAATTGCGTCGTGACATTGCATCGCTTAGCGCCTTCTATCGGCTTTATTGTAGAGTGTTCTGGGAAGCTTTTTGACCTTATCCCACCTTTCTATTCGAGAGCATGCGTGCCAGTCTTCGGAGTCAACAATTTCCTGTCTCCACCTCAACACAAAGAAGTTTATTAACTCGTTGCTTGTCGTACTTCCAAAACTTAGAATTCTTTCCCAGCACCAGTGTTCCCTCCTTCCTATAACATGGGTTCCTTCCAAAGAGGCGTAAAATGGCATCTTTAGGGCCGGCAAGATGGAGGCGGCTAGAATAGTGGGTTTCAAACTGCATCAGCTGTCTTGGCATAGGGGCTCTTCTTACCGCTCCACATCAGGTAGTTTCGAGTTATTTGCCGTGTTCTGTATAAAATAACAGGTTAACCTTATGTAGTTCACAAATTAACTAGTTCCGAAGTTCGACCCTGCTAATTGTATTGCATGTTTGAATTGCTGTAGTATTTATTAAGAACAATAGCGGTGCATGTCATTTTGAAGCCTGAGGGCACATGTTTCCTATAAATAGTTTGATACGTCCGATCACCATATTTTTGCGTCGGCTATGAAAATTTTAGTGAAAATGATTACTGTGGCTCATAGTTTGCACTTCTGTTGCGTTTTATCAGTAACCAGAGCGGCCAATTCTTCTATGAGTACAAATCGGTCGCGTACTGTACGCTTTCAGAGAAACTTTGTACCACGTACACTCAGGTTGTGGAAGGTAACGCGCAAGTGACACCCCTGGTGTTGCAAGCGTCCATAGGCTACGGTAACCACTAACAGGTAAGTGGGCTATATGCTTGATTGTCACCTTAGTGGTATAAAACAAACAATGTTTTTATCAGAATTGACGATATCTCTTATCTTAGAAATACCTTCTATGACCTTAGCATAAACAATCAAATATTCTTTACGATTGTAATCGCCACTATCGCATTGAAAACCATCCTTTGAAATAAACATTTAGAAGCAAGGCCATAAACTTCACCTTCAACAATAGCCTTCAAATATACTATATATCAGTTCGAATCAACAATATATCTTTTTTACGAGTAATTACCAGCACAACTTCAGTTTCTAATAAAACTTCACGGAAAGCATTCCGGCCGTTAATATTTTCGACAGGTTCCCCCGAGAAATCAACGTTTCGAAGGAGAGCGATGGCGAGCGATATTTTTCTTTGCCATCGATGAATCAATATTGACTGTAGCCGAATAGAGCGAGCATTCGCCGATTTATACGAAGCCGTTTCTTGTTTGGTTTTTACTGTAATCTTTCTCACTGTTGTTTCGTATTATTGTTGACAATATAATAGAATATTACAATATTTGTAAATTATATAACTATGTTAATTATATATCATTTAACTATGTGACTGACACATAAAGCTCTAGTAAATTAAAAGATAAGATAAGATAGTATACAAGGTAAGTATTATAAAAAGGTGTAGTCATATTTTAAGGGCTTCTTCTACCCATCAATACAAACAACTTTTACTATGAAAGCAACTACGAAATCGCAAAAAAGAAATCAGCTGTTCCATACATTGCGTCGAGTAAGTGCATTGACCTTACTATGGAACAGCTGATTTGTCTTTCGCGATTTCGTAGTTGTCCTCATAGTAAAAGTTGCTTGTATTGATGGGTACAATAAGCCCTTAAAATATGACTACACCTTTTTATAACACCTTGTATAATCTTATAAATGCGAAAGTGTGTATGTCTTTCTGTTGACGCTTAAGCCTCTGAATCGATTTAAATGAAATTTGTTACATAAACAATTTGAGTCCCGGGAAAGGACATAAGACTGTTTTTATCCCAGATATAATTCTTTATAAGAGTGGTGAGTAGAAGTTTGTATGAGGAGTTAATAGCCGCTGAACCGATTTAGTTGACATTTTGTATGGAGATAGTTTGAGCTGTGAGGAAGGATAAAGAATGGTTTTTATCCCAGAAATCATCCCGTAAGGGTGTAAAAAGGGGGTTAGTAATTTGTAAAGAGAATCAATAAAAGAAGACTATAAAACTTTTATCATTTAAGCTTTCGTTAGAAATAAAGAATGTAAAAGGAGGGGTGGAAGTTTGTAAATATTAGGAATCTTAAAAATCAATATTTTTTTTCTAAAATTTAAAGTATGTCACTGCAATTTTATAGGTGAGAAACTGTTACATGTGGTTGGAGACGGTTCGAATAGACATTTGTACAGGTTCTGTTACAAATTTTATAATTATTTAATATCTATTCAAACCTGTTATTACTACATGCTTGATTACAAACAAGCTGGTTTTTACTTATACTTTTTTACCTTATACCATCCTATATACTTACTTCAAAATCAATGTGGGTATTTGACAGCTATTCGATTCCAAAATTAGTATCTATTCAAACTGATTACTACTACATAGGTACAAGCTGATTTTTACTTATTCTTTTTTACCCTATACAAATCTGATACTTACTTCAAAGTCAAAGAGTGTATTTGACAGCTATTCGATCCCCAAATTAATCTCGGTCGCATAATAATTAAGAAGTGTATCTGCAGAGAGCAGAGGCATATCTAATAGAACGGGCAGTACACAGGGTGGAAAAAATCTTTGGGCCCTGGAGGGGAACTACTTTAAATGCTTTAGTTAGCTCATTTTAAAATGGAAACATTCCTTTATTTTTGAAAAGAAACAAAACTGCATTCAATGATCTTCTAAAATTCGCTTGTCTCACCCGGGAATCGAACCAAATAAAAATTAAAAAAGTAAACACTCGCTGTTTTATAAACGAATCGGTAGGATTTTTGTTCAGGATAAAATTTGTTTAATAAACATTTGGTATTTGAAATAAAAAAAGTGATAACTAATATTAATTAACGAACGAATACTTTCATTATGTTTATCGATTTAAAAAATGTTGAAAGTTGTCGTTCTTATTTCAAATTGTCAACGCGGGGCACGTTGCAATAAAAAATGTTAGAGATGTTAGAGAGATAAGACTTGACTTACTTTGTTACAAATGAATATTACAGTTATTGATAAAAAAAACTTGTAAGTAATAAATATTCAATTTCATAGGTATCTCGTACAACAGATAAGTGTAACAGCAAATGTTGTGAGACAAATTTTATCCTGCACAATAATCCTAGCGATTCGTTTAATAAAAGTGGCACCATAATGATGGAAGACAGTTAGGAACACAATCGCACAAGACAACGGTATTAGTTAATGAAAAAAAAATCATATTCTTATTAAGGCTATACAGTGAAAAACTACACACTTTTATATGTAACGCCATAGATCGCTAAAAGATCTTACGGGTCTGAGTCAAAACCATTCCTCATATTATCTTTATCAAGACACGTCTAGAACAGAAATACTAATAAAAGATAAATAGATAGTTCCCGTCGGTTACTTGAGGTGACTATGAAATATTAATGTTCGAGAAAATGTACAGACGACAGCACATCAAGTGTAACTGTTGCACTACGAAAGCCACCTCTATTATGAACGCAGTAAGGGTGGTCTCAAGGTCAAACTGTTGCACTTGGTGTGCTGTTCTCTGTACATCTCTGAGAGTGACGTCAGCATGCGAGCCGAGGGCGATGATGGGGGCATTACGTTTTGAACTCCGACGAGAGTAATACCACAGATTAATAACGTAATACATCTAGTAAAATTAATATTTCTGTACAAATTAATGATTTGAGGAGCTCGGTGGCGTAATGGCTTGAGCGCTCTTGTTTCGATTACGAAAGTCAGCAACCTTCGCCATGGTCGGTCCCGGGATGGGTCAGTCAAGTTTATTATCTCGAGCTCCTCCGTGCTTCGGAAGACACGTTAAGCCGTTGGTCCCGGTTGTTCTGCAATCGTTTTAACCCACCAACCGGCATTGGGTCAGCGTAGTGGTGTGTAAGCTCCTCATGTGTTTCTCCTATTTAGAAAGGCTTGTGCCCAGCAGTGGGACGTATAAAAGCTGCTGATGATAGGTGACGGTAACCACTTATCATCAGTTGGGCCATCAGCTTGTTTGTCATCTAGTTGTGTAAAAACATATTATCATTGAATTTAGAATTTTGATATCATACTACAGCACTTTGAATTTGAATCCGTAAACTCTTCATCATGACGACCCAATAACTTAGCATGAAAATCACTCTATAAAAATCATTAACACCGAACGAATATTTTTCCAAATTCCCATGATTTGGTGAAATTTTGCAACGAATGTTTGAAATGAATTGATTTAGAATATTTTTTGTTTTTTTTTATTATATGCTCCTAGGAGTGTCACTTATTTAAATACATAACAATTTACAATTTCCACAGCTGCATTGCTTCAGTAACTGTTTCTCGTGATTCCCCTCACGCGCACCTCGCTCTTATCTCAAACTTGAGCTGCGGAAGCCTCACTGACTACATTGAAACTTTGTTCGAGTACTACAGTATCACGAACGATTCGAGTTCTCATTGTCTTCACTTTAGTACTAAGAAGAAGTCTTCTAAGAACTTTTGTGGAAGGAAGTACTCGTAACAAAACAAAGTCATTGATACCTTTTGAAGTTACAATTAGCTGTTTTATTACGTTTGAGAAAGGTTTATGTTACGAACAGAAGTAAAATTTATAACACAAAATTGTAGACGGTTTTGTTAAATGCTCAAGAAGAAGATCTTATAGGCAAGCTTCTAAATGATAATAATAAAGTTAGGATCTGTAGGGGTTATGAAGGTATACGTCCAACTGCTGGACACAGACCTTTTTTTATACAAAGCACGACAAAGGACGCAATACCACCTGATGTGAAGCGGTAAGAAGAGTCAATATGGGAAGACAGCTATCGCAGCTTAGACACTGCTCTGCCTCTTTTGTCCAAGGAATCCATGTTATTGGAAGGAGGTAACAGATGAAAGAAAGATATGAGGATTTTGTGGCCCATAGCTCAAGCACCCTGGCCAATTCGGGTTAGTGGGTTAAAGGAGTTGGAGTTACAACCGGGGCCAATGGCTTATCGTTCCATTGTTGCTAGCCATTATGATTCTTTGATTCTCGAATAAATAAGAAATAAAATTATTATTCTCGGTCCAACTACCGCTGTGTCTCAAGAAGAAAGTCTTTAATTCGTATGTGTTGCCAGTGATGACTATGTCATGTCCAAAGGGCAATGGAGAGGGCTATGCTCGGGGTTTCTCTGCGTGATCGAATCAGAAATGATGGGATCCGCAGAAGAACAAAGGTCCCAAGGAATTGCGACCCTCAAGTGGCAGTTGGCAGGCCACATTGCACGGAGGACTGTAGGCCGTTGGGGCAGAAAGGTCCTCGAGTGGCGGCCGCGTACCGGGAGACGCAGCGTTGGTAGGCCCCCCACAAGGTGGACCGACGAGCTCGCGGTCCACCTTGTCCTTGTCCTTGTCACCGATCGGTTTGAAGATCCCTGGGGGAGGCTTATGCCCAGCTGTCGGCTGAAATGATGATGATGATGATGAAAAAATATTAACGTAAAAATATCCTGAAGCACGGAAGAGTTCACGACTTTGATTGATCGACCTAGTAGTGGTTAACCACTACGCCACCGAGCTCCTCCGTCTGCTGATATATTACCACGGGTGTGTACATAATATGAGTTTAATTTTCAAAATCAAACTTACTTTATGAATATTACATATAAGATGAAGATAATAAAATTAAAATACTTGATAAAAATTGGCACCACAGAAATAATAAAATATTAAAATTACTCACGGTGGTTTTTTTTTTACAAATGACAAATATTGTTGCCCGCGAATACACGGAGCTTATACAAATAAAATAGCTAAAGCCCTGATAATGAAATATAAGATAAATAGATTTAATAAATACCTTGGTGTAGATCACTACTTATCACCGGTTGTAGATCACCGTTTCTTCACAGTAGGCACACAGATATTGGTTGTTGGTTTTATGTATACAGGGTGGTGTCGTCAATGCGACAGTAAATTTAAACATGGGCTATATTGGTCCATAGAAATGGTTTGCCACTTTCAAAAATATCGTATTCATTTGATAATTTCATGACATTTGTATGAAATAATGCTGCCAACGTTACACTATTCCATACAAATGTCATGAATTTATCTAATGATTACGATATTTTTGAAAGTGGCAAACCATTTCTACGGACTAATATAGCCCATGTTTTAATTTACTGTCGCATTGACGACACCACCCTGTATAAAGATGCAATACATACATTTATATATAGAAAAACACTTTATTTCCCGTAGATACTCAAAAACCGAAGTTATTATAAATTTAGCACCGAATCGAACCGAGAGCTAACGTACACCAACTGGACTGTTTCACAATGACATCTCGACTGCGAGAGCTAATCCTAGCCTAAATAAATTTAAAAAATTCTGATAAAGATTAAGCATCTATTCCAAACAATTGTTATGATGTTATTAGTGGTAGTCATCACATTAATAAAGCTAAGACGTTAATACTCTGTAAAATACACATTCACACTGAAACAGCAATCACCACCAACCGCAATGTTGAAGGAAAGACTGTGGATTGTAACAATCGTTCCTAGTGAATAAAGTCATTTCGATACATTTTAAAGACAAGAAAAACAAAGTTAAAACATATCGATTGTACTTCATGTCGTATATCCAAAACAGCGACAACTATACACAGCCACAAGATCGACGTAGATATAAGTGAATACGCTTACGCGCAGCGCCGTGCTCAAACCAGTCAAAATCAATGGCAACTCATCGTCTTGTCAGACGTCAAGCTCGATGTCGAATATTTCTGTTTTTGAATCACACTGCTGAATATTGACCAATGTTACTTCAGTCTACTTTGGTGATTACATTGAAAAATAATCTAAACTCACCACGATTTTACCTTCTGTGCTTAAAGCAGTGATTCCATTAGTAAGGTTCACGTGAGCTCAACTGGGTTATGATAACATACTTGTCCAGTTTTGAAACATATATCAACTTTCTTGGCTTATAATAGACATTGCTAAGTTCCAAGTTCACGCGTTCAAATTGTTAAGCAACTTGTAGTGGTATAAAGTTTTAAAGTGAAGCTTAAATTTCTTGAGACGTTCTGTAAGATATGATTTCGAGGCAAGATTTTGTGATCCGTATGTAGCTATTGGCGCTTGAAGTGAGGCACTGCATCCCGGATTTACGCTAGGTATCTCTAAGAATATCTTACAAGATCTGTTAAGTAGAGTTTACGCTAGGTAAGTATCTCACAAGATCTGATAAGTTGAGTTGGATTACCTACGCCATTTCGAACCACTTTTTATCGAATGTTGTTTCGTCCATGACGATTAATCGATCTTTCATTTACGCGAAGCTTTAATTGAGCTAATTTTGTTTCATATCTTAATACTTTAAATATTCACGAATGTTTAGACCGCAAAAATAAAGCACCTTGAGATAAGTTTTTTCTTTTCAGTTTAATTATAAAAAATATTCCTAGCGTCAAAAATTCGAGGCCATTTCGATTGTGGCTTGTTCTTATACAAACTATCTGCTTGTTGCTTCGCTTCTTACGAACATATTTTCGCGGCACTTAGATTCGTCATTGCGTGATGCGTATATACTATTTTCATTTTGGCATGGTTTCGTGATGGAGTTCCACACTACAGCAGTTGTTTCTAGCACATGCTGCTTCTCAAACGTCTCCTTGACTTTATCTCAATGAAGAAAGCTTAAAAAATTTCAAGAATTTAACTCTGCATCTGTAAAACTTTGTCGATAAAAAATTTTGAAACAAAAATTAAAACCGACTTCAAAAAACTGAAAAGGATAAAATAATTAAATTTAAGTAGGTATGCACCCCCTAGAAACATATTTTTGGAGTTGGTGCTAAGTGGTTTCCAAAAACAATAGAAAGTGAAGCACCGACTCCAAAAATATGTTTCTAGGGGATGAATACCTACTTAAATTTAATTATTTTATCCTTTTCAGTTTTTTGAAGTCGGTTTTAATTTTTATTTCAATTTTTTTTTGGACCTCCGTTCCTTGCTTAAAACCTGTTTTCAGATTTTGTTCTTCTGTACAAATTAGTAATGTTTAAAAATGTAGAAAAATATTTGGCCGCCCATATAATTATGACCGCGCATACCGTTGCTTATCCTTGATGATTGATTACAAATGTAACCGTTTCTGATTTTTTTCCTATATACATTAAAATGATATATATTTACTCTAGGTCAACTTTTCTTACGTAGGTAGTACTTATCTTTTTTGAACGTTAACATATAAGTTAGATTTTTTCACAGATTCAAGGGACTGTAGACTTGAGTATACAGTTTTGATTTTATTTCGATACCTCCACACGTGCCCGAGATAAAGGGTCTTGACAGACAGACAGATGAACGGACAGACAGACAGACAAACAGACAGACGGACAACAAAGTCCCATAAGGGTTCTATTTTTTCCTTTTGAGATACGAAACCCTAAAATGTGTTAGTTTTAGTCTTCACTCACAATATTCTATTTCAAATAAACGTTAAGGTAGTCACACTAGTTTACAATATTTAACACTAGCTGACCCGGAAGATTT
Organism: Nymphula nitidulata; assembly: GCA_947347705.1. Classification (NCBI taxonomy): domain Eukaryota; kingdom Metazoa; phylum Arthropoda; class Insecta; order Lepidoptera; family Crambidae; genus Nymphula; species Nymphula nitidulata. Next base: position 1,780,028 of record OX374620.1, read on the forward strand.
CGTACTGCCTCGTCGATAAATAAAAGACCTAAACTTTTGTATAAAATGATTTTAAAACAAACAATTAAAAAAGCATTTTTTGAATAAAGCATGAAGTTTTATTATTTATTATCGACAATTAGTTGGTTGTCAAATCTAATGTCAATTGTTTAGATTGCGTTCAGAAATTAATTTGTGACAAAACTTAAAACTTATCAATCTTATTAAAAAAATAATCTGACAGATTACCAACTGAAGTTAGCTAAAATTAAGTTTCTCGAAGCCGACCACTATTTATATGTACTATTTTTTTGTGATTATGCAATTTTGTCGCGTTTTTGTTGAGTTTCGGAACGCGACATTAGATCCTCCAACGCGCACGCGAATTTGAACTTTATGCAGCCGTAATAAATTACAAATTGACTCTCCATTTTATTTAGAAATCGTTTGTATGGGAAATAGAAAAGGGCTGTTTTGAGGGTTTTCCCGGCAATTATTCTCACCTTTTAAACCTTCCCTAGACATCCACGAACATTTCAAGACCAAGGTAAGATAAATGCGTTCAGCCGTTCTCGAGTTTTAGCGAGACTAACGAACAGCAATTCATTTTTATTATATTTATAACATTAGTGTCTTGAGGGTAAAGTTTTGTTTGCTAGATTATCATCAATAGCCTATATACGTCCCACTGCTGGGCACAGGCCTTCCTACATGAGAGAACCACATTAAATTCAATAGAATAGCATTTTTATTAGATGTTGACAACTTGAGTTTGACAGTCAGTTGCTTTCTCGCCTTGGCTAAGAAAAAATTGTTCAAGATGAGCTATAATAAAGGACATAATACTTTTACAATTAAAACAACCGATCTCACAAGTTGAATTTGAGTGGAGCCTTGGTTATATTCTGAATAGCAAATACAGTACAAATATTCGTTATACTTTAGACACACGAGTAAAAACATAAGACGGTGGAGCAAGAAAACAAATGCTTCGTTACAAATGTATTGCTAACAAGGTCTGGAAGATTCTAAGAAACCCTGTGTAATTTATGCAATGAGTTTCATATGATTTCTCTGTATTTTTGCATACGAATATTCGAATATTGTAATTTTTAACATGTATTGTTAATTACTCAAGCAGTTTTTTCATTGTAAAAAGTAGTATGAGTTCTAAATTAAATGAACAATAATTTAATGAAGTTTGTAACAATTCCAAACAGAAATTTACTCGAAAAAAGAACTGCAAACTTTGACTGTAAATGGAAATCTGCTAGTCCATGTGTAATAGAAATAGTGTAATATTATCAAAAAGATAATAAAGATACCAGACAAGGTAATTTGCATCCCTATAAAAGCCCAGATTGAGAATTCGTAAAATCCTTTAAAAATCTCAAATTATTAATTCTAGATAATCTATTTTCCTAATTAACTCAATCAAGACCAGGATCTTGAATGCAAGATCTTGTACAAAACTCAACAACGACCTCCTCAGATCAACTATTTTAAATAGCGGGAAAATAATTTAATCCATTACCCAATGCCGATATAGCTTCTGATTTACCATTTCCAATATGAAATAAAATATTGAACATCGAATGCATACTATTTGATCTGCATCTATTTCCCAGAGGAAATATCGGTAAATGGTGTGTCATATTATCTGTTCGTTATTATTCGTGAAATACGATATGCAGTAACCGGAAAAGTATTTATATATGTGGTAGGAAAAGGTATCAGTTTTTTTAATACGACGAGGGTGAGGAACAAGCAAGAGGATGGTAAGTAATTACCGTAGTTAGTCTATAAATACTCGTAGCATTTTGGGTATACTACTCACGCATTAATGCACTCTGTAAAAATCCAACAAAAGCATTAAGTTGACAGCAGCAGGAGGAGCGTCTTGCTGTCGACCAACATAATTTGCTTCAGATTAGGTACTAGCTAACGTTATTAGAATGAAATATTTATAATCACCAGACCCTAAAATAGGCGCAAATAATCTCCCTTCTAAACTTTTCTACTCAAAGTGTAATATTGTGAACTTTTTTAAATACTTGAGGGTGAATTTTGTTTGCCTGGATGGATCAGAGCACCTGACAGAAAGCATCAGTAATTTTTTCCTTGATTACTTAACCCATATATGCCCGTAACTATTTATGCCATGTAAATTATGTCATGTGATTTTCACAAAAGTTACTAAAACTTGGCATGATTATCAAAAAAATGATGTTTTTTTTAAAAAAAAACTGGAGCAAGAAGGTTTGTAAAAGTGGGTCGCTAACCCACTGGGATAATATGCGCCCTAAAATGTATACAATGGAAGAATCCGCCAACTTTGAAAAACGTTGTATTACAAGATCCAAAAAATAGATAACAAAAAATACCACAAATGGTTCTGTCGAAACACTTGGCATGATGATTGACTCCACATTTTAACACGTTTTGTTCTTAAAATATATTTTTTAGAAGCGGCATCTATGCCGTCTATGACATATAAAATGAGGTAACCCTATAGGTTCATCATCATCATACCAGCCTATGATGTCCACTGCTGAACAAAGGCCTCCCCCATCGCTTTCTAAATAAAACGGTTCTGCTCAGCCTGCATCCAACGACTCCCCGCGACCCTGACCAGGTCGTCTGTCCATCTATTGGGAGGCCGTCCTACTTTGCGCTTTCCGGTACGTGGTCGCCATTCTAGACCTTTAACGCCCCACCGGCCGTCCAATCTGCGTGCTATGTCAGTGACTTTGGTTCTCCTACGAATGTCCTCATTTCTGACTCTATCTCGCAAAGAAACACCTAGAATAGCTCGTTCCATAGCTCATTGTGCAACTGTGAACTTGCACAGAAGGCCTTTAGTGAGCGACCACGTTTCACAGCTGTATGTCATCACTGGCAACACACACTGGTCGAAGACTTTCGACTTCAAGCACTGCGGAATTACGGACGAGAAGATCTTACGCAATTTCCCGAACGATGCCCATCCGAGTTGGATTCATCGATTTACCTCTTTCTCGAAGTTGGACCTACCTAACTGGATCATTTGTCCGAGGTAAACGTACTCGTCAACAACTTCGAGAACAGAACTTCCAACTATAACTGGTATAGGTGCGACATGGGTATTAGACATCACCTTTGTTTTGTCCATGCTCATTTTCAGACCCACCTGTTGGGAGGTTCTGTCGAGGTCGTCGAGCATTGTGTTCAATTCCTACAGGGATTCTGCCATGACTACTATATAATCGGCAAATCGAAGATGAGTGATGTACTCGCCGTTGATGTTGATGCCGAGTCCTGTCCAGTCCAGTAATTTGAAAACATCTTCCAACGCAGCGGTAAACAGTTTCGGAGATATTACATCTCCCTGTCTGCAGTTGGATAGGTTTCGTATACTGATTCTGTCCACGGACCGACATAGTGGCGCTCCCGTACAAAGACCTCATCACCTCGATATACCGATAGTCAATGTGGCACCTCTGAAGAGACTAAATCACTGCCCATGTTTCGATCGAATCGAAGGCCTTCTCGTAGTCCACAAACGCCAAGCAAAGTGGCCGGTTATACTCTTCGGTCTTCTGTATAACCTGCCACAGCGTATGTATGTGGTCTACGGTACTAAAGCCTTCACGGAAACCGGCTTATTCGGGAGGCTGGAAGTCGTCAAACCTGCGCGGGAGACGATTCATGATAACAACACCACCAGGCCTCTGCTCCACGATTGTGGCGTTGTACCCTCGAGAAGCATTGCCTTGCATTGAAGTCCCCCATAACAACAGTGAAATGAGTTTTGGAAGTACGCTTGGCTCTAGATATCTCCTCATACATACTTTCCACCTCATCATCCGGATGTGTCGAGGTCGACGCGTACACCTGTATGACCTTCAGCGAATACCGTTTGGTGATTCCCGTATAGGTTGTCTCCTTATTTTGTATAGCAGAAAATGGTCGACATTGTGTATTCGATTAGCCAATGTTATTGCTCAAGAGTAAGAACGTGGCTAAGCATCTGCGAAAAATCCAATGTTACCCCATCAATTAGCTAAAAGTGTTGTTTTATTGATTACAATATGTCAATGCCACAGCAGCATAGGTGTATACAACTTTTACCTCGCACACTTACGATACGATACACAACAACGTTGGCATCCAGGCTAGTTGGCGATCTACACCAACCACATAGCAAGTGATAAAACTGCATAGGTCAAAGGCAGTTTTCAGGTTTTACTTTTCGGTATTGTACCCTTGTATCTATTTTCGAATTATTTGTGTACTTTTTTTAATAACATTGACCTGTTAGTCTACTAGGACCAGACTACGCTAACTCAGTCGCAATTTCATCTTTAACTTCAGGAGATTCTCGTCGGTTTATGACCAGTTGCAACATTAGCTTGCAACTGCGCACGAGAAAGTCTATTTACGCCTGAACAAATTTCGTCTTCCGTGTTACCCTCGGGCTGCTGAACATCACCAGGAGGATCCAAGTTCCTCTTGTGATCTTTCATCGCTATATGATCCAAAGCTTCCAAAATTTCAAATGCAGTCAAGGCACGCTTCGACCTGTGAAAGAAAGGAAAAGTTAGGGGATTATCCCAGTGGGTCGTTGGCGACCCTAAAAGTTTTACAATGTTTTTGTACTGAGTAAAAAGCTTGTGTACATATTACAAATACTACATTTATATCCGTTATTTTTCTCTTAATTATATTACAATATAAAATTTCTATGAACATAACTGACAAAAGTAATACTTACATTTTCCATGACAGTGGACAGATAAATATTTCTCCAAATGCGAATGACAAAGTTTAAGAGCTCTATAAACCAGATTTATTGCTAAAATCACTTGCAAATCACTTATAAACGTACGTTACACTTCTATCTAACTAATAAATTGCACTCTGTGTCATTTATTACAAAACATAAATTTATAAAAATGGCTGAAGGTACCTAGGTACTGATTTTGGATCGCTAATGGCCCCTTGGGATGTGTTGTTGTGATTAGTATGAAAATCACATTGATAACAATGGTGAGAATAAAGTTTTTAAGATGGTTAAAAATAAGGCGTGGATTGTCACGTCATAGCTAAAGAATTTTAGGTTTTATTTTTTTCCATGCCAAATTGTATTTTAATTATTTCAGCGGGTTATAAAGAAATAAAACGTAAGAGATAGACAAACTGAAAGAGTTGTTTCCGCATTTATAATATTAGTAACATTCATTCAATAAATCCCATCATGAACAATGGCCGTTCTAGCCCAAACTTTAATTATGAGGTTTTTACTACACGTAAACAAATAATATTTCTTATATTTGATGAAGCCATTTCGCCTCTTTATTTGAAGAAGACACTTCTCAGACAAGACAAGTCCAGTCGCTCACAATTTTATAAAGAAATTCTTTTCAAGCCACAAAACGTCTCAGACATTCCACAACAAAGTTATTGTTTGTTAAAACATTTACGTCGTCACCGGCTCGCGCTGTCTCTAGAGAAATAACCACGAGTGCTCAATTCACTGCATCTAAGGATCTACGGCTGCCACTACTTTTATATCACTGCAATATGAAACTGCAAACAGCATGGGCACGATGTACATGATATATTTATCACTATCAACTACAAAATCTGGTGCTGTTTAGACAGAAATGTACGTCGAATGCTATTTCGTTTTGATTTACTGCTTCTTACTTGGTAGAATTACTCCCTTGGACGATTTAGAAGTGTTATTTGGTTTTATTTAGTATGGTATGAACCCATTATTGTCATGTCGGATTGTTCTTGGCATTAATCTGAAGATTTAGGGATTTCAGTTTATGTGCAGTCGTAGTGGATTTACGTACAAATATTGATGGGTAGTAAAATTTCTGATGTACTTTTACATTACAATAACTAATAAATGTATGGAGCATCGCTTAGACAAACAGTTGAGGGTAATTCCAAACGCATGGAAGCTATGAACGAGGCCATTTAGGTCATGATAAAAGGGACAATTGACGATCTCTTTTAGAGAGGGAAGCCCTGCTCAGTGCCAGGTGTTGAGCATAGGCTATTAACAATTTACAGTCTTGATGTAAATGGCGTAATTCGGAACTTACCTGCGTTCAAAAAAACCCACTTTCCCCTTAATTAAAAACAGAGCAAATACACTAAGTAACTTCTGTAAGCGACCAAACGACGCCTAAGGCTAGTCCTGATCTCTACATCGCCAATGATACGGACAGCACGTTGCTTTATTCTGTCCAGTGCATAGGGGAGGTACTTAGCGAAGCCATCTCATAAGTCCGAGAAATATTCCTTGCAAGTCCAGATCTGATTTTTGTAAAGCAACCATAATAATTAGCCAGGCGTGAGAAATCGACGCATTTAGTCCAGGATACCGAGCTTCTGTGAGGCGATTTTAATCACAGTTTTGTTGTACTTCCTGAGGTTCGAAAGGCCGAGCAAATTCGGGATTCTGTGTGTCGGTTTGTGTGGTAAAGCAGCACAAATACAGTAGGTATCCTTAAATAACTTATTTGTTTGTCACATTTAAAAACTTGTTTTGTGACATCAAAGTAACTACCAATGTTCAGCTGGAGAATTATTAATAAAATTTATAATAATGTTGATGTATGGCAGGGATAAAATTTTAAAAGGAAAACTTGGTGTAGGTACGGTCTTGGACGTGTCTAACAATAATAACTGAAAGTAATATGCTCGATTTATTTCTCGATCCGAAGTCCCGCCGTTTTCGTGTCACTTATCCATTGTCATCTGCTATCAAGGTCTGTCAGTCACATCAAGTTCAACTTATGTCTTTGTCTTGCAAGGAGGCTGGACGCCGTGACACTTGGACTCCCACTAACTGGTCTAATTACAGTAATCAGATTTTATTCGGCGGCTTCGAGCGGCATTTGTTAAAATGCCGCTCGAAGCCGCCGAATCAAGCTGAATCACGAGAGACAGTTATGTCTCTCGTGATTCAGCTTGATTAACCTCACCTTATTCAACTGTATATCTTAAATTCGATGATTCCTCTGCTAGCTAAATATACCAAACAGTGAACTGTTTGATATATTTAGCTAACACATTGAGATGTGTTATTGAGCTCAAGGGGCGGAAATATTACCTCAACAAAAATTTTGTCATTAACCGACTTCAAAAACGAGGAGGTTCTCAATTCGGCCGGTATGTTTTTTTTTTTTTTCTATGTATGTACACCGATTACGCCGAGATTACTGATCCGATTTACGTGATTCTTTTTTTGTTCGATGCGGAATAGCTGCCATTTGGTCCCATAAATTTTTTTTCAAAAACAGTTGGGTACTTTGGTTTTAAATTTAAAAAAACTTAAATTATTAAGTCGTCTACATATGCGAAATTGCGAATTTTTGCTTTTCAAATGACTTTTTAGTGAAACGATACGATAGTAGGAAACAATATAAGTTTACGGTCACCCATCTAGCTTCGACCGTAGAAAGTTACCACTAAAAATTGTGAAAAAAAAATTTTACACAAAAATTAAAACCGACTTCAAAATACTGAAAAGGATAAAATAATTAAATTTGAGTAGGTATTCGTCCCCTAGAAACATATTTTTGGAGTTGGTGCTAAGTGGTTTCCAAAAACAATAGAAAGTGAAGCACCGACTCCAAAAATATGTTTCTAGGGGATGAATATTACCTACTTAAATTTAATTATTTTATCCTTTTCAGTTTTTTGAAGTCGGTTTTAATTTTTGTTTAAAATATTTATTTGCGATACAAGCTTGAATACATGATGAAGTAGTTATAGATTAATACGCCGCATTGGATGTCAAACTACCAAGAAAACTTACAGACGGCTGGATTCATATAGGAAGTTTTAGCACGGAAACAGATTACGGTGTTATCTGGAATTAGAAGCAAAAACTCTGGTGCATAATTTGAGACCCAAGCGTTCTAATAAATTTGAGCAAGCAATTTGCACATACGCGACCGCGACTACGGCGCCATATTTATTTGCTGGTCCAAATTAAAGCCTTGAGAGTCTGTTTTATCTAGTAACTGGTTAGAAAAGATTTGTCTGTGCGTTGTTCATGTTTGTATTTTATATTTTCTTCTCTGTTAGGCAACATAGGCCGTTTGCTGGTGAAATTTTGTGCTGTTGCGAGTCAAGTTTTATCATAAGTATTTATTTTTATTCTATGAGTTTCACGTTTGCACTCACATTCAAATAACTAGCCTTAATTCAATACATAGAACTCATATTCCTGACTACCTAATAAATATACACCTACGTAATAAACAGATGATCCAAGCTATGACAGTTATTTTAAAATTCTAATTGTTTAACCTCAACCATAGCTGATAGGAACCTCTAGAGATATACTAATGTTGGGTGGTATGAATGTGTGCTAACATCAACGGTCCCATTTTTCATGAGCAGCATGGGCGCGTAATTTAGAAGGCCTGCCTACCTGCCACAAAATGGTCAAACGACAGGTCAGGTTGGTCACGATGGTCAGGGCGTAGGCTACGCAGAAAGGTTCCACGTAGATACCGATTGGAGGAACTATCTTCAGCATGGACATCATTGGCTTTTGTTGAAGTGTTCCTCTATTACTGACACAATCCGCTTATACCTTACACCAAAAAATAACCTCCGCTTCCACCACTAACAAATGAACCGCGCAAAGCTTGTTTATTAGCGAATGTGAACACTTTATGTGAGTTATATTAACTGTCTCCTATACGTCATTCTGTTCAGGAACTTAAACTAAGAGCTGGAAATCTAGGTCGAATGATGGGAACTAAAAATTTTGAAGTATATTAGCCTTAGTATTGTCTTACATTTTCGCGAGCACTACACATTTGAAATAAAAACAAATTTACCGGATTTAACTCGCGTTTAATTAGATGTTACATTATTATTATTCACCCGACGTTTTCTAAATAAATAAATAAAATAAAATAAAGTTTTGATTACTTTACAGCGATCGTGGTCAAAAAACTAACACCGTGAGCTCCGTATGCGTAATTCGGACCGCTCAAAATATAACACAAAGTGACGGTAGTTAACTTAAAACTTATCAAAGACAACTGACATCTTCAGTCTTCCCGTGACCACGATCGCTGTAAAGTAATCGAAACGTCGGGTGAATAATAATAATGTAACATCTAATTAAACGCGAGTTAAATCCGGTAAATTTGTTTTTATTTCAAATATATAGAGACAAGTGGGTAGGCGTTGAAGTGAATAGACATAAAATTTAAAGCTCTTAAATAATTTAAATAATTTATTACATTAACAGTGTATATGTATTAAAATAAATATCACCTGTGCTTAGGTTGGCAATCACTTCACTTTCACACTATTTCTCATCACTACACACCATGGATTCCTCTGCTGAAAAGATTATGAAAAGCATGGAGGAGCTTTCTGCAATGTTTTGTAGTAGGATGACAGAATTTGAGAAGAATCTACCGCAACCATCCAGCAAAGAGTCAAATACTACGGTGAAGTCCCTGTCTGCAGAATTCGCTGTTTTTAAAAACTTTGTGTGGAAGTCCCTTGGCATTCTTAAATCTCAAGTTGAACTTCTTGTGTTGAGTTTGGACCGGCTGGACACCCATTCTCGTAGAAAGGTTCTCCTTTTCCATGGGGTGGGAGAGGACAGAGATGAAGATATTAAAAAGAAAATGCTGGCCATATTATCCGAACAAATGCGAGTTCCAACAATAAACATTGAAGCATTCGAATCTTGCCATAGATTGGGCGTAAAGAAGGACAAAGCTCGTCCAGTGTTGGTCCGCTTTACTTCTATGCATCATCATTCTTCAGTGTGGAATTCTAAAACTGCTCTCAAGGGTTCCAAGCTCACTGTCACAGAGTTTTTAACGAAGGCCCGTCAGGATGTATTTGTAGCGGCTCGCAAGCACTTCGGTGTTAAGAACTGTTGGTCGGCTGAGGGCACTATCATTGTGCTTTTGCCGGACAGGAGTCGTCTGAAGATCTTCTCATTGGTGGAACTGGGCAAGGTGATTGCTAAGTATCCTTCACGTACGACAGGAGAGACTGGTGTGAAGACGAAATGAACATTATCGTAAGGTGCTTTTTAATTTGGATGTCTTTCAATTAGTTTCAGTGACGTATTTTACTTATTATTATTATTCTCTCTTTTTGTTAAAAACTACGATTACAACCTACGTTTTATTATAAATTCTACCCGTTTTGTATTATAAAACAATTTAACAACTGTCCACAGATCACTAAAATGTGTCTGTCAGTGTCAGTGTAGTGTGTATTATTATGTCCGTTCGGCCAAGCAAAGGTATGAACCGTACAGCCAATATACATCCAATATTATTGTGGCTTTTTTTTCTGTGGTAGGTCTTTTTGTTTGTATTACTGTTTATGTGGAATGCTGTTAATTCTAATAATGTCCCATTATGTTTTTTTTTTATTGAGTTTACATATTTGTGTTATGTTGATTTCTCGAATCCAACCTATGCATGTAGATTGTGAATATTTAGGAAAAAAAATTGGTTATTTTTATCATTATTATATTTTAAGTAAATTATAGTTATTATATATATTTATATTTTTTATTATCTATTGATATACAACATGCTTGTAAATGATGATTTTTTCTCCTGTTCCTCCGACGAATATGAAAGTGCTCAAGACACCGACACATCTTTATCTGATTGTGATCTTTTGGATAGCAAACTTATGAATATATTCAACAAACAATCTAAATTCCTTTCACTGGTGCACATTAACGCCCAGAGCATTCTAGCCCATTATGATGATCTTGTCACATCCTTTGGCAGCGGCGTGGTCGATTGTATTCTTGTCTCTGAAACATGGTTAAAACCTTCTCTTTTATCTACTGGATGCTCACTTCCCGGTTATAAACTCTTTCGCAATGATCGAACTGGCATGGGGGGTGGTGGTGTGGGTATTTACCTTCGGGGCCATATCCCTGCTAGTGTTGTCAAATGCTCAACTTCGAGGGACTCTGGGTCGCTGGAATATATATTTTTAGATATTCGTATTCATCATAAAAAAATCCTATTGGGTGCGTTATATAGTCCGAATGATAAAATTGACTATTTCAGTGACTTTGAGAATGTACTGGAGAATTTGACTCCTATCTTTGACCATATTATATTAATGGGTAATTTAAATACTTGTTTACTAAAGAATGACTCCAGAGTTAATAAATTAACCAATATCACAACCTCTCTGAACTTACACGTGCTTCCAATGACGTCCCCCACTCATTACTTTCCCAACTGTAAGCCTTCTCTTATTGACCTCATGATAGTTTCTAATCATAACCTTGTTGTCTCTCATGGGCAAATTGCAGCTCCTTTCTCCCACCATGATTTAATTTTTCTCACTTTTAAAGTGCGTCCCCCTAAAGCTCAACGCAAAGTTCTTCTTCAGCGCAATTTTCGGCATATGGACATAGACCGCTTGAAAGTGGACGTGAGGGGCATAGACTGGTCACCGGTGTTAGCATCAGACGGAATCGATAGCATGGTGGAATTCTTTACAGCTGAATTGACTAGAATCTACGACATTCATGCTCCGGTGCGTCCTGTGCGTGTCAGGCATGTGCCGGCTCCTTGGATGTCACCAGATATTAGGAAGTATATGGTATTGCGTGATAGGGCTAAATGTCGAAATAAAAAAAATCCTAGTCAGCGGAACTTGGAAACTTACAAAAGTCTTCGTAATCGGTGCAATAGAATGTGTAGGGACGCTAAACGTGCCTACATCCATCATAAAATTAACAGCATTGACAGTAATCACGTCTGGAGTTTTTTAAAATCTATTGGTGTGGGCAAGCCTACTAATACAAGTAAGTGTACCGCGGATCTAAATGCCCTCAATAATCACTTCTCTTCTCCTCCTATCATTATAGATTCCCTGTCTAAATCTTCAACTCTTTCTTACCTTGCCAATCTTCCGCTACCAGACTGTCCTTCCTTTTCATTTAGTCCTGTTACTGTAGATGCCGTCACGAAGAATATCAAGGCTATATCTAGCAAAGCCATTGGTAGCGATAACCTTAGTCTCGATATGGTTTTACCTGTGCTGGATGAAATTGCAGTTACTCTCACCCACATTATTAATTTCTCACTAACGCGCAGTGTTTTTCCAGCATCATGGAGAAAGGCTTATGTTATACCCTTGCCTAAAACCCATAATCCGTCTTCTCTATCCGATTACCGCCCTATATCCATTCTACCAATTCTGTCCAAAGTTCTCGAATCCATCGTACACCAGCAACTGTATTCCTTCCTCACCACCAATACTCTATTGTGTCCCTTCCAATCTGGTTTCCGTTCTTCCTACAGTACTGTTGGAGCGCTGCTGAATGTGACTGAGGACATTCGCTGGGCAATGGATAACACCCAACTTACGGCTCTAGTCCTTTTGGACTTCAGTAGCGCTTTCAACTCTGTTGACTTCGATATACTCCTTGGTATTCTTCGTACGGCTAATATTTCGTCCTCTGTAATTCTATGGCTCCATTCCTACCTTTCTGGCCGCCAACAGCAGGTTAAAATTGATAATGCCTCGTCTGACTGGTGTAGCCTAACTGCTGGTGTGCCCCAAGGTGGGGTTCTGTCTCCCTTGCTTTTTTCAATTTTTATTAACAAAATTTCTTCAGTCATTTTCTCCTCGTTTCACCTCTACGCTGACGATCTTCAGGTTTATAGGCATTTTGAGTTGTCTGATATCAATGTAGCTATCACTGCCTTAAATCGGGACCTCTCTGCTGTCCTCGCTTGGTCCAAGTCTTTTGGACTCATCGTAAATCCAGCCAAATCGCAGGCCATGATTGTAGGTAGCAGCAGGTTGAGAAGCAGACTAAATTTGAGCTTGATACCTCCAATAGTTTATGATGGGATTCCCATAGCTTACACAGACAAAGCAAAAAATCTTGGCTTAGCTTTCGATTGCACTATGTCCTGGACATGTCAAATTAGTGAAATAAGTAGACGTATGCATTACTCCTTCCACTCTCTCAAGCGGCTTCAATATTTTCTTCCAATTAAAACCAAAATTATGCTTGCGCAAACTCTTCTACTTCCCATTCTTGACTACGCCGATGTTTGCTACTTGGATGTGACCGAGGATCTGCTTAATAAGCTCGAGCGGCTCCAAAATTTGGCTATACGATTCATATTTGGTTTAAGAAAGTATGACCACGTTTCGATTTTTCGTGCGGAGCTGAAATGGCTTCCAATTCGTGAACGCCGTAAGTTGCACATACTTTCTGCTTTGTACAAAATTCTAAATGATTCTAATTCTCCTTCCTACCTTCGTTCCCGGTTCCAGTTAATTTCACCTCCTTCTCGCCCTAGGCGGCCGTGTAGTATCACTAAGATGCTCGAGCTTCCCCGATGTAACACTAACTTTCTCCTTAACTCTTTTAGTTTTCGCGCTGCACTATTATGGAACAGTCTTCCAACTGTAATACAAGAGAGTCCTTCCATCACAACATTTAAAATTAGGTTAAAGAATCACTACTTAGCACAAGTCACTGCTTAATCATTACAAGTTTTATCATACATCTTACTGTCAAATGTCATCTATGTATGTTTCTATTTACTATAGTTCAAATATATATATATATATTTATATATTTTATAATATTTATTTATATATATATATATATATCTAGGATATGTATATGTAATATGTTTATTATTTGTAATATGTATTAGTATTCAAATAAAATCTATATTGTTTAATTAATATTTTTGATGCACTCGGTGCTGCCTGCTTCCACAAAGTGATGTCTCACACATTTATGGGTTGGCTGGAAGAGATCTCTTATAGAGATAAGTCCACCCTTGCTAACTTACTGTTTAAGTAATTGTTATTTGTAATTTTAAAGTGCAATAAAGAGTATATATATATTAATAAGCCTTTACAGTATTCTGTATTCACATCCACTTTGAGGTAGTCTTTTACCACCTCTGATATGCTTTCACTTAAAGGAGGAATCCGCCTACTTACCCGCCTCTGGCTAAAAGACGAGCATGTTTAGTGGTTGCCCAGCGCTAGATCATAGCGGCACTGGGAATACTCGCTAAAACATAACTTTACTGCCCTTCGCTGGGATAGCCTGGGCTCTGCCGAAGCAATGTTCATAGCCCACCCCTAGAAAGGTTGAATTACCTAGTATATAGAGAATCTACCCCTATGAATTGCCACATAATGAAAATAGCACCTGGTTACCAGGATTCATAGTATCTGAAGTTTGTTTACTTGGCGTAAACGCACTCTAGCGCAAAATCACGATAAAGTAAAACACAATCGTGTAACCAGATGAAATGCAATTAAAGTTTTTTTATTATAGAAAGCACGACAAATGACTCAACTGACGTGAAGCGGTAACAAGAGTCCATGTGCGAAGACAGCTATTGCAGTTCAGACACTGCTCTAGCCGCCTCCGCCTTGCCAGCCAAAAAGTGCTTTTTCACGCCTCTTTTGAAGGAACCCATGTTATAGGAAGGAGGGAACACATGTGCTGGCAAAGAATTCCAAGTTCTGGAAGTACGACAATGAAAAGAGGTACTAAATTTCTTTGCGTTTGTTTTGTTTGTCATTGGAATTTGTAATTTAGGCCCAAATAATAAAAGTTACCTTATAAAATTACTAGACGTGCTCGATAATCCTCCTCGCATTGTTGCTAAATAATAATATTTTTATTTTGAATGAGACTATTGCCTCTAAATAAAATACTATGAGACGGCATATTTTATAAAATTACAAATTTATATGAACTAGAAAAAAATTCAAACCCGAATACGATTTCAATTGCGTTCGGGTGTTGACATAGAATATTTTTCGACATTATGAGGATTTACGTTAAACACATACGTATTGCAATTACGGATAGACAAGAAGAAATTCACAGGGTCATTATAAGTCCTTGGTAGCTTGGTAGGTGGTTAAAGCAGTATCCCCGGACGGTCACGGGTTCGGTCTCCACCCATGACGCATGGTTTTTCCTACTTTAGATACTTTCGTAACCTTGCAAACATTTATTATAATGTCAAAAGTATTTCTTTTATACAACTAGATGACAAACAAGCTGACGCCCCACCTGGTGGTAAGTTGTAAGCGCCACCTTTAGACACCTGAAATAACAAGGAAAAATCACTTGGAATTCCAGGTACGTTGTCATCCTGAGGCCTATAGTCAAATGCCTTCTATGCCCAGTAATTACATTGGCTACCTTTCCCTTCAATCCAAAACACAACGAACTGTTTCACGACTTAAATAAGAAAGGCGGTGGTACCTTACCAAACGACCCTACAGTATTGAATGCCTAGGTCACTGTTGGCTTTTTTGGTATAGTTGGTCTAGAAGCTGCTTGAGTAAAAGTACGTACATTAAGCTTTGAAAAGCGTTATTTTGACAGCGCCGGCGCAGCGGTCAAATCTATGAGCAAAATTTTAGAAGAAATATGCTGGCATTTGTTAATAATCCCACCTTCCTGGCAAGAGCCGCCAATGATTGGAAGCGCTTGCCTAGAAGGTGCCTATTTATTAGTGCCTTGAAGGATTCCAAATCGTAATAATTATTCGAGGAATATACCTGCACCCAAACTCTCTCTAAAGGGTAACTTACCTATGAAACACTGACAGACATAATTTGTGCTATTCAGTGACTCCTGAAAGTAAAAAACTAATTTGGAATTGTTAGTTAAGTATTTAGTTTTAATCTCCTACTATGTGGAGATGCTTCAAGGGTGGATAATAACTCCACTGCGATTGACTTGTATTTATGCAGTTAAGCATCAAAAGCAAGTCGCGTTACACCCCTTGCTATCTCAAATCACAAAGTGCTTCAGTTATTATTATTATTATATGCTGGAAGCCTTCGCCCCTTCGCTCCCAGGCTTAAATAAAAAATAAAATAATGATCCCAATAACTTTGGAAGATACAACTTTATGTTGAACATGTTAAGGCTTGTTTTTGAATGAAAATGTCACGCTGTAACCAATGTTAACGGAACATCGTAAAGATTAACTTCACCTTCAAGATCGGGATGTAAAACGCCAAATATAAACTTAATGTATTGGAAATTATGAAGTAATCAACAAGGGTTGTTTTAGGAATATCACGCACGATAGACAAAGTAACACAATTATACTCCTTTCTCATCCCTCGCCATATTTCCCACGGTTTGCATGTATACAAAACAATGTATAACTCTCCAAGGATTTACGTCCATCTTAATTTAAATAACCAAGTTTTGTACCCAAAATGAACTCCAGTAAAACATTACGCGTTAATTTTTTCACAAAGTCAGACAGATTAAAATGCTTTTTATCTAAACCCGACACGTTTTCCCGCCTTCTTTGCGAGGTACGTGCCCAGTCCTAAATAAACCGTGGCAGATAAAATTATTCAGGTAGGTAATAATTAATTTATTCAATTTTACTATGCAAAGAGCTATAAACCTTGAGTTGTTTTATGGGCAAATTTAAACATTGTCGGTTGAGTGTTAGATTTGACCGTTGTCAATAAAAAGCTTCGATAAGCATTTGAAGCGATAAAATAGGTCTTAGTCGACATCGCCGGCGGTGAATTTTATGGTTGGAGTTCCATTTAGTTCGCAGAATGCCGTTTTTAAATATTTTAAATCTTAAGGGTGGCTTATTTATAGATGTTAAGCCAATACGATACAAAAAATGCTAGACTGTGACTAAGCCCAAAGACACGTGTAACTTGCTAAATAATTAGTGTTATAAATTTTTTCTATGGAAATATTCGTACCAAAAAAGTGATTGTCTATAATCGCAATACAATACACTATCTAGCATTATTGGAGGTAATAGGTACGTTTCTTTAGAATGTTAGGGTTTGTAAGGAAAATGTCTAAGTTGTCATTTATCAACAGGCTACATACGTCCCACTGCTGGACACGGGCCTACCGATATAGGAGAAACACATGAGGAGCTTGGGCTATAGCACCACCACGCTGGCCCAGTGCGGTTTGGTGGGTTACAGCGGTTGAAATAACAGCCGAGACCAAAACGATTTAACGTACCTACACGAAAGAGTTCGAGGTTACTTATTTTGTTTGACCCATCCCAGGATCGAGCATCGCGAAAGTGGATTTGTCTTCGTAATCGAAACCAGACCATTCCAAGTACTACGCCAACAGGCCTTTCACTAAACCGAGCTCCTTACTCTGCCTAAGATCACACACACATAAAGACAAAGTTAAGAGACTCATTAGGCGTCGAGGATTCTGACCAGCTCCTCGATAGACTGGCTTAATTTCATACAAAACATGATTTCAGGTCGTTTCAGGAGCAAGCTAATCCGATGCCACCATTTTTGAAACCCTTTTTTAGAAGTTTTCAGTACCTCTTATGGCCATTTCACGCCCACGTGTAAAACTCAATAAGAGTGAGAGAGATAGAGCGAATGCTAGACAAGGGTAGAAAAAGAACTTTATAAAACGGTCGAAAAAGAGACACTACACAAGTACAGATGGATCACCATCGAGAAAGGAGTAAAAGAGGTAACTAGTCAAGGACTGATGAAGGCTTCGAGCAAGTAGTGAGGGAGATAGCATGCTTTTCCATATATGGAATATTCTAGCATCATCGATAAAACGAAGTTATAATATTGTGGAAACTTCGTCAATTGTCTATTAGTAGGTACTCGGTGACTATACAGGATGGCACATTTAGATCGGGAAAGTCTGAAACTATAAGACATTATTTTATTATTCAAAACGTCCGGGTTCGATTCCCGAGCTGAGTACACGTTTTTTTAAATGTATGAATGCAGTTTTTCTTATGACCAAAACCGATGACATGGTTCCTAATAAGAGATTTTCGTATGTCTTAAGGTTTCAGACTTTCCCATACTGACCGGTCTAAATGTGCCACCCTGTATATGTAAGCACTTGCGCAGCGGCACAGGGATTCAGATGTATTTGGAATTACGAAACGATTATTTTGATTGCATCGATATTAGAGCGATAATCGATTAATTAGTGGTGTTAAGTGATGTGTTTGATTCAGTACGGGTTTCACTTACTTTCACAGATCCGATTGATTTGAAATCTGGTTGACTATTACTTTGATGTTATTTTCATGATAACCTCGAGCTGTTCCTGTACCATCAAATAGTCTACGGCGTCCTTAACTTTTCGGAAACTTGCAGCAGGTAAATAATAGTGTTTGGGCTCATAGGAATAGCCTCAATGAGATTAGATTATTTATGAGGCCGGGAGTTACTTAAAATCTTCTTTTTAATATAAACGTGCTCTCTTAATTGAATTCTTGCTACCCCTAGTCCCTAACGATATGTACAGATTTACCATATAACTCGCGTTGCTGGCCGCATAGTAAGTAATGGACGGTATTAAAATAGGTATTATCCTATTAATATTAAAAGATGCTCAATTTTACGCAAGTGCTTGCGAAGCTTAGGCTGTTATTAATCACCCCGTAACGATGAAAGTTTGTACAAGATAATCTTTATGTATGCCGGAATGGCGATACCCTTAATTTATCCGCATTTTATCGGTTGGTCACTGAGACTGGTTGAGTTACAGAAGATGCATGCAAAAATAGGGGGTTAAACTAAGGGTATAAACTTACCCTTTTGACAACCACGTGACCTTTTGAGAACGGAACTACATTAAATGTAGCAAATACAGCAGTCACTGCCAAAATGTAAATGCAAAAATTAATCTATAGAAGGTTGTTGTCGGCTGACTGTGAAATCGACGGGTTGTGCGCTTCTACAGCCATCTGATAGCATCCATTTTGTTTTATCGGGCCGGCGACCACGTTTTCGTCGGAAAAAGAATTCGTCTTGCCCAATCACCGTACATCGTTGCCGCAAGTTATTTGCAGATTAATTTTACTTGGCATTGGCAAAATTCGTAGTAACGAGAGGATAAAGAAGAAGAATCTATAGAAAAAACAAAGAGTTGATCACAGCTCGCAAAATTTCTATGGACCACCACAAAACGCTTTCCATACCGGTCCGTAGCAACGTTGCTGTCATAAAGTAACTCAAATTTGTATTTAAAGAGATGAACTATAAATTTGTTACTTCGTGTAACGCTTTGATACGGACCGCTACAGCAAGAGTTATTAAAACATATACTCAACTATTTACCTAAAGAGCTAACCAAAGAGTTCACATTACTTCGTACAGCTCACGGTGTTTCTATGGACTGCATGCACTATCAGAAATATACTGAAATATGTATCTAAAGAGGTTTGTCTAAGACTTATTATTACTTGCACAGCTCGCCACGTTGACATGACCGCTACAGTACAGTTAGAAAATATACTCAAAAGAGCTGTAGTGTGGTTCACTAACGGTTCGACATCGAGCTTGACAACTAACAAGACGACGATCCGCCATTAATTTTGACGTCTGAACACAGCGCTGTGCGTAAGCGTATTCACTAAACTCTACGTCGATCTCCTGGCTGTTCTACGTTCGTCGCTGGCTTAGACATGCGACATAAATTACAATAGATATTTTTATTTAGCTTTTCTTCCATTCAATATTTGATTGACTTTTACATAAAGATATAAAAAAACAACTTTTTAGTTTCAGCTTACGCCGTGCTCGTCTTCGGAATGCTAGTGTCGCCAACGGAAATGCTAGTGTTGAAACCAACCACGTTAAGCCGTTGGTCTCGATTGTTCCTGAAACAGCTTTAACCCACGAACCCGATTTGGGCCAGCAGCTTTCAAATATATTCACGCATACATTTCTGAACACGTTGCAATAACGCGGTACCCTACCCTGCTCAATTTACATTAGTCAGCATATTTGGTGCGCTGTTGTAGAGGAACCCTTATACAGACTCTCATGAAACAGGAAGGATAATGGTCACTGCTATCAGTTTCAGTTCCAAAGTTTACAATCGAAACCCACTTTTGTTATTGATAAAACGTTGCGCTTCTGTGGAAGTTTCGAACGGAATTGATTGTAGATATTGATATGGCTAGAAATGTTAGCCTTGTCACCGTGTCATACTCTCGGAGTATTTAGCTGTAGGTACGTTCTATTTATCATTCGCATAACTATTAAGTAGCCGCTTGATGATAATTGATACCAGAAGCTTAAAGTCCTATAACACCTAGGTTTATTCAAATCAAGAGAAATTAGCACAGGGTACAACCTCACTGATTATAACACAACGTAAGCAATATAGCAAGAAGTTCCTTAAAATTGCGTGAAGTATAATAATCATTTGAGTAACTAAAAATGCTAACTTTGCGTCCATAAATGAACCATAGGAAATTAACGAAACGCACGAATAACTGTATTTAGGACTTCTTCAAACCGGAACTTAAGTTGGTTGTGATTAAAACTAAGGCCGTATATCCGGACAACATTAAAATTAATGATAATGATGATGCTGACATAAGTGAACAAACAAAGGGTCGTGTAACTTAAATAATATTTGTATAATGATCCCATGGTTCTTAATGACACACAATTACAACCTAATGAGATGTAGTTATTCATACTGGGTTCAACCTAAGAGTTACGTGAATTAACAGCAAAAAAGAGATTATCTTGATTTTTAGAGAATTGGCAACATGTGAGTAGTATCCCAAGGTTCTATGTGCGTCTACATGCTTCGATAACAACGTTTGAGTAGTGCCCTATGTGCTACGAGCGTCTATAGGCTACAGTAACAACGTAGTATCCCAAAGTACTATGAGCGTCTATAGGCTACAGTAGCAACACGTAAGTAGTATCCCAATATACTATGAGCGTTTATAGGCTACAGTAACAACGCGTAAGTAGTATCCCAAGGTGCTATGAGCGTCTATAGGCTACAGTAACAACACGTAAGTGGTATCCCAAGGTACTATGAGTGTCTATAGGCTACAGTAACAACGCGTCAGTAGTATCCCAAGGTGCTATGAGCGTCTATAGGCTACAGTAACAACACGTAAGTGGTATCCCAAGGTGCTATGAGCGTCTATAGGCTACAGTAACAATGCGTAAGGTGCTACGAGCGTTTGCAGGCTACGATAACAACGTGTGAGTAGCTCCCAAGGTGATACGAGCGTCTACAGGCTACGATAACAACGTGTGTGTAGCGCCTAAGGTGATACGAGCGTCCGTAGACTATTGTAACAACGCGTAAGTAGTATCCCAAGGTGCTATGAGCATCTATAGGCTACAGTTATAACGCGTAGGTAGTGCTCAAGGTGCCACGAGCGTCTACAGGCTTCGATAAGAACGTTTGAATAGTGCCCAAGGTGCTACGAGCGTTTATAGGCTACAGTAACAACGTAGTATCCAAGGTACTATGAGCGTCTATAGGCTACAGTAGCAACGCGTAAGTAGTATCCCAAGATACTATGAGTGTTTATAGGCTACAGTAACAACGCGTATGTAGTATCCCAAGATGCTAAGAGCGTCCATAGGCTACGGTAATCGCTTACAATCAGGCGGAACGTACGCTTGCTTGCCACCCTTGAGTTATTAGACGTTAAAAACGAGTTAAGTATGAATGAGAATATGATAGTTTCGAAATAGCTTGGCTTATAACGCAAATACAGATAGAATGGAAAAAAAACATAGGTTTATCCCAAAGTCCTCTGTAACTCATTGATCATAACCAGCTCTAGGACACGATTTTTTCTCACCATCATCATTATCATTTTATTTTATTTATTTTATTTTTATTTTTTATTATTTGATTACCCATCAGCTTATTAAGTAATAAGTCAGTATAACACATAATAAGTAAGTAGTTACTTATAGTGATAGGAAGGTAATTACAGATTCACACAAGTAGTTAACAGAACAAATGTACAATGAGCTATACAAAATTACAAACAGTATAGACACAAAATATTAAACCATCTCGTATCGCAGCAAGGTAAGATAGACGTACAATAAAAGTACAAAGAAATGATTATTATTAAAATAAAATCTACACATCTATGAATAGAAGCCTGCTAATTGACTCTTTCGCCGATTGGATATTTGTATTAAATAAGTCAAGGTCTAGAATTTGTGATAGTTTATGAAATTGCTACGTAAATAAAACTATTTTGTCTTTGATTGGCATTACAAAGGGGCAATGACAAAGGTATGTTGCGCCGGGAACTGTGAGGTAAGTTGAATGATACCTTGGATAACAAAGTGGGGCAATCAATGGCACTTCTGGAAAGTTTCATAAGAAAGACCGAATTAAGAATTTTGGATTAAAGCCTCTTCTAAGGGTTTCCATGACAGCGGCGCGGCTTCCTGCTACCTGTTCTACCGATTTCATTATAGTTTAAAGTGTCGTTGTCGATGTTGGTGTCGTTGTCGCTGTCGGTTTTCGCGCCAAAAAGTATCCTTTATCCTTCCCAGGATCACAAACTATCTTCAGGCCGAATTCTATACTTTTTTTACAAGAGGGCAGGGCCGACCTACCTACCTAGCTACTCAGACCACCCACCCTACCGTCTAGGTAGATTCCACCGCCTTTCTTATTCCAATCGTGAAACAGTTAGCTGTGTTTTGGATTATAGGTTTGGTAAAGGTAACCAGTGTAATTACTGGGCATGGACGGCATTTCAGCTAAGGCATCAGGATGATAACGCACCTGCAATATCAAGTGATTTTTCCTTATCTTCTGATGCCTAAGCGGCTGTACCCGCTTGCCACTAGGCGGGCTGTCAGCTTGTTTGTCATCTAGTTGTTTATAAAAAAAACCGACTTCAAATAACTGAAAAGTAAATTTTAGTAAGTAGGCAATCATTCCCTAGGAACATATTTTTGGAGTCGGTGCTACATTATCTATGGTTTCTGGAAACAACTTAGCACCAATTTTTAGTGATAACTTTTGAAGGTCAAAGCTAGATGGGTGACCGTGAGCTTATATTGTTTTCTACTATCGTATCATTTCACTAAAAGTTCATAGGAAAGCAAATATCCGCAACTTCGCATATGTAGACGACTTAATATTTCCAGTCTTGTCGAATTAAAAACCAAACTACCTAATGGATTTTCAAAAATTTTTTATGGGACCAAATGGGAACTATTCCGCATCGAACAAAAAAAGTGTCATCAATATCGGTTCACCCAGACAAAAGTACTGAGGTAACAACCATAAAAAAAAAAAAAATTGATAACCTCCTCCTTTTTTTGAAGTCGGATAAAAAAGCGGTTCAACCTTTTCCTGCTTAAGCCAGTTAGGTTAAAGTAACACAGGTGGATAGTTACTTTGGCGTATAAAATAGTAGTACAGATTCTTCTAGATGATTGTTCAAGTTGAACATTCCGAAACATCCGTAAATTCTTTGAGTTTTACCCAAAAATCCGTATAAGATCTTCAGAAGCTTACTTTCGGAATTAATCTACCAAACCGCAAAGTTTCAACTTCGGTATCAAGTATTTTAATTATATTTATCCTTTAACAAAACTCTCCAAGATAATAACTTGAGACTAAGCCGTGGGCATTACTGGCTTAAGTTATGCGTGAAAGCGTTTTGATTGATGTGTAATTAAGTTATGAAGAATAAACTAGAAACTCGAAGCCAACAACGATTAAACGTAAAGAGGGCGAAGAAAAGGTGATATAAGGTCGAGGTCGCTTGTATCGCGGAATCAAATAAGATGAAATTTGGTATGGAGACAGTTTGAGGCTTGGAAAGGACATATGGCACTTGACGACCAGCTAGCCGAGTAGCCCTACAGGTTACTCGGTCAACGGTCGTGGGTTCCAATTCCGGTATTGGCAGATGTGTGTGTGATGAGTACGGAGATTTATTTGTTCAACAATCATGAATGTTTGTATGTTTGTCGGCCCTAAGTAATACCCTGGAGTTACAAGCGTTCATAGGCTACGTAACCGCTTACCCATCAAGTGGGCCGTATGCTTGAATGCCACTTTAGTGGTATAAAAGACAAAAAAAAACTATTTTCATGATTTCTCCGTTATCTAGTATCGGTTACACAAGCACCCAATGATGCTTACTTTGGGCTAGATAATAGGAGTGTATGATTATTATTCTTTTTTGTGCGCGTACAGTGAATGGTGTACCATACTTGACAGTTATTGCTGATATAGGTGTCTTGATATCTCGATGGCAACACTTGATTATACTTTAATTATTTATTGATTACATGGTGAGCACACTAAAGAGTTTGGTTAGGAACTAAATTGAGATACTAAAATATAACGAATGACACAATGCGCGCACTGAATACTGACAAGATTAACACAAAACAATGTACAGACGACAGCAAATCAAGTGTAACAGTTGCGCTACGAAAGCCGCCTCTATTAAGAACGGAGTAAGGACGGTCTCATGGTCAAACTGTTACACTTGAAATGCTTTCGATTGTACTTTGTACAATGTGATATGTGACACCCACGCGTGCAGAGCTCCTAGCAGTCACTAGAATCTTTTAAAAACCTATTCAGTAACAAAAACTCCGTAAAATAAACATGTTTGAAGCGTCTTGAAACATTTTACAAACATTAATATTCATTAAAACAGAAACAAAATTAAATATGGCTGCCGAATATGACTCGGAGAGGCATCTTAAAATTAAGTCTTTTAGGCGATTCCTAGTAGACCCAAATCGAGTCTGACCTACAGTAAGTGGAAAGCCTTGTTCAACTTAATAGGGTCGTCGCGAGGAAGACGTTCGTATGTATGACTACTATTAATTAATTTCAAGGGTTCGTGTGTCTCTCCATTTTGATGTAGACGATTTTATAATGCAGGCATAATGTCGTATACGATTTGAAACTGCCCGGCCTTCTAAACTATTCCAAAGGGCTTTTGAGTTAAGATGTGAAATAATTAAAAGCTTACTAGTTTACTCCAAAGCGTTATTAACGAACTTTTTAATGCACTCTCTCACTAGAAGATGGCAGCACAATCGCGTACCATTCTAAAAAGCACAGGACACCACAAACTATTTATTGCATGTTAACATGCTGTTGATCGATGGTGCTAAGCTTTACCTTGTTGTCATGGTTACGTTTATTATTAAATTCAGTCGTGCGTCGGAGCTGCACACACAAATTTTTGTTAACAAGAATGACAAAATAAATGAGGAATCCGCTAGTGTAATATGAATCATACTGGCCTAGACTGTCCTAAGCTGCTAGCAAATAATAAATAAGTTTAACGACACAGTAACTGCTAACCATCAGGTAGGCTGTATGCTTGATTGCCACCGCAGTGGTATAAAATATAGTTTCATCACAATCAATCTGATCAATTGTTTCGATGCGCATAAGGTATGAACATACAAACATTGATTTTCATATTACATATTTTTTTATATACAACTTGATGTATTGACAAAGAGATAAATTAATAAATAAACTGGTCTGTTTGTTATTTAATCTATGACTGAAAATCACCAATCAGCGCCGCCTATAAATCTACACGTTGCCAAATGCATTTGCGTTTCGTTATGCATGTGACAGTGGTAATGATAATCCTGAACCTCCATCAGCGTTTTGTTGCTGGTTTAATGTATTAATGTAACCAAAGGCTAATTGATAAGGTTTGGGAATAAAGCTTATTTGGTGGATTTAATTTGAGCTGTATTTGCGTATCTTATATGTTTGATTATCATTAATCTTAGTTCTAGTTAAATAGAGCCTTTCCAAGGTTAAGCGAATAGGTAAGCAAGATACAAAGATAGCCTTACCATCAGTTATCATGAAAATATTTTGCTACGTCTATGAGCTTATGGTAAAAACTACTAGGTAATAGGCCCGTATGTTGGGTCGTCAGGGTAGGTAGAAAGACAGCGAACTGTTTTGTTATACGGCCGAAATAGAAAACGTAAGTGACAACAGCCGGATAAAATGGAAAATATAGCCGGAATAGGACTAGGTGGTAGGCCCGTATGTAGGGTCGTCTGGGTAGGTACCACCGCCCTTCTTATTTCAGCCGTAAAACAGTTCGCTGTGTTTCGGATTGAAGGGAAAGGTAGCCAGTGTAATTACTGGGCATGGACGGCATTTCATCTTAGGACCCAGGATGACAACGCACCTGCAATATCAAGTGATTTTTCCTTGTTATTGCAGGTGTCTATGGGCGGCGGTAACCGCTTACCATCAGGTGGGCCGTCAGCTTGTTTGTCATCTAGTAGTATAAAAAAAAAAAAACATGGTACTGTAAGTGCGTCGTCATCCTGGGGCCTAAGATAAAATGCCTTCTATGTCCAGTAATTACAGAGTCTATTTTGTTTTAATCCGAAGATTAAGGGAAAAGCTGCCTCTGAAATCTCTGGTAGGTACCACCGCTTTTTCTATTTCGACCGTTTAATAAAACAGTTCACTGTCTTTCAAGACAGCGAACCGTTTTTTTAAAGGGAAAAGCAGACTCTTTAATTACTGGACATGGCAGGCATTTCATCTTAGGCCTCAAGATGGCACTTTTTATTGCCGGTGTCACTTACCACCAGGTAATCTATCAGCTTGCTTGTCATCTAGTTGCACAAAAAATGAAGTCGTTTATGACATAAATGATAAAAACGAAGAAATTAGGGTAACCCCAAGTTCTTAGGAGTTTAGTCGTCAGAGCTCTTATTCGTATTATGGAAGGTCGTGGGTTCAGTTTTCGCCCCAGGACACTACTTTTCACATTTTTATTTTTTTCTGAACATGTTTTGAACATCATCATATTAAAAATAAAATTTTAGAAAAATATTCCTTCCTGATAACTGAACCCTAAAAAGGTCACTTAAAGGGAGAAATTATATTTTTACAACAAAACGATCGTTAAAGTTATTGCCTAACAGCATTTTTACTATGCTAGAAAGAAACAACGGTAAAAAACATCTAAAAACAAAATGTCGGATAAAAATAACGTGTAACTACGTAATTTCTGTCGCACAATTTCGGCACAATATTGTTGATCTTTTGATAATAAATTTCTACGATTCCCTCAAGAAAAGTAAATAATAACTTTGTCGCAAATAAAAAAGTAAATGCCTGGGTAAATTTCTCGAATACTGTCAATAAATTTTTCTAATGGATTGTAAAGTTCGAGTAATTAAACGAAAAGAAATTACGTTCAAATAATCTCTTTGTTAATTAGAGCTTTATTGGGATTGTAATAAGAATTATTAAGAAATGTAATGCTGCATCCATACGCTCACTTTTTTTGGGGAAATGTTTTGTTACATTCATTACATTTTCAAAAATTTGCCGCGTGATGGTAAGCAGTTACTGTAGCCTATAGACGCTTGTAGCACCTTGAGCACTACTCACGCGTTATTGCTGTAGCCTATAGACGCTCGTAGCACCTTGAGCACTACTCGCGCGTTGTAACCGTGGTCTATAGACGCTCGTAGCACCTTGAGCACTACTCACGCATTGTAAGCGTAGTCTATAGACGCTCGTAGCACCTTGAGCACTACTCACGCGTTATTACTGTAGCCTATAGACGCTCGTAGCACCTTGACCACTACTCACGCGTTGTAACCATAGTCTTTAGATGCTCGTAGCACCTTGACAATACTCACGCGTTATTTCTGTAGCCTATAGACGCTCGTAGCACCTTGAGCACTACTCACGCGTTATTGCTGTAGCCTATAGACGCTTGTAGCACCTTGGACAATACTCACGCGTTGTTGCTGTAGGCTGTAGACGCTAGTAGCATCTTGGGCACTACTCACGCGTTATTCCTGTAGCCTATAGACGCTCGTAGCACCTTGAGCACTACTCACGCGTTATTGCTGTAGCCTATAGACGCTTGTAGCACCATGGGCAATACTCACGCGTTGTTGCTGTAGGCTGTAGACGCTCGTAGCACCTTGAGCACTACTCACGCGTTATTGCTGTAGTCTATAGGCGCTAGTAGCACCTTGAGCACTACTCACGCGTTATTCCTGTAGCCTATAGACGCTTGTAGCACCTTGAGCACTACTCACGCGCTGTTGCCGAAGACTATAGACGCTCGTAGCATCTTGGGCACTACTCACGCGTTGGTGTCGTAGACTGTAGATGCTCGTAGCACCTTGGGCACACTCACGCGATGCCTACACTGCATCAACTCATATTACCGTCCCTGTATATCTCATCCGAAAAAAAAGTTTATGAGGTATGCACCCATATCAAGCAAACTATAAAAAAACATAATTTCTTATAACAAAGCCACGGCTGATTAAGGCTTGCTAACACAGTACCAATGGCTCCTTCCCAAATCCCTAGTCCAGATTCAGTGCCATAAAAAAACAATTAATTTGAATAAACAGAGAAAAAACGCCCTTAATGCGAACATTTGAAATTCTGTCGTTGTTTTATCGCGGTGCGATCATTAATGGGGCTCTAATATCTCGGGGGCAGTTGCCACCTCATTCCGGGGGCCTTATCATTTTCACGGAATATGATTTGAATGGCAAAACGGTTTCAGATTCTTAATTTGGGTAGTTTCTTAGTTTGAAGCCACAATCAAATCGTAGGTATTTGTTGTTGTTGTTGTAGATGTTGAAATAGAACATTTCGACATTGTAGGGTGGACGTTAGCTCATAACGCAAATACAGATAGACTAGAAGAATTTCACAGGGATATCCTAAGTCTTGGGTAGCTCATATGGTCAGAGGTGTCGTCCGGATTGCGAAAGGTCGCGGGTTCGATCCCCGCCTCAGGACGTAATTTTTTTTAGTTTAAATACATTTTTACTAGGTGGTAGGCCCGTATGCAGGGTCGTCTGGGTAGGTACCACCGCCTTTCTTATTTTAGCCGTGAAACAGTTCGTAGTGTTTCAGATTGAAGGGAAAGGTAGCCAGTGTAATTACTGGGCATGGACGGCATTTCATCTTAGGCCCCAGGATGACAAGTGACAACGCACCTGCAATATCAAGTGATTTTTGATTGTTATTGCAGGTGTCTATAGGCGGCGGTTACCGCTTTCCATCAGCTTGTTTGTCATCCAGTTGTATAATGTTAAAATCAAAATAACATTTATAATAATGTTAAAATCAAAAATTATGAATAATCATACTGATGTTTGATTTTGTGCATTTATAACGCCGACTTTATTGTAACTATTTTACAAACGAAGAAAGAAAACGATGAAAAAAAAATTATGCCGGACTCAGCAGACGCGGGCTTAATTCCCGTCTGGAGCATATTTTATTTTAAGATAGATTTAATCCTGATAAAGGACATAAAGCACTTTTTTAGGTATATTACCAAGATAAGCCAACCATACACCAAAAGCTTAAAATTTAAGCTTCAGTCAAATAATCTGATCTTAATCGCTGCATAGATAACATCTGGCTAACAAGAAAGAGCCTTAAGAGCTATTCATGAAAATATGTCTCAGACATCATTAAAATATACCAAAGTCAAGTTACGAGAGGCCAAAAAAAGTAAGAAAATCCCCTATCTTCGACGGTTCGCGGTAATCCTCCCATGTAACAAGAATTTCTTGTTACCCCTGTTTTATATCAAAGAAGTATAAATAAATATAGCTCGCCCACGACACATCTGCTATAATCTGCGTACAAATATTTATTATTCCCTATAAGAGGCGTAAGGGCACCTGCACATTGGGCCCGATGGGAATTAGTGGATAAGAGCGTGGTTTTGTTTTTCATATTTGTATTTGAGTTTCTGTCACTAATTAACAGAAATAAGTTTTATATGCTTGTTTGCGGTAAGAGTATTTGCTTTATTTTTATTTGTCCATAACATTCTAACTATCATGCTTTTTCTTTATCTAGTGTCCCTAATAATAAATCCATAATTATGCTTACCTAGTGAAAGTATAATAATGATTCAAATTTCATGTACTTTCTTTAAAAAAAAAACAAAATAATAAACTTATTCATACGTATCATTTTGTTGCATAACAGACTTAGATTACTTCGTTTGCAATAAATTTTACAATGTCCACATTGGCGTGTTTTATCTGTGCTTGCTCTGATTAAAAGAACCAGTAGGTAGTATCTTATATTCTAAGTTAACTTGAAACTCTCAATTTACTTACATACCTACTTTTAATTAAAATTTACGGTATAAAAGAGCTTAAATTACAAAATAGGACTTCCTGTTTTGTGCGATCTATCGGAATGTTACTAACGCAAATAGTGAAATGTAAATACGTGTTTGATTTGGCGCAGTAGTGGAAAATGATCATATATCTCAGTGGACAAGCTTCTTGATTTGCTTATTTATGGCCAATATAGCGAATATAATTTAGTGTCAAAAATAGATAAACATTGTCGCGAGATAACTTATATTTAGATATCATGTTATGCTTTAACAATACTGATATTTGGAACAGATAAAAAACACGTTAGGAGTAATTTCTTTGTGATTCAACAGCACAGCA
Source organism: Nymphula nitidulata (assembly GCA_947347705.1). Classification (NCBI taxonomy): domain Eukaryota; kingdom Metazoa; phylum Arthropoda; class Insecta; order Lepidoptera; family Crambidae; genus Nymphula; species Nymphula nitidulata. Next base: position 1,810,319 of record OX374620.1, read on the forward strand.
CGTTTCTTCTAACGGGTGCATGACGACGTTCCTTCATTACTCGTAGCCTGCCAGCCTATATGGGAGAAACACATAAGTAAGGAGTTTGTGCTATAGCACTACCGTGCATTACAATAGGAACCAAGGTGTCTTTCGAACCACGAAGAAGCTCAAAGTTACAAATTCCGGTTTTTTTTACACAACTAGATGACAAACAAGCTGACGGCCCACCTGGTGGTAAGCGGTTACCGCCGCCTACCGACACCTGCAATAACAAGGAAAAGCACTTGATATTGCAGATACGTTGTCATCCTGAGGGCTTATATGAAATGCCGTCCATGTCCAGTAATTACACTGGCTACCTTCCCCTTTAATCTGAAACACAGCGAACTGTTTCACGGCTGAAATAACCCATCCGGAACCAATTATGGCCGAAGTTGCTTTGTTTTTCATAATCAACTCTTTAAAATTGATTATGAATGCGTTTAATCTATTGCTCCAGCTAACTTGGAGGGCTCGGAGAGCTTCTTTTCCCACTGCTAAATAGGACGTAATAAATTTTGAGAAATTCCCATTTTAAGAAATCCCCATTTTGAGAAATCCCCATTGTGCGCCTAAAGGATAAAATATTCCCCATCATTCAACTCCTGAGCCTGCAAGGTATATTTAAATTTTATGACTGCGTTAGGCGACTTTCAATAAATAGGTTTCTCTTAACGTCTAACATTAGGTGTTGAATCATTTACCGTATTTTGTATATGAATAAAATTCATGATTTTCAGGATTGAGCTGTGTATCGCTTTAATGATAATTTTATTATCATCAAAAGCCGCTTATGTAAATATTTTCTGAGCATTTTATGTAAATTATTATTCTCTTCAGCCTTTTTGTCAGATTTATTTATGAGAAACGTTAATTAAAATGCTGGAAGAAAAAAATGTCTTGAAATTTTCTAATTAAACACTAAAAAATGGGGAATAAACTGGGGAAACCGCAGCTTGCATAGATCTGACATCAGAATCCAAGTAGTTATTATTTATCTATTTATCTTCCATAAATTCAAGACACAATTTTCGTCATTACATATCGCAAGGAAATAAAGAGACCAGGGATTTGTTAAATTTCGGAAGGCGACTAAATGTCTGAGTATATTTTCTAAGTTTACGGGTTGCTTAATGTTATATGAAAGTAGATTCAAAGCTATGACCTCTTGACATTGGGAACCACAGAAATAGATTTTTTAACATTATTCTCATTTCCCTACACATAAAAATATTCTGATCCACCATCCATTCACCCACAAAGAAATAACTTTCATTAGACGCAACAACACAAGAAAATCAACAAAAATGAACGTAAAAAAATATTTCCTTATTGGCTGAGGGTTCGGCCTTTGTGATCGGCGCAGTAACCGGAGCTGTGTGTACACGCCGTTAGCCTGTCAGTTTGTCTGCGCTTTTTGCTATAGATATCTCGGGAATACAGCAGCTGTGTCATGTAAGGCAGAGGACACACTAGATTGATTCGTTGTGCACGATTTTGAGAAAATTTTCTTCACGAGTTAAGAGTCTCGCAAACATCGGCATCAGTTGTTAAAGGCACAAATCGACCTTTTATGCGGAGGTTAGATCATAACACATACCGTTAAAAAACATGGGCAATATTAGTTCATAAAAATCACTGTAAACAAAACCGTCAACAAAAGCAACGATTTTAGCCCCCGGCGAAAAAAGGGGCTGTTATAAGTTTGTGACTGTCTGTGTATCTGTCTGTGGCATCGTAGCTCCTAAAGGAATGAATCGATTTTGATGTGTTTTTTTTGTTTGAAAGCTGACGTGATTAGGATGGTTCTAAGCTATAATTTATGAAGATCAGTTCAGGCGTTTGATGACTATCAGCTCATTTTCTACATGATAAAAGTTTTTTACTAACTTTCACAGATACGATTGATTTGAAATTTGGTGTACTGTCACTTCGGTGACATTCCCATGACATGCTAACCTTATGCTGATTCTATACCATCAAAAAGTCTGCGAGATGCAATTCTTTAGAAACTTACAGCAGATATTGCGTGTTTGGGCTCATAAGAAAAGTCTCAATGATATAGTGTAAGAAGATGATTAATAAGGCCGGGGGTTACTTAGAATTGTCAATTTTATTTTATTTTTACAACGAAAATGTCAAGAAGTGAAAATTTTGATGCAAACTGAAAAATATAAATTCCTATCGCATTTATAGACTAAATTTGCTACCGTTATTTTGAATTTGGTATAATACGATATAAGCAGCTGTATTGGTTATGAGCTTTTCATCATTCCAACGCCCAATTTGTAATAGCAAATGAGACTTGCAATTCAAATCTCGCAAATTCTCCCACAGAACACAGATTAATAATGAAATCTGTTGAGAATTCGCTTTTACTCCAATTTCCATTTTCTCGTGCATTTTGTATTTATATTTCTCCAAATCTAAAATCTTCAAATCCAACTTCTTTGTAAAACGTTTTTTCTGCGATAGCCCGTGAAAGGCCGATATCAATAAAATACAGAGAACGTTCTAATATTTTATGCTCACAGTAAATCTTGAGGAATCTCAAAATGGAAATATCATATTTTACACGTCTTTGAATACAATTCTATGTCAGATACATTTTTCCTTTTTAATATTTTCCCGTGATTCATTGCTTTTACATTTGTGAAAAATCTAGGGTTGCTTCGATTTAATTTTATGGGATGGGATCCTTATTTGGATTTGTCGTAGAACTCTTCTTAGTGGGTGGTACGCCATTTTCACAGCCAATTTCTTTTATTCTTAAAAGAGACTATAAATTATCCTGATAGAATAACAATGTTCATTTGAAAGTAATTTACAAAAACGACAATTCAGGCATTCTTATGCAAAGTAGATTGTCTAGATTGCAAAAATTCACCTCAATCATTTTTTAAAAAATCACACGATAAGGGTGTTGTTTCTGCAGCTCATCCACTATCAACTTTAAAATCATTAGTTAAAGGATCATGTAGTCAAATGACTAAACAGTCAAAATAAGTTTTAAATCGCCCCGTCTCTTAACCTTTGATACCAAAAGTTATCTTCGCAGAAAAGGGTGGAAGCCCTGTTAAGAATAAAAGGAGACATAGCGCTGGCAGGCAGATCTTTTGCTGCCAAAATAATGATTCTAGAAAATGGTATGGATACGTGTCACAGATTATAACTACACTTGAATTTTTTGACTATCATCCATTAAATTAGGTAATGACTTACTTCCCACGCCCTTAGCTCTATCTTAAATTAGTTTTGTTATATTATTTTGTATTAAATTATTACCTATCTATTTATCCGTATTATGGCGCCCATTCCGTTGTCTTTCATTTAGAATAGAATAGAATAGAATAAAACTTTATTCAGCATCACAACATAAAAGACTTAATTCTAATACAAAATAAATTATAAATTATCATTGAGTGATTAAGCTGAAATGGTATCCACTCAGCATTTGTCGCAGCTGCTACCAACCTCGACGCTGATTTTCAGTGGAGCCTTTTGTAGGATTTGATTGTGAAATAGGTAGCCAAGCCAGGGTTAAATAAAAAACAAAACAAGCTCTAAAAGCAATCCAATTTGATAAAAAATAAAATAAAAAATAATAATAATAATATACATACAATACATATATTCATACATAAATACACACATACAACATATTTAAATATATTAGTAACGGTATATACTTTTATATGTTGATATCAATAATTTTATAGAAAATACTACATACTTATAAAAGAGTTATATAAATCAGCTGATATGAGATACTGATAAGTTTAATTTATTTATTACTTTAATTAATTTATTACTTTAACCCAAGGTTGCCTGGAACAGTTTGCTTGTTAGCAATAAGTTCGCCTTTTATTTTTCGCTCTGATGTTTTAGATGTTGCTCATGTGCACTAAAGTATATATTTTTATTATTGACATGAGTTTTCTTTGAGTGTATCATTTAACTTTGATGACTTTTATCCTTCTTGAAGAAACTCCTCACCTCTGTATCAAAATCATTTACTGAATCTAAAGTTACAAACAGAATGATAGGCGCTGCATTTTAAATGTATGGAGAACAAGAAGGAGGCACCACAATAACTGTTTAAAAATTGTTTATCAAATTTTGCCGTTCCGCTGACGTTTCATAACATCTTACTTTTGATGACCGACGGAGTGGTTACATAAAATACTAGTCCATGACAATGATTGTAATAAAATTTGAAGCCATGTGTATGCTGCCTAAAGCCAAGACTGGAGTTTAGAACTTTTTGTGTGTTTTACTAGTTTGCAATAGCGTGTATTTTTGGTGTGGCGGAAGAATTTGTAGCTTATTCCCGTCGTGTGTGAGCGGGTAGATTCACGCACATATCTCGCGTTTCAAGAGGTTATGGAGTATAGACTTCTAGACCCAGCTTAGTGATTTTAAGTACTTAGGTTGCATTTCATGCGACGCACGACTGACTGGCCTAGGGTCAATACCAGAAGCTACAGGCTACTCGGGGCTTTGATTCCCGGCCGTTGTAGGTGTTTTTGTTATAAAAAAATAATACCGTAAGCACTCTGTGCCTCGGCATAAGCTGAGCAGAACATTCATTCAATAATTAATTTTGTTCTCAGGTGAGAAATATATTTTCAGTTATTTAGATAATTACAAAATAAAAAAAAAAAAAGTAAACTCCCGGCGTCATTTATCATCTATCTAACACCATCTCATTGAGACTATTCATAAGAGCCCAAACACGCTATATCTGCTTTAAGTTTCTTAAGAATTAAGCATTTCGCAGACTTTTTGATGGTTTAGGATCAGCTCAAGGTTAGTATGTCATGGGAATGTCACCGAAGTGACAGTACACCAAATTTAAAATCAGTCGGATCTGTAACAGTTAGTAAAATCCTATTATCATGTAGAAAATGAGTTGATACTAATAGACGTCAAACGCTTGAACTGATCTTCATAAATTATATCTAAGAACCATCGTAGTCACATCAACTTTCAAACAAAAAAAAAACGAATTTAAATCGGTCCATTCGTTCAGGCGCTACGATGCCACAGACAGACACACAGATACACCGATACACAGACACACGGACACACAGATACACACGTCAAACCCCTCTTTTTTCGTCGGGGGCTAAAAATACAGGATAGTGACGAAAATAGGACAGTAAATAAAATTAAAACATAGATTATATTAATCCATAGAAATGATTTGCAACCTTTTTGACGACCGGCTAGCCGAGTGGTCTGTGTCCCTGTCTGGTATTCAGGCTACTTGGTCGGGGGTCCTGGGTTCGAATCCCGGTAGGAGCAAATGTTTGTATGATGAGTACGAGCATTGCCCACTAGTCATGGATGTTTATATGTTTATTAAGTATATTTCTAATATTTATAAACATATTATTATAATTATTTATCTGTTATCTAGTATCCATATTACAAGCTCTTAATGATACTTACTTTGGGCTAGATTTTTAGAAAGAAACTTTCAAATACATTTTATTCATTTGATAATTCATGACATTTATATGAAGTATTAATAACATAGGTTGCATTAATTCAAAGGAACGTCATTAAATTATCAAATGAATAAGATGTATTTGAAAATTAAGAAACATTTTTATGAACTAATATAGCCCATGATTTAATTTATTGTCGTCACGGCCCCGTATAACACAAGCTATTGATGACGCTTCTTATCTGCTAAATGATATGTGTGAGAGTATGAATATTATTGTATTATTGTAGGACTTATTTATACGGATCTATATTTTATCTGCGTGATAGAATCAGAAATGATGTGGGTCTTGACAGGAGAACTGTACCCCTAGCACTAACATTTTAAAATTTCGAATCATAATCGTACGGTTCAGGCACGCTTAAAATTTCAAACAAAAGCCAGATAAAAGCTAACGTAACTACTCGATACGATGGTGATTCGAAATTTAAAAGTGTTCGTGCTAGAGGCACTGAGGTCGGTGACAAAGTCCAAAAAATTGAGAGCTTCTCAACTAGCCTCCATCTTAAAAACTTATGGATGGTCTCCTAGGAACGTTTTCCTGTAACTGTAACAGTTAAGGTACCTGCCCTTAAGGACTATTCACACATATCAGTGAAGCCACAGTTCCAGCACAGTACCGGCACAGTTCCGTATCAGTGCGAAATATTATTTCATACATTATCTATGAACGTATCTCCACTTGCCCGCATCAGTGACGGCACAGTGCTCTCAGTGTCCGTGCCGGCACCGGCAAGCACGGAAGGGATCGTCGACAACGATATTTTTTGACGGACGGACAGATCACGGACGCCGGCATCAACAAAAACAAAATAGAGGACGAGCGATTAATAGAATTGGTTCGTGAAAATAGAGTTTTATATGATTTATCTCATGCAAAGTATATGGATACGAAATTTAATCACGATTGACGACGGACACGTTTTCACTGAAGCTCCGTGAACTGAGCATGCACTGACATGTGTGAATTGAATCACTGACGCAACACTGAAGCACTGATACGGAACTGTGCCGGTACTGTGCCGGTACTGTGCCGGTACTGTGCCGGTACTGTGCCGGAACTGTGGCTTCACTGATATGTGTGAATAGACCTTTACTGACCCGTCTCAAAATTCCACCCTGTATATTTGGGGTCGACTCACCCCTGAACACCAAGGCAGATATACATTATCAGGCATTATTCTTTATTCGAAATCACACCACTTCCAACCCTAGTTAAATTCACTACTTCACCCTATCTCTGTTTTGTTGCTTATCCAAAATCTTGCACAAGTGTGAGCTGATGATATTTAAATAGCTTTGACTTTTCAATGGCCGGGCGTTTGACAGTGACAGGTCATCAGTGTCACATAAACCTGTCTACCGGCTCTGTCGCCTCACTAATAAGGTACGGCATTTCTGGCTACGTAATTTGGAGCTATAAATAAAATTTGTAGATAGATAGATACTAAGGTAGATAGACCGTTTAGTTTGCTCTAAAACACAATCATTACACAGTTATTAAAATCTTCTTTCTTTAATAGAGAGGACTCCCCCTTTCCCTATCTACTGTGTGGTAGCTATTTCACAAAATCTTTGTATTCGTGGACCATTTTTGGAGAAGATTTGCGCTTTACATAAAAAAGACCAGTAAAGAAATAAGGAAAAGAAATATTCTGAACAAGTTAAACTTTGTGAATAACAGAATCGAACTACTTAAGTGATTAAAGTCAAACTCCATAATTAGCTACTAAAAGTACACTTTAACTTATTTTGTAAATGTTGTCTTAACCAGGTTTTATTGCTTTTGTCTAGACATTTCATGATTATAAATCAGCTGAACATTTTGTTTGGATATAACAAAGTCATGTTCAGTATGTGCTGTAAGAGCGTATTTTAAATACCATTGCTGGCGTATTTTTTCCTTAGATTCGAAAAATAGGTTTGTACATACCACAAACATTTGAAATTTTTGTATTGTCAAGGTAATGACTGTTAGAGAACAAGATTAGGGTCGCATAAATCATTTAGAATAGCTATCGAAACTTTGACAGAACATTAAAACCTAGGAACATATTCTTGGAGTTGGTGCTAAGTTGTTTCCAGAAACCATAGATAGTGAAGCACCGACTCCAAAAATATGTTCCTAGGGGATGAGTACCTACTAAAATTTAATTATTTTATAATTTTCAGTTTCTTGGAGTCGGTTTTAATTTTTGTTTAAATATATTTTTTTTACAATTTTTAGTGATAACTTTTGAAGGTCAAAGCTAGATGGGTGACCGTGAGCTTATATTGATTTCTACTATCGTATCATTACACTAAAGATTCATAGGAAAGCAAAAATCCGCAATTTCGCATATGTAGACGACTTAATTTTTCCAGTTGGTTTTATTTAAAAGCCAAAGTACCCAATGGATTTAAAAAAAAAAATTATGGGACCAAATGGAAACTATTCCGCATCGATCACAAAAAGAATCATCAATATCGGTTCACCGAGTCAAAAGTTCTGACGTAACAAACATAAAAATTAATAATAAAAAAAAAACAAAAAAACATACAGACGAATTGCTAACCTCCTCCTTTTTTTGAAGTCGGTTAAAAATGAAAATGACGCCACGCTATCGTTATAATGTCATGTTTCTGATACGAAAAATTTATAGTTCAAATGTCACCCGCCTGGTAAACTGCACGACACACAAAAGCTAACGAGACGGTACTGACTTCGTTGATATGGGTACAAAAACTATAAGTACACATTTTTTAAAAGCAAAAATACAAACTCCAACAATGTGCAAAGTTGAGTGACGGCTGCTGTGCTGCTAAAGCATGAGCTCAAGCATTCTTTAAGTCATCAAAACCAAAATAAACATTTTTTTTAAATAATGTATTAAGTCTTCTGATCTCTTTGAAATGAAAAGATGAAATACTACATGTATCAGTGTACTATGACCTCATTACGTTCCCACCATATGTGTAAAATTAAATGTAATTTCATTGATGATTCCAAAATTTTTTCTTGGTAAAGGATGACTATGTCTACTTGATCTACGACAATATTAATACATGCTTTATTATAGTTATATTTATTTGTCACTGAGTATCCAATAATATTCAACTATCCGTACTTCTCCATTCATACTAATATGGTAAATGCAAAAGTTACTAATTAATATTGAATGAAGCTTAAAATGTATCTTTTAAACACAAGAAAAACGAAATCAAAAGCTATGGCGTATCTCTAAAGAAGCGACAAACATACACAGGGGGACGAAGTAGAGATGAGTGGGTACGCTTCGAGCAGCGCTGTGCTCAATCGTCAAATCAATGGAGGCTTGTCATCAAGCTTGAAGTCGAATGTTTCTTATATTGAGCTTCAGGCAAGAGTACGCCAATGTGCCCCAAAATCCCACATTGCTTGCTGACACAGATACTTACCTAACTGTATGTTATATCTACAATTGGGATGTTGCCTAAGTTTGAATCTGGCGCTATTTTTCACAAATTCGGTAAACATACGCTACTGTTACCCATAAAAACAGTTCCAACTTAAAATATATGGAATATTGTTGAAGTTTTAATGTTCAGAAAATTTAAAAATGATCATTTTTTTCCCAAAAATTATCAGATTTTTTTATGACATTAGATTGCTGATATCAATTAAAACAACTATTATTATGACAACTATAAAAAAACCAACATATTTCATAGTTATTATTAATTTTGTCAGTATGCCTATACATTTCTTAGTAGCTTAGGAACATGTGACGTCACCGTAGATTTTCTATGGAGCGTTTTCCAAGGACTGTCGGTCGGAACTATTGATCTTAGACACACTATTTCTTTTGCAATATTTCTTTATGAGTTATATACTTCTTATTTGTGAAATAAAAAAAAAGTTGTCAACTATCCTATTATGTATTATGCATACTTCATTCTTATTTCTGTAACCACGTTTATTCTTGCGCACCATCATCAATCAACATGACAAAAATCTAGACGAGTTTATTTATGAAAAGACTAATGTAGATACAATATTCCCTTACTATGTTGAATAGTACACTCGACAGTACATCAAGCGTCACAGTTTAGATTTCAGAGTGCAACTGTTACACTAGATGTGATGTCGTCTGTACAGTGTTTTCTATTTAATAAAATGTTAAAAATAAAATTAAAAATATGTAAGTGATAATAAGTTAGCTAAGGTAATTGGTAAGGTAATTGGGTAACATTGAGGAAGAGCGAAGTCTCCTAGTACAAGTATAATTTTTACTTAAAAGCAGGTCTCAGCCACTATAATAGTCTTGTAATACCATTGTTAAAGAATATTTTTTTTAAAAGTACCACACTCATAATGTTTTAACTTCACCTGAGGATATTAATAGTAATATTGGAAATACGAAAGTAACCTTTTCGCGCTTTAACCGATTTAGATGAAATTTAGTATGGAGATAGACAGGGTGGCCACTAGTGGTTAAATAACTATCTTAACATTTCAAGAGTTTTATATAAGCGTGTTACAGTCATCACTAACCTATTATTTATACGTCCCACTGCTGGGCTTAGACCATCCTTTATTGGAGAAACACGCGAGGAGCTTGGGCCATAAAACCACTACGCTGGCCCAATGAAGACTGGTCGGAAGCGATGGCAATAACAACTGGGACCATTGATTTACCGTGCCGGTAGGAGGAGGTCAAGACTACAAATTTCGATCGACCCATCTCGGGGTCGACCTTAGCGAAAGTTGCTTAGTTTCCATAATAGTGACCAGCGCGCTTAAGCCATTATGCTACCGAGCTCCTCCAAGAAAATATGATTCGGCGATTCCCATTGATAAATTTAAGGTAAAAAAACACCCATATCCGTGGTACTTCCTAACCCGTCGTCGTCCGGATGTTTACCGCGGACACGTGGTACGGGCCAAAAATATCCCGCTTATAATGACACGGACGTCGCCAGAGAAAACCCGCTCGGTTTGACTATAATTGAGATAAGTATCTTGAGTTATATCTTCGAGATAAAAAATGTAGATTTGTTTTGTGTCTCATTTTGTTAAAAGTAAAAAAAATAAGAATTTGAAGTCTTTTTATACAAAAAGAGAGGCTTAGTAAAAAAATAATGGTATATTGACCGAAAAGTCCATATGAAAGAGCGAGAGAGAGACAGCTGGTGCAGCTGAGACCCTGTTCTAGCCCCTTCCACCTTGCTAGCTTAAAATTTGCTTTTTCACGCCGCTTTTGAAAGAACCCATGTTATAGGAAGGAGGGAAAGAGGGTCAAGAATTTCAAGTTCAGGAAGTTAGATAAATAAATGAGGTACTATATTTCTTGTGAGTGATGTTGAGGTGGAGTCAATAATAATCTTTATTTTTCAAATTGGTTACATAATGATTTGAACTGGGACTGGAGCCAGCTGTTAAGCTTGCTTGCTTGTAACGAAACATTCGGGATATCGTAAAAAACCATACAATAGGTATTTCAACCAGATAGACCATAGTAGTGGATCACGCTGACGATCACGTATCTAGATTTGACCTTAAAAAAATAGTACATGAAATTGAAAAACAAAATGTTACCTTTCGAAAAATCGAAAAAAACTATCGTTTAAACATCAAAAAGGCAAAATTTATTAAATTCAAGTACCACCATGAATCAGAATTTACATAAATGTAGGTATTTTTAGGAGCTGGTATTTGGCAAAAAAAAAAATCTGAAAATATTTATTGATTAGTAAGTACTTATTTGTCAATTTTAGAACTTATGGCGTTTTGAAGAAGGTGTCAGTTATTTTAGTCCATTTATTTTTAAATTCGGGTTTTACACAATAATAGTCTTACTTTAATCCTTGACATAAAGTTTCATTCCAACAATGGAATTTCAAGAATGTTTGGTCAAATCTTAGAATGCAATCTCGTCTATAACCGACATCGCAGTAGTATTTCTGTATTAGAATCTCGCGGGGACATTTTGGAATCGGTCCAGTCGTGTGCGCAACTCGCGAACGCGCTAACGCCGTAGATCTAGCTACGACGATCGAGGATGGTGCATTTTTGTATCGTCGGCAAAACAGTTGAAATTCGAAAAATAAAATTTGCTTTTTGGCCACATTTTAGCGTAAAGCATTCAAAGTGTTCATGACAGTTTCACGTACCGTTCACAAAAAGTGTGTTAAATTTATTTTTGTGTACCTAGTAGGTTTAGATCTAGCATGATGTGTTGTTATAGTAAAATGTGTGCAGTGTTTAATATTTATAGGAACTTATAGCGTTTTCTTTATAGTTGAATTATAAATAAACACTGTGAGATGTGAAAAAGAGATCAAAACCCACCGCCATGAGTCACTGTGTACAGTCGACAGAAAACAAACAGTTAAACCGTAACTATTTTGAGAACGTGCAACCATAAAACGAGCGAACAGAAGCTCATAAACAAGATGGCTGCCAGCCGGCACGCGACTTCGTTTATAAATCACAACATGTTTATTTGTGTTGTTGTCTCGCTCTTGATGCCGATGGCGAACGAAGGCGCGCCGGGGATGTACGGAGACTCCCGAGGGTTCCCGAACGATGACGGAAAGAGGTTGACAAGAGAGTATCATTTGAGGCAAGGGGCTTTAAGAGGGATGATTGTGAAGCCAACTCGTCATTATGATTTGCAGCCTATTGAGATGTTTCTTGGGATACCTTATGCTGCAGCACCGATTGGGAGCTTAAGGTTTATGCCTCCGGGTAAGCACCAATTATTGTTAATTTATTAAATCTTGCAAATTTTTGGACCTGATGCCTTACTTTTAAATGTTTCTCCTATGCAGAAAGGCTGTCTAGCAGCGAGACCTATATTTGGCGGTAATGGTGTTTCAGTTAAGACAATGGCATAATATTTTTATTAGGTATTGTCATTATATAAAAAATATCTGAATATTTAAGCACAATCATCCACTCTATTGACAAGTTACACAGGTTGTCTTGGATGGTAGAGAGTAACTTTTTACTCAGAAAATGGTTAATTAGCAACGTCCATCCGTTTAGGACCTAAGATACCACAGACACACACATATCCACGCAGACACGTCAAACTTATAACATTCCTTTTTTTGCGAAGAGGGCCTAAAATAGAGTTTCGATGCCTTTATAAATATATTCAACGAAGTTACCCAGTCACAAGTTCAGCTGCCGAATGCGTCGTTCGCTTTTGTCTACCCTCAATTTAAAATATTTGAAGTCAATACACACATTCGACACCAAATGGGGTTTTAACTGTCGTAATAATTATGCTCCCGGGAGTCTTTAAGTTCTTCTTGCTTTTGCTATGATTCGATGAAATAGGAAAATAATGAAAGCTTAAAAATCTTTATAACTAATAAAAAAAAAGTAAACAAAAACTAATAAAAAAAATATGCACATTTCTTCATCACACACAAAAAAGGTAACATTTAAACCGACAATTGCATAAGTTTAACATAACTTTTTGTTATAAATCATTTTTTTGTTTTTTTGAAAATAACTATATTCCTGTAATGGGAGGACTTCTGGTGAGATCCGTTATAGTTTTTGTAATTTATAGGCAAAAAACGGGAACGATATTAACATACAGATGAAATGAAAACTTTAACAAGGCGATCCTAGAACTCTAATGGAATTCTGAAAGACCGTTTCATATTGCCTGGATTGTATTATAAAAAAACGAAGACAAGATAATGTAATTGCGTTTTGGTAACTAAAAAGTGTTGCCAATTTAATATAGTAAAAAATAATTTATATAAATAAAATTCAACGTTTGTATTTTGTGTCCCTTATGCCAGTAAAATCATTGAGCAGATATTGTAGATCCCTAAAGTTCCTGGATTACAAAAACTTTTTTTCAACCAACAGTTTCCTCCTTACGCCCAAAACATGGTGAGTGCATTATAAAACTATGATGTATTCCAAAAGTTATCATATCGTAAGACCTGATTTAAAATGATGCCCGCGAGTAAAGCTCCATTTGCTATATCTTACGGCAATCGTCTATTAGAGCGTCTATGAGCTACGGTAACCTCTTACCATCAGGCGAACCGTGCGTTTGCTTAGCACCTTTGTAAATATTTTCTTTTTTTATACAAAGCACGACATATGACTTAACACCACCTGGTGTGAAGCGGCAAGAAGAGTCCATATGCAAAGACAGCTAGTGCAGTTAAGACACTGCTTTAGCCGCCTCCACCTTGCCGGTCCAAAAGTTAAGTTAAAAACCTACCCATGTTATTTATAGTTTATTTATGAATACCTACGTCACAAAAAGTGATTCTAGTCGGTTTAAATTACAATTTTACGATAGAATTAAGAATATTCTCATCATGTTTGTCATCACATTACAAATAGCTACAGATATTATCGGTATACAAATATGAAAGAAAAAAAGAAAGAAAGAAAAATTTTTATTGACTTGCACATTACACATTTACAATAAAATAATCACAATAAAAATTACATAAGTGCAACGCCAATAGGCCCCTGTCTCAGCACTTAGCTTCTGCGACATTCGCAGAATGCCGCAGAAGCGCTGATATTATGACAGGGCCCAGCCGATGACGCGAAGTAATATAAAAAAAAATACATAAAACAAAATATCACGCAAAATATCACGCACACAAAATATCACGCTCTATATAAACATAACAGACTGCTTGTTTATACGCACGTTTAATTCATTGCAGATCACATCAATAATAAGAATAATCTTTACAACTAAGCCGCTAACTTTTAAGTTAACGCGCTTGAAGAAATTTTTACTTTACTTTTTACTGCTTACTCAAAGATGTTTTTCCTTAAATGAGAAAAAAAAAATAGTTGATTGAACCTTTGTGGTAAGTTTTTCATCTCATGATTAATTTGCTTGACCATAATTTGCTTTATTTAAAATAATTACAAACAAGCTTATATTATACTCTACCTGGATATAATTACGTATATACTCTACAAGAGATATGAATTAAACTCTACATTGAATTATACTCTACAAGAGATATGAATTATACTCTACACTGAATTATACTCTACAAGAGATATGAATGGCTCCCATGTTTCCTGCCTTCTCTAATTACAACAGTGGTTTCTTCATACAACAAGGGCGGCAAACAAACGTACGCGCCTTAATTGAAACATTAGCTAGGTGTAGCCACGATTTATTGCCATAAAGAATGCCAATCATTATGGCATACGGCCTTAAAAATGAATACACGTTAACTCCTCTGTCCCGGTTGTCACTGCAACCTCTTTAACCCAACAATCCACATCGCGTGGCCCTAAACTCTTCATGAGTTTCTTGCATGTAAGAAGGCCTTGCTCAGCATTACCTTCGCGATAGCTTGACATGCGTTGCTTATTAAAAATATAAAAGCGATTGTCCTAAGCTTTTATCTAAATTGAACATGCGTGTTTTATTATGTCATTGCTGTCCTTTTTTTTGTTTTTTTTTTACGGGGAAAAATCCGATTACAGACCTACCCGCCGCTGGCTAAGCGACGGGCGTGTGTGGGGGTCGTCCAGCACTAGCAGCACTGGAAATACCCACTAAAACTCCCCGGTAACTCCAATGCCCTTCGCGGGGGTAGCCTGGGCTCTGCCAAAGCAATTTCACCAGCCCACCCCCAGGCAACCTGACTTTGTGGCCAGGTTTCGCGCCGATGGAGATTACCCAGAGTCACTTGGGTAATCCCAGACGTGGCGGCTTGTGCAATGCGTGCGTGGGAGCCAACCACGCACGCGGCCGCGCTTAGGGCGCAGGAAGACGGGCAGTCACCGCCCGTCTCCTCACACCCACCCGTCTACGCGGGATAGGGGCGGCTAGAGCATCCTCCTCCCGCTCCCTTTCCGCTGCCACCTTCTGCGTGAGCACAGTCTCGCAGAAGGTGGCGACAGCCTCCCATACCCTCTCGCTACCAACCATGGCTCTTACCATGGTTGGTAGCGAGAGGTGACCGCCGCCGAGCGCCACACGAAGTTCGTGGCGCTCGTGTTGCCAAGCCGGGCACTCCACAAGGGTGTGCTCGGCTGTGTCGTCGGGGGAGTCGCAGTGATGACACCGCGGAGTCTCCTCCCGACGGGCAATACGGTACAGGTAGTGACCGAAGCATCCATGTCCGGTCAGTACCTGCACCATGCGGAAGTGGTTCATTCTCACGTGTTATGCGTTATGGAAATTGCTACTTACTTCGATTCTGTACTAAATCCTAAACTGTCAGCATTTTTAATAACAATCCATTGATCTTTTCTGTAATAGTTTACGTGCCACAAAAAAAAGTTATTATGAATTCTTTCCTTCCGTAAATTAAATCCTTGAATCCTAAATACAATAACATAATATAATATTCATACACTCACACCTATTATCTAGCCCAAAATAAGCATCATTAAGAGCTTGTGTATTGTTGTGTATGGATACTAAATAACGGAGAAATAATGATAATAATATGTATATAGATATTAGAAATATACTAAATAAACATACAAACATCCATGAATCGCAAACAAATGCTCGTACTCATCATACAAACATTTGCTCCTACCGGGATTCGATCCTGGGACCTCTTGACCAAGTAGCCTGTATAGCTGGGGTACAGACCACTCGGCCAGCCGGTCGTCAACAATGACATAGTCTAGTGTATTTAAGTATAGTTTTATCAAAGTAAATCACTAGTATTATGTAAGGAACTTACTACAATTTTACATCATTGTTATCTGTGGAGGTTTGTTACTGGCTCTTCGGAAAATTATTTACAAATTTATTTAATAAATAATTTAAAATAAATTTAACTTTCTTTGTTTCAGTGAGCGCCCCACCCTGGCCTGGCGTCAAAATGGCGACCCACTTCGGGCCAGTATGCCCTCAATCCCTCCCTGCTATAAAGAAAGGGGATCCCCCAACGTTGGAGCGACAGCACTACATGTCGAAGCTGAAGACGTTCCTCAAGAACGAGTCGGAGGACTGCTTGTATTTGAACATCTACGTTCCATATAGAGGTTAGAGCTATACAAAACAAAAAGAAGGAGGCTATGATTCGATAATATTTTTTGTGTTGAAAATATACTACTTGGCTAGTCCCAATTATTATAATATCATTGGCTAGTCCCATGTGAATTCCGCCTGGAACTGATGATAATAATCGGAGATAGAGAACGGAACTCCTCAACAATGAATATCATCATCATCAGCCTATATACTTCCCACTGCTGGGCAAAAACCTTCCTACACGGGAGAAACACGGGAGAAACACACGAGGAGCTTGGGTCATAACACCACCACGCTCACCCAATGCGGGTTGGTGGGTTAAAGCGGTTGCAGTAACAACCGGGAACAACGGCTTAACGTCCGCGACAAAGCACGGAGGAGCTCGAGATTATAAATTAATTGATCCTTAGATCAAGTTTTTTGTCTGAACACACGTTGATGTATTTGATTACAATTATATTACATATTTATTGGGTTTAAATAACATAAATAAATTAAATAAAAACTTTCTAAATTTAGTAAATTTATTGATCGGTCTTTGACAAAGACGTTACTATGGCAATCACCTATAGGAGCGTATTAACCGATGTCGGACGAACGTTTTTGATTTAGTTAGTGCGGAAAATACGTTCCCATAGATGATTCCCATAGCAACGTGTTTTTATTAAATGCTGTCTAAAACCGTTCGATACATTTACAAAATTTAGAAAGTTTTTATTTTATTTATTTATGTAACTATCGGATTATAGGAACATACAGAGTAAATACTGTGAATAAGTATTCTATGAATTAGTAATGGTTAATTGTCGTTTAATCTGCCGATTCTTTTTGTATTGGAACGCCAAAGAAGTCACAATAGTTCTAAGACAGTTAATCATACACGTGGATGCGATTAACTTTAAATGAATTATTACCGATAGCAGCTGACCACGCCAAAAAATCAAAGAAATACGCTTTGATCATCGGCGTCTGATCGACCAAACCCGCCAATAATGCGATGTACAGACGACAGAACATCAATTGTAACAGTTGCACTACGAAAGCCACCTCTATTATTAACACAGTAAGGGCGGTCTCAAGGTCAAACTGTTCCGCTTGATGTGCTATCGACGAATTATTTTGAGAGTTTTTGCCCGAAATTTTCTCAGTAAACAAACGCCAATCAATCAAACACCAAAACACGGCAGCCTTAAAACAACACATTCTAAAAATATGCAATCCAGAGTAGGCTTGAAAATTAAGTAGGAAAATAACTCTTAATTACAAGCCATTAAGGTATTCTTGGTTTCCTCTGTACAGAAAATTTTCGCTAAGCCTGCCAAAGGGAAACTATTCACATGCTAAATAAAATCAGTTCCATTTGAATGTACTTTTTGAGATTCGCATAAGGTACAAATCGGCGTGTGTTGACATATTACTTTAATGCGTCATTAATGTATAACACTTTTAACGCAAAATCAGGTCATATTACGATTGAATAAGATCTAGCCAAAGTACATCAAACGTAGCAGTTCGACCTTGAAATCGCCTTCACTCCGTTCGTAATAGAGGCTTTCGTAGTGCTACTGTTCCACTTGATGTGTTGTCTCCTGTACAAAGTTTTACGCTTGATATACTGTTTACTGTATATTAACAATAGCTTCAAACTTTGGAGCGATATTGTTTTTTTTAGTTACACAAAGGAAAATTATAGACAACACTATTAATTCTTAAAGAGAAGATTTTTCTCCTTGTTCTAATCGCCAGCAAAACACTATTAGATTGTGATAGTAATAAAAGCTTCTTCTATCAATCATAATTTTATTTTTTACCAGCTATGAGCCTCGTGGGAAACCCCGTCAAAAACAACGGTCTTCCATAGAATCTCTCACCTGTTTAGCCAGTTGTAAATTGATACATTAGCTAAATGTCAAGTAAAAGAAATTTAAGGAAATCTTTAACGCGTGAAATAGATACCTGCATAAACGATCGGTACCGACATGTGTGAACGCCATTGAACTGGGATCGGAAAAATGGTAAAACTACATTGAGTTGAAGGTGATTAAATTAAGTTCAACTCTAACAGATTTACTTATTACGAAATAAATAAATGTCATTTTACAATGTCTTTCTATTAATGGAGATTCGCTTGAATAATCAGCTCAAAGACCGGCAAATCACCTTGCTAGAACATCGATCATAACATTCCTGCCAAAGTCCAGTTTCTTGGCTCACTTCTCATCGGATCTGACACAAATTTCAGAATTTCGCCTCCGCCAAAAACCCTAACTCATTATTAAGGAATTCGCTATAAAATCAAAGGAGAACATGTCAACTAAAACTGTTATTAGTACCACTAATATCTGGCGCCACGCAACGTGTCTATTTTAAGAACTTCCGTCCTGTATGTGTGTCCAAATTCTCGAGCGGATTATAAATAGAACGGTTTAGTAGAATAGTGGATTTGGAATGCTAACTAATAATGGGTTACACATCTGTTCGGGAAACTGCTAGCACATCATAATAATGTCAGTTCCTTCAAGTGACATTTCATAATCCAAGAAAGTGTACTTCAACATAATAAAATGTTATATGTAAAAGAGATGAACAACTTCGTCAAAAAATAAATTTACAGAACAGAGTCCCACTTTTTAAAAATGTTTTGAAAACAGTATTTTTTTTCATCCACATTCCCTGTTATAAAGAATGTGACTCAAGCCATTTTCATTTACTAAGTATAACTGAAATTTTAGTGTAAAAAGCACAGAAACCCGTATGGCATGACAAGAAACCCGTATGGCATGACAATCTTGTTATGTTAACGATAGAATCTATCTTGCATATCAATTGGCAGTAGCTTTGTAGATTATAGAAGCAAATCAACGTTCAAAGTGTACAGTGAGTTTTTAGCTTGCAACTAATATACTAAATGTCTTAGAAAACGATACTATACAAGATGAATATCACATTATTTAGAATAAAGTACACGAAGTGGCTTATCTTTTTGAAATCTAAATGGAGTGCGATAATACCCTCATTTTATGAAATTGGCATTAGACACATGTTTATGCTAAACTTGTTTGGAATCTGTGGCAGTGGGTAACATTTGTTCGACACAGTTATCGTTTCATAGAGTATACGTTGGGAATTTGCCAGGTCCTTGTTTTGATCGATATTTGTACTCGTTATCGATTAGGATTAAGGAAATCAAATCAGTTTTGCCAATATCACAATAATAATTACTCGTCGTCTTGCAAGGGCGCGTTTGCGTAGGTACCAACTCTATTGCTATATTGAAAATGGAACAATTTGTTGTGTAACTATGCGAAGGGAAAGTAGCCAGTATACTAACAGAAATTGGTGGCGTCTATTTCTATAGAATCTCGAAGGATTTGCAAAACCGATTGATTCCTTTGATACATCAGATGATTATAGGCAATAGATAACAATTGCCACCAGGTAGATACCATTTGCTTTATTTATTAGCATAGCGACATATTTTAAGCTACCGATTTCATTACATTTGATGCACATGATGAAAATATCAAGCAAAACTCAACTTTAAGAAATAGATGCAAAATGTCTCTTATGATGCATTTGTCACGACCCTCCTTGCAGTCTAGTGTATAAGCTCTTTTTGGTTTTGCATTCTAAATTCTAGTGACTTTATCAGTCTTTAATGTTGTACTGTTCTAATAGTTTTCGTCTTTGATTACATCGTTGTTTCATATGTTTTCGTTGGTTATTCCTTTACACATTCCACTTCGCAAATTCATTGCTACAAATTTCCAAAGTCTGTAGAGTGTTTACACTTATACCATGAACATTGTGGACACTCAGAAAAAGTGCATCACTCTGGAAAATTTTAAATAGAAACTTTTAAACACCGCTTACTTATTCACTGTGACCGAAGCCACTCTATCGTCCAGCAACGTGTACAAGACGGCTCATACTAAAATCAAGTGCAATTTTCAAGCAATTTCCCAAAACAAAGCAGTTCAGGAACAAAGAAAGACTGAGGTAAACAATGGTAACGGACGGCCAGTGCAAGGGTTACGGAAGCTTTTGTTCTATCTAGGGTTCCGTAGAGAGAAATCGTTTGAAATGCAAACACCATTGAGCAGGTAGATGGAACTTTCGCGAACTATAAAGCGATTACACTTCGAAATCGTAAGTACTATAGTTTTATGAATTTCATATGGGTTTCGATCAGAGATCCCTGATTTTGACTTTTTACAAGAGGCATTATCCATTCCCAAATACACATGAAAACGTAAGCGATGCTCAGCACCTCTGTTACGTAGAATTCGAAACCATTAATGTATTTCATTCACCGTCGCCGCGGCAGCGTTTGTCGGAAAATGTGTGTCCAGATGGTCTGATGAGATTTCGATATCCGATTTCGATATCTAAGTCAACTTTATTCTATCACACATATCAGCATTACCAGTAGCCGCTATATGACCTACTGCTGGGCACGAAGCTTCTTGTATGGGAGAAACAGATGAGGACTGTTGTGCCATAGCTGCATCCCGCTGGCCTGATACATAACGTGCATTTCTAATCACGTAAAGTTCGGGATCAATAATTTTGTTTGATCCAGCCAAGGAACTTTATTTATTGTGTTTTTGTAATGGCACAAATCAGTTGCCTGTTACAGTTGTCAAGCATTTTCATCTTCTGGAATCAGCTAAGAGAGACTGCGTTACGAGGCACGTTCAAGTAAATGAATACATTTGCGATGTTTTCCATCGGATCTAGATTATGATAAAGATATATTTTTAAATAAATATTTTACTAGCGCAGTGCCGTTGGGGTATTCGCGTGATAGTCAACTAGTGGTTACTCGCGGCTCCGGATTCGTGCCAAAAGTTAGCCTACGTCCTTTCTCAGAATGAAATCTGTATCCATGCCAAAGTTTTGCAGCATAGGGGTGAAAACGTAATAGACAGACAGTCACACAGAGCTACTTTCACAATTACAGATTCTTATGCTATTGAATTTTAAGTTTTTGTTAAATTTCAGGGATACCAATTATGATTTAAAATATTTTTTGATTTGGAACCCCTTATATGACTTTAGCTCTCACTCTTGCCAAGTTAAGCTTTTATTGTCTTATTCTTAATTACCTACCTAACGAAATGTGAAGAAGTTTTTAACTGACTTCGAATGAAAGGGCTCTCGGCATAGGGCTTTATTCACAGTTAGTTGAATAGAACTATTTTTAAAGACTTCAACTTTACATTTTATTTTCTAATAGTTAAACCTGAATTGTTTAGTTTCTTTAGTCTTCAAGCTGCTAAGCTGATTATCTCAAATCAAAAGGGGTTCTATTAGTTTCTGCTAACTTAGAAGAAAATTATCAAATTTTTAATATTGTTAAGATATATCAACCTAAAGATAAGGAACTGGCATCCATTTCGAGCAATTTTTGTGACCCTTTAACAACTTGTAAGCTATTTAATCTACATACATGAAATTTGGCACATTTATGAAAAGCCCATAGCTTACAAAGAATTTGAAATTTCATTTGTTTAGCTCAAACTGTTATTGATACATTAACGTTTTTAAAGTTATACTTTCTTATTATAATTTTTATTTTCTGGAATGATAACATTCCAGAAAATAAAAATTCAGCAATATAATTATGGAAAATAGTATCAACAATAAAATACAGCGTGAACGTAGGAAAAAAAGTAATTTTAATAATAGCAATTGAATATAAAATATTGACAATTGAATATAAGAATTTGATATTTTTGATTTGTTAGTAAAAAATAGCCTAAAATTTTAGTATCAACATATCAAAAATATCCACTAATTTGTTTTAGTCTAGTACAAACAGGAAGTAGGTACACTTGCAAATATAATACTTATATGTAAATATAAATCTTGAACTTGAATCTGTCTTCACTCGAGATATAATGATATAGAATTCAATACTTTTGTCGGTGAAGTCGAGAACGACTCATTATTCAATATTGAACTTGGTTCTTATTTCACATTTAAGTTTTTGATGTGGTCTACGATCTACATAAGTAAACCAATCGAAATCATGGATTTCAATAAAATGTCTGTAGAGCTATAGAACCGAGAATTCCCACAAATCTTGGTTAGTTTCCAGCCTGCTCTTTTACTTTTATTTCTTTTACAAAGGTTTTAATTAGAACTGACTATGACTGGCCTTAGTAAAATGCAAATTGCAAGCAAAACCAACGATCTAACGTGTGAATTCTGAACAAAGCGGACGGCTATTATACCGTCAAAGGGTAGCTAGAATTCGAGACACTTCCTTTGATTCCATGCTTGTTTCTGGCGTTTCTAACTTTGAAGCTCAATTACATAACTGAATTACATGTTTGAAACATACCATAAAGTTCCTTTTAAGAGTCCAGAGAGGAGAAAAGATTTATATTGTTTCTTCACCGCTTTCTATCCTTCGTCGTTACGTCTTCTGGATCACTAGAGGGTGCTGTCCTCAACGATTAGTGATATGAAACGTTGCTATTATTGTTTGTTACATTATTTTATAATAGTTATTATTATTTTGTCACATGAGTCATATAAACATTCCCTAGCTGAGTAAAAGCAGCAATCAGAAAGACAGCGATTCAAGCAATTTTTAAAAATAATTTTGTCAGATGGAAGCTTTCTCATATCTCCTGGTAGCTTGTTAAATAATTTAATAGCCACATTACCGGATTTAACTCGTGTTTAATTTGATGTTACATTATTGTTATTATTATATACCTACATATCAAGCTAAATCTTATTGCATACATGGAGTCATAACCCATAAAAATCACAACACATTATAATTATCTATTACGGGACCATAATTATGACATTTAAAAACCCATTCTGTCCGGAATAAGTAACTGGACGGGTGAAATTATTACTATCTAATCGGTATAAAATATTGCGATCAATGTCATCAAATAATAATATTTCTAAAACTTTTTGAGGAACTCTATGGCGTGGTCGTTTGTGGGCTCTGGCTTTGATTACGAAAACAAAGCAACTTTCGCCATGGTCGATTCTGGGGTGGGCAATCAAAATTTGTTATCCTGTGCTCCTCCGTGCTTCAGAAGACACGTTAAGCCGTTGGTCCCGGTTGTTACTGCAACCGCTTTAACTGACCAACCCGCATTGGCCAGCTTGGTGGTGGGTGTTTATTGCCCAAACTCCTCATGTGTTTCCCATGTAAGAAGTCCTGTGCCCATTAGGAGGACGTGTATGTAATAAGCGTGTGATGATTATAACGTTTTGTATTATTTCTCCATAGAACCGAAGTATGTCTGTCTCCGAAGTATCAGTATCAGTGTGTCTTAAATCCGTCGGTCAATTTGTCTGAACGTCAAGTGGGGATGAATTTCTTTCTCGTCTGTTCCATGGGTCATGGCTGTTCAAATATTTTTTTTTGGATTCAGTGATAAAACTTTAATTATTCCGTGGAAAAATTCGTCTGTTTTAACTACCTTTTATACCCCACCATTAACTTAATGTTAAACAAATCTACCTATCGAGTCTTGTTGTGGGTATACTTCACAAAGCTAAGTAAAATGTTAAAAATTTCTGTTACCTATATTTTATTGTAATGTTATTAAGTACCAGTAATATATTTAATACATGGTTTAATTAATTATGTAAAATCCACAGTGTTAAATTAGATAATTAGTGCACTTGAAACAAGTTTCATGAATCCATTTAATATTAAACAATAATTATATATTTTTAATGCAAATAGTAAAATGTTTATAGCTCCATCTAGTAGCAAGAGCTGATACCTCAGGACAATTTATAAAAAGGCGAGGGGCTAAAGGAACGCCTGTATTTCAGTTCCAGTAAAAGCGCAAAATATTTCCCGTGCTCTGAAATACGGCTTGGTGGTTCCATAACTTTGCGATAGATGTCGCTACTTGTATGTAAAATCCAACTAAAACCTTTATTGTTTTTGAAAAGATTCTTGAACTTAATAAATTATTGCTAGTTTAAAGTATCAGTGAATTATAATTTTTTATGTTGTAATCAATAAATGATTTTATTTTATTTTTTCAATAAATCTATTTAACTTTTTGTATTATCGAAGTTGTTAGATAACAGATAACATCTGTCAGTCAATTGTTGAATAAATATTTTTTTACTATTGTTTGGCTGTTTATTTCCGAAGCAGAATAAATGATTATGATTATGATTACACAGATCCGTATGACATCACGCTATTAAATTCTTTACTCCATTAGCTTATCAAACAGAAAAAGAAATATCAAAATCAATTCAGATTTGACGGAGATATCGCTTGATATATGCACATAAAAACAAAATCGGATTGAGAACCTCCACCTTTTTTAAAAAGGCTTAAAAAGGTTTATGACAAAGTTCCCTTTTTGAAATTCATATTTAAGCCTCACGGTTTGTATTTCTGTTTTCATAACGTTTGACGTCATTCCAAAATCGATTTGAATTAATTATCTCCAGCAATTGTCTATTTGGGGCTTACTGTAAGCTTTTGTAAAGCTGATCTTTATTTATTTGAGAAAATCTTGTCGAAGGAATCACAAAAAATGATCTTAATTAATTGATACGCAACCTTTTCATGGTGACAATAGAGTTGAAAGTTATTTGCGAGATGTGTTTTTGGAGCCTTGCGCTAATCGTGAAGCGTTAGGTACTATTAGATAGAACGAATCAATCTTGCTTTAAACAGGATTTCATACTGTTAATTTATTTTGCTTTGGAATGTAACGAGGGAACGATTTTCGCAATCAATACGCTTTTATTTTTTTTCTTTGCATAGAATAGTTACTTACCCCTAATCAAAATCACAATAAAAAATATTAAATTCCAAGCATAGGCCATAATAAGGGAGCTCGGTGGCGTAGTGGTTTGAGCGCTCTGGTTTCGATTACGAAAACAAAGCAACTTTCGCCATGGTCGATCCCGAGATGGGTCAATTAAAGTTTGTTATCTCGCGCTCCTCCGTGCTTCGGAAGGCACGTTAATCCGTTGGTCCCGGTTGCTGCAACTGCTTTAGCTCACCAACCCGCACTGGGCCAGCGTGGTGGTGTTATGGCCCGATCTCCTCATGTGTTTCTCCCATGTAGGAAGGACTGTGCCCAGCAGTGGGACGTATATAGGCTGGTAATGATAGGCCATAATTGGCGTTTTTGAAGAAAAACAAATACGTAGTTAAAATAATAAACACAATACACCAAAAGAGGTATTGTTGTCGCTAGAAAGCGATCTCTACCTGACAACAGTGAGGTAGGGACTGGGTGCGAAAAAGTAGATAAAAGTATAATTAATTCTGTACTACATTCAATCAAAATGTGTCTGTATATAACTTATTTCTATCTGTTTATCGAGTACATAATAAGTATATTAATAGCGTATTAGTAGTTGTAATTTTATTTTCACTTACAAATAGCATATAATATAATATAACTATGTAATAGCTTACTGTAATTATATTTTATATATTATAGCGGTTCCCTAGAGCGCTTAGTAGTAAAGTATAAGTAGAGCTTAATAATTATTGTAATATGTTAGATAGTCTTAATTGGCCTACAAAAATGTACCTACATCAAATTGTAAATATGATTTATTTGAGCTGTGCACTGTCCCTAACTATAAATAAATAAAATGGGCAATGCTTAATGTCTCAGGCACGGGTTACAAAATTATTAATTATTTGTTCCTTGTTATCACGTTTCCACCAGATTCAGATTGTTGGACTCATATTTTTTAAGGCCCCTATTGTATAGAGTTCATAACTACCGCTTCGTGAGCAAGGATAACCTCTTTCTGATAACCTATCTACCTTCCTACCTTCATGATAACCTATGGCACTCTGGATCTTGGTCTTGCTGCTGATGAGGATCGTGGATTGATATTTGTACGGTCAATCACAGAAGTAACTGAACACTTAGTACCATGTCACAATGACTCTAGCGTCAATATAGTACGGTAGCAACTATAAAGTACGTGCACAAGATCGGTGTGACATGGTACTAAAGTGGTCAGCTACTTCTGTGGTCGACTGTACATGTTTTACACATACCTACTTGCTTTATTTATGCTTTATTTAAAGGAAATAATCATCTTACTAATATTTATTTTCAGATCAAAAATCCAAGAAGTTTCCAGTCCTGGTGTTCGTACACGGAGACTCCTTCGAATGGAGTTCTGGCAACCCATATGATGGAAGGATCCTCGCGTCTTACGGGAACATCATGGTCATCACTGTCAACTTTAGATTGGGGATATTAGGTGACTATCAGCCTAGATATTTTTAAGTAAGGTTATCGCAAAGCGTGGGGCTGTTTTTCCAGCAGAGATGTGCAAGGAAGGATCGGTTCGAGGGAAACTGTGAAACTTGCGATCAGCAAGGATGCGAAAAATTACCAAAAAATATTATTGTCTTCATACATTAGGATCATCAATTAAATACTTATTATCTGTTAGGTAAAACTCAGCAAAAACACCGAAATGTTCACTTTCATCGAAACCAGTATATTTTCTATTGAATAACGATGTCGTATTGAGAATGAAAATCTTATTACAACTAAGCTGACAGTAATAGGAAGTTAGACAAAATCCCAATTCAATTTAGGAGGACTCTTTAAAATTTTGTGAAAGCTAAGAAACTGCTCGGGATGATTCCTCAAAGGCATTGAACCCTTTCAAAAACGAATATGGATGAAAAAGTTGAATAGCCTAGTAAGTAACGTTTCATAGAAAGCCATTAGTAAAAAACGAGGGTTGTTATTTATCTGGCCTTTGGGGACATTTGAGACTTAAAATATAATATCTTAACGCAGATTTTCTTTTTATCTGTAGATACATTGGATTATTTATCCAATGTAAAAGAAAATTTGAATAGATTTTTCTTTTCCCTCCAAGGAAATTTCTACGGTTAAATTAGTAAATAAAAGCCGGCGGTAAAATTAGAAAATGGATTACAAACCGTATAACAAAAATTTGTGAGCTGTGTTATCTTAAAGTATCAAAGCTTAATCTACTCAGCAGATTATTCCTTCTACAGTCTTCGGAACTTGTGTTAGCGGGGTTTATTGGTGCTAATGGCGCAAAATTGGCAACAGCATGTCCTATTCTTTCAAGGGCTTGCAGAACCTCTTTCTTATCACTACCAGGTCAACAGTTCATGAAGACCTCTACTTCTTCTTCTTTATTTAGTGGCCTCTCGTTATTACGAATTTTGCCAATGTCAAGTAAAATTAATGTGCAAATAACTTGCGGCAACGTTGTACGAAAATTGTGTAAATTGGGCAGGACGAATTTGTTTTCCGAAGAAAATGTGAACGGCGTCGGCCCGATAAAACAAAATGGATGCTGTCAGATGGCTGTGGATGCGCACAACCTGTCGATTTCACAGTCAGCCGACAACAACCTGAACACCTATAAATCTGGGCTGAATTTTCAACGCCTACGACAGTCAAAATTTGACATTCAGTGCTTAATCATCACTGCTCTAGTCAAGGACTTGACCACAGCGAGATTACTATACAAGGGATAAATGACAACGGAGATGTTTCTTTTCGGCTATAAACACGTACAGTAAATTAAAAATGATAAATACTGATCAAAACGACTACAAAGCCATACATAATCTCTATAATCTGTGGCTATGTTTTTAAAACGTCCGGAAAAAAAGTTAGTTTTTCGTCTAGGAATATGGAATTAGGGACTCAGTAGTCTGATAGACAGATCAATAAAGGTTTTTGCTTTCTTCTGTTGCCGTTATATTGATAATTATAAAATTGTCACTTATCACCAGAAAGTGTAATGTACGGGAAAAGAATAAAGAAATATTGAAAATAATTGAATTAATTTACATTTCCCTAACTTAAAAACCACTGTACGTACTCATAACCGGGACTCCATATATACCTGTAACCCAAGCACGAACATTTTTAAATTTCGAATCGTTATCGTATCGTTCACGCGCGCTTATAATTACAAACAAAAGCTAACCATAACTACTCGATTAAAAGTGTTCGTGCTAGGGGTACTGAAACATCTCCTTTTGATTGTAACCCTATTTAGAATTAAATGGGTCCAGGCTTTACATCTGTTTGATAATCATCGCTGTTCTAGTAAAGGACTTGATCACAGTGACATTGCTATAGCAGTAATGGATGACAAATCGTAGTTGTGATCGTATTTAGAATAAGTCCAGTGCCCCTAGCACGAACATTTTTAAATTTCGAAATTCGAAATTTTAAAATTTTCGAGCTAGGGGTACAGGTCTTACTTATCTTAACATTTTCAAATCCCGAGACTGGGTTAATAAAACTTTTTGCCGCAGGATTCATCAAACCTAGTCTGACAGAACATGTATATGGCAACAATGGGTTGCTGGACCAGCTCGCAGCGCTGCAGTGGATAAAAGACAATATAGAAGATTTGAACGGTGATCCAAACTCTGTGACGTTGATGGGACATGGAACAGGGGCAGCGTGTGTCAGTTATTTGATGCTTTCCCCCATATCCAACGGTAATTAATTGTACCGGAATTTGAAAAGTACCAGCCAATCTACTCTATGATACCAGCTTCAATTGTAATATATTTTTACAGTGGTGTAGCTAGCATAGTCGCCTTAACTGTCTTCAAATATTTTTATTTGGTCAACATGGGTGACTTGACAAAAAATCATGGTCATTTTGATATGTTTTGTGTGTAACTGTAGTATGTCCTACGGTACGCATTTTTAGGGTTGTCACAATCAGGACATTGTTTTTATTAATTTAATCAGAAAATCGAATTGGTCAGAAAGGTGTCAAACTTTCAGATGTATCTCTTGCCAAGAGACACAACCTTACATTTTATTTCGGACTTTTGGAAAACACTGTATAAAAATAAATATTTTTATTTTAAAGTAAAATAGTTTCAGTTCCTACCATTTGGTACCTACTAAGTAGGTATAAAATTTGTGCCAAATTTTAATGTTAGAAGTAAGCATGTGATAAGTAATACTTGTAGTAGGAGGTTCAGCTCTTCCCGAAATTAACATCTTAATGTAAATACAATGAGTAGGCATCAAATTTCAATTAACTTTTTAAAGTTTTACTACTAAATGTATACAATTCTTATACAAAACTACTGGCAGCCTCATACTGTGAGTGTGTGAGTGTTGTGTCTTGTATATTGTATAAAAAAAGCGTGCGAGAATAGTACCTTAGCTCTTTCTATCTATTTCAGGTCTATTCCATCGAGCCATACTAATGTCAGGATCTGCGTTATCAGACTGGGCGATGACAAAAGATCCAACTCAGTATACGCTTCAAGTAGCTCAAAGCCTGGCCTGCAATCCAAGTTCTAAAGACATGATGACTTGCCTGCAGAGAAAGCCGTAAGTTTGTTTGTTTATTTTTTAGAGTACAATAATAGAAAGTAATCTTATTAAGCTGCGATCCTCTGTAAGATGGAGGTACCGCCTCTTTTTAGTACTGGTTACCTTTCCTATCAAACCTTAACACATAGAGATTCTTCACGCCCTAAAAAGGAAAACATCAGGGCAGCGCAGGGCTGAATGTCTTGGAACTCACTAGAGGAGGCATTTGCCCAGCAGTGGACGTCTTTCGAATCGAAATGATGATGATGATGACAATGAAATAGGAAAACGATCCTACCCAGACGTACATAATGACTACAAATATACATATAAGTGGTTTAATTAAAATAATAATCAATAAATAGCAGCTTATTTCACAAATTAAATAACTCCAGCTAATAAGGCTCCTTGATGCTTACAGAGATTAAGCACGGTAAACCCTATAATAATTACAAAATTCCAATGAATATTAATATAATAATTAAACTGTATTCTTCAATTTTACTTTAACATTATTATGAATGTTTGAAAATATATTTACTTATAAAAATATCTAAATTAGAATTGACACCTGGATATTATGACAATTGAGCATTCTATCAATTGGATGTTTTGATAACTAGTCAATTATGACAATTTGACTGTTTAACAATTTGTTGTTTTGAGAACTGGGCATTTTAACAATTGGGCATTATTTTCTTGTCATTTTGACACACTGGACATTTTAACACGAGGCCCAACATACCCCGGAGTCTATAAATTTCACGTCCCGAGGCGGGGATCGATCCCTCGATCCTTCACAATTCGGCTCTAACCTATCTGAGCTACCCAGGACCTGGGACAGCACTGTGAAATTCTTGTAGTCTAGTTTATCTCTATTTGCGTTATAAACCAACGTCCACTCTACAATGCACACAGTATTAACTCGTTTCGGATGTTGAAATAGAGTATTTAGGCATTGTTGGGAGGACGTTAGCTAATAAAGCAAATACAGATAGACTAGAAGAATTTAAACAGGGTTTTCCAAAGGCCTGGGTAGCTCAGATGGTTAGAGCAGTCGCTCGGATTGTGAAGGGTCGCGAGTTCGATTCCCGCCTCAGGACGTGGCAGGATATTTTTATAAGTAAATATTAAAACTGATAACAAAATTCGATCCTGATTCACTCGTCGCAATTTAATAATTATTTCTAAAATATAAAAATAAAATTCAACTGCTGTTTTTATAATGAAACAAGAAATAAAACAAATATTCATGTTCAATATAAGATCCATTTTCTCATCTTCATTATTATAGCCATAATTAAAAGCCTTCGAAAATATTATAAGCACGCTTATTAAAGTAAGAACGCAAGAAATTTAATTTCAAGGCAGTTATTAAATTCTTTATACTGCTAGCTATTTACAAAATAATTAGTTGTGATTAATAAAGGCGGCGAGAACAAAGTGACAAAATAATTTACCGTTTTTGTGATTGATCAACGTTGAATTTAATTATGACATAATTAATTTAATTTATTTCGTTATAAATTGATTCAATGTTCTTAGACTGGAAGCTTTTCGCGCCTTTAATTTTTTTTAAGATAAAATTAAAATTGTAAAAGTTACTCTGTGTGTTTGTCGTTCTGTCTGATACGTTTTTACAAGCCGTAGTAGAAGCTATTTATATGATTTTTGGAAAAATTAACTGAGTAGTAAGAAAATATATTTATTCAATTAGGCCCCCCAAGAAGCACTTTCGAATTGTTAACAAAAAAAACCCTTATGTCTATCGCATAAAAAAAATATTAACTAACTAACAATTTCATAATGTTTGTCTCTCTGTCTTATCTGGATCTACGTAAGCTAGCAATGTTATAATGTCAGTCTGTCGATCGGTCTGTCTGTCGGTTCGTCTGTCCGTCAGTCAGTTTGTCTGTCTGTCTGTCAGTCTGTCTGTCTGTCTGTCTGTCAGTCTGTCTGAATTTACACCGGTTCCAAAAGTTGAACTACCGAGAAGATTCCGGCAACAAACTCGTATAGTCACTCTTTTCAATTATTAAGTTACAATGTTTAATTACACAGTAATAGTATTTAGCAGTGCAGTGTCGCACAGAATATAAAAAAAGGTATATTAACGTACCAATAAGTACCTAATGACAAGAATATTTACTTAGTAATTAAAATGTAATAAAACTAGAAAAATTTCACGTCCTGAGGCAGGAATCGAACCAGCGACCTTTCGCAATCCGGGCGACTGCTCTGACCACTGAGCCACCCAGGACTTGGGATAGCCCTGTGAAATTCTTCTAGTCTATCTGTATTTGCGTTTATGAGCTAACGTCCACCCTACAATGTTGAAATATTCTATTTCAACATCCGAAACGAGTATTTTTACAAATACCGACGATTCGGTTAAGTTGGGGCAGTGCTTTTCAAATATTCTTAATTTTTGATTTTAACATTATTATAAATGTTTGAAAAACAATTAACAACAACATTTATAATAATGTTAAAATCAAAAATTAAGAATATAAGAATATTTACTTTATTTAAAGGCTGTCCGACTATGCACCATCACAATATAGGTATTACAATACACAAAGGTCAACAATTAATATACAAAGGCCTAATAAAGCCAAACTTCTTTCATTAATTTTAAACACTTGTCTGACTACGTCATTACAATAATAATTGTATTGTTTTATATATAATATCATATAATGCCACATACCTCAAAAATCCCTCAAAAATGATGCTATTGATGAATATGTAGGTAAATTATTATAAAATGAAGGAAGCTTAGAGATGACCATTTCCACTAGTGGCACCTGTTCACAAGTATGACGCATGTGCCAGCCATCGCTCCGCTCAACCATATTATAGGGAACGGAGCGACCGGCGTATTCGTTCTCGTCACGGAGAGATCCAAAATGTTCAGGAAATAGGGGTGCCTGAATTTGTTTGCCGAAGAAGGTCCAATCAGCATATTGCTATTTCAGTGAAGTATTTTTTAAATTGAGGAGATTTCGTTTTCATGCCATTTAACGCTATGGACAATTTTTAATGATGACATTTTGCTCTGCGAAATAGCTGATCCAAATTGTAAGTGTCAATCATCTTTGGGTGCTGTGGGCTACTTCCAGATTATTATAATCACTAATGTTTTATAATGTTATACAGGGTGGTGCCATCAATACGACAATAAATTGAAACATGGGCTATATTAGTTCATAGAAATGGTTTATCCATTTGATAATTTCTTGACATTTGTAGTAAATAATTTAGCATTGGCTATAGGTATTATTCATTCATTCATTTATTGCATTTCCACAATGAGTTATTAAAGATCTTAAATATAATATTTGTACATCATGGACCCTGTCGGGCACAGCAAATTGGAAGAGAGGAGATTATACCATAGCAAGTATTACTTGCATTTCATGAAATTTAACCTATTACTCTATTTAGTTTATAACAAATAATATCAATTTTTATAGTATTTTTGTTTTATAGTAATTTGTATAGTATTTCATCACTATTAAATTTTATTTAAAAGTAATAATCGTATTTCTTTTATTTTAAAATATTTTATAAACTTAGTTACCCATCAATTACATTTTATTCATTTTAAATTATATACTATAGTAATTTCGCTACATTTTATTTGAATTTAATTTTAACTATATCCATTATTTATATTAAGCATACTAAAGATTATATTGCTTTTGTAATTTATTATTAGTATATTATTGTACAGTACAATATCATTTAGTTTTCAGAATATATCTTAATTTATTTATGAATTTGTCGTTTATGTTGGTATATTTTGAATTGTATTATATTTAGTAATTTAATTTACCAGTAATAATTTTATTTACGTAATTAATTTTAAATTAAATACTTTAAACATATCCTTTATTTTATATTACATTTTATACTATAATAATTATTTTTTATTTAAAACATTTTTAATTTTATACTTTAAATAATTAATCTTCATTTGATCTCAATTACATTTTACATATTCATGATTTTTTTGCTTTTACAATTTGTCGTTAGTATATTCTTGTATAGTATAATAGCATTTAGTTATTAGAAAATCTCTCAATTTATTTATAAAGTTGTCATAAGTTGGTATATTTTTTATTGTATTTGGTAATTTATTGTAAATTTTTACACACATTACGAAAGTGCTGCCTGAGTGTGTTTTTAAATGTGAAGTTGGTAATATTAATTTATTTTTATGTCGTATGGAGTATCTTAACGGTAGGTCTTGTTTTCTGGTGAAAAAGTGAGAATATTTCCGTACAAATTTAGAAATTTCAAAAATATACATGCATGGCAGAGTTAGGATTTTAAGGCTCATAAAATAGGGTTTACAGCTTTCAGTTTGCTTTATATTTACTATTATCCTAATTAACCTCTTTTGTAAGGTGAATAGAGCTGGCGTGTCGGTGCTATTGCCCCATAGGATAATTCCATAATTCATCCATGAAAAGGCATACGCGTAATAGGTGGTCAATGCTGTTTTATCATCTGTAGATTTTTTTATTTCACGGAGTGCATAAGAAAATCTGGATAACTTAGATATTAGGTTTTGTAGATGAGGTTTCCAGTTTATGTGAGTGTCTATGACTAAACCTAGCAACGTGTGTTCGTTCACTAACTCAATTCTTTTACCACGGTGGGTTAAGTTAACATGTAAAGGTTATTACATAGAAATGCCATGAAATTATCAAATTCAACAACAACATTTCTATTGCAACCCATTTCTATCAACTAATAATATAGGCCGTGTTTTTATTTACTGTCTTAATGACGGCACCACCCGGTATGTATATTTCTTATGCTGCCAAGTAAACGATATGCACGTGGGTGGAATCGCGGGCGACCACTGGTAATATTATTAATGTGTACTATGTCTGTATTTCTGTCTGTAACGTTGACACTCCCAAGTCCTACCAAAATCCACGAGAGCGGAGCCGCGAGCTGGCACCAATAAAAAAGTGAATTCTTCTCTTTCATTACAAATCACTTCACAGAAGTAATGCTTGTACATCGCGGACTGAAAAATATTTTGATTTTTCTTGTTATAAGAATTGCATGGCACGTTTTCAATATAATACAAATACACTTTATTGCACACAAAAAAAAAACATAACGAAGCAAACAAGAAGACAAATAATACAAAAGGCGACCTTATTGCTAACAAGCAATTTCTTTCAGGCACCCTTGGGTGAAAGTAATAAATAAAAATGCCTACAGAATGGGAGCAAGAATACAAGGAAAGAGATATGTACATATTAAATACAAATATAATCCGATTTTTTTTTGTTTTGTTTATTTTCTGCTTCGCTTTATTTGATTACAAACATTTAAATAATAGAACCCTTTCGCTGGCTTACGAGAATATGGACGTAACTCAAAATATATAATTGAACTAAGTATGCCAAACGATATTATATTTTTGATATTTTATCGTCAAAAATCGTTAGAAAGAGACAGCGTCGTTATTCATTTGAGACTAAACACCCTAGCGTTAATCACCAATGCAGACTCTATCAGACGTTAATATTGTTGAAATGTTACATATTAGGTGATTACTCGTTATTTTTAGATAAAGGTAAACATCTTTTTATCTATTATTTTCATTTACGCTTGTTTTCTTAAATAAATATGGACAATAGCTTACGAAGAATTCTATACTGACCTTTGCTGTAGGAAATGATTCACCACATAACGTAAATATATGGCTTTAATTAGCTAAAAGAACACAGGATACATTTATATTGAAAGTAATAATATCTGACACAAATGACAACATAAAATATTCATATCTTCTACAGAACCATTGAGGAGCTCTCTAACGAGGTTACACATATCATTCTCCCCGTCCTGTCTTTTCACTTTAAGCAATAATGGCTGAGATAACTTGGTGCGCGTTTTTCTCTACCAGATTTTTGAAGAGACGGAACAGAAGGTTCAACAGTTTGATCAGGAGTAGGTGGAATGTTGCTAACCGGAGCATCGCGTATTTCTTGGTCAGTACTAAACAGGTCCGGTTCATTCTCTTCAATGTTGCCGTCATCATCATTGCTATGCTCATCCACAACTTCGGGTCTCGAGGTTGGAGTTGGTATTTTATCCCTTGGAAGTGGTGCTAATTGCTTGTTCGAAACTGCAGACTCTCGGCCATCTTTATATTTAACGAAAGAGTAATGAGGATTAGTTTGTAGCACCTCAACTTCCTCCACGTAAGCATCGTTCTTACCACTCCGTACGTTCTTCTTCATAAGAACTGGTCCGGGTACAAGCCACGATGGCAAAGATTCGCCATTTGGAGACCTTCTCGGATGACGGAAGAATCGTTCATGGGGAGTTTCATTAATAGTGGTACATAGAAGCGAACGGACTGCATGTAAAGCTACATTCAAATCTTCTTCCCAGTTCTCTATGCTTGCGTTTCTTGATACCAAACTTAGACGTATTGTTTTCCATAGCGTGCCATTTAGGCGCTCCACTTGGCCGTTCCCTTCTGGATTGTATGGTGTTGATCGACTGGTAGCTATCCCAAGTGTAGTCAAAAAGGAGGTTAACTCCTTAGACATAAATGATGTACCTCGATCGCTGTGGATATATGCCGGAGTACCAAAGGTGTAAAATAAATTCTTTAGGCATTTTATTACGGTTGCAACAGTCATATCTTTACAGGGATATGCAAACGGGAATCTACTGTACTCATCTATAATAGTTAGAATGTATTTATTTTGTGTATTTGAAGGTAATGGCCCTTTAAAATCCATGTTGAGTCTTTCAAAGGGGGCCATTGCCTTGACTAGGATTCCTTTAGTTTTAATAAAGCGAGGTTTGATTTCCGCACAAACCGGACACGCTGCGGTCATCGCTTTAATGTCATTTAACGAATAAGGTAAATTCTTCATCCTCACCCAGTGGAACATCCGAACTACGCCTGGATGACAGAGATCATTATGGAGTTCTCTTAATTTATTAGAATTCAAGTGAGCACAGACCCTCGACAATGCATCGGCAGCAAAATTATGCTTCCCGGGGCGATAAATGATGTCGTACTTGTAACATGATAGCTCTAATCGCCAACGCTCTATCTTCTCGTTCTTAATTTTACTGCTGTGATTTTGGTCGAACATAAAACTGACGGATTGCTGATCTGTGATTAATATGAAATGCTTTCCCATCAAAAAGTGGCGCCATTTTCGGAGGCTTTCCACGATCGCATATGCCTCTTTCTCAATAGACGAATGTTTGCGTTCGGAGACCGAAAGCGTTCTAGAGAAGAAGGCAACAGGTCGACTCCTTTGAGTCAATGTAGCAGCTATGGCGAACTCGGAGGCGTCTGTCTCTACTGTAAAGGTCTCGTTTTCATCAATAGCAATCAGGGTTGCCTTTTTTATATCAGATTTTATGCTATTGAAACATTCTAACGCAGTACTGGGTAATGGAAACATATTGTGATTAATCAAGGGTTGGATCTTATGAGAGAAATTATTTATCCATTTAGCATAGTGGGCAAAAAGACCTAGAGCCCGTTTGAGCTCACCGGAATTAGTGGGAATAGGTAGGTTAATCAACGGTGATAGTCTTTCTTGGTCGGGCTTAATAACATTATCGCATATAGTGTAGCCTAGAAGACTTATAGTACTATTACCAATATTGCATTTCTCCTCATTTAATGTAAGGTTATATTTTTTTACCGCTGTCATAAGTTTCCGTAAATTTTTATCATGGTCAGCTTTATCCTTCCCGCAGACAGTGACATCATCTAAGTAAGCATATGTACCTTCAAGACTTTCCGCATTTATGATAAAATCGAGGGTTCTTTGAAAGGCTGCTACCCCATTTGTCACTCCAAATGGAATTCTGTTAAACTGGTAAATCTTGCCGCAGGCTTCAAAAGCTGTGTAAATCTTCTCTTTCTCAAGAATGGGTACTTGGTGGTAGGCACTTCTAAGGTCAATTTGACTAAAAAAGTTATATTTGGCAACTTTTGAGACTAAACTTTCGATATTTGGTAAAGGGAAGCTATCTAAATAAGTAAATCGATTAATGGTTTGAGAGTAATCGATAACAAGTCGTCGTTTATGATTCCCGCCTCCTGCGACTAATACTTGAGCTCGCCATGGTGAGACACTCGGTTCAATAACCCCATCTTTTAGCAGTTCATCTATCTCTCTTTGTATGAATAAACTGTCTTCCTGGTTATGACGTCTTGATTTGATAGCTATGGGATGAATATCAAGTGATAGATTAGTAAAAACTGACACTGCAGGAACGGAAGCTGCCATCACGTTGCAAATTTTCAAGGGTGCCTTAGATCCGCCAAACTGTAATTCAAGAGCAGAGTGATCTTTTAGTATATCGTGGCCTATAATGACATCAGCGCACAGGTTGTCGATTACTAGAAGCGGACGCTGTCTATATGTATGCTGATTCATTGTGATAGTTGCGAAGCATAAACTTTCAACTGTAGATACGTGAGCCAAGGAAGCCAAGGATATAGTTTGTTTGTAAGGTTTCTGTTTAAGATTCAAAGTTTGTACTAACTTCCTATCGATGAAGCTTGCTGAACTCCCTGTATCGACGAGTGCATCCGCTCGCACATCGTTGACTGTTATAGGAACTGTAGCCTTCTTTAGGCTTAACGGGGACGCGGCTATTACCAAGGAAGTATCTGTAGCGGTATCGCTGTCGAAGATCGCATTCATGATTTGCTTACTTCGACAGACGTTGGCAAAATGGCCCTTCTTTGAACAAATCTGGCAAGTCGCGTTGAAAGCTGGGCAACTTGTTCTTCGGTGAATCTTGCCCCCGCAAAAGAAACAATGCCTGCGCTGTACAGGGGCGGCGGCAGTCGTACCAGAAGTGCCTGAATAGTTAGAGTAAAACTTTTGTTGTTGTCGTTGATGATCAAGAGAATTTAGCCCTACGTCCGTATTCTGCGCCATTATCTGAGAGTTACGTTCAGCTGATTCCAAGGAAAGAGCTTGATTTAGAGTTTGCTCCAGAGTAAGCGTTAAGTTTTCCAATAGACGTTCTCTGATTTTCTGAGATTGGATTCCTGCAATTAATGCGCCTCTTATGGTCTCATCAGCGTACTCGTCGGCAGTAACGTTTTTGTAATTACAATCCTGCGCTAGAACTCTCAGTGTTCGTATGTATTCGGCGATAGATTCATGCGGCCCTTGTTTTCGAGTAGTTAAAACGTGCCTTGCTAAGATTTCATTCCGTGGTTTAATGTATATGTTATTGAGAATTTGCATTGCTTCATCGTAGGATTTTGATTCTCTGATATATGAAAAAATATTAGATGCGAGGTGATTTATCAATAACTTACGTTTTATGGAGTCAGAGACTGAATCGTTTATTTCTTCGGCTAAAAAATTTGTAAAGGAATCACGCCAATGTAGCCACGTCAATGCAGCGTTTGGTGAGTTCGGATCCGCATCAAACCTGTCGGGCCGTAAGTATCGGGATACTCCACACGTACTACTTGTGACGGGTGTAGACTCCATATTCGTTAGTTTTTACCTTTTTAGCTAATTAAATTGCTGTAGGAAATGATTCACCACATAACGTAAATATATGGCTTTAATTAGCTAAAAGAACACAGGATACATTTATATTGAAAGTAATAATATCTGACACAAATGACAACATAAAATATTCATATCTTCTACAGAACCATTGAGGAGCTCTCTAACGAGGTTACACATATCAACCTTTATCTTACTTGAAACAATATTCAGGTCAAATAACCCGAGTTTATTTTATCCTTAATAACAAATGTCAGTATTATGAAATAAAATAGGCATTATTTGCTTAATTTTTTCTTAATTTGTCTGTGTATAAAGAATTTTCGATTATAAATATGGAGTTAATTATTTTTTTAGTTATTTATTTGATATGTAATTATTCACGTTAAATTACTTGTTTTAGTCAATTAGCTCTATTGAAGCGGTCCAAAGTTAAACTTAATAATTTTTAGTCTCGTGAATAAAAACTCAGCAGTGGGCGTCTCTCGGCTGATATGATGATGATGATGATGATGATGATGAATAAAAACTGATGTCTGAAAGCCCTTTTTTATGTTTTTTTTTTTCAAGTTAAAAAAATGTTTTTATATTTAAATAATAAGACACAACGATAAATTTTCTTTAAATCAGTTAGGTCCTCAATAAATTATTTACATTTTTCGGCATACACTCAAACGTTTATAAAGAAATTAAAAATCACTCTTTTTTAGTTGCGTCGCCATTCTCACAAGCCAGTGTTTTATTCTTCACATAACATTCGAAAGCATTCGTAACTTTAGAACGACCTTTTCTAGTCACGATTAGGACTACTTTAGAATGACACTGATACAGATCATATGCTCTTAACTGTACAAAGTTGGCAACTCAGGCGTAATGTTGGTGTCGGGGTTGGAGATAAATTAATAAGCTTTACATTTGCGGGGCTATGCTAATAATGTTTGATAACGTTTATCTTGAATGTAATTGACGAATGGGAAATTAATTTTATTAAATTAATCAAAGTTAAATATTAGGATGATACAACCAGAAACGCTGAAATAATTGAGGTGAATATTCGTAAAAGCCTGTAATAAAATGATTCGGAAATAAACTAAGTGACAAAGGGCGCAATGGTTGTATCAAAGCTTTCGACCCATCTGACTGCAATATAATTATATACGTGTGGCGTGAGACATTTTACCACAACTAGATGCTTCTCAATGATCTGGTGAGGAGCAGGTATCTATGAATTATTTATTTAATAATTTATTGCGCACAAAGAAACAATACGAAAAAACTAAATAATAAAAAATGTACAAAAGGTGTGGCTTATTTCTAAAAGAAATCTCTTCCAACCCACCCACAATAGGAGATGTGCTGCGGGATAAGGATGTCGTGTGTACCTACTTAATAAATATAATATATATGATACATACAAATACAATACATAAAATATATCTACTATACAATATGATAGTTATATACAATAAATACATAAACTAATTATGAACTTATAGAAAGTTACGATAGAATAAGTCTAAAATTAAGAAAGGAATTTTATGTCAAGGAAAGGTTATTTAAGGTTATTATTTAATATTAATGCGATGCTCTGTCTAAAATTAGATTGAGTCTCCTGTAAGTGACATATTGAAATCCAGATTACAGGCTGTTTATGCCTTAGGATATATTGAGGCTAATGACAGCTATATTTAGGACACTGGAAAAGTCAAAGTAAAAGCAGCATAAGCAAGAACGATCCCGAAGGGTCAAAGTACACCTTGACGTAGTCATGGGTCCGTAATAATATATTGTATCAAAATGATTGTGTACTAATTTTCGCGCTCAAAAATATTCTCCAACTATCTCTTTACCAAATTTTATCTAAATCGCTTACTTGGCTTAAGCGTAAAAAGGAACAGACAGATGGAGGTACTTTCACATTTATAATTTTAGAATAGATGACACTATTAAAAATGTTCCTGTTTTCAGATTGTCAGAAATAAAGAACGTACAGATTCTTGCGCGGGAGTTCGAAACACCCTTAGGTCCGACGGTTGCTGGCTCGTTCATTCCAAGTGAACCGGCTAAGACAATGGAGTCATTCCCAAACCTTTTGAGCAAGTAAGTTACTGTTCAAGCATTCATTATTCCTGTCGCTTTTGTTCTGTTTCCGTACGAATGCCAAATAAAGGGATACTGGAGAAATAAAAGCACGAAATTGAGCTTTCGACGTATTTAGGATTTTAATTCTGTGAAAAATATGCTCGAACAATGGTTCGCTTTTGAGAGTTTGATGAGATGAGAAATCCCGTGCCCAATTCTTGTATAAAAGAATTATGAAGCTAATTAAAGGCAGTCGCTTAATATTTAAGTATTTGCAAACTTGGTAAGAAATTCAAAATAATATCTTAGAATAATTATTATAAAAAATATAAGAAAGATGTTCAGAGACGATTCTCTCGCGTCCTTTGTAGCTCAATGGTTAGAGCAGTCATCCAGGCTATGGAAGGTCGCGGGTTCGCCCTGAATATGTATTTTTTCTAGCCCACGCATTTTTCTGAAATTCTGACTATCGCTCAGTTATTAAATATTTAGAAATTTCATGAGAAAAGATGCATACGATTGTGATGCATACATATAAGGCTTCACTAAAATATTAATTGCTTTGACTTTGAAATTGTATTTGATTTAGGATTTACTTAATTATAGAACTATGTTAAATAGATACAACCAAAAATGCAAGTATGACTTGATCAAGAGCATTACTAATTTTATCAATGCGTATCTAAAATTAACTTTAGTATATTTTAATCATATTTATTCATCATCAAAGAATTATTTCTATCTTCGTTGGACTGAAGCACAAATGTTTACTCTGGCAGATATCAATTATTAATAGGAGTAACAGAACTGGAGAATTATCACGAGTT
Organism: Nymphula nitidulata; assembly: GCA_947347705.1. Classification (NCBI taxonomy): domain Eukaryota; kingdom Metazoa; phylum Arthropoda; class Insecta; order Lepidoptera; family Crambidae; genus Nymphula; species Nymphula nitidulata. The sequence goes on from OX374620.1 coordinate 1,852,613, forward strand.
TGGAGCGCTTGAGCTGAACCAGGGAATCTTAGAAAATCAGAGAGACGACTTTATTACTAAATACATAAAAGTAATTTTCGAAGGGGCAGAAGAAGAAGCACTAAAAGAGATATTGAAACAGTAAGTAAAATTCATTTGTAATAAACGTGCAATGTAATAGTAAATTATATTGGTAAGTATTGTAACGTGTAAAATCCGGTAAGGTTAGTTGTAAATAAAACAGGTATTTTTAGGTAATTAATACAGTAATTTATTGATAATATTATTTAGTTTATGGCCACTGGCGTGGAGCTGCACGGTCACGCAATTGTGAAGTATAAGGATTATTAGTTACAATTAATAATAAGTATAGGTAGTAACAGGTCGTGGCACACTTGGTCGATAACGCTGTTTAATGATAGTTTAGAACTTACATGTAGGTAGGTTATAAAGACTACTATATCCTGTGGTGTCTCTGTTGAGGCGGCATGGTAGACCAGAAGGGTTCAGCACGAGGTGGTGGTACGCTTCAACATATTATCGTTGAACGGATCAACAGCAGAATATCACATTGCTTTGTCGCAGTCTATTGCAGTAGAATATTGCAGTAGAATATTACATAGCAGAATATTGCAATATATTCCTTAGCAATAGTACATTGAAGTAGTAGGTAGTGGTACATAACAGCAGTGTATAACAGCAGTGTATAACAGCAGTGTACAACAGCGATATAGATCAGCTGTATAAAACACCTCCTGGAAGGGACAAGGATAAGTTAAGTATGATCCCTCCAGAGAGAATTTAGTTAAGGGAATCAACAAAAGTTGTATTGGCAGAAATCACCATTAAAAGAATAATTTTAGGTATTCCTTGCATAATAGTAGTAATCATATGCAAATAAGATACATAGTCTTGCTATTCTATGTATAGTTATAAGAATTTATGAAATAGTTTAGGTTAAAATACTGATTTAAGGTTATTACTTATTTCAATTAATTACTGGCAGAATATGAGATAATCTGACTAAATCATTACATGGAAAGAAGCTATTCACTATTAATTATATGTTAAATATTTAATTTGTACTTTTAATGCAGTATTTTAATAAGTTAATGTAGATTGTATGTTTTTAATTAAATTGGGATATATAAGAAGAACAAGTTAAATTAGTATTAAATTGTAGTTATTAGAATATAATTGGGTTACACTGAAAACTAATTATTAAATAATATTGATATAAATACCTGTCGGAGGTGGAGATAAATGTGGTTTCCTTTCACATAATGTATGTAGGTAAGTATGTTTAAGTAATATCTTGGGATTCTTTGGTACAATCTGTAAATCAATTTATATTCCAAATGAATATGTTAAAAGGTAATTGTTAGATGAGTAGTTTGGAATAAAACGTTGTCCAAGGGAGGTTATGAACACAATTAAAGGCATGATTTTATCTACTCAATTTAAATTAAATTGTGTCAGAAATTGCATAACACTGATCAAATAGGGTTAAAGTAAATGTAGTATTTGCTTACCAAAAGAATTCAGTGTCCCATTTGATATTAATCTAAGTAAGTACATAAGTAAGATTTTTTAATGTTTAAAAATCATTGTAAAAGGTGGTCTCTTTGTATGATCTGCAAAGAATAAACAATGGTGAATAACCAATTGTATGATTTTAAGGGTTTATAATAATTTTGATATTTAATTGCTTACCAATAGAAAATACGTGAGACGCCACGAGGTTATAAAATGTAGAAAAAAGGTAAGTCAAAGAGATGTAAAATCTTCGTCGACAATTTTTTCGAAAAGTAGAAGGCAAAAGGAACTAACCTTCATACAGCCAAACAGCCGTAGACCATAAACGTAAAATAGGGCTACAATACCCCCATAACCACATAAAGAATTCGTTAAAAGAATTCGTCGGATGCCCTCATCCGTTCCTGTGCAACCTAGAAACTCCAAGCTTCCTTAGAAACACAAAAATAATTTCTATAAAGAAAAGAAAAAAATACAAGCAATAAGCCTACTTAATTCACTAAAAGTAAGCACCTATGCCAAGTACTAAGTATTTGGTACATGCAGAAAAGATATGTTTAATTTTCCACAATAAAAACAAAAACAATCAACAATAATGTGTGAACAATACACGCATGAAGTTGTAGATAAAAACAACAACACAAAAAACGTAAGTACTTATTACACTTCGGTAATGAAAGGTAATCAATAGTGAGAGGAACCTCACGAATTTGTTAGGCTTATTAAACTAATACCTAATAATAAAAACATTAGAACAATACTAACTAACGAGATAGTATCAGTATACCATTAACTTAAGACAACTAGCAAAAATCAACGTAAGTAATAATTTTTAAGATTTAAAATCTTTGATGTGCCATTTTCCTAAATATTTCCCATGTTCGTCTTCTAGTTCATAAACTAATGACGATAGTTTACGAATTATCTTACATTTTTCGTATTTAGGGGCAAGTTTTATAGCAAAAAATTTTCTAGCATCGCTTTGTTTGTATGATCTTTTCCAAATGTAGTCACCAACGTTGAAACTAATATCACGACGGCGTTTATCATAATACTTTGCGTTTTTCGCATGAGCTTTTTTCAGTTCTTCCTGGACACTATCAAAAATACCTCGCAAAGAGCTTAGATTAGAAATGTAATCTCGACGAGAGTCAAATATAATTTCATCGATGTTTTGAGCATTCGAATAAACTTTTCCGTCAGCAATTGCCTCACGACCATGAACTAGCAAATAAGGAGTATATGAAGTTGTTTCGTTTACAGATGTATTCAAAGCGAATTGGATCTTATGTATGTTAACGTCCCAAGAACGGTGATCGTTTCCAACGAAAGAAGACACTGCGGTAATTACCGTTCGATTGGTTCTTTCCACGGTGTTATATTGTGGACAGTACAATGGACCTAGGTGAATTTGCGGTATTCCATATTTAGAGAACAACGCCTGAACTTCACGGCCGGTGAACTGTGAACCGTTATCAGCGATGATGGTTTGAGGAATTCCATGCACTAGAAATACATGATCTTCCAACCTTTGGACAATAGATTTCCCAGTAGCTCTCCTCAAAGGAAACAGGAAAGTGTACTTCGAGAAACAACATACAACAACTAACAAAAAGGTATTTTGTAATCTTGATTGGGGTAAAGGTCCAACCAAGTCAATACTAAGACACTGGAATGGTCTAGAACATACTTTAGGACTACCCATCAAACCTGGTGTAGTTTGATTGGTATGTTTGTAGGCCTTACAGACATCACAAAGCATAATAAATTTAACCACATCCTTAAACATTTCAGGCCAGAAATATCTGAGACGCAATCTTTTATAAGTTTTAGATATGCCTAAATGAGCAGCAAGAGGATCACAATGATTTTCTACTAGAATATCATTGCGATATTCAAGAGGAACGACTTGTTTCCACTCAAAATCTTTAAAAAGTTTGTTATTAGATTTAGTATACCTATAAAGTATATCATCGATTATTAAAAAGTTAGGGCACGATGAAGGATTATCCTTACATCTTTTTAAAAGATTTAAATACCAAGGATCAGCAATGTTTTTATCAACAAAAGCTATAGGAACAGAACGCGACAATGCATCGGGTACGATGTTTTCTTTGCCTTTACGATGTTCTATACAAAAATTAAACGGTGAAAGTCTACAACCCCATCGTTCAAGACGTCCGGTAGGATTCTTTAAATTTAGAAACCATTTTAAACTTGAATGATCAGTAATAATTTTAAATTGTTGGTTTCCTTCAAGATAAGGCTTAAAATGTTCTACCACGTAAACAACAGCTAAAGCTTCTCTTTCCGTTGCGGAGTAATTTCTTTCTGGTGGAGTCAAGGATCTACTACAATAAGCGATTGGATGTTCTTCTCCATTTATTACTTGCGTAAGGGTTCCGCCGATTCCAAAGTCTGAAGCGTCACAATGGACTGCAAAAGGTAGTGAAAAGTCGGGGCAAGCTAAAACAGGTGCAGTGGAAAGACTGATTTTTAATTTATTAAATGCTTCCTCTGCTTCTTGAGACCATTGAAATGAAGTATTTTTACGACTAGAAGTTAATTTGTTTAACGGGCCTGCAACATTACTAAAATTTTTAATGAACCTCCTATAGTAAGAAGCTGTACCTAAAAATCTTTTTACGTCTTTACGATTAGTAGGTATAGGAAAATCCATAATAGCTTTTACTTTATCTGGGTCCGTGCGTAAACCATGTTCATCAACAACGAATCCTAGATATTTTAACTGTTTACGAAAGAAACAACACTTAGTAAAATTGATAGTTAAGTTAGCAAATCGTAACTTATCAAATATGGTATTTAGTAAAATTATATGTTCAGAGAATTCTGAAGTAACGCAGATAATGTCATCGAGATAAATAAATATTCTTCCATTATACTCGGGACCAAATAAAATATCCATCAACCTCTGTTGGGTAGCTGGCGCAGAAGTTAAGCCAAAGCACATAACTTTAAATTGAAATAAACCACGTGAGGGTACAGTAAATGCGGTCTTCTCTTTAGATGTCTCTTCTAAAGGAATCTGCCAAAATGCAGCTTTCAAGTCAATAGAAGATAAATATTTAGCATCATTAAGTTGATCTAAAATCTGTGAAATATAAGGTAAAGGGTATGCATCATGTTTAGATACTTCATTAAGTTTACGACTATCGACACAAAATCTATATTCACCATTAGCTTTAAGAGCTAGGGTAATTGGGTTATTCCAAGGACTACAACTTGGTTCAACAACGTCATTATGTAACATTTCATCAAGTTGTTTATTTAATTCAATAAGTTTAGTAGGAGACAAAGGATAATATCTTTGTTTAATTGGAACTGCATCACCTGTGTCGATTTTATGTGATATTAAATGAGTACGACCTAAGCCAATCTTATCAGATGATATAGTTTCAAATTTATTAATAGTTTCTTCAGTTATTAAACGTTCTTTATCATTTAAAACATGAAATGGTTGCAAATATGTAATATCTGAAACAAAAATAGAATCTGGAGCTCTTCCAGTAACATTGTAGTTGCTACTTTCTATCAAAGAAAGAATATCTGGAGCAATATCAAAATTTTTCCAAAAATTTAATCCTAGTAAAATGTTTGTAGAAACTTCTGGTATAACATAAAATTTTATCACGTTAGTTTTATTCCCAACCGTGACAGGCAACAAATAATATCCTAAAACACGAGAAGTAGAACCATTTGCAGTAGAAATATACTGTAAATCGTTAGACTTATGCAAGGTAGCGAAATCAGAAAAGTGTATATCATTTCCATTTCCTATAATAGAAATCTCGGATCCAGAATCTAGTAATCCAGAGAATTTTAAATTAAAAACTGAAAAAGTTAAGTAGGGTCTTTTATCTTGACTTTCTTGAACCAACGAAATATGTTTGAGTATTGAATCTTTAAGAGTCAATGAAAAATTATCCTCATTCTGGGTAACAGAATTAGGCAACTGAAGTGAATTCTGGGTAAAAGAACTCGATAAAGAAGTATCCTGAATCTGGGTAACAGAATCAGGTACTGGTAATGAATTCTGGGTAACAGAAATCAATGTAGAATTATCCTGATTCTGGGTAACAGAATCAGTTACGGTAAATGAATTCTGGGTAACAGAACTCAATGTAGAATTATCCTGATTCTGGGTAACAGAATCAGTTACGGTAAATGAATTCTGGGTAACAGAACTCAATGTAGAATTATCCTGAATCTGGGTAACAGAATCAGGTAAGGTAAATGAATTCTGGGTAACAGAACTCAGTGGAAAATTATCCTGAATCTGGGTAACAGAATCAGGTAAACTAGTTATATTATTAGAATTACTTAGACAAGTAATTCCTTGGTTCAAGCTTTCAAGTTTTTTGAAATAGTAAGATTTGGTTTTCCTTCGCTCTGACGATCTGCTGATAAGTTGTTACATTTTGGACAAGTTCTAGCGGTAACATCTTTTTCACCACAACGATAACATATCACTCGATGTGATCGCTTACAATCCTTCAAAACATGACCGTTTTCACGACATCGAACACAAAACTTATTAGTGGGTAATTTAGTTAGAGTAGCACACTCTTTAGGTTGCTTAGTAATATTGGTATGTTTATAAGATAAGTCTGCGGCAAGCAAAACTTTGTTAGCAGCTTTATTCGGTTCTGCCGATAAATCTGTACGTAAGGTAGTATTTTCCAACATACGACAATATGTCTTTAAATCGGACCAACTAGTTATAGACGTCATAGCCAATTGTAATGCATATGATCGTTTAATATTATATTTGACAATTTCCAACTGTTCAAGTTCACTTATGGGTGTACGGAGTCTACTAAAATAATTTTGCATCACACTAAAATAATTTACTATGCTTTCATTAGAGCCTTGAATACGTCCTCTTATTTCTGTTAATAAACGAAAATCATAATCATGGGGTAAGTAATCATCGAACAATAATTGTTTTAACTCTGTCCATGAATTTATTCGAGTTTTAATTCCACGATACCAATATAATGCTTCATCTGAAAAAATTTCAGAAGCGCCTTCAAATAATTTATTTTCACTGATACCTCTTGACAAACACAACTCTTCGAGGCGTTGAACAAATGCAATAACACAAGTTTTACCGTTGTATCTAAAATTTAAAGTATGAACACCTTTGTTGTAACCATGAGAACAATCTGTACAAGAATTATGTGTAGGGAGATTAGAATTAGGTTCTGTAGAAATAGTTTCAACATTAGAGTTTTCTATAGGATATTTCAAACTGCTTTTAAAATTGGAGAGTAAAGCATCAAATTTATTTGTAATTTTATTTAAAGAAAGATCTAAGTCTGATTTTAATGTTATATCATTATCTTCAGTAGGATAAATTCTACTCAAACGATGGAATAAGTGATTACCTAAAGCATTAATTCTGTTTAAAATTTTTAAGGTTAAAGGTTTAGATGAAGATAAGGTATTTAATTCAGTGATTTTATTTTTAATTAATTCTAACTCAAGAGATATTTCACCCTCATAAGTATCAATTTCATCTGTAGGAAATTCTTTCAATAAACCACGTAACTGAGAACGTAAACCAGCACATGTATCAACAGGTTTAGCATCACGTAATGTCACTTCATACAGCAACTCATCTTTATGTAAAAGATTAAAATTAATAGGTCTTTCCTCCATACTGAGAAAATGTGTGTAGCACAATGTTTAAATGTGTAGCAAAATGTTTAAAAGTGTAGAAAAATGTTTTAAAAGAAAGTGTATACTTATACACTTAACCGTAGAAAAGCGTGATCGACCAGTACAAAATCACTTAACATCTAAATTATATCATAGATACATTCACCTTCAGTAAAAGTAGATAAATTGAACAGTTAGTAATGTAGTTATCAAATATTATTACCATGAACTAAAAGATTAAAGTCCTTTAGTAGACAGTAACATAGTGTAATATTGGTAGGTAATTAAGTTTTTTTTTTTATTGTGATAAGATAACACAACAATAGTAAAGTTAACACTGATAAATAGAAAGTATTATAACAGTTATTTTAGAATTAATAACAACTCTTTTTTTGTCTGAAAGAATTAAATGCTATTACATAGTAGGTAATAAGTATTAAACAATAGGACTGCAATATTATTTTAAGTTTGTTATCGACCAATCTGTTTTTGTTCAAAAGGAATAAAACCAGAGAATACTAATATTCATGTAACCACGATCCTGGCAGGGTCGCCAAATTGTAACGTGTAAAATCCGGTAAGGTTAGTTGTAAATAAAACAGGTATTTTTAGGTAATTAATACAGTAATTTATTGATAATATTATTTAGTTTATGGCCACTGGCGTGGAGCTGCACGGTCACGCAATTGTGAAGTATAAGGATTATTAGTTACAATTAATAATAAGTATAGGTAGTAACAGGTCGTGGCACACTTGGTCGATAACGCTGTTTAATGATAGTTTAGAACTTACATGTAGGTAGGTTATAAAGACTACTATATCCTGTGGTGTCTCTGTTGAGGCGGCATGGTAGACCAGAAGGGTTCAGCACGAGGTGGTGGTACGCTTCAACATATTATCGTTGAACGGATCAACAGCAGAATATCACATTGCTTTGTCGCAGTCTATTGCAGTAGAATATTGCAGTAGAATATTACATAGCAGAATATTGCAATATATTCCTTAGCAATAGTACATTGAAGTAGTAGGTAGTGGTACATAACAGCAGTGTATAACAGCAGTGTATAACAGCAGTGTACAACAGCGATATAGATCAGCTGTATAAAACACCTCCTGGAAGGGACAAGGATAAGTTAAGTATGATCCCTCCAGAGAGAATTTAGTTAAGGGAATCAACAAAAGTTGTATTGGCAGAAATCACCATTAAAAGAATAATTTTAGGTATTCCTTGCATAATAGTAGTAATCATATGCAAATAAGATACATAGTCTTGCTATTCTATGTATAGTTATAAGAATTTATGAAATAGTTTAGGTTAAAATACTGATTTAAGGTTATTACTTATTTCAATTAATTACTGGCAGAATATGAGATAACCTGACTAAATCATTACATGGAAAGAAGCTATTCACTATTAATTATATGTTAAATATTTAATTTGTACTTTTAATGCAGTATTTTAATAAGTTAATGTAGATTGTATGTTTTTAATTAAATTGGGATATATAAGAAGAACAAGTTAAATTAGTATTAAATTGTAGTTATTAGAATATAATTGGGTTACACTGAAAACTAATTATTAAATAATATTGATATAAATACCTGTCGGAGGTGGAGATAAATGTGGTTTCCTTTCACATAATGTATGTAGGTAAGTATGTTTAAGTAATATCTTGGGATTCTTTGGTACAATCTGTAAATCAATTTATATTCCAAATGAATATGTTAAAAGGTAATTGTTAGATGAGTAGTTTGGAATAAAACGTTGTCCAAGGGAGGTTATGAACACAATTAAAGGCATGATTTTATCTACTCAATTTAAATTAAATTGTGTCAGAAATTGCATAACACTGATCAAATAGGGTTAAAGTAAATGTAGTATTTGCTTACCAAAAGAATTCAGTGTCCCATTTGATATTAATCTAAGTAAGTACATAAGTAAGATTTTTTAATGTTTAAAAATCATTGTAAAAGGTGGTCTCTTTGTATGATCTGCAAAGAATAAACAATGGTGAATAACCAATTGTATGATTTTAAGGGTTTATAATAATTTTGATATTTAATTGCTTACCAATAGAAAATACGTGAGACGCCACGAGGTTATAAAATGTAGAAAAAAGGTAAGTCAAAGAGATGTAAAATCTTCGTCGACAATTTTTTCGAAAAGTAGAAGGCAAAAGGAACTAACCTTCATATAGCCAAACAGCCGTAGACCATAAACGTAAAATAGGGCTACAGTATATAGTCTACGGTTACATTGCACGTAAACAGTAGCCAACATTGATTTTACTGAGGGAGATTATTTTAGTTACAAGGGCTATTTTGGACCTCAGTTTCATACAGGTTTTAAAAAACTCCACGATAATTATCATCTCTTTTCGTATCCATTCATCCCCTAACAAAATAATATCTAATTTCTATAACAGAATCGACACTAAATACACATTTATCTATATTGACAATAGAAAATCTATGGTGTTTTATATTTGGGTGCGGAACAGATACAAAACATTTTCTAGTGTGTAGGTGCCAGCGGGCTGGCAAAGGATTAAAGGTTACCTATTGGTATAGGTGTGAGTGTATGAATGTTAGTATTACTATTATTATTAATTGATTAAAGCAGTGTCTTATGTCACGGGTGTAGACTTGAATCGCGAGCATAACCAAAGATTCCATTACTACAGATTTAAGACTGCTTTTACCTATGCTTTTCGTACCAACTACGAGATAATAAGAACTTATTGACAAAAATGTAATTGTATGGATTTACCAGCGTGTAGCGACACATAATACAATGTAACAATTGTTTCATGTCAGCACATTGTATGTAACAGGGATTGGCGAGTTAGTCTTTCCCGATCTTTTGTGGGCGCACCCCGCGTCTAATAAACGGTTCACTAAGTATCTCTGGATTTTATTTAATTACCTAACAATATAATTTGGAGTCAGATATATAGTTAAATCACAACCATAGGTGAAAACGTATTCATTATTACCACTCTTATCACGCATATTTGAAATAAAATTGTTATCTATCTATGTATAACATTTCATAATAATTTTACCCTATTTATAATAAGGTTCGGCTTACAACTGTCGTTTTTAATTGTAATTAGGTTCAATATTTATAAAGAAATTTAATTATAATGAAAATATTTACCAGCTTATTCTTTTTATCAAAGCCCAGTACCCCTAGCACGCACATTTGAAATTTTCATATCGCCAACGTATCGTGGCTGAAAAGAGCAGATAATAATGACGGTCGCAATTGGCTATCGAATAATTGACCTAAAAATTAAATGACCGCCTCTGTGGTGGTAGTAGTCGAGACCACCTACCTCAGATCTAGAGGTCCAGGGTTCGATTCCCGTGAGGGCATAAATTTTCTGCTCCGTTTGGTTGGTGGTAGGGCTTTACGTAGTCCGCCTGGCTAGCTACGACCATCTTACCTAAGTCTGCCGCCATAACAATAATGTTAACAGCATTGTTGTTCCGGCAGTTGGAGGAAAGAGAGCCAGTTCCTCTGTTGAGGAATCTGGGTGTAGCTCGCTTCCATCGTCGGCCTTATCTTCACTTACCATCAGGTGAGATGAAGGCCAAGAGCTACCCCGTTAGAATAAAAAAAATATTTCCTATAAAATCCTATCGTCACACTCGATGACCATACTATTAGTTTGACGATTTTCATAGTTCCAGAACCACCCACCAGGTGCGCTGCTCAAAATTACATATAAAAGGTGATGAGGCGATAACGATTGGAAAATTTTAAATATTTGTGGTACTGCACTTAATATTATTCCTCGTGTTATGCACGTTCTCTGTATTCTCTTCTTTATAGTTTGTTATTGTCTGTACATTGCATAACTCTCTTTTTTCAGATATTCTCCATCTAAGATAGACCCTCAAAGATGGAGCGTGGAAACCAATAGAGATGTGATATTAGACTTATTTAGTGATGCGAGAACATTATCTCCAGTTATCAATTTCGCAAACTATCAGTCAAAAGCAAACATGCAGTCGTACTTTTATGTGTTTGGGCATAATTCCATCAGCACAGATTATGCACAAGTAAGTAATAGAGAAATTTCACTACTGATACTTACAATTCTATTGTCAACATATCATTATATGGAAGTAGATTTTTTTTATTATACATATCGATTTCTTCCAAAAAAAATTGATGAGTCTGCTTTGACTTTGTTGACCTGACGTTCAGCCATCTGGTTAAACGTTGCGCTCAATGACATGGCTAGTTGTCCTTCAGCCGTCTCATTGGATGCCGACGTTCAATGAACGGCCTAGCCTAGTTAAGTGGCTAATTTGACCAGACGCCTGCGACATACACATATATACATTATTGTTTTGTTCATGCCTGCTCTCACTCTACATTCAACTGCAGCTTGAGTATTTTCAAAGTGATACCTTCTGCCGTAACTTATTCAACTGAACTTTGTTAGATTCCAGCGTCTAGGTTGCGTCATTACAATGTCTGTTTAGTCTTCAAGGTTTTAGAGGCACAGAGTGACTTTTTTTTTATACCACTAAGATGGCAATCAAGCATACGGCCCACCTGATGGTAAGCGGTTACCGTAGCCTATGGACGCTTGCAACACCAGGGGTATCACTTGCGCGTTGCCGACCCTGTAAAAACCTTTTCACGCCTTTTTTGAAGAACCCTATGCTGTACTCATTCGAGAAAACCTCTGCAGGGAGCTCATTCCACAACTTGAGCGTACGCGGGAGAAAGTTTCTCTGAAACCGTACAGTACGCGACCACTTTGGTTCCATGATGAACTCCCTGCCGATGGCGAGCGGTGCGATGATAGAAAGAAGCCGTGGGCATCATGTCAAATAATTCCTCAGAACACGCCCCGTTATACAAACGGTAGAACACACACAAGGAGGCAAAATCTCTCCTTAGGCTTAAAGGTTCAATACCGCTTGTGAGCTCAGGATCGTCGACAATTCTCATAGCGCGTCTTTGGAGCATGTCAAATGGTCCAAGCTGGTATCTAGGCGCTCCCGCCCATAAATGGCAGTAGTACTCCATATGGGGCCTGACTTGAGACTTATACAGTAACAGTCTTTGCCCCGAAGTGAAATACCGCCGCGCTCTATTGAGCACACCAAGCTTCTTGGATGCCAGCTTGACTTTATCCTCCAAATGACTGCGGAACTGCACGTCGCTAGAGATATCAACACCAAGGATCCCGATACTCGTAGAAAGCGGTGTGTCGAGGAATTGTGGAGCTACAGCGAATGGGGTTTTTTTAGCGGTGAACGCGCAGACTCGTGTCTTAGTGGGGTTGAATTGGACTAAGTTTAATCGTCCCCAATCGAAGACTCTGATTAGAGATCTCTCGATTTCAGACACAAGTCGACCGCGACTTTCCTCCACTGTAGACCGAGGGGTATTAGCACGACTCGTATAGTAAGCGTCACCAGTACTGTCATCTGCATAACAATGCAGTCCGTCAATAGACAGCATATCATTGATATGCAGCAGGAACAATGTTGGAGACAGCACCGAGCCTTGCGGAACGCCAGCGTTAATGTCCATGCTATCCGAGCAACTGCCGTCAACGACGGCTCTTATGCATCTGCTGGACAAAAAGCTAGCGACCCATTTGCACAACCCCTCAGGCAGCCCGTAAGATGGTAACTTCGAAAGAAGACCCCTGTGCCAGACCCGATCGAACGCCTTCGCTACATCTAGGCTAACTGCCAATGCCTCACCATGACTCTCAATGGCAAGAGACCAACGGTGCGTGAGATACACTAGAAGATCACCCGTCGAGCGCCTGTGGCGAAAGCCGTATTGACGGTCGCTAATAAGGTCGTGATCCTCTAGGTACCTGAGGAGTTGCGTGTTTATAACGCGCTCCATCATCTTTGAGAGAAGGGAGGTTATAGCGATTGGCCTGTAATTCGATGGGTCTGATCTATCGCCCTTTTTGGGCACCGGGTGCACATGGGCAGTCTTCCATGAAGACGGAACTTGCCTGGTGGAGTACGAAAGCGCGAAAAGACGCGTCAGAACAGGACACAACTCAGGAGCACACTGCTTCAGCACCACTGCCGGTATACCGTCTGGCCCGCTCCACTTATGAATATCCAGAGATAACAACTCACGCCGTACCTCCCGTTGCGTAATGGAGATCTCCGGCATAGAGTTGCCGCACCAGGGGATGGTAGGTGGTACAGCACCTCCGTCATTCAAAGTCGAGTTCGAGGCAAAAAGAGCACCCAGTAAATCGGCTTTCTCTTTAGCGCTGTGGGCCAAGTTTCCTTCAGGCTTACGCAGTGGTGGCAAGGACGACCTACAAAAATTTCCCTCGGCAGCTTTGGCGAGCGACCAGAAAGCGCGACTCCCGGAGGGGTGTCTTGCAAGTTGATCGCCAATCCTGCCGACAAAATCGAATTTCGCTCTGGCAATCGCTCTTTTACAGGACCTCGAAGCAGCGTTTAACTTCCGCTTCACGTCAGAGATGTTGGGATCCTGATTCCCTGCATGGCCGATTAAACCACGGTCGCCTCTTAACGCCTGCGGCCACTAGCAGGTTAGGAATGTAACATTCCATACCCGCCAGTATCGTCTCAGAGACTGCAGCCGCACAGGTGTCAGTATTATTTGACGTGAAGCAGAGCTGCTTCCACGGTTACGATGCGTAAAACTCACGCAACCCATCCCAGTCTGCTGACTTGTAGTGCCACACTCGACGCCACCCAGCTGGCCGGGGAGCATCAGGCTGCACACTGTGCACTTGGGTCCGGACAAGGCAGTGGTCTGATGAGCCTAGAGGCGCATCCACTGAGATGGTATATCCGTCCGGACGCGTAGTCAGCAGAAGGTCCAGTAAAGAGCTCGTATGGCTCTCGATATCTGGTATTCTCGTAGGAGAATTAACCAGTTGCGAGAATCCATAGGTCAGGGCGAATTCGTGAGCAGACCTTCCCGCGTAGTCAGTGGACCGAGAACTGAGCCACTCGACATGGTGGGCATTAAAGTCTCCTAATATCACTAACTCCGCGGTAGGGTACTGCTCAATAACTTTGTCGGTCGTCGATTGCAGGTGCTCAAAGAGTCGAGTCGTGTCTGAGTCACCGCTATGGGACCTGTAAAGGCACGCGTACTTGTGAAATAGTTCACGTTCTTGTGAACACAGACAATGTTTGTATGTTGTAACAAAATTCAAGAATTTTTTCTAAAATTTTTGTAAGCAAAAATGGTATGTCCTTCAGTACAAAGATATCAAGAACTTTAAGCATGTTTCTCTCTCAATAAATAGGAGTAAAAATACAGAACACGGATGACGTCTGTTCTTACCTTAGCTATATTTTTTTGCAACTTTAAGGACACTGTGAAACAGCAGCTCCCTGGATATTATGATGAAAGTCGAGGGCAAAAACTGATGCCATGCTTTCTTCTGAGCGCGCGTTGTGCTACTGCATGCATATTCAATTAGTTTTTTTTTATATTAAATATCGTCATTGTCATTTTGAACAGTTAAAATTGTGAATAGTTAGTCGTTTCTCTCTATAGTGACATAATTTAAAATTTGAGTTTTTTTATTTGACATGACAATGAGTTGGAGGGGCTAACTTAGGCCAGTAATGTGCTCGTGGCCTTATATTGAGCGAAGAGTTTTTGATGACTCACATTCTTTGCACTAAAATCATTTTACAAAATTAAGAGACGAATTTCATAAGTACCTGTTTAACAATAATTAATTTCTTTAATTATAAAATTTATATAAAAATACGTTGAGCGACTTATACACATTGGCGCCCCTCTTAATCCAACAAAACTAGATAAGTGACTAAGCAGGTGGAATCAGCGAAATCGTGTGTTTAGCTAATAATTCATTAGGTATATTTATACCATCTCTGCAGCAGGCAAATATGGTCAACAGTAATATAAACCAGATTTAGTAAATACGCGACCCACCTCCAGGCATCGCGAACATGTTTGAACCACTTGTTCGAGGATATCCACCGTTGACAGCTATGTCTGACTTATCAAACAGCTTGTGTACTATGACAGCTTTTGTTCCCAGCTTGCTTGTTTTAGATAGGTGATAATAGAGCTGCGCTATTGCCGTGAACTTGTGAGAGAACTGTTTGTATGTTGTATAAGTTCGTTTTAGCAAAGTTGTGGAATATCATCGGGTATTAAGGTAGAAAAGTTTTTAACTACTAAGCCAAAATTAAGAATCATCATAAGTTTGTATTATGTATACTAGATAACAAAGAAAATGTATAATAAACCTTAAAATAAGGTATTCAACCACCGACTAACAGAGAAACCAGTCGATTGTGCAATCTTTTATCTCTGACCTTGGGAAAATTATCACCCAAGTGTAATGAACATACATTCGAATTACGAACCTCTTTATAATTATAATGTATGTTATAAATGGAAAATAATTAAATTTAATTATTAAGAACTGATTTCATTTAAAGGCATGTTCGTTATAAGCGCTAGGCGGTTTCCGGAAACAATAGAAAAGGAAGCACCGAATGCAAAAATACTTATTATAAATTAGATCAGTAAGTACTAAGATACTTACATTCTTTTTGTTTTAAATTAAACTTATAACCTTACAATATAGCCATCATACTAAAACAAATAAAATTAAAATAAGCACACATTTTTCCTTTTTCGTGTTTCGAACACTCAAAACACAAACCTATGTTTAAGACAAATATAAAAGCAGACTTTTTTCTTCTAAATGTTTTGAACACTAAAAACGAAAAAAATTGTTCATTTTTTAAAATCTTTTACGTAAACCGTTATTATTTTTGCAGTTAAATAGAAGCGTGCATGGTCAAGAACTGCCTTATGTGCTGGGTGTTCCACTGGGAGGAGCAAACACACACTTCCCTGCAGTTTACACTCAGACCGAGAAGCTTCTAAGCGAAGTGGTTATGAGATTGTGGACTAATTTTGTTAAAATTGGGTAAGTTTTTCTTTATACAATATTTATTCGCAAAAACTTGTTTATAGATGATGTTTTGGCACCTCTGTGCCAAAAAAAAAATGGATCATAAAATTAACATTTAAAATAAGAATATTATGTCAAATGTCCTACCCACTCCTGTAAAGGATGGAAACTCTACACTGAAAGTTGTTGAGGAATCTAGTTACCTGGGGCAAATAAGTAGTCCAATTTGGTAAATCCAACTTCCAGAAAGAAGTCAATCGACGGATCTAACTCGGCTGGGGGGCATTCGGGAATCTTCGCGGCATATTCTCGGCCTAACTACTGCCATGTCTCAAGACAAAAGTCTTTAATTCGTGTGTGTTGCCAGTGACGACTTATGGGACTGATACGTGGCTGCTTACAATAGGCCTCGTAAGAAAGCGCAAAGTCACGCAGATACTTGGGGTTTCTCTGACAGAAATGATGAGATCCGCAGGAAAAGTAAGATCGCCGATATAGCCCAAGGAATCGCGACCCTCAAGAGGCAGTGGGCAAGCCACATTGCAAGGAGGACTGACGCCTACTGAAGAGAAAAGGTCTTCGAGAGGCGACCTCGCATCGGGAGACGCAGCATTGGTAGGCTTAGTTCTTCTGCGGATCTCATCATTTCTGATTCAATCACGCAGGAGAAACACCAAGGCCACTCCCTCTCCATTGCTCTCTGGGTGACTTTGAGCCTTCTTACGATTTAATATAATTATTAGATTTTTTTTTGAATTAGCCATTTAAAAAATATCTAATAAAAAAGTTTTTTTTTGTCTGGAAAGTCTTATTATAATCAATCCTTTTTTTTTGGCATCCAATATTTTCAACTTTTGAGTTTGTATGAAAAACTCTGCGACGTTAACACCTAACATGACCTAAAGTCTAATTATTCAATCGAAAAATGAGCCGAACATTATTTTTCTTTGTCCAAATGGTCATTATCTTACGTTATTATACACGGAAAGGTAATTAAAGTCCTCTCAAATTCTCAATACGCTCACCAGAATGACTTTAAGATCTTTTCAAAGTAATTCTCAAAGCTTAACTCCTAAATGATCTCCTAGCTTATATTTGCATTTATTGAAATGAATTGGAACGGAAGTCATCGGTCCAATTTATATTTCAAAAGCTCCTCAACTTGAACTTTTGAATAAGCAAATTGTAATCAAAAGACCCACCTGAAAAGCCTTTGAATAAATCAATGGGAACTGTCACAAATTAAAATTTGTTTCTTACACATTTCTATGGTATGAAAGTGAATTAAGTTTTAATACCAGGCTTAAGATTTTAATAACAACTTGTTAACTTTGACCACTATTTTTGTTTGTTTCTTGATCGAGCCCAACCTAAGCATCATTAGGAGCTTGTGTTTGTATGGAGAGTAGGTATCGGAAATATATTAATAGTAATAATTTGTACATAAATATTAGAAATACACTAAAAAAATATACAAACATCCATAAATCGTAAAAAAAATGTCCGTTCTCATCGTAAAATCATCTCCCCACTGGGATTCGAACCCGTGAACCCTGACCGAGTGGCTTGTAGTTATGAGTACTAATCACTCGGCCAGCCGGTCATGGTGCGCTGCGAAGCGCTTATGTGGCGTTTTTATAGTTTTGTAGAAGCTTTATGCTAATATAGGGTTCTGACTTTTCTTTCTGACTGAACCATCATAAAGTTCATACGAACTTTCAAGTAAAAAATATTGAAAACGAAAACATCGATTTCAATAACACTTTACATGCAGAAACAAGTCAGGCCGGCCTTTTTTTTATACATATAGAAAGCACGACCAATGTCTCAACACCCAATGTTGCCAGTTGTCGATAGTTAAAAGTAACACGAGACAGTTCAAAAAGTAACAATTTCAATTGAAAAGTATCATGGGGTTTTTTTGTAGAAAAAGACTCTAATACTTTATGTGGCACTTTAAATGGGGAAAATAAGTTTAGTCTTCTTTTCCATTCTAAGAAAAATTCTTGCAATCATTTGTGATCGTGAGACTTACTATTCAATAAAAAATAGGCAACTTTAAGCTACTCCTTAAACGAGTTTTATGGCTGCAATTAAAATCTTTATTTTAAACCACAGGACACCAAACACGCAGAGCGTCAACAAATACTTTACATCAGACAAGAACCACTGGAACCAGTACAATGTCGATTGGCCAGAATATGACGTTGAACATCAATCCTATTTAAAACTAGGTAAGACCCTTGTTTTTATGCTAGACAATTAACGGGTTGAAACCCTGGCCACGCATTTTGTCGCGACCGGGCTGGAGAGAGTGGAAGAAGAAGGGGAGACACGGACCACCGTCTCCAACCCTGGATGTTTCAAACGGACTGCGGTCTCCCGATCACCACCCCCGGTTCATCATCTCAGGGTAGTACTTGACCAAGCTAGCTACCTTAGAAGGTTTGGAATGTAACGCAACCGGTGGTAGATCCTTACGACCCTGAACCCTTTTCTTTTAAATTAATTTTGTTTTACTGGGGTTGGTTGTTTTCTTCCCACGCAACGCCTAACGGTAAGGCCCTTATTTTTATGCTAGACCCAACGAAAGATTTCATACCACCTGATGATGATGCTGTTCAAGGTATAGACTTGCGTATTGCGTACTGACACAAAGACAGCAACTCCCTTACGGAACCACGGTTTCCCTTTAGCACTTCAACCTGAACTTTTCAAGAAAGAAGTTACACAGAGCATTTTGGACTGCAACGCATTTGTTATTGCTCTGGTATTTATAGATACTGATAACTAGCGACAGTCAACTTCCTTGCCTGTTTGTCGTTTTTTTTAACCAGGAAACGATCTTAGACATTTTGTAATTGTTTTTAAACTTTAGGCCTATAGACAGAAATATTAGGAAGCAAGTTTGCAAGCGGTTTTTTATCTAATATTTCAATTTCAAATCGCGGGTGTAATTAAAAAAAATACTTAGATTTTTTTCTGGTAAAACTGCAATTATTTTTTTAAAAAGAAAAGCAATATTTTTTAGTAACCATAACCGTGCGAGCTTATAAGGCCTATTCACAATTCATCAAAAATATAAGGAGGAATGCGTGCTTGAAGGGAATTTCATGCTTTAAAAGCGCAACAAAGAAACCAATTACTAATTAAAATTGACCAAAGTTTGCAAAGTCAACTATAAGTTTTGTACTCGACCGTTAATAATTTACAAAGTTTCTCTTCTACAATTGAAATATCGTTGTTAATATTAAACTTCCACGTTGAACCAGCAAAACTTGTGCCACTGAATACAAAATTTACAAAACGAAGTCTTTATTATTTAATGTCATTTTAAAGAATTTAATTTCAAACAATTATAAACATTGTTGATATATAAATATATCTTGAGAATAATGAATAAAATGAGTCAGACTTTTTTATACTAGATAACAAACAAGCGGACGGCCCACCTGCTTGTAAGTGGTTACCGTCGCATAAAGACACATGCAACAGCAAGGAAAAAATCACTTGTTATTCTCGTTATCACTTGGTATAAAAAAAGATAAATTAATATACAAAAAATTTTAAATAGAAATATTTTCAATGTTAAAAAATCTAGTGCCAATTTTTGATTTTCCTTGGATGTTAAACATGCTTCTGACTGGTTTTAGAATTTAAAAGTTTTTTTTTTAAATTATTTGCACAGACCGGACAAATTTATTTTAAAACATGTTTTGCGAAAGTTCACTCTGTAACAGTTTTTTTTTTGTTTTCACAGGCATCCCTCCTCACATCAGCAGCTTATACAGATTCAATTACACTAATTTTTGGCTAGACAGCCTTCCAAAGAAATTGAGGAGATACGTAGTGGATCCATTGTTTGAGTACACACCGACCCCAGCCACTCAAAAGCCTAAACCAACACACAGGAGTACAGGTGAGTAATTGTAATGATATTATACTTCGTATTCAGTATTTCAAGAATAAACGGATAATGTAATTTTTTCGTTTTTATTTTTGATAAATCTGCTATAGCTTAGTATAATACATTCACGAGTTAATAATGTACAGTCACGAGCACTAAGATGTATACACTTTTGGCATATCATTTGCCTTATTCTCTTTGCAATAAGATTGTCTGAGTTTCAAAAGTGTGAACATTTTAGTACTCATGACTGCACTATGTACTAGGACTAATGAATGAAGGGATTTTAAAATACTTAAAATCTTAAATCTATTTCAAAGGAAGAAACAGATTTTATTAAATAATTAAGTGCCACACGATCATTTGTATAAGAATAATTTACTACATGAAATTATAAATATTTATATTTTTTATTTACAGATATTGTACGAAAAATTTGGGCTCGACAAGAAGTAGAATCGCCGCATTACAGCTCATCAGGAAGAATGCCGTCCAATTTCAGGCCAGATATCCAGCCAAGCTTTTCTGTTGGGCGTTTACAGCCTAATCCCCCACCAGTATACAGGCCAGATACCGATTCAATTTATCGTCAAATACAGTCGATAAAACACTTACCACAACGGCCGGCACCACCGGGCTTGTTAGAAAAGGTAGCATTATACACCACAACAGTCAAACCTAAGGTAAATATGCCAGTGAAAACATCAAGTGCCACAATTACTCTTGTAATATCTCTAGGAGTCCTATTTCTGCTGGTAAATGTTGGTATTTGCTCCATACTTTATTTTAAGAAAAGAAAACTTAGACTTCGAGAGCGTACAATGGAGGTGAGCCACCACTCTCGTGCCGATGTCGGCGAAGTAGATGTAATTGGGCAAAAAAGCACCAAAGACGATAAGAGTGCATTGCAAACATTAAAAAATGGATGCAGCGTGATCAAATCTATGAGCTTTAATAAGATAAAAAACAATAGCAAGAAAAATAAAAAGAAAGCAGAACCGTGTAAGACACCCAAATCAGACGATTCTGGTGGATTTCGTGAAAGGTTTCAGTTGAGAAGGCATTTATCGACTAGTACTTTAGATGCTCATACCAAAGTAAGAGACTGGATAACAAATGAAGTAATGCACAGATGTTCTCCAGGAATATTGAGGAAGTCAAATTCAGATTTGAACAATGACAAGCATTTAACTTTACCCAAGCAATTTACTCGATCTGAGGAGCTATTATCAGAATCAAAGCGCATCAAGAATGAGGCTTCAAAAGTTAATGAAAATAAAAATTATATATCTAAAAATATGGGTGGCAATAAAACTCTTACTTCAGAAAAAACAACATCTACATCAGCTCTTGGATCCCACTCTTCTATAAGTAGTAACAAACACTCACTTAGTTTTAAACAAGCTAGTAAATCTAATGAATCCATTAAAAGTAAAAACACAACTGAGAGTACGCAATCTCGAAAAGTTTCAGTTGCAATAGATGCTACACCGGCTGCAAGAACTAATTCAATACTAAATCAAGAACCAATTGAAGTAACAAAGTCATTTGACTACGGAGATCAAATACATTCCAATAAAGATAGTAGTTTTCGGAAATGTAAAACTGATGATGACATTCAGACTGATATTGATTACGCAGAAATAAAACCTAAAGCGAAAGAAAAGCCAGAAATTGACAATAAAACTTATACTAATGTTGTCACATTATCTGTAGAACAAGGTAGACCTTTAAAAATATCACACAAACATTCCGTCTCGGATCCAGTAACAGATGTAAATTACGATAAATTGATGAAAGAGACAATGGAAAGGGACAATCAAGCTATAAATATTCTTCCTCCAATTACATTTAGAAATGAAATTAATGTTACATCAAGAGACGAGGGTTTAAAAATTGAGCCTCTTAGTGCTGCTGAAGCACTGATAACTATAAAAAAAAGAAATTTTCCAAAAGTACTACCAGACTTACCTAAAGATCAAAAAAGGTTATCTTTGCAACCAAATTCGTTAAACACTTTTAGAAATTATTCCGGTGGTAACGAAAACCTATCAGATCGTTTTAAAGTACCTCCGCAGCCACCACCTAGAACCACAACATTAGACCGGCGCCTAGCTTACAAGAATTCAAAACCACTTTCATCTTTTACTAGTACAAATAAAAGCATTTTAGAAATTGAAAAATCTCTTAAAAACTATGAAAATATTGATTCTTTAACATCTCATATGAATCCATCTCATTATAGATCTGTTAATAAACAAACAGATTCAAATCCAATAGAATCAGCTTTGGCTAATAATATGAAAGGAAAAGATTATCCCAAAGTAATTATTGCATCTAGTGATATTTCAGCTTCACAGCCAAAAATTATAATAAAACCTTTATCATGTCAAAATGAAATCCCATCCAACGTCCCTAGAGTTCGGTTACCTGATGACTTCCATTCACAAACAACTGGATCTCTCACGTCCTTTTCTTCATTTTACTCTGATGAGGATGACGATCAAAATGATGATATTGATGATATACTCAATGAATTTGGCGAAGATAAGCTAATCCAAGAACTTGTAGGTGGCGTTGAATCCCCAACAGAATACATGTTAGATTCAAAGGGTCCGGAAACTGCGTCCGAACGAAAATTGGATATTGTTCCTGTTAAAATAAATCCTGGAGTTATAGTTCCGAAAAACATTGAAGACTATATTTGTGTAACAGACTTACATCTACCTGATGTAAGTGATTTAGAAAAAACAGCACAAATAAAACCAAATTTTGGACTGAACAAACTACAACATAGAACTGAAAGTATAAATAGACCTCCAGAGAGAGCAGTGAAAATTAAACAGAAGAAAAGTAATTCCATTTTAAATAGAAATTCAAAAAGCAAAAGAAAGAGCGATCATAGTAAAAGTAGTACCAATTTAGAACATTCTACATCTGGATCTTCAAATGATACAGAAGCGAGCACAGGAACAGTTAGAAAGGTTGAAATTAAGAAAAATGCTTAGAGTTCCAAGGGAATCTAAGTAAACGATATTATTGAAAGTTTTGATTCCTTTTTTTTAAATAAGTACCAATATTGTTTTGTTCTTTTGTGAATAATTACAGTTGTGTAACTTGTATTATTTATATACTTACTCTTATATTTTTCTCGATTAAAATAGACCAAACTCGAGTTCTTTCTCATAAAAATAATGTTTGAGCTTTAATTTTAGTACTTAAATCTAATTGTGTACCAAAGCACTATTTATACGTTATGTAAATATGCATTTAGACGAAATAAATTTCTTACAAAATTCTTCTGATTTTTCATCAACAATATTTTTTGAAACCCTACTTAAGGATAAAGTTTGCTAATTACGCTAAGCTTTGGACGTCGAACGATCCACAGAATGGTCTTAAGTTGTTTCAACTTTACGAGGATGTATTATGACAGTCTTAACGGAATCTGTATAATAAAACGCAAGTAGAAATTAAACAATCTCCGTTGGTATCTTGGATCTTTTATTATGGTTTTAAGTAACATGACTTTTGTGGACTAATTTTATATTTTCGGTTGGTCTAAGTCAAGTCGTCTTTTTGAATATATGGACTTATTAATAAAATCGAAAATGAGTTAGTTTCAATAAGAAATCAATCCTAACCAAAAATATACTGAAAATTAGATTCGATGTACATTACATATAACTGTTTTGACAAACCAATAGGGACAATACAGTCCAGTATAATTAAAATAAAAAATCGATAGTCAGTGTAATAAGCTTCATTTTGACGAATCGTCTGGTCAATAAATCAGAAACTCACTTTCAATAACATGAAATTTAGTTAAGCTGAGAAACAAGATAGTATTCCAAATCGTAACAGAACTTTTATACCTAGAAAAAATCCTTATCTTCTTGCAAACTTTAAACTAGACATGAAAAACTGAGCGCCCTTCGAAAATAATTCATTCCGCTGTCAGCTCCCCTCGTGAACTTGGGAAATGTTAAAGTCGGTATTAAGCCCGTTATCGGAGGCTCTAAGTTTGCAACAGTAATTCTGAACTCATGATTCCCGAAAGAGCTCGCTCCATGACAACTCATGCCAATTAGACCCGATCCTGTGGCTGTGAATACGGAAACTTGAGTAATTAAAATTTTGCCCTTTCTTTGAGTGCCGATGAAATAGAATCGTTGGGAAGTTTGCCTCAAACTTGCTACGACAGGAATTTACTTATTGAAGTGTATATCAGTTTTAACGATGCTTTTCGTTGTGCTGACAGGAACGATAGCAGTTTTCGTATAATACAATAACAAGCGATAGCTGCTCTTCAACGATAAAATTGAAGGCTTAAAAATCCTGACGTAAAATATTTTATACTAGAAGCCGGTTCGGCTTGATGCAGTGAGCATACTGCGCGCAGTTTTACTTTTGTACAAGTACTAGCATGATCTATGTCTTAAGTCTGCAATACCGTTTTCAAGTATTTCCGACTTAAGACATAAGTCTGAAATCATCACGCTGGCCTTTATTTTGTGGGTATTTCACAAATGATTCTGTGAACTTTCCGCAGTAAGTGAAGTAAGATGCTTAAGGTTAAGAAAATAAGTGCGAGAACTTTATAAATATTATATTTTTCAAAACTAGATCACTGCTGCGATAAAACAAGTATTTAAGAAAATACACAATCATACATCAATAGCTGATAGCTACAAGTATACCATCGTTAGCAATTGTTCGAAATGTAATATAATTATTATGACAGTCGCGTCCTTCTTTAATCGTCACAATTTTATAAGTGGGACACTGGAAGTATAATAATAACTAGCTGACCCGGCAAATGTTGTCATGCCATATAAAAAAATGTCCAAAAAATAAAATAGATAGTAGCCGATTCTCAGACCTACTGAATATACATATATAATTTCATAAAAAATCGGTCAAGCCGTTTCGGAGGAGTAAGGTAACTAAATTTGTGACACGAGAATTTTATATGCCGTTGTTTTGCCATAAAAAAATGACCAAAAAATAATAAAAAATTGATAGTAGCCGATTCTCAGACCTACTGAATATATATACATATAAAATTTCATGAAAATTGGTCGAGCCGTTTCGAAGTATGGTAACTAAGTAAATTTGTGACACGAGAATTTTATATATTAGAAGATATTACCTAAAACTATGAAATAAACATTTACTAGATTTCATAACTATGTTAAGACAAAAAGTGATGTGGTGATACCCAGACCATATCCGTTCACTATAAGTTCGAAGTTCCACGAGTCTGAAAATATACACACTGGAGAGGCATTCCTAGAAGCAAGAAAAATCTCAGAAAGATGATATTATATCCTTCTCATCGGTATTTCTGATCGACACAATTTAGTGTTCTTTATCTAAGTCAAAACATACAGCCATACAGTCCCAAAGAAGTAAACTGACAAAAATTATGAGTAGATTTATAAATAGTCTTATATCTTCGCGAGCACTACACATTTGAAATAAAACCACTTTAACAGATTTAACTTTCGTCTAATTAGAAGTTACATTTTGATGTGCTGTTGACAGCGCACGGCATTCAGAGTTTATATTGATGACGACATTGGATTAATCTATACTAATATTACAAAACTGAAGAGTTTGTTTGTTTGGTTCAACGCGCTAATCTCAGGAACTACTGATTCAAATTGA
The DNA here is from genome assembly GCA_947347705.1 of Nymphula nitidulata. NCBI lineage: Eukaryota > Metazoa > Arthropoda > Insecta > Lepidoptera > Crambidae > Nymphula > Nymphula nitidulata. Next base: position 1,878,332 of record OX374620.1, read on the forward strand.
AAAATTATTTTCCTGTTGGATAGTACATTTATAGAGGTATTACTTACACCAATAGAAGCTAAGCATTAATTAAAAATGTTGCAACAATGGGAAAAAAATAATCCTTTTCAGAGCTTTCGTTGCGTGCGCTGCGTAAACGGTTAAAGTTACGTATAAATCATGTATGCAGGAATTGTTCTCCTTTAAAAGTTCTAAAAAAAGTTTGCTTCAGCATATTATTATGTCTATTCTTTTAAATTGACTTTCGATAACCATTTTTTGGTAATCAAACTTGTTCTTAAGTAATGTACTATCTGCGAAGGTGTTTTTGTAAACATGATATTATTCCATATAGAAATAAATACATTATTCACCACAAGTATTTTATTTTGAGCAAAATTTTTCTTGACATACCTAATTTTATTTCAATTAATATCTTAAGAGAAATAATTGTTTTAAAATGTCATGCACGCATTTATGATTTTCAAGGCGGGCGGGCGCGGGATTTAAATCCTTAGCCACATAAATGCTCAAGTATAACCGACCCCACCGATGTTATTTTCCGACATCCACGCGAACGAAGTCGCGGCCACAGCTAGTATATAATATGTGGACACCACAAGCATCGGTCTTAAACCCTTGTTTCTGATATAATAAATCATCCACGTAGTTCAACCTCGGTTATTCAAAATCCACCCGGTTCAGAGTATACAATGTTGATCTGCTACGAAAATTGAGTCCCTCTCTAATAAATATAGAAGTCGCTTACCACGTTCTGAGAGATCTGGCTATCCAAAGCTCAGGTGTTTTCGTAAGCTGTATTTTCCTCGAGCAAAATATGGTATCCATTTTAAAGACGACGTCATAAATTTGTAGCAGGTGTGAAGTATATTCCAATATATCAGGTGTTGCTTAGATTAGAACGCTGCTGGGTTACTGGCATTGAATATTACATGGAGTTTAATATGATTAACGAACAATTCTATTCTCATAGCAACGTAATAGAATCAACTTTTGTGAAAGCTCGTTTTGCTAAATCGAATCACTTTAGCTAAGGAATCTAAAGTGTTAATTTAGGAATCTAAGGCGCTGGACACACAGAAAGGACGTAAGACGCAGACGGGGCGCGGACATAATGTGTCTTCGTCGTCCCTTTCATACAAAATGTCTAGAAGCGTCACGACGCAAAATATACAGAAAAGACAGGGCGCGGGCACGACGCTTACTCGTCTGCGCCCTATTGTAAAACATACAGAAAGGACGAGGCACGGGCGAGAGCGGACGAGGGACGGGGAGAAGGGGTGCGGGCGGGGTAGGGCGCGGGTGACGGGATTCGCGCGTTGCTACAAATACATAGCGTCACGTCCGTGCCTCGTCTTTTCTATATGTTTTAAAAGGTCGCGACGGCGCCCCGTCTGCGCCCTGTCCGTGCCCCGTCCTCGCCCTACGTCTTTTCAATGTGGCCAGCGCCTAAGGTGTAAAATGAACAAACTGTTACGTGCAATATAAAATTCTTCAATTGGAATCTATAATACGAGTATATCTGAGTATATCTGATGCTTACATTATGAAACAAATAGTTAAAGAAAAATACCTTTAGTGACACCAAAGAGGCCCATTTTTAGAACAACACGTATAGTCAGCTACGTAAGTCGATTTTGATAGTTTACAAAGTGCCAGAGGAATAAAAATTAAATACGTGACTGAATAAGAGTACCTAAAAGTAACAAGAAACTTTTCGTCGGAGAATTATAAATAACAGCGCAATATCCCACGATGAAGTTGATCCATTTCTGTTTAGTGTTTTGTAATTTCAAACGTGTTTACCTTTTAATGCTAACTTTATAAGGCAAAGTTACAAATAATTTTATTTTGTATGCAGTTATTATATTTTATTAATCAGCGTGCAACTGAAAACTACACCAATAAATCAATCAATCAATATAAAAAATTAAAGTCAATTATAAGTAATAATGGGTATAATTTTAAAGAAAGACTGTAAATCAAAATTTAAGTACAGTATATCTCTTTCTCGTATTACAAATAAGAAAAAGAATTTAAATAAAAATCAAAACCGACTCCAAAAAACTGAAAAGGATAAAATAATTAAATTTTAGTAGGTGCTTCACTATCTATTGTTTATGGATACAACTTAGCACCAACTCCAAAAATATGTTCCTAGGGGATGAGAAGCTACTAAAATTTTATTATATTTTCCTTGTCAGGTTTTTGGAGTCGGTTTTAATTATTTTTTTTTTTTACATTTTTTAAGGTCAATGCTAGATGGGTGACCGTGAGCTTATATTGTTTCCTACTATCGTATCATTTCACTAAAAATTCATAAGAAATCAAAAATCCGCATTTTGCATACGTAGACTTAATTTTTCCAGTTTTTTTGATTTAAAAACCAAACTACCGAATGGATTTTCAAAAAAATTTTATGGGACCAAATGGCAACTATTTCGCATCGATAAATAAAAGAATCATCAGTTCAATCATCAATCAACAAAGGAGGAACTTTCGACTGGCTGAACCGATGTTCAGCCAGTCGAAAGTTCCTCCTCCTTTTTTGAAGTCAACTTAATATTAACACCAATAAGTAAACTTGTAAATTCAAAACATTTTTTTAACCGACTTTAAAAACGAGGAGGTTCTCAATTCGGCCGGTATGCTTTTTTTTCTTTGTATGTACACCGATTTCTCCGAGACTGCTGAACCGATTTACGTGATTCTTTTTTTATTCGATGCGGAATAGCTGCCATTGGGTCACATAAAAATTTTTTTTCAAAATCAGTTGGGTAGTTTGGTTATTATATAAAAAAAACTGAAATTATTAAGTCGTCTACGTATGCGAAATTGGCAGATTTTTGCTTTCTTATGACTTTTTAGTGAAACGATACGATAGTAGGAAACAATATAAGTTGACCGCGACCCATCTAGCTTAGACCTCAGAAAGTTATCACTAAAAATTGTGAAAAAGAAAATTAAAACCGACTTCAAAAAACTGAAAAATTAAAATAATTAAATTTAAGTAGGTACTCATCCCCTAGAAGCATATTTTTTGGAGTTGGTGCTTATTTGTTTCCAAAAACAATTGAAAGTGAAGCACCGACTCCAAAAAATATGTTTCTAGGGGATGAGTACCTACTTAAATTTAATTATTTAAGTAGGTACGCATCCCCTAAAAGCATATTTTTTGGAGTTGGTGCTTATTTGCTTCCAAAAACAATTGAAAGTGAAGCACCGACTCCAAAAAATATGTTTCTAGGGGATGAGTACCTACTTAAATTTAATTATTTTAATCTTTTCAGTTTTTTGAAGTCGGTGTCAATTTTTTCCATTACAAAGCTGTTATAATCCTTAAATAACTGAAAATCGTGAATGGTCCTATTTATATACAAGTTTAAGCTTCGCCCCTTAAAATACTATCAAAGAGAGTTTCAGTGTTGCACATCCGGCCGGAATTTATTTTAATCGCTTCATATTTATCCAAAACAACGACGTTCAGTATGAGCCCCATGCGGTTTGCACGCAAGCTCGTCAATATTAGAAGCGACGAGACGATGACGACACGATTTCTATATTTTTTTTTATGATAAGGTTTCTTGGTTTTCGTAGTCTAATAATAATAATAATATTTATACACTAACACCTATTATCTAGCCCAAAGTAAGCATCATTAAGAGCTTGTATTATGGATACTAGATAACGGAGAAATAATGATAATAATATGTATATAAATATTCTTAATTTTTGATTTTAACATTATTATAAATGTTTGAAAAATTACTTAGTAATTAAAATAGAATAAAACTAGAAAAATTTCACGTCCTGAGGCAGGAATTTCACGTCCTGAGGCAGGAATCGAACCCGCGACCTTTCGCAATCCGGGCGACTGCTCTGACCACTGAGCCACCCAGGACTTGGGATATCCCTGTGAAATTCTTCTAGTCTATCTGTATTTGCGTTTATGAGCTAACGTCCACCCTACAATGTCGAAATATTCTATTTCAACATCCGAAACGAGTATTTTTACAAATACCTACGATTCGGTTAAGTTGGTGCAGTGCTTTCAAATATTCTTAATTTTTGATTTTAACATTAATAAAAATGTTTGAAAAATTACTTAGTAATTAAAATATAATAAAACTAGGAAAAAATCACGTCCTGAGGCAGGAATCGAACCCGCGACCTTTCGCAATCCGGGCGACTGCTCTGACCACTGAGCCACCCAGGACCCTAATTCTGTATTGTACCAATACAGAATTAGCGTCAATAGCGGTATAATCAAAAAGAAACCGGGTTGGGAAACAACTCGCCCAGCGTCAAACTCGCCACATTTTTATTTGTTAAGTTACATTTATGTAAGCAATTGAGATTGAGGAAATATTAAAAAGTGAACTGAGTGACACTGGACGAGTTGGTCCCAAATTCCGAGTTAAATCCAAAATTAAATAAACGATAAACTAATATACAAGACCGAAGCTCTGCTCATATAAATGTACTTCACGGATATGGCTTACCATATTTCGCTTACAATATATTGCTTAAAGAATTCCAGTGAGCTGTATGTATTCTTATGTACTCATGGGTTATCTCGTTGATAATGCGAATTCCTGTACAACTTGTTTTGTAGAACAAGATGACGCTAATGACCCACCTAATGATACGAGCTACCGTCGCCCATGGACACGTGCAATAAGAAGGAAAAAATATTTGGTATTACAGGTGCGTTGTCATCCTGAGTCCTAAGAAGAAACGCCTTACATGCCCAGTAATTACGCTACAGCATTAGACCTATTCTATATTCTATATACGACAATGGTCCTAATTCTGGAGAACACATGCTTAGTCTAAATTTAAGTTGAGTGCATCTCTTTCTCTCAATATTAATACGAAAAGGATGGCTGTCAGATGATTTGAGATTTAGAAACGAGCGTTCAATTTTCGACCTTAGTAAACGTAATAAAATACAGTGTTCAGGAGGCACCTCAGTACATGCCGTCTAAAATTGTCTATGGTTCTTTTGAAATCTCTCTTAATTTAGTTGACAGCTCTAAACGAATTCTTTCTATCTTTTTCCTATTACATATTGCGAGAAAGAGATATACTGCACTTAAATTTATACTTAGAGTGTTTTTTCAGAATTAGGCCCACTGTTTGCAAAGTAAAGTTTTTGGATTCGCAAAGTAAAATACAGTGCAAGCTGTGATCAGCCTTATCGGCATACAAATCTTACAATAATATAGCTAGTCGCTAGGTCAACATTAATATTAAATGAATAATAAAGGAGTGGTCAGATCAAAATATAGAGGTAATCAGGCTAATGTCAAAATTTCTAATGTCAAAATTGTCTTGTAATTTAATTAATATTTTAATTGTAAGAATTCATTAATATTTTTTTTAATTTTTCACTCGTTCTACTCAAGAACGAGTGAAAAATTAAAAAATCGATTAGTTTTTGCTTAAATATACAAAGATCATGGAATTTTTGAATGCTGCTTGGAATTTTATTATATACTAGCGACCCGCCCCGGCTTTGCATGGGTGCAATGCTTATGTAAATATTATGCATGTATTATACATATAAACCTTCCTTAAGAATTACTCTATCTATTAAAAAACCGCATCAAAATCCGTTGCGTAGTTTTAAAGATCTAAGCATACATAGGGACAGACAGACGGCGGATAGCGACTTTGTTTTATACTATGTAGTGATATGTAGTGATAGTGATCGTGATTCGCGGCGCCATTACACAAACACTCTAAAGCCGATAGAAGGCACATGCTGCAATGTCATGACACAATTGAGATGTTGCCTAAGTTTGAATTTGGCGCTATTTTTCACAAATTCGGAAAATATACGCTACTATTACCCATACAAACAATTCAAACTTTAAAGATGAATTATTGTTGAAGTTGTACTGTTTTGAAAATTTAAAAAATGGTCATATATTTTTTTTCAAAATTTATCAAAAATGTTAATGATATTAGATTGCTGACATCAATTAAAACAACTATTATTATAACAACTATTAATAAAAACATACTTATTACATAGTTATTATCCATTTTGTCAGTATGCCCATACATTTCTTAGTAATATGGGAACATGTGACGTCACCTGTTCCGTAGATTTTCTATGGAGCGTTTTTGGACGATGCGCAACACATCAAACATACCGCTATATCTGTTAGACTATTGATCTTAGACATACCATTTCTTTTGCAATATTGCTTTATGAGTTACAAACTTCTTATTTATGGAATAAAAAAAATGTTGTCAACTAGCCTATTGTAGAGGTACAGTCGAAGACATAAGTTGATGAACAGATCCAAATTTTCAAAACACCTGCACAATGTAAAGTTTCATATGTCGCTGAACAAATTGTTGATCAAATCTCTGTGTACATTGAAGAATGTCAAAAGTTAGTAAACAATATTTTATCAAAAGTTGCTGGACTTACCAAATTTTCAAAACACCTGCATAATATAAAGTTCCATATGTGGCTGAACAAATTGTTGATCCAATCTATTGTACAGTCGACAGCACATCAAGCGTAACAGTTTGACCTTAAGCCCGCCCTTACTGCGTTCGTAATAGAGGCGGGCGGCTTTCGTAGTGCAACTGTAACACTTGATGTGCTGTCGTGTGTACATTGAAGAATATCAAAAGTTAGTGAACAATATTTTATCAAAAGTTGCTGGATTTCATAAATCTATATAATTTGTTATTGATGGCAACGAAAGTCCATAAACACATACTTACAAAACACCTGCACACTATAAAGTTCCTATTGTTGCTGAACAGACAGTGACGAGTTGAGTCATTTTTGAATGTTGAACAAAGACAATCACTGAAAAGAGTGCCCATGTTTCGCTCTTTCGTTTTGGGAATGAAGTCATTGTAGTGCCATTTTTTTATCTTATTCGCATAATATTGACAAAAAAAAATTAAATAGAGTTTAAATTTAATTAGATCGGAAATCGGAATAGCTATGTAAAATATACAATGACCGGTAGGCTGACACCGACTCTTTTTCAACTTGGCTGATGCTCTCCCGTCTGTTTTGATATCATTGTTATCGTTATCACATTACTTGATCTATCACATTCTTTTTAAATTAAACTCTAGTTAGTAGGAATAGTACTTGACTAAAGCGTATATTCTCCACGTGTGACGTGTGTGACGTTACTGATCAACTAAGGACCGCCAAGTACTTGGCGGTCCTTAGTTGATCAGTAACGTCACATGAAGTTTGGTCATGAAATATTGCGCTAATTAATTCTCTTAAATGTTTTGCCTTACACCGTAATATTTGTTATACCACGATCTAATTACCCGTTTCTCACAATTACAAACTTTTGACTAGAACAAGCCAAAACTTTGACACTCTTCAATTTCACAACGAACCGTTAACTTTCGGTGTTAAGTAATCGAAAACTATTAGTGGATGCGCTTGATGAATCTCCAAGTTTCTTGCCTCGATAGCGGAATTCACACGTGTAAGCACATCATAGACCACACAACCTCCTTGCGCACGACCTGAACTTTAATTGTTCGTAGCTAAAGATGAAAATCACTTGACTGAAAAGAAGAAACAAGTTCGCAAGTCACTAAAGCCAAGTTTCGTATCTGGAAAATTGAAATTGGCTCTTACCACCTCGCTTTAAGGTTTGAAGCCCCAATTAGCTGTTAGTGACATGCGGTGTGTAGACGCGATCGTTAATAAATTTTATAGAAGTTTTAATGACTTCGGCCCGATGGAGTTTTTATAATTTTTCGTTGGGAACTTCTCTGCTCGGTCCGTTCCTTGGAGGGTTTTTGAAGCGATGTAATAATTCCGTGTGAGAGTTCTATCGTCCTTAGAAAGTTTAAAATTAGGGTCGCTCTCTTATTACATTTTAAAATAGCTTTTATTAATTGACGTATGGCCTGGTACTTTAAAATCAGCTAAAACTTACATTGTAGGTAATAATATAATCTGATAATAGAGAAACATATTTGATTTAAATAAAACAGTTAGGATAATATAATATTTACACATTAATGTACACCAATAGAAAATGTCGTGGTGATATAGCTTTTGTAACTATTTTTACCATATTTTAGCAAATAAAGAATATGAAAGATTATTTTATCATTCCTAGCAAATTTTGGAAAAACTGCCCTTTAACATAACATCATCAACACAATATCATCTTTTCAATAACAGTTTCCTATTATATTAAAATACCAAATATAAAGTGATCGCTAAAAGCCTGGGAAACGTTAGAATTGACGCCATTATAAAGCCATAAACGTAGAAAGCATGCTATGTATACTTCCACGTGTGTCTTCCGCGTGCGATAAAATTTTATTGAGCCGCGTGAAGCGCCATTAAGATAGTGGAAGCGATAGTAGTGCTACCGTTAAACTACGGGACGTAATCCTTCCTGAAATTTCTTTAATAATCTTTGAGGAGCTCGGTGGCCTTTTGGTTTGAGCGCTCTGGTTTCGATACGAAAAACAAAGCAACTTTCGCCATGGTCGATCCTGGGATGGGTCAATCAAAGTTTGTTATCTCGACCTCCTCCGTGCTTCGGAAGGCACGTTAAGCCGTTGGTCCCGGTTGTTGTATGATAAATAAAACCGTCCAGTTGAAGTCACAAATAATCACATTTTTTTTTATACAACTAGATGACAAATAAGCTGACTGCCCACCTGATGGTAAGCGGTTACCGCCGCCTATAGACACCTGCAATAACAAGGGAAAATCACTTGATATTGCAGGCGCGTTGTCATCCTGAGGCCTAAGATGAAATGCCGTCAATGCCCAGTAATTACACTGGCTACCTTTCCCTTCAATCCGAAGCACAGCGAGCTGCTTTACGGCTGAAATAAGAAAGGCGGTGGTACCTACCCAGACGACCCTACATACGGGCCTACCACCTAGGAAAAAATTACCTACCAAATTTATTATTATAATAAAATTGCACGAAATTCAAATAAAATACGTTAGCAAAACATGAGCATTGCAACATATGATTTTTATGCGAAATATTATGTACGACAGAAAGCTCGTATAATATTACTAGACGAGTTTGTTTCGGTAGTTCAACTTTTGCAACCGGTGTAAATTCAGACATGACAGACACACAGACACTAAGACCTTGTCAGTTAATATTTTTTTGTGTAATCATACAAATGTGATTTTGGATGATTCAAAAGTGCTTTGACCCTTCATAGCGGCATATTTGAATATATATTTTTTCATGTCATTTCATTATTGGCAAAATTGCGTCTTTTGTGTTGTATGTCCAAAACAAAACTTTCACCGCGACTACGATCATTGAAATGCACTTAGGGAATTGGAAACGTTTAAGCTTACTAGAAATAAGCAGGCAAAGTTTGAATAACATGATCCAATCATAGCGCATGTCATTGTACAGTTTTAAACGATAAGCTCTCTATGTGGAAATTAGCTTTAAGATATTCATTGATTTATATTATTTTGTGAATAGCGCTGTAAGCTTTTCCTAATAAAATAAAAATGCTTAGATTTTTTTGTTAAAAAATAAAGATCGGTAAAGTAAAATTGTTTTCATCATCATCATCACCCTATATACGTCCCACTGCTGGGCACAGGCCTTTCTACATGGGAAGAACACATGAGGAGCTTTGGCCATAACACCACCACGCTGGCCCAATGCGGGTTGGTGGGTTAAAGCGGTTGCAGTTACAACCAGGACCAACAGCTTAACGTGCCTTCCGAAGCACGGAGGAGCTCTATATTATGAATGACATGGCCAAGATTCCATAGTGACTTTGATAGGTATCAATTTCCATTTACACTAATGTTTAGTATCGTTTTATTTTGCTGAATACCTACAGATTAAAATAAAATAAAAATAGATCCCAAAGCACTTCACGGACAGGCATAACAAACGAAAACGGTTTTATTTTTACGAATGATGATCAAAACCTCTAAGGAAAGTGTACAATATTATACTTTGCTATTGAAATGAATGTTCGACACTTCATGTTACGAAAAATGGCATTTATATGAACGCGATTGCTTAACTTGTTAGAATCCTAAAACAAACAATAAATAATCATCATAATGTAAAAACTGAGAAACCAATTGAAAGACTGCAATGGTGACAGCTAACAGCTAATGTGACGTATTAGTAAAATAAGTTCCGTTCCATTTCAAGGTATTTTTTGTGATAAAATATAATTAAATGATGTTTCAATATTTATATTTATTTATAACTAGCTGACCCAGCGAACTTCGTACCGCCTAACAGTCGATTCTTTATTTTTTTAATACGTATTCTGCTATTCGGGACACCGGATCACCTGGTAAGATAAAAAAAGAAAAAAGAAAGCTAATAAAGTCAACAATTACATTATGTCAACAAATAAAAATGATAAAACACTTAAAATTCAAAAAATCACAATGAAAATTACAATTTCAGATTTTTATTATGATATCTACTTATTATATTTCATTTTATTTTTACTTATTTTAATATTTATACGATACTATTAAAGTTCAAATTGACTTTTAAGTATTATTACGAATCTTTTGTATGGGAGTATAGAAAAGTGTTCATTTAGGATTTTTTCAGACAATTTTTTAATTACGAACCATCCTCGTACTTCAAGGACTATTATAAAAAAAGAATTAGCGAAATTGGTTCAGCTGCTCTCGAGATTTGCGCTTAGCAACACATTCAGGATTGATTTTTATATTATAAGATTGGTTAGTTAAAAATTTGAAGTTTTAAAACAGTACTATTATTTTGTTATAATATTACGTCTTTAGTGTTTTGCTAAAGTTATTGTATTTTTAAGTCGTCTGTGGGGTAAGGAACGTCAAATGTAAACGTATAACCGGAAGTTTGCACTAAGGAATTTAAGTAATTTAAGTTAAAAAACTGTGAAGTTCTACAGGATCAATAAATATACGATAATTCATTATTTTATTTTTATAATTTGATACCTTAGTGGTGTTCTTGTAAATGCTGGGAAGTTACCTAGGCAGAAATTAGCCATGTCCTTTGATTGACCCATCCCGAGACCGACCATGGCGAAAGTTGCTTTGTTTTCGTAATCGAAACCAGAGCGCTCAAACCAATGCGGCAGCGAGCTCCTCAAATTGTTTTCACTAATCGAAAATACTTTATCGAAAAATAACTTTAATTAATTTGTGACAGAGTAAATAATATAACATATACTACCACATACAATATTATCTATCTCAAATGACAAGTGCTGGTGATTAAAATATTCAGTGCTTATATGTCATGTCTCATAGAACGAACCGCTCTGCCAATTTCAAAACTTTTTCGCTTGAAAGTTAAAAATGGCTACTTTAGCAGACCCCAGCTCTTTAATGATTGACCATTCGGAAATCCTTATTTTTGTAAAAGGTGATTTTCTAAAAAAGCAAGTCTCAAAGACATTTAGGGACCAGATGCCTTTTTGACTAAGATTATTAAGTTGCATCACTTGCATCTTCCGCACCTAGTCTGAATGTTGTAAGTATTTACTTTTAAAAAAAATAAGTATTAGCTTATGTTTTTCTTTTTTTCCATTCTTTTCTATTGACACAAAAATTTTGGATCACTTAAATTCTATTGGTGGATGATAGGCAAAGATGTACAAAGTGATCCTTTGTATGGAGAGGTGGCCTAGTCTCCGATGGGACATTAATGTTTCACAATGAAACGAATTGTTTTATTTACTAATAAAAATCTATCTAAATTAGAAACATTTTTAGTCCTGAGGCAGTGATGGAACCCGCGACTTGATGGACAAAATTAATGATATCTTTGTAATTTATGCGTTTAAATAGTTGGTATATAAAAATATGTTACATTAAATAAGAGCAAACTAAGAGTACCTTTGAATGAATTTCATAATACTTATTTCTCTATTTTTTTAACTTCTTTGCCACATAATTTACACACCATACGAAATAAAACTCATGTTGTCGAAATGTATTTGAAATCCTATAATTTCAATGTTTATGACTACTTATTTTTACTAGCTATTTTATACTACAGCAGACGTCGTTATCAGCGAATTCCTGCATTATAACATGAAAGTATTGAATAAACTTAGTTAAATGAACATTTTTAATCCACAGCATTGAAAAAGTATACAAGTAGAAAGATCTGACAAGCGAACAAACAGGTTCGAGCCAATTCATAGCAGACCATCTGATTGCCGAGTCAGCGGTTCTCTTCCACGCTATCGGCCCATTACACCACTCCAAAATAAATCCAGAGCCTGGACCCGGGAAGGCAATTAAAAGGGCACAAAAACTTTCCACTGGGGGACGATTCAGTGTGAACGTCCGTTCGGACGCGGGAAGTACCATAGACCTAGGATTCGATGAACAGAAATCTAACTTATTGTAACTATTTGTGTGTCATTTAAAATAACGAAGAGTTTTAATTCAGTTTATTTACATAGAAAAATATCTAAACTAGTAAAATTTCACGTCCTGGGGCGGGATCGAACCCGCGACCTTTCACAGTCTTAAAAGAAACTCGTGAAAGACGTGAATTTTTTCTAGTTTAGATATTTTTTTATGTAAATTTAGATTTCACACATAAGTAGGTACCGTTAAAATAAAATTAAGAATATTCGGTACACCTATTAGCACGAACATTTATAAATTTCGAATCGTAATCGTATCGTTCACGCATGCTTGAAATTTCAAACAAAAGCCAGACAAAAGCTAACGTAACTACTCGATACGATGGCGATTCGAAATTTAAAAATGTTCTTGCTAGGGGTACTAATCTATTATTCGAAATTCAAATCAGGACTAAAAATGGTTTTGTTTTGATTTTAAATATCGGTATTAAATCACAAAATATAGTTTTTAAAAATAACACTTCAAAAAGGAAGTGCTTAAATAGACTACTTGGCAATTTGTTTTTTAAGTACTTAAATATAATGAAATGTAAATTGCAGGCCCGGCAACGCGCTAGTGGTACCCCTGGTGCGAGAACGGTAAGAAACTTTCTGGCGTAGTAGTTAAAGCGCTCTGGTTTGGATGACGAAAAATTTAACCATTTAAAAATTTAACCATACGGATTCAACCATGGTGAATTAGTATAATAATACTTATACACTCACACCTATTATCTAGCCCAAAGTAAGCATCATTAAGAGCTTGTGTTATGGATACTAGATAACGGAGAAATAATGATAATAATATGTATAAAAATATTAGAAATATACTAAATAAACATATAAACACCCATGACTCGTAAACAATTGTTCGTACTCATCATACAAACATTTGTTCCTACCGGGATTCGAACCCGGGACCTCTTGACAGAGTAGCCTGGGGTACAGACCACTCGGCCAGGCGGTCGTCAAATAATTCGCCATGGTTGAATCCGTATGGTTAAAATTTTTTTTAATCTCTAGCTCCTTCGCGCTTCGAAACTCATGTTAAGCCATTTTGGTCCCAGTTAGTACTGCACCCGCTTTAAGCCACCTTTGGGCTAGCGTGGTGGTGTTATGGCTCAAACTCTTCATGTGTTTCTCCTGCAGGAAAGCCAGCACGGTACGTGTACGTACATGTAAACCGCTTACTATCCCCCTTCCCCCCGCCTTTCTTATTTCAGCCGTGAAACAGTTAGCCAGCCAGAAAGGCCAGTGTAAAAACTGGGCATGAACAGCATTTCATCTTAGGTTTCAGGATGACAACGCACCTGCAATATGAAGTGTTTTTTCCTTGTTATTGCAGGTGTCTATAGGCGACCATCAGGTGGGCCCTCAGCTTGTTTGTCATCTAGTTGTATAAAAAAAAAATTTTACATAGAAATGGTTTGCCAATTTCAGAAACATCTTATATAACATTGGCTGCATTTTTTCATAGAAATGTCCAGAAATTATCAAATGAATAAGATATTTTTAAAAGTCGCAAATCAAATCTATGAACTAATATAGCCCATGTTTTAATTTTTTATCGCATTGACAGCACCACCCTGTAAAAGATAATAATATATTATTTTGCAGATATCAGCTCGCATAAATTACTAAGTCTATGGCGGAATCACGTAGTGTTGGAATAGTTGCACCCACGAGTGTCTTTGCAGAGGAAACATTTCCTATTTCAACGGGAGAGTAACGCGCGGTCTTAACTTAAAAGAGGCGGATTGTAATTAACTTATCCTACTGCAGTTGTAATGAAGTTGATAGCGAAGTGAGCATTTAGAATTGTGTTATTTATTTCCAGCGCTTCTTAAGTTGCTCAAGAGAGCTACAGACCTATTTTCATGACATTTTAGAAATTAATTTTTTTAATTGGTCTAAACTTGCTATGGCACTTTATTTGCTACAAATACTTCCTAAATTTACTCTTTGATAAAAACCCAAGAACTAATAACGTTTTTGTAATGGATGAACAAAAGTGTGGTCCGAATTGATTGCATGCATCAGTGCATATAGCACTGTTTTCCATTCGGTTCAAGGCGTTTGGACTGTTCGCAACGATGGTAATGTTTGCGTATTTTGGACCGTAAGGTTTGTTTCACACTTTTTTTTGTCATATACAGGTACGGATGAGATGTTTGAAGATCCTAAGTGCTTCTTGGGGGCCTTTTCAAGTAAGAGATTTCAAGCAGAACAAACTTAAAGAACATCTAGAAAAATAACCAGTTATTTTTCTAAATACAAGTTTGTTGTGCTTGCCGCACATCTTACAGACAAAAGCCGGTAGTAGTGAGTTCCTAAGCATCAATTCAATAGCAAATCTAAGGTTGATCTTGATGTAACTTAACTATGAGCTATAGTTCCTTCTGTTTGCTCTTCTTTTTTAGTTTTTGTTGAAGGTCTCGTTACATAAGATTACAGAATACAAAGGCTTCTACTGACTGTGAATGTGGCTGACCCTTGTAATCTTTTTATGTTGCTTTCTGGTTTATCTGCTTACATAATGAAATTTTATTGCTTTTCACTTGTCACTTATCTGTCGTTGTTTTTCTGTATATTTCTCTAATAAAACCCACCTTAATCATTGTTCGATCGTTTTTTTTTATTATGAGCAGGAAATACACAAAGTCAATTAGTTCTCTACTTTACTGAATATAACTAAAAAGTTTAACCTTAGGGTTGCTTGCTTTCCTTCACTAGATGCCACCCGCGGCTATCGTGACAAATGCTAGGCTATGTTCTTTCACAGGATATTATCTATCTCTACGCTAATTTTTATCTTATTTAGTTTAGTAGCATATGAGAAAAAACGTAACAGACAAACATACTTACTTTTGCATTTATAATATTAGTACTTAATGTAATTACTTAGTGTAATTACTGGGCATGGACGGCATTTCATCTTAGGCCTCAGGGTGACAACGCACCTGCAATAAATATCAAGTGCTTTTCCTTGTTATTGCAGGTGTCTATAGGCGGCGGTAACCGCTTACCACCAGGTGGGCCGTCAGCTTGTTTGTCATCCAGTTGTATAAAAAAAAAACTTAAGTATTGTAACAATTAAAAATAAAGAAAGAAAATGATGAAAAAATAGATTACACTTTTTTATCATTTTCTTTCTTTATTTGTAATTGGTACAATAAAGTACGTGTTTAAACGCATCAAAAACATTAAAAATGTACTTAAGTTTTATTATTATTTGTATTTGGGGTTTGTCAGTCGTGTTTAGACTTATTTGTCACTGCAACTTTGAAAATCTATTGCGACTCGATATTTAAGTATATTTTTCTTGTTTTCTCTGTCTGTCGACTATGCAATGTCGATATCTAAGAAGAAAGTTCGAAGTTTTAAGTTGTTCCGTTTTAGTCGTGTTTGCTATTTACAGCCTGAAGGTAATAGAGGAAAATTTAATAATCCTCCTACGGCCCAGTTACTGCGGCGCCATCTTGAAGAGATAGATTAAAAATGACATGCCTGACGAGTTTATGATAACAGCGTTAGTTAGATCTTAAAGTGAAGAGTTTGCCATACGGAAGAGTTTGCTATGTTTTTATTTAATAGAAATTGATGGTGGACTGGGATGTAGTGTAGATATCTTCGCACATGAGACATGTTCAATTTTATTCTGTTTTATAAGCCGTCGGACGAAATATTTAAAACCAAAACAATGCTCAGTAATCTGTCAATCAATTGTGTCTGGGATTTTATGCTTGACTGGTAAAGGCAATAAACTATTGTATTTTTCTCAAAAGCTTCATTTAAATTTAATGACCTCTGACAGACTTGACAATGTCACCAAGGCCCTTTGAAAGTTTTGAAAAATACTCGAGACTTTAAAGACTATTAACCGGTTGGGTAGCCTGTGGACAAGCACAAACAATAAATTGTTTAATTAAACATCCCTCTTTGCCCGGCCGAAACAATTTTTACAGTCAATGTATGGCTTTAAATAAAGGTCCTTGATTGGAATCGGGCGTCGTCTTTTGGATCTAAATTACAATAAGTGAAATGGTCCGCGCGGCGGTTTTATTTTATAACAGTACCGCGTCCGATGGCCTTAATTTTGGTAAATTCTTTATCATGGACGGTACTCTCCTTTTTTTTTATAGAGAATGCCATTATTCGACCAAAGTGATGCATAAAACTGTTATAGATAGCAGTGGTTTTGTTTTTATATGCGATATGAGAAGCAGTTTTGTCAGTTCTGAAACATTCAACGTGGAGATTGACAAGCTTAGATATTTTTGATTGAAAAACTCTTTGCTGAAGAATATTTCGTCGATGAACTATTCATTCTACAAAACCAGACTCCGCTTGGTCATAAAAATAACCATACTATCTTCTAGGAATAACATTACTTCCGTTGATTTATTACAATAAAGTAGGCATGATTTATTATTATAGGTACTTACGAAGACTAATAAGTAGTTAACATTGGGAGCTTGGGATCCAGGACCACACCGACTGTTTAAGGACACACAAAGAATAAGCCACGCAATTCAGGTGCGTAATGCGAACAATCTTATTGGTGCAATTCCCTTTTCACAAGATTTTGATAAAGTGTTTTATTTGTACCTAAGTTCGATTTATTTAAATTATGTGTGTTAATTATTATATGAGATTGGTATTTGTAAAATGGACTTTCAATTTGTCGAAACGTTCAACGATGAAAAATTTGTCGGCCAAGTAATTTACACCAAGTAATTTTCAAGGTATGTCTTGATAATGATTTTATTTCCTTAGTAAGTTTTATTTACAATAGTCGGGCTTGGGACTTCCTTTTAAGTAAGACAATACATGTGTCAGGAAGCCCCGCTGCTTTATGACACTAAGTAGGAACATAATCGTAAAACTGCTCAACGTTACAATAACTACACAATACTTAGGTTCATAAATAGTAAACTCTCGAGTGAATGAGCGGGCGCGTGTGTGTATGTGTGTGTGTGTGTGTGTGTGTGTGTGTGTGTGTGTGTGTGTGTTTTATATAGAAAAAACGACAAATGACTTAACACCACCTGATGTGAAGCGGCTACTAATCCTACTAATTTTGATTGACCCACCTGGAATTGACCACGGTAAAAATCCCTTTGTTTTCGTAAAGAAAATAAAGCACTCTGCTTTATTTTCAAACCACTACGCAACCAAGCCCCTCACAAAGACAAATCTTTATCCAAGTAAAAACTCAACAAAATAAATAATTAGACGTTTGATTGTTTTGGGCAAGATAATTAGTGTGAGGTGAGAATCTCATAACTACTGTATTATTTGATAAAACCAATTTACCACCGCTTAACCAAATAGTAGCTAGAATGGTAGCTGAGGTATAAACATAATACACTTAGTGTCTACGTAAAATTTATTCATAATCACCCCAGAATCTGTGGAAGTACACCGCCAGCAGTTCAAATAAAATACTGAAATTTGTGGGAACCTTAATCCGTTGTAATAAAATCGTTTTCCAACTAACGCGTTACTCTTGTTGTGCGGTCGCCTGTACCATAAAATCTAACGCACCATGGTTTCAGTTGCCGTTAACATAGGGTGAAAGTGTTATAGCTATCGACTCGAGGCTTGTTTATACCTTTTGACTGCTAAACGTACTGTTTGCATAATTTAATAGACATTTTGGGCAACTTGGGTCACATTCGATAGCTAGGTGCTTTTAAATTTTTTATCCTTGGTGTACAAGGACAAAATAGGAACTCCAGCATGCTTATGAATGCTGTTTCATCATCATAATTATCATTATCATTATCCCATTATCTACTTAAAATAATTCCACTTTTCAGAAAACCACGCGAACTAGTAATTCTAAAGAAAAAATTACAAGGTTTAAAACATTTAAACAAAAAACATGATCGAAACAAGAGAAGAACAAAGAAGAACCAAACTATATTGTATCTTTGTTTGTCTTCACAAAGATACAATATAGTTTGGTTAACAGCTGCATTTTCAAGTTAAGCATTATGGAATCGGTCTTTGAAAGATTATTGCAGCCTTATTTTGTGTTCACATGCCGATACGCCGGGATAGATTAACCAAAACTGGTTTGCAAGTCAAACATCGCGTAGTAATAAATAATAATTATTATATTAAAGAAATACAAAATGTCAACAATTTGCAGAATCAGATATTTAAATACAAAAAGAAATATTGAACAACACAGTAAAGGCTACTATATACTAATTAGCATTGATACCCAGGCTCATAAACTTGAAACACCATTTTCATCATTCCACGGGATGTTTTGTCAAGACACAAAAATACCCAAAAATTTTAAGCATTTAAAACTTAAGAAACTCTACCTACATGTCTTTCTTTATTTTCTATAGGTCAAAGATTTGGCGATAACATCTGTTGGCTCTCCTAAAGGATCTCACCAGATAAGTAAAAACCATCTCTATAGAGATATAGTACTTACATTGTGCTCACTGAATACCCCGGTTGAAATAGAATGGACTGCATCCGTACACAATACGAGACGACGATGGGAAAGAGTCGATTAACATACATATTGTAACGCGGTGTCCTCGCTGACTGCTAAATTACCGTTGACATAAGAACACTGGAAGAGTTTTCTAGCTCTTCCAGTGTGCACATAATACTTTAATACCATGTCATACCAACGTACAACTATTGCAAAACTTTTGAGTTCGACCATTATCTCCAAAATTATAATGTTAATGTTACTCTTACTCTGAAAAATATTGCGTATTCATTGCTTTATTAGAAGCACGATATACAGCAGAAAATCAGGCGTTCTCGCTCTGCGTAGACATGACATTTTACGCTAAACTGGTCCCTATTTAGTTATAATTACATGGTCCTCCTTATATTCTTAGGTTTTAATTGTAATGGCTTAAAATTGTGACCAAATAAACGACTTTTCTGTCTTTCTTTCTTCTTTTATCTTTCTGCAATTAATCCTGTAATCTCCAACTGCACGAGAATAATCTTATTCTGACTTGATATTCGTTAAACAACAAAATATTTTAATTCAATAATTTTATAAGATTAAGGATTCAAATTTAAAAATATAAAGGAATAATACGTTCAGATCTTTGCCAAGTTTCATATAAGCACGTCTTAGTAAAGCTTCTGAGGAAATTTGGCGTGAATGGCTAATTGACAATGGAGTTCTGGTTCCTAAGTGAAGTTATTAATGCTGCATTGAATAAATGGATGTAGGGTCCTAGTAGAATATTCGTCTTGAGAATATGTGGATTTGTAGAGAGGTCTGCCACAATGGAAGTATCTGCCCGAATTGGAAGAGATGAATTTGCCGCCATTAGTGCATGTGCTTGTGTTGTGACTAATGCTGATAGAAATTTTATTGAGGTATCTATTGACTCCAGTTGCATGCAGTTAGTTACAGATTAGAACTGCATATTTGCACATGACAAGAACATCGTTAAATGATCTTTTTCCAATCGAATTTCAAACGTCCCATTCTAAGCATTTTCATCTTATAGAAAATTTTAGCCAAATAACACTGCTTTATAGTACTGTATTCCTGTGGTAAGTAAAGTTGCTAGATCTGATTGAGGATGTTTTCTAATTGATGTGAAAGAAATCGAAAACTCTATCCACTTTATTTTATGACGCCGACTAAAGTTAGGTCTAAAACTGATGCTCTCCCTGTCTTTCTTTAACAAATAAAAGTGACAGCATCAGTTTTAGACCAGAACTAACTTAAGTCCACGTTTTATAGTAAAGGGCTTTGTGTGTTAGAATACGTATCTAGCACCCTACTAAATAATTTTGGAAATTTTTCAAACCGCCAAGAACCACAATGCAAGTGGGTTTACATTTTTTTCCGTTAAACAGCTATTAAAACTTTTTATTAAAAAAACCTTTCCAGAACGTCACGACTACACAATTAATTATTGCATTATGAATCTGCCGTGCAACATTAAAAATTCTTCTCGTAGCTCGTCTAATTACACTTGGAAGGAAAGGACTCTGCATTAGTGAAAGCTACACTTTTTTAAAATCTATCTTATTGCAAGAAAAAACTTTAATTATAAATTTTTAAAAAGCAACGGAACCAATCTTTAGCTGTCAGCAGTTTTAAAATCTGTGCAATATCAGCGACGTAAGAATGGGCCAAGCCTAGTGTCGAAACACTTTGTTAGATTAACGTACAATGTCTTCGTACATGCCCTAAAATTATAGGCAGTGATCGAGATCATAAAAGAGAACAATGAGACTTTGTCCAAGAGTGTGCGTCTAGCTACAAATAACTAAGCTAAGCATTCTACTCTATCAGACCTACAGGATTTATCGCATTAGGCTTGTGATTTGAAGTACCGATGAACAATTTCAAAACAGTGAATTTAAAAATATATAAATATTTTCACACTTTAATAACACCTTAAAGTACTTGACACCAAGCCAACTAACTGTTCATAACAAAACGAGACCATTCCAATCAAATATTAAATACATTTGAAATACGTTTAATTTTGATCCGCTACTCGTATATTAAAGAGCTCTTCACTTTCCCGCTTTAAGTCTTACTCTTATACTGGCGGATCTTCAATATCCATTGTGGATAGTTTTTCATTTCTGTGATGAGTAAGGTCACCAGAGATTATTGAAAAATACTTTACTATGTTCGGAGCAATGGGACAAGACTTCTGTGCTGTCAACATACCACTCTTTTACATTTGAAATAAAACCAATTTACCGGATTTAACTCGCGTTTAATTACATGTTACATTATTATTATTCACCCGACGTTTCGATTACTTTACAGCGATCGTGGTCACGGGAAGACTGAAGATGTCAGTTGTCTTTGATAAGTTTTAAGTTAACTACCGTCACTTTGTGTTATATTTTGAGCGGTCCGAATTACGCATACGGAGCTCACGGTGTCAGTTTTTTGGGCAGTGTGAGGACGGGCTTGGGACTTTATCATTCGAATGATGGGATCCCAAGCTGGTGGTACACTCCAACCATCTTCTCTATTGAAATTAGGATGTTTTTTGATTTCAATAGCCTCACGTAACATTCTAGGAATGAAACGGTGTTCTTTGGCGAGGATCTGGGGCTTATCAAATCTGATATAGTGATTGGGTCCGTCAAGAGCGTGTTCACACACTGCCGACTTCGTTTCGCGCCTGTGTTTTACGTCAGCTATATGTTCTTTTACCCGGGTGCCTATGCTTCTCTTTGTTTGACCTATGTATGAGAGGCCGCAGTCACAATCTAACTTGTATATGCCTGCATCTTGTAAGGGGATATTGCACTTGACAGGTGGTAGGAATTGGTTTATCTTCTTCGGCGGCTTGAAATAAGTTTTAATTGAAGCACGCTTCAAGATGTTGCCAATCTTGTCAGTGACACCTTTCATATATGGTAGTACAGCAGGTTGACGTTCGACTGTGACAAGTTTCGCTCGGCTTCTATGACTTTGGCGTGGTATTTGCAGTTTGTTGTCCCGCAATACATGCTTGACATGCTGTAGCTCAGCTGTCAGGTGTTGGTTGTCACAGATGCCGCGCGCTCTCTGAAACAAAGATTTCCCTACGGTAGACAACTGACTGGGGTGGTGATGAGAGTCACCATTGAGGTACCTATCAGTATGGGTTGCTTTACGATACACAGTGTGGCTCAAGCTGTGATCTGGATTTCGGATAATTAAAATATCTAAAAAAGCTAGTCTATTGTTTGCCTCTAACTCCATGGTGAATTGAATTTTAGGATTGATGGATTTAAGGTGTGATAGAAATGCAGTGACTTTATCAGTTGGTAAAATTGTGAAAGTGTCGTCTACATACCGTTTATAAAACCTTGGTGTTACCGGTGCTGTGCTAAGGGCCCTCTCCTCAAAGTCCTCCATGAAAATATCGGCGACTACGGGTGATACAGGAGAGCCCATTGCCACACCATCCACTTGTACATAGAATTCCTCATTCCACAATAGGTAGCCTGATGTGAGGCAATGTTCAAGCAGGTCTGCATACTCATTGGGCATATCACTATGGATTATACGGTATACAGTAGACAACTGACTGGGGTGGTGATGAGAGTCACCATTGAGGTACCTATCATCACCACCCCAGTCAGTTGTCTACCGTAGGGAAATCTTTGTTTCAGAGAGCGCGCGGCATCTGTGACAACCAACACCTGACAGCTGAGCTACAGCATGTCAAGCATGTATTGCGGGACAACAAACTGCAAATACCACGCCAAAGTCATAGAAGCCGAGCGAAACTTGTCACAGTCGAACGTCAACCTGCTGTACTACCATATATGAAAGGTGTCACTGACAAGATTGGCAACATCTTGAAGCGTGCTTCAATTAAAACTGATTTCAAGCCGCCGAAGAAGATTAACCAATTCCTACCACCTGTCAAGTGCAATATCCCCTTACAAGATGCAGGCATATACAAGTTAGATTGTGACTGCGGCCTCTCATACATAGGTCAAACAAAGAGAAGCATAGGCACCCGGGTAAAAGAACATATAGCTGACGTAAAACACAGGCGCGAAACGAAGTCGGCAGTGTGTGAACACGCTCTTGACGGACCCAATCACTATATCAGATTTGATAAGCCCCAGATCCTCGCCAAAGAACACCGTTTCATTCCTAGAATGTTACGTGAGGCTATTGTAATCAAAAAACATCCTAATTTCAATAGAGAAGATGGTTGGAGTGTACCACCAGCTTGGGATCCCATCATTCGAATGATAAAGTCCCAAGCCCGTCCTCACACTGCCCAAAAAACTGACACCGTGAGCTCCGTATGCGTAATTCGGACCGCTCAAAATATAACACAAAGTGACGGTAGTTAACTTAAAACTTATCAAAGACAACTGACATCTTCAGTCTTCCCGTGACCACGATCGCTGTAAAGTAATCGAAACGTCGGGTGAATAATAATAATGTAACATGTAATTAAACGCGAGTTAAATCCGGTAAATTGGTTTTATTTCAAATGTGTAGTGCTCGCGAAAATGTAAGACAATACTACTCTTTTACATTTTCACTGGGTAGGCTACGCATGATAGTGCCCAAGGTACTACGAGCATCGAGTATATTCTACCGTTGTTGTCGTTTATAAAGATGAGTTCAATAAAAATTGGATTCCAATTGTAAACAATAGGAACACATAATTGTCTTGAAAATAAGATGTCGCTTCATTTCTACGTGTCCCCAATCCTTAGCGCCATACAAGTAGCAAACTACAGAATCATCTTTGCGTCCATTAATCATTCACACGCAGAACGCTTCTATTAATTATGCATAATAGCTCTTCATATAATTTATCACCTGAAATTGAACGGATAAAGCTTTGTTTTTTAAAAATAAAGAAAAAGTGAATTAAGAAGAATGGAAATGGATTTTTTAAATTAAAGTACTCTTAGCTACTTTCATAAAAATGCAAAGTCCGCCCGTCTTGCAGGATACGTCAGTGTAGGTTGACAATGACTTCTCAAATGCCTTTCTTATTTTGGGCGTGAACCAGCTATCTGTGTTTTGGTATAAAAATAAAGGTAGCCAGTGTAATCACAGGACATAGAAGACATATTGTCTATATCAACATATATCCTACTCATCATCTCTGTATCGTGCTTCCTAACCTTTAATTCATTGCCAGCACATGTTTTGCACGTTTCTATAAAATGGGTTTCTTCAAAAAAGGCGTCAAAACGTAGCTGCCTTTAAAAACCGGAAGATATATGCGGTAGAAATGTTCTGTTCGGTTTGGTTGGTAGTAAGGCTTTTCTAACTCGCCTGGCTGGCTACCACCATCTTATTCGCATATTCCGCCATAACGCAGTAATGTTAACGGCATTGTTGTATTCCGGCATTTGGAGGTAAGATAGCCAGTTCCTTTATGGTTAAGGAATCTTCGTGTACCTCGCTACCATCTTTGGTCTTATAACGATAAGACTAGCCACCACGTGAGATGAAGATCAACAGCGACCCCATTAAGAATTAAAAGAAAAAGGCAGGGGCGGCTAGAAGAGTGAGTTCACGTTGCACTGGCTGTCTTCGCATATGGACTCTTCTTACCGCTTCTCATCAGGCGGTGTTGAGTTATTTACCATACTTTGTTCAAACAGCACATAAAGTGTAACAGGGCGGTGTCAAGGTCAAACTGTTAAGCTCGATATGCTGCCGTCTTTCCATAAAAAAGGAAAGGTTGCAGGAACATCATCATCGTCATCATATCAGCCGAGAGATGCCCACTGCCCAGCAGTGGGCATCTCTCAAGGATCTCCAAACTGATCGGCCCTGCGCTGCCCTCATCCATTGGCTATCCGCGACTCTCACCAGATCGTCGTACCACCTTGTGACAGTCTACCAACGCTGCGTCTCCCGGTACGCGGCCGCCACTCGAAGACCTTTCCGCCCTAACGGCCGTCTGTGCTCCTTGCAATGTGGCCTGCCCACTGCCACTTGAGGCTCGCAATTCTTTGGGCTACGTCGGTGGCCTTAGTTTTCCTGCGAGATCTCATTATTTCTGATTCGATTACGGAGAGAAACCCCGAGCATAGCGTTCTCCAATGCCCTTTGGGTGACTTTGAGCCTACTTATGAGGCCCATTGTAAACGACTACGTCTCGGTTCCGTATGTCATCACTGGCAATACACACGAATTGAAGACTTTCGTCTTGAGACACTGCGGCAGCTGGGCCAAGAATATGCTGCGGAGCTACCTGAATGCTGCCCAGGCGTATTGGATCCGTTAATTAACCTCTTTCTGGAAGTTGGACCTACCAAGTTGGACTATTTGTACTGGGTAAATGTATTCGTCAATAAATGCTCATAACAATTATCAGGCCAATGATTGACAGGAAAGCGTAGTAGCGCTCTGGTTTTGATAACGAAAACAAAGCATCTTTCACCGTGGTCGACACCGGGATGGATTAATAAAATTTGTAATCCCGAGCTTTGGAATACACGATAAGCCGTTGGTTCCGGTTATTACTGCAACTACTTTGACCCACCAACTAGCATTGGGCCCGTGTTGTGGTGTTATAACCCAAGCTTCTCATGTGTTTTTCCCGTGTAGGAAGGCCTGCGCCCACCATTGGGACGTATACATATAGGCTGGTGATGATGAAGATTAAAGGTACCCCCCTTACAAAATGCTTTACTCCATGAGCTCTGGAGGCCTCATTCTCAGCAGGAACTAAACACTGCAGAGGAATGCTATTTGGTGTCGATCTCTTGTAACCTGCAGGTGCTTCCCTAGTCGTGCGCTCAAAATTCAAATGGAAAACACACCGATCATCCATTAGACAAGATGTATGTTTCGCCATAAAATAATTTAGATTGTATGCCCTACCTTTCTGAAAGATCAAACGCGAAAAAGTAATAAAAATAAAATGAATAATGTTTCGATATAGCATGTTCGTCTGACCTTCCATCTGACCTTTCGTAATTAAATGAGCCCGCATAATCTTACCGTCTCTGGGGAGTCTAATGCGAAATGAACTCAAAGTGAATCAGTATGAAAATCATAATTTCTGATCGTTTATGATACGTTGGTAACTAATAAGTAAACAGATCGCCAGACGGTAAATGGATTTCTTCAAATACAGTGGTTGTTATATTAACAACCTTCGGAAAAAAAGGCCATGAGTAAATAAGTCTATGCCGACTTCCATTATTTTAAGTTTCATGAAGCTTTCTACAAGCTTCCCTGAAAGTAATCTGGGAGTGTGAAGCACGCATATAATCGTATATCAGACACAATTTATTTTACATTGTGTACGAGTTCTCGAACCTGATAAAGGCATGGCTGTCACTGTATCTTTTTTTATCTTAACGGGGTAACTCTTGAACTTCATCTCACCTGATGGTAAGTGAAGATAAGGCCGACGATGGAAGCGAGCTACACCCGGATTCCTCAACCACAGAGGAACTGGCTATCTTACCTCTAACTGCCGGAACACAACAATGCCGGTAACATTATTGCTATGGCGGCAGACTTAAATAAGATGATGGTAGCTAGCCAGGCGGACTTAGAAAAGCCCTACCACCAACCAAACCGAGCAGAAAATTTCTGCCCCCACGGGAATGGAACCCCGGACCTCTAGATCAGACCTCTAGAGCAGGTGGTCTCAACCACTAGACCACAGAGGCAGTAAAATCGGCGGTATCTTATGAATAGCTGCAACGAGATTTAAAATATGAAGGTGATCTGTTTGGCAAACCTTAGGTATTTCAATTCAATGTTAATATCTGTCTGAACTGGCAAGAGTGACAAGCTATGTTCTCTTTAGATTATTCCTTATCTTTTCCTATTTATATCAAATACCAATATAAAATTTTCTAGAAATTAATAATTAAGTAAGTAACTGTCGCTTTTAGTACCTGCCTAACAATGACTACACCTCATATGTGCATTCATATTCGAAAATTTAGAATACATGCACCATACAAATATTGATACGATCCAAAGAACAGACTTTGGATCGTATCAATATTTGTGCTGTCGGTTATCGTCGTAGAGAAAAATGACCCCTAGGAGCAAAAATTCACGACAGCTATGTTTCTGATAGTAAAACATACCCATGCTTACGGTTCCCCAACTGAATCCCATAGTTTCTTTACTCCTTACCCTTGCACTGTCCTAATAACGTTACTCAGGCGATTTTCTTCTAGCTAGTTTATAGTACGGTGAGTGAACTGTAATCTCTCTGAATTGTGTCAGCGTTTGAACGAACTGCTAGAATTGCTAGTTTTCACGCAACATCATATTAATATCTTAGATAACAAAAATGTAACCCTTTGTGTTGTAAGTGTGGAAGACTACGAAGAGCGCTTGTATTTTTATATAATCGTCCTTTTTATCTTTTTCGTCATTGTCCTTACTCTGTTAGCTGTTAGCATTTTGACGTCAGTAAAATATTTTAGGGCTATTACTCGTATTAAACAATCGACGGCTTATCGCTCTTATAATTGTAAAAGTAGGTAATATTTTTTTTTAATAACTTTATGTTGATTGTGCTTTTTAATTCAAACTTGCGTTTGCCCACGGCTTACCTTGCACGGAGGAGTTATTGTGATGGATGTCCACTTTGAAGGTTCTATAACTAAAATTCATCATCATCAAAAATAAACGAAAAAGTGTCTCTTTTTTTGAGTCTATTATACATCAAAACTTTCCCTGGCAGAGTCAAAAATTACCAATTTCTAATGTCTAACTCAAATGTTGTTCATTTGACATAAAAATTTATCTCACAATGTCAAGTCACGAACAAGTCAAGAACACGCATTAGCATGGCTAAAATGAGTGAGTCAATATCGTATTTTTATATTCTGCCTACAATATCAAAATTGAGGTAAAAATATCACTCTTGCTTTTCATGCTACGAAAATGATGCTCCATGAAATATTTGGAATAGAAATACTCCTCCTAAGGGACGCCCGGGGCCAAACACGGAACTTCTGAACGAATTCTCGTGTTGAACGGTGACGAATTTAGGTTATTGGTTCCACGTAATGGGATTTGAGACGTGTCGCTTCTGTGTTTGAATATTCTTTGACAGAGAACCTAGCTTGAACTAAACTGACTGTTGAATCAATACACAATATTATTATTTGAACTTTGTCAAATGTCTTTTTTTTATACAAAGCACGACAAATGACTCAACACCACCTGATGTGAAGCGGTAAGAAAAGTCCATATGCGAAGACAGCTAGTGCAGTTGAGACACTGCTCTAGCCGCCTCCACCTTGCCGGCCCGAAAGGTGCTTTTTCACGCCTCTTTTGAAGGAACCCATGTTATAGGAAGGAGGGAACACATGTGCTGGCAAAGAATTCCAAGTTCTGGAAGTGCGACAAAGAAACGAGGTACTAAATTTCTTTGTGCGTGATGTTGAGGTGGAGACGGTAAATTGATGACTCCGAAGACCAGCACGCGTGGTCCTGAGTAGGAAGGGAGAAGGTGGGATAAGGTCAAAAAGCTTTTCAGAGCACTCTCCGTGATATAGCCTATAGAAGGCGCTAAGCGTCGCAATGTCACGACGCAATTGCAGAGGCTTAAGGTTGTTTGTGACCTCTTGATTGCATTTAAAAAAGCTTTAACCGCGTGGCTGTAGGGGTCTAGTTTATTACTTTACGTGTAAAACCTAACATGCTAAAATTAAGGAAACACTTCGTATTAATAAGGAACGTTTATTCTCATTATTTATTGAAAGTAGTAGAAAACCTTTTATCATCACCAGCCTATATACGTACCACTGCTGGGCACAGGTCTTCCTATATGGGAGAGACACATATGGAGTTTGGGCCGTAACACACTGGCCCAATGCGGGTTGGTAGGTCAAAACGGTTGCAATAACAACCGGGACCAGCGGTTTATCGTGCCTTTAGAAGAACGAAGGAGCTTGAGATTATGAATTGATTGACCCATCCAGGCCCCAGAAGGGAAAAAATAATAATAAAATAAAATAATCGTTGCATAAAATAGCTACATAGAATAAGTCATAAAAATGCCCAAATACTTTCCATTGCCACAATGACGCTTTTAAAAAGTTGAATTTAATGTCGTATTGACATTCATTTCAATTGTCATTCCGAGTTTTATTTAAGCTTAGATTGGTTTCACCCGCGAATATTCTGGAAGAATTCCTCTTTTGGATTTTTCCGAATGGTTTGACACTTGCTATAAAGAAACAAAACGGCAATAATTACTGTAATGACGTAAAAAACTAAATTGTTATTTGACATTGACATTTTGTTTTCTTCAAAATAGCTACCTCTGTGATGTTTTTCATCAAATAAAAATATAGAAATGATAAGTTGAGATGGATTTTTACAAAAATAACTACAAAAAATGGTACTCATGTGCTGGCCATACAAACTTTTAGTATCTCCTTTAGTTTGATTCTCCAGGACTGTTGCAACTCTAAGATGGAATCTATCAAAATTCCCTTAACAAGGCAACAGGTGGCACAAGATCCGGCAGCCAATTTGAACAATTTGTGAGGATGCTTAGGCAATGAGATGTTTCTTACCGAAAAATTGTGTGTTGGAATATATTTTGTAATAACTAACATTGGAATAGTTTTAGATGTTTAAAATACTTGCTTAAAGACTTTTGACTTAAAAACATTTCCTTGCTTTAAATATTTTATTAACTTTACTGAAAACAGTGAGAATATTATAATAATCTATTTATTATACAGAATGGCGACGACAGTACGACAATTAATTAAAACATGGGCTATATTAGTTTATGAGGACACCACATCTCAGGAAATTTGTTATTAATAAATACTCCAGATTTCCATTTGGGCTTCCTTGCTCAGACACTACTACGCAAACGGTTATAAAGTGTCAAACACTTTATTTTCTACCTTTAGTATGCCAGCTTACTGATGAAACAAATAAGTATCCTTGATCTGAAAGCACTGATCAAGGATACTTATTTGTTTCATCAGAACTCAGGATTTTTGGAGTTAACTCCTTAAGAATCGATTAGCATATATAAGGGGCCCGGTGTAAGAAAAATGTGAGGAGTAAAATCTATCGATGAATGACCTCGTTACGTTTTTGGTGCGCATCCTATGTCGCGCAACTTTCTAATTTGGTTGTGAGTGTAGGGTATTGAAATTGACTATTGTAAAAAGTTTAATGTAAAATATTTCGTCGATTCGTTATAACAAATGTATATGAAATGAATAAATATATATTTATATATGTATATTATTTTCATTAATTTGTTAATTTACCCTTTCATACAGTATCAATATTTTTTAAGTTAAATAAACTCTTTTTGCGTCTGGTTAGACTATCAAACTTATTTTTAATGAAAAGGGTATCGCTCTAAATCACCCTGCGCCATATAATCCAAGAGGTAACAGTCAAGTCGAGAGATTCAATGGGACTCTATGGCAAAAATCCGAAGCTCTTAAATCTGAAAATTTACCGATTACACACTGGGAAATGGTTCTCACTCCAGCACTATATAGCATAACATCACTACTTTGTACAGCCATGAATAAAACTCCTCACGAAAGGATGTTTCATCATCCTAGACGTTCGTCATTCGGTCAATCACTGCCCACGTGGCAGCGGCAAGGGAACAAAGGGAGCGCCTAATCGCAATATGTCTGCGAAAACTAAATATGACCCTCTAGGCGAGGTGGTAGACATTAGCAAAATCCGTTTTGTTCCCGCATACTTTTAAATGATGAGAGACAAATGCCAATATCTAACAGACATCTCGCTCCAACGGGAGTTCTATTAGGGAGGGAATATGGGCTCCAGACAATATCCCCTCCATCCCCTAATCCTTCCCCCTCTACAGTTGATACTGCTCTGAATAGTGAATCCTAACCCTCCTCATCGACTCCGCTTGAAGCCACCGAGCCTCGCATGTTGTGGAGTTTGGAGCGTAACTGAAGGCCGCCAGTTTATATGCGGTATTACGTAACATCTCGGGAGTGAGGAAGAATGTCATGATATTTATCGTGTTTAATTAACAATAATACTTCTTTATAATTTATCATGTTAGTAGGTGACATTGTCAATAAGATAGCCAGTCTGTTTTACCCAAATAAAGCCTGAATAATAGCGCGATCTTTTATTTCACTATTATTATGACAACTATAAATAAAAAGATACATATTACATATACATATCATTTCTTAATATTAAAGGAACATGTGACGTCACCTGTTCCGTAGATTTTCTATGGAGCGTTTTTGGACGGTGCGCTGCAACACATCAAACATACCACTAGATCTGTGACACTATTGATCTTAGACGTTCTATTTCTTTTGCAATATTTCTTTACTTCTTGTTTATGAAATAAAAAAAAAAGTTGTCAACTACCCTCTTATTTATTTGTTATCCACTTCTGCTTTTCTCCTGATTAGATCTTTTCACACATGCTTTAAGTTCTGTAAAAACTACTGACACCCCAGAAATCTGTTAATTGTTATGGGTGAACTTCGTTTTTGAATATAATCAGTTCGAATATTCAATCTTTATTATTTAAATTTCTCGAAAAAGTCCCAAACAGCCAATATGATAACATACAGTTCTACAACATTATGTGTATGTCAAGCCCTATCTGAATACATATCAGGGATATATTTTTTCCTCCTTCTGTTTAAGTACAAAACACAGAATGCCTCAACAAATACAATATGAAATCAAAAAGATAAGACTCCCAATCAGCCGTCAATCGTTTCAACGTTTGATCCGTCAAGTTGCCGATGAATTTGTTTCGTTCCCGCAATATTCGTGGATTTACCACGAACAATTTCTAAAGAATTTACTGTGGTATGTGTGTGATGTTGTTATTTTTATTAAAATCTAAAAAGTGGAGCTTGTATTTGATTTTATATCCTATTCGTGTTTGGAAGCTTTTGATGATAAATTGCCGTTATTAGCTGAAAACAAACACAAGGATGGTAGTAATAGCAAACACGTACCGGCAAGCGCAAAGTAAGGCGGACTCCCACTATATGGACAGGTGACTCGGGCAGCCGTTGGATGCAGTAGTGGGCACCATTGGCCCATATGATAGCAATGTGGCGGAAATAGTTTTTTTGTTTTGTTTTAAGATTAACATGTTAAACTGTGTTTTAAATCAGCGTTCCACAAAATTTATCAAGATAGATCGTTTTATTATTAGGCTTTTTAAAAATTTTAAAAAACCTAACTTTAAGTTACATAAATTATTAAAACTTCAACAATTCCATCTAAAATGGATGTAAGAAGATATACCTATATATCCGAAATAAGGCTACATTTTTCATGAAAATTCTAATATCTGATCTGATTACCTTCTTATTATTGATTTTACCAATATTTTAACGCACCTTTTTATTATTTCAGGGCCGTCCAGTTAAGGTTCATTTGAAAAGTATAATTTATAAACTATAAATAAGTCAGTGTCCATTTTAGACAAGATAAAGAAAAATATAGATATTACAAACAAAATATTGTTTCGAAACAGAAAATATTCAGATTGCAAATGGCGCAGGTGGATCAGCCCATTCCTATCAAATACACACTTCGTACTATCAACACGAAGGTATTATATTGTTTTCTATAGACAGGTTGGTGACATCAATACGACAATAAATTAAAAAATAGGCTATATTAGTTGATAAAAATGGTTATCCACTTTCAAAAACATTGTATTCGGTGGATAATTTCATGACATTTGTTAGAAATAATATAACATTGGCTGCATTATTAAATGGTGTGACAGTTTTTTTTTTCATTTCTTTTTTACAACTAGATGACAAACAAGCTGACGGCCCACCCTGATAGTAAGTGGTTACCGCCGCCTATAGACACCTGCAATAACAAGGAAAAAAAACTTGATGTTGCAGGTGCGCAATATGATTATTATTATTATTATTTCATAGAAATGTCGTGAAATTATCAAATGAATACGATGTTTTTGAAAGTGGCAAACCATTCCTATGAACTAATATAGCCTATGTTTTAATTTATTGTTGTATTGACGGCACCAACCTGTAAGACAAGGAACGGGCGCATTAGCGAGTGTATTCTTAAGTCTATACTTAAGAATACACTCGCTAACTCGCGCACTCGCTATGAGAAATATTCAATACTAAGGAATAGATCTTAGGAACTTAGAATGGAATTAATATTAAATTCGACATTTAAAACTTCAATAATAGTCGTCGAAAAAGTTTATATTATGGATGCAATTGGATCATGAAAGTCTCTACCAAGTTATGTTAAAAACCTCAGATTCCTCGTATCATAAACCAGCTTGATTTTGATTGACCCACAGAGCCCAACCACGTTATAACCCACGTTATAACATGGGTTCCTTTAAAAGAGAGTTCATTCCTATAGGAAGGAGGGAACACATATACTGGCAATGAATTCCAAGTTTTGGAAGTCCGACAAACAACGAGTTGCTAAATGTCGAGTTATTTATTTTGGGAATATAGGACCTTGCATTGATAATAGGGCTAACAACATTACATTCTGCTATGTCGATAGTGAAAATTGTAGCAACAGAATTTAATACACCAACTTATTCAATCAAACCCTTTGTAAGAACACAACCATTCCTAATTCTTCTATCGTCATCGCAAATTACAATTTTGCAATCGGCCTGAACCAGTTTTATCCCGAATTTGCCGCTCTCCAGTAAGTCTATGCGCGTGACAAGAATAAGCTTATGGAAATGAGGTGCCACGTCACAGATTCGGTTCGTTATTTAACTTGATTTTTAGAGTCGATAGAATGTAGGGTTTTTTTTTATACAATTAGATGACAAACAAGCTGACGGGCCCACCTGGTGGTAAGCGGTTACCGCCGCCTATAGACACCTGCAATAACAAGGAAAAGCACTTGATATTGCAGGTGCGTTGTCATCCTGAGGCCTAAGATGAAATGCCGTCCATGCCCAGTAATTACACTGGCTACCTTTCCCTTCAATCCGAAACACAGCGAACTGTTTCACGGCTGAAATAAGAAAGGCGGTGGTACCTACCCAGGCGACCCTACATATGGGTCTACCACCTGGCTCTCAGCACTTTGGTGTGGTGCAACGAATATAATATTTATTTGTAGCTGGATTTAAGGAATAAAATATTAGATTTCTTGCCACTGGACAGCTATTAAGTACAAACACCTACTTCATACAAACCGAGGAAAGAAAAGTTTAAAATGTTTTATTCAACTTTGGTGGGATCGATTGAACGGTCGGTTTTTTAACAATAAAAAACCATGTTTTATATATTATTAAATATTATTTAAAATTCAAATATGTAATGAATAAGTCATTATATTGTGACTGTACCGTCATTGTGACAATTTCTCCGGATACTCGCATTACCGGAGACGATTTTGTCATATTCATTTTTTTTATACCACTAAGGTGGCACTCACGCATAAGATTTACCTGATGGTAAGCGGTTACCGTAGACTATGGACGCTTGCAACACCAAAGGTATCACTTACGCGTTGCTAACCCTGTAAAAATCTGTTCACGCCTTTTTCGAAGAATCCTATGCTGTACTCATTTCAGAAAACCTCCGCAGGCTCACTCCATAATCTGAGCGTACGTGGAAGAAAGTTTCTCTGAAACCGTACAGTACGCGACCACTCAGATTTCGATTAAATACCCGTGTGGCACTAATGCATCAAGGTAGAAACAAGTCTGGTACGCAATACCTAATTTGTTGTCAATAAATATTTCAAATGGTTAGTGTCCCTAAAACTTATAGGTATCACAAAACCCTTTTTACTAATACAGCACACTGTATGATAATTAAATATCCTTACAGTCTTGCCTTTATTCACAAAAGCATAACATAAGTTAACAATCCGGTAATTTCAGTCACAGTTCTTTTACAGCCAGCCATTGTACCTAAAAAGTACATCGCGAATTTTTCCCGTTTAACTTTCCAAATCTACAATTCAGATACAATGCAAACTTTAAATAAACGAGGTTTTTCCCTGAATTTAAATCCTGGAAAGTATGGAGAGTTGGTTAATGCTCTCCCGACTGTGGCGGGATTACCGTCCGCTATTGGTAATGCCTCGGAACTGATGCAATTAGCGAAAACTGCTGTGTTTCTTTTGAACTTACACTTCTTGTTAGTGGCGAAGTACTTCTTTAACGGTTCTTTGTGGCGTAAATCTGTAATAAGCTAACTCTGAATAATATGATTGAAAATTGCTAAATAATTTTCGTACTTTTTTATGTTTAATTACAAAGTTCAATTTTAAATCTTCAAAAAATTAATGAGATAGGGTATTATTTTATTTTAGTTTTAACAGGACAGGAATCCTGTTAAAACTAAAGAGTCCTGTTGCAAAATTATTTGTAAGTAGTTTAAGGAGCTTGTCAAGCTTTCATTGGATTTTCAGAAATGAGACTTGTTATAGTTTCAAACATGACCAACTGATGAGATATATGAACGTCAAAATGAATTAGCACAGAAAAAATTAAAAGGTCCACCTTTTAAATATGAAAAAATACCATACTCCACCATGTTACCACGATTTGTGATGGGTAATATTCTAAGGTAGGCGAAATATTGGCTAAACATAATTTTAAAAAGTCTTTCAAACATATATTTGTAAAATAAAGTACAACGACACTTCAAATACCCACCAAACCGCATTTGGCCAGCGTGGTGGTGTTATGGCACAATCTTCTCATGTTTCTTCCATGTAAGAAGGCCTGTGCCCAGCAGTAGGACGTTTGATGATACGTCAAATTGTAAGCCTTATACTATTCCAGTTTGTTTTAGCTTCTGATGCCACTCCTCCCAGTTAGTTTCTTTAACGAAATCATTAACATACATTCTGTTTACGCTTTTCAAATCAAGTTTGGCAAGTTCTCGAATCTTCAAGACATCCACTCAAGTGTTCTACAAAGGCACCTTGTCTTTGAACAATTAACCTGAAAATTTGTAACGTTACTAGACATATGCATATGGAAATTGGCATTTTCATTGTAATACAAAAGATGGAGTTTAAGTGACGTTAATAGTAACAACCAAGCTCACACCATTTAAAATCAGAATCTTTTATTGAAGACGAAGAAATGATTTTGAAGGCATTTTTTTACAAGAACCTGGCTAATGTTTTTGTGTTTTGTGTGATTATCATGAATAAAATTTGAATCTCAAATGATCATTCTGAAGCACCCGAAATTCAATTAGTGTTCTATAAATCCTGGCTTTACGGAAAAAATAATTATGTATTAAATAAACAACTGCTAAGTAAGCTATACATATTAATGCACACACTTTTGCACAAACATACTATTAGTAATGCATTACTGTTTTTCGTATTTATTATACTTATTTTATTGAAGTTGACGTGTCAACTATAAATAAATAGAATTCCGTGGAATTGAAGTATTTTTATTACTTCTTCTTTTGCGACATCTAATAGATTACGGTACAGCATTACTCGCATTTATATGAAAAAAAAAAACAATAATTATTAATATTTAATTTGGTTAGACATCAATATTAGTAAATAAGTCAATTAATTATGGTCTGTATTATCAGGCAACAAAACTGATAACAAGTTGTATTAAAACTGTGAAATTGAAAAATCGTACAATCAACAAAATCAACCTGGAAGCATAGCTTTATGAGCTGTAACCAAAACGCTTGTATTCACCGCAATAAATGACATCCATTCCCTTTTCACTTTCGCTTATGAGGAAAAAGTGACGCCCGCAATCGTCTTAGGGCTACCTCGTTTATCAATGTTGTCCTGTCATATATCACCGGAGGTAAACCTCGGGAATAATAGCGGAGATCTAGGCCAAATGTTTATTTCCTCTTTGATATGGAAACAAAGAGAAAATTGTGGTTGAAGTAATGAACCAGTAGGTTGGCAGATAGGTCATTTTGCAGGGGAAAACTCTTTTTATTGAATTCATTAAATTAACGTGGTCACTTTTAAGTCGTGGCAGGTTGAAGGTGACTAACGCAATAAGCTTCAAGCTGCTTCTAAAATGTCTACACATATTGTGAAGTTTGATTTTTAGCTTATAAAATTTCAGCTCAATGGCGATATTGGAGAGAGGGTCCAATTTAACTTATAAGATCCCACTACACACACTGGAATAAGTGAAACTGAATAAAAGCTTGCAAAAAAGAAGATTCATATAATCCCTGAAATTAGAAAATGGATTATTTTTGTATAGTTGGGATATAGTCCAAAATTCATAGCTCATTATTTCCCTACGAAGATTTCACTTACTTTCTATTAAAAAAAGACAATTATTATTTCAATGCTCATCATTAAGACTTTCGTAAAGCCTACTAATAGAAACAAATTGGCACAAACGGTTTTATTAATTTCATGATATAGACCAATAATACAGAGATCTCTAGTCAGCAATCTACGACCATTCAGTAAACACACAAGAAAATACGTGACCAAAATTATTGAGGTTAATCATTAATTATTATCATCACGCATTAGTCTCAGGTGAATCGAGTAAAAGTGGGCATCAATAACACCGAGGTATAATCGATGAGAGGATTCGTTTCCCGATTATTTCGCACCTGATGTGCGCCTTAGGGATTTCAGTGAATCCCTCAAATTTTCTACTTACGATTCTTTCACACGATTTACAGATGATTTCAAATATTTATCGCAAGCTGATTGAAATATCTTTTGACTTCTCCCGAAAGGTCCGTAACAATTTTAATGTTTGGAAACAAAATATTAAAATTGTTACGGACTGATGGACGAATGAAATTGTTATGAAATGGGCTTACTACGACATTTCTACACTTATCGACATAATTGCGAAAGAAAAGTAAAAAGACATTCATACTTTCATGGAGTTTTCGCAAGTCCTTGATAGATCGATGTTTAGAGCTTGAGATCAACTAGCCCTAATATCTGGCTCATCCCTTATTCCCAGTTAAGACATTTTCGTTATAATTATCCTTTATGAACAGTCGACAGCACATCAAATGTAACAGTTTGACCTTGAGACCGCCCTTGCTGCTTTAGTAATAGAGGCGGCTTTCGTAGTGCAACTGTTACCTGTTGTGCTGTCGTCTGTACGTCTACTCTTGTCGTTTGGGTAGTTACCAAAGCCTTTCCTGTTTCAGCCAGACAAACAGTGAAAACAGTTCGCTGTGTTTGGGATTGAAGCAAAGGTAGCCTGTATTACTGGTTTGAAGACATTACTCAATACTCAATACTCAATCGTTTATTGCATTCCATAGGTATTTACAATAGATGTTTGATTACACAGTAGGAATCACTATGGACCCTGTCGGGCACAACAATAATGGAGAGGAGGAATACTTGTAATTATTATTAGTAATATATATGTACCTTATATTGTCATTGTTAGTTTCATTATTTTGATTAGTATTTTATCTTTAAAATCTATAATTAATTATTATTCATTATTATGTCATTATTATTATTATGTTATTGTTATTATTATGTCATTGTTATTATTATTATATTTAATTTTAAAATTAATTAGATATTTTAATTAGTATTTTATAATTTTAAATAGAAATATAACTATTTTTGTAAAGGACTGTCTTATTTTATATTTAATTTTCATACATAAGTTATGTCATTTGGTTTCCTATCTATTATTAATTTTTCAGTATTTTATGGTAATTATTATTATTATATATTTCTGTCTTCCAAGTATTCTCTTACATTATAATAGCTCTTTTTAGTAAGAAATTGTTTTAGGCTGTTTATAAAGTGTTTTTCATGACTGATGTTTTTTAATGAATCAGGTAACTTATTGAAAATTTTTATTGACATGACTAATGGACTGGAAGAGTGATGTTTCATTTGCGAGGATGGAAGCATTAATTTATTTCTATGTCTGAGATGCCGAGTTGTGACGTCGTCATGCCTTGTGTAGAAGTTTGGATATTTGCGAACAAATTTACACAACTCCAAGACATATATACAGGGTAGTGTTAAAATTTGTTTGACTTTTTGTAAAATTTTTGACTTTGTGTGTTTGTTCAGTGACGTAGTAGAGGTATCGCTTATTTGTCGCCTGGGATCGTGGTAGCGGGCGGCCGGCACGCTCGTATCACAGTAGTAGCGGTGTCGCTTACTTATCGCTGGTATCGTGGTAGCAGTCGCTTTGGTCGTTTGTTTTTGCTTATATTTTCGCGATACGGATGACTTTTTGAGCACTGTTTTCACAATTGTATTCCTTAGCCACTGCACTATAGAAATATGCTTGGTTCCGGTCCGAAAAACAATTATATCGAGCGAATTGATTAAAAAATGACGCACGATTCAAATACGCTGTTGCTCGATACACGGCTACCCGCCGATCCATTTCATGTTAGGCCCCAGGATGACAATCCAAGTGATATTTTCCTAGTTATTACAGGAAAAAATAAAATCATAGCGCTATCTAAAGCACAGTAGTTAGACCAGTCAAACAGTTTGTGAAGGGTCACGGCTTTGGATCCCGCCCCAGGACATGAATTTTTCTATTTCGTGATGGTTTCTCATCATCATCAGCCCACAACAGTCCACTGGTTGACATAGGCCTCTTCACATTAATGCCAGTAACGCCATTTGACTCGAACCTTAGCTAGCGTCATCCAGTTTTGGTGGATCCTGGAATGGGTCATTAAAAATGCATAATCTCGAGCTCCTCCTTGCTTCGAAGGGAACGTAAAGCTGTTGGTCCTAATTGTAACTACAACTGCTTCAACCCGCTAACCACCATTGGGTCAGCGTAATAGTGTTATGGCCTAAATTCCTCGTGTGTTTCTCCCATGGAAAAATGCCTGTGCCGAGCAGTGGTGCGTGTATAGTCCTATACACACTATGATAGTGATAACCATTGAAAGATCCTCTAATACCAAATGGATGCTCCACCTGATGCAATATCCTTTGCCTTTATATCGATACCTCCTAAGTATAATGAGTCAACTGACATAATAGTAATTTTACAGGAGAGCGATTTGAAGGGAAATCGTTTATATTTGAATGAAATCAAACTAATTCGAAATAAATTAAATGTTTTTTTAATAAAGATTGCGAGCTCTTTCTTTTGGTATAAAATGATTTTGGTGTTTTTTGTTTTTAAATGATGTTTTATGTAGATGGCTGGGTATACGCCGGCGGGACTCAATAGTAAAATGGTTTAACTACCAGTTATATTCATATACGTTGTACATCAAAATCCATGGTTTACACCAAAATATTATGAAAATGATTGTCATTTTATTAATATCATCTTAAATTTGGTTGTTTTTGGGATTTTCTTTCTCATTTAATAATAAAATGTTAAAATTACGTCACTTGACTCATTATACTAGGAAAGTATTTAGCTATATTGTTAGCATTTGATACGTTCACGTATACTGGACTGATATAATTTGCCTCGGCTTTTTAATCTCTCATTTTATTTCTAATACATTACGAAATGTGGGATTAGTAAAGGCTAGGAAGATGAATAAGAATCATAAATAAAACAACGCATTTTAAAGAATCACAATGTACCTACTCATATTATGGGTAAGTCTTTGGTGTGGGACGCTACTTGTGTCGACACCTTAGCCATGTCCCATCTTTCAAATACTTCATCGACACCAGGATCAGCTGCTGCTTCTGCTGAATCCCTCAAACGGCGCAAATATGCTGGTTTATCTGGGGACTACATATTTGAGCCATTTGGGGTCGAGACTTTGGGACCTTGGGGGCCAGGAGCTCATCGACTTTTTCGGGACATTGCAGGTCGTCTTTGTGAAACTTTAGGTGACAATAAGGCTGGTATATATTTCGCACAAAGATTAAGCATCGCAATTCAGCGAGGTAATGCGACCAGCCTTGTTGGTACACTTCCTGTTTCGCAAGATTTAGGGGGTGTTTATTATTTGTAAGTTCTTTTTTTTTTTTTTTTTTCTAATGTCACGTTGTAATATATTTAGGATTAATTAATTATTTATTTATATTAATAAAGACACCACTAATTAATAAGAGTGAACACTTTGCAAATCCCTGGTCTGGACAATTCTAATGCTCAAAAAACAGGTATAAGGCTTAACAAAATAAAATATTAAAAGTTTAAAAAATAAAAATCAGTCTAAATCGCTGTCATTAGCTTCATTACACTTTTTTGAGTTAAATTATTAAAAAATAAATGATACTCTTTAGGAATCACCAGCGTCTTACAAAGATCCATCAAGTCTTTGTGCTTATTTTGGTCAATAGGAATGGGTGTCTGATATATTAAAATAAATATTATCTATATCAATATTCAACTCTCTTCGATTTCGTGTAGCTTTAGGTTTTTTCACACAATCTATCCACTTGTAAGCATCATCTTGGTAACTCGTTTTATAAAACACCCCAAATGGATGTTCTGCTTTAACTACTAATGAAAATGAAAATGAAAATATCTTTATTCAATTAGGCCCCCCAAGAAGCACTTTCGAATCGTCAGCAAAAAACCCTTATGTCTATGACATAAAAATAATATTAACTAACTAACAATTGAGTACATAATGTTTGTCTCTCTGTCTTATCTGGATCTACGTAAGCTAAGAATGTTATAATGTCTGTCTATCGGTCTGTCTGTCGGTCCGTCTGTCCGTCAGTCAGTCAGTCTGTCTGTCTGTCTGTCTGTCTGTCTCCGTCCCCCCTCCCGCCCCGCGTACACTGGTACGCTGTTACTTGGATCACTAAACAATGTACGATTTTAACTGATGTTAAACTTGATTTAGTATACGTGAAATGATCTACTTAATTATTCTTCTTTTTAAATATTTTTTAACACTAACATTAAGATCATGGTTTATTGGGCACGTTTATACCATAATAATAAAATACCTAAATTTGTTAGATGACTCAGTATACTTAGGAGGTATCGATATGTTGATTGTAAACACAATTTATTACAGCTAGCGAATAATTACTTGGATAACCGCTTAAAACAAGCTTAGCCCCCGATTGATATGTTAAACATTCCGTCAATCACTTCGACAACAATTTAGCGGAAGCTTATCTGGGATTTCCAATAAAATACTGCAGGATTAGAGAGAAGGAAGGAGTTACTTGCTTCGGTACAATTTGTACATCTTCGTGCAATACTGTACGGCTTAATGTCAGACGTGATCAAAGTGACGAATTAAATTTGCCTTTATTCATAGCATACTAGTAACCGCCCGCGGCTTAGTCTGCGGGGGTGTCGGTTATCGCTCAAGGACAATGTCTTTTTCAGGCGGCTTAGGAGTGCAAATGTACTCGTAGCAGACAGACAACAGAGTTACCTTCGCATTAATATTATTTATACAACCAGATAACAAGCAAGTTCACCTGGAATGTATCTTATGTGTTAACAAGGAAAATATCACTTAGTATTGCAGATGCGTTCTCATCCTGAGGTCACCTTTCCCTTCCACCGGAAAAAAAGCCAATATTATTAGTCCAGATAGTTATATTAGTTATAAGGGTTGAAAGCAAGAAAGTGGCGCGCTATAGTGGTGAATGACGAATTCTTAGTAATTAATATCACTTTTTACCGCAAGACAGAACTTTGTATATTTTTAGCAGTAAAAGGAATCCATTGACTTACGGTTTCAAAAAAGATTTTGCTCTTGTTTTTTTTTTAAATATATATAAGAATAAGATATAAAACGTTTAAACGCATAAAAAACCCTTAAAATATAAGTTTATTTATGGCAACAAAAGAACTGCTTAAAGAATTGATGTCAGAGTTCCCTACAATTATCACAGACACTCAATTCGTATAATTCAGTATTCCAATATTCAGTATTCAGTATTCAATGTGTAATAAATTATCAGTATTTATAGTTGATATATTACAATAATATGTGCTAGTTTATTTATTTGTGTAAAATTTTAGCTATACTTAAAGCAATAATATTGTAATTAGCGAACACTTAAGTTTATGTTTTAATAAATATGATTGTGATTTTTGTTTCGCTATTGGTGTGATTTAATAAATAAATAAAAACAAAACAAAACTTTTAATTCATTCAAGCTATTAC
Source organism: Nymphula nitidulata (assembly GCA_947347705.1). Classification (NCBI taxonomy): domain Eukaryota; kingdom Metazoa; phylum Arthropoda; class Insecta; order Lepidoptera; family Crambidae; genus Nymphula; species Nymphula nitidulata. The sequence goes on from OX374620.1 coordinate 1,921,226, forward strand.
ACAGAGTTCCGAACAATACACACCTATCAATTTCTATTTATTGTGTGCCTTAATAAAGACGGATTGGAGCTCTGATGTTTGCTTGTAGTCGGGCGCCGTTAGCCAATTAGTCTGTTTTTCATTACAGGATGTTGGTACAGGGTCTAATGGATATGAGGTCCCAAAATGTGTTGGACGACACGTTATTCAGTGGGAATAAGAACGGCTATTGCAGTGCAACTGTTACGTCTAATGATGTACCCGTATTATGATCAAAGGTAAATTCTGCCGATGTTTTTTTTTATGCAACTAGATGACAAACAAGCTGACGACCCACCTGATGGTAAGCGGTTACCGCTGCCTATAGACATCTGCAATAACAAGGGAAAATCACTTGATATTGCAGGTGCGTTGTCATCCTGGGGCCTAAGATGAAATGCCGTCCATGCTCCGTAATTACACTGGCTACCGTTCCCTTCAATTCGTAACACAGCTAACTGTTTTACGGCTGAAATAAGAAAGGCGGTGAGTAGTTACCCAGACGACCCTACATACGGGCCTACTACCTAGAAATTATTGCACTTCAACACCTAAACGATTATTTTTAAAAACACCGATTTGGTTAAGATAAGCATTGGTTTTTATTTATTATTGTGATGCAGAAGGCATCAGTTTATTAACAATGGAAAATGTAATAATTACATACTTAGTTGTTTCAAGGAAATTTCATCTTTAACTTTGGATTTTTACAATCTAATCTAGAATATTTCATTTTATGAACCAACACTACTCTTCGTATACTCTCCCTTCTCTGTTCTTTAGAAGGCACACTTAGCTGTTGGAACCGACTGTTATTGAAACTACTTTAAGCCCGCATTGGGCCAGCGTGGTGGTGGTGGGTCGCAAACTGTGGTAACTTCATATTTGAGGATGACAGTTATCACTATTACCCAAATATGTAAGGATGATAATAATCACTAAAATATGTCAATATTAAAAAAAATATCCTAATGATTTTGAACTTTAGATTTCATGTTTTTAGTATTGAAATCACATTTGGATGTACATTGAAATTCAATAATCATAAATTGACATTAATTATAATTGACTACAAATATTTTATGAACCTAAATATTATTCCAAATCTACGATACTATCAATAATAACTATTTTCTTCGTTGTTAAATCGAAACAAAGATTATTTTGAATTGAATAGCATAATGAATATCACATTTCGATAAACATTGTAATTGTTCTTTGAAAGTTAGTAAAACCCTTTTATCATGTAGTAAATGAGCTGAACCTCGCTAAATCTATCAAAATCTGAAATACTCTTGTTGTTTATAAGAGTATTATGCTCATTACAAATTCGTGCGAAGTTTCAGGCCATGTGACAATATTTTTATATTGATCAATTATATTAAATCATCTCAAAGGCTACCCAATTTTGGTTTCCAAATAACGTCCAAGCATAAGCAATTTTTTAGCAGCTAAGGTTTTATTAATGTCAATCAATCTATCAATCAAATTATTTATTGTATTAGTTATAGGATAATACAACATACTTTCACTTTTTGTCTGCACACTATCCTGGTATCAAGCGGTATACCAGGATAACATCAAAGAACTACGGTATTCCTTCATGCCACTTGATACCAGGATTATATCAAAGAACCCTTGTTCTTTCATGTTATAGTCATAAATGATTTATATATTTTAGAGCTCGCATTACATGTTTAATATTGAGATGTAAATATGTCGTAAAATTTATTGCCCTAAAAGGTAAAACGGGTAAGATGTCAAATATTGTGTGGGTTTTCATAAAACCCAACGGTTTCCTTTTGTCTTGACCCATTTTTTCCTAGCATTCCCTACTACATTTCTAGAAAAAACTTCTGAGAGATTTTACCAGATTTCCCTGAGCCATGTATTGGAAGATGTTTATAGCTTTTGTGGCTGATTTAAAAAAAAAGGATTAATCCAAGTCCTGTCTAATAAAGTGCGTAAGTGCAATAGCAAAATTGGTAAACTGAGTTCAATTCATGACTTGAACACTTAGTCTTGCTCATATTTGTAGAGCGACATAAACTTAGGCACTTTTGGTTAAATTAATACAGCTGTACACTTACTCCTAAACTCATAAAACATGTCGTCCATAAGTTCGGTGATGTATTTCAAACAGTAGCGGTAACTGTCTAATTAAGAGCGTCGAGTGACCACATTACACATGACATAAACCGAGGGACTTAGTCGTATAAATCTGAAACAGCCGTGACGTTTTATGACCACTTTGGGTCCCTCTGACTTAAGGTATAAGATTGAAGCGAAGGTGTCAGTAAAACCCTTCTGAGTCTATTTCCACAGCCAACTGACATTTATAGGCAGTGTATCTATAACGAGTATTTTATTGAAATAAAAATGTCACCAAAGTAAGCTTATATCCAAAACTTGATTATGGTAATCATTTCTTTAATGATTTAGTTGCAAGCACAGATTAAACAAATTAGAATGTATCGTTTTATATAGAACATGATACTATATCAATTGAGAAAATGGTAAACCGCCGTCAAATCAATAAGCGTGTACCGCTTGCCGTTTTCACTTAGGCCCAACTTCCAATTACTAGTTGTGTGGTTTTGTTCAACAACAGAAATGCTTTACGGCACTGATATTTTATTCACCGGAGCATGCCAGCGCGGTTGGTAGCCTGATTGATATTTTCAATTACAAAATTTGCATTATTTTGCGACTAAATTACGTTTACAATATATTCGTGATCTAATAAATCTATCCTTGCCCTTTGCCATTTGAAGTAGATAGTGGCATGACGACGGGACTGACACTTAATTATTGTTTTCACAGGGCACGAGATTCATTGGCGTTATTTATACGAAAACCTGTCCTCATGAACAAAGGGTGGCGTTAGTTCTGTGGTAGAGGGAAATAGTTATCAATTTTGGAGCGACGTTAAATGGTCACTCCGGAGCAAAAAATCAGCTACAACACTCTTTAAAACTGACTATGTTTCAACCTTTAAATTACAATTTCAGTGCTTTATAGTTTGTTGCTTAAGGCGTATTCCGTACTTAATTATAATGTTCAATGTATGTATATACATTAGTTTCTTGTCTGTTTTGTCAGTACATATCTTTAGTCAGGATTTATTTTCCGAAAGATTTGATTTTATTTTAACCCTGCAAACCCTACGAAAGAATGCAATCACGTGTGACATCGATAACATACAAATTCGGAGAGATGGAAAATTATCCCAACACGTACAATATTGTAATATACAATACTCTTTAATATGTAATTAAATATTGTAATATACTTTGAGAGAAGCAAATATCATAATTATTAGTAGGCTGCTTAATACATATGCTGCGTAAATACAAAAGATTGATACCTAGAATTGTTTTATACGAATTTGATAGTATTAGCCATCACACGTCAAATCAATCAAAATAAAATTTCAAAGAAATTCATACGGTTGATCAGGGAACTGTTATACTCATAGAAATAAAATTGTTGCCTTTTTCTCTTTAAATAAAATGTTTTAAGTGAGGTCTGCTCATATGATTTTGCGTCATCTAACAGTTCTGCTAAACATAGATTATGAAAAAACATTATTCAATCATGCTTGATATAAGATAGATAATACATGTGTGAGTGTAAGATCATCTATTTATTCTTTATTGTACACAAAACAACTTACAATAAACTTTACAAAATAAAACATGATGTACACAGGCGAGCTTAACACAAAACTGGGTTTTCTACCAGCAAACCTTTGAGTTCAGAATGAGATCTTGATAGGTAGGTGAGGTGGTACGTGTAAAAAAGAAAAACACATAAAAGAAAAGTTTACATTTACATAAATAATATAAAAACGTATTATACATAAATACAAACATACGTAAATAATATAAATACAAATCATACATTACATACATAATATAAATACAATACATACTTACATATAAATAAACTAGGTTGTGAGGAAATGCTCTTTTAGCCTTCTTCTGAATACGTCCAAAGATGAGCATTCATGCAGAGAATGAGGAAGAGAATTCCAAAGACGAATAGCATGAACAGTGAAGGAGCCACTATATAGAGAGGACGAATGAAGCGGAACCTTAAGGAGGAGGGATTTAGAGAAACGGCAGGGTTTATTACGAGGAACGAGATACTCAAGGCGCTTACACAGGCAACTTGGGGATCTAGGATTGTGAAGGATTGAGTAAAGGAAGCAAAGGATATGCAAATCTCGACGACGTCGAATCGAAAACCACTTCAATCTAGACCGGTATTCAGAGACATGATCATATTTTCTCAGGCCAAATATTAAACGTATTCCCAAATTCTGAAGTCGCTCTAATTTATTTGGTAATTCCTCTGTTGCGTTAAGATAGCTTACATCAGCGTAATCCAGCAGTGGAAGAAGGAGAAATTGAGCGAGAATTACTTTAGTATGGAAAGGAAGGAATTTTGGAGACGATTGAGAGACTGGAAAGAATAAAATATTTTTTTACTTACCTCCGGTACATGGACAGACCAGGATAAGTTACTGTCCATATACAAGCCGAGGTTTTTGACACTATTCGTGATGGGAATCGTAGAGGAGTCAAAAACAATGGCAGGCACTAATTGTCTATCAAGAAGGCCATGCATGTGTCCGCTACCAACAATAATTGCTTCTGATTTAGTCGGATTAACAAGCAGTCCAAACTTTGAGGCGCAATCCCTAATTGAAGCAAGATCACTGTTGATAGCAGCCACAGCCTCCAAAGTGTCAGCAGGCTTAAAATGCCTATATAACTGCAAATGCTCTGCGTAGAGATGAAAATAAGATGTCAGAGTATGACTGATAGAGTTAATGAAGATAGAAAACAGAAGAGGAGATAGGACACCACCCTGAGGCACGCCCGCAGCCAAAACAGACCAACCCGAAGACGTATCCTCGGAGCGGACCGACTGCGATCGGCCTCGAAGATAAGAATCAAACCATTTTAAGGTAGAAGAAGAGACATTAACACCCGTATTCACAAACGATACTTATGTAAGTAAAGAAGCAATACATAGCGAGGTAAGGCATTTCTCAGTGCGTTCACTTTGACAAGCCTTTCAATTCACAAACAATACTCAAACGGATCTTTACTATGCGGACGCATAGCGTAGAATATAACTCTGTGATTGGTTGATTAGTGTTACGTAGTCACTTCACTGACTGACATTTCAATTTTATTGTTTGTTTCCTTTTTATCTTAGACTCCGTAGTGATTACATTCTCTTTGGTGAGCTCGACACTATGTGTTGATTAATATACCTATCAGGCTCCCTTAGCTAAGTGTTCATTATGACAAACGCATAGTGCCGATTGTCACTCAAGTATTGTTTATGAATAGCAATTTGGCACCCTGTGCGTCTGCGGGTACTGTGAGACCTCATAGTGTCGTTTGTGAATACGGGTGTAAGAGAGGAAAAGATCCAAAGGAGAATGTCAAAGTCAACTGAATTAAAAGCACTACTAAAGTCCAACAGTACAAGTACCGTCAGATATTTTTCTTCCATAGCTAGCCTGATGTCGTCGGTGATTTTGACCAACGCAGATACTGTACTATGGGCAGGACGAAAGCCTGACTGAAAGGGACTAAGCAGATGCTGAGAGGATAGGTAAAAGGACAGTTGACTCTGAACGATGGATTCTAGGACTTTGGACAGTACTGGAAGGATAGATATTGGGCGGAATTGTCGAAAGGCAGAAGCATCAGGAGTTTTAGGAAAAGGTAAAACATAGGCCTTTTTCGAAGCTGAAGGGAAGATGCACACTTCGAGCGAATAATTGATGATGTGGGTCACAATAAGTGCAATCTCATCCAGAATCGGTAGTAGCATCTGGATTTGCAGCTCGTCATCGCCCTGTGCTTTGGAGGAAATATTACGAAAGATTTTCATTATGTTTCGTTCAGAACTCACAGTAAAAGAAAATGGAGTACAGCATGGCAAAGGAAGATCAGAAAGATATTTGAGAGTTGAAGATTTAATGCTGGAATTAAGTACAAACGGAGGACTGGTAAAATGCTTATTCAGTGCTTCGCGATCGATTTTAGTGGAAACACTATTGGGAGATTTACCAATGCCCAGCATTTTGAGAATTGATGATAATTATTATTATTTTATTTGTTTTGTTTGACGCAACTAGTCTGTGTAAATTTCAAGCCACTCTAAATGAATAACTGGTTAACTGCATACAGGCGCAGGACTTATGTAATATATTATTAACGTTCCAAAGACTTCAAGCTATTAAGCTCAGAACTAACACGAGTATTGGAAACTTCTACCACGGAACTTTCGTAGCTGGCTCTACAGCTTGGTCTACATCTGGGCTTGAAAATATATAATCTGAATCTATTTCGTTTCAGTGTGCGAGCTATCAGATAAACATTCAACACAATAGCATGCTATCATCATCATCAGCCTATATACGTCCCACTGCTGGCCACAGGCCTTCCTACATGGGAGAAACTCATGAGGAGCTTGGGCCATAGCACGACCATGCTGCCCCAATGCGGGTTGGTGGGTTAAAGCGGTTGCAGTTACAACCGCAACCAACGGCTTAACGTGCCTTCCGAAGCACGGAGGAGCTCGAGATTATAAATTTGATTGACCCATCCCAGGACCAACCATGGCGAAAGTTGTTCTGTTTTTGTAATTAAAACCAGAGCGTTACAAACCACTACGCCACCGAGCTCCTCATGCATGCTATAAGTACATTTAACAAAATTTACCCATTACCCATTCTTAATTTTTGATTTTAACATTATTATAAATGTTTGAAAAATTACTTAGTAATTAAAATAGAATAAAACTAGAAAACATTTTTTCGCGGGTTCGTTTCCTGCCTCAGGACGTGAAATTTTTCTAGTTTTATTCTATTTTAATTACTAAGTAATTTTCCATTACCCATTATTTGTATTTACTATGACATTTACAATAAGTGTTAGCAGCACCATAGGCATTAAAATAGCCTATGGTGCTGCTAGCGTCGTTGCCAAAAGTTTCCTTCTCCACCTTATCGTATACCAAATAGTATATAAAATAAAAAGTAAAAAAATAGCAGTAGCGTCTAAGCCTTCTCACGCAACTATGTTTAGGTTTTATTATCCTTCATAACTAAGCTTTGAGCCTTCTAAAAGCCCATTAGTTAGTCTAGACCTAACTTTAATTACTCCAATGTTATGACATAAGATAGCAAGATACTCCCTTGTTGGCACTTAGACTACTCGTGAACAACATAAAATAGCTAATACTTTACTCTTTACAGCATTCAAAACATCTGGGTCAACTTTGCCTCTTAAAAGTTGTTAAAAGTTGAGCTTTATTATTTTTATATTTACTTTAACGTTTATAATGGCCTCGTCTTGTCTGTTCACAAATATAATGTTTACAGAACCTTGATATAATAACCTGCTCGCCACATTTTACGAGCCATTTCAGTTTTAAATGTGCACACGTGCAAGAAACTTCGCCAAGAGAAATACCAAAACTACGGACGTTTCGAAGTTGGAATTCGTTGGCAATCCGAAAAGTGCTTAATTGTGCATTTTCAGTAGTGTAATGTTTCGAATTCAGTGATGTAAATTTTCGTTTTGCGTACTTATTTTTTTTTCATGTTTCAAAGAGCCATTTTATCAACAATGTTTTTAATATATCTTACTAAGAGCGAAACATCGTAGAATTTTGTTAATATGTTTTTGTCTGGAATAAACTTCAGGTCTAAAGGCCCATTTACACATTGCAAGTTTCTTGCCTGTAGCATACAATCAAACTAATGCAAGAAATGACTTGCATAGTATAAAAAACACATAACATCCTTGATCTTGCATTGTAAGGCAAGTTTTGTGTAACAAGACTTGCAACCAATATTTGCATACATTTTTATAATATTTGCGTGTACCACCAAAGAGTAATTTTTTTTGGGTACCACCGCCTTTCTTATTTCAGCCGTGAAACAGTTCGCTGTGTTTCGTATTGAAGGGAAAGGTAGCCAGTGTAATTACTGGGCATGGACGGCATTTCATCTTAGGCCTCAGGATGACCTCGGTGGCGGTCACCTCTCGCTACCAACCATGGTAAGAGCCATGGTTGGTAGCGAGAGGGTATGGGAGGCTGTCGCCTCCTTCTGCGAGACTGTACTCATGCAGAAGGAGACAGCGGAGAGGGAGCGGGAACAGGATCCTCTGGCCGCCCCTATCCGGCGTAGGCGGGTAGGCGCGAGGAGGCGGGCGGTGATCGCTCGTCTTCCTACGCCCTAGGCGCGGCTGCGTGCGTGGGTGGCTCCCACGCATGCATTACACAGGCCGCCACGTCTGGGATTACCCAAGTGACTCTGGGTAATCCCCATCGGCGCGAAACCTGGCCGCAAGGCCGGGTTGCCTGGGGGTGGTTTGGTCAAATTGCTTCGGCAGAGCCCAGGCTACCTCCGTGAAGGGCAGTGGAGTTACCGGGGAGTTTTAGTGGGTATTCCCAGTGCCTTATAAGCGCTGGGCGACCCCCACACACGCCCGTCACTTAGCCAGTGGCGGGTAGGTCTGTAGTCGGATTTCTCCCCGAAAAAAAAAAAAAAGGCCTCAGGATGACACGGCACCTGCAATCAAGTGATTTTCCCTTGTTATTGCAGGTATCTATAGGCGGCGGTAACCCCTTACCATCAGGTGGGCCGTCAGCTTGATTGTCATCAAGTTGTATAAAAAAATGCACAGTCGACAAAACATCAATCGAAACAATTTGAGACCGATAGGGACCGTTCGTAATAGAGGTGGCTTTCGTAGTGCAACTGTTATACTTGATGTGCTGTCGTCTGTACAAGAAAATGGTATTATAATGTAAATGGGCCTTAATGATTCTTAGTTAAGGGGCAAATATCAACAAAATCTCAAGTAATTTTAGTTTACGAAGGAGCTCGATATGGCGCAATGGTTTCAACGCTCTGCTTTCGATCACGAAAATAAAGTTTTTTAAGTTTTCGTAATTAAAACCAGATGCCAGAGAGCTCAAACTACTACGCAACCGTGCTCCTCTTATTCTTTAATCAAAATTATTTGTAATGGCTAAATAAATAAATAAATTTTACATAAAAATGCAGTCTCTCTCACTACTTTCCAGAAGGTTCTCCTTCTGTCCATGTCTAGTAAAACGTGCTGCTCTCTTCCACCACCTTGTTCTTCTTCTGTCCTTGTCTAATATAAGCTCGTACTCACTTACACCCATGGAGTTTTATCGCATCAAAAACAATGGGTCCTGACAACACATAAGAATGGACGCATCGGATTAATCAGCCCAAAACATGTTTCGAGTAGTAATTAAATCTTATCAGTTATTAAATCTTTGGTATGTGATAGAGCTACCACTAGATGGGGCTGAAAACGTGTTATAGCTTACTTAAAATGTTTCTAAGCCCGCAAAAAATTAATTTGGAGTACGACAAGGCCATTACGCTAAGTAAACCGTCTCGTTAAATTATAGAGATACTGTTACTTGAAAATATTAAGTTTTTTCTACCGCTTTTATGGTCATTCCGAAATTCTGTATTTATAACAGTAGCGTAAACTGTGCTTCCACAGGTATCCAGCTTTAAGCTGTAAAAGATATTTATATAACATAGTTGTTACACAGCAAACTATTAATGAATACCGGGTTTTAGTGCGAATTGCTTGCAATTTTCGCGTGCTTTGCGTAATTCCTTCGTAGTCTCAATGCTATTTTGGCGTCCAGTATTATTCTAGAGTATCTGTAGGTCTTGCCCGATGTTTAATATTATTGTAATGTGTTTTGTTTCAAATATTCATGGGAACTCAATTTATTAAAACATTAAAAATAAGTAAAATGTAGTTTTAATTCTATAATATGGTTTTAGTTGCTTTTGGCGTGACAACCACTGCTCGCCACGCCAAAAGAAAGCCTATGTCCTTTTGAAGTTCGTAATTTATCACCTTGCCAAATTTAATTCAAATCAGTTCAATTGGGATGTTGCCTAAGTTTGAATATGGCGGTATTTTTCACAAATTCGGAAAATATACGCTCCTATTACCCATAAAAACAATTCAAACTTAAAAGATATGCAATATTGTTGAAGTTGTGCTGTTTAGAAAATTTATAAATATGGTATTTTTTTTCCAAAATTTATCAAAAACATTACTGAAATTTGATTACTAACATTAATTAAAACAACTATTATTATGACGAATATAAAGAAAAACATACATCTTACATAGTTATTATTAATTTTGTCAGTAATTAATAATAACTATGTAGTAGATTTTCTATGGAGCGTTTTCGGATGATGCGCCGCAACACATCGAACATACCGCCATATCTGTGAAATTATTGATCCTAGGCATACTGTTTTTTTTGCAATATTTCTTATTGAGTTATATACTTCTTATTTATGAAATAAAAAAAAGTAGTCAACTACCCTATTGTTTGCTAAGCATTTATAATTTCACTAGCAGCTGCCCGTTGGATGTTGGTTGATGTTAATAATCTCTATGGCAAATTTCATCTAAATCGGTTTAGCGGCATAAGAGTGAAAACATAAACAGACAAAGCTATTTTCGATACGTATTGTTGAAAGATTCTCAAAATAATGACGTGATGCAAGTTAATTGTATTACAATGGAAATATTTGAAGGCGATTTAATCTCGTTTTGATATCTCATTCCAATAGTATAGCTATAATGGTAATAGTATTATGAGTAACCATTAACAGTTAATGCTACCAATCTCGGTCCCATTCCAATAATAATAGTCTGCCATGATTGGCCAATTGGCGGTTATAGATAATTGTCATAGCGGTTCATTAATGAGACGTTTGGATGGAGTGTCGACGGTTGCTAGTGTTTCAACATGATTGACATTTCACTAAAAATGGTTGTTTGATTGCAAGGAGCTTCGATTTTCGATGTCGAAAACTAAGCAACTTTTGCCATGATCAATCCCGGATGGGTCAGTCGAAATTTGTAATCTCAAACTCCGAAATTAAACTGAGACCGCTTTACGTACCAAACTGCACCAGGTTAGAGAGTGGTTATATGATGGCCCTAACTCCTTATGTGTCTGCTTTAACCCACTAACAAGTGGAATTATGGCCCAAACTGTTTCTCCCATGTAGGAAGACGTGCACAAGAGTGGGACATATAATATAGGCTGATGATATTGTATGTACAATAAAATTTTGTAAATACTGTTACGTAAAAAAATTAATAACTTTATAATTTGCCAGTTAATTATCGACAGAATGTGTTGTATTAAAATAAGCTGTGTAAGATCCATGTAGTTGAAGAGCTCGATCTCGATGGCGGAGTGGTTTGCTCAAACCACTACGCAGCTCTGATTTCATTGGTCCTGGTTGTTACTGCAACCGCTTTAACCCACCAACTCGCAGTGGACCAGTGTGGTGGTGCTATGGCCCGAACTCACCGTATGTTTCTCCCACGTTATCCATATAAACATATTCTGCAAATAACGAAGTAATTAATTACCTTCTTTGAAATTCCTGTGTGTAAAAAACATTCACTTCAAAAACAAACCAAGTAGCAGCCTCCTAAATCCGTCTTGCTAAGCCCAAATCGTAATTCAGAGGAGTGCGCGACAAGTTCATTTCCCCGTTACAAATCCTAGTATACAATCCCGTGTGAAGCGCAGCGCGTGAAGATATCGTCCCGCGTCACGCCACACATCTCCGGGTGCATACGTGACTGCAGTTTGCAAGTTCTACGCTCGCGCTGCCAGGATTAAAACGAGATTTTCTCGTAGATAACGACGTGCTATATTGTATAGAATGTATTTAGTTACTGCACGTATTTGCTAGAAACTTTGTTGTGTTATCAGATATTACTGGCCGTTTTGAAATGTTATCTGTTTAGATCTTTAGATATGAATTCAAAGGTATCTCGTAGCAATCAACATAAATATCCATTTGATCACAATGTGATGTATAAGGTAATGACTGTATAAAAATATTAATAAACAATAAAATAAAACTAGTTTAAAAAAGTAGAAATTTCTAGCATAAGGTGTGCCATCACATGGTCTCTTTATTGCAACAATTATAAAACAATAATAAAATTAAATAGTATCCAGTACACAAGGAAGGACTAATTCACTGTCAGTTTGCTATATTCACAAGCCCGTCTGAGAGCTATCATGTTGTTTATAGTCATAAATAATATTCTGGTATTAAAGAAACGTGACTAAGTTATTTCTCAGATACAAATTCCTTTTGCGTAGTGAAATGGAACGGGTCTTGCGTGACGGTATCTCTGTATATGTTGCGTAACACTTTTAAAAACACACTTATTTTACTGTAGTATTTTGAAAGTATTATTTATTATGTGTGTGAGTTGTTTATAATCGGTTTGGAGATTCCTGGGGGAGGCTTATGCCCAGCAGTGGGCGTCTCTCGGCTAAAATGATGACGATGAGGATGATTTATTATGTCTGATCCGCAGGACATTTGTAACTGATCCACTTCATAAAGACAACATGGATGAAACAAATGATAATCACTAGCGAGTATCATGAAAATGAGTTTTTTGCAAGTAATGGTATCTAATAGCTATTGTAAGCTTTTAATGTGAACTTTTTACTATAAGTTAGTAGTGGCTGCCCGTTGCTCCGCCCACGTAGATATCTATTATCGCATTAAGAAGTATCCTTCGACCTTTCCAAGCTCTTAATCTTCATACCAAATTCAAAGTTTTGGCAAGGTAAACAGAGTTACGTTTACATTTATGATATTAATAAATTCCACCCGTGGATCGACCCACGTGGATGTCGGCTAAAAGGTAGCTTATGTCCTTTCTAAGTATTTATCTTTCACCATTATAATTTTCATCAAAGTCGGTTCATCGGTTTGGGACTGAATGCGTAACAGACATACAAACTCACTTCCGTATTTGATTTAGTAGCGTGGATTACACTCAGTGCAACTTTTTGTCTATTTAATGCTTGCTTATCAAAACAGAAATACTTCAAGTGAATATAATTTTGAAATGAAACAACAAAATATGAACTCTTAACGGCATTCGGTGCTTTAAAACTTAAATAAACACAACAATGTCTAAGGATAAAGAATGAAAATTTATTTCAGTAATACACGTTTTAGTATAAAACGCGGGATGCTGCAGACATAGCACGTCAGAGAATCGTTTTATGCAATAAAATATATTTTTCACTTTATTTTCAGAGTGAACCGTTAACATTGTTGTATTTTTATTTTGCAAAACAATAAAATTGTATACTACGTATTGAATGATAAAAGTATGAAAATGTTGGTTGAAACGAAAAAAAATATTTTTCACGAGACTAAATTTTGTCAAGGTCAATTTTGTTTTCACAAAATAATAAGAGCTTAACTTAACGTCTTTTTTTATAAATGCATTAAAACAGTTTTTAAACGATCTCTTGTTATTGCTCATTGATAAAATTCAAGTAGATTCTATAGGAACTTTTCAATGTTAGGGTGTATTGGATTTTGTGCTGGGGATGCCAATGGCATGGCGGAGAATTTTGCGGGTGACGTAGAGGCGGTCTGCAGCGCTGCCATGCCAAGGATACGGGGCCGCTCCCGCAGGGGGCAGGTTTACTGGTGGACACGGGAGATATCTACCCTGCGCACCACCAGTATGGCGGCCAGGCGCGCCTACCATAGGTGTAGAAGGCGCGCCTCAGCTACCGCCGGCGACGAGGAAGAATGTCACCAAGTATATAGAGAGGCCCAAAAGGCCCTGAGGACGGCCATCTGTAGGGCCAAGGTCGACGCCCAGGAGCGGTTCATCGCGCTCCTGGACGACGATCCCTGGGGGAAACCATACAGGGTCGTACGTGGGAAATTCGCCAACGCCGCCCCCGCCACATCCTGTATGGAACCGGGGCTCATGCGAAGGGTGCTGGGGTCTTTGTTTCCAAACCCCGGACCATTCGTGCCCCCCAGGATGTCCCCCTCTGACTCCGCATTAGAGGTGTGGATTGATGGTCCCCCCGTGTCTGACATTGAGTTCGACATGGGGAGGGACAGGCTCCGGTGCAAAAATAAAGCACCGGGGCCAGACGGCGCCCCATCAAAGGTGGTGGGGATCGCTCTCGGCCCCCTGGAGGAGCGTTATCGCGCGCTGCTCGATACATGTATCGCGTCGGGTCGCTTCCCCATGAGATGGAAGGTGGGGAGGCTATGCCTCCTCAGAAAGGAGGGCCGTCCCGCCGACTCGCCGTCAGGCTACAGGCCGGTGGTGCTGCTCGATGAGTCCGGGAAATTTTTCGAGAAAATTCTCGCTTCCCGGATCATCGAGCACCTTGAAAGCAGGGGGCCGGACCTGGAAGATTGTCAGTTCGGCTTCCGCACTGGACGGTCTACGATGGACGCGGTGGTTTGCCTTAAAAGGTGGACTGAGGCGGCCACAGCACGAGGGGAGGCTGTGATCGCGGTGTCTCTTGACATCGCGAACGCGTTCAATAGCCTCCCCCACGAGTGCATAGAGGAGGCACTCAAGTTCCACCGAGTGCCACTCTACCTGCGCGTCCTCGTATTGGACTACCTTCGCGGCAGACAGGTCCTCTACGAGGGCGCGGAGGGCCACGTGCAGTCTTGGACGATGGCGGCAGGTGTGCCCCAGGGGTCTGTATTAGGCCCCTTACTGTGGAACCTGGGGTATAACTGGGTCCTGCGCGGCGAGCTCTCGCCGCGGATGGACGTCGTCTGTTTCGCGGACGACACGCTGGTCGTAGCAGGAGCGCGTGAATGGGAGGAAGCGGTCCACCTTGCGTCGGTCGGCACTACCATGGTCGTCCGGCGCATCCGCCTCCTAGGGCTGGAGGTGGCTCTCAGTAAAACGAGAGCCATGTTTTTCCACGCCCCGAGACGCAGACCCCCACCGGGGCTAGAGGTCCAAGTGGAGAGGGTTCATATCCCCGTCGAGGGACACTTCAAGTACCTCGGCCTGGTCCTGGACTCTCTGTGGAGCTTCCAGGAGCACTTCAAGCTCCTCGCTCCTCGGCTCTGTGCCACGGCAGCAGCACTTGGACGACTTCTCCCAAATGTGGGGCGACCCAGCTCGTCGTGCCGTCGGCTTTATCACGGGGTGATTAGGTCGATGGCACTGTACGGAGCACCGGTGTGGGCGGAGAGCCTCTCCCTCCGCACACAGGCCCTCTTGCGGCAGCCGCAGAGGGTCATCGCGACTCGGGCTGTGCGGGCTTACCGCACGGTCAGTCACGGAGCTGCCTGCGTTTTAGCAGGCACGCTCCCGTGGGAGGTTGATGCTCTTGTTTTCGCCAGGATGCATCAACACCGAGTCGCGGCTAGAGAACGGAGGGAGCGACCCGACCTCCACGAAGTCAGGCGAATCCGCACCCTGGCGCAGAGGGAGGCTCTACGCCAATGGGGCGAGGCACTCACCACCCCGGCAGCCGGCCACCGGACGATCGAAGCGATCCGTCCGGTGTTGGAGGAGTGGGTTGGGCGCCGGCAAGGCAGCCTCACCTTCCGCATGGTGCAGGTACTGACCGGACATGGTTGCTTCGGTCACTACCTGCACCGTATTGCCCGTCGGGAGGAGACGCCGCGGTGTCACCACTGCGATTCCCCCGACGATACAGCCGAGCATACCCTTATGGAGTGCCCGGCCTGGCGACATGAGCGCCGCGAACTTCGAGCGGCGCTCGGTGGCGGTCACCTCTCCCTGTCAACCATGGTAAGAGCCATGGTTGGTAGCGAGAGGGTATGGGAGGCTGTGGCCTCTTTCTGCGAGACTGTGCTGACGCAGAAGGAGGCAGCGGAGAGGGAGCGGGAAGTGGATCCTCTGGCCGCCCCTATCCGGCGTAGGCGGGTGGGCGTGAGGAGGCGGGCGGTGATCGCTCGTCTTCCTGCGCCCTAGGCGCGGCCGCGTGCGTGGGTGGCCCCCACGCATGCACTGCACAGGCCGCCACGTCTGGGATTACCCAAGTGACTCTGGGTAATCTCCATTGGCGCAAAACCTGGCCGTAAGGCCGGGTTGCCTGGGGGTGGGTTGGTGAAATTGCTTTGGCAGAGCCCATGCCACCCCCGCGAAGGGCAGTGGAGTTACCGGGGAGTTTTAGTGGGTATTCCCAGTGCCTTGTAAGCGCTGGGCGACCCCCACACACGCCCGTCGCTTAGCCAGCGGCGGGTAGGTCTGTAGTCGGATTTCTCCCCAAAAAAAAAAAAGGGTGTATTGGATTTTACAGTATTTATTAAGTCGAAAATTCAATACATTTTAAATTTATAGGGTCCTCTTGATGGCAAGTGGCTACCATAATCTATGCACATTTGCACCATAGATTATGCTAAAAGGGTAGAACTCGCGCGTTGTAGACCCTTTTCACATTCTTTCTGAACAAAGCTATGCTTCACTTGTCTAAGTGCCAAATATTGAATGCTGTCTATTTCCTATTCCTGTTGAGGAAAGAAGACATTTTGACCATTTGTAGGTTTGTTGATACCTTAATACGTTACAATAAGAGTTATTTTGTTTGTTGTGATACGCTTGCTGTGAAGCCGCTTTAAACTTTCATCTATTGTTTAGACAAGAAGTGTCGGGTTCCGATAGGAATACGTGTATACCTGGTGGTAAGTGGTTACAGCCGCCTTTAGATACCTGCAATAACAAGGAAAAATAGCCGTTCATGTCCAGTAGTTACACTGGCTACCTTTCCCCATAATCCGAAGCACAGCGAACCGTTACACAGCTAAAATAAGAAAGGCGGTGGTACCTACCCAGACAAACCCACAAACGGGCCTACTACCTAGTACATAACTTAATATCTATATTGCTACAATATCCAGTGTTCATAATCTTAATTTCGGCTACATAATAAAAATGAGAGTATGAAATAATTATATTATAACTATCCTTTTTCTATTGTTCTTACTGAAGTTGAGCTAAGACTGTGGTCTAAATAACGATAGTTAAAGAGTTAAGCTATCGTTTTATCTTCTGGGTTGACCTTATTCCGAGTTTTATTTAAATAATAAATCAAAGGAGAGTAATTTTAAAACAAAACTCAGTACGCACGTTTGATTATAATTATAACCGCCTTTCTGTGGCTTAACGATTCAGACTTCCAAGTCAGATCCAGAGATCTGGGGTTCAATTTGCGTGGGGACAGAATTTTTCTGCTCGTATTGGTTGGTAGTGAGGCTTTTTCTATGTCCGCCTGGCCACATACCTTCATTTTCTGCCACTGTAACAATAGTTTAAAAAACGTTGACAATGCTTTTCTGCCCAGTGCCTCTGTGGTTGAGGAATCCGGGTGTATCTTCGGCCTTATCATCACTTACCATCAGGTTAGATGAAAGTCAACAGCTAAGCAACCGTTATTATTGAAAAAATAAAAGATATAATATTAAGACATCATTTTAAAAACATACCATAAAATTATAATTATAAATATTCATACACTCGCACCTATTATCTAGCATCTAGTAAGCTTCATTAACGGCTTGTGTTATGGATACTAGATAACGGAGAAATAATTTTAATAATATGTTTATAAATATTAGAAATATACTAAATAAACATATAAACATCCATGACTCGTAAACAAGTGCTCGTACTCATCATACAAACATTTGCTGCTACCGGCATTCGAACCAGGGACCTCTTGACCGATTAGCCTTTGTAGCAAGAGGTACAGACCACTCGGCCAGCCGGTCGTCACCATGCTGAGTATAATTATTCTAATAGGGATAAGCAATGTTATAAAAAATATAAACACTAATATTTATGAGCATTATCCGTTTCTTGAACGCAAAGCGCTAATACTATAGATCAAATTCAAAATTAATTTTGAAGTGTTAATTTCCTAATAATGCCACCTGCTATCTAATTCTGAGACGCGCCAACGTGAAAGCATTGTTTCGTGTCACCAGGAATCTAAGTGAATGACACGAGATTCGCAGCGTGTTCGTATCTCGTAGATATTACTGTCACGGAAATTGAACCTTATTGCTACAAGGTTTCCGTTAATTATACAGCCATGTTTTACAACGCTGGCAATGTGCAAAAACTGTAAATTGTATTTGTTGCCGAAAGCAGAGTTAAAACTGTCACCCGTTTTCGAACGCAAACTTTGTTGTACGAATTTAATATTTAATTTCACAATTTCTCAATCAAAGGACTCACTGGCAACTGGCAGCTAAACGCGTTGCGTGTAAACGGATTAGTCCCGAAAAAGAAAGAGGATTTTGTGGGATTATTTAGGGAAAAATAACGGAATCTCATTATTAAGGGACGCTAGCTGTCGTTTTGCACGTGAGTAACTTGTTCAGTTGATGGGAATATTTTTGCGAATTGAATTGATAACGCCAGGAGCAACACTCACATTCGACAAAAACAGTACACGGTGAAACATGAACAAGTTAAATATTACGATGCATTATTTATGTCGCATATAATATCGGTGTGTCTGTGTGTACGTGTGTGATAGAGAGTGAGAGAGAGAGATTTTATTTCATTCAGACATAACAGGACACAGTCAATACAATAAAAACACTTAAACAGACATATGCCCTAGACTGCAGCCCAAAGGCATTTGTCACTTGGTAGACTGGTGTTATAAAATTTGACATTTTAACCGGAATCTATACAGAAACGTTATATGCTAATAATAATAATAGTGAGTGTCTATTACTACTTATATAACAGTTTGGCTATAGAAAATTTAAGGAGCGCACAGACATGTGTCTTGAAGATGTTTGGATTTGAGACTATCTCAGTTGTCATTATTTTTTGGGATAAATCGTTGTAGAGGCGATGTAAATAGGGAGCGGGAGGGGGGGGGGGGATCTGTTTTAGAATGTAAATTCATATGAAGCTGAACCAGGTCTCAAGTGAAACGGAACCAAATTTATCATTTCTCTCTGTATACGAGGTTAATTGACGATGAAGACGCTGACATAATGAGAGCGTTCTAAAAAATTTTCTGCACCATATTCCAGAATACTTCGGACAAAAATAAAGTAGAAATATATTACACTATGCGCTTTTTCAAATTGTTTTGTGTTTCGAATAACAAACCCCAAAAGCCAAGCACCCTTAAGGTGGTTTTCCACCAGAGAGACGAGACGAGGCGAGACTAAATTTAAAATTTGTATGGCAAATTTACAATCCTCGCCTCGCGCATCTTTGGTGGAAATAGTCAGGATTGACGAGGATGTGCGAGGCGTGAATTGATATATGTGAAAAAATGAACATAATGGATGAGTATAAATTAACTCTGCAATAGAAACACGCTTATCGCGATAGGTTTATTGTTGTTCTCAATCATCTCGTGCGAGCAATTTTAGTGGAAAAGGGTCAGTGCGATTTCAATTCTCGTCGCGCCTCGCCTCGTCTCGCCCCTCTGGTGGAAAACCACCTTATAGATGTACCTCCACTTCACAGAAGATTGCATCTAAATGACTACTTTGTAGTGTTCTAATACTGCTAATGCTGAGAGCTCTCCAGAAGCACTACAAAGGCAGAAAGGCGTCAATATGACGCTTTCTATTGACTTACCAACCGTTCTTAAAAATAAACATACTTATGCGAGCGAAATGTATACACTGACTAAATAATTGACGGCATAGCAGACTAGTTCACCTGTTTCCAACACAACGCTTGAATCGCATCAAAACTAATAATACAAGGTGTAAGGGAAACACTCCCGGAAACGAAGGCAGATGATAGGTAAGTACTGCTGAAGACCCTAAGCATGACTTGTTAAAAGAAAAATTCGAAATCGCAAAAATAAAATCAGCTGGTCCATACAAACAGAACGTGTAGGCATTGCAATAATTAAGTATGACACAGCTGATTTTATTCGTATTTTTTTTTATTCATAAAGTCAAGTTTACCGGCATCTCCTTCTTTTTAAAGAGATTCCCCTCACACACTGTATAACTATTTTCATAGCCGATTACAAGGCGCTGAAGAGATGCCATTACAAAGAGCCCTTATAACTAAAGCTTCACTGACACGTATATTTCATATCCTCGCTACGATATTACACCCAGGGGTGCAGTATTTAACTATTTGTAAACTTTGACTGGAGAGATGAGAAACATTTTGATATATGGGATACGTACGAAGATTTATTATCATTTTTATATGAAAATAATAAATATTGCTTCACTTGATGACGAACCATTACTAACCCACACACACGTCCACACACACACACACACACACCAACTGGCTACTGACGAACTTATGCCATGGTAGATGTTGGATGGATCAATCAAAAATTGAAATCTCAAAGACGTTGGCTCTGGCTGTTACTTCACGCTATTTGAACCAATATCTTAGGTTAAGGTTGTCTTATTGCATACTCTTTCTACCATCGCACCACTCGTAACCATCAGAGAGTTCATCCTAACGTTGGAACCGAACTTTCCCTTGACTATGCCGAAATGGTCGCGTCTTGTGCGGATTCAGATAAACTACCTTTCGCGTACTTCAAGATTTCGGAATATGCTCCCTGTGGAGGTTTTCTTAGACGAGTATAGCATGGGGTTCTGAAAAAAGGCGTAAAAGTTTTTACAGGGTTGACGGCATTGATACTCCTGGTGTTGCAAACGTCCATAGGCTACGATAACTACTTACTATTAGGTGGGTCGTATCCTTGATTGCCTTCTTAGTGGTACTAAAAATAGAGGTAATTCTGAGCTGCCAAACAAAAATCATAATACTTTATTATATTCTATTGACAACAATTCAAAGACAAAGACTTAGTACTATGGTGTTGTATAGAAATTTATGCTTATTTAATTTATAAAGAAGTGTCGCGGTTAAAGACCACAATGCCTCATAGATGGTAGATACCAAATAATACCGACAAACTTAGTCCGCCGTAAATCTTTCGTCGCAAGAGTTTCTTAAGGAAACAATTATAGAAAATTCTGTTTCTAATCTTCATTCACAATTTTAATGTTCGGAAATTTTCGTGGACTTAGACAAAGTTTTAAAGTGACAAATTAAAGCTGGTGTTGAGAGTTTTCATAAAAAAGAAGACGTTCTGGATTCTCTCTCTCTACTATTTTTTTACTCAATCAATCAACGAAACAAAAATTATTTTTAAACATTTGCAGCTAGTGAGGGTTTGTAAAGACAACATAATGCTATAAGTAGCACTTTGTATTTTGACGGTGTTTGCCTCCAACAAGGTGGACGGACGATGTGGTGAAGATCACAGCTGGATGCTCTGCTGGATGCATGCAGCGTAGGACAGATCGCTGTGGTCCGTCAACATCTTTAGGGGAGGCCTTTGTCCAGCAGTGAATGTGTTTCGGCAGATGATGATGGTAAATGGTAACCACTTGGATTATTAAGAATTTAAATTGCAGGTGCAAAGCCGTTTTAATCAGGGCATAGAGGTAATCATATCGCTTGTTTCAAAATTAGGGATAGTTACTAGGTGTAGGAAAACCTCGTTTCTTTGTCGTACTTCCAGAACTTGGAATTCTGCCAGCACATGTGTTCCCTTCTTCCTATAATAATATGGGCTCCTTTAAAAGAGGCGTGAAAAGTGGGCCGGCAAGCTTGAGGCGGCTAGTGCAGTGTCTAAACTGAACTAGTGGTCTTCGCATATGGACTTTTCTTACCGCTTCACATCAGGAGGTGTAGAGTAATTTGTCGTGTTCTTTATAAAAAAACATAAAAAAAGTATTTAAAATTATACTTTTTGTCCCTTCATTTTTTTTATAAAGAAACTCATTCTTCTCATATAATTTTTGTCTTAGGGGAAGTCCTACCATCTTCCATGCGAGTTCAATAAATTTTCAACTATTTAAACACCTGAACGATATTTTTTTGCAAATTCATTAGTCTTCTACCCAGAGTTATGATGTTTTTATGATGAAATATTCTCTTGCATAAATTTTCCAAAGTTTCATGCTTAGAGCGACGTTTATTTACAAGCGTAAGCCGTTGACAAAGCATCACGTATTCATGACGCAATCCATTGTTGTCTTTATGAATACAAGTGAAAGGAAATTTATGCCTAATAAAGAGCTTCGGGGCTTTTGGTGGTGAATGACCGATCAGAGGCTTGATGAAGTACGTCAGCATCAGAAAGGTTTAAAGGATTTTGATCTTTATTGGCTTGATTTCACAGACAGAATGTATATGTTGAAATAGATTGTTTTGCCTGCAGATCGTCCAGAACTGAAGATGTTTGTTTGTGTGGTTGGTATGTTTAAAGATATTTTATAACGAATCAAAATCGACAACATTTTGGTTTTAAATGGTCATAGAAATAGCCTAGAACCTTTTGTAGGTTTATACAACTGTTGGTTCAAAAACTCTTCAGTACTAAAACTAAAGCCGGCTTTAACAATTGAGCTTCGATATGTAATACAACATTTTGACGCTGACTGTACCTTTATTGTAGTGGAGGTTTGTGAAAAATTTCACACAGTACACATAAATCTGTATCCACAATAACTTAAATAAGTCGCATTAATTCATTTAAGCAACGCAGTTTCCGTTGCATGGCAGTGGTTCAACAGTATCTGAACCTTTACCACGAACACTTTTAAATTTCGAATTGCCATCGTATCGAACGTTAGCTTTTGTCTGGCTTTTGTTGCGCGTGCAACAAATCTTAAGCGTGCGTGTTCGAAACAATTACGATTCGAAATTTCAAAATGATCGTGCTAGGGGTACTGTTCAACTAGTTGGGCTATGGGCCTTCGCTGGGATCTTGACCCAATTATTTTTGTAGTTGGAATAACAATTTATCTTAAATATTGCTTCTTCTATACACCTTGTTTGATACTAGTGATATGGCGCTGCATACAGAGCTGCAGGTGGCTGCAGCTCTGCCTACATGAATGTTGGTTAGCGCGCCAATAAGTAGCACGCGACTTTTTTATAGGGTATAATTTATCTCTACGCATTTTTACCTAATCGGATCTGCAGCTTAGGATATTAGACAGATTGATTTGATATCATATTGATATGAAAGCAATCTATCTAAGTTAAATAAATCTCTAACTCATACTTGGTTTCACTGTAATTAAAATTATATGATATCTCGCTTCAATTTCATTAAAATATTCATAAATAAATTGATGTGTATAAATCCTAGTTATACAATATTCATTATGTTATAAACCTGTCGTTGAAAATGCCGCAAGAACAAAATATCTCACTTGACAGACGAGTAGAGATTCAACGGCATGTCTACGACAAAATGCTGTTCTGTACTTGACATAAAAAGTAGAAAAAATATATAAAAAGTGAGTAGTGAAAAAATACCATTTTTGTGTTATTAACAGATTAGCAAAAAAAATGTGTAGAAAGCCTAAATAGAACACCGATATTCCGAAATTCTTCACCACAGCATAACACGAATCTAATTAACCCTTTTTTTCACTGAAGCTCTCCCAGCGTCTCCCAACTCACGAGGAGGAGAAGGGAGTTGCGTGGGGCTCTCACCCACTAATCCCACATAGATGCACGTTTTCCTGTTTTCTGTCAACATTATGGCATAGTTCGTAGACTCTGCGACCGTTAGCCAGCAGGGCAGTCGAATCGTTGTTATCGGTTCTATCTTGTGGGGAAGACCTATCAACTTCTTTCAACGAGACGGTCTTGAAAAACCACTTCAAATTTGTCTTATAATCGAACTTGGTTCCCATTTGTTCTACAAGAATATTCAACAGACCACATGAAGAACATCACTTTGACCGTCTACAAAACTGTAGAAGAAAAGCTCAGGTTAATAAAAACAGATAGAGATGCCATCAGATTCAAACCAGATCTTCATCCTCAGTATAATCTTTAATGCTAGGGATCTTGACCGCATTTGTTGCTACCAGCGTCAGCTATAATTTTTGAATGCCAGGCAAACGGACATCTCAACGTTTCCCTCCGTCGGAAACCGCTCGTCTGTCAAATCTTATATCCCCCAAGATGCGATAAAGATGTGAGCGAGCGAGGTATAATTATCATTTATCATTACAAGTGTACAAGGAACACTTCATTAACGGCCATTAATCTTCTCATTCAACGTCGCTTCCTCTGTTTCAAGTTATTTACTTACATCCCATTAAATATGTCGGGTAAATCCGGACGGAGTATGCATTACTCATATCTGCTGTGTGAGGAATAAATATATCGTTAAGTCTTGAAACTGTTGGTAAAACAGAAACAACGTGACGAGCAATGAGCGATAGAATTTTATTTCTTAGTAAATTACTTCGTAAAATAGGTACAGGTTTCTATTTAAATAAATAGAACGTTTAAATTATTAAATAAGGCACAAAATTCTGATTGCTATGTTTAATAGTTAGAACCAAACTAAAGTATCGCTGTCTGATTGCCAGATTATCGTTGACTTGACAGGTTAATCTTCCATTTAGAGTGGCATCCCCAATAGCATCCTGAACGAAGAGGACGCTTAGTGTATATTAAGTTTAATTCACCCATAAACAGCACGTAAAAGATGTTGACACAACGCCTCAACCTGGGAAACTTAAGTTTTTGTTTGTTTTGTTTGATCCACCAAATTTTCCGTCCAACATGATCCCGAAAATTTTAAGAAAAGGGTTCTAAAATTGAAATGTATCACATACATTTGGATGAAATTTCAGTCAAGTTACTCGAAATAAACGTAAAACCGTCAAAGATTGTAACTTACAATCATAAATGTGGGTTATGATCCAAATGTAGATATTGAAGAAGAATTATTGAGTTTTCAAGACAAATTGCACACAAGGCAAGCAGTTAATGTTAAAGTCTGCAAACGGAACGACATTAACCATACCAATAATGCCAAGATTATGACATTGGTCCTCATAAAGTTCACAGTAAACGATAGATAAGATTCAAGCGAGAAGCGGAGCGTAGATATTGTGTAACATTATTTGTTAGTTGTTATAATGTTACAATGATGTTTGTATTAGTAGAACAATACAATAAAAAAATCTTAAAAAATATCTCTAACCAGAAAATGACGTCACATTTATTGCAAAAACTTAAAATAATTATCATTGATGCCTCCATTTCCAAACCAACTTGTAGCTTATTTATTCTTGCTCTAAGTACAGGTTCCAAATTTAAAAATGGGTACAATATTAGTATCATTATTAGGGAAACAATGCAACTTTCGCCATAGTAAGTCCCGGGATGGGTGAGACAAAATATATAAATATATAATGTTATATCAATTATGTTAAGCCGTTAGTCCCGATTACCGCAACCGCTTTAATCCACCAACTCGAATTGGGCCAGCTTGGTGGTGTTATGGCACAAGCTCCTCATGTGTTTTTCCCTTGTAGGAAGGCCCGTGCCCGGTGGTGGGACGTAAGAAGGCTGGTGATGATGAACACTTAATATTACAGGATCACTGGAAAAATTTTGCAAATATAACAAATATATTTATTAATTAAAATATAATGAAACTATTCTTAATTTTTGATTTTAACTTTATTATAAATGTTTGAAAAATTACTTAGTAATTAAAATAGAATAAAACTAGAAAAATTTCACGTCCTGAGGCGGGAATCGAACCCGCGATCTTTCGCAACCCGGGCGACTGCTTTAACCAC
Organism: Nymphula nitidulata; assembly: GCA_947347705.1. Classification (NCBI taxonomy): domain Eukaryota; kingdom Metazoa; phylum Arthropoda; class Insecta; order Lepidoptera; family Crambidae; genus Nymphula; species Nymphula nitidulata. Next base: position 1,946,811 of record OX374620.1, read on the forward strand.
TGAGCCACCCAGGACCTGGGATATCCCTGTGAAATTCCTCTAGGCCATCTGTATTCGCGTTTATGAGCTAACGTCCACCCTACAATGTCGAAATGTTCTATTTTAACATCCGAAACGAGTATTTTCCCGAGTTCCCGTTTTTCCGTTTTTTACGAGTGGTTTTTTTTTGTTTTTTTTTTCGAGTTGTTTTGGTCCTGGGTGGCTCAGTGGTTAGAGCAGTCGCCCGGATTGCGAAAGATCGCGGGTTCGATTTCCGCCTCAGGACGTGACATTTTTCTAGTTTTATATTATTTTAATTACTTAGTAATTTTTCAAACATTTATAAAAATGTTAAAATCAAAAATTAAGAATATCACTGGAAAAATTTAGCAAATTTAACAAATATATTTATATCAAAAGACATACTATGGTACATTAATAAGACACTGTTAATAAGGCACATTCATTTACAAATTAGAGAGCAACACATTAATTTAAAGCATTCAAACATAACACTAATAATATCAGCAGAGAGTTGAATATGTGTGCCGCAGAAATATAAATATGTAACGCTCAGTGTAATGGTAAGTTTTTAGTCTAGGAGCAAAATACTTTTAATATTCCATCAACATTTTGTATATTTCTGATTAAGTAACATATTTTTGGTAGCTTTACGACTTAACACTGATGAAGCAATAAGCGGATACTAGCAGAATTTATTGATATATCAGTTTTGATTTGGGAACACAAGATAATCGCACTCTCTCAACCCTCGCTCCGACTGTTAATTCAGCCACTTCACGTTATTGCCAATTTTTACTTTTATAACGTTACTCTCGGCAAAATTAAATTACTTGAGTGATGCGTGTTACGGTACCTATTCATATATATAAAATGTTAAGACTTTTCGTCGTACATATAACACCACGTTTAAATTTAGGACTATAGCGGAAACGAGTCCCGTTTTTTAGGATATATAGGGCTTAGAATCGCTTCTAACAATTCAATCTTATATATGGCAATATTTGCTGCTTTCGCAAAATCGGAAACTTATAAGGGTGGATTATTACTTTCTTGGAATATAACAATCTTGCAAAACATCAATCATAGTCAGATTTCTCGGAAAGTTGAGTTGTGCACTGAAAATAATTTTTGGCGTTGGATATTAAAAATGGTACTGGTGAATTCTCGTAATAATATTAGGCGTGAAGAAACGTTTGCTGTATTCTCACGAATTCTTAAGTAAACTGTTAGGTCGTTATTTTCGTTTAATACTAGCTTTTACCCGCGGCTTCGCTCAAGTCAGATTTGGGGTAATTTTAAATTTAAAAAAGCGGGACTCTCTTTACGCAAAGCAATGAGTACTATCCAACTGAATTTTGGTAGGTTTCAGAGCAGAACAGAGGAACTTTGCAGAATAATTATGCAAAACTTAAAATTATTGTCGAGGATGGAAGTACTATGGACGGTAAGAATATTACTTACCGATGATCATATCGTTTAGTAATTAAGTGAGCGTTAGAGAGGTTGGTCAGTATTAGAAGTAATAATTATTATGATTCATTTACAGATGAGCAAAAGTCAGAATACATTTTGAGAGCCAGCAAAACTGTTAAAGTTCATTTGATTTTGGTGACCATAAGAATCAAAGAGTTTCACACACTTTTACAGGCCCAATGAAAACGTGCCGATGAGATAAAAGCGTGATGTTTTTTAATTTTAGATAGAATGCAAGCCTAATTAACCTTTCTCCAGCACCTTGAATTCTACTAATTACGGATGTAGAGAAAGTTTCCCGATGACTACTCCTCCCGTCTCCCCGCGCTGCTAGCGTTTGCCTTGCGAGTTGGTTTTTGAACCTCATTTATCGATAGGGATACTCCTGTGAAGTTTCGAATAAAATAGTTTGACTCATCTTGTTTCCCTATACAAACTTTGGACCCACATTTCCTCACCTTAAGGGGTACATTTTAAAAAATGCTTCCTTAATGCACCTCTAGACATCATAAGGAACCTGTGTGCCAAATTTTGAATTTCTAGACCCAGCAATTTGGGTTGTGTGTTGATATGTCAGTCAGCTCTCCTTTTCACATATTTAGATGGCTGGAAAGTATGCTTACTGTTTTATTTGTAGTTAGTTAGTTAGCAGTTATTGTAGCCCATAATATATTTTTGTGTAACTCACGTTTTGAAACGCAAGTCCGTCAGGAAGAGTAAATAGCTCCAGATGAACCAGGCGTAACTGTTTTTCGGGAGACAAATTATCAATAAAAATAAAATTAAAACTCGTCAGAGCTCAAACATTATTGCGATTAAAATATAAATAATAAATCAGCGTCTTGTAAAGAAATTTTGAAAAATGCTTAGACTATAAAATGGCATATCCTTGAATGGAATTCGAATCCACGACCTTTCACTTGAATTACCAAGAGTTTGGAATCATAAATTTCTTCTAGTCTTTCTGTGAAATTTAATGTACGTATCATCTTGAAAGTCAACATTATTAATTCATTAATTTCCATGCATACATACGTTCCCATTTCTTGTTTTGAATTTCTCCCGTGAATCACGCTGTCGAATTAAATTTTGTGACCATTTTAAGCTGCTTTTTCATCGTAATGTCATTAGGAACAGGATACTATGTTACGCAAAATAATTTTAGCTAAAGCAAATTTGTTTTGCAGCATCCAACTTTGAGATCATTCTCTCTTGTACAATCGACGATATAACTAGTACAACACATTTAACAAAGGACCGACCTTGTTTACTTGTTACATTAGCGTTTTTAGCATTTAAGCCTGTTACCCTTGATACGTTGTTGCCTGTACATTGAAATATATTCTCGCGTTGAAGTTGCCAATCCGGTTGAGTAATTGGAAAAAAATGTCACGTACGTGAAAGGATTATATTTTGATTTGAAAGGGAGATGTTTGCATTTAACATACGTATTAGGGAAAGGGAGATACGAATAGGGATAAAGCAAAACCCTTGGCATTATTCAATGTTTATTGGATTTCTTGTGTCTGGAAAATTGTTAATAATATTAAAATCACTAGTTAGTGAAAATTTATGTGATATTGTTAACTCCGCATAACGGGATAAAGTCATACGTTATGTAAAATAAACAAATCTGTACTAATACGATAACAAAACTTAAATTATCGTTTACAGTGGCAAACTAATATTGAAACGACTGCCTCATAAATTACTGAATTCAACGTTATTATAGAAAAGTTATTGAGAAATAATTGTTGGAAATTATGACAGCCTTTTGAATGCACGCCAAGCCACTGAGGTATTGGGGGAGCGTAATTAATGAACATTGTATAGAGAAGTTAATTACTATGTTAATTATCGTGATTATTAATTAAATTGACTCTACTGTTTCACAGGTTTGTAGTCAGGCTGTTGAAGCAACTGTCTTTTAGAGTTCAAGTTTCTTTCTAGATTACGGCGTACGGACCTCCTGATGGTAATCGGTTACCATAGCCTCTATAGTTAGCGTCTATACGCTCGAAATACCGTGGGCACCACCTCAGGTGATCCGAAAAAAAATTTTACAAGCATTTTCAAACTTCCAGTAAAGATGAGAAAGCCATTTGATTCACATTTACAACGTTAAAAGGTAGAAAGCGGTGAAGAAATTGGTAGGTTACACCTGGTGCTGTGGTTGCGTAACGGTTATTGCGTCTGGCCAGACCCCAGGAGACGCGCGTTCAATTCCCTCCTGGAGCATTTTTTTTCTTAGTTTTTGTTATTTATGTTTCTAGTTTTAATTTTAGATTGTGCAAATTTATATTACAGTGAACACGTTTGAAAGCAGCGGCAAATCAAACCTTTGATATTGGAAAAAAATATTTGCCGACAGCAGTCCTCTTCCCAACTGACAAATGTGGGAATTGGCAAGGGGTCCCCGATGGGGCCATCAATCAGTCCGTTCGTCCTTATCGATCCGACCCATTCGATTCCTACTAATACATCATTTCTGTTAATTTTCCCAGGAGCAGTCACAACACTACTTGCTTGGGTGACAAAGCGGCTTCCGTAATGTATAGTGAGATGAAACTGTGTAGTGGAAATTTAAAAAAAACAAATCGTGTTACAAAAATATGCCGTGCTTACAGCAGCTCAATTAGTCCGGGAGTAAAACTTGTTTTTCCTGATTTTTTAAAATAAAAATATTACTGATGACGTGTCAAATAAAAAAACATTATGCGTGCCTTCCAAACACATCCGTTTAATATTTATCAATTTACATGAAAGTAATAAAGAATGGCACAATTTCATAGCCCTTTCACTGTCACGCCGAGAAAATAGGAAATGTGCTAAAAGAAGGCCGGATTTAAGTGGCTTTCGAATTTCTTGGGTATAGAAAAATAAATGAGAACTCCGTGTTTCTGAGGGGTCTGTATGGAAATCTAAATCATTTTGCGGGAGTCAGACGTTTGAAATGGGTTGGAATGACGTGCCCTGGCAGCCTTCGAAGGAAACAATGCCCTTGTAGATTGGAACCGATTGTCTCTTCGATTATCTGTGACACGCTTTTGAAATGGAAAGTTTTTTGTGTTCGTGGCAATAATGCTAATAAATCAATGACTGGATCTGAAAGCATTTGAGATTGAATTCACAAATTTTGGTAGAAGCTGCCCCTTTTAATCGTTCAGGGACAAAACATCCCTTTGACAAATCTTTATGAAAATTTGAGAGCTCAAATATCAAAATCTGAAAGCTTTTTAATTAAACGGACTATAACTTTGTTTAGGGATTGCTATCATACGAATTTAAAAGCAATTCTTTAACTAGGCTGGCCAATTAAACTAGCTAGTCTAGCTGTACTAGCTAGTCGAGAAATTTAAATATTGAACAGGTTGAAGAATATTTGCAATTAGTCGTATAATAGCGATACACGAAGACAGTCGATAATTTACAATATCTTAACAATACTTCGTGTTACCTACATTTCACCAGTATGTCTCACTAGAGATAAGTCCACCTTTGCTAACTTATTTTATGAATCATGTTTTTGTAATTTTTAAAGTGAAATAAAGAGTATATATATACAATACGACAAAATCAATAATCTTTTTCTTGCTAAACAATTGCATTTCCAAATACAAATAACGAAACCACAGCCCACCTGATATGTGATTCCTTGTAAATAAAGGTTAATATAGCGTTTTTTGCAGGAAAATCTGGACACATCTGCAAAGAAAGAACCAAAATAAACATAGAAAATTTAGCATCCAAACTTGGAGTTCAGCTACAACTCATTAACGATGTTATACATGCCCCTACATTTCTAGAAATACTACATGTAAATTAATATGTAAACGAAGCTGGGCGTAAAATCGTGTTAGCGAGGAAAAAAACTGTAAATCAGTCAACTGAACTAGTAGAAACGAGAAGTGAAATATAAACTATTGTTTCATAGTTGTTAATAAAGGTAAAACACCGATTCAATAAATTAGAATTCCTTACGGCACTATCGATTCCCTTGTAAGCTTAAGCGTTTATTTTATCTATTTCTTACAAGGAGTAGCTGTCAGTTTGAACGATGAGGGGCTCTGTCTGGTTGAAAGGAGGCTTAAGATCTAAGACTTTACGTTTGACAACTTATTTATGCTGGAGCTAAATAAATTCGAGGTCTTTTCCATCCCTTTTCAGGGCCAGTAGCACGCAAGTGATATGTATTGCTTCAAACGTCTAAACTTAACAATATTGGAAGAAAATTTTATATTATAACATAGGTATCAACTTTAACGTTTGGGAAATCCTCGTTGTTTTCTTTATTTGTAATATTTGAAAGCCGTCTGATTAAGTGGTTATTGTCTTTTTATGTTTTAGCCCCCGACGAAAAAAGAGGGGTGTTATAAGTTTTACGTGTCTTTCTGTGTATCTGTGTGTCTGTCTGTGGCATCGTAACTCCCAAACGAATAGACCGATTTAGATATAGTTTTTTTTGTTTGAAAGCTGACATAACTAAAATGGTTCTTAGCTATAATTTATGAAGATCAGTTCAGGCGTTTGATGCCTATCAGCTCATTTATAACATGATAAAAGGGTTTACTAACTTTCACAGATCCGATTGATTTGAAATTCAGTGTACTGTCACTTCGGTGACATTTCCATGATATACTAACCTTGAGCTGATCGTATACCATCAGAAAGTATGTGGGATCCTTAATTCTTCAGAAACTTACAGCAGATATAGCGTCTTTGGGCTCTTATGAATAGTCTCAATGAAATGGTGTTAGATAGATTATTAATAAGACCGTGGGTTACTTAAAATTTAAATTTTATATTTTTAATTTTGAAATCAAGTATCTAACCTATGCATACTAATTTATACTTATTTTTATTATTTTAATCTTGCTTGGATAACCAAACAAGAATAAAACACGCAAAATAAAAATACCTTATAACAGTTTTTATTTACGAGTTTTATTCTTAGTTAGATAATTGAACAGGAATAAAAGACGAAACTAAAAATACTTACGTAATAGGCGTTGATTTTGCCTACCGTTGTAATTGGACCGTTGACGTAGTTACAGCCGGCTTTAGTACATACTAGATGTGCCCGCAACTTTGCTCGCGTGGATGTCGGAAAATAGAATGTACGCAGGTAGGGTGGGTTACATGATTTTAATCATGTTTATAAAAACACCTCCGCATTGATCGCCCTGCCCGCGCAGTTTATCTTTTTGACATATCTGTACCCTAATTCCAATATTGAATCATTCCCTCTGCGTCGACTCTCTTTACGTCGACTCTCGCTACGGTGACTCTCGCTGCGTCGCCTCTGCGCTTAGTAATGTCAAAATCTCATTACGTCGAGTCTGTGACGTCAGAGGTGTAGTTAGCAGAAAAATCTGAATTTTTGAACTGATTTATGAATATAGTTTCAACTGCGTCTTGCTTTGCAAGCTGTACTCGACGTGGTGAGATTCGTCGTAATGGGAAAGCGACGTATCGAGAGTCACCGTAGTGAGACTCGACGTAAAGAGAGTCGACGCAGAGGGAATAATTCATTCCAAGAATTCACGACACAGAGATGTCAAACGTGTGTACAGGTTGGTGCCGTTTATACGGCAACAAATTAAAAAGGCAATTATTAGTTAATAGAAATGGTTTGCCACTTTCAAAAACATCTTATTCATTAATTTGATAATTTCATGAGATTTCTATGAAATAATGCAGCAAATGTTATATTATTTCATACAAATACTCGGTGGTAGGCCCGTATGTAGGGTCGTCTGGGTAGGTACCACCGCCTTTCTTATTTCAGCCGTGAAACAGTTCGCTGTGTTTCGGATTGAAGGCAAAGGTAGCCAGTGCAATTACTGGGCATGGACGGCATTTCATCATAGGCCCCAGGATGACAACGCACCTGCAATATCAAGTGACTTATCCTTGTTATTGCAGGTGTCTATAGGCGGCGGTAACCGCTTACCATCAGGTGGGCCGTCAGCTTGTTTGTCATCTAGTTGTATAAAAAAAAAATGTCATGAAATTATGGAATGATAACATGTTTTTGAAAGTTTCAGACTATTTCTATAAAGTAATAAAGCCCATATTTTAATTTATTGTCGTATTGACGGCACCACCCTGTATTGTTTCATTAAGAATAAACTCAATGTCACGCATGTCCATGGTTTTATACTCACGGATTTACAATTCCTTAACTTACACAATCAATTCAGAAATATCCCTACTGTTTCTTGCTACGGCACTTATTAAATTATGTGGCGACATATTTGAATAATTGCTTATAAAACTTTGAAACAAAAGTCGTTACGCTTACAAATTGAGGCAGTAGTTATTATAATAAATGGTGTTCACTGTCACATGAATAACAAGGAACTTGTCATTGCTGTTTGTAATTGTTTTGTTTAGTTTTAGTAATAAAGAGAGAGAGATATAGAGATATTTTATAGAGAGTGTAAACCGTCAAAGTATTTCGAATGGAATAGCTAGGATCACTCGAGTAACCCTCATCATCCTCCAACGCAAAGTAGGCGCAACTGATATCGATTAGACGACCGGTTGGTTGAGTGGTTTGTACCCCTTACTATACAGGATATTTGGTCTGGGGTCCCGGGTTCGAATGCCAAGAGGGACAGATGTTTGTATGATGAGCATGAGTATTTCTTTTCGAATCATGTAAGTTTGAATGTGTATTTAGTTTATGTCTAATATCTATTTATACATATTACTATCAATTTTTCTAGATAATAGGTGTGAGTTTGAAAAAAAATGCGCTAACCATGCACAATACGGTGTAGAAAAATAGGCTCTAAGTGTTACTTGCGTAAGTTAAAAAAAAAACAAAGTAGTGAAACCTAAGTTTATGTTACGGAGAAAGCTTAACAAGTACAAGAACAAATTTTTGCCTATATACTTCTTACTCAAAATGAACAAGTTCTTTATGTAGAAGAAACTGTTTCCCTCAGATTAAAATAATGACCATTTAAGAACCCTCGACAGATATTAAAGTACCCTCTTTCAAACTTGGCTTACTTAAGGCCGCCCATCCACGGTAGGAATCCGGGAACTAATTATTTTGCTGGCAAAATGAGAATATAAAAAAAAACAAATCTGGCCCAGTTGGCGATTAAAATCAACGACGATTACAATAGAGAAATTAAAAGCCAAAAAAACTAAGTATTACATATTTTCCAACCTGTAGGATATAGACAGATACTCGCTCAATGCGCTGGACGAATTGCAGCGTCGTATTGACTGTATCCGTATCATAGGCGATGTAGAGGTCACGAACAACCTTGATCTTCTGTAATTCCGTTGGATCATTGCATCAATTAGCGTCTTATATCGGCTGTAACACGTAGAGTGCTCTGAAGAGCTATTTGACCCTATCCAACCTTTCCCCTTTTCCACTCAGGAGTACGCGTGCCGGTCTTCGGAGTCATCAATTCACTGTCTCCACCTCAACTCTACGTACAAAGAAGTTTAGTAACTTGTTTCTGTGGTGTACTTCCAAAACTTGGAATTATTTGCAGGCACATTGAAGAAGAAGAAGAAAAAATGTTTATTTAGTGCAAATATGACAAAATACAAAAATAAAATAAAACAGGAATGAGATAAGACATAATAAATTAATTACACATCTGCAACTAAAATGGTTACCACTCAGCTTAATGTCACGCCACCAATGAGGAGCCATGACGCTGGTTTTCAGTGGCACCATAGTGGTAGTGGACAAATAGCACTACCATCCCATAAAATTATACAGTTGGCTAATAATAATATATATCTGCTATATCTACTTTTAAACATAGAGTTGACAAAAATAACAAAACATGAAAACAGTTACAATCAAAACATGACATGTAAAACTTTACAAAAGCATTGGTGTGTAGTGTAAACTGGTGTAGTGTGGTAAAACAGTGTATGTAAATAAATAAAACATAAAGGAAATAAACTAGACAAGAATGATAAAATAGAATAAGAAAATAGAACAGCCGCTTAAAATTTTGATACTTGTTCTTGATACAGAAACTTTGAAAGCATATTTTTGAAAGAGTACAAAGATTTCGCGCACCTTACTGGTGGCGGGAGGTTATTCCAACACTTCGTGGCAGCATAACGAAAACTGCCACGAAAAGCAGCTGTTCTACATTTTGGGAATAAAAGGCGTGGAGCTATTCTCAGTTGACGCTCCGGGAACTTCAGTTTATCATACAAATATACTGGCGTCTTCCTGTTTATGATACCGAAGAGTAGTGATGCAAGATGTAATTTACGTCGAGCAGACATATTCAATAATTTGTTGCGATTCAAAAAGGGAGTGATATGAGATCGACGAGGAACTGGGAAACAGAAACGTGCACAAGCATTTTGTATGCGCTGTATCATTTTCTTGGTACGTTCCAACAGATATCCCCCAAACACGGTATCAGCGTAATTGAGCTTTGATAGGACTAGTGTTTCACACAACTTTACACGCATGTCTACACTCAAGCAGTCGCGGACACCGTAAAGGACCTTTAGCCTGTAGAAACAGTTTCGCATTATTTCCAAAATGTGACTCTCGAACTGTAACTTTTCATCCATCAGAAGACCCAAGTTTCGCACTTGCGAGACCTGTTTTAGACGACTACCCATTACAGAAACTTGTGGGTCCCTAGCAGAAATATCCTTGACTACTGTTTTCGAACCTAACAGCATGTATTTGGACTTCTCAGAATTTAAAACTAAGTTGTTATGGTTGCACCAATTGAATATATGTTTTAAATCATTATTAAGTTTTTCAACAGCTGTTTCAGTGTCAATAGGTTTAAATGAAATGTACAATTGCAGATCATCTGCGTATAAATGATATTTACAGCTTGTAATGTTTTTCACCAAATCGCTAGTATATAAAATAAAAAGAATGGGCCCCAAAATCGATCCCTGAGGAACTCCTCTAGCAACAGGTGTAGTACTGGAAATCAAAGAATTACCATGCTCATCTCGAGTTTGTACAAATTGTTTGCGACTACTAAGATAATCTGCAAACCACTTGAGAGTGTTTTTATCAAAACCATAATATGTGAGCTTAGACAAAAGAAGCGTGGTGTTAATTGTATCAAAAGCCCGAGAAAAATCTAGCAAAACCAAAATTGTGCCCTCGCCAATATCCTGGGCCGCCAGTATGTCATCTACAACATCTATCAAGGCTGTAGCCGTACTATGGGCCTTTCTGAAACCAGATTGTTTCATAGGCAAAACACCGTTCGACTCAAGATATTCGGTCATTTGAATGGAAACAGCTCTTTCAATGATTTTTGACATGAAGGGTAAAATACTTATGGGTCGCAGATCCTTGTAATTACTAGGATTTTGTGATTTTGGAATTGGCTTTACAATTGCCGTTTTCCATAAATCAGGAAATTCACCGGATTCAATGGACTTGTTTACTATAGAGGTAATATATGCTAATGTGTGCGGCAAAGTCATTTGAATCATACTCAGAGATATACCATCGACACCCTGTGCATTTGTTGTAAAAGATTTTATAATATTATGTACAGTCCTTTCAGAAATAGGTCTAAGGGAGAATACAGCAGAACTAAATCTCTGCGACTGGAAGCTTTTTAGGAGTAAATTATTATTAGTATGACTGCTTCCAGGAATGTCCAAAAAATGATTATTTATTTGATTAGGATTATTTAAATGTGGAGGAATATAATGACTTTTATTTTTAAAAGTACCAACACTATTTTTAATATTTTTCCACAAAACACGTGCGTTATTTATGTGCATATTTATATTTTGGTTAAAATAAGCTGACCTCTCAGCTCGAATTGCCGAAACCACTATACTTTTCAACTCTTTATAATATTGCATGTGTGCATCTAACTTGGTCATCTTACTTCTAGCATATGCTTTGTCGCGCAGTTCCATCATTTTTTTAACGGTAAATGTTATCCATGGATAGGATCGATCTTTAATACGCACTGATTTCCGCGGAGCGTGTTTGTCATAAAGATACAGTATGTTAGTGGTAAATATTCCTAGCATGATATTTACATCAATATTAGGTTTTGTACTATCCCAACAAATAGATTTGACGTCTGCATCAAACGAATCCAGGTCTATGTACTTTAATGGCCTATAAGTCACCCATCTAGCACAGGGTTTATCTTTCTTAATGTTCAAGTTGCAAGTGATGAAAGCATGACTGCTAAGATCTGGTATATGATTTACAGACAAATCGGTAACAAGTATATTTGAACATACCAAATCAATAAGTGTTTCACTATGTTCAGTGAAATTGGTCGGTTCTTCAACATATTGCGTTAGATTCATACACTCAAGAAAGTCAACAAATTTGCGTGTGGTAGTCTCATGGCCGCACAGAAAATTGATGTTGAAATCTCCGAGTAGAACAATTTTATCAAAATTGCCAAATGATGTTATGGAATCACTGATAGCATCAACAAAGACATCGACATTAAGCCACGGAGGGCGATATGCTGTACCAATCGCTAGCCTAAGGCCATTTAAGTTCAGACCCAGCCATATTTGTTCTACAGAGGGCGCAGATGGGTATGCTATAAGCCGTGCCTTAATACCATTCTTGATGTAAAAGCCGACCCCGCCACCGCGAGATCGGATGGCTGCGGGGCGCGGCACGTGACGTAATCGATAGCCAGGTGGGGCAGGCGCGCGCGCATCCTCGCCCTCTCGTAACCAGGTCTCATTGATAGCCATAATGTCGACATTGTGCCTAGCCATAGCCACAACAAATTCCTCGTGACGAGTCCCGAGGGACCCTGGGTTGAGTAGACCAACTGACAATTTCTTAAATTTGACATATTTAATAACAAATGAATACACAATTTGTGCTTGCTTGCTATTCAACAGTAATTGCCGGAGAAGAGTTATGTGTCGCCAGTCCACATTCACAATATATCTAAAAAAATAAACTTTCGAATTCAAGAAAATTGTACACAGATCACTAAAATATGTGAGGAAATATACATGTAATAAATCACTAAATACTCTATTATACTTTGGCTTTGAGTAGTAGAAAAGTGAAAATTTATTGAGTAAGTGTGAAGTGTGAAAAAAGAAATGGAACACCTGCCTGTCATTAATGATCAAACTTTTAAACAAATCCCCTAAAAACATGTTGTTTAAACAATACACAATTTCATAGAATTTATAGGCCCATTTAAAATAAAAGAATATACCAATTAAGCAACAGTATAGATTCAAATTACAATTAAAACTATGGTAACAATATATCAACCCTATTATCACATAGTAATAAAAACAGTGAAGTATAAAAAATGTTTTCTTAATACTGACGAACAATAAATAAAAAAGTTGACAAACAAAAATAACAACAGCACAATAATCATTATTAAGAATTGCATTAAGGAAATAAATTGGCAGCAATAGAGCAAACACAATTACCGATAAAAAACTTTTTCAAAATCCGCCTCCGATCGCAAACGATGTCGCGGGGAACCATGCTCTTTTCGGGCGTATATTTTACCTTCTCGCGTCCACAGATATTTCCACTGACAGCGCAAGGATTCTACACGAGCTCTGTAGAAAAGTTGGCGGTTAGCGGGCGTGAGTCTCTCGTTAACGTAAAAGGGCCTAACAGACGAAACAAGTCCTAACCCCGCAGTAGTAGCGCCACGCCGGACCCTCGCAGCAGCCAGCAGCTCATCACGAAGAACTCGCCGAGCCAGTCGCGCGACAAGTGGGCGCGGCCGCGGTACAGACGTATTTCTTTCTCCCGTCGTCGGTTCCACGCGCCGCACGGGACCTACACGCTCGACACTGACAAGATCGCGTTCCTCAAGTGTCACGCCTAATTTCTGTGCGACAGTCATAAATAGGTGAACACAGCGTTCGTTATGCTCTTCTGGAATACCAGCTAACTCAACATCATTGCAGAGTAGCTCCTGGTCACGGTCATTAAGATTCTGCTTCAAATCATGTATTATTTGCTGCAGCGAAGACCCAGTGTCGGCAACATCACTTCGCCGTTGTTCAACAGCATCCACGCGTATTGCTAAATCATCAATACGACTGTTACATGTTTGTACGGCACTGGTAAGGTTCGATATAATGCCACGAAATTCCTGCATTTCGGAACGAACAGCCTTCATTTCCTCACGCAACAGACGTAACTCCACAATGAGCTCGGAAGACGCCAAATTAACATCCAGACCACCGGAAGGCAACGATGGTGGCGGCGAAGCACTGGTTGGCTTGGTGTTGGTTTTTTTACGGAAAGTTACATTTGATTCCAGTTGTTTGATAGGTGTATTTGTATTATCCGTTTTAGGCATCTTACTTCTGCAGTCATCGCATTGCCAATTACTTTTATGCTCTGCAGTCATTGTATTGTAGAAACGCTGCTCGCTAACTCTAACACAAGCAATGTCATAATTTTTCATACATAAGCAGCATTTTAAAAACAAGCGCGACTCAATCATTTGTAAACATGCAGCACAAGAGCCAAACTCAGAAGCCGACAGCGACATCTTTTTAATGGATCAAGTACCGTAGACTTCAATCGGGTAATCAAAGCAACCACTGAAGACGTGCTTATATCACAGCAAGACGGACGTAGTTCATAGAGTATTCCGTAGATGTCGTTAGTTAGTCTCCGATTGCCAACCGTTCCGACCACCAACAGAAATCCAAAATCGGGTATAAGTAAATTTATCAAGAAGTTGTAAATTACTAAATTATAGCACCACAGTCACGCATTAAACATTATTTTGATAGTTATTCATCAACGATTAACACATTTTCTAAGATATAACCGTCAAAGCAAATTGTTAAATAAGTTTATGGACACGTTATATGCCTTTATCGTATAAAATTTTCCAACACTCGTTTCGTTTAGTACACAGCAACACACAGCGTAGATAACGTTTGCACTGATTAATTATAATGTTTGTCACAAACTTTTCACAAAACGGGATATATAAGAACACTATATTAATTTTAAATTTTTAAATATACGGAGACGATGTTAATAGGATGGCAGCGCCATCTGTCCTTGTCATTGTGTTTCCTCCTTCCTTTCACATGGGTTCCTTCAAAAGAGGCGTGAAAGAGGCACCTTTTGGGCCGGCAAGATGAAGGCGGCTAGAGCAGTGTATTTCAAATTCCACTAGTTGTCTTCGCATATGGACACTTCTTACCGCCATACATCAGGTGGCTAAAGCCAATTGCGGAAAAACTCGTCAACAAAGAAACCCGCTGTCACGTCTCGCCTTTTGACGAGAGTGTTAGAAATATTCTAAATAAATACCCAAACATCCATAGCACGTGGATAAATTTACATACTCATCATACAAGAATGACTCCTACTGGGATTCGAACCCGGGCCCTCTGGCGTGGAAGACAGGGATACTGACTCGACCAGACGGCCATCATTAATATCGACGAAAAATTCGATCGGATTATCAGTTGTAAAAAGTCTGAGGAAAGCTAGCAACCTTAATCTAATAAAAAGTTGAGGTTCCCGAGTAGGTATATTATCAAATTCTTCGGAGGAAATAAACGAAATTAATTTCACTGGATTCACGTAATGATTGCTGGGATATCTCTCTTTATCTTATCGGGGAAACAGACACTGGAAAGGAAAAAACAGGGTAATTTAGTGGTTTCTGAATGAATGAAATTACCCAATTCGAACTTTGAGCGCTTGGCCCGAATGCTGCAGCACCTTTTAGAAACCTTGAAAAAGATCGTAGCAAATAATATTATTTTGAAATGTTCTGCTCCTACGGTAGGCAAGGTTGCCAGAGCTCATTCATCATTACCAGTCAATGCGTTAAGGTCACAGGCCTTCCTACACGGAAGAAACATAAAATGAGGAGTTTAAGCCATCACAGCACCACGCTGGTTTAGTAGTAAGTGCGTTAAAGCGGTTGCAGTAAGAACTGGGACCAGCGGCTTAACGTGCCTTCCGAAGCACACAGAAGTTCTGGATTACAAATTGTGACTAACCAATCCCATGGCAAAAGTTGCTTTGTTTTAATCAAAACCAGAGGGCTCAAAACAATAAGCCACAGTGCTCCTTAGAGAGAGCCTTTTGAAGAGGACAAGTCCTCTATACTGTCAATATAACATTTTCGCTTGATTTTTTAGGTAAAGGCAACTCGTGAGTACTACCATTGGTATAACAAGCACTCAGAGGCTACAAAAATCACAGCTTTGTTAAATAAACAAAGTTAGATCAAACCTTGGCGGCATCGACTATTCATCATCATCATCATATAGGCCGAGAGACGCCCACTGCTGGGCATAGGTCTCCCTGAAGGATCTCCAAACACATCGGCTTCCCGCCCGTGGGGCACCTACTTTCAGGGGTGCGTTTGTTTCAATTACCGACCATAGAGCCTTTTGAATGGAGTTGACGATAAGAAAAATAATCCCGAAATTGAGGTTAACTTCGGCGTGAGCATTTCAGCCATCTTTAAAAATGGGCGTTATGATAACCGCTGCTGGCTTTGGTAATACTTATATTGATTGAGTTCCTTTAAAACAGAATTAAATAGGAATCTTCTGGGTTAGCACTACATCGTCGACCACTGCTTACTTTTCGGAGAGCACATGTGAGATCAAGAGCAAACCCATTTTGATACAAAAACAAGCATAAAGAATTTACTACTCCAAATTCGAAAGGTAAATATTTTACAAGCTCCCTATCCAATAACTGGATACATAAAACAAACAATTGTTATGGAACAGGAAGGTTAAAGGAGACCAACCCATAAAATCACTTTTATTGGTGATGTTACGACCACATATGCATTAGCAAATTTAAGTTCCACCAACGTTTTGATTTATTTGGGTTGAAACGTTATTAAAATTTATAAACAACGACCGAGCATATACGACCCCGATGGGAGAAATTAAATTTGGTCCAGCGAAAAAGGGATAGCCATTAATAAATGACCTGTATCGTACAAGTTAGATCTTGTGATTATCATTTTGACGCCCAAAACAAAAATAAAGGAGTTGTAAGTTTATGTGCCTGTCTGTGTATCTCTGTCTGTCTGTTCGTTATAGCTCCTAAACAAATTAACCGATTTCGATTCGTTTTTTTTTGAAACCTGACGTAATCGAGATAGTTCTTAGCTATAATTTATTGATGACTATCGGCTCATTTTCTACTTGACTAAAGGGTCTTACTAACTTTCAAAGACCCGATTGATTTGAATTTGGTTCGGTATTTAAAAGACACGCTATCTTTGATCTAATCGTGTACCAACAATAGTCTGCGGGGTGCTCAATTCTTCAGAAACGTACAGCAGATATCGCGTTTTTGGGCTTATAAAAATAGTCACAAAGAAATGATGTTAGATAGATGATTATTGAGGCCGTGGAGGCTTAAAATTATCAATTTTATTATTATATCAGAATCTGATATCATTTACATCATTTGGAGTGTACAACTATATTTCTCGGTTGTATTTGGTTACAGTGTGTAGCTAGTTATGGTCAGGCTTGCAAAGTATTTTTTTGTGTCATGAAAAAAAAATTTACTAGCTAAGAGCATTGTGATTCGCAGTTCCTAAAAGTGAAATTTAATAAACTTTATTGTTAGGTAGATCAGAAAAATCGTTCATTCGCCCCGAGTACTTGCTGAAATTTCGATAGAGCTTTATTATTGAAAAAACATTTCTTGCGTAATCGGTGACATGAAATGAGTCGCTCTCACTTGTAGTGAAGTGGAAACATAATTGACTTAAATTTCCTGTGACAATATTCCTCAAAAATTTTTTTAGTACAATTCGAATGTTGTCCACGGAACGGATTTAAATAGGATGGATTTCTATTTATTCTGCTAGTTCATGTAATTTAGTAAAAAAATATTTAGTCAAAGACAGTAAATAAACATTTTTAGGTAAAAAATGGTAAAACAAGTTGTATACTTAATAAGTTGGTAAGTGGTAGGCATCCATCCATACTAATATTATAAATGTCATAGTAATTCTGTCTGTTTGTCGGTGAAGTTTTCACTCCTAAATCGCTAATCAATTTTGATAAAGTTTAGCATGGAGATATACTAAATCCTGAGAAAGAGAAAACCGACATATACGCGGACGGAGATGCGGGTGGCCACGAGTGTGTATCACGAAAAATAAATAAAGATACATTTTTTTTTCAAGGTCCCATTTGATTAAAATGTCATTTCAGAAAATATTTACAATATTATTTATTTATCTCAATCTGGTATATCCTAAGCCAGAGGACTACAGACTCTTCCTGCCCAGAGATATAGTGAGGCTTAGGACATATTTATTCTAGACACAGGAGGAAAAGCAGGGGAGGCACAAAAAATTCCTTTGGGTCGAAGTTCACTGTAACCTGTGGTCATGTCCCCACAATACGATAAGATACTTTCAGATAAGAATTGCATTGAATATCGCACGTATTCAAGTACAAAAGCTAATTCTAATCGAAAACGAGGCACAAGACGGCTTACATTATATTTCATGCTGCTTTATCTGACTACCCTCTAGATGTGCGATTTGGCCTAATGTCTCCGGGAAATTCACTCCTACGAAGCAGCGTTACTCATACGATACGATTAGTACACGATAGTTATTACAGTATGAAATTTTAAGACTGAATTTGCATTGTAATTTAATTTTTCAAAATAGTGACTAAACTGAATTTGTTGCCGGGATCTTTTCGATCGGGATTCAGACATAAATAAACTATTTTTTGATAGACATTTTGTTATTTTTGAAGATTTAAAAGAGATTTTTCGGGGGCTGAGTTGAAGATTCACTGGCGGTAAGCGGTTATCGCTGCCTATAGATACCTGAAATAACAAGGGTAAATCACTTGATATTACAGGTGCGTTGTCATCCTGCGGGCTAAGAATGCTAAATACTAATCAATTTTTTTCACTTCAAATCTAGTTACAGAGTTATTACTACAGTTAGATCGCATATTTAGCTGGTTCCAGTCTGCAATTTTTTTTATTAAAACTCATAAGATAATTAATATTAAGTGCATGTCCGAATAACAAGTCATGTATATATTCAACAAACATTAATTATTAAGTTAAAAATTAAATTGAGATAAGTAAGCTACCGAAATGATGAGATCCGCAGGAGAACTAAGGTCGCTGACATAGCCCAAGGAATTGCGAGTCTCAAGTGGCAGTTGGCAGGTCACATTGCGAGGAGGACTGACGGCCGTTGGGGCGGAGAGGTCCTCGAGTAGCGGTTTCTTGTGGGGGGCCTTGGTAGGCCCCCCACATGGTGGACCGATGATCTGCTGAGGGTCGCGGGAAGCCGTTGGGTGAGGGCAGCGCAGGACAGGTTTGGAGATCCTTGGTGGACGCCTATGCCCAGCAGTGGGCGTCTCTCGGCTGATATGATGATGATGATGATGAAGTAAGCTACTTTTAATTATAAACAAAAAATCAAATTAATTTATTTAAAAAACAACTAATCAATCCAATACTCACCATCGTGCTGTGAGTACAATTTACAGTAAAATTATTTATTTACTGTATAGAATCCCTTGTCAATATAACGTCTGCTTAAATCTAAAGCAAGTGTCAGAGACTTGCCTTTTCCACCTTGGTAGTAAAATTATAGGTATTGAGTTAGCCATTTTGTCATGTCAGATATTGCATTATTTATCAATACGTCAGCACATGGTAAACTAAAGCTACATCATTTGCAAATAGAGAACATTGATGCTTTGTAATATTTGGCTGGTCGTTAATATAAAGTAGAAACGGTCACGGGAAGGCTGAGGATGTCAAATGTCTTTGATAATTTTTAAGTTAACTACCGTTACTTTGCGTTATATTTTGAGGGGTCCAGTTTTTTGGGCAGTGTGAGAACGGGCTTGGGACTTTTTTATTAGCATGATGGTATCCCAACCTGTTGGTACACTCCAACCATCTTGTCTATTAAAATTTGGATGTTTTTTGATTTCAATAGCCTTAACGTAACATTCTAGGAATAAAACGGTGTTGTTTGGCGAGGATCTGGGGCTAATTAAATCTGATGTAGTGATTGGGTCCGTCAAGAGCGTGTTAATTAAACGCGAGCTAAATCCGGTAAATTGTTTTTATTTCAAGTGCTCGCGAAAATGTAAAACAATACAATAGTTCATTTACTCATTTTTTTTCACAATAATTTTTGGTAGTCCCGATCGTACATTGTAAAGCGCTCCCTTATCGCTGTCGCAACTACTCACGCTACGATAGAACCAGTTTCGCGCTTCGCCGTCGGCGCGGAAAATTTATGCCATGCTATTGTCAAGACGTTTCATCTATATCCTTATAATGTTCCGATTAAATGCTAAGATAATAATGTTTGTGCTTCTGATATATGAGTAGGGATCACCAGGTCAACCGCCAAATTAATGCCTGCAGGCTGTTTCCGCGTTTGGAGCTTAGTGGAAATATATGACGATGTTTGCAGTAGAAGGGGAGAGTGGTGGTAATTCCAATCCCAGGGAAGTTTGGAAAGTGGCTCTAACCTTGCCAACATTTCAAAAATTATATGTAGATATCAGAATATTCCAGAATAGAGATTTGCACAAGTTAATTAATGCCGTTATAGATAAAAATTGTTCCCCATACTCTGATCATTCACAAAGTCCCAAAACATACCAGCAACTAAGCTACCTCATAATTATGCCCTTAATATTAGTTGAATCCTAACTGCACATCGTAGACAAGGTTAAGGAGAGCCGATGCAGACTGTAGAAACTCGGTTACTATCCTTTTAAATAATACTGTGTATAATAATATAATGGCAGAAAAAAGTTCATAGAGAGAGAGATTCAGAGACATGTAAATTCAGACATTGAGCATTGAGCTTTATACACTTTTTTATCGTTAAACTAGGTGTAAGGGGAATGCTATCATAAATAAGGGCAGATGGTAGAGCTGGACATTCTAAATAAATTGGAAATCACGAAAATAATATTAAATTGACCTACCTGATTGTATGTACCAGCGGTTTTTTACGCCATTTCAATTCTTTTTTCAACAAATCGTGTTGAGGATGAACAGCACCGACATCTGGCTTCATTTTTCTATAAAAATAATCTCGTTTGGAGTTACCCCGCGTTTATAATCACCCCATTCCCAACTCATTTTTACGTATGCCCAAAGAACAGGAAATGTATACGAAAACCAAATCAATTTTATTTGGAATGGACTTCTTCAGTTCAAAGACGCGATGTTTAATTACAGCATATCTTTGGCAGCTCCAGCTCTTCAAATATGTTGGAAAAGAGGTTGGTTAGATAATGCAAAATGAATATTAATCCTTACGCTATTAGCATCCAGATCACGTTTTGTGCGGAACGTGTTAATCTTTTTAAGGGAAATGGGAAAACTTCGACCGCGTCGCCGAAGTATGGTGAATGAATTTCTAATTACACAGTCATGGTCGAAATGGATTTTGTAAATTATTTGTGGGTAAACTTCCTGAAACAATGTTTGGATATGAGTAACAAAAGAAATATTCAGAGAACGATGGGGGTTGACCAAGAGATTCTTGAGTGGTAAAGATGACGCAGAATGGTCAGTCGATAGTAGACAATGGCCATAGGAAGCAAACAAATGAAGGTTATTTGGGGACGTTTTTTGTGGAACTCTAAAAGGTTCATGTATTATCAGCTTTAACTTCATTACACTGGGCTTAAAACCCTTTGAAAGGGTCTTAAAGGATTGGGAACTCATGATGCACATTATTATATAAGTAAAGAGGTTCCAATCATTTCATATAGAAATGAAAAACATACTTCTTGACAAACAATATAAGAACGATGATAATGAAATGTCTTAAGTAACATAAAATCGACAAGGTAGTGTGAAATTACAATTGTCGTTAAAATTAAAGAAATAAAAATAATTTACATAAAATCAAATCTACTTATTTTTTTGTATATTAACTGTAGCTATGCTGCAAATACAAGCAAAATATGTCTTATTCTATTGTAAAACAAGTAAAGGATTCTTCCTTTTTGTGTAATATTTCATTTCTCCATTTAAATCTCACGTTCCAATTTTCTAGTGTAATAAATTTCAATATTATTTAATATCGACACAAGTTTACATCACACTTGCTGGCCCATCCAATACCATGCCACCAGTACGAATGATACGTAATACAAAACGAGGAACATTTGAATCCGTCCACGGCTTGATCGGTAGCTATTGGCAGAGTAAAATGCGGTCATCTGACGTAAAATATTACGGTCTCTCGAACGCTTGACAGCTTATATGTGGTTACAATGAAATGGGAGGGTTTTAGAAAAAAAATACCAGTCATTACAACCCAGGGATATCCAGAGAGGGCAACAACAGGAGGAAAATTACAGGTTTTCGGTGAAAAATATCCGAATGATTTTCTGCGCGAATTTTTTTAGTTGTGCTGTTTATTTTGTCTTTGAGTAGTGGTAAAAATAATTCACTACAAATACAAATGGTATTGCCATTCGATGTGACAGTATAGTGAGTGTTATTCATTTTAGGGAACACTCGAACAAAATTAGTTCCCTGAAGAAGATACAATGAGAAAAGTGCTAACAGAAACATTTTTAGTATACAAAATCTAAAATTAGCTATTTACTTAACTAACTTAACAAATTAACATTTTTTCAACTCATGACTCTCATGGTATTCATCGCGTGTATCAGTTTCACTACGATAACCCACTTTATTGCAGACGGGGTAAGATCGTGCTAAATTTCTAGCTATACATACTCTGCAAGTATTGAAAATTACTGCTTATTGTATAATTAGTAATTTAAATTACTTGCGGAATCGTCCGCAAGTTCCTACCTTTGTCAAACATTCAAAATTGTTGTTGTTTAGTCAAAAGCTTGCGAGTGCGGCGAATCCTTCGAAAAATATACAGTGAATCAGAGGAGCTCGGGGGCAACGTATAGTGTCGTTTACAAAAACAAAGCGTCTTTCGCCATTGTTGGTCCTGGGATGGGTCAAACAAATTTATAATCTCGAGCTCCTCCGTGCTTCGGAAGGCAAGTTAAGACGTTGATCCCGGTTGTTACTACAACCTCTTTAACCCATCAACCCGCATTGGGCCAGCGTGGTGGTGTTATAGACCAAACTCCTCATGAGTTTCTCCCATGTAGGAAGGCCTGTGCCCAGCAGTGGGACCTATAGAGGCTGGTGATGATGATACAGTTGATAGACATATTATATCTTTTAATAATATTATTACGATAAAAATGATAATATCATAATGGATACATGGAACTTTTACTAAAGTAATACTATTGCTATAAGTGACTAGATATTGTATCCAGGCTGCTAGTAGACGTGCTTTTAATATTAAAAATATTTTAAATTATATTATATCATCAAAAACCATTAAATAATTAAAATAATTTCATTATTAAATATAAATAACTCATTTTAATAAAACTATCTTAATGAAAAGTAACAAAATACTAGAGTAGCAGTAGTATTGAATACATCATATTATGCTTCAAATATTTCGTTAAGTTTGGGTAAGCATTAATATTCTGTCTAACAGTACAATTTCAGCGATCTTGTGAGTGAGACTTGCTGAGCTTCTCGAGGGTTCATTCCATTGTCCCATGCAGTGCAGGCGCAATGCATCCTCTTAATGTTAACTCGATCTCTCCTTCCGTTTGTAACCAATATAGCCGTTCGCATCTATATATGAAAATAATATAAAACTAGAAAAATTTTCACGTCCTGAGGCGGGAATCGAACCCACGACCTTTCGCAATCCGGGCGACTGCTCTGACCACTAAGTCACCCAGGACTTGGGATATCCCTGTGAAATTCTTCTAGTCTATCTGTATTTGCGTTAATGAGCTAACGTCCACCCTACAATGTCGAAATATTCTATTTCAACATCCGAAACGAGTATTTTTACAAATACCTACAATTCGGTTAAGTTGGGGCAGTGCTTTCAAATATTCTTAATTTTTGATTTTAACATTATTATAAATGTTTGAAAAATTAATTAGTAATTAAAATAATATAAAACTAGAAAAATTTTCACGTACTGAGGCGGGAATCGAACCCACGACCTTTCGCAATCCGGACGACTGCTCTGACCACTGAGCCACCCAGGACTTGGGATATCCCTGTGAAATTCTTCTAGTCTATCTGTATTTGCGTTAATGAGCTAACATCCACCCTACAATGTCGAAATATTCTATTTCAACATCCGAAACGAGTATTTTTACAAATACCTACAATTCGGTTAAGTTGGGGCAGTGCTTTCAAATATTCTTAATTTTTGATTTTAACATTATTATAAATGTTCGAAAAATTACTTAGTAATTAAAATAATATAAAACTAGAAAATTTTTCACGTCCTGAGGCGGGAATCAAACCCACGACCTTTCGCAATCCGGGCGACTGCTCTGACCACTGAACCACCCAGGCCTTGGGATATCCCTGTGAAATTCTTCTAGTCTATCTGTATTTGCGTTGCGTTTGTTTTGTGTTGAAATAGAATATTTCGACATTGTAGGCTGGACGTTAGCTCATTAACGCAAATACAGATAGACTAGAAGAATTTCACAGGGATATCCCAAGTCCTGGGTGGCTCAGTGGTCAGAGCAGTCGCCCGGATTGCGAAAGGTCGTGGGTTCGATTCCCGCCTCAGGACGTGAAAAATTTTCTAGTTTTACATTATTTTATTTACTAAGTAATTTTTCGAACATTTATAATAATGTTAAAATCAAAAATTAAGAATATCTATATATGAGTTATCCGACAACAATGTACAGACATGAACATGTAAGTGGAGGCAAGTTGAAACGGTTATTTTTTTAACGTCTAATTAAACGCGAGCTAAATCCGGTAAATTGGTTTTATTTCAAATGTGTAGTGCTCGCGAGAATGTAAGAGAATACTATTTGTAACAGTTACTTGTTGTTATTAGATTGAAAATTCGATCCATTGGATTCATTTAACATCATAATAAAGTATACTTTAATTTATCCTGAATAAAATTTATTACCTCTTTGTAATTAGCTGCCGATAATCCATTAGAAAATTATCCTGTTTTGAACAAGACCATAATCTATGTGATTGAGAACTTTACAATTATAATTAGGATCAACTATTACAAATTAAGATGTAGTACTGCATTGGGGTTCACATGATAGTATTAATTAAAGACAGATCAATAATTATAAACTTTAATAATAATCTCGATAATGTTTAAGTATGTATAATTTAACAATTAATATAATAATGTTTTTAGTACGGGTACAAACAGACTCACACATATACACACTCACGCTTATATTCATACGCACAACAAAACAATGTAGCATACATGTATAATATGGGAAGACTTGTCTCCACGACACAGGAAATTATAGAGTGGGATCCAAGGATACTGTTAAAAATTGTTAATTATTATGTATAATACCTATTATTTTAACAGTAATATAATTTTGTAAAGTATTGGACTGAAAAATCTTTTTCTTTGCCAAGCAGTGAAATTAATTCAATGATTATTTTAAGCAACAAGATTATTGATACTGAATCCTGCGGTGTCCATGACAAACTGCTGTGTGTAGACACTTATCAATCCCGAATATATCACTGTCCTGCTCGTTCAATTATCTCCGTCTTCTTGTGTAGGCTACGTGAAGTTTTAGAAATGGCATTAACCTGTGAAGTAGAGTTAGAATTCCACTCAAAGACAATTGATTATTCCGTCCTTTGTAAATACTGGTAGTCTGTTAAGGGTTGAAATATTTACAATTCAAATTAACTCTTTAATCCATGACAGGTATTAGGGGTTAAAAGTTACCTCGGATGTCCCGATAATCTGGCGTAACTAATGGGGTTAACCTTGAAATGGTATCGGTAGTCAAAAAGTACATCAAACGTTCTGATTCTCAGAATAACTTTTTGACCACCGATATGAGTAAGGGGATAGTTTCATCTTGGACTTTTCTTTTCGGGCTAAAATTCAAGTTAAAAACCTAGTTTAAAAGCGCTGAGTAAAATTAGACCAGATTTATTATTAAAGTTAGGTAAAATATACTGGGCATGTCATGTATAAAATATACTGAAAGGAAATCATTAACTTAGATTCGGTTAAAATCAAATTCGATCACAGGCAAATCACAAAATATATTTGTTTAAACAGCTGATAAATATTATAAATAATAATTAAAATAGCATGTTTCTGAACTGAACAAGAAACTTTAATATCTTAGTCATTAGAAAACTCGGTCACCAATCCGCGAAGTGAAGCATTATAATTGAAGTAGGATTAACATTTAACGTTAACTTTTAGTCGGCTTCTGTGATAGTTTCGTGGTGCGGGAAAATGTGTCAGAAGAGCGGAAGAGTTAACAAGAACACGAAACTTTGATTTTAAATGTTTATGCGTTTTTTTAAATATTGTTGTAAGCACCATCATTTTATAAAACTGGTCTCTGTATGTAAGGACTAATTTATTTGGATTCTCATGTTAATTCTCACAGAAAGTATTTGATTAGGATCAATATTACATTCACAATGGGAGAGAACTAGTTATAAAATGTCTTTTGATGACAATAATAATTATTGTCTTACATTTTCGCGAGCACTACACATTTGAAATATAACCAATTTACCGGATTTAACTCGCGTTTAATTAGATGTTACATTATTATTATTACAATGGGCTCTCCTGTATCACCCGTAGTCGCCGATATTTTCATGGAGGACTTTGAGGAGAGGGCCCTTAGCACAGCACCGGTAACACCAAGGTTTTATAAACGGTATGTAGACGACACTTTCACATTTTACCAACTGATAAAGTCACTGCATTTCTATCACACCTTAACTCCATCAATCCTAAAATTCAATTCACCATGGAGTTAGAGGCAAACAATAGACTAGCTTTTTTAGATATTTTAATTATCCGAAATCCAGATCACAGCCTGAGCCACACTGTGTATCGTAAAGCAACCCATACTGATAGGTACCTCAATGGTGACTCTCATCACCACCCCAGTCAGTTGTCTACCGTAGGGAAATCTTTGTTTCAGAGAGCGCGCGGCATCTGTGACAACCAACACCTGACAGCTGAGCTACAGCATGTCAAGCATGTATTGCGGGACAACAAACTGCAAATACCACGCCAAAGTCATAGAAGCCGAGCGAAACTTGTCACAGTCGAACGTCAACCTGCTGTACTACCATATATGAAAGGTGTCACTGACAAGATTGGCAACATCTTGAAGCGTGCTTCAATTAAAACTTATTTCAAGCCGCCGAAGAAGATTAACCAATTCCTACCACCTGTCAAGTGCAATATCCCCTTACAAGATGCAGGCATATACAAGTTAGATTGTGACTGTGGCCTCTCATACATAGGTCAAACAAAGAGAAGCATAGGCACCCGGGTAAAAGAACATATAGCTGACGTAAAACACAGGCGCGAAACGAAGTCAGCAGTGTGTGAACACGCTCTTGACGGACCCAATCACTATATCAGATTTGATAAGCCCCAGATCCTCGCCAAAGAACACCGTTTCATTCCTAGAATGTTACGTGAGGCTATTGAAATCAAAAAACATCCTAATTTCAATAGAGAAGATGGTTGGAGTGTACCACCAGCTTGGGATCCCATCATTCGAATAATAAAGTCCCAAGCCCGTCCTCACACTGCCCAAAAAACTGACACCGTGAGCTCCGTATGCGTAATTCGGACCGCTCAAAATATAACACAAAGTGACGGTAGTTAACTTAAAACTTATCAAAGACAACTGACATCTTCAGTCTTCCCGTGACCACGATCGCTGTAAAGTAATCGAAACGTCGGGTGAATAATAATAATGTAACATCTAATTAAACGCGAGTTAAATCCGGTAAATTGGTTTTATTTCTTAATTTTTGATTTTAACATTATTATAAATGTTTGAAAAATTACTTAGTTAGTGGTTTTATTTCAATAATAATTATCATAATAATATTATGACACTTCTGTAGCAGGCATCGTCTATGGTCCACGGTGACACCATCCTCAAACATTAATCTAAGTAAGTGTCAATTAAGTAGAAATACGAGTCGCTAAATTCTGTAAATACATTTGCTGGACTTTCAAAAAAGCAAAACCCTGGAAAGCTCCCATTCTTTGGCAAAGGAAATGATTTATTGATACGTTTCCCTTTTTTCGTGAACGACTTATACAGCTGCCAATACTATAGAGGTAAGTGACTTTCTGAACATTGTTTCTTAAGGTATTTTTGCTGCTATTGAATGGTGACAGTCAGTATTTTTTTGCTATAGTTGGGAAATTGTGTAGGAGTGAATATTGTGTTGAGAAATTTGTGTAGTTTTGGGCAACAAGTGTGTTGTGTTGACGAACAATATGACTTCACTTGTTGTAAAACACGTTAAATATTACATTGCGGTTATTCACCTTATTGAAGTACCATCATTAAGAAATTTTTAATTTTTTAATATTTGACGACAAACTCTCCCAAGACGAGTTGAAATGTCATGAAGCCGCATTACAATGCAATTTCTGCAGAAACTTAGAAAATACATCACTCGTTGCTGTACCAATACATTACGTAGATTATGTATTTTCTTACTACTAGCTTAATAGCATGATAGCTTGACAGCTTGACAGCTTGACAGCTTGACAGCTTGACGGCTTGAAAGCTTGACAGATTGACAGCTTGACAGCTCGACAGTTTGGCAGCTCGACAGCTTGACAGCTCGACAGCTCGACAGCTCGATGGCTTGACAGCTCGACAGCTCGACAGCTCGACGGCTTGACAGCTCGACAGCTCGACAGCTCGACAGCTCGACAGCTTGACAGCTCAACAGCTTGACAGCTTAACAGACTAATAGCTTAAGCTATGGAGACGAGTTGTAGGAGATGGAAGATGAAGTTGCATGAGAAATTAGATCGTGTCTTGTGACACAGCCTGAACACGCGCGGCGGTGCAGCACCGCAACCCACGACGGCGCTCGGCGGCGTCAGTTCAAACTATCCATCGACACTTGGCACGTTACCGTTTCTCCGCGCGGAGTATCAATTTACAAGCTTTGAAAAACTTGCTCATTAACTATGGATATTAACATCTAACTATTTATGACGCATTGAGGAGCTCGGTGGCGTAGTGGTTCAAGCGCTTTGGTTTCGATCACGAAAACAAAGCAACTTTCGCCATGGTTGGTCCCTGGATGGGTCAATCAAAATTATAATCTTGAGCTCCTCCGTGCTTCGGAAGGCACGTTAAGCCGTTGGTCCCGGTTGTTACTGCAACCGCTTTAACCCACCAACCCGCATTGGGCCAGCGTGGTGGTGTTATGGCCCAAAACTCCTCATGTGTTTCTGCCATGTAGGAAGGCCTGTGCCCAGCAGTGGGACGTATATAGGCTGGTGATGATGATTTATGACGAAAAATGAAAGTCAACTTGCGATTTGCGATATGGAATGCCCTCATTATAGCTATTACTGTGGCGTTTGCTTGAAACTGGCCTATACTTCGCTACAGTGTCTACGTTAGCCATCTTAGCTCCAACTGCGGAACACAACGATGCTGTTAATATTATAGTCATGGTGGGAGACTTCGTAAGACGGTGGTAGCCAGCCAGGTTGACCTAAAAAAAATCCTATGACCAATCAAGATGAGCAGAAAATTTCTGCTCCCATGGAAAATTAAGCCCTGGGCATTTAGATCGTGAGGTAGGTAGTATCTATCACTAGACCACAAAGGCTGCTTAAACTTATTCTAGTTGAAAGACTCATAAAATTTTACACTCTCTCACTTACACGTGAAATGACAAATACAAACTATATGGATCATCAGCCGAGAGACGCCCGCGGCTGGCACGGGCGTCCCCCAAGGATCTCCATAGGGTTCGATTCTGCGGTGCCCTCATCCATCGTCTTCCCGCGACCCTCACAAAATGACGCATTAATCATCATCATCATCAGCCTATATACTTTACTTACAGGCCTTCCTACAAGGGAAAAACACATTCACATGAGGAGATCGGGCCATAACACCACCCACAACGCGGGCCCAATGCGGGTAAGTGGGTTAAAGTGGTTGCAGTAACAACCAGCATTAACGGCTTAACATACCCTTCGAAGGACGGAGGAGCTCGAGATTATAAATTTGATTGACCCATCCCGGGACCGACCATGGCGGAAGTTGCTTTGTATTTGTAATCGAAACCAGAGCGCTTAAACCACTACACCACCAAGCTCCTCACTCATTATGTCATTGCATTAAGGACCAAAATCTTTAGTATTATTTTGATGCTTCTGTTAGTTAAATGTTTTTAACAGTAAGTTTGATGAACGTTGTTGGTATTACGAAAACTTCATAAGAGTAAGGGATAATCAATTTGGCTGTAAGTCAAAAAGCCTTTTCACAAGACGTGTTTTAAATGAGCATACGACGCGAGTATGCATCCATACAAACGCAAATTATGTGCTGAAACCCCCATACAACTCACCCATACATGTATGGCCATGGATAGGCACAGAGTGCGCACGTCAACGCATAGATTACGCGCATATTAAAAACGCACATCGTCAAATCGCTTAACAAACGTTGTGTGTATAGGAGTATGGGTATTAAGGCAATATAGACGCTTCGAAACTCATCCAGTCTTTAGTCATCAAACCGTATTAAATACCTACAAAGCCGTACTAAAACTAAGATGTGTTTGACGGGACTAAAACTTAATTGGGTACTTAGTTACTCCGATTACAATGTCTTAAGCATAATCCTTAATTAATTTCATGGAAAACATCACCATCTGAATTTGAGTCAGTGTCTTGACGATTAATGAACTAAGTAATCAAAAATGTAAAACTAGAAAAATTTCACGTCCTGAGGCGGAAAACGAACCCGCGACCTTTCGCAATCCGGGCGAATGCTCTGCCTGCGCCCGGATTTTTCAAACCGTAATCTAAAGAACCCTTATCTATTGTATGCCGCTCTGGTCCTTGACATCCATACCAATATTATTTAAATACGAAGGTGAATCTGTCTGTCTGTCTTTTTTATATGCATGATAAGCAAGCGACAGATGAAACCTGGTGGAAAGTAATGAAATAACGATCTAAATCTGCAATATCAAGAAAAAAACCACTCGTTTTGCAGCTCCATCGTAATCCTGAGGCCTGAGATGATAAAATGCACTCCATTCCCAGTAATAACACTTGCTACCTTTCCCTTTAATACGAACACTAAAAACAGTGTCTGTCTGTTTCTTTTCTCCCGAGGCGCTGAAAAGGATGAGATAAAATTTATCATGGAGATGGCCCTCGAGCTTGGTGGAGTGACAATCTCAGCAGAGAGGCTGGCAGTGTCTGTAAAGGCTAGCCAAGCATTGAGCCACGTGGCGTTCATATGAAGAGTCTTAACTCTAGCAGTCTACTATTGTAGGCTGGTGATGATGGAGAAGAGACAGACATGCAAAACTCTGCCTCTCTGTCTGTCTGTTAGGCTTTAGCATCAATAATATTAGTATTGATTATGGAATTATGGATATGGATTATATGAATAGTTATTAGTAGGTGTTTGTATAAAAAAAAAGGTATATTATAGGTGTGGATTTTACATATAAATTTAATGAGTGATATTAATGAGCATGGAAGGTATAATATTTTTTCCCTTGTTATTGCAGGTGTCTATAGGCAGCGGTTATTAGTTACCACCAGGTGGGCCGTCAGCTTGTTTCTCATCTCATCAAAAAATCGCATCTTATACCTAACTGAGGACTAAAATTAAATTTGATTGGTACAAAAACCTGTAAGGACAGGGCAATGCGAAGATAGATATAGACAATAAAAATACGCAGCCGGATCTGATTGAACTATTTTCGCGAAAGCCCAAATTGAAATATACGACTAGAAAAAATTGCAAGCAATACAGTATTTCATTTGGACGTCGATAAATTCTGTGGAGGCTTATAAATTTTTATCTATCCATTGGGTTTTGATTATAAAGAGGTTCCGACCAATATTGAGACGAAATGATTAATTAGGAATTATTTTATTCTAGACCTCATGTTACAGATAATAGAAAACGGAGAAATTCAGATTACTACACTGGAAAAAAATTACAATTGAACTTTCGACTTAGCTTAAAAAGTGACTAAGGTAAACGCTGGTAATGTCGACAGTGTCCCGGTACCCGTCAGTTTATAAAAAATAACGAATATTTCTTTTTCTCCCATGGCAATGTAAGAACTTTCTATGGCATCATAATCATTGTTATATACTACAAAATCAGAACCACAACAGTTAATTAAAAAAGCAATGGTGACGGAAAAAAATTGCATCAAAGTATAACACTCCCAAAGTTTGATGATTTTTGCTAGTTTAGGTACTGAATCTGAACTCTAGCATAGTACATTAAATTCTAAATCTTGCAGAATCTATCAGCAGTCCGATGATAGTGATTATTTTTTAATGTAGTCAAGTGAAGTATCTAATGAATTTTAACTTTTGAATTAGTATTTTTTATTTATTTTGTGGTATTTACCTGTGTGACATTTATTGGTTCCAAAAAACCCCTAAGTGACCCAATCCTCGTCAATAATAACACAATTCTGACGGTTACTGGGCCTAGCGTGGAAACCTGCACCAATTACCGCCATCGTTTAGTTTTTTGTTAAATTTCGCCTTTATCTTCATAAAGCTAAGGTCGTATGATAGTAGTCTGGCCATAAATACTGTTACAATTAAAAATAAACAAATATTGACTACGTTTAAATTTGGAATCTGTCATTTTTATATGATTGTTCATTGAGTTTTCTCATTTTGGCGCCAATACATTGTACAATATTTTGCGATATTAAAATGGAGTGGGGTGATAAAGAGAACCGAATCGCTGTGATTGCATTACACAAAGTAGGTATGGAGCCAAATGCAATTTTTAAAACTTTCCATACGCTTGGTATTAGTAAAATGTTTGTGTAATGGGCTATTAATAGGTACAATGAGACCTCCTATGTTTGTGATAGCAAAAGATCTGACCGTCCACGTAGTGTTCGTACGAAAAAGGTGGTCAAAGCAGTAAGGGAAAGAATATGAAGAAATCCTGTCCGAAAGCGAACGATTTTATTTTGGCAGATGAAGATAGTACCTAGAACCATGTCGCGTATTTAGACGCGCGTAAGACTAGGTATATTTATTTATATATATGAGTACACATAGACTCTTCAATTCAAAACCCCGTTTATTTCCGTGGCTCTCGCAAGAGGCGACTAAGCTATCAACTGCTCCACTGGTGGTGGTAGGATCTGAACACCATCTTGTCGGTGACCACCATACGCATAGCGTAAAACCAAAGCTTGAAGTGACCTTGCCGCAATGCATGCGGTCGGTGATGCCTTCCGTCTGATAGTGCCAGGTGGAATGCATTGACTCGCCCGCAGGAAGACCCCAAGAAACGGCTGTTTCGCTGTCCGCCGATAACACACTATAGGGGCCCAATCTAACCTAAACAGCTCGTGGGGCTCTTCACCATATGACGCAATATCTCGGGGTGGTCCGTTGTGCAGGTTTGAGACCGGGTGACTTGGGGTGCACGTGGACCTAGGCATACGATGACGTATCAACGTATGCTTTTACATATCCCACGACGGTGACATGAAGACAAATCGACTATTTGAACGTTTTAGTAACAAGGCAAATATCACGCACGAGCGCGGAATTGGTATTTTTGGGGGACTTCAGTGCTCACTACGAGTTGTGGTTAAGTTTCTCTAAAACAGACCATGCTGGTAGAGCAGCTCAAGCTTTCGCTGTCGCGTCATCTAACTCAACTGGCTAACCAGCCCACCAGGATGCCAGATATTGTCGTTAGCGCGGGACCATCTGCTGAGAACTTGCCTGGCTGCATATCGGATAGAAGTCTAAGCTGCATTGGGAACATCAGACCACAGCTTAATAACCGACGAGGTGTCACGGGCGTCGCCTTATTAGAAATGAGATACTACACATCCCGCACTCCGATCTCCTGAGGAGGAAAGGTAGGCGTATAACCGCTGGTTTATTTGCGAGTGTTCCTTAAATGTTGAGGCAAAATAATCGTCATACCATGCTTGGATCAGAGACCGAGCTTGTCGGGATTCAGATATTGACTCACTGTAAACAATGCTACCAAGTCCAGCAAAAAAAGGCCTTCATCAGAGTGCTTGCATAGCGTATTTCACAAGTTGAGCAATAATTACTTACTCATCAAATCCCACAGAATTCACGGAAAGCAGTAGCTACTGTCGTTTATCCAAAGTTTCATGCAGTTCGACTTCTACCAACTCTCTCTGCCCTTGTTAAGATGTTCTGACTAAACGCTAGCTCATAAGCCGCAAGATAAAGCCGATCTTTTGATAAAACTCTTTGCTGCTCACTCAGCTCACTCTCAAATCGATGACTGAAATTCACAGCCACCAACTCTATACCACTGCCAAAAAATATGTCAATTAACGTTTGAAAAGCTAGTGGACCTGATGGCATCGCAGCGATAGTTCTCAAAAAATGCGCAGTGGTCTTAACTGCCCTAGCTAGCAGTTCTCCCATTTTAACGAAGCTATACCGTCTTTCTTTCGCTCTTCTAACAGCTGACACCTAAATTTTTTGCAAGATCATGGTTCCATGATCATTCCAATGAATCTTAAATACCTAGAAAATAGTTTATCAATTAGTCATCGCTAATACTGGTTTCTTTTGGACGAAACAGACAATGGGTGATCTTCTAGCGTATTTAATGCGTCTCTGGAGTGCAGCTATTGACAAACGTGGTCAGCCAGTGGCTGTTATCCATGACATTGCCAAAGCCTTTGATCTGGTCAGGTACAAGCCTCTTTCCACTTAGCTTTGCAACTGGATCGCTGGCTTCCTGCATGGGCGGAGAATCCATGTCCTCGCAGATAATTCTTATCAGTGAACGCTTAGCAATGTACCGCAGGTCTCCTTCCTATTCCTCTTACTCTATGTTTTGCATAACAATCACATATTATGCTTCTTTTATGAAACATTCATTGCCATGCGGATGACAGTATAGTGCATGAGAAATATTATGACCGCCTAGGAGTCAGTTGGTTAAAACCGAGAGGAGAAGAATGAAACATTCACCTCAACAGGGTGTTGAACCTTATACTTAAATGGGGATCTATTATTCTTGTTGAGTTAAAAAACACAGGAGTGCTTGTTTGTAGCCAAAACGTCCCCTTCCCTCTCTTCAGGGCACAAACCTTTCATCGGCATTGCAAATGATTCAAAACCACCTGATAAAAAGCGATAGAAGAGTCCATATGCTGAGACAGCTAGTGGAGCATAAACATTTAATTCTAGGAGCATCCACCTTGCCAGCCCATAGGGTGCCTTAATCTTCACCCTTTTTTTTCGGGAAGTAATCTGAATACAGACTTATCCGCCGCTGGCTAGGTCCAGCGCTAATGTCACTGGAAACATCTACTCACTAAAACTCCCCGGTAATTCCACTGCCCTTCGCGGGGGTAGCCTAGATTCTACTAAAACAATTTCAGCCCACCCCCAGGCAACTTGCCTATGGCTAAGGTTTCGCACCGTTGGAGACCGAGTCACTAGGATAATTCAAACCGTGGAAGCCTGTGTTATGCGTGCACAGTCTCGCAGAAAGTGGCATGGCCCTTACCATGGGTGGCAGCCAGAAAAGACCGCGACCGAACGCCGCACGAAGTTGGCACTCTGCCCACTTCGGAGTTCCATACAGTGCCATACACTTTACCACCCCGAGGTAAAATCGACGGCACGACGATGCGCTGGACGACCACGGTCGTGCCGACCAACTCATGGTGAACCACCTACTCCCATTCACGTGCACTTGTTACGGCCAGCATTTCATCCGCTAAGTAGACGACATCCATCTGCGGCAAAAGCGCTCCGCATAGAACCCAGACTGTATGTAGCCTAGTAATGGGCCCACTACGTGGGCCCTAGGGCACACCTGCCGCTATTGTCCATGACTGGATGCGGCCCTCTTCGTCTTCGTAGAGAATCCAGCCACCACCTGCCACCTTCTGTCCACCTGGCAGGGTATACCTTACACTACGTTTGCTGAAACGTGGTCTCCATTCGAGACCTACTTAACCGATCATCAGTTGTACTAGAGTGTAACCGTCATCTATCCAAAGTCAACTGCTTAGATCTTTAGGCGAAAATTTCCACCATAGAATTGAAAACGTGGAACTTCATGTCGCTCAGCAAGCAAAAGAGAGATTTGCTAAGCGACATGAAGGTCCCCGTTTTGGCTCCATTAGTCATAACAAGTACGACGGAAATCCCACTCTGCAGATTTCTGCTGCCTTCTCCAGTCTACCAGTCCACCAGTCCAGTACCATTCGTCCAGTACTTTCTGCTCTCCAGTTTTAGGAGCAGCTTATCTAACTCAGTTATGGTAGACTTTACTACATCTATACCAATGTGTGATTTTTTAAATACAACTTGCCACCGTCGTAGACACTTGTAATAACAAGGGAAAAATCACCTGGTATTGGTACGCAGTGGTTGTCATGCTTACTCTTTTTTTTCGGGGAGAAATCTAATAACAGACTTCCCCGCCGCCAGTAGGGCTGGTAGGCGACGGGCGTGTGTTGAGGTCACCCAGCGCTGATGATGCTAAACACACTTAAGCACTCCAGTAACTCCACTGCCCTTCGCGTGGGTAGCCTAGGCTCTGCCGAAGCAATTTCACTAGCCCACCCCCGACATGCTGTGGCCTAAGATGAAATGCCTTTGATGCCCAGTAATAATACTACTAACTTTCCCTTTAATCCGAAACATAGCGACTACAAACACCGTGAAAACAACGTCTAAGGATATTCAATTACGAAATAAAATCATTATGAACCTTAAATATACATAAAAACGGCTCAAATTACATTATGCTTAAAATTTGACGAGTTTTGGTACCACTTGCCGATAATTAGGACA
This sequence comes from Nymphula nitidulata, assembly GCA_947347705.1. NCBI lineage: Eukaryota > Metazoa > Arthropoda > Insecta > Lepidoptera > Crambidae > Nymphula > Nymphula nitidulata. Next base: position 1,983,227 of record OX374620.1, read on the forward strand.
TATCTGTCGAATACTGGTACAAATGGGTGTTTCTTCAATTTATTATTTATTTAATTTTTTCCTTAATCTCCTTAATAAAACGAATCATTATGTCTAATAGAGGAATAAATTATGTACCTCATGGTGTAACTACAACTTCGTAAGAGCAATGATGTTTGTGTGACAAGTCGTCAAAGTCAGCCAAGTTCAATTTCCGACGAGTATTGGGACGTTTACCTTACATAACTTGGGAGAGCTTCTCCTCAGCGTCAAAAAAAGAGGGTAACGCCTAGCCTCAGTGCCTCGAGTCCCACACTGCCCGGATGGGGCCCCACTCTCTCGCGCGTGCGTAAATGCATTTTCCCAACAATAAAAAAAAGGGAACACCTAGACTCAGTGCCTCGAGTCCCACACTGCCCGGATGGGGCCCCACTCTCTCGCGCGTGCGTAAATGCATTTTCCCAACAATAAAAAAAGGGAACACCTAGACTCAGTGCCTCGAGTCCCACACTGCCCGGATGGGACCCACTCTGCTCGCGCGTGCGTAAATACATTTTCCCAACAATAAAAAAGGGTAACACCTAGCCTCAGTGCCTCGAGTCCCACACTGCCCGGATGGGGCCCCACTCTCTCGCGCGTGCGTAAATGCATTTTCCCAACAATAAAAAAAGGGAACACCTAGAGTCAGTGCCTCGAGTCCCACACTGCCCGGATGGGGCCCCACTCTGCTCGCGCATGCGTAAATGCATTTTCCCAACAATCAAAAAGGGTAGCACCTAGCCTGAGTGCCTCGAGTCCCACACTACCCGGATGGGGCCCCACTCTGCTCGCGCGTACGTAAATGTATTTTCCCAACAATAAAAAAACGGTACCACCTAGTCTCAGTGCCTCGGGTCCCACACTGCCTGGATGGGGCCCCACTCTGCTCGCTCGTGCGAAAATGCATTTTTCCAACAATAAGAACCAGGGTAAAACCTATCCAAAAATTAAGTTGCTTATAGATGCACCGTTTTTATATCAATTAAACTGTAATTACACCTCGCGAAATTTTGGCATTGTTGTGTTTTGGCAGTTGCAGGCAAGATAGCCAGTTCCTCTGTAGTTGAGGAATCCGGTTGTAGCTCGCTTCCATCTTCGGCCTCATCATCACTTATTAGCAGGTAAGATGAAGGTCAAAAGCTACCCCGTTAATAATTTAAAAAAAACAACCGATGATTAGTCTTACCGCTTTTTATCGAGTGTTTTTTTTTAATTCTTATGCGAATAAAACTGTATGCTTATTATTATGTATTTTGCAGCATGGACATCCTATTTTACCCGCTTTTACCTTAACAGCCCTTATGTTGTCTTAAACTTTTTTTTGAAATAAACTTCTAACAATTTGTACGAAAAAAAGCCAAATGCGCAATCGAGGCCACTTTCACACCGAAACAATACAAACTCGAATGACGATTCGAGATGAAAAATAAACTAGAAGAGTTTTTAAAATTAAAAACTGTCTTCCCGAAGCACCATTCGCAGCAATATCTCCTGAGCGGGGTCCTGTGGGAAATCAAAACTGAGGAAGGCCTTGCTTTGTGCGTACTTTCATTAGTTGGGAGACAATCGGGAAAAATGGCTTCGTGGCGTGAACCGGGATTAATTAGAATTTGTTTCAAGGATTCACTGAAGAGTAATGAAATAACGATCTTAATTTATAACTGAGTTCGCTCTTTTATATTTATTAAGAAAAATTTGAAGGAAGCATGGCAATGACTCAACACCACCAGAGCAGGAACAAGAGTCGATATTATGTGAAGACAGCTAAAGAAACATGACTACAGTGTTCTAACTGCCTCCACTTTATTATTCTATAAAGAAGGAAACCATGATGTGGGAAGGAGAGAACACATCTGCTGCCAAATAATTTTAAGTTTTGGAAATACTAACCTGTTGAGGTGAAGAATAAATTGATGACTTTAAAGACCAGCACACATGCTTCACATATACATACAAAGTAAAAAAATTCTTTCCATGTTCAAATTAAAATTTTCGGTGTACAAAACATTCACTATTTTACTAAAACCTTTATGAAGGCAAACGCACACTTCCTGCCTGTTTCACCCAAATGGCAATAGGGAGAGCTATCAGTAATAATAAGAGCCACAGGAGAACTAAGGTCGCCGACATCAAAAAAATCAAAAACAGTTTATTTTCTTTTAACAAAAACTTTCTTAACTCTAGTGGTTGGAGTCCCCTTTTAAGCATGAAGATGCATGTGCCAGGAGACTCCGCTCCTTCATATCTCTAAATTAATGAAGAATTAATATAAACTAAGTATATATTTATAACTGAAAACTTATAATATGTATGCTATTTTATTTTTACAAACAGCCATATTATAATATTAATAGTTTTTTTTTTTATACAACTAGATGACAAACAAGCTGACGGCCCACCTGGTGGTAAGTGCGTTAATTACCTAATATTTTTAAAGTTTCATGTATAAGTACAAGTTTTATATATTTTTATAATAATTTGGTAGACATATTATGTTAGTTTTTTAATCTATGAAAAATGTTATATATATGTTCTATTTATATTGTCCATAGCCTGAATGAAATTATTATTTGCTAAATATTTATCTTTCTTTTTTCTTTTTTTAAGTATTTATATCGGTGCAATTCTATTAGCGCTTATCTTCGATACTGCATAAGATTTATGACTTCACTGTAGCTTAGTTTACGCAACCACTCAGTTAGCGATAATTTACATTCGTATATATTTTGGTTAGATATATTAAGAACTTTATTTATTTTATTATAAATCAACGAAGATCGTTCTTTACTGTACGCTCGCAAATTCGGTTTTAACAAAGGGTATTCGAATCACGTCGTATTTTCTTCGTTTATTTAGCCGGTGAAATGTATAATTAGTGGATTTGTGTTTTTTTTAAATTGCGTGCAAAACATAATAGTTTTCGAACAAATAACAAATTACTAATTTCATATAGGTCATGAGTTGAAAATGTTCTTTAGTTTGAAAAACATCATTTTTAATAGCCCTCGTTGTGCTCTTTCTAACTCTAGAAAACGAGTTTTAAGGGCGCCACCCCAGATTGGAATACAATATGTAATGATAGACTGGACCAAAGAAATGTAAATAGTATTAGCATAGGATATAGGATAGGATAGGAGTGTGTTGCCAGTGATGACAGACGGAACCGAGACGTGGCCGCTTACAATTGGCCTATACAAAGGCTCAAAGTCACCCAAAGATCAATAGAGAGGGCTATGCTTGGTGTTTCTCAAATTGGTGCTAAGTTGTTTCCAGAAACCATAGATGATGTGAAGTGTGAAGCACCGACTCCAAAAATATGTTCCTAGGGTATGAGTACCTACTAAAATTTAATTATTTTATCCTTTTCAGTTTTTTGGAGTCGGTTTTAATTTTTGTGTAAATATTTTTTTATCCTGTACTGTTCAATTTTCAATCATATTTTGTATCAAATTACAAAGTTTTTTCGTTCCATAGTTCGATATGAAAGTGTCACACCCGTATAGATCACAAGAGCCCCACTCTTTTTGAAATCAGCTAAAAATCACATAAACGTCTAAAGTATACACATTTAGCGATCTTAAAGCAAAATGCCAACGCGAAAACATGTTGACTGAACCGCTGAGCCGAGTAAACATGTTTATCTCTGCATTAAACTCACCCTAACACAATCAACGACAAAATGAGCCTTATTACCAAGGAGTACAGTGCTAAATCAATACTCTAATATCAAAGACATTGTGACGTCTTCTGTACATTAGACGCAAGCGATGACGTTTCATAAGCGACTCACGTCGTGAGTAAGGCAGTTTTCATTACACTGCTATCACTTCCTGTGAAAATATATGATATTAATAACGCTGTGACGCGTCACCCTACAAGCTTAGCTAAAATGAACTCTAAATCTGACACGATAAAGTTAATCTTTAAAACTTTGGTTAGACTGGAATAAAGTTTAATGATTTATAAGCTTTACTGAGCTTAACTTAAAGCACACAAAACCCCAATGGGAGGAAGTGCACTGTCAGAATACTTATGACACCACTAGCTTCCGCCCGCGACTTCGTCTGCATTATCCCACGGGAACACTGTATTCCTATGATTGATCAAATACTTTATCGTGTTCCTAGTCGCTTACCGCGCATGGTAAATGCCAAAACTTATTTTACTATTTCTTTGTCCCTAGAAATTGCAGAAATAACGCAGGTCTGCGAGCGACTTAGGCGAATTATGCATTCATTTAATAATTTATTTTGTAAATTTAGATTTAGATATTTAGGGTATGTCTGCATATATTTTCAAAAAGCACTTACTAGGTGCTTGCTCGTATGTAGGGTCGTCTGGGTAGGTACCACCGCCTTTCTTATTTCAACCGTGAAACAGTTCGCTGTGTTTCGGATTGAAGGGAAAGATAGCCAGTGTAATTACTGGGCATGGACGGCATTTCATCTTAGGATGACAACACACTTGCAATATCGAGTGATTTTCCCTCGTTATTGCAGGTGTCTATAGGCGGCGGTAGCCGCTTACCATCAGGTGGGCCGTCAGCTTGTTTGTCATCTAGTAGTATAAAGAAAACCTCCTACAATCACTGGGTTATATTAAATCCTATTGTTTGTTTTATTTTTTTTTGTTATATTGCATCAATACACGATTATAAGTAACCATATGTGGATAACGGTGCCGATCATACATCTACAACCATGAAAACGTGTGTATTATTTTTATTTGTCAATTTATTGTACAATTTTTTGTTGTCCTAAATAAAAATAATAAAAAATAAAACATAGTGTCGAGATATAAAGTAGTCTATATGCCAGACTATGTGCTATTTATCTGTGTGCCAAATATTATCGAGATTAATTTAGCCGTTCTGGCGTGATAGAGTAACAACGGTGCATCCGAACATTCGCATGTACAGTCGACAGCACATCAACCGTAACAGTTTGAGACCTTGAGACCGCCCTTACTCCGTTCGTAATAGAGGCGGCTTTCGTAGTGCAACTGTTATAATTGACGTTCTGTCATCTGTACAATATAAAGATGATGAAATAAATTATGACAAGGGTACATAGTCGACTATGAACGGTAAACTATTGTTAATAACATTAAGCGGACAAAACGGATTCCCAGAAAAAATACGTACGTGCAATTATAGCAAAATGACTATTACTGCCTTTACAAATAAAAAACGTCCTGCAAAGATTACATCAACCATCGTCTAATTATTGAGATTACTGGCATTTAGCTGTTTGAAAACGAAGAATACGTAGTCGGCTAAATATCATTAATAATATGATATCCGCAGCATAACCCCTGATCAGGTCTTAACCCTTAAAGTCATTTTGTCTATTATACTATACACCCGACTTCAAAAAATTCTCACACGTTTATAGAGTGTTTTTCAACTTGAATTTTATAACAGTTTGCGTTTTCGTACGTTCCTTTAACTGTCAAAATCAAAAAATGACAGTTGCCTTGAGTAATTTCAATCAGTCTGTCAAATAACTACATCATGGTGCGTCTGACAGTTTTTGCTAAGGTAAGTTTTTAACAATTTCAATATTTTTAAAACTAATCATGGATATCTGATAGTTAACATGTCTTGCCAAATGTGTATACAAAAGCTTTATTATATAAATAATGGTCTTGGTACGATAATTCAAACATTCATTTTACTATTTATTTCGACGTATAGTATTCTATACAGTGCTACTTTAGCATGGATCAGCCATTGTTTTCATATGTATAGAATAATATACATTGCTACTAACTCACAACTAATAATCAAAGCAAACTATTACTCATTTTTTTGCAAAAAAAAAAATCTGTACCCAACTTTCTGGTTGACTGGCAGAGAAAGCCTAATGGCATTAAGTCCGTCGTTTGTACCCTTATTGTGTGCAATAAAGCTTAAATAAATAAATATACGATAAATCTGTGCTGTACCAAATAAAACAGAAACATTAAATGATCACTAAATGATTTGTAATTGCTAAATTAATTAACTGATCAATAAAATAATCTTCTTGCAATTTGCGCATTTTTTGTTATGGTTTTGGTTGCTTGCACGTTTTTGCAGAGAGGCCATGTGATGACGTCCAATATGACAAATTTGACCACTGGCCGCTACTGACTGGGTACCAGCGATGTAAATATTGTACAACTGGCTTAGCTAGTACAATCTGCACAAAATGTAACGTTCATCTATGCTACGTCAAAAACAGAAATTGTTTTTTGGCGTATCACAACAAACAATATAATGCGTAATGTATAGAATACTATACATTCCAATTATCAATATTTTTTATGTTAGACGCGACGAATTTGGCGATGTATAGTATTTTATACATAAGATATTTCCAAAACACGTTTGATTTAAATTTTATTTTTATTTTTTCCATGTCTTTTTATTAGTAATATATAAATAAAACTTACATATTTTTGTTTTTCTTTACATCAATTATTTTGCGACTTTAGGGGTTAAGCTAATTTTTGAAATCGTGATAAAAGAACAATGGCGAACTCCTATACAAATTTTTGTCAACCAAATTTTTAAGCGTCTATAGATGAAAAATATGTAAAAGTATAGAGCTAAATTTTCTTAATAAATTGGTGTTTATTTCACTATTTTTGCAAATTTTGAATAAGAGATATTTTAATGTAAACTTTTTGATGTTATGTTTTACAAAACAACACAAAAATATACCTTTTCATGTCAGTTTCATATTCATAGTATTTTTAAATACTTACCTTAATTGACAATAAATAACTCAGGTTCCTAATATCAGTTTGTAGATAGAATACATAGATCAACAGTGACTGACTGTATCAATACTCGATAGATAATGCCAGATTGTAATAATAATCTGTGCTTACGTCTACTAGGTAGTCCAGAGATTGGTCTTAAGTATCGGTAGTCAGTTAAAATTCCTTTATAATTGATTTTATTTATAAGCTTGGATGGACCTTGTTTAAAACTTATAAAATCATAAAAAAATAATTTAGGTGAATTTGTTATAATGTGATTTTAAGACGTTAAAAATTTACTTCGACAAATGTTTCGCCATTGTTCTTTCACCTTACAAAAACAAAATTCAAAATTCTTAGGGCGTTGACTAAAAGCCATGATCTGATGATGTGAAGGTATTATGGCATCTGCATTACCAAATGAGAGGTTCTGCCTACTTCCCGCTTCCACATTTCCTTTGAAGTCAAAACAAAATACTTAATTACTCTTCTCTCGCTCAATTATGTTAGTTTCACACACGACAAACTCCGAAGTATTGTCTGTCTGAATTAATAGGAACAATAGGTACGTGTACCTTCATAAAATAGTCCTCAAACTTTGCTGATTATTAAATTAGAACACGTCTCCAACTTCTATCTAAATTGGGAGTCGGGCACTTTAATTAGGTTAAACTACAATTGTTTACAACATACCAAAATTTTACCTTATACGATGTGAAATGGCTTAAAACATTTTCTAGTTGATAATTCTATTGTTCTGTTTATTTAGACCAATATTAAATTGCTGAAGCTATATATTAAACATAAAATAATATTCGATAGGAGGAAGGAGTAAATACAGTTAACAAACGGTAGAACACAAGCTCGCTTCTTAATTGGGGCGCTCACAGGGCATTTCGCTACTAACCACATGCCACACAAAATGCAACTGTTCACAATGTCGAAAATGTGGTGAATGCCAGGAATCCATCCATCTCTTGTGTCACTGTGATGCTCTAACTAGAACTAGAATGAGCCTGGAAGTGGCATATCCAAAGACAGAGGACTACAAGCTCTTTCAGCCCAAGGATATAGTGAGGCTAATGGCAACTATGTGCTGGATACAGGAGGAGTAAAAGCAGGGAAGGCACAAGAGATCCCAATGGGTCGAAGTGCACTATGACTTTGTCATGGCCCCACAATAAGATAAGATAAGATAAGAATAGTAACACGACTAGGTAGTAAGCACATGGTAAGATAATTCAAATGATATTTAAAAAATAAATAAAAAAGCTGCTAAAAGCTAAAGCTGAAGCTGGTAAAATAATCCATTATGCATACAAGTCACACAGGTATTACTCAAAAAAGTTTGAATTGAAAAATCTAAATTCTAAACGCTTGAAGCCCTAACCGTTCTGAGTATTTCGAGCGAATCGGGCAGTGAATACGTTGGATGATTCGACGGCGGGCGCAGAATGTGGCCTTTGCATGTTCAATGATCAATTTTCAAAGCTGTCCAGCTGAGTGCGACGAAATATGGAAAATCTTTTCTAGACATGTTGTACGAAAAATTTGGTCTGCAATTTGTTGGATTGGAGATCTGTAAAAGACAAGGGTACTATTGAATTTGACGGAAGAATAAATTTAGAAGAGTTTCAAAACATTGTTGGATTATATTGGAAGAACTGCTTTCAGTGAGATCCCATTATAAAAAAAGCTATGTAATTTGTTATTATTAGATGTTTGATTTCAACATTATGTTTTGTTTTTACTAAATAAAAACAAATATTTGTTTTATTATTTGAAATGGTTAAAGACCTGATAATCAAAGTAGAAATTATACAAGATAGGAGTAAAAAACTACCCAGCCCTTTCGCGGTCCATAGCGGTCAAGCCGTTTCCGCACATCGGTCCCGAAAGGTCGAGCCTGTCCGCAAGCTTGTCCGGAAGCTCGCTTGCGCTCGGCTAAAACGATTATATCTCGAATATTGTCTTCTAGACCTATTTAGAAAGTTATATATTTGGAACCGTCATAAAATTTCCTAAATATAATATATATGCATTAGTATACTTGTATTTACTCTAAATGTGGTTATTGTAGGTTAAAGTTAGGGTGCGCGAATTTTTAGTACTAATTACGTAATAGTTCAAAAACGAGTAAATTGTGTTTAGTTTCTACCTTACATTATTCCTTACAATAATAAACACAGAAGTACACACCTATCTATTCAATATTCCATACTACAGGCATTACAATTCCGCGCGCCACGGCGGAAAAATTGGCGGGAGAATTTCAAATGCTCATAACGGAAAAACTATACCACATACAGCCATTAAATTTATTGTAATCGATTCTTTATTCTTTCAAGTGAATAATTAACACTTAGACAAGTATTTAATTGCTTTATTTGCTTAGAGAAATCGTTGAGACACGGCGCGGCGGGAGGAAGAAAAATGATGGTCACGTGACCGACAACTTTCTCATTTTCTGACGAAAATATACACTTAAAACATATGAAATCTACATCAAAAACTCGAGTTATTCTATTGCCATGCTTATTTATTAAGTTTCCGGTCATTTAAAAGCATAAAAAAAATATAAAAAAAGAAAAAGAATGGGTGAGAAAAATAAAATGGCCGCCAAAAAACGTACGGAAGTGTGATATAAATCATGTTATTGCTTTAATCTATCGATTTATTTAGCATCTGTATACTTTACTAAACCTTTGTACCAAATTTCAACGATATAGATTGAATAGAACCAAAGATACAAAAAGATACAAAATCAACCCTAATAAGGTGGTTGGACACACAGGGCATCTAATTTCACTTTCATCAGATCTTGACTAAGTTACAATGGGAGTACCTCATGTTTATGGACCTAGTGCAGTGTCTGTGAGAGTAGCACAAATTAAAGATGCACGTCGCTCTGGTCGCCCTATTACGGATAAAATTGATGCCATTTTTAAAAAACTGGAGCAAGATCGGCATATCAGTAGTTACGACATCGCTGAAGAACTGGGAATTGACCATAAAACAGTTTTGGCGCATTTGAAAAAAATGGGTACACAAAACAGCTCGATATTTGGGTACCCCACGAGCTCACTGAAAGAAACCTAATGAACTGTGTATTCGTTTGTGATTCTTTGTTACGACGTAATAAAACCAAACCATTTTTGAAGAAGCTGATAACTGGTGATGAAAAGTGGATACCGTACGGAAGTGTAATATAAATCATGGTATTGCTTTAATCTATCGATTTAGTTAGCATCTGTATACTTTACTTAACCTGTGTACCAAATTTCAACGATATATATTGAATAGAACCAAAGATACAAAATCAACCCTAATAAGGTGGTTGGACACACATGGCATCTAATTTCACTTTCATCAGATCTTGACTTAGTTACAATGGAAGCACCTCAGGACTATAATACTCTATCGAATAAAAAAGAAGAAATCGGTGAACATACATACAAAAAAAAAACATATGTGTTTCAGAACATACCATGCTGATTTATTTTAAAAAGACATAGGGGCGTCTGGCCGGACCCCAAGAGACGCGGGCTCGATTCCCGCCTAATATAAAATGAAGCATACAATTTTTTCGTCGTTTTCTTCGTTTATTTTTAATTGTTACAAGACAGGGGTGCGATTCTGTAACGAATCTCGCACCTCACTTCGCAAGTCACTTCGAATTCAACTGTCAAAAAGAGCAAAAAATGTATGAAAATTTGCTCTATTTGACAGTTGAATTCGAAGTGACTTGCGAAGTGAGGTGCGAGTTTTGTTACAGAATCGACAGGCAGAGGTTTGAGTGCTTTACTTTCAATTATGAAAACAAAGCAACTTTCGCCTCCTTTTTACCCTGGATTGGTCATTCAAAATTTGTAATCTCGAGCTCCTCCGTCCTTCGGAAGGCACGTTAAGCCTTTGATCCCGATTGCTACTGCAGCATCAACTTGCATTGCTGCCTGTGTGAGACGCATAAGCTGGTAATAATGATCATAATGACAAAAATATTAAAATGGACGCTATGTATTCGACCATCTCGGCATAGACACAAACATAAACTGGAGAAAACGCATAGACATTAGAAAATTTTAGTTTATGCCTTGTCCTACCAACCTACTACGTGTATCATAATAATAATAATAATCATACACTCACACCTATTATCTAGCCCAAAGTAAGCATCATTAAGAGCTTGTGTTATGGATACTAGATAACGAAGAAATAATGATAATAATATGTATGTAAATGTTTGAAATATACTGAATAAACATATCAACATCTATGACTCGTGAACAAATGCTCGTACTCATCATAAAAACATTTGCTCCTTTCGGGATTCGAACCCAGGACCTCCCAACCAAGTAGCCTGTATAGCAAGGGGCACAGACCACTCGGCCAGCCGGTCGTCAATATGCCGGTATGTTCGCTCTCGGCTTTTAGATTTACATAAGCACAATGTGAAGAGCGATTCACACGCTACACCATTTAGCAATACCAATGACGTTGAAAGGTCAGCTTGTTAAGGCTACTAAAAGGTTGTTGAGAATCAACATTTACAATTTATTCAACAAGCTTTGCAATTTAAAAGAGGCTCCACGAAAAGATCTACAAAAAAGCCCGTTAAAATGTCTAGCAGCAATTGAAATAAATACAGTAGCGGTTTAAGTAAGAATCCACGAGGTCTAAGGTTTGCTCAGCTAGTCCAAAACAAGCCAAGCATTAACAAGGCATCGTTAAAGATTCTCTGTAAGTAACGATCCAAGCTTCTCGGTCCCGACTTCCCGAGCGTTGTGGCTTAAAGTACTGAATGAAATCAGTTTTTGTGAAAAAATTTGTTTATACCTAGTCTTGCCATAAATACTGAAACAAAGAAAAAAAAATTCTATTGCTAATAACATTCATGACTTTTACAGTGTGTTAGTTTGGCTTAGTTGATAAATGCCTATCGAATTCTTTCCCTTACTAACACTACGTGGACGGCCAGATCTTTTTCTGTCACAAACAGAGAAAGTCTCATTGTACCTATTAATAGTCCGGTACACAAACATTTAACTAATACCAAGCGTATGGAGAGTTTAAAAAATTGCATTTGTCTCCATACCTACTTTGTGCAATGCAATCATAGCGATTCGGTTCTATTTATCACCTCACTCCATTTTAATATCGCAAAATATTGTACAATGTATTGGCGCCAAAATGAGAAAACTCAATGAACAATCATATAAAAATGACAGATGACAGAGTCACGGGTACCTTTGAATAAATGTTTTTTTTGCTTTTCATTTTACTACCATTAATGTGACTGGAATTACTTTTTAAACTCCGTATAACGTTAACATATTTGACGGCTGCCTGGCCGAGTGCCCAGGCAGGCTACTCGGTCAGGGGTCTCGGGTTCGAATCCCGGTAGGAGCAAATATTTTTACGACTAGTACGAGCATTTTTTACGAGTCATTGATGTATTTTTTTATTACTTTGTTTACTGTTTATATTAAATTCATTATTTCTCCGTTATCTAATATCGATAACACAAGCTCTTAGTGATGCTTACTTTGGGCTAGATAAAATGTGTGGGTGTTTGATTATTATTATTATTATTATATTTTGTTTTTATAAATTTTACATCTCAGGATCTTCTCTAGTGAGTATGAAAAGGCACGGGCAACTGCTTAATGCCCGTGTGTGTGTAGAATTTCACAGGGATATCCCAAGTCCTGGGTGGCTCAGTGGTCAAAGCAGTCGCCCGGATTGCGAAAGGTCGCGGGTTCGATTCCTGCCTCAGGACGTGATTTTTTTCTAGTTTTATTATATTTTAATTGCTAAGTGTGATTTTATGTTTTTTTATTGCCAGTTAGAATAATCTTTTTGCAGTGTGAGGTATGAGAATTTGAAAATTCAAAGTGTGTTTTATCTATTAAAAAAACAATTTCGGAATAATGTCAGTTGCTAAAACTATTATTTTCCCAAACTTATTAAAAATCTTCCAAAAAAATGTCTGGTCTGTAGTTATTATAATTAAATACTTATACAAGAGAGATTGAACTTATTGCTTTTTCGCTTTAACTTTGTTTTAGTTTTTCCTGGTTGACAGCCTTGAAGAATCCTGTTGGTTATGGAGACCCTCTACTCATGATTTATTGTTTCTGTTGATTTTAAGTGCTGTTTTAGAAAAATGGAGACGTGTCTTCTTCAACCCAGTGGGTGTGTTTGTATGATGAGGTCAGCCTTACGACTTATGGAAGTTTATTTATTTAATGAGGTATAATTTTAAGTGAACATGTAAAATAACTTGATGACCAGCGTTGCTTACGACCCACGTACCGGATGGTAAGTGGCTAACGTCATCGACACCCGCAATAAGAAGAAAAAAACCACTCGATAATGCAGGTGCGTTGTCATCCTGACGCCTAATATGAAAAATGCTTTCCATGACCAGTAATAACACTGGCTACCATTTGCCTTCCATCTAAAACCCAGACGACTCTACAGACATTACCACCAGCACGAAGATTTTTAAATTTCCAATCATAATGGTTTCGTTCACGCACGCTTAAAATTTCAAACAATAACATACAAAATTAAAAATTTTAAGTAATCCCCGGCGTCATTAATCATCTATGTAACACCATCTCATTGAGACTATTCATAAGAGCCCAAACACGCTATATCTGCTGTAAGTTTCTGAAGAATTAAGCATTTCGCAGACATTTTGATGGTACAGGATCAGCTCAAGGATAGTATGTCATGCGAATGTCACCGAAGTGACAGTACACCAAATTTCAAATCAATCGGATGTGTAAAAGTTAGTAAAACCCTATTATCATGTAGAAAATGAGCTGATAGTCATCAAACGTCTGAACTGATCTTCATAAATTATAGCTAAGAACTATCGTAGGCACATCAGCTTTCAAACAGAAAAAAACGAATCAAAATCGGTCCATTCGTTTAGGCGCTACGATGCCACAGACAGACACACAGATACACAGATAGGCACATCAAGCTTATAACACCCCTCTTTTTTCGTCGGGGGTTAAAAAGCAGACAAAAGCTAACGAAACTACCCGATACGATGGCGATTCGAAATTTAAAAGTGTTCGTGCTAGCGGTAAGTAAAATAAATATAGGTTAATAAATAGAGAGTAATAATCTCGCTACAATCTAATCCCTTGGACCAAAACTCAAGCCAGGCAGTATTGCAAGCGGGATGCATATTCATGTTGCGTGGTACGTAAATTTTTGTTGTTACAGAACCCTCGAGGTTATTTTATGTAGGTAATTAAGTGCTCTGAAAATATAATCTGGAGATAGTAAACTTAAGTGGTGCTATAGTGAATTCGTATTTCATTTGAGAGTATTCTCTCACTACTCTAATGAGGTGGTTGGACCATAACTACACCACGCGGGCTTCAGAACTAAGTTCCGAGTTAAGTGTAAGATACAGTTGCGTCTAGAATTGCACGAATACTCGAGAACGGCGATAATGCCCGCATTAGAGTCCGATGCCGACTCTGAGCTCAGGACAGTAATTTGCGCACTTAATTTCCTTATTGAATATTTTAGTTTCAACTGGTTTTACTTTACCAGTTTATTTCTATTTCTGACAAAGTGAAGGAAGAAAGAACGGCACAATGTATAAGGTTAATATGCATATTATCTATCACGATTGAACAATTACTCTGGTCGTCCGTTTTTGTTATCAGTAACTTATAGATTCAGCACATGGAAGACAAATAACTCAGCTCAGGCACATAATATTCACGAATCACGCAATCACGAATATGTTTAAAGATTACGAAATGAAGCTTCTTGGAAAATTTTCTCTTTGAGAAGTAATTTAAAAAAGGCTTCCTAAGATCCAAACCAAGCCCATAAAATATAGATTTTAATGCTCACCGGCCCTGCCGCAAAACGCTCTTTTCGCTCGCTCCGCTTGGAGTTGTCGCAGCAGTTAAATTAGCCATTGAATTGAACTAGACTCTCTTTACGTTTGACAACTTGGCGTATTGAAAGTGAGCTCAATTGGACGCCTAGGCCAAATCACAGCTAAACTCTTTAGTACAATATGGTCATTTTTATACTAAAGAGTTTTGGTGTAGTAGATTAGTAGATTCAAGGTGTTGGGTTTTGGCTCTAATCATCGATCCCTTCGCACAAGCAAACATACACATTTTCCCAATACGGCGTGAAGCTAATGCCGTAATTGAGCAGAGGAAAAAAAAGACGAAGATCTATTCTACGCCGGCCGGCGGAACGCGCGTTTTCTCAATAATCTAAAAAATAAATATACACGAAAATTGTGTGTAAATCGAGTGCCTGGATCAGCTGAGTTATCAGTAAGTGTTTTCTTTCAATTAGAGCCCATTATATTTTATTTTGCGTAATATTCAATTAATGCTTAGATACGAACATCCACAAGGTAATAAGTGATCATAAAAAAAGCCTTGAACCTGCAAATCACACAAATAGTTACTCAAAAGCTCTTTGATTTTAATGATTTGTCTAGGCGTCCAATTGAATGGCTTATTTTACCAGCTGTCTGACACGACGTTCTCGCTCAATGAATTGGCTAGATGTCCTTCAGCC
Organism: Nymphula nitidulata; assembly: GCA_947347705.1. NCBI lineage: Eukaryota > Metazoa > Arthropoda > Insecta > Lepidoptera > Crambidae > Nymphula > Nymphula nitidulata. Next base: position 1,998,569 of record OX374620.1, read on the forward strand.
GTTTCTTTGGATGCCGGCGTTTAATCAATGCCCTAGCTAGGCATCCAATTAGGTGGCTCATTTAACCAAATGGCTGTGACAGAGCGACTAGCATAGACAAACTCACGTTCTCGCTGTCTAAGTTTCCGTCGCCTCTAAATTCGATTTATGAACAATATTTTCGTGGTGATGTGATTTAGTTTTTTTTTATATACAACTAGATGATAAACAAGCTGCCGGCCCACCTGATGGTAAATGGTTACCGCCGCCTATAGACACCTGTAATAACAAGGAAAAATCACTTGATATTGCAGGTGAGTTGTCATCCTGCGGCCTAAGATGAAATGTCGTCCATGCCCAGCAATTACTTTTCCCTTCAATCTACTGCTACTTTTCCCTTCAATCCTAAACACAGCGAACTGTTTCACGGCTGAAATAAGAAAGGCGGTGGTACCTACCCAGACGACCCTACATACGGGCCTACCACCTAGTAGTGATAAGTTAAGCGTGTTTTATATTAGAGCACCACACTACACTTTGCTTCTTGTCAATGATGCAAATAAAAGACACGGTATTTTTAACCTAATAAAACCGTCTCACTCTTTTGTTATAAAACTTCCACGCTGCTTATTAATTGTTTGTAAAGCCTTTGACGTTCTAGCCATCTATTCGCGTCTGTTTCATTTTAAGTACTAAAATTAGTTAGCAGTTTCTCCGTCTCGATTTTCGCTTGAAAACATCGCGGAAAATTTTCGTTTGCTCAACTCTGAGATGTCGCAGCACTTAAGGTTATTAAAGTAATTGAGTTCACAAGCTATTTTCTTCTTAATGTGCTTTGTAAAACGTGCCATTGTGTATGGTACATGTAATGTCATCTAAGCGTGGCAAGCAAAGAAAACAATGGTGCTCTAAGGACAATATTCTGCGTTCATACTTTTGCGTTCACGACACCAACAGCATATAAAACATATTCTTTATTGCTGTTGGTTGCGGCACGCAAATGTATGAGCGCGGAACATTTGTTTTATATGTCAGTATTAAACTCACTACATACATTAATTTTACAGCGGAAAAGCTTCAGTACTGCATTAAAACAGGAGATATGTCTGAGTTTGTGGTCTAGGTATATAAGACTAAAGTGGTTTTCTAATATTGGTAGGCAATATTAGAAAACCACGGTCTACAGTAGGGTTATTCAGGAAGTAATTATGAGGAAGAGGAGAAGGAAGAAGGAGAAGATGAGGATATTTTTTTGAGGAAGAGATGCGAATGAGGAAGCGGAAGAGGAAACAGATGAGGAAGAGGATGATATGAAATATACTATTCTGTCAAGAAAGAACCGGGAAAAGATCAATAATACATCCAAATTTATTTTATCACCTTCAAATTATGCTCCTTCAGAAACGATACACTTACCCCAAGGAATAATACAATTATCAAAACATTTTTAAACGCTGTTTTCGGAATTGAGTTCAGTTCTTGCCGCGAATTCTCCTTTATGTCTTCTACTGAATGAAGACGGGTGCCACGAAGTGGCAATTGTAGTTTAGGAAAAATAAAGAAGTCGGCTGAAGCCATATCTGGTGAATATGGTGGTTGCTCGATGGTAGTTGTTGAAACGGTAAAGGAACTCAAAATATTGCGGAACTTCCGCATTATGAGGAAGAGGAATCCTCAGCAACCCTAGTCTACAGTGGAAGAAAGTCGCGGTCGACTTGTGTCTGAAATCGAGAGTTCTCTAATCAGAGTCTCCGATCGGGGCCGAGTAAACTTAGTTCAATTTAACCCCGATAAAAAAACAAGTCCGCGCGTTCACCGCTAAAAAAAACTCCATTCGCTGTGTCTCCACAATTCCCTGGCACACCGCTTTCCATCTCTAAGCGCTATGAGAATTGTCGAGCTCATAAGCGGTATTGAACCTTTGAGCCTAAGAAGAGATTTTGCTACGTGTTAACCGTTTGTATAACGGAGTGTTTTCTGAGGAATTATTTGACATGATGCCCACGGCTTCTTTCTACCATCGCACCGCTCGCCATTGGCAGGGAATCCATCCTCACACGTTGGAACCTAAATAGTCTCGTACTGTGCGGTTTCAGAGAAACTTTCTCCCGCCTGCGATCAGGTTGTGGAATAAGCTCCCTGCAGAGGTTTTTGCGTACAAGTACATCATGGTTCCTCAAAAAGGGCTTGAAAAGGTTTTTACAGGTTCGGCAACGCGCAAGTTAGTGTTACTCCTGGTGTTGCAAGCGTCCATAGGCTACGGTAACCGCTTACCATCAGATGGGCTGTATGCTTGATTGCCATTCGGTGTAAAAACAGTAGATAATGCGTTGAAATCGTTTTACCTATCGATTTAGTAAAAATAATTTTATTCTGTCCTTCCTTTACTTAATGAGAAACGTAAGGTTACACTTAGCTGTAGAAAATTAACCAGTATCTTATTTTAAACATTTACAAATACCGCTTCAAGCTACAAATATAATCGTAAACATGTTATCCCAATATATCTTGATTACCATCATTACCGTTGTTTCCACTCAAGGACCTACATTTGACTAGCGCCATATGTTCGGGTTCAATATCCTTATTTGATGAGGGTTGCCTTGTACATTTAATGTAAGCTGATGATTTATTGGTTTTAGGATAATAGCAATATGTTTGTATTAAACAGAGTAACATTGGCGTTAAATTTTATTTCGCCATTTGTTTGTTTTGGGGAAGTTTTGGGGTTTAATGGGGGTGTTACGGCATCTGCTGTTTGCCAATAAACATCAATGTCTAAATGCTGTTTCGTATTGCTCTTGTTCTCGGGGAGTCAAATGGTTGGCTGGTGATTAAATGGATGGGTCATTTGAATTTCAGATCTCGACTTATTCCGTACTTTAAAAGGCAAAAAAAAAATGATTTTGGTGCGAGTTGATAATTGATTGTTCAAGTCGTTAACCCGAATTCTCTCTCTCCCCTACTCACTCACTTATTACTAGTAGCATCCTTTTCTGATAAGAATCATTGTCCGCCCTTCTGTAGCTTATACTCCTAGCACCGATGGAGACTAGGACTTTCCCCTCCCCCTTTCTCTCCCCTTCTTTCTTTAGATGAACTTTTCCTGTCCATTGGAAATTGGAGACTTAGCTAATGCTGCAGCGCAATAGCAGGCGTTGGAAAACCAACTTTATCAGTTAAGTCGATACGCAATGTATAGAACACCTGGAACATATATTTTTTTCATTAATTTTGTTTCTTTATTTGTGTTTCCCACAATTAGAGGTTGTGAAACTTCAATGAGTGGTGAGATAAACATTGCTATAAAAACGTTAAAAGTAGGAAGCGGTGAAGGAATTGGTAGATAACATCTAATGCTCCGGTGGCGTAGCAGTGATTGCGTCTGGCCGGACCCCAGGAGACGCGGGTTCGATTCTCGCCTGGAGCATATAATTTTTTCATCGTTTTCTTTCTTCATTTATGTCTTTATTATTTGATACGGTGTTTTTTCTAGAGATTCTTGTTTTAAACTTAAGTAATCGGGACCTTTAACAATTAATACTTAATTTAACAGTTAACTTCAGTGTGAATCTATAATTAGCTTCCTATTTCTATAAATATCAGATGATGATTTGCGCGTAAAAGGGCAGAGTATTAATTTCCAATACAGAAAAATATTAGCTACCCGCTTTACTGAAAATTTTGAACAAACATTAAACACTTGAATCTTTAGGGAATGCGGCGTTTCGCCAAATGATTGTCAATAAATATAATTTATTTTCACCGTTTAATTTATGGAGCATCATATTTGTTTGAAATATGCTTCCGAATTTCAAAAGCTTTCCAAACGAAAATTGAATATAGAATTTTCAATGAGAATCGTTCAAAATTTTATTATAAAAATGTAGCTACATACAATAGGAGCACTGTTTCGATATTTTATTCGTTAATTAAAGAGTTATTATTTCTTACACGCTAAAGTAGGACGTGTGACTTTGGGATATATTTTATAAAGACCATCGCTACTATTGATAAATATTTTCCCAATATACGCGCTCTGCCTCGTTCAAAAAACTCTGGGGATTGGCACACAGAATTGTGTTGGCAGATTGTAAATTTATTCGCAATTATATACACGTTTATTCCACCACTTTTACGAGGGGGACGACGAAAGCATTGACATTTAAGTCATATTATGATAAAAAATGTATGTCACTCATACATTTTTAATATAAGTTCGCACTTAAAGAGGCACAATTCTGCAAAGCCGCGCGGGCGAAGAATGGATAGCAGCTCGGTTCTACACCACTATTTCAAAGACGCACAGACAATGTAAATTATTTCCTTCCTGCTCAGGAGCACGCGTGCCAATCTTCGGCGTCATTGATTCACCGTCTCCACCTCAATATCACGCACAAAGAAATATAGTACCTCGTGTAGTATATCGTATTTCCAGAACTTAGAATTCTTTGCCAGCACATGTGCTACCACCTTCTTATAACATTGGTTCCTACAAGAAAGGCATGAAAAAGCACCTCTTGGGCCGGCAAGGTGTAGTCGGCTAGAGCACTGTCTAAACTGTACTAGCTGTCTTCACATATGGACTTATCTTACCGCTTCACATCAGGCGGTGTCAATAGGTGTCAATACCGTGCTTTGTATAGAGAACAATTGTAAATATCGGAGATAATTAAAGTAATTTGAGAACCGAAGACTGGATTCGACGTTTATTTCTTGTACCATACAAGCTTTGCCATTTATAACAAGTAAATTCAAAGAATTATTTGCTGGTTTAGTTTTAAACAACGTATTAGTTGAATATGAGTATATAACTATCATTGTTTATTACAAAATTACCAGAAAACATTTGCAAATCATTGACAAAATATTTAATTTGACACACAAATACTCTCTGTAAGTGAGCAGTAAATTGGATGAAATATTTGTTTAATGTAGTTGTTCGCATACAAAAAAGATCTCTATTTTACATTTATTATTACCCAAGACTAAATTTTCAATAGTTGATGGAACCAATATAGTGTTTATCATTACAGTCATAACCATAAAATTTCGTAAAATAATTGTTGTGATGTAAAGTTTGCTTTGTTGGTTATTTTACTGCCCATTTTGAATAATCTTTGGTTAACCTGCTTCCCGACCAAACTAAATCCTCAATGACGTCATCACGGACTACTGATCGGATATGCCACCAAAATATTTACTCTGTAATGTTTGTTAGATTTTGGGAAACATGAATATTCATCCAGGAATTCAGTTATAAAATAAAAACTGTCTAATTCCTTGTTTGTTTTAATATGAAAGGGTCCAAAAGCAATTCCGTTATTCCTAACTACGGTTTCACGTGTTTAATGTTATTATCCTTTTGTTTTGTGTTAACTTAATTAAATAGAAAGCCTTTATTGTAATTTGTTTCGGATGTTGCAATGCTGTGTTGAGAACATTCTTAATTACATTTTCCTGGTTTAAATTAATTGAAAGGTAATGCTCTTTTTAAAATATATACTTAACGTGAAAATACTATGAATATGGTGAATGCTATTTGCGACTCGTATTGTAAATGGAATTAGACTTACGAATCGCTAAAAGTGATAACATGTTTTAACTCGTGACTGTACAACAAAGAACATTAAATGAGCCACTTAATTTCTTTACGTGCGATGTTGGGGTGTATACAGTAAATTGAGGACTCTGGAGTCCAGCACGCGTGCTCCATAGCTCTCCTTGTATTTCTAGAGTTAATGCTCTTGAATTAACCTCTTTTGCTATCTGTTCTGGATGCTGCATTTTTAAATACGAACAACCTTAACCCTTTGCAATTGCGTCGAGACATCGCGTCGCTTAGCGCCTTCTATCGACTATATCACGAAGAGTGCTCTGAAGAGCTGATTGACCTTATCCCACCTTCCCCGTTCCTACTCAGGAGCATGCGTACCGGTCTTCGGAGTCATCAATTTTATTCACTGTCTCCACCTCAACATCACGTACAAAGAAATTTAATAGCTCGTTTCTTTGTCGTACTTCCAGAACTTGGAACTCCAGTAACCTTGGAACTTCCAGTAGTGCACTTCCTATAACATGGGTTCCTACAAAAGAGGTGTGAAAAAGCACCTTTCGGGCTGGCAAGATAGGGGCGGCTAGAGCAGTGTCTGAACTGCACTAGCTGTCTACGCATATGGACTCTTCTTACCGCTTTACATCAGGTGGTGTTGAGTCACAAACCACGCACGGACGCACGCGCGCGGTGGTGTTGAAGCACGACAATTATGTCGTGCTTTGTATAAAAAAAAATACAAACACGACAAAAGACAACACGATTCGATATGAAGTGATAAGATAAAAGTCCGTGTGCGAAGGCAGTTAGTGCAAGATGAGTATACTGCTCTAGCCGCCTCTACATTGCCGGCTTTTCGCGCCCCTTTTAAAGCAACCCCTATTATGTTGTTAATATACTAAAATCAATAGCAAGGCATCGTCCGTATTATATCGTATTAGTATCAGTTTCTATCCTACCACAGATTAATAGGCCGCGGGCAAACAGAGTGGATGATTAATGATTTATCTTTGTTCCGACAGAAACGGAAGTGTTATTAATGTGTACGGAAGACAATAGCGCCGCGGTAGGCCCAAACTGTCGGTCGTCGTTCAGCTTCTGTTGAGTTTAATCCGTGGTAAAATTCGGTTGAATTGATTTACAACTTTACAGTATTGTCTAATTTTTCGCGGGCACAACGCATGTCAAATAAAACTACATCACCGGAATTAAATCTCGTTTTTAATCGCGTAATGTAACGTCTAATTAAACGCGAGTTGAATCGAATAAAATGGTTTTATTATAACTTTACCTTTCAGGTAGACAGTACAAAAAGACACAATTAAGACCTTAGAATGTACCTACTTGTTCAATACTAAAACAATCTAATACATGGCATGATTAAAGATCGGATATTTAGATGCATCTTCTTCTGAAGTTAATTTTTAGCTAAGATAATGAGGCAGCGGCTTTTCATGATATTTTTTACATGCCACCACGAAATTCTGGAATACCTGGAATTTATAAAATCCAGATAGGTTTTCCAGGATTGCTTGACTTTTCGGGTTCGAGTTAAATTCCTGCCTTCTCACTCACGCACTTGTAGCTACAACGTAATACGGTTACCGAACCCTTTCCTTACCTTGTTACCTTAGCGGTTACCGTAGCATAAACATGTTGCGGTAACCTCTTACCATTAGGGATGGGCCATTCGCTTATTTGCCAACATTGTTGTAAAGTAAATTTGGAGATGAAAATCAATATGGTGCAAATAACCAAAATAAAATAAAAACAATACGGTTACTGGGTACTTGTATATCGTTCCGGAGTTAGTTTACTGTGTTCATTATTTCTTATCAAAATTGTCTCACAAAATAGAGCTTTAATACAATGTGCTATTAATCTTGTAAAATTGCTATAAAAGAATGAAGTTTCTTTAAAGAACGGAGGTTTCTTGACGTTTACAGTGCGCAGGGGTCTTACGTATAAGAGGGCTACCGCGGACTTACGTATATGGGGATTTACGTATATGGGGACTTTCGTATATGGGGAATTACGTAAACATTAACATTCTCATAATGTTATCTGTATATAGTTTGCTATTTCCCAAAACACTACTTTAGAAAAATATGGTCTGTACCCCTTGCTATACAGGCTGCTCGGTTATGGGTCCCGGGTTCAAATCCCGGTAGGAGAAAATGTTTGTATGATGAGTACGAGCATTTGTTCACGAGTCAGTGTTTATAATAGTTTATTAAGTATATTTCTAATATTAATATACATATTACTATTAATATTCCTTCGTTATATCCGTAACACAAGCTGTTAATGATGCTTACTTTGGCTTATAGATGATAGGTGTGAGTGTATGAATATATTATTATTTTATGGGTATTTACAATTCTCAGCTTAAATCTGGTTTAAGCTACACTTACCGGCTTGTACCAAGTAAGTGTAGTGTGTGATGTGTTTATGTTGAAGATGGTGTATTGTGAGGAGCTATTTTATTTTCGTCTATTTGCATGAACTTTCGGACTATTCTGCAGGTTTGATTATTATTATTATTATGAACTCAACTAATTGAGATCATTGATGTCAAGAAGAAGAAGAACTATATCTACACTAAGTCCTAGAGCGAGAATAGAACCCACAAGCATTCACAATCAGGATGACTACTATGGACACTGAGCTACTGACGGCTAGGACTTTATGGCGGATGCGGCAACCGACCTGAATGTACTTTTGTTTCTAAAATTAAAAAAATACGCAGCTGTTATATTTATTTACTTACGAATACCAACGATACCCATTATTGTTGGCGATCTTCCAAGAGTTAAAGTTCGTGAACGCAGCCAACTTAATAAACTACACTCTGTACCTGTCAAATGGCGCCACTGTATTCGCGAAGCGGTAGCGGAAGCTGAGTTGAGGGCGTTGACGTCGCTACAAACCTCTAAAAGAGTAGACATTTAACGGCGCTGGCGTCGCTTCCCGCGTTTTCCAGTTGTGCGATTCGATAGAGGTCGCTACAGGATTTTAAAATATAAAGTAACGAAGTCCGAGTGTAAAAATAATCTTTGACTTTCGAATAATCACCCGTGCGCAAAAGCCACTACGGTTTTAAAATCGAGTGTTATCTTTGTTATTATTAAAAAGATCTAAAGGGTAATTTTGTGGTTAAATTATTGTGTTTAAATAATGTTTAACGTATCATAAAGTCTTATTAAGTTTGACAATACATGTGCTTTCATTTGTGGAACAACCGAAGTAAATAACTTGCAATTACTGTGTTGTGTTTGCTTGAAGGGGTGGGTCCCTTCATACTGTTTGAGTTATCATTAATAAGTTGCAACAGCTTCCTCGGAGGCTGCTTATATGATCGGTTTCATGAATAATACTATAAATATTCTATTATATCCATGAGCGTTCTGGAGAATCCGACGTTAGAGATGAGATAGCAAGCCGCAATGCATCAATGCTGTGTTGATGTATCACCTTTCAAGTTCCTCTTTAAGTATTCAGTGCCCCTTTATTGGATATCAGTTTGGAATCTCATACAGAAAAGGAAATAATAGGGTTGTGTGTTCAAAACCATTAAAGTTAGAAGATCCAAAATTATCTGGAAAGTGCAACCTAATTAGGAAAGGGATGTTCCAAAAATGTATGGAGACCCGGCCAGGTCTACGAACAGTATACTAAAAAATAGGTAAAAATATGCATAATGGTCGATTGTCGGTTTTCTTTCTATTTGCATTTTTGCGTGACAAAAAACAATTTTTTTATAGAAAAACTGCAACACGCAAAACTTCAAAACTGCAATAGTCGTGAAAAAACACTTTTTGGGCCGGCAACTGCATTATCTGTCTTTGCTTAAGGACTCTTCTTACCGCTTCACATCAGGTGGTGTTGAGTCAATTTTCGTGCTTTATATAACAACAAAACACAGCCAAATATTCATCATGGTGCCTATGTCACTTCAGTGACGTTTAGGTGACTTCCATGTCACCTGCCACATCTTCGATTGCTAGTGGCGGATCATTCTAATTCGAATCATTCTAGACCTTAACAGCTCCTAGATTTTTCAACACGATGATGTCGAAACCGCTGTTAGTGCTGAATACAATATTGTTTAGGTGCGGTCCACAGCGGGGAAGTCCGTGTATTGTATGGGGCAAGTCGGTACAGGCGGCCAAAAAGCCACTTGCAATCAGTTGTCATAAAATGAAGGCATTTCATTTTCTTATTTTTTTTTTATTTATTTTATTTATTCAAATCTATTTAATCTAATCTATTTAAAGTTACAGCCTGTACGAGATTAGGGTAGCCCTCAAGCAACTTAAGAACAACAAGGCACCGGGTGAGGACGGAATTACTGCAGAGCTTCTAAAGGCGGGCGGTACACCGGTACTGAAAGTCCTTCAGAGGCTATTCAATTCCGCCATTCTCGAGGGTACAGCGCCACAAGCCTGGTGGTGTTGTTCTTCAAAAAAGGTGACAAAACCTTATTGAAGAACTACAGACCCATTACGCTTTTGAGTCACGTTTACAAGATGTTTTCGAGGGTTATCACAAATCGTCTCGCGCGCAGGTTTCACGACTTCCAGCCTCCAGAACAAGCCGGTTTCCGTAAAGGCTTTAGTACCGTAGACCATTTACATACGCTGCGGCAGGTTATACAGAAGACCGAGGAGTATAACCGGCCACTTTGCTTGGCGTTTGTGGACTACGAGAAGGCCTTAGATTCGATCGAAACATAGGCCGTGATTCAGTCTCTTCAGAGGTGCCACATTGACTATCGGTATATCGAGGTGATGAGATCCTTGTACGACCACCTTGTTGCCACCATGTCGGTCCGTGTACAGAATCAGTAGACGAAACCTATCCAACTGCAGAGAGGGGTAAAACAGGGAGATGTAATATCTCCGAAACTGTTTACCGCTGCGTTGGAAGACATTTTCAAACTACTGGACTGGACAGGACTCGGCTTCAACATCAACGACGAGTACATTACTCATCTTCTATTTGCCGATGATATAGACGGCCGGTGGGGCGTTAAAGTTCTAGAATGGCGACCACGTACTGGAAAACGGAGAGTAGGACGGCCTCTCACTACATGGACAGACAACCTGGTCAGAGTCGCGGGGAGCCGTTGGACGCAGGCTGCGCAGAACAGTTCCATTTAGAAATCGGCGGGGGAGGCCTTTGTTCAGCAGTGGACGTCATAGGCTGATATTGATGATGAAAGTTACAGTAAAATTATACTATATTCACTTCATTACACATTTATTATATTATGTCCCATCGCTCGGCGTGCCTTTTGGCAAAGGCCTTCAGATATTTCCAAGCTGCCCACCCCCAAAAAGGACCTGCGGAAACACACATAGTTCAGTCACAAATTTATCTGCCAAACTGCATTACAGTTTGTCGGCAGTTCTCGCTATAGTACCATTATTATTTTTATTCCACAGTAATTTGTTTACTTATATAATTCTAGTAATATTTCCGATCTACTTGGCTACGGATATTATGACAAGTAGTGTTTTTTCAGAATACTTTTAAGTGAGTTTTTTGATTCTACTGTATTCAAAAGGTCTTGTGGTAGCTCATTGTGTAATGTCGGTATAAGCCACCTTCTCATGCGCTTGCTAAAGTAATTTCAGACTTTAGGTGTCGCGTACTTACACTTCTTCGATTGCCGGGTTGGGTACCCATATTGTCGCTTCTTTTTATAGTCCTGTTTATCAAACTGCTCTAATATTAATTTAAGTTTGATTTTTTTATCAATTGGGACAATTTTGCAAATTCTAAATATTTTTTTTATTCCTTGTTATAAATACATTATTTTTTAATTTTTCATTCACTTTCTTACATTTTTATTTACTCACAATTCTTTATACTTTCATGGTTATTAACATTTGAATTAGAACTCACAACTATAAAGTTACATGGTAAATATCCCGTAAATAATTCTAATTCAAATACTCACAATTCATTTCAAATTTAGAAACTTTCTTGCATTTCTGCAATGAGATGCTGTATTACCGATTAAATCGCAGAATGCCGAGTTAGAATAGATTGCTAGTTGTGTTTTGGCTGTATATAGGGACTTGGACCATACACGGACTTCCCCGCTTACCTAACATTCTTTCCCAAATCAGTATTGCTGTTTCCCTTTTTCGCTCATTTCAACTATTATAAAGCGAAGGTTTTTATGTGAAGCGTTCATCGTAATTACTTTAATTATTTTACGTACCTTTCAAAGTAAACTCCACAGACTGAATTCTCAGAATAATAAATCACAAGGCTGCGATTTATAGAAATCTAAGAGGTATTTAATTATGAGTTCAAATTGTAGCCAATTTACAAACCGGTGAAATTTGATTTTGAGTCATAATTTACTACTTTAGGTTGATTTTGAATTACAATATTATAATTGACGTTGGTCTCGAATGTTTTAATTTATTAGGAATATTTAAATAATATTTAGCTACAAAATTTAAGGTATAATAGGTAGGTACTATTGAAACTACACAGGTTGCTACGACAATAAATTAAAACATGGTTACATTAGTTCATAGAAATTTTTAGCACCTATCAAATACATTGTCATTTGATAAATTGATGTCGTTTCTATGAAAAATATAGCCAATTTTATATTTAATTTTATATTAGAAATGACATAACTTTGGGCCTAATTCTGGAGGCACACTCTAAGTTTAAATTTAAGTACAGTATATTTCTTTCTCACAATATGTAATAAGAAAGAGATAGTAAGAATTTGTTTAGAGCTGTCAACTAAATTTAGACAGATTTCAAAGGAACCATAGACAATTTGAAACGGCATGTACGGGGGTGCTTCCTAAACACTGCATTATATCACGTTCAATAAGGTCGAAAATTGAATGCATGTTTCTAAATGTCAAATTATATGACAGCGATCCTTTTCGTATTCATATTGAGGGAAAGAGATGGACTGAACTTAAATTTAAACTCAACATACTACTTCATACCATTCCATTCCATTCCTATCATTCTACAACATATTTACTTGTGTTCTCTAGAATTAGGGCCATTTATGTTTGCATCGTGAGGTGGCTAATTAGGCTTACGAATAACCTTTTCATTAACTTTACAAATAACATTATCAAATAATTGAGATGTATAATATTTGAAAGTTGCAAATTACGCCGCATTGAATGAACACTTTTCATTCGTCGAAGCGGCTAAGGGCCGGCGCTCACAGCCGGCATGGCACGGCATGGCACGGCATGTTGTGCTGCGACATTCCGCGGCATTCCGTGGCGTGCCGTGGCGTGCCGAGGTATGCCCCATTGCCCCAGCGAGCGCACCGACCGGACTACGCCCATTGACCGAAATAACCGCTGCACAAGTTTCAACCTTATTTCAACTAGCTTAGCAGTTATAATTCCTCGACACAAAGTCATCTCGCGGCGCGTCGCGTCATGCCGCAGCATCCCGAGGCATCGTGGTATCGAAATAAAGTAACATGAATTCTAAGCTTATTGAAATAAGTATCAAAATAACTTGATTAGTAATAAAATCCTTTGCTATGACACCCCGTGCCGTGCCGGCAGTGAGCGCTATCCCTAAGTAACGTAAAGCCTTGTGCTTTCTGCGCCGCTTTGAAAGTTAAGTTAAATTAATATAAATATTTGACAACAATAAATTATTATTATTCATACCATTTTTATTTATTTATTATTATTATTACCTTCTTATTATTTAGCACGAACGTTGATAAGATTCGTGAAAATAGTAAATTAGAAAGATTGTTTGATTGGTAGGTTCAAGTTTTTTTTATAACCATCTAAAAGCAAAAATTGGTTATAAGTGGTCATAAAAAATGACCTTGAAGCTACCAATCACCAAAACAATCTTCAGTACAACATCTTTCTCAGCAGATAACGAACTGCTGGATTCTACAATCATCGGCCTTCGACATACACCCTTTTTTGCTTCTTGCTAACAATGAAGCTAAACGTTGGACGGACGCATTATATTACTGCGATGTATTTTACTCCAGTGCACCAGTTTGTAATACGGCGTGTTATATGATATGACTGCGACATGTATTACGAAAAGTAATACATACGAAAGTGTATTACCTACTTACCGTCTAAATGGTGATACAGTATCATTTCGTTTCTTAAGTATTTTTAATTTCCTAATCTATCTATTATAGTGAAATTCCAAAAACATACTACAACTAGAGGCAATAAAGAACTAAATCTTTTTTCAAATATCGAGAAATAACTCAACTTATTTATCGATATTATTTTATCACAGTTTGATATTTTTGCTATAAAAGCAGCTCTGAACTGTTGTAGGCCTTATCCCTCTATTTCTTCTTACAGTAAACTTTTATAAACAAAGAACGTTCAAAACATTACCTACCCTTAAACTTGTCCGTCTCCATAAAACCTCAAGGGTGACGCAGAATAGAACAAAAGAGTTCCGCGTGACAGTCCCCGAGTAGTGTTGCCATGAGTTAGGTTGTTATTTATTCAAATCCATTAGGGGTATAAAAGTATATTGATAGCGCAACGAAAAAGATGTGTATTTTTTTCCTATTTTCATACATTACTGCCATAAAAAAATACGTGCTCTTCTACAATCAAGAGGTTTGGCATACTTTAAATTTTATTTTTGAAATGTCACTAGAATTTAAACTGATACAGTTTTTGTGAAATATAGAATAGGAGTCCTTAGAAATGAAGAAGACAGAAAATAGTTACTTGTTCAACAAGTGAGCAAAGTAATTTTTTATTGCTATTCAAAGTCAGCACGACTTTGAATCACGAACTAGTCTAGAATTTAATCACGAGCGTAGCGACTACTGAGCACTCTTGCTCTCGTGTGAAACAAAGAACTTTCCACCTATTCCAACGAGAAAAACTTTGGTTACAAATCTTAAAATCAGTTCACACAACACTTTAATTCTGTAGAAAATACAACATAAATGAACTTTAAAGTACCTCTAAACTATTTAATATTGAAAAGTCAAAAGTGAAGTAGCTGCAATTTTGCAAATTTTTGACTATCAATGAAAACCAGGTTGATTATTAAAAGAAATCTGATCGTCATCAATTCTGGTCTGGCCTGGTCAATTCTGGTCCTGGTCTGGCTGATTTGGTCTAAAGGACATACATCCTGGCCAGTAAAGTACCAAAAAAGAAAAAAATCTACGCCGCGGAATATGGAAATCTTGTGTTCGAAATTTAAATTATTATGCTCACAGTTTTAGGCAGCAAAAGCATTTCCGTTCTGGAGAGGTGAAAAATATTTTTGCCATATTGACTTTCTTTCAAACATTTTACAAATAGGTAATATTATTTTGAGAAAACATTAAATCTTGGTAACACTACACGAAAGATTTACTAACGTTGCGTGTCTCAAGAACAAAATGGACATTTTCTTATCTTCTTTGACGGGTTTGTTTCAACACACAATAGATTCAGGATGTGTTATTGTATTAACATTATCAGTATGTTAATTAACTCTGAGGAAGCTTCTGGTTTTGTTATTGTATGGATTATTAACGCTTTTGGAAAGTTTTGTGAATAATAAGGTCGATCTTTTTTATGTTCATGAATGGAAGCGGTTTCTGAATAGAACGATGAACCATTCTGTTATTTTTTGAGGGGTCTTTATATTGAGAAGCTCAACGACGTAGTCCATCAAAAAATCTCCTCCGTGCTTCGGAAGGCACGTAAAGCCTTTGGTCCCGGTTGTTACTGCAACCGCTTTAACCCACCAACCCGAATTGGGCCAGCGAGGTGGTGCTATGGGCCAAACTCTTCATGTGTTTCTCCCATGTTAGAAGCCATGTGCCTAGCTATTGGACACTTTTAGGCAGGTTTCTACTGACGCTTTCTATTCATACTCAGGAAATTACTAGCTTTAGACAGAATACTCACTTTGAGCTTCTATTCACACCAACACTGTATGAACATAACTTCCAACCATTTGCAAACCGTAAATGAGATTTCAGACAATTTGATCATATTTTTTTTGTGAGTGGCACATACAAACTATTACATGGAGTTACCATAAATTGTGACGGAGTAACGACCATCGCTCGGATGTCATATATCAGGCACGTAAATTATTCTACACCGTTCAGTGAGCGGACGCCGAACATTATGTGGTTTTCGAAGCACCAGAAGCCATGTCCAATTTCAGACGACCATTAAGGATTATTCATGCGTCGCCTGACCACAATACCGCGGCGAGATTGGTTTAGAAAAAATAAAAAAGTTATCAAAAATGCGGGCCTCACAGTTCACAGATTTTTTCTAAAATTGCCGATTACGCACATCGGCTGCTTCTATGAATATAATGATAAGGTGACTTATGTACTTGCAAAACAATTATTAATTTAGATACGAAAGGTGGCAAAATGTGAAGACTAATTTGCTTTCGATCAACCTTATTCAACCGTAACAAGCGTGGTATTTTCAGTGCAAAATAGTTACTGTGTTTCCTATAATGTCATCAACTTGAAGGTTCTGTTTACCATTTGTATTTGTAAAAGCGACGAATTAGTTCAATGTATTTATAGTTGTTTGATTGTCAATATTTATAATAGCTAATGATTTTCCACATGTCTTTTTAGATCTGTGTCGTGTTGTGCTTCGTATCTCAAATGTAACAGTTCTAATAATGATTTCATTGCGTTTTAAACATTTTTCCTTATCGGACCACAATAAGTACTTTAATCCCAAGTAGAATTATCCAATCCAATCCAGTATCAAGATTTAGATTTCAAAATTGACCTGACGGTTTTTCCCGAATGCTATAATTTAGAGTACTTCGAATTCGAGACTAGATTGAATAGGCATTCTCTGAGTGTCTGGAGAATTATAATAGGTACACTGTCCACCTCAGAAGTGGATTATTACTTCGATAACTTATAGTCCTTATTGCTTATGTACGAAAAGCTATCCTCTATCCAAAATAAACAACGTCGCTTGACTTACGCCTTTAATAATTTAAATTTCAAACACGGGATTTACATTTACATTCCATGGCGTAGATTTTTTTCTTTTTTGGTACTTTACTGCGCAGGATGCATGTTTTCAGGCGAGATAATGTTTCAAAAAGTTTTATTGTTTCGAAAATCTTTATCGTAAAATATGCTATAAAATAACACAAATCGACCGATCAGCTACTTAGTTAATTGCTAAACTAGTGGACTCCACAAAAATTACTCCAAGGGTCGGCTTACAAAAGGTCCATAACGGGTACTCTATTGAGCTAATTCTGTACCAAACGCTCATTGTTCGCTCCGTCGATGTCTCGAAAAAGGTCCCGTAACCCATATTTACTAGAGCCCATGTCAAAAAAGTTCGCATCTATCTACGAGGTCGAAGTAATAAGATCTATTTGTTATCCTTCCTTTCGATAGCGTGTATATAACGGGACATACGGGTTGACAGTTCCGTCAATAAGGTGTGGATCTTTAAGCGAGTGTGGAATTTCAATAAAAGGTTCTGGATTATCATCCGGTTCACATTTTACGATACGCATCTCTTTATTTGTCATATTTATCTTTGTGACAGAATTCCTCACTAAGAAATTAAGTAACTTCTCAGGGTTAGATTTATTTGCCAGCACATGTGTTACAATGGGCCTGATTCTGAAGTCACTCTCTAATTCTAAATTTAAGTACATACTGTACTTATCTATTTCTCGCAATATGTAATAGGAAAAAGATGGCAAGAATTTGTTTAGAGCTGTTAATTAAATTTAGATAGATTTCAAAAAAACCATAGAAAATTTTAGATGGCATGTACAGAGTGCCTCACTGCATTAATAGCACGTTCAATAAGGTCGAAAATTAAGCGCACGTCTCTAAATGTCAATTTATATGACAGTCATCCTTTTCGTATTCATTTTGAGAGAAAGAAATGGTAGACTTAGCATGTGTTCCCCAGAATTAGGAGCAGTAAGATGGGCTTTTTAAAAGAGGAGTTTCTTCCTTCCTTCTTATCTTCTTTGCATATGGACTCTTCTTACCACTTCATTTGGGGTGGTTATATGTCATTTGCCGTGCTTTGTATAACGGGTGTTACAGAATTCTGTATTCAAATTTGGAATTTTGGGCTTGCGTGGGGTCGAATTCGTAATATTCGATCATTTTCTTTTTTTTGTAGTGAAACTTGTCCCTGCCCATTTTACTGTTTTTGTTTAGAATAGAATAGAATAGAATAGAAAAAAGTTTATTTGGCACAATTATACAATAAAACTTAAAAAAAAAAAAAAAAAAAAAAAATGGAGTATTATATTATGTAATATATATATTTAAAATATGAAGTATTATTTAATTATTTTTAACGACCGTCATAATTTAAAATGGCTCCAAGTATGATATTTAAAAAAAAAAAAATATTATGAATATCGTGACCAACTCAATGCGGCGCGTGACAGATATTTTCCATACTGTACAGTGATGTCCCGTACCAAGTTTGTCTTACGATTTATTTAAACTTTTTTTGCTGATGTGTGAGTAAAGTAGTATCGGACTTAAGAGATGTCTATCTAATGAATTGTCGGAATTGAGCAACGTCGAGGTTCTATATTGTCTGAGTTTAATCTTGTCGTACAACAGTTTGTCGAAATTCAGTTTTTGAGTCTTTTGTCCTACTGTGAGTAGTTTGAAGCAAGCTTCTTAGCTCGACTAATTTTCGACGGGGCTCGTATTCACCATGTATTTGGCGGCTACAAGTGATTGCATGCACATATTTTTTTTGAAGTTAAAAAACATTGTTATTTATGGTGGGATAAGGTCAACAAGCTTTCTAGAACACTTTTCCCGATTAAGCCGATATAAGGCGCTAAGCGACGCAATGTCTACGCAATTGTGGGAGAGGCGGCTCGTGACCTGAACATCACCAATAATACGGACAGTAAGATACTGCAATCTGTCCAGTGTGTTACGGAGGTACTTAGCGGAGCCATCCCACAGATGCAAGCAATATTCCGCGCAAGACTACACCTGAATTTTATAAATAAAGCAAAGTGTGCCGGGCATAAAAATTGGGGCTATTTTGATCATGATTTCGATGTAGTTTCTGAGATTCAGATTGCAGCATTGTTCATACTGAGCAAGTTGATGGAGCCGAAAGAGTATTGCCATGAAGAGAGGGAAGCGAAAGGATTTCGGCTGTAAACGCGCACACATCTGTTTTCTGAGCAATGAACTCAACAAGATCTAGTTTTTTTTTATACAAGTTACATAAATAAATAACGCGTGGAGGACCTAAGTGACAGTCCAAAATTTTTCTGGCTGGGTTTACCCACCTACGAGCATCTCATATCATCATCATCATGATCACCAGCCTCTTAACGCCCCACTGCTGGGCACAGGCCTTCCTACATGGGAGAAACACATGAGGAGTTTGGGCCATAACACTACCACGCTGGCCCAATGCGGGTTGGTATATAAAAGCGGTTGCAGGAACAACCGGGACCAACGGCTTGACGTACCTTCCGAAGCACGGAGAAGCTCGAGATAACAAACTTTGATTGATCCATCCCGGAATCGACCATAGCGAAAGTTGCTTTGTTTTTTGTATCGAAACCAGAGCGCTCAAACCAATACGCCACCAAGCTCCTCATCTTACATCAAAAGTTTTTATACGTTATGGGTTCATTTGGATAATGATGATGAGTGCAACTAGTGATGCATTGTTTATAATATTAATGACTTACTCCGCAAGAGAACAAACACAACATTCAGTTTACAGGTACATGGAGACCTACAAAAGAGACGTGAAAAGGCGTCTTTTAGACCGAGAAGGTGGTAGCGGCTAGAATAGTATGTTCAAGCTGCACGAGCTATCTTCTTATATGGACTCGTCTTGAATGAAAGACGTGTGACGTCATTTGCTGTGCCTTGTAAAAAGTTAAAATACAACTAAGTGTTACATGTTGCAAACATTAATTTGTTCTCTTATCGTGAGATACACGTTTTCCCTTCCAATAATAAAAGATCCTCGTGGAGGTAAAATTTTCGTTCCATTGGTTATTGAAGAAGCTCGAGATACATAAAGTTTCGAATTAAAATGCTTATTAAGTAATAATAATAATCTATTATGAAAACAAAGCAACTTTCGCCATGGTCGATCCTGAAATCAAAATTTATAATCTCGAGCTGCTCCGTGCTTCGAAAGGCACGTTAGGCCGTTAGTCCTGGTTGTTATTGCAACCGCTTTAACCCGGCAACCCGCATTGGGCCAGCGTGGTGGTGTTATGACCCAAACTCTTCATGTGTTTCTCCCATGTAGGAAGTAGGAAGGCCTGTGCCCAGCAGTGGGACGTATATTATATAGACTGGTGATGATGAATTATGTTGGATACGCCTTTACACAGTGTGTCCGTACAAAACATAGAGTGCGAACAATAAATTTTGGCAGAATTCATGCGTTCAATTTCTGAGGGGTCGAAAATATGAGACAATAAGACTGCGGGTCCTTCGGATATCGAATTTTACGGTCACCCCGCCGATTCCATTAGGACGTTTTGAATAAATATCAAATATTAAACAACGGTTCTTATATTTTGTTTCTGATTCGGTTCCAATTAAATATTAGGAAGTTGTCAGAGAGTTATCGGTGATCATTGTAATTATTTATAATTTTTTATTGATACGTTTGTGCTACACATGTGAAAGGGATGTTTCGATGGTAATTTTGGCACTGGCAAAAAGTCAATAAGTAAATCTGTTATTTTTTTCATCACAATACAGGTAACATAAGTTAATATGGAAGAACAGTTACAATACATTTTCCACCAGAAAACATAATTTATTCTGATGCAAGACGTCAGGGTGTGTCGTTCCGGCTTATAGAAAACCAGTACGGACGTTATTGTCCAACCACATTTTGAAGCACAATAATTCATGTTAAATAAGTAAACTAATTTGGTTGTATGTTGGTTCTAAAAATTTAATTCTTTATGCTTTTAGGATAGATTATAGTTAATTATTCTGTAAAATAACGATACTAACTGATAAAAGCCCATAGAAAGCACCACAAATAGAATACATCAAAACCATTCAAAACCCTATTTAGGACTTGTGAGTTGCGATAACGATTGATTTTATGCAATAAAAAAATATGTTATTATTGTTTTATTTGTCTTCGTTTTTCCACTTTTATGAAGTGATAACACCATAACGCGAGTTTTCAACAAGCGTCTATGGTTAGAGACTACTTGGTCTTGTTCGGTTTTGTGTCAGTCAGCAGGACTGACAGACATATTGATATTTGATTGTTATTTCTGCAATCGGGATTGTGATTTCGGCAGATTTCATAGATCCATCACATCATCAACAGCCTTAACCCGTCAAGCATGAGATTACAGAAACCGATGGTTTATTGCGGCTTGTCACATTAATACGTCCAATGGTTGGTACACTACGCTTGCACTTAGCGCGCGTGACGTAGTTATCTTTTTCCCGCGCGCTGTGGAGTCTCTTTGTGTATCTCCATCTCTCTCTGTCTCAGCTGAAACAAAGTTCAAAAGGTCGGCCTTAACCAGGTCGGTCTCTCTTTCCTTATAAATAATAAATATATTTACGAAGCTGTTGTCTGTTGTTGTCTGTTGTGTACGCTAGCATAGTGTTCGCCCAATCCCCAGTCCAATCTCTACTTGGACTATAGGTTATACAAATCCGTTTCATGCGCATGGCCACCGTGTGCCCCTGGTACATGCGAAATGTCGATCTTTAAAGGAACTTCGACCTCCCAACCCTTACTCAGGTCATGAAAGACGCCTCCAGGCGCTACTTTGACAAAGCACCCCACCACTCTAACCTGCTCACTGTACGAGCCTTCGAGTACTCTCTCGATGTAAACGCCCGACCCTTTTACGTAGACCAAGGAATGTCCTACATGTCCCTGACGATTCTATCACGAGCGCAAATGCCCTCGCACAAACAAGCACATCACGCACCAGCCAGACTTTTGTTATACACCGCACTCGTTGAACTAGAGTGAGAAGACCTGGTCAACACTTGTCGCGCTTTACCAGGTACAGATATGTGCCTGGGCGCTTCCACCATTCACGACACGACTCACCCGAGCCGAGGCCTAAGCTCTTAGAAGCACCCTCAGGTTTGTCGCTCACTCGTGGCTCGAGCGCCCTGGATACTATAGGGGTTAGCGGGATATCTACCTGCCCGGGAGGTGATGAATGTCGATTAGAAACCTTCCAAATGCATGTCGGTATAATCTGGTGCTGCTGCCATAGTGGAAAAGAGAAGAGTTATGCAAAAGAAAGAGAGGCAACAAAGAGTTGAATTTATCGGTAGGTACAACAGCGACCTGAATTGCACTTTATAGTGATGTGGCAAGTGTCGCCATTTATTTAAATGATTAAGGAGAGAGCAAATTCTGCCCCTATTTATGTGTTCAGTGCCGTAACATAAAGTCAAGGTCAAAGTGGTTTTTTTTTGCATTTATGAATGTAAAGAAAAAACATATCGTGCACTTCAATACATAAAGACTACTAATGGTATTATGTTCCAGAATTGGACACTTATTTTAATTTCATCGTGCAATTCTAAGATTTTAACACGTAAGTTTTAAGTTTGTGCTATTTAAAGTTAAAAGCAAACACCTATACCTCAAAGTACAAATTACATTGCAGCGTTGGTACTATAGACGGCCAATTTACAGGATTCCCTCATTATCGTGGATTGCGTACAAGTTGAATTTTACCAGGAATGGCTTTGATGTTCCAAGCAGATTTCCCCGAGGCACTCTTGATGAGCTAGGCCGATAGGTACTTTAGATTGTTTTTTTAATAGAGAACTTTCGTTATATTAGTTAATATTTAGGTGCGTGGCGATAAAGTTGGGAATTCTTTGTCAGCACATAATATGTTCCCTCATTCCTGTAGTATGTGTTCCTTCAACAGAGGCGCAAAAGGTTGATATAGGGCCAGAAAGTGGGCGTAGGCCACCAGGCGACGCGTATCTTCGGGTCCACGGAGTGCGCATAGATATAAAACCGCATATGCGGTATCTTGGACTTGAGCTCGACTCCAAATGGAACTTCGATGAACATTTTCGCCGCCTTTCTCCCAAACTAGTCGGGACGGCGGCCGCTCTGAGTCGACTTCTTCCCAACTTGGGAGGTCCCAGTGTTTCGTGTCGCAAACTTTACACTGGGGTCGTCAGGTCGATGGCCCTTTACGGGTCACCGATCTGGGCGGACACCCTGTCGCCGCGCAACGCAGCCTTGTTACGCAGGGCCCAGCGTGTGATGGCCATCAAGGTCGCGCGCGGCTACCGCACTATCTCTGGTGACGCCGCGTGCGCATTAGCGTGTACTCCTCCTTGGGACCTCGACGCCGAGGCGCTGGCCATAATTTATAGGCGCAGTGCTGAAGTGCGAGAAGAAGGCCTTAGTCCCCCGCCGGAAATGGTCAGGCGATGGAAAGACAGAACTCAGATCCAGTTGCTGAGAGCGTGGCGCCGGCGAATGGAAAACCCAATCGCTGGCGTCCGAACCGTTGACGCCATCCGGCCCAACTTGGTTGCGTGGCTTTATAGAGGGCACGGCGCGCTCACCTTCCGGTTGACCCAGGTGCTGTCGGGACACGGGTGTTTCGGCAGCTACCTTTTCAAGATTTCCGGAAGGGAAACGAGCCCGCGCTGTTACGATTGTGGCTGCGACGAGGACACCGCGCAACACACGCTGGAGGTTTGTTCAGCGTGGTCGGCGCAGCGCGCTGTCCTCTCCGCAGTCATAGGAAGTGACCTCTCTCTGCCGACCGTCATCCAAAAGATGGTCCATAGCGAGATGTCTTGGCAGGCGGTCGCCGACTTTTGTGAGGATGTGGTGGCACAAAAGGAGGCTGCGGAAAGGGCCCGGGAGAATGATCCCCTGGCGAACCCAATCCGCCGCAAGAGGCTTGGCCGGGCAAAGCGGCGCTACGCGCTTGCGCTGCAGCAGTCCCAACCGCCCTAGTCAGGGGTGCGGAGTGGTGGAGGGGGGCTCCGCCACTCACCCAAAAACAAAACACCCCGCAGTCGGTAGAAAAGTGCCGAGTACCCACGGCAGTTTTCAACAAAGCTGAGTCCAAAAGGACGACCACAGTGCGCGACCTGAGTTGTTTGCGATGAGCTTCCTCGGTCGCGCCGCACATATGTGGCTTGATGGGTACCGTCAGTTTTTAATGGGTATGCCGGCTTTATCCGGAGACTCCCACATAACCCAGGGGGCAAGCCCCCGTTTCTCTCTGGGTACCCATAAAGGGTTTTCTGACGAAAAAAAAAAAAAAAAAAACAAGGGCCAGAAAGTGGGAGGCGGCTAAAGCTGTGTGTATTCAAGCGGTACTATCTTTCTTTGCATATATGTACTCTTTTTACCGATTTAAATCAGGTGGTGTTGAGACATTTGCCGTGCTTAGTATATCAAACAGCTATTTTCTTCCTTATCTTCAACAATAGCTAATATTTTGCAATGCAGGTTTGGCAGGATGTAGGGGTTTCAGTAACAACTAGGACCAACGTCTAAACGTGCCTTGGAAGTAGGTGGAGCGAGAGATTACAATGTCTGTTCCATCCGTGATCAGTTGCAGCAAGAGTAGCCTAAGCGTTGTTTTATAATTTTCTACCTATAGCAAGATCCTATGAAAAATTACAACATTTATATCAGACCTAGGTCTATATTTGTGTTAGTAGCAATATTAATATATTAAGTCTGAAAATCATCATCATCATCATCATCATCATATCAGCCTATGATGTCCACTGCTGAACATAAGCCTCCACCGTTGATTTATATTTTAAATTTTATTGTAATATCTTATTTATATTTTATTGTAATATCTTTTTTTTTTCATACTCTCACGCCTATTATCTAGCCCAAAGTAAGCCTCATTAATAGCTTGTGTAATGGATACTAGATAACGGAAAAATGATGATAATAATATTAGAAATAAAATAAATAAACATACAAAGATCCATGAATCGTAAACAAATGCTCGTACTCATCATAAAAACAGTTGCTCCTACCGGGATTCGAACCCGCGACCTCTTGACCGAGTAGCCTGTATAGCAAGGGGTACAGACCGCTGGACCAGCCGGTCGTCAATTTCAAAATCTATCGTTTCTGCGCAGCCTACATCCAATGGCTCCCCACCACTTACTAGGTGGTAGACCCATATGTAGGGTCGCCTGGGTAGGTACCACCGCCTTTCTTATTTCAGCCGTAAAACAGTTCGCTGTGTTTCGGATTGAAGGGAAAAGTAGCCAGTGTAATTACTGGTCATGGACGGCATTTCATCTTAGGCCTCAGGATGACAACGCACCTGCAATATTAAGTGCTTTTCCTTGTTATTGCAGGTGTCTATAGGCGGCGGTAACCGCTTACCACCAGGTGAGCCGTCAGCTTGTTTGTCATCTAGTTGTAAAAAACCACCCTGACCAGGTTATCTGTCCAATGTGCAAGGCCGACCTACTTTGCGTACGTTGTACTTTGTACGTGGATGTCAGATCTGCGTGCTCGTCTGGTGTAGACGACTCCAGCGCCCCAACATCTAAATTCCGTCAACTCGGTTGTTTTACAGCTATTTGTAGGTTTGCTTTTCCAGCAATAACATGATAATTCGAAGTGAACTTTACTTTTCAGTCAGACAAAATGTCCGTCGAAAGCAACAACGCCTGCTTGTATAATATTATTTTGTAGACGACTTCAAAGTTTGGAAGTAAAACTAATGTGAATAGGGTGTACGTTATTTTGATCATTTTGAGACATTTTTGTAGAATTGAAAAAAAATTTTTTTTATTATTTCAAAATTGTGAATGAAAAATTATTTTGAACAAAATGATTATACTTAAAATATAATAAAATAAGTGATTGTTACAGTCAAATATTTTTTAGATGTAACGCTATTTATGCTAACACTTATTACTGGATTGGATCTTTGTTCGTGATTCGATTAATCAATCATACACTATATCAAAAAAATATTCATTATGAGGTATGTTTAAAATTAAACTTAGGAGACTTATACCATACGTTACATAGTTTTGGTTTAGAAAAAAGTTCGTCAAGCTTGTGACGCGTTTTATTTCTTTGTTGGTTACAAACTTCTAATTCTATGACCTAATTTTAAATGACGTCATAAAGTCATTATCTAAAAGCCTAAATTGGCCCACAATTCATTGCCAACCCAACACACACGCAAGTTAGCTTACATACTTACGAAATAAATATCAACCAACTGACCGGAAAACTTGATGACGTATTTTATGATTGTGTTTACGAGGAACTGGGAACGCCCTGGCGTAATAGCGGGTAGCGGGAAAATCTTTACTGCTAAGGATATAGGCGTAGTTAAGCCATCAACCGACGAAAGTTCTTCAAGACCTTTGCATATACTGGAGCTTATAAAAGTATATTTAAGATAACATTTTCGTGTCCACGGATTTTGGGCTTAAGTAGCTAAGGTGAGGCTTTACTTTATGGAATATTATGATAAAGAAATTTAACAAATGATAAAACTTACGTCCACCGTTAAACCATCCATGTACGCCGTTATTAGGTATTCATGAAGTCAATTGTATATTTATATTAAGTTCATCAGCTAGTCTTCTATCGTGGCATTTTATTGATATATCGCTGTCTTTCTTATGCAGGGTGGTGCTGTCAATATAACAATAAATTAAAACATGGGCTATATTGGTTCATAGATATGGGTTTTCACTTTCGAAAAAATCTTATTTATTTGACAATTTATTACATTTATTTAAAAAAAGTGCAGCTAATTTTATATTATATCATACAAATGTCATGAAATTATCAAATGATGAAGATGTTTTGAAAGTGGCAAACCATTTTTATGAACTAATATAGCCCATGCTTCAATTTATTGTCGTATGACGGCATCATCGTGTATAGTGACATGAACCCTTTCCCCAAAGTAACTAAAAAAGATATAAATGAAATACCATTCAGTATTTTTAAGTACATAATTATGTCTGTGTAAGTGTGTGCTTGTGAGTGTGTGTGTATGACAGTATGTTGTCATACAAATACAACAAGAACCAAAGAGTTTATAATATTATTTATTATGCAATCGAATATAATACGTGGCTACCCTACAAGACATTTGATTCTGGAAGTCGTGTTATAAAACTAGCTTGAGCTGTCATTTGAGCTTAGGTCAAACTTCAACAAATAATAAAAACTACGTTATACGTCAATCAAACACAAGGGCTAGTGGTAGACTGATTTATTAAATATTTCACAACTACCATCACTAAGTAGACAATAATACATGACACCTTTCCCCTTTAGATCTTTAACCTTAATAGCTACTATACTACAGTTACAATAAATAAAATCTATCATTACATAAACTTTAACCACAATAGCTAATAAGTATTAGCTAATAAGTAATACTCCTCTATATAACAATAGTTGTAAAAACTTCATGTAGGCTTTCTATGTCTCTTATGTGATAAACCTAATAATAAAATTAAATCTTATATCTATATACAATTGTGTATTTAGTATACATAATTATTTGAACAATTTCTTTGACCGGTTGTATGCGCGTATGGATCGCGCAGATGCCCCGGGCGTAGGAGTACGCTGTGTACTCAGTTCCTCTAACGGGACAGTCGGTGACGGCGCCGGACCCGACGGCGACGGCGCCGCATCCGACAGCGACGGTGAGTCTCCCGTGTCCGCGCTTGAGGCATCTTCAAATGTGACGTCGGCATCACTTTCCCCCGCCTTATTCTCGGCGCTCGGAGTCAAACTAGTACGCGTTAATGAATGCCGATTAATATCTTTTAACGGTATTATTTGATCTTGGTGTCGTTTCCATTCGACACCATTACCAACATTGACTCTATAGGAAATCGGTCCAGTTTTACGTACGATTTGGCCTTGAGACCATCTTTCGCGCTTTGAGTTATAATCTCGTGTAAGTACTGTGTCCCCGATATTAATTTTGCGGTCCGTTCCCCCCGCCGCGAGTACTTGCCGACGCTGTGCGTCGTCAACGGTTTGTGTCACATCTGGACGCAGAGCGTCGAGGCGGCTACGGAGACGACGCCCTAACAAAGCCACGGCTGGTGGTACACCCGTCGTCGCATGCTCACAGTTACGGTACTGAAATAAGTATTTGTTTAGCGCTTGGTTAACATTCTCACCTTCTAACAATGCTCTTTTAATAGCCTTTTTTATTATTTTTACGGCATTTTCCGCAGCACCGTTTCCCTGTGGTCGATACGGTGCTGACGTCACATGTTTAATACAATTATTGGTACAATATTCTTTAAATTCACGAGAAAAAAACGGCGGCCCATTGTCCGTAACAAGTTGCGATGGTAGACCAAACCTTGCGAAAAACGACCTTAAGACATTTATAGTGTGTGATGCATCTGTACGTAACATCGCTATAGCTTCAATCCACTTAGAATGTGCGTCGACAGTAATAAGGTACTTCTTACCCGCGCAGTCAGCGAAGTCAGCATGTAAGCGTTGCCAAGGTTTGCTCGGGAACTCCCAAGGATGTAGCACTGAATGTGGGGGTGCATCCCGAACCGCTCGACATGCCTCACAAGTTTTACAGAGGTTTTCAATATCTTTATCTAAAGTAGGCCAGTACACATAATTACGAGCGATGCTTTTCATTTTAATTATGCCAAGATGGCCCTCATGGATCTCACTAAGCACTTTTTTATATAAGGACGGAGGTATAACTATTCTATACTTGTAAATCAAGCAGCCTAAATCTAAAATTATTTCATTTTTCCGAGCAAAGTAAGGTCTCTCTTCCTCGCAACCAGCTGTCAATGGCCAACCAAACATAACATATCCTATTATTTTACTTAACAAAATATCTTTTTTTGTTTCTTTGCTAACATCTTTATAGTTTACAGGGAAACACTCTTGTACTAAATTTAAATAGCTAACTTGATCATTTAAGGACCGTTCTGTGGGCAACGGTAAACGAGATAACGCGTCGGCTGGCCCATTATCCTTCGAACGTACAAATTCGACAGAGAAGTCATACGCAGCCAGTCGAGCCGCCCATCTCTGTAGCCGACTGGCAGCCGTTTGTGGAATGCCTCCTTTCTTCCCAAAAATGTATGTTAGCGGCTGATGATCTGTGCGTAGGACAAATCGCCTACCGAATAAATATTGGTGATGTCGTGTTATGCCGAAAAATATGGCTAATGCCTCTTTGTCCAACTGGCTGTAATTCCTCTCTGCCGAATTCAAAGTCCGTGATACACAACTTACTGGTCTTTCTTTACCATCTGGGAAGCGATGGGCCAGGACAGCACCAAGCCCATATGCACTGCTGTCTACCGATAACACTAGAGGACGTCCCTCGGTATAGTGTGCCAACACCCGTTCACTCACTAACACGCGTTTACATTTTATAAATGCCATCTCACAATTTGCATTCCACACCCAGTGTACGTCTTTTTTTAATAATTCGTGTAATGGTTGTAGTACAGGGTGGCGCAATAGAACGTGCATATTGCATCATCTTTTTTCGCGGGGTAGAAAGTGCGCGGGCGGGGGGAGCCTGCATCGTTGGGTAGGCGGGTTCATGGAGTTTTAGTCACTATGAGTCACTTCGACGGGAAGCGTCGCGCATTTTGCGTGCGCGCATTTTACGAGAACTCTCGTTCATACATCGTTACTAGGCGTTTATATTGTTCTGAATATGGACTACGGCAAATTAGTGAAGCTCCGAGTGCTAATGTAATTAAAATATGGTTACAGCGTTTTGAAGAGACTGGTTCAACGTTTAAACCACAAGCAAAAGGTCGTCCAAGAACATCTAGGACCGACGACAATATTGAGAGAGTTATGCAGTCTGTACGAGGAGATCCACAAATGTCTACTCGCAAGAGATCGTCTGTCTTACACTTATCGCGACGAAGTTTGCAACGAATTTTAAAATTGGATCTTAAACTGCATCCTTACAAGCTGCAGTTAACACAAGAATTGAAAGAGTCTGACTTCGGAGCAAGGCTCGCATTTGCTAATGAAATGCTTAATCGATTTTCCAATTTTGACAATATCCTTTTCTCAGATGAGGCCCACTTCCATATCAATGGGTTCGTAAACCGTCAAAATTGTCGTTACTGGAACAGTGAGAATTCCAAACTCAAGCACCAGAAACCACTGCATAGTCCTAAAGTGACAGTATGGGCAGCAATCTCTGGTAGAGGAATAATTGGACCGTTTTTCTTTGAAAATGCGCGGGGGCAAAACGTCACTGTTAATACCGAACGCTATGTTGCGATGTTGGAAGGTTTTTTGGCTCCAGAGCTTGAAAATTCAAGAACAGTGAATTCTAGGACTTGGTTTCAACAAGACGGAGCTACCTGTCACACATCAAATGACTCCATGGCGGTTGTGAAACAGATGTTCCCTGGCAGACTGATTTCGAAAAGAGGTGATATCCCATGGCCCCCACGTAGTCCAGACGTGACGCCTCCTGACTTTTTTTTGTGGGGATACCTCAAGAACAAAGTCTACAGCAATAATCCGAAAAACATCGATGAGCTCAAGGAGAATATCCGTGGTGAAATGGCAGCAATTACACCAACTTTACTGAAGAAAGTTTTCAATAACTTCCGTTTGCGATTAGAGGAGTGTCGTCGTAGAGAGGGTCATCATTTAGACGATGTTATTTTTAAAAAATAAACTTCAGTTATTGTTTAATAATACCTCAGTTTTATTTTAACTATACCTTTTGTATTTATTTTTTAATCAATATTTTAAATATGCACGTTCTATTGCGCCACCCTGTATAATGCTCAAGTTGGGAATAAATTTACTATAATAATTTAACATGCCTAAAAAACTTTTCAGTTGACTTATATTTTCTGGACGTGGCGCCTCAGAAATAGCCTTTAATTTCATTGGATCTGGATGCAATCCTAACTTATCGATAATAAAACCAAAGTATTTTACATTGCTTTTTAAAAAAGTACATTTACTTAACTTTATTGTGAAGCCCATATCACGTAATCTGGTTAGAACGTTCCTTAAATTACTTAAATGTATAGACCTTGAAGAGCCTGTACAACAAACGTCATCTAAATACACAACACAGCCTGGAACCCCCCGTAATGTTTCCTCCATTAACCTTTGGAATTTCTCAGGAATACACGATAAGCCGTAAGGAGTGCGGCGATATACGAACGTGCCTAGGTGCGTAGTTATTGCAGTACACGGCTGCGACTCTTCACTAAGGAGACATTGCTCGTATGCGTGTGAAAGATCAATTTTAGAGTACTCCTCTCCACCGCTTAGGGCAGCAAATAACTCCTCTATTCGTGGGAGTGGGTAAAAATCACGTTTTAATTTTGGGTTAATTGTTATCTTATAGTCACCGCATATTCGTATATCGCCGTTCGCCTTTACCACTGGGACAATAGGGGTTCCGTACTGCGAGTGTTCGACCTTGTACGTGGTGCCCTCCCGTTCAAGACGTTCGAGTTCGCGCTCAACGCGACTGCGCAGCGCCAAAGGCACGGGCCGCGCGCGCACATACACCGGCTCTTCGTCTGTTAGTTGTAGTTGAAGTTTTTGTTTACAGGTACCTAATTTGTCTGTAAAAACCTCGGGGAATTCAACTTTCAACCGAGTAACAAATGTGTCCTCCACAATCTCGTTAAAATTTATTTGCTTAATGTTTAGGGCACGAATCCATTCTCTGCCCAATAGAGGGCGCCCACCGTTTTTAATTACATGAAGTGACAAATTAGGTACCTTCACATCGCCTAATTTCACTTCAACCCCTATATAGCCAAGCGATTCAATACGGGAACCAGAATAGCAACGCAGCAATAAGTTATCTTGGTGAATAGCTTTGTGTGCGAAATTATTTTTATAAAATTGTTCGCTTACTGCGGAAATTCTACTTCCCGTGTCTATTTCGCATTCTACAGAGTGTCCGTCAATTTGCACATAAACTAAATAAGGTTTGTTACCTTTCGCTACTAAGCCGATGTTATAAAAATCTTCATCTTCTGTCGATTCACGATCACTCACGTAGTTATGACCATACGACCGGCCTTCTCCGCGCACTTCACTGCACATCACTTTCAAGTGGCCACGCTGATTACACTTGTCGCAGTTGTATTGAGAGAACCGACATCTCTCGGGCCGATGCCCTTTCCCACAACGCCAGCAACGCAGCGCCGAATCGCGCCCCGCGCCGCCCCTCGGCTGCGGCCGCGGCCCGCCAGCGCCGGCCCAGCCGGGGCCGGGTCGGCCATTGCCGCTCCGCCGCCTGCCCGCGCTCGCCTGATGCAGGCCCTCGCCCGCCTCGCTGCCCACACCCAAGGTCGACGAGGACGCCACGGCTGTGGCACCGCTCACCTCCGCGTGTCGCTCTGCAGCCTCCAGCGCCAAAGCCAGCTCCACAGCCTCTTTGTATTTAATTGTTTTTTCCGCAAAAATACGCGATCTCATAGCCTCGCTTCCCAGTCCGGAAACGAACTGGTCACGCAAATTTTCTTCCAGCGTGATCCCAAAATTGCATGTTGTTGCGAGATGTTTCAAATTCTGTAGGTATTCTGTTAACGATTCACCAACTTTCTGCCTACGTAATCTAAAAACATGTCGTTCTGCTATTTCCGATCTTTGTGGCTCCAGGTGGTCTGCCACTAATTTTACTAAATCGTCAAACTGTTTGTCTTCCGGGTGGTCCGGCGAGCACAAATCGCACATTGAAGAATAGGTAGCTTCGCCTACTACCGTTATCAACAAGGGCACTTGGAGGTCGTTTTTAATCTCGTTCAACAAGATATGTTGCTTCACCCGACGAATATATGGTTGCCATTGTTTGGAATTTAAGTCAAATGACTCTAATTTACCGATTGGCATTTTGTTTGGAAATAATAGACAAACTTCACAATAACACACGCGTAAATCTGTTCGCTAACCGCCTCGTCGCCAGTGTAACGTCAATCAAACACAAGGGCTAGTGGTAGACTGATTTATTAAATATTTCACAACTACCATCACTAAGTAGACAATAATACATGACAGTAAATTGTAAACCAAGTTCGTGAAACTGTAGCAACATGGAGATAATAACTTAATGCAATTGTAATAAGGTGCATTATGAAGTGGCAATAACATCTGTGTCAAGCCATTATTTTGATATTTAGTATCAAAATTCTAAATAATAATTTAAATAATTTTAGTACATATATTTTTTTACGAAATTGATTTTTTTTCTTTACGAGATTGCGTTGAAACTAAAATAGCTTTCTCCTTGGCATGACTGAGATAAGTTAGAAAGTAACAATATTATTTTATTGGTATTAGAAGGAGAATGGAGTAAAATCAGGGGAGGAGAAAAAAGTACGTAATATTATTATCAAGTTTATAAAACTCCAGAATTAAATCTAACTATCAAAAGTTTAATTACATTGATCTTAAATTGGAATTATAAATTTAAAATATATTCTTTTTATTGCAAAACAAAGCAAATCATTGCACCACCTAATGTGTAGCGATCAGAAGAGTCCTTTTGGCGAAAACAGGCAATGCAGTATAAGCCGCCTCCAATTTGCCGTCCTATTATATTGACATTATATTTATTTTAGGAATCAGCTAAACGATTCAGTCTCAATTATATGATTCAGATAAAACTGATAATTATTCGAATAATTCTATTAATTAAATAAAAATGAAAAATGTAAATAAAAATATCTTTATTCAAATAGGCCCCCCAAGAAGCACTTTCGAATCGTCAAAAAACCCTTATGTCTAACACATAACATAACATAATACTAACTAACAATGTCTTAATGTTTGTCTTTCTGTCTTGTCTGGATCTACGTAAGCTAACAATGTTATAATGTCAGTCTATCAGTCTGTCTGTCGATCTGTCTATCAGTCCCTCTGTCAGCCTGACAGTCTGTGTCAGTCAGTCTGTCTGTCTATATGTCAGTCTGTCTGAATTTACACCGGTTCCAAAAGTTGAACTACCGAGAAGATTCCGGCAACAAACTCGTGTAGTCACTCTTTTCAATTATTAAGTTCGTCTTATTAAATATAAATAAAAAAATCAAATATAACACAAGTAACATTGCGTAGGCCATATAACAAATAAATAATCCAGACTTTCTTCGCACATATTAGTGAGAAGAGAGTAAGACCATTAATTCCTTCCATTTTATACCTACCAAATCCTTAGCCATACATTGACATCTCCTCCAGTGCTCGCCACGCAGCCAGTATTTAAACTATTTTCGCACGGTTAAGACTGCTTTCGTCATCGAATTAGTAGGCTCGTATGTAGGGTCGTCTGGGTAGGTACCACCGCCTTTCTTATTTCAGCCGTGAAACAGTTCGCTGTGTTTCGGATTGAAGGGAAAGGTAGCCAGTTTAATTACTGGGCATGGACGGCATTTCATCTTAGGCCTCAGGACGACAACGCACCTGCAATATCAAGTGATGTTTCCTTGTTATTGCAGGTGTCTATACGCGGCGGTAACCGCTTACCATCGGGTGGGCCGTCAGCTAGTTGTATAAAAAAAAGGTGAAAATACGACACTCAGTGCTCTGTACGTGGTGTGCACATCCCTGATAGTGCTTAACTATCGCGAAAGTGCTAAGCAACTTGAAGAGCTACAGGTGCCTGTTACGTCACTTAATGTTGGGAAATGGTGACCCTTTCCGTGTCTTTACATAACCTATTACTCCAGTTACACGAACCAGTGGCGCATACATTTTTTTTTGATGATTCAGTCGCTTAAATTCCAGTGCTTTAGGAAGTGACCTAATATTCTTTGCGAAACACATATACTAATTTATCATTACACTCACACTGTACGGGTTTCATTGACTAAGAAGGCTTTTTCAATGAATCACTTGCTGCTCCATTTCACTTTATATTAATTAATGCAATATATTTTTTTTCTCACTCCTATTATCTAGCCCAAAGTAAGCATCATTAAGAGCATAATGAGACATTACAATCATTAAGAGACATTACAATGACAATGTCCTTCACCCCTAGTGTTAGTTACAAAACGTCTAGCTACATCGTCGTTGTTTCAGCTGTGGAATCGCTTGAAAATGACGTCAGCGTCTCTGTCTCGAATTTATTGGCAATCGCTTTTTATTAATTGCGTTTTATTGCATCTTACACTAGACGGTTAGTATTATGATGATAATGCTTTCAGAACGCTTCATATTTTCTTACACTTCTTTTTTGAAAGATTGTTGGAAAATACTTTCAATGTGAGGAAATCAATTTTAAAAATAAAGATAGCAGAACATGAAATTTTGAAAACTACACACATAAGACAAATCTTCGAAATTAAGTGCTATGAAATCAATGGATCTGAAAAAGCGACTGCAATCACTAAAGTCTTGCATAAATACTTTGTGATTTTAATGATCAAATAACAAGGTCAGTAAAAAGTCCTAAATTTATTTTTGATTTTTAGTGTATTTTGTTTCTCGAAGGGATTCACTTAGTTTGTCCTGCTTAACTTCCTATCTTATCTTAGAATTGGTCACCACATCGCGATGCACGTCGACACTTTGGGATCTTTTGTGCTTTTCCTGCTTTTAATCTTCCTGAGTCTTTAATATACCAACCATAAGGTTTTCTATTCTTAGAGGTGAAAGACACTATATTCTTCGCGCTTTAATAATAATAATATTCATACACTCACACCTATTATCTTACCCAAAGTAAGCATCATTAAGAGCTTGTGTGGATGATTGATGTGGTTACTAGATAACGGATAAATATTGATAATAATGTGTATAAAATATTAGAAATATGCTAAATAAACATATAAACATCCATGACTCGTAAACAAATGCTCGTACTCATCTTACAAACATTTGCTCCTACCGGTATTCGATCCCGGGACCTCTTAACCGAGTAACCTGCATAGCAAGGGGTAGGTACAGACCGCTCAACCAGCCGGTCATCAAAGGTCCGGTTTTTATAGGCTACTTTCAGTAGACCCTTTCTGATCTTATCCAGGGCATAGAAGATTCACATTGACAAAGAAGATGTTCCACAGATTCCTGCCCGTCATCACTGTTCGAAATAGTTGTGTTGGGGAGAGTTGCATTTGGTGAATCATCTGGTTTACGGCAAAGATCTCTGTGAGTTTATCAGTCAAGAAACGAGCCTGTGTTCTACCGCTTTCAAAGGTATATTTACTCCATCCTCCCGACTCCCCGCCACCGAAGGCTTTGGAGTGCCTTAAATACTAGAGCTTTTAAATACTACTCGGTAGAATTTTTCTTACACCTGTAGCTAAAAATATACACTGTTCCCAGTAAATCCTAAGAAGGCAAGCGTTCAGAGTAGGCTCCGCTATATATTTTAATTTGGCTCGTTGGAGCCAACTGACACGCACCTCTTAATTAACTTGGTGACGACAACTTTATTACCTACAGTGTTCATTTTATCTGTGAGGGGCTGCAAGTAAGCAATTAATCTTTTGAACGGGGATTTATTTAAAAATTGTTACTAAAGAAACGTGAACTAAGATAATAATGGGTCTCTATCTATTAAATTGCCAATTTTTATGAACGTAATTGAGAATGAAGATATTTTCTTATCATTATTACCAGCCCATATATGGCCCACTGCTGGGAATAAGTCTTCCTAAAGGGTAGAAACACATAAGGAGTTTGGGCATAAGACAACCATTCTACGCGCTGGCCCAGATGTCTTGATACTATTGAAAACAAAAATTGGACGGAAAAAACTATGCAGTGCTTATTTTAATTTCTCAATAACAGAGTATGAAATTCACTATGCATAGATGAAGTCGTAAAACCAACAACACATTAAAAGAGGTCTTTCCAATGACTTCCCTATGAGTAATATGTACTAGGAATACAATTTTTTAAATATTAAAGGTAACTTTATAAAAAAATAAGTACGAAAATTATGCCTTTACGTAAGTTAAAAAAATGGGTAAGATGTAAGGAAAAAATGGCAATTTTATAAGAAAAGACCTTGCAGCTTAGAAAAGTTTGTAGAATATTTAACAAGTTTTGTTAAGGCTTAAGGCAATCTTGGAGACTGACATCGAATTTTAAGGAACTTGGTTTAAAGTTGCACCATAGAATCATCCCCTCTGTAAGACATTTTAATTGCAAAATGTTTTATATTTATTATCGTGTCTCATTCATCTGAATAGAAACAGCAGTATCGGTGTGAAAACGCGGCTGACTGACTGAGTTACATTTATATTTATAAAATGTAGGAAGGGGAATGTTAAATGAGGGACCAGACGTGGAATGGCTTTTCACCCTTATGTTGTGGATATTCCAATCATCCGCACAAAGCGTTTCGACGAGTCCTTTCTAATACGAACTGACAAGGAGTGGAACTCTCTGCCTGCCAATCTGTTTCCCGAAACCTACAATTTGGACGTCTTTAAGGGTAGAGTAAATAGGCACCTTCTAGGTAAGCATGAATCATCTTAAGCCACGTCATTACTTAACATTAGTTGTAATAAAATTGTGGTAAAATATTTGCTTATAAATTATATAAAAAAAAAAATGTTTCTAAGTAACTTGATGATCTATGCTGATAATTAATTATTCAACGTATTTTCATTTATGGACGTCAGAAACACACTTCAAAAGACAGCATAAGCTATCAAAAGAATAGATCTACACGAAAAACTTCTCAATCTCTAAGAACGTTGTGCATAATAAATAGCTGGATCCCGCCGGCCTTGATATCTCATCCTCAGGTAGTGGGTTCAAGTCAGAAAATGTGACAGAAGGACATCTAAAAATACTTTAAGCTAAACATCCTAGTGAAATTTGCATAAATCCATATATTATTAAAGAGATTGCCGGCGCAGTGATTTTTGTTTTGATTTTGTAAACAAAGCATTTTATAACTATTATAATGTATTTTTGATGATTATTTTTAATAATTATTAATTTATTTATTTATTCATTTATGTGCACACAAAAAACTCAAAAATAAAACACATAAAACAGTTGAGTACAAAGGCACTGCTTATTTCTAAAGAAATCTCTACCAGCAGACCTGCGACAGGAAGACGGGAAAATAAAAGTGGACACAATGTGTGGTTATATACATATACCTAACAAGAAAATGTAGATGAATAATAAATAATACACGTATACTAAACAAATTTATAATTTTAAAAAATTAATTAAACTATATAAAAAGAAAATGTTATTAATTTGATTGTTAAATGATTTGATAATTATCATAATTTTATTAATGTGATAAATTTGTAACTCAAACATAAAAGTAACTTATTTTGCTTTGTGACCACGAACAGTTTTCTATCTCTTAATTAGTTATGTTCTCATGTAAGAGACAATGTAATGTCTTTATGAGAATAGAGTTCTTTAAGCCTGAACCTAAGCATCTTTCGCCTTGGCTGCTTCTGGATAGGTCATCAAAAATGTTTAATCTCGAGCTCCTCCATTGCGGCAACCGATTGAACCCACCAACCCACATTATGCCGGCGTGGTGATGTTGTGTTGTCATCAACCTTGTCATTTTCTCCCATTAAAGATAAGCTGTTACATTGCTTTGCTTGATTTCTACATATTTTTTCATTATAAAATTTAACAAATGCTTTATCCAATTTTATCTAAATACTGAACCTATATAATCAATAATACTTACATCAGATCAAACTACAAGTGTTATCCAAATTATAAGGGACCGGTGGGATTCTATTCCTACTCGTTGGCCTAAAACTATCTGGGACATGTCTGGCTCTGATTTATTAATAGAAGGAACCTTCTGCCGCTATCTTTTTCACACGTCTACCCTAGGAATACCTTAAGTGTCTTACGTAACCGGATAGTTCAGGAATCGATTTGCTTTCCTTCACACTACTTTACGTATCAGACAGAAAGGATTACTTAAGATATATTTAGTCATCTTTGCTTTGCTTTCTTCAAAGACGTTTTATTATTTTAAGGTTCTGTTAAGTTTATATGAATAAGTTGATATAAGCTATCAACTAATGCACTTAAATGCTATGTTAGGTGTTTCCTTACGATATATTATAATTAGTTAATATGAGAACCAAAGTCACTGACGGACAATAAGATAAGTAAGTTTTTTGACTAACTATTGTCGTAGGCCCCAGATTACAGCTTTTACAGTACAATCGGGGTTTTAAGAAGAATGCGTGTGCCTTGGTGAGTTATTTGTAATCGACAGGCATCACCTCCCGGGCTGGTGTCCTTCTGTCCCTTAAGGCTCCAGGGCTCTCGAGCCACGAGAGAGCGACTAACCCGAGGGCACCACTAGCGGCTCGAACCTCGGCTCAGGTCACCTGTGTCATAGAGGGATTAGTAAGTTAAAGTGGCAGTGGCCAGGGCACATTAGCATAAATGACTTATAGCCCATTTAGAAACTTATGTCTCTTCTTTATCTCCTGGCAGCGGTACTTAAGAAAATTTCATGACGTGCATCTCTTCGGTGTACTGGAGTTGTGTAGCAAGCTATCTTTCTCCTTCTTAGAGAGGTTTTGTAGTCGGTAACCAAGTACTGACTTATATGCGTCTGCAGGCTTACCGCTTACTTTTTGACAGCTAAAATGATGACTACAAAATTATTTTCAGATTTAGTGCAATCGCATAGACATTGCAATCAAAACAGCAGAAAACTTATATAATAAAATCAGCAAAGATCTCAATATCTTACAATTAAATTTTAATCACCAATCTTGCTTTATCCAAGCAATTCTGTCCAAATTCATTGCAATTAATTCCAAAACTCGCCCATGAATAAATTTCGGTGACGAAGTGTTATTAAGGCAACAATACACTAATTACGTTAATAGAGAAAGCGTGATGCTGCTCTATCTACTGAAATTCCTTTCTATTGCAGAATTAGCCGTAAAACTGGTTGGACTTTGAATAAATTACCTACGAGAATGTTAAAACTTTATTGGTATTTTAATTACAGCTTTGCACCACTAGCAGGTGAAGCTCATAAACATTTTAATTAATTTATTACATAATATGGTCGGCACTACAGCGTGTTGGGTGCACTATTAAATCTTACTCTAATTAGAAATTAATAAGCGTAACCGCACAAGACCTTTCTTTTTAGACAGAAAACCGGCACGACTTTTTCTGCCATCATTGGTTTTGAGACCGATACAACGCACACATCGTCGGTCTTTTTGCCGGCTTTCGGAGGAAGTGTGCATACATTTCCAAACTTTTATTTGCTTCCAAAAGCACTGGTTCTTGTTTAGACCGTCTTTTTGTAGGATGTTGCAATCGTCGGCACCATCATCATCAAAAAACCCGTATGACTTGTGCGGAAGAGCGAAGATCTGAATTTGTTTGATAGATTTACGTTTGATATCATGACAAAGCAAGGCAATTTATAAAAAGTCTAAAAGAATTTGTGATGATCCTACAAGCAAGTCAGGCTAGTCTTAAAAGTTATCAGAGAACGTTTCGAAAAGTAATATTCATAAAGAAATTATTGTGTATTTGTATGAAATGCTAAAAATTGCTCTTACTGAACTAAAATAGGTACTGTTTTTTTCGAAAATCCTCCGATAACTATTGAGACTAGCTCGAGGAAGACTCCTGGGAGTCTTGTGACATTTAAAATCTATCATTGTGTCTAGAGTCTGTGGCTTGACAGCTTAAAAAAACAATGTATTCAGTGCTATTTAATAATACCATGTCATTGTATTAACACGGTGTTTCAAGCTAATTATTATTTTATTAAGCTCTGCTGTACAATAATATAATATTTTTTGGAATAATGTACTCAGACTGAGTACATTATTATCTTATATTTTTATCCTTTCAGGTATCTCGATAGAAATGCATATTTTGTTTGTTGGTTATCATTTCTCGTTCACGGAGAAAATTAAGGCTCAATAAGCTTACAGATGACGCAATAAGGTCGGGTAAGCGACCGCTCATTAAGAAATATTGAGATCATCTTTTTCATAATGTTGGAATAGGCAAATCATCCGTAGTAAGGTGAAAGTATTGTGTTAGGTTTAAGCCCGTATGTAGGTTCATCTGGGTAGGTACGTACGTACGCCTTTCTTATTTCAGCCGTGAAACAATTCTCTCCTGCAATAACAAGTGATTGTATACATTGTATCCTAGTTATTGCAGGTGTCTATAGGCGGCGGTAAGCGCTTACCTTAAGCTGGGCCGTTAGCTTGTTTGTCATCTAGTTGTATAAAAAAGATTTTGGTAAGCTTCGGCGTGCTTGAAACTTGTTAACTTACTTCAATTGAATTGAATATCCAACTAGCATTTGGCCAGCATTGTGGTGTTACGGCCCAAATCCCTCAATGTGAATCTCATATAAACAAGAAGCCCCCTTTTTAACCTTACGTAATTCCGAACCAACACCAGTTTCTCAGATGTTCATAGAAAAATACCAATGTAACCCAATGACATGAAAATAGAATAATGCTGTAATGTCAAAACGAAGCTACTGAATAACAGTTTCTTTGGCATGACACATAGCATCTATAATAGAATACTAAGCGTCTATAGGACATTACGCGATCACGCGAGAAAGGCATCAATAAAGCCTACTATTCAGTACCGTAATTTTCGGATGACAAAACCTTAAAATAATTGGACTTGTTTTGAAAATTACTGCGTATTATTAATTTTAATGTTGCTTATTTAATTCAATTTATATTTACCGACTAATTTATCATTATTATTAAATTATTATTGATTACCCATCTTGAAAAATGTATTTTGGAATTATATGAGTTAACAGGATTGAGTATTTTTTATTTTATTGACATCGACCTATCATTGTTACATAACCTGCATTTAACAAAGGAATAAATTATTTATTCATCATCATCATCACCAGCCTATATACTTCCCACTGCTGGGCTCAGGCCTTCCTATATGGGAGAAACATATGGAGTTTGAGCCACAACACCACTTTTCCCATTCGGATTGTTGGGATAAAGCGGTTGTAGTAACAACCGGGACCAACGGCTTCACCTGCGTTCCGAAACACACACGAAACGAGCTCGAGATTATATTGACCCATCCCGGGATAGACCAAGGCGAAAGTTGCTTTGTTTTCGTAATCGAAACCAGAACGCTCAAACCACTACACCACCAACCTCCTCCATGATGAACTATTCATCATTATCACATCATCATGTCAGTCTAAGACGCCCACTGCTCAACAAAGACCTCCCCCAAATGGAACTGTTCTGCGCAGCCTGCATACAACGGCTTCCGCGACCCTGACCAAATCTGTCCATCTAGTGAGAGGCAGTACTACTTTTTATGTGGTCGCCATTCTAAAACCTTCACGCCCCACCGGCCGTCTGTTTAGCGTGATGTGTGCCCTGCCCACTGCCACTTAAACTTACTGCTAATGAATTATTATCTTACCTTACCCCTTCCTTCTCAGGAGCAGGTGGTCTTCAAAGTCACAATATACTGTCTTCATCTTAGCCTAAATCACGCAACAAGGATAACAAGACAGTTAAGTGAGTCGTGTCCTTGTCGTACTTCCAAAACCTGGAATTTCTTTACCAGCCCAAAATATGTTTCCTCCATCCTTTGACATCCTTGGTCAGAGGTCCTTGAATAGAGGCGTGAAAGGCTACTGCTTAAACCATCAAGGCGGAGGCGACTAGAACA
Organism: Nymphula nitidulata; assembly: GCA_947347705.1. Lineage (NCBI taxonomy): Eukaryota > Metazoa > Arthropoda > Insecta > Lepidoptera > Crambidae > Nymphula > Nymphula nitidulata. Next base: position 2,040,767 of record OX374620.1, read on the forward strand.
GGGTGCTTTACCTGCACCAGCTGTTTTCGCATATGGACTCTTCTTACTGCTTCCCATCAGGCGGTGTGACGTCATTTGCCATGCCTCATGTAAAAAAGCCTCTGTCCGCAGCAGTAGAACTTTTAAGGACTCGTTAGTTGATTAGTAGCAGTTAAAACGACACATAATTGTTTGTGTTTACTTTTAAATCCAATAAAGTTCTTTATTTAATTAACAAAAGACAGCATATTATTCATTCTCCTCGTTACTATCTGCAGTCGTAAATATTTCATGGCCTGTGCTTTTGTAAATTTTACGAGAGGCATAAAGTGAAACAGCAAGCCTTGATTGAATTGCATTTTAAATGACGACGAAAATACAATCTTTTTAGACTTTGATTAGGTACTTCCTACATCAAAAAAGAATTGGCATTCAAAACTATTTTCCATAAAAATATCTTTATTAATAGGTGGTAGACCCGTATGTAGGGTTGTCTGGGTAGGTACCACCGCCTTCCTTATTTCTGCCGTGAAACAGTTCGCTGTGTTTCGGATTGAAGGGAAAGGTAGCCAGTGTAATTACTGGGCATGGACGGCATTTTATCTCAAGCCCTAGGATGACAACGCACCTGCAATATCAAGTGATTTTTCCTTATTATTATTGCAGGTATCTATTGGCGGCGGTAACCGCTTACCATCAGGTGGGCCGTCAGCTTGTTTTTCATTCAGTTGTATAAAAAAAAATCTTCGAAATATCGAAACCGGTTGTTTCAGTTCATTGAATATTACCATCGCAATCTTTTTGGATCAGTAAAGTAGTGCTAATAATCAATGCTAATAATGCAAAAGTAACTTTGTCTTGCTGTTTGTAACGTTTTCAGACCTAAGCTGCTGATTCAATTAAGATAACATCATTTTTCACCATGAGAAATCCGTTGACGGACCTATCTCCTGGCGAAGCTCGCCCAGCGTCTAAATTGACCTTAGGAAGACCCGGTAGAACTCCTAGATAACTTGCGTGCCTTTAACGGAGGTGATATGGGATCTGCGAAGCAAATTCACCAGACCACCTTGGCAAACCGGCCTTACTTCCCGTCTTCGCGCTGATGGAGATTGTCGAGAGTGACTGCGGCCTTTGCGACATCCTGAGAAAAGACTTTGTAAGTTTTCATTTACCATTCCCTGGGCTTAGGTGACTCTTAACGAGATTTGTCTCTTTCTATCTCCGGTGGAGAGACTGAGACAAAAATCGCTAAGAGACTCTTAACGCATAGCAAATGGTAGTGAAATCGAGCATATATTTTAGCACGACATACTCGCGGGCGGAACCACGAGCACGCCTTTACTCTATTGATGTTATTAATGCGAAATCTGTCTGTCTATTACGTCTTTACTCTCAAGCCACTATAGAAAGGAAGAAAGAAAGAAAAGACGTTTATTTGGTCCCAATTTTAGGAAATCACAAAAGTGATTAAAAATATGAGACCAGATGTAACCATGTCAAGGCTCTGCCGAGCCAATACAGATTAAGGTGAAAATTTGCAGAGTCAGATCACACTCTAAGAGAGGATAGTCTACCTTTTGGCGTGAAGACCCACGCGGGCGGAGCTGCGAACGTCATCTATTATACAATTTACTTGTATTAAATCAATGTTTGTATGTTTGTCCCCTACGTGCTCCTAAACCATTGATCAGGTTGTGATGAAACTTTGGTAAAATGTTTTGGAGACGCCCGCAAAAGTTCCTGGATATAAAAAAAATATATAAAACCGAACATTTTTCTGTTTACGGAAATTACAAAGCGTGCAGTTAGTATTTTATAAAACTTTTTAGTTTCGCTCTTAAATTTCAGGTCTCAATTCACTATTATCAAGTTGAATGAACGCTTGGAAGACCGATCGGTCCATATCTAATCCTGATCGATGTCGGCGTCTGCCTGACAAATTATCGAAAGCCGATCCGTTCTGACTGTAAGCTGTTGAAGCTCTTAAAGTGATAGTTTAACAGGAGAAATTTTAAATTGGTAGCTGCTTATTTCATAATATAATCTGAAAAAATATTAGGTAACCCCCGGCCTCATGAATCATCTATCTAACACCATCTTATAGAGACTATTCATAAGAGCCCAAATACGCTACATCTGCTATAAGTTTCTGAAGAATTAGGGATTCCGCAGACTTTTTGATGGTAGAGGATCAGCTCATGGTTAATATGTCATGGAAATGTCACCGAAGTGACAGAACACCAAATTTAAAATTGATCGGATCTGTAAAAGTTAGTAAAACTCTTTTATCGTGTATAAAATGAGCTGATAGTCACCAAACGCGTGAACTGATCTTCATAAGTTATAGCTAAGAACCATCCTAGTCACGTTACCTTTCAAACAAAAAAATTGAATCAAAATCGGTCCATTCGCTTAGGAGCTACGATGTCACAGACAGACACATATACACAGACAGACATGTCAAACTTATAACACCCCTCTTTTTCGTCGAGGGCTAAAAATGTGAAATCTTGTTACTACTTTTAATCAACTTACTTTTACTAGGTGGTAGGCCCGTATGCAGGGTCGTCTGGGTAGGTACCACCGTCTTTCTTATTTCAGCCGTGAAACAGTTCGCTGTGTTTCGGATTGAAGGGAAAGGTAGCCAGTGTAATTACTGGGCATGGACGGCATTTCATCTTAGGCCCCAGGATGACAACGCACCTGCAATATCAAGTGATTTTTCCTTGTTATTGCAGGTGTCTATAGGCGGCGGTTACCGCTTTCCATCAGGTGGGCCGTCAGCTTGTTTGTCATCCAGTTGTATAAAAAAAAATAAAAAAACTTAGATAACATCCAACGAATTATAAGAGCAAAAGTTTAAAAACTAAACCAAATAGGAATCAAAATTCATTAAAGGCCAAAAATAAATTAATTACAATACCTAACTTTTAAGTATTTGCTACTTCTCCCTCTATAGTTTTAGGAAATAGCCAACCGCCAACTTTTTAAGCCGTCTTAGTGTTGTGAAGTCGGTTTTAATGTCGGTTCGAATTATAAATTCCTTGGTCAGCATTAGTCGGTGCTACAAATTCACCTGTAATATAGGTATTGTGAATATTCAAATTATACATTCCAACATAATAAAAGAATCTTCTAGAAAAATAAATATCGATACATAACAAAGAAGCAACCACAAAGAAAAGTCATATTCAATTAATCATATAAAATATTAAATTGTCCTAAAGAACAGAATTAAATGTATCATTTAATAAATAAAATTACAATTTACAATAGTACCTATAAAATTATTGTGTGTTCTTTCCTAACAGACCACAAACAATTTCTTTGAAAAATATTCCTTTTAAATTGTAGAAGCTGTCTGCAACTAGAAGTCTATTTTTAACCGACTTCAAAAAAAGGAGGAGGTTATCAATTCGTCTGTATGTTTTTTTTTAAATATTTTTATGTTTGTTACCTCAGAACTTTTGACTGGGTGAACTGATATTGATGATTCTTTTTTGTTCGATGCAGAATAGTTCCTATTTGGTCCCATACAAAATTTTTGGAAATCCATTTGGTAGTTTGGTTTTTAAATCAAAAAAACTGGAAAAATTTAGTCGTCTACATATGCGAAGTTGCGAAGTTGCTTTCCTAATTTTTAGTGAAATAATACAATAGTAGAAAACACTATAAGCTCACGGTCACCCATCTAGCTTTGACCTTCAAAGTTATCACTAAAAATTGTGAAAAAAAAATTAAACAAAAAATAAAACCGACTCCAAGAACTGAAAGTTTTATTTTTTGTTTAAATTTTTCAAGTTTTCTTTCTTTCAAAAAACAGAAAAATCAAGGACTCCCAGGTCCTTTTTCCCTATGTCTTTTTTCTGCTTAGTGACATCATTATGTAATATACAATTTTAAATTATGGAATAACATTGTAACATAATACTGTAAAGAGCGACTACACGAGCTCTTTGCCGGAACCTTCTCGGCAGTTCAACTTTTGGAACCGGTGTAATCGTGTCTGAGTACACGACAGACAAACAATATGACGTTGTTAGTAATCATTATTTTTGTGATAGTCGTGCAAATTGGATTTTTGACCATTTGAAAGTGCTTTTTGGTGGGCCTAATTGAATAAAGACATTTTCATTTTATAACATTTAATATGTCTAAAAATATATTTATTTTATTATTATTTAATTAACGATCATCCCAATCGAAATTTGTATCCTCTAGCTAGCTCATCTGTGCTTCGGGAGACACATTAAGCCGTTGATCCCGGTTGTCAATGCAACCGCTTTAACCCACAAACCCGCTTAGATGCTTCTCTCATGTAGAAAGATCTGTAGCCAGCAGCGGGATGTGTATAAGATGGTGATGATGATGATGATAAATGGTCAGAATTATCATATTCTGATTGTGTTTCTGACTCACTAAAGATTAGAAATATAACCGCATGTATGTATCTGGCCTTAGAACCATTTTATATTTTTTTCTTTAAACTTCCTTTAAAAGCTTCTGTTCTGCCAACCTAACAATCCGGAAAAACTTTTCCGTGGACATGGCGATGAAACTCCTTCAACTTTGAAAGCAAACTGGTTTCATTACAAAATGAATGAGTGAGAATGTGAAAAAGTTTTTTGAAGAGTTTAATATCTTTGACAATATTTGTTCTTTTGTTCGTTATCTTAAGAGCAGAGTTTTTGATGTAATTTTCGTGGAGAGCAGTCATAATCCGTATTATCATCGTTTATTTTTCGTTTTACTAGGTGTTAGGCCCGTATGTAGGGCCGTCTGGGTAGGTACCACCGCCTTTATTAGTTCAGCCGTGAAACAGTTCGCTGTGTTTCGGATTGAAGGGAAAGGTAGCCAGTGTAATTACTGGGCATGGACGGCATTTCATCTTAGGCCTCAAGATGACAACGCACCTGCATATCAAGTGATTTTTCCTTGTTATTGCAGGTGTATATAGGCGGCGGTAACCGCTTACCACCAGGTGGGCCGTCAGCTTGTTTGTCATCTAGTTGTATAAAAAAATCATTATCATCATCATCAGCCTATGTACGTCCTACTGCTGAGCTGAGCACAGGCCTTTCGTATACAGAAGAAACACACGGGGACTTTGGGCCATAACACCACCACCACCAATAGCCTTGAACCTTCCAATCACACAAGAACTTTAGCAGTATTAAGCGATCAGCCTAAACAGATAATCTGTCATATTTAACCATCAGCTTTTGATATTTGCATGCAACTATTAAAAAGCTCGAGAGGAGCTCGGTGATGTATTGGTTAGAGCGCTCTGGTTTCGATACGAAAAACAAAGCAACTTTCGCCATGGTCCATCTGGAGATGGGTCAATAAAAGTTTGTTAACTCGAGCTCCTCCGTGCCTCGGAAGGCACGTTAAGCCGTTGGTCCCGGTTGTTTTTGCAACCGCTTTAACCCACCAACCCGCATTGTGCCAGCGTAGTGGTGTTATGGCCCAAACTCGTCATGTGTTTCTCCCATGTAGGAAGGCCTGTGCCCAGCAGTGGGACGTATATAGGCTGGTGACGATGATGATTAAAAAGCATGCATATTGCATAATCATATGATTTAGAATTACGCTGACGTTTTGTTAGTGACTGATACACACTTCACTCTCCATCTCAAAAACTACCAAACCGATTTTGATAAAACTAGCACAGTCGTACAAAAAAAAATGTACAATCGAACATAAAGTTTTTAAGATATGCGTGGACAAACATACAAATATACAAACATACACATACACATGAAAACTGGCTCCCATGTTTTTTTTTTTTTTTTTTTATATATTAATACACTCACACCTATTATCTAGCCCAAAGTAAGCATCATTAAGAGCTTGTGTTATGGATACTAGATAACGGAGAAATAATGATAATAATATGTATATAAATATTAGAAATATACTAAATAAACATATAATCATCCATGACTCGTAAACAAATGTTCGTACTCATCATACAAACATTTGTTCCTACCGGGATTCGAACCAGGGACCTTTTGACCGAGTAGCCTGGGGTACAGACCACTCGGCCAAGCGGTCGTCTCTTCAATATCTTATATGTATGCGGTATATCTTCAATATTTTGACAAAACACTCGAATATTTACTATAACAAAATAAAAAGTTAAATTTGTCTTATTATTTCCTTAGGGGTGTGTGAAAAAACCCTCGTGCGAAGACAGCGCAAGCAACTAATTTTAAACCAAATAAGACAGTAACACTTAGAGAGATAAGACGCATAAAAAGTCTTAGATAAATGCTTTCAGGTACAGTGGAATACGTCAAGTAAAATTGTGAGCGAAATTTACGAGAATGCACTCGCCGACTTTGTGTGAGGCGCGCAGAACTTACACGTTTTGCATATGGAGTTTGTTCTTATTGTAACCTGTGTTTTGAACCTGATCGGTAGACAAAACACCCTTAAAATCTGTCCTACTAGCAGTCTAAGCAGTTAATTATAGGATGGAAATATTTTACGCCCGATTTTGCATACAAAAGAGGCATGAAAAAGCACCTTTTGGGCCGGCAAGATGGAGGCGGCTAGAGCAGTGTCGAAACTGCACTAGCTGTCTTGACATATGGACTCTTCTAAGCGCTACATCAGGTGGTGTTGGGTCCATTGCCGTGCTTCGTATAGAAAAAAAAAAACTTTCATGTAGGGGGTCGAGGGCAGCAAGATAAACACCTTTGATATTTTACAATGAATTTAATTATAAGAGACCAACTAATATAGTTTGCACATGCCACTATTATATTACATTAGTATTACATTGCAAGAAAGCTACTCTTCCAGAGACAATTTATAAACACAAGAAAAACATATTGTTGGTGTTGCCAATACTAATAGGACTTTATATGCAAGCAAGTTAGGCTAATAATAAAAAAATATGTCTTTTCATATAAACCAAAATTCGTCAATAATTACTTTACTGTTTTCGAAAAACCCTCTGGTAAGTTTTGAGACTAACTTGAGTCACTCTTTCTCGACAAGTTTAGTTACAATCGGTTTGTTCATTGCAAAAAAATTGAAATTGAGAGTTTGTATAAAACAAAAACTGTAACCCTGACTGTTTTATTTTTTCTGGCGACATTAAATATTTTTAAATTCAGATGGCACCATTTCCTAATCCGGTAAGTAAGGATTATGCGCTCCCAAAAGAGGATTTTGTACAACAAGCATCAGCCGTTAGTTGTTTCTACAACAAAAACCTTTGTAACGACGGGCTTCCTGGAGTCGTAATTCGAGGTACTAAAGAGGCATCTACTTTAAATAATTTTTGTTTGAATTTAACTTACCTGTTTTAAATCAGGCGGAGTTATTGATACTTATGGACACAAAACATAAAAAGCCCAATTCATAATTGTTATAATTTCCCAAATATGACATCTCGAGAACCTCGAGCTCAGCAAAGGAGCTCGGTGGCATATTGGTTTGAGCGCTCTGGTTTCGACACGAAAAACAAAACAACTTTCGCCATGGTCGATTCTGGGTTGGGCTAATCAAAGTTTGTTATCTGGAGCTCCTCCGTGCTTCGGAAGGCACGTTATGCCGTTGATCCCGGATGTTACTGCAACCGCTCTAACCCACCAACCCGCATTGGCCCAAACTCCTCATGTGTTCCTCCCAAGTAGGAAAGCCTGTGCCCAGAGTAGTGGGACGTATATAGGCTGGTAATTATGATGATGACGAAACAAATATAACAAGCGGGAGTATATGATTATCTGATGAGGAGAAATGGCAGCCCAAACTACGGTTGTAATATTGGTTATTTATTTACAATTTACATTCTATTTAAACTAAAAATATAATTGTATCATCAGAGACAATGACATACATTAACTACATTGCCCTACGGGTTTTATTCAATAATAGGTGACGACCGCCTGGCTGAGTGGTCTGTACCCCAGGCTACTCGGTCAAGAGGTCCCGGGTTCGAATCCCGGTAGGAAAAAATGTTTGTATGATGAGTACGAACATTTGTTTACGAGTCATGGATGTTTATATGTTTATTTAGTATTTTCTAATATTTATATACATATTATTATCATTATTTCTCCGTTATCTAGTATCCATAACACAAGCTCCTAATGATGCTTACCTTGGGCTAGATAATAGGTGTGAGTGTATAAATATTATTATTATAGGTTCAGGGTACTGTTGGCGCTGCAACGATTTTGTAGTGCGTCTGGGATGTTCGCCGAGCTCCGAGTAAACTGCTTTTACGGCCTGGCCACGGGAACGGGCGACGGCGGCGTCTCGGCAACCACTGCGCGGTCACGACGACGCGCTGCAAGGTCGATATCGAGACAGCGCGCAGTGGTTGCCGAGACGCGAGTTGCCGGACGCGCGTGCGGTGAGTTCGTGGCCAGGCCGTTACGCGACCATGCGCAAACGGTCCTCATCTCTGGTGAGTCCGAGCTAGCCCCAACACTATACTGGCAGTATTTGCCGGCAGGTTTGATTGTTTTTACATGAATCATTCTGTGGCAATTATTCATGCACTTTAGTTTCGATTATGTAAATTAAGAAACTTTCGCCATAGTTGGTTCCAGGATGGGTCAATCAAATTTATAATCTCGAGCTCCTCCTCCGGAAGGCACGTTAAGCCTTTGGTCTCTGTTTTTAATGCAACTTCTTTAACCCACCAACCCGCATTGGGCCAGCGTGGTGGTGTTATGGCCCAAGCTCCTCATGTTTCTCCCATGTAGGAAGGCCTATGCCCAGCAGTGGGACGTATATAGGCTCATGATGAATCATTGCAATATAATTCAAAAGTTCTGAACATTTGATTGAATTATTTCTACTTGTTAAAATTCTATTTCATGAGACTTTTCTAACACAAGATAACTTATTATGTATAAGTTATCTTGTTGCTAACGCACTGGGCCCTGATGCCTGATATAAAAGTTTATTATTATTACTAACTGGGACGTACACTGGTCTTAAATGTAAAAAAAACCTTTGAGAAACAATACAAAGCATGCTAACATTTTGGCTGACCTACTTAGAGAATAAAATCAATAAATTTTATTACAAATATGGTAATTGTGCTTTTGGTTCAAATATTTACATTGAAAAGCTGTCTAAGGGAATATACCTACTGAGTCAGAAGCCGAGATCTCAATCAAAATCGAAATCGCACAACACTTCTATAGGAAACTCAGCTTATATGCTCAAATCACACAACATTATGATATCACACAAAAGATAACGTCCAAACAAAAGGTACATTAAATTCACATGTTTGCCACACTGGGTACCGAGCGGAACCGACCCGCGCTTCCCAGATTTACGAGCGGTAATTCCTAGTTACTTATTCAACGTCTTGTTAGTTTAAACGCATTCATTTGTCATTGTTGAAACTTATTTATTAATCCGACCTGACGTTAATAATTACAGCCTTGCTTGTCACACTGAGAGTAAGTATACCTCTCCTTTTACATAATCCTGCCATGATGAAAGGAAATGGCATAACCATATTTCATTGGAGATAAATAACTTTGAACCTGAGAAAATGGACATGCACTATTTTTTCGATTAACGAGATTCGAAACCGACTACTTTAAAAACAAATCATCTTTATTAGATGGGAGGCCCGGTATATAGGGTCGTCTGGATAGGTTTACTACTGCCATTCCTATTTCGGTAGTAGAAAAAATAAAATTGAAAAATTTCAGTAACCCCCGGCCTTAATACCATCTCATTGAGACTATTTTTATGAGCCTAAACACGCTATTATATCTGCTGTTAAGTAAGTTTCTAAAGAATTAAAGCATTCCGCAGACTATTTGATGGTATAGGATCAGTTCGAACTTTAGCAGTAAACCAAATTTCAAATCAATCGAATCTGTGAAAGCTAGTAAAACCCTTTTGTCAAGAAGGAAATGAGCTGATAGTCATCAAAAGCCTAAACAGATCTTCATATATTATAGCTAAAAACCACCCTAATCACGTGAGCTTTCAAACCGAAAAACTTAATCAAAATCAGTCTATTCGTTTACGAGCTACAATGCCACAGACAGACACGCAGATACCCATACTCTTTTTTGTCGGGAGTGAACCAGTTTTCGTTGTGTTTCAGCTTTATGAAAATATATATAGCCATTGCAATTACTGGGCATGAGGATAACAGCACACTTGCAATACCAGATGATTTTTTCATTGTCATTGCAGGTGTCTATAGCAGCCAGCTACCATCAGGTAAGCCGTCGGCTTGCTTATCATTTACTTGTATAAAAAAAGAAGAACAATCGTCTAAATTACATGATAACTAGGAAGCCAGTAAAATATTGCGTCAGATAAAAATACCTGGTGAAAATGTCCTCTGTAACCACGCAAGAGACGGGCGCAAATCGTGCGACAAATGAATGTGTAAACATTTGCATGTATATTGCGCTACCTACGCAACCGTTTAAGGGACGACTCCACTGAAGAGCTAAGCCAACAAATGTTATTATATTTCCAGTGAGCCACTGATTACTAAGCTACGAGTTGGCTACTAACTTCGCTATATACTACGCTACGAACTTCGCTACGAAATACGCTACGAACTTCGCTACGAAATACGCTACGAACTTCGCTACGAAATACGCTACGAACTACGCTACGACCTTCGCTACGAACTATTATATGGAGTACAAACGTAGTACGCTTTCACTTACGCCCGTTTATACAAGCAGGTAAAAACGATTACTTGAGCAAAAGTAATTACTGAAGTAACCATTTTCATTTCTTTAAAGTTAGAATTTCTCAGTCAAGTTTAATGCTCGTTTTCACTAACACTTGCTTAGCGCTAAGTGTCTCTTAGCGATTTTTATCTCAGTCTATCTAAAGGAGGTAGAAAGAGACAAATATCGTTAAGAGTCACCTAAGCCTAGGGAATGGTTAGTGAAAACTGCCAAAACGTTTCTTTAACTTAAGCAATGACTTACAAGCATATTATTTTCATGTGTGATAGATTTCATTTGAGAGGTTTTGAAGAAATGTGGATACTTCGGATAGAGCATTTTAATGGTTTAGTAGATATGGGATAAGGATATTATCTCATATCGGCGGAGATTGAAGTGGTTTATCCTAGAAATCTTAGTCTACTTCATTGATGTGGATTAATTTCATGGTTATTCGGTGTATTGTTTGGTAATTAAAATATAATAAAACTAGAAAAATTTCACGTCCTGAGGCAGGAATCGACTAGAAGAATTTCACAGGGATATCCCAAGTCCTGGGTGGCTCAGTGGTCAGAGCAGTCACCCGGATTGCGAAAGGTCGCGGGTTCGATTCCTGCCTCAGGACGTGAAATTTTTCTAGTTTTATTATATTTTAATTACTAAGTAATTTTTCAAACATTTATAATAATGTTAAAATCAAAAATTAAGAGTATTGTTTTGTCTTAAAATTTGGCCTTTTAAAAAATATTATTATTCTAGTGATTTTGCCAAGATTTAGCAGCTAATGCTGCTGCAGTCACAAGAACACACCAACCCGCATTCGTCAGCGTGGTGGTGCTAGGGTCTATGCCTGCGCCCAGCAGTGGGACGAATATAGGCTGGTGATGAATTTGATGATAATATACTTTAAATATTCGGCTGTAATAAATGTGTCTCTATTTATTATTATTACTATACAAAAAAATAGTAACTCGTTTCTCTGTCGTACTTCCAATACTTGGAACTCTTTGCCAACACCTGTGTTCCGACCTTCCCATAACACGGGTTCCTTAAAAGAGGCGTGAATAAGCACCTTTTTGGCCGGCAAGGTGGAGGCGGCTAGAACTGGGTGCTTGCTGCACTAGGCGTCCTCGCATATGGGCTCTTTCTACTGCATCACATCAGGTGGTGTGACGTCTTTTACCCTGCTTCGTATGAAAATTAAATGAAATATTGTTTTTCGTTCTTGCTCACATATTCAATTATTCCTTTACGAGGAGAAGATAAGAAAAAACCACCTAGGCTATCTTTTGAGTGAGAAATTTTAATCACACGTGTAATTACAAACGTGCTTAAATTTTTTTGCAGTGCTTGGTTTTTGGTTCATTTCTGCTATAAAAATATGTTTCACAAGTAAGTAATGTTCGTCTCAAAAGTTTGGGTATATCGGTTATCTTTGTTGTCTAACAAACATAATCAGATCGTGGATTGATTAGAATGGTATAGCTTATAGCGATAAGACCGCCTTTTGTCATAATATTTTGTTAAATCTAAATAAATGTGCAAATTAACATTTTATGTCTACCAGTAATTATCTATGTAAATAATCTAACTCAGTTGCATTTTCTTCTTTTGCACTTATTGTACAGACAATTAAACATCAAGTGTTGCGCTACGAAAGACGCCTCTGTTAAGAACGAAACTAAGCACTTCGCTAAACCTTATAGCTTTCTGCTAGCCTATCTATTTTTTAAAGCCTTGATATGAGGAAATAATTATATTTCGACACCGAAATATCTTTTAAACGTTTGAAATCAATATTTTTACAATGCTCAAATACCTATTTTATCAGGAAAACTTTTTTTTTCGGCGGAATAAAGTGTTAAAATTTAGAGAATATTTTAACATTTCTTATTAGACGCTAAAAAGCCTTACTGATTTAAACTTATCGTTCGATAATCCTCTTCTTGATTATGAAAACAGAGAAACTTACAGCTTAAAAAACTATTACTTTTGTCCACACTGTTTTTTCCTCAAGACATTGTCAAAAACAATCTGATAAAGCCCCGTCACAAATCTAACCGTTACTTCTCCCAATACTATTGACACGATCCAAAACACGTGTAAGAAATAATTTTCTCGATGTTTCAACCAGAAAAATTCTGTTTCCACTGAACAGGGTCGCACCTGTCAACGCTGCTCAATGAATTGCGCGGACAAATCCGCACCCGCATTCTTGTTCGGGGACGCGTTAAATTTATTAAGGCGATTAACACACGGGAGGTGCGGTGGCGTTCACACTCTGCGATGCCGGCCACGATCGCGCTGCTTCGTTATGTTATAATTTAAAAGCTTAAGGAGATGAGGAGTTTTATTTTTCATATACTTCCCGCATTATATAGGGAATTTCCTTTTTTATTATTCGTACAGGAGTAGCTATTGGCCTTTATCAGTTGGAGGTGAGACAGCCAGTTCCTATGTGGTTGAGGAATCCATATTCCTCAACAGTCTGGTAGCTCACTTCCACCTTCTTTCCATCGTCACTTACCATCATGTGAGTTAAGAGAGTTTGGCTAGTGGAAAATGGTTAGTACTTGGGCTGGTGACCTCTGCCTGTTGTATCTTAAACTTCTTGTTAAAGGTGAAGGTAGGAGCTATCGTGTCACAGATCACTTCAATTAATTGAACATTGATTGATTGATTCATTAAACGTTTAACAACTTATTGAATTGAAAGGATCGCTTGTAATGAGGAATTTTGGTGTGATTAGTAGGTTATTTTTTTATTATTACCACTTTTAACTGAAACGATTTCGGTTGTAAGTGGGCATAAAATAACTTTGAACCCACCAATCTCTCACAAAATCTCTAGGATAGAAACCATCTGCCTAGGCATTTATACTTTTTTACATTTATTTTTGACGGTTAGAAAGTGCTTCTAGGTGGCCTATTTGAATAAAAATATTTTTATTTTTATTTCATTTAATTCAATTGAATGACAAAATCAACCAGACGGCTGACACGACGTTCAGTGATATGGTTAAACGTTGCGCTTAGTGACTTGGCTAATTGTCCTTCAGCTTTCTTTAAAGCTGCTGCAGTACTGTCCCACTACCACGCCACTACCGCACCACTACCGCGCCACTACCGCGCCACTAACGCGCCCCTAACACGCCACTACTGCACCACGGTAGACAGGCAACTAGCCGCTTTGTGTATCAATAGCCTAACCGCCACGCGTAATTAAGCAAACATCCGTAGATCTAAATTCAAAGTTTTGCTAGTAAACTCAATAAAGCATTAATGAACTGGAATAGTTAACCGATTGAAGGGAGCGGTCATACCATTAGGACCCTTCCGGTAAATAAAACGTGGAAAGCCTTAGTATTGAGGGCACTGTTACGCGAGCCGTTGGGCAAATGGTCTCCATGTTTATGTATACTGCCTCTAATTGCTTGGTTAAGATGTACGAGAGAAAAAATGGTCAAGAGCGGTTTTGACGTAATAAGGGTTCCGTGGCAGTTTCTTCATTCGATAAAGGTTGTGTAAGTGTTGTCCACCCTGTAGTAATCCAGTAGAGATATTTTTTACAGCACCATTATGAAAATCGTGTCCCGAAACGCAGGAAGACACACTATGTAGCGTTTTTATATCTACAATCTCCTATAAGGCGGAGATGTTACCCCGTGTAGTGGGGCGCAGGAGATTCGACTAGTAAAAATCACTATGTCCGCTACCGCTCTTGTTTTAGGAAAAAACCACTTTATGCTCAACCTTAAAAAAAAAGGTCTAAACTAAAAAAAAAAGAAATTTTCAGAAGAATTCAAAATTTTATTAAATTATCGAATAAAATGAAATATATGATTTATAGATAATACGAACTAAACAGAAATCATGTCCAAATTAAAATTATCTCATTGAAATCTAGTTTTGGAATAAATATATATTTTTGATTTTGAAAAACTATTTTATCGTAGACCCCTAAAAGGAACGCGAAATTGAGGAAGAGCTGTAAAGATGAGCAGTTTACTATCATCGTTTCAGAGGCAAAAACTCGTCAGGGAAAGATTACCACGTCATTCAATTTTGTTGCTAAGAAAAACTCAGTGCAAGGGTACAAGAGGACGCCCTGTATCGTATTTTTATTGGCAAAATAAATCTATGTAACTATGTTCGTCTGTCTTTTTGTCGCTTTAGACAAAATTAGTTTTTTTATACAACTAGATGACAAACAAAGTAGGAAAGTGGTTACCGCCGCCTATAGACTAGTTTGTTAATTGTTTAAACATGTGACAGGGTATTTAACAATTCAACTTAAAATAATCTGAAATGAGCACTGTTGAAATGTTTAAAAATTTATTACAAAGCTCCGTTTAGTACTGAACATGATATGAAAGTTATACCAACTAATTTGTGAACGGAGAGAGCAAACAAGCTGACCTGGTTGTAAGTGGCTACCACCTATAGCACCTTTACCTATAGACAGACACCTGCAATAACAAGGGGAAATCACTTGGATTTAAGAGGGGGCATAAAGCAAATCACTAATCGTAGATTTGATTTTAATCGTATTAAATCAAATCCAAATGAGCTGAAATTTTAAATATGGTAATTACATTATATTTGTGAGGGTTGTGTCAGAGCAAAAACATGAATTTATAAAATTTTCTCGATTGAAAAAAATCACAAAGATATCTCTGACTTCCAACAAGATTCAATTTATTGCCCAAATCACCCAGAAATAAATTACCGACATTGATTTGAAATAAGAGATGATTTTGGTATGCTGCACCATTTACAAAAATTATTAAAGCAGTGGATAGTTGATATGTGTGCGAAAAATAGTACAAGGATATATTATATTTCATTCAAGAAATTCAAACAAGACTTAGATCTTAAGTTTACAACGATTGATTATTATTTTTAATTTGAAAAGCCTCGCGATGCGGGGGGTGCGGGTGAAATTAGATTTTTTTCTAGCTTTAGGCGCCCTCTTAACTTGGATATAAGTACATGTGCGTTGTCATTCTTCCGCCTTTCTTATTTCAGCCGTGAAACAGTTCGCTGTGTTTCGAATTGAAGGGTAAGGTAGCCAGTGTAATTACTGACCATGGTCGGCATTTCATCTTGGGCCTCAGGATGACAACGCACCTGCAATATCAAGTGATTTTCCCTTGCTATTGCAAGTGTCTATAGGCAGCGGTAACCGCCTTCCATCAGATGGGCCGTCAGCTTGTTTGTCATCTAGTTGTATAAAAAAAATCCCAGGCCTAAGATGTAACGGTTCCATGTCCCTAATTACACTGGCTACCTTTTCCTTACATTAGTAGCATATAAAGCTGTTGCCACAGTTTCCACGACCCATCATAGAAGCGTTGCATAGCTCACGCACACATATATGCATTTACAAAGAATCTCATCGTCGCTGGATTGTCGTCTTAAAACTCCATACAACAACCTTGATGTCTACCTTTTTACCCAACAACAGAGATGAGTAACCACGTCACGTCACTCTATATATTTCTCACTGAAAAGTATGTTAGTTGACTGTATTTTTTTTAAGACTACGTTTAAGGAATGCGTACTTTGCCAAAGAGATACATGAACAGCTTCTTCTAGCATACTAATACAAATTATAATATTCCTAAGCTCAATTCAACAGCAAGATATGAATTTCATAAGCCTTAAGCAAATAGGTGCCTACGTAACACCAAGAAGAACGTAATACGTTAATATATTTATTTTCCCTGTACACGTAAGCCCCGACGGAGTTCGTTTACAAAGTAATTGAAAAAGCCTTCTCGTTACGGCGTCTCTTGAATTTTATATTATCTCGACATAAACAAATTTCATTTCTTTGTGATTTTTGTTTCTGAAAACTTAGTTGAAACTCTAATAGTCCTCTAAGTGTAGGCAACACTTTAGGGTAAAGCCCGGAAATTCTGAACACGGCGTGTCATATCTTAACGTGTCTTGAAAATACATATTTCCTAAGTAAGAAGATTGTAGGAAATTTTGTGCGAGCCTTTAGCTTGAGAATAAAAAGCATACTATTAGCTGTGTGAGTCATTGGCCGTACTTTGTATATGAAAAAGATAGCAGATATAAACTATCTTCTATCCTTTTTCATCAGGATGTAAATGACCTCGTTCGGAGCTGCCCCTCGTTTGGAATAATCCGACACTCCCTTACCCTTGGAGTTGCAAGAGTTTAACAGCTATGGTAGCCACTTATACGCTGCTCGGCTCGCTGGCTTGCCACCCATTTATACCGAAATAATCACTTGGATCTGGAAGAATCGCATTGGTTATATTTAATCATAATCATAATTATAATCATTTATTCTGCTTAAAACATGGTAAATACAGATGTTGACACTAGATACAATGAGCATACATGTTTCGCCATCGTGGCATGCAAAAATTCGGTAGGTACTATTAACATTCATTATATGACAATTATATTAAATTATGAAAATCAACCACAATATTAAAAATAGTCA
Source organism: Nymphula nitidulata (assembly GCA_947347705.1). Taxonomy (NCBI): domain Eukaryota; kingdom Metazoa; phylum Arthropoda; class Insecta; order Lepidoptera; family Crambidae; genus Nymphula; species Nymphula nitidulata. Next base: position 2,057,914 of record OX374620.1, read on the forward strand.
AATATTAAATAAAAAAAATGTCAAAATGTATATTAATAATTTCTTACATAATATCATGTCAAGTCCATTCATTTATAATAATTATTTAAATATAATATCTAAATATTCCTTTACATTATAAAATACATGTTGTCGTAACAAATTCCCTAATCTACAGTGTGTACCAAAAATACAAATAAAGTAAAAAGGGTGTAAATGGGTCCCTTGTGTAGAGTTTATTACCAATGTATGACAACTGTAGTATGACATTATTACATGCTGAAAAATTAATTATTTTTGATAAAATAATAAAATAATCGACATTGAAGCCCAGCTCTATTCTAAGTTCATTCCCCCTAACAGGCGTAATTACCTCCTACTCTTAGAAACTTTTCTACTCCTGGTAGCTAATATTTATTTGATCAAATATTAACCTAAAATAAATAACCTATAATTCCTCAATTCTAGTATTTATTTTACTAGGCTAAGTACAAAAAAGATAAATAGATATTAGATAACTTTATTGAATACTTTACAAGAATATTAGGTGAGTGAGAATCAAGATAGGTATAAGTCAACATAAAAACCACAAATAAATTTTAAAGTTGCATTGAAGTAACAATCTGAGTAGGTAGGTTCTATCTACCTAATAGCTCAGATGAATAAACTAAGGTGTTTAGCCGTAAACCAAAAATAAAAATAATTTTAATTGAGTAGGTATGTATTTATCACACACAAGAACCCGTAAGATCGATAAATGTGGTTAAAAATTTATCACGGATCAATCAATTAGGTACTATGTAATTGTACTAGCACTATCCTACCATTTCGAAATAAAAAACAACTTACCTCGAACTAGAAACACTTTTTTCATACAACAACGCAAGATGACAAGCAAGCTGACGGCTCACCTAACAAGCGGGACCACTTAACTCAATCAACACAGCTTTACAGTTCACATGAATATCTTACACAACAGCATAACACTTACAACATAGTCCTAAGATTAGAGAAGCAGTTCAAAGTGTACCTACTCCTCCTTGCTGCCTCAACAACGACGGCCGCCGTCGGGACGGACACGGCCTGTGTCGCATTCCGCACCATATTATCGTCACCGTCCTTGTAATCGATGCCAACATACCTACTCATGGCATACACATAGCATTATCTCGCAATATTTAATAAGAATAACGACGATCAGAGATAAAATTATACGCGACTACACTTTATGAGCTAATGATCAACTGAGCTCGTAAACAGATGAGGTGACACTGACTATGCACTGACTTGACTGACGACTGACGAGCCGACAAAGCGGGAAGCGGCTTTGAAATAGGTAGTCTGCGCGCGCCGCTCTGCGCCGCTGTTTTTTCCTTCTGCGCATGCGTACGGGGAATGACAGGGATTGTCAACATTTAACTAGTTTTTTAGTTTAGTAAAATTATTTTAGGTATGGATCGCAATAAGTAATTTAAGTATTATTGTGCCCAATAAACTTTTTTCTATTCTATTCAATAAACAACTTTGACTTTAGTATCCTTATAACTATTGGGTCCAAGCTAAGGCTGGTACCAAAAAATAATAGTTATGACGAGAACAATACAAGGTTTTCGTTTTCGTTAAGAGGGTTATTAGAGCGCTGTTCGACTTGAATTGCATTTAATTATCGTGGCAAGCAAGAGCTATTTAATTAAATGTTAAGATGATTTTCCGGAGTGAATCTTCTGTATTTGTACTATTATGTATCTGTGGTATAAGAAGTAGTGTAACATAATTACGCCAACGACGCAAACAAACCGTTAAATGCTTGTCTTGCATTCGAAGCCCAGTAAGATCCATTTTTTCAACGTTAAAAAAGTAGGTTACAAAATAAGTAAAAACATATCCAAGCGAGCACGGTCGCAAAAACTACCTAATCAACAGTTTATAGGCACTTTTTCATAAAGTCATAATCCGGCAGTACTCTGCTCTGTTTTTTTTATATCGAGTATTAAAAAAAATCTTTTGAATAAAATGTTGTGAACCAATGACACATTTGGGGGCGTTTAGGGTTTCATCGGAAAAAATGTAAACCAAATTTTTGAATCTCCTCTGAACTCCTAGTACTTACATAATTTTACAATTTAATTTTGACCGACAAATAACCTTGCTAGATCATGCTCATTTAAAGGAAAAGCTTGTAAAATAAAGGGAAGGCCGGTACATTTTAAATCCAAGTGAAGAGTTCGGCCCGCTTTAATGCGTAGGTAATTCCGTCGACAGCACGTTAATAGTACATGCGCGTTCATTGTGACCACTTACTACTACCATATCATCATTAACATCATCATACCAACCTCTGATGTCCACTACTGAACAAAGGCCTCCCCCACCGATTTCCAAATGAAATGATTCTTGGCAGCTGCATCCAACGGCTCCCCGCGACTCTGACCAGGTCTTCTGTCCATCTAGCTAGTGGGAGGCCGTCCTTCTTTGCACTTCCCGGTATGTGGTCGGCATTTTAAAACTTGAACGTCCAACCAGCCGTCTGTTCAGCGTGCTATGTGCCCTGCCCACGCCACTTCAACTTGCTAATCCTATGAGCTATGTCAGTACCATTTACCATACCATACAATTTTTTATAACGGCTGTCATCGGGTAGGCCATTTTACACGTAATGGTATAAAAACCAGTTTTATTGACCCAGAGCGATGCGTCATGTAGTTTATTTCCATTTAATAGTAATTTTGAACCCTGTTCTCGTTTGACCCGTCGCTTCGATTGTGCAATATCGCGCTGTGACATAAACAAAACAGCTTGAAAAACACCTTTTCACATCGCGCATTTTTTGATAAAGTTATGTACCTCCCACCCTGTCACTGTATTTGAATACTCCGGTATGTACGAAAACTTACGTATTATTTAAGTTTAAAAAATAAATGCGGAACCCAAAGTGTATTTTTTCAAATGGCGGTGAATTCTGCTGCAAGTCTAGTATTTTCAAAGACTAAGCGGTAGCAGATGAGTGCTTAGTTAGATTAGTGCAATTTGATTTTACATACTCTATTTATTTAAAGGTGTTTACGTAATATGCGAAATCGATACTAATAGCAATTTATCGCTTAAAAATAATAAACAACACCTAAACAAAAAGATAAATAATTGTTATAAAAATTAAAAAATAAATGATTATTTCAATAAAATTATTATCATTTGTCATCGTATTAGAAATTAAGGCATCGTACTATAAGTTTTATCGGCAAATAAAGTTTTTTGCATCTCAGAAGGAATCGACGGTACTAATAGTTTGCATATTCTAGTCTTTGGAAATATAGTCTATTAATTTGATTATTTTTTTGACCTTTACTATCTCCTATTTTAGGTTGAATGACATTCACAGCCGATCACTAGAGTAGTGACATTTTCATTTTGAGTTTTCGATGAAGAATTTCTTTTTTTTGGGTACTTCTGATACACCGTGTATATTTAAACATGTGCAAAGAAAATTAGTTCTTTACTTCCTTAGGTAATTTATTATAAATCTTAATAGTCATCGCAAGGCAACTCTTACTGTACAGGCTAGTTCTGGGCATATGAGACAATACTAATCTGTTTGGATTCCTACCTGAACGTGCATATATTTCTTTGGCTGTTGTAGAAAGAGTTAAATTTTGTCGTACAAAGACGCAGGACTCATAAATGTACAGGCTTGGAAGAGTCATTATCTTCATATGTTCAAAGATTGGTTTACACGATTCGTATGGCGGTACACCGGCCACAGCTCTGATGCATTTTTTCTGAGCTATTAAAATTCTATTCACATCAGTTGAATTTCCCCACACCAGCAACCCATATCTCAAAACTGAAGCCACATAAGCATGGTATGCAAAAAGTGCCGTTTCCTGGGACGAAACTCTTCGCAAACGCTTAAGAACATATACAAAACTGTTGATCTTATTTTTTTTTTTTTAACGAGTTCTTTCCAGTTAACGTGTCTATCTAAAGTTACTCCTAAAAATGACGCATTTTTAGTCTCTAATATTGTTTCTTGATTAAATTTTATATCTAAATTTAGATTTTTAAAGTTATAATTATTTTCAAATAGAATGTAATTCGTTTTAGTAGCATTATTTTTAAGATTGTTTTTTCGTAACCAGATGGCTATTCGTGTTATTGTTTCATTGATTTCGCGTTCTATTTCCGACTTATCATTTTTACTCGCTGTTGCAATAACAGCAATATCATTAGCAAATAAGACCGTTCTATGAGATGTCACATACGGTAAGTCATTTATATAAAATAAGAACGCAAATAGAGCAAGTTTTGCCATGATAGGCCAAATACTAGATTGGTCATCCAGTGCCTAACAGAGTATCTTAAGCTCTGCAATAGGTACTTTCAAAGTCACACCAAGTTGGCCCTGGTTATATGTGCAACCATTTTCATCCACCAATATGCATAAAAGGACTCTTGTAGTTCTCCGATATAAGATGGCATGTGATGCAGTGTTTAAAATATAGGCTTGTGCATGACTGTGATGCATCTACTCATATAATACTTTTATAAGTTAATACTGTCTTCAAGGAGTATTAAATTATATAAATTGAATAATAAAAAATCATTTCTTCGTGTCTCCCGACTCCACACTTTGTTGACGTTGAAAATTATTATCTAAATAAGTTTGCTTCTGGTGAAGAAAATCATTAAAACCTGAAGATTGCAACTAAACAATACCTTTTTTGTAACCTTATGATGAGAAATTAACCATTACTCAAAAAGAGACTTAACTAGCAATAGGAGGGAAAGACGTTTGTGCTGTCAAACCAGCGAAAATAAGATATAAAATAATATATAATAATATCCTATTAAGATCATACTTATACGTGGAGAAAATAATGCAAGCAAAAAGAGTCAAGCTTCTCGAATGCAAGCTAATAGTTGGAGTTAGGGGAATCAGTAAGGTCTGATGTAGCCATCATAAAGATGAACGGGCCATTTTGTGTAAATGAACTACAAATGATAAATCAGGGAGCGCCTGGAATAGAAACTACGGGAAACAACGCGAGGAAGAGGACTGATGCAAGAAAGATGGGCAACGAAATTTGTGCACCAAATCAGTGAAAGTTGTGCGGAATTGAGTAGCATTGAAGATATTGTGCGAAGACGGAGAACGTCATTAGCTATAATGTTCATATGGATTTCTGACTACATTGTGTTTACAGATTCATATTGAGAGTAACACATCACTTCAAAATTGACTCCTAAGACATGGTACTAAGGTTCAATATATCAAAATATTTTTCAAATCGTCAGAATGGCTGTACATCAACCAGAAGGCAGTATTTGCACGACAAACTTATCTGCGACTGAAAACATAATGATTCCACTTTGTTACGAACAATTTTATTACTCCTGCAAGATATATTTTGTCTGTACGTCTGTCAAACAGCGGCGCTGTGCGTTCACTTTGTTGTTTCTCTCGCATCAATTCTCGCGAAAGGGGATTTTTTTTCACAAAAAATCTTTTCTTTTTCATATTTACGACTCGAAGTTTACGAGGCAGCCTATTCTTTTCGTTCTGCCTGTGCGGGTTCTGGTTCAATTGGAAAGCGTTTGGTAAGATCGTAGCTGTTATGTAGTATCGAAAATCAAATGAAATCTACTTTTAGAGTTTGTGTCATATGAATCTAGCTGTAACTTAATACAAACTTTAATAAAATTTAAGCCTTCACTTGAACACAAGTGGAATTTGTAAGGACTAATTTAGGTTTGCTTGTTATACTTACTTCATGTGGTTTCGTTTGTTATTTGTGCACCGCCATGATGGTTAACTGCTATCGTGGGTTAAAGACTTTTATAGCAGCGCAGTAACATCTTGTTAACAGACAAAGAGACAGGTCCCCCTACTCCCAATGCAATAAGCTTGGCTTTTGGTCCGGCACCCTTAGCACGGACCGTTGACAAAATCTCTCTACCACTTATGTCCACTTATTTGAAGACAAAATGTGTTTTATCTCTTCCTTTCTGTGGGACGAGAAAGAGAGAAACTTTTATCCACTACAGGCTACAGGTTTACCATGCTACAGGGGTTGGGTTCTAAAATGACGGTGGTACACCTCCTGACAAGTAATGCCTATCGATTAAAAATTCAGAAGCGATTCGCCCTCAGGCTTTAGGATTCACCAAGGTTCTCGCCCACTTATATAAGCCCAGTAACGCTATAAAGGCCATCTGCGGCCAACAGCAAATTTAAAAACATTACAATCTTACTAACCGCAAAAGTAGTGCGGTCTACTCCGAAGTACGAGGTCTACTTCGAAGTGGGCAATTGCATTTGATCCTCTATGATCTAAAGATACTTCCCCAGTCGACGTCCTATGCCCTTCATCTTTACACAGATTACTTCTTGGGCTGGTTACAGGAGATTCCGATAGTATGTTCCTATCAGAATCGCTCGAACGTCCTGACTTGCAGTGGCTTGTTACGTCACGTAAGTCATAAGGATCGGGCCCCGCATAAAATGTGCATTAGTCTGAACAAATAAACGCTCTTATCCCTACTTTCTGGGACGGGATTTGCGGGATGCCTCACAGTTAGCTATAAACCAAATGTATGTTTCTTTTAAAGTCGCAGCATTCAATTTAAACCTTTGTTGTAGAAACAATGAAGTGTTTTACGGAAAGTTGGCATTGAAACGAAACTGAACACTCTTTTAAGTGCAAAAAATACGTTTCGCTTTTCTTGTCTTATTTCTTATGAAAGTTGCGGCAAGAGTTTTAAGCCACTGATTGCTTCAATCTTCTTACGTTACTTATTTTAGTACAGACTGCTCCATGAGCACACTGAGCTGGTAATGCACAAAAGGTTAGTATGAGAAGAAAAACTTCCGAACGTCTATATAATAATTATCGGTTAGTTGGAAAAGATTTCTTGCTAGATAAAACCTTCCTCTGTATATATCTTTCTCTTTGAACTTTAAAATTATTCAGTTTTAATGTTCCCTGGAGCCGAATTTCGAACCTATTTTAATGGTACTTACGAGCCGAATTCCGTCAAATCTTGCATCTGAATTAGTGTTCTACTTCTACTAAATATATTTTACGCAATCGCCTATAACGCATTGTACATTACAAAAATAATGGTATATAGTGGAAAACTTTACTGCGGATTTAAAGAGTATAAGCATCAATACAATCTGGTTATTGCCCATTTTATGATATGAAACAAAAATTGAGTCTCGATTTTTACGCAAAGACAATACTTTTGCCTTCTATTATTCAATATACATCTTATATAACCTAGCTGGCGGAAGTCATTATTGCTCATAACCTGCATGCAAAAACTCTGCAAGCGAAAACAGCTTTTAGCTCCAAACATATAAAACTGAATATAAAACAACCGACGGGAAGCGAGTGCCAGAAAAACATAACCGTGTAAAAACACTAATCTATTTGATGGTTTTCGTTCAAACGAACATAATTATTTTGTTGATGCTTCGGAAGGAAACTCTGAGTCAGAAATAGCACGCATTCCTTGCCAAATAGATCGTATTAGCGATATACGTTTAGTACGGTCAGCAAAAACGTTAACTTTTAATGCTAAAATGTAGCAAGCAGTGATAGTGTTTTTCTCATTTATGTGCAGTTGTTTTTTGAGGATTGAAAAATATTTTGTGACGAAACCATTTTACTGGATGAAAGTCCAAAGGCACAAGTAATTCTACCTTACGCAATTTATAATGCACAAATTATCATTACGAAAATAACTGAGAGACACTTTTTGTGGAAGTTGAATTTTTATTACCAACCAATCGCTATTATTCATTATAAATATTGAAAAAAGGGGAAAGGTGAGATTTGTCGTGTAAGACACGTTAGGGTTATGTGATTTTGTACACCTGTCTTAAGATCTTACTACTATTAAATTCTTTTTGCTTATTCAAAACTTTATGCTTTAGACATTACGGTACCTTTTCAAGATCTTTTACTAGCAATACAAGTCCACACTAATGTGTGTCTCGTGAATCTAGTTTCATAAATACAAAAGCTTCAGCTCTTTACACTTACGTTATCACAACATAAATTCAATTTCACGATGAGTCTGTACAAAAATAAACTACTTAAGCACCTGCAGTGTAAAACGAATTGCCTCGACACAGTTCAGGTCGGATATTGGCTCAATATAAAATTACTCTGGAGCTCGTGCCCTGACTTCTAATGGTACAACGGGGGACAGTAAAAGGAAAACTATTCTATCGTCAAGGAAATACGTGGAACTATTGCTCATATGAATGGTAAGAGTTATGGGCAGTTAATTGTTTTGAAATGTCTAATACAAGAGAAAAGCGAAACAAACAATATTGTTTCAAAACGTCTTCTGCTTTTAATGGTTTTGTTTTTGTTTCTTTTTTGAATGTGCGTAAAGGTAGCTAATAAAAGGTAAAGTAATGCGTATTCGGATTTCAACCTTTCAAAAAAATATTTGGTGTCTTAAACCCATATTCTATACTTCTAAACTTTATCTATGGGTTAAACGCCTGATCTTATATTGACTATAATTTTCGTGTTTACATTGAGGGTAAGAAATTAGTTTGAAGTGCAGTATGATAATCACAGTTTATCATTTTAACTAAAATTATTAAGGTCAAGTAACCAGCTATCAGATAGGTTGTTAAATACGATACGAACCTCATGCTAACACTATTGATCGTGGATATGCTCCAGCAGAAGCTTTCACATTTTTAAGTGTATAATAGTATTCATGAGAAAAAGGTTTATGTTCTAATCTGGCATTCATGCGATGTAAATATAAAAGAGTTCCCATCGTCCAAACAAAAAAGTTTAGTAAACAAATTTTTACCATACGCCAATTCGTTCTTCAAATCGAATGAAGCCCGTTCAACTGTTATAATTTTAATAATTTTCGAAAAATAAGGATCTAAGTGCTCCTTATTTTTAATTGAATTACGTTTGTTAAACAAAGGTTGTAGAAGTTATAATTCTATAATCAAAGAAAAAATGTTTTATTAGTTTATTCATCATGAAAATCCTTAATAATTGTAAAATGAATTTAGGAATATCGGCATTTTATTTTCGTTCCGGGCATTCAATGTGCATTCTGATTTAGCTCTTTTATTTAAATCATAATAATTTGATCGTGATGACAAATTTTGTTACAATTATAAAGCACCACCAAAGAAAGTGATAAGATTATGTCCAATAAAATGTGGGAAATGAATAAAAATTTTTGAATTTTAATGTATTTCATGTTAACCAAAATTTTAATACTGAATAAGACAATCAGTATTAAATTCAATTAAGAAAACCTAACGAATACGAGATTAGGAAGATTATTAAAAAGGTTACTCTAAAAAGAAACCCTTTGACCGTAAAAGTATTTTGTATTCGAAAATTCTCCTGTTATTACTTCATTATAAACTTACTTTTATTTCTTTCGCAAACCTCAACACGGGTTTAGAAGCTTGCATATCGTTTGGAGTAATTTTCAATAGGTCCTGTTAGTATAATATTCATGAATCTCGATTATTGTTAAATTTTTAAGAAATAAAATAACAGTTTAAATTTATCAGATTTAACTCGCGTTTAATTAGATGCTACATTATTAGGTATTTCATACACAATGTTTAGGCTATTAACAGCGATCATGGTTACGGGAAGACTGGAGATGTCAGTTGTCTTTGTTAGGTTTCTAATTAAACTTTTCATTTTGCATTATGAACACATTTAATAAAATGTGCATTTCCATTTTTTTTAGATTTTCAGAAAAACTAAAATAAAATAAAATATTCATTACTCTTTACCCAAGCTGCCAAATGCATTTGGTAGTTTGAATGATTCGATTGCACTCAATATACAGCGTTAAACTTTTACACTGTATGTAGAACCAAATTAAATTGAATAAAATAAAATTACGTATAAGGTATGTTTAGTAAAAGCTGTAAAAACATTTTGCAAAGTCAATGCGTATCCTCTCAGGAACACTGTGTATAGTACGGGTGTGAAAAGCTCTGCTGACGTAGTTTGTGTTGATGAATGATGACCGCTTTGCTTTCAACTCCAAATTCCTTTCCTCAGATATCAGTCAACATATCCGACACCGCTTCGTCATATGAAAAAGCCATGAACCAGACTTTATTTCCATAAAATTATTTCAAGGGGTACTTGCAAAATGGATATTGTATTTAAAACGTTGATCCACGAAAATTAGATGGTGAAGGGATTCGCACGAGTTAGGAGGCTACTGGCACAATAAAAAACTGGTACACATGCGAGTTTACACCTTTTTGATTTTACTAGTGGTAAACTGGCACTATTATTTTTAAAGTGAAGTACCGGTACTGTTCGGGATCGTCGTACACCGTCGGGTGTCGCCGCCCGCCTCCGCCGGTGAAGCGTAGGAGCAGAGGAGGGGCGACCAGACCAAATCGGACTACCGAGGACGCCACACGCACGCACTATCAGTGAATTAGTTACCAATCTCAGTATCTTCGAATACACCTTAATAGTTTACAGTCCACTATAGTTTGCATTACCAAGTCCCTTAGGTCAGGACCCTAACAGGTACAATACAAAGACTATAGGTGCAAACTGACTGGGCTTATGTGATGACATACCACGTTATTTGATGTTACATTAGAACCACACTAGTCCTACGCTACGCTACTAATCAGCCTCGTCAGGGACAGAAGCAAACTGAGCTTACGCGAAGACACGCCACGTTATGTGATGGTGCGTTAGAAACACTAGCATTGCGCCACAAGCAGTCAGTGGAGCGTCGATCAACGGAGTATTCGCTCGTTTCGAACACTAGAAAAATGGATTTTAGTGACAGCTAGTGTTTACTGGGCACGAGCTACGATTGGACTGACGCACCACAAGCGTCTCATCCCGTGTTAACACGCAATACAAGCGATCTGACGCGTACACAATTCACGTAGAATGGGATTAGTCGCGTCAGCGACGTCTCATAAGATAAATGTAGTTCTAAATAATTATTTTTCATATATTATTTACTACTGAAATCTATGTCTTCTGACGAACGTAACATCACATACGTGGCATCACATAAACCCAGTTTACTTGCATCTTATGTGTTACTTTTGCTGTTGACTCTCTATCATGAGTAGATACTTAGTTCACTCACGAGAATGGTGCTCGTTGTTTTTGTTATGAACGGAATGACGTTGCATTTCGGAGCAAGCGTCTGGCTGTAGTAACACTGGCGGGAGATACTCGAATGTTGCTCTCTTAAGATACAAATAAAGCCGCATTGCTACATCCAAAAGAGGTCCATTAAGTTGTACGGCATGCAACTAGGAACGTATAATGGCTCTGGATAACTTGAAAGTTACGTTGTTTCTTAGTTTTCTTAATTAAATTTAAGACTTTTAGTAATTAAAATGTAGAACTAGAAAAAAATCACGTCCTGAGGCGGGAATCGAACCCGCGACCTTTCGCAATCCGGGTGAATTGCTTTAACCAACTGAGCCACCCAGGACTTGTGATATCCCTGTGAAATTCTTCTAGTCTATCTTTATTTGCGTTTATGAGCTAATGTCCACCCTACAATGTCGAAATGTTCTATTTCAACATCCGAAACGAGCTTCTTTACAAATACCTACGATTCGGTTAAGTTGGGGCGGTGCTTTCAAATATTCTTAATTTTTTGATTACTAAGTAATTTTTCAAACATTTATGATAATGTTAAAAGTGTTGTAATTTTATTTAACTAGGTGGTAGGCCCATATCTAGGATCATCTGGGTAGGTACCACCGCCTTTCTTACTTCAATATTAAAACAGTTCGCTGTGTTTCGGATTGAAGGGAAAGGTAGCCAGTGTAATTACTGATCATGGAAAGCATTTGATCTTAAGCCTCAGGATGACAACGCACCTGAAATATCAAGTTATTTTTTCTTGTTATTGCAGGTGTCTATAGGTGGCGGTAACCGCTTACCACCGGGTGGGCCATCAGCTTGTTTGTCATTTAGTCGTTTATTTATTTATAAACTTAACAAAGTTTCGTCGAATAAAAAAAAGATGAAAAACGGCTTACATTTTTTTATCTTAACGGGGTAACTCTTGACCTTCATCTCACTTGATGGTAAGTGAAGATAAGGCCGACGATGAAGCAAGCTACACCCGAATTCCTCAACCACAGAGGAACTGGCTATCTTACCTCTAACTGCCGGAATACAACAATGCCGTTAACATTATTGCTATGGCGACAGACTTAGGTAAGATGGTGGTAGCTAGCCAGGCGGACTCAGATAAGTCCTAACCTAGTACCAACCAAACCGAGCAGAAAATTTCTGCCCCCACCTCTAGATCTGAGGTAGGTGGTCTCAACCACTAGACCACAGAGGCGGTTAAAATAAAAATTTATCTAAGGTTCGTATTTTTTTCTGGGCGTCTTTACGTCTCAGTATCCTATCCCAACTATTTTTTCTAGAGTAGGTATCTTTAATGTTCAGACACGACATTTTACAGTTATATACTTAACTAGCTTTAGCCGATATCCGCCCACGCGGATGTCGGCTTTTGCTCCAAAAAGTATAAAGATAAAGATAAATTTATTTCTGTATAAAACTTAGCCTAAATACATTGAAACTTAAGGTAGGTGTATAATATTTACAAATTAATGTGGTGCCAATCTTCATAGCACTTATAGCAAAATATAATATAAATTGGAGTAAGAAGTTCTATAGTGTAGACGATACCTAAACTGAGTATATACTTGTATCTTAGGTATCTGATTTCTAAGCCTAGGTTAATACATATTAATAACAATATTTTGTAATTATAATAGATATTTATAAAATCCGTATTTGCAGTGAAACGTGGCGATTGTGCTTACTCTAGCATTTCTACCTTGATTTTACCTAGTAATAAATTATCCGTGTCATATTGTGACGACTACCTAGGTTACAGATCAAAAATTCGTATTTACAATAAATCAAATCTTTGAAATAATATATTGAAGTCTATAAAAATTGTTAAAAAAAAATTTTAAACCAAAATTAAAACCGATTTCAAAAAACTGAAAAGGATAAAATAATTAAATTTAAGTAGGTATTCATCCCCAAGAAACATATTTTTGGAGTCGGTGCTTTACTTTCTATTGTTTTTTGAAACCACTTAGCACCAACTCCAAAAATATGTTTCTAGGGGATGAATACCTACTTAAATTTAATTATTTCATCCTTTTCAGTTTTTTGAAGTCGGTTTTAATTTTTGTTTAAAGTTTTTTTTTCCCAATTTTTAGTGATAACTTTCTACGGTCAAAGCTAGATGGGTGACCGTCAACTTATATTGTTTCCTACTATCGTATCGTTTCACTAAAAAGTCATTGGAAAAGCAAAAATTCGCAATTTCGCTTATGTAGACGATTTCATAATTTCAGTTTTTATTTATTTAAAACCAAAGTACCCAACTGTTTTTGAAAAAATTTTTATGGGACCAAATGGCAGCTATTCCGCATCGAACAAAAAAAAAATCACGTAAATCGGATCAGTAATCTCGGCGTAAACGGTGTACATACATAGAAAAAAAAACATACCGGCTGAATTGAGAACCTCCTCGTTTTTGAAGTCGGTTAAAAATATAATAATTTTCTAATTAAATCTCTAAACTAAGTAAACTTTGTTCTGCTTTACTGCACTGGGTTGCGCGGTGCACTAAGCACCCTCATAGTCTATGGAGCTCAGATACCTCGCTTCACCACTTTTCCTTGCTGGGCACTGCTCATCTCCAGTTTTATGCCGGCCTGGTTTGTTGAAGTGCCGGCAGGAAGCGCATTTTGCTGGCTCTTGTCGTTGGGAGCAATCGTTGATCGAGTGGCCGGCGCAGCCTATTTCTTCCCAGACTCTCAAACTATCTCCACACCGTGTTTTATTTTAATCGGTTTATGCGCTTAGGCGTAACAAACAAAGTCACTTTCGCGTTTAGTTAAGATAATACAGATGTGTAAAAATCTTGCGAAAATAAAAGTCAAAACTTAGTTGTTGATAAAAAGCTAGTTGGTTAAGATAATGATAATTTAGAAGTATAAGAATATTTACATTATATTAAATGTTGCGGTGACATGGCAGTGGAGCCTTGCGATCGACACTGTCAAATCCCCTACACATGCCAGCAATATAAAACTCCGTGGAAGCGCTAACAATTTCTTTTGATGTGATAGTAGTATGAATGTTAGTAGTATGTAAAGAATGTGATGGTATATTGCTCTGGGCTTATCTATTATACCACCCAGTGCTTACGCCTTACATTTTTGATACTTAATGGCAATAATAAATTAAGGTTAATGCTTTTTTGCACTGACTTTACCACCAACACTTTTCAGATTATTAATATTTTGAGGCAACGGAGAGGGCTACCCTTGCGGTTTATCTGCGTGATCAAATCAGAAATGATAAGATCCGCAGAGTACTTACGTCGCCGACATAGCGCAAAGAATTGCGAGCCTCAGGTGGCACACTGCAAGGAGGACTGACGGCGCCGGCGGTTGGGACAGAAATGCCCTCGAGTGGTGGCCACGTCCTCGGAGACACGGCGTTGTTAAGCCTTCTACTAGGTGGACTGACGTTCTGGACAGGGTCACGGGAGACGCGAGACCGATCAGCTTGGTGATTCTTGAGGAAGATCTATGCACAGCAGTAGTCGTCTCTCGACTGCTACGATTAGATACCCAAAGAAATCGGGTATTTTTGGGATAACCCTATAAACTTCATCTAGTCTTTATATTTTTTCATTTACGTCTACCTTCACAATATCAAAGTCGATAATATTGTTTGCAAAAGCCGACGAAACTATTGTATTAAACAAAAGACCCCAACATTGCCGTGTCGCTCGTGTCCAGACTCCTAACTGAAGAGATGAAAAATGTATCAGACAAACAATAACGTTGACTTTTCAACATTTTATGTCAATTTCATCAGTTGTGTTCACAAATGGAATCCACCTTAGAAGTTAGTAATGGTAACCTTTCTTCAAAATTGAGCCAGCAAAATGAAATGAGTTATATTTTCTGGCGAATTTTTTATGGATTTTAGAAGACCAAGTAAAGTATAGTGATTAGTGAATACAAAATTCTTGGTGGCATAAACTCGTAATGGAGGTATACGTATTCCATGTGACGCACCTGACTCGTATCTGTTATGACACCTGCAATTTTAAGATGATCCCTTGACATTTTGGAGACCAAAATGCCTCCCATGGCTTGTAATTACTGTGGCTACTATTGTGTAATTATATACTTATAATTGTATAATTATTATAGTATTATTTTGGATTATACCTACTGCTCACATATCGAGATCGAAATTCAGATTTGTGAGTGCTTTAACCTGACTTATCACAGATTCCACACAAAACTGGGTTTTTAATTATATTCAATACATCCGGGGGTCGAATTAAAACAGATTTGTCTGTTATATTTTATTCAAAACTATATTTTTTTACCTTACCATTTAAAATTTACAACACTTCAAAGCCAATCGATTCATTACTTTCATAATTACCTTGACCTCTAAATCCCCTTCAATTTCTATTTCACCTTCCTAACAACAATGTTCAGTTTCTCTATTGAAATACGGGTCAAATCGGCTTGTTCTGTCAGCTGGACGACATAGTCCATAACTTGGATAAACTTGAGTAACTTCTAGTACCCCAAGTATATTGCTAATTTAAGTTTCGCAATATCCCGAGGACAGTGTGTGCTCTGTTTGTCTTTCTATTTGAATTTATATTGTGAATTTTTAATAATGTTAGTACGTGTTTATTAAATAACGTCATCTTTATCAGGAAACCTTTTGCTAACTTAGCTGTATTTCGAAATAGGTGTAGTATTATCTGTAGCTTTCAATACATATTTTTTTAAATACACTCACACCAATTATCGAGCTCAAAGTAAGCATCATTAAGAGCCTACGTTTACCCGTATTAAAAATCTACTCTTCCTATGCCTGTGTCATGGACTAGCTAACAGAGAAAACTATTGATGTAAATATATTCATTTTTTTATAGAACTATATCACAAACAAGCTGACAGCCCACCTGGTGGTAAGTGGTTACCGCCGCCTATAGACACCTGCAATAGCAAAGAAAAATCACTTGATATTGCAAGTGCGTTGTCATCCTGAGGCCTAAGATCAAATGCCTTCCATGCCCAGTAATTACACTGGCTACCTTTCCCTTCAATCCGAAACACAAGCGAACTGTTTCACGGCTGAAATAAGAAAGGCGGTGGTACCTACCCAGGCGACCCAACAAACGGGCCTACCTAGGTGGTAGAAACATAGTATACATATTATAAAGATATTAGAAATATACTAATAAACTTACAAACATCCACGACTCGTGAATAAATGCAAACATCTGCTCCTACCGGGATTCAAACTCGGAACCCTTCACTTAGTAGCCTGTATAGTAAAGTACAGATCACTGGGCCAGCCGGTCGTCATTGTCAACTTTTGCAGTAGTCCGTTCGAACATAAAATTTATTAAAAAAGTACCTGCAGCAGTCACTCGGAATTTAAAAGGTCGCGGGTTCCAATCTTGCTTCAAGACGTTTTCTGTAGTCTTCACATTTTTTGATCTTTTATTATATTTATATTTGGAAGCGAATAAAGATTATTACATCAGTATTGGAATAAATACTATAATCAATTAGATATTTATATAATTATATGCTTAAGCTTATTGTTATTAAATATTTACAGTTAAGTGTATTTAATTATATTATAATTAAAAATACATCTTCCAAGAAACCTTGAGTTAACCTTCGGAAGTAATTGGCGATTACAGAAGGACGTAAAGAGACTGTACAAGAAATTCTCGATTGAGGAAGTCTCGGTTTAAATATACTTCGTGTTCCTGGAACGTTTTCTTTCTTAGCTTGTCATAAAACACATTTTATTTTATACGGCGAAGTGAATGCCAGGAAATAGGCATGTTCGATGTTCGTGGAAAATAAACCTCCGAAAACAGAAATTTATTAGTCTTACGATGTACAGACCTTTTAAGGGAGTGCCTCCATTACAACTTTATCGTTTGTCCATCATGTGCCCAATTTATTATTTAAAGCCAGAACTTTGCACTCACAAACTTAGCAACTCCATTTTGTTCGGTTCCATAAGTTACTTACTGTGTTTTCTGCATTTCGTATCTGTCAATATTGTGGCAACGCTTTAATATAACTTGGTTGTTTGTAAAACACTAACGACATTTTCTTGGGATTAACATACAGCCTTGAGGATCAGACAACATCCGTTATACTTGTAATCAAATGGGTCACCAGAATTTAAACAATCCATATCTGAGTTGTGACTCGTATTACGGTGATATCTATTACCAATTTATATCAAAGTTTTTAAAAATGGTAAACATTTAGGTGGTGATGAAATCTTGTACTCAGATTCTAACACCAGACAAGAAGTCATTATAAAGTCGAGAGAGGAAATTGTACAAAATTTAAATGATCCAAATTTTTACTGTTATCTTTCTGTTTATTTAGAGAAATTGCTATAAGTAACGACAGTAACCTCATCAGTTGGTTTCCAAGAATGTCCTCATACCACATTTTTAGTTGAGGAAGAAACAGAAATGGGTGCGACAGTGTTACATCTTGTAGACAAACCTTGCAAAAAGTTGCACGAAACTAACGTCGCCTTTGTATGAATTGGTGTAATTTAGCCAAAAATGTAATGGATCTTATTTAACGTATGTCATTTGCTTTTGCACGGTTATGTATACTTGTTAATGGATGCTCATGCCCACTACCAGTAGAATGAAGAAACTAATATTGTTTCATAAGCTTTGGGAGTGACTATGCGGAGCAGGTATTAATAAAATCAAATCAAGAATGGAGATACCCTGACAGTGAAAAATAATAACGTATTAGGATAAAGAATTCTGGAGTAAGTCACGCACTTGAGAAAGTTAGTCTTTCTGTTAGCGTCTGAAATACTCAGCGTCTGGTATTTTTTACCGTACAGACTATTAACTTGTCATAATGTTATAAGAAAAAACTCGGCATTCTCTCTAAGGTGAAGCGATATTTCACAACTGAACAGCTGTCGTTTCGTTGTACAGCGCAAGTTCTATCGTGTATGGAATACTGCTATCACCTATGGGATGTTTCTGGCAAATATCATTGGATTATTAACAACCCAGTATTAACAAAGGCTAAACTCCAAGATCTCGAGCATCGCCGTAGAGTTGCACGATTGTCGGTTTTCTATCGAATACAATTACAATACCACCAGCTCCCTTTGACCATCGAGGGACCAGTCGTAGAATGGCTTTTTAACCTGTTGTGGATATTCTAGCCATCCACACAAAGTATTTCGCCAAGTCCTTTCTAATGCGAACTGCCAAGGAGTGAAACTCTCTGTTTCCCGAAACCTACAATCTAACGTTTTTAAGGCGCGAATAGGCACCTTCTAAAACATGTTTAGAGTAAATAGGTACCTTCTAAAACATGTATCATCGTAGGCCATATGAATACTTAACATCAGGTTTGATTGTGGTAAAAATGTTTATGTAAAAAAAGGAAGTCTTTGCATGCCGACCGCATCTAACTAATCCTTGCAAAAATATTTGCTCAGCAGTTGTAGTTTCTTTGACTGATACGATGAGTGTTGCAATAGATTAATTAATTCTATCTACCCATATGTTGGCTCGAGATATTTACACTTGCAAGTAAGTGTAACAATTCTTAAAATAGTTTTCCAAAGTGGCGGAAAGTACGCCATGACTGCGCAAAACAAAAATAAACGAACAGGTTGCAATTAAACTTTACGAGTTCGGATCGAGAGTGCTACGGAACTATTTGCTGGTCTTTTTTCTTTTTCTAGGGTACTGCGGTAAACGGTTAAAATAATAAAGCGCTATAAAATGTCAGCGTTATTGCTTTTCTTGCTACTAGAAATGCTTTGTATTAAATGGAATGAAAAAAAATATTCTTTTTGATATACTGTCTTTGAGTAGTTGTGTTTCAAATTGACGAGCGATTCTAAATGAAAAAGAAGATCAAGTAATTTATTTCAACGATTAGTGCTATCATATTTTAATCAAAGACTTAGTTCGTAGTAATTAAAATAGAAACATTTATAATAATGTTAAAATCAAAAATTAAGAATATTTGAAAGCACTGCCCCAACTTAACCGAATCGTCGGTATTTGTAAAAATACTCGTTTCGGATGTTGAAATAGAATATTTCGACATTGTAGGGTGGACGTTAGCTCATAAACGCAAATACAAGATAGACTAGAAGAATTTCACAGGGATATCCCAAGTCCTGGGTGGCTCAGTGGTCAGAGCAGTCGCCCGGATTGCGAAAGGTCGCAGGTTCGATTCCTGCCTCAGGACGTGAAATTTTTCTAGTTTTATTCTATTTTAATTACTAAGTAATTTTTCAAACATTTATAATAATGTTAAAATCAAAAATTAAGAATATTTGAAAGCACTGCCCCAACTTAACCGAATCGTCGGTATTTGTAAAAATACTCGTTTCGGATGTTGAAATAGAATATTTCGACATTGTAGGGTGGACGTTAGCTCATAAACGCAAATACAAGATAGACTAGAAGAATTTCACAGGGATATCCCAAGTCCTGGGTGGCTCAGTGGTCAGAGCAGTCGCCCGGATTGCGAAAGGTCGCGGGTTCGATTCCTGCCTCAGGACGTGAAATTTTTCTAGTTTTATTCTATTTTAATTACTAAGTAATTTTTCAAACATTTATAATAATGTTAAAATCAAAAATTAAGAATACTTAGTTCGTACTTTAGGAGCTAACCAAACGATTTATTTTGTTCTGGCCATTTTTTGTTACCCCATTTACTTGAACCTTTGAGATTAATATGTAATATCGGAGAAAATCTTTTTTAAATTAAATGGAGTGAGCTTAGAAAGTCCCGTATGTTGGCTATGCGGATAGAAAATGATAAAATTCTGAAATGAAGGAACATGCTCGAGCAGTTGCGAATAATAAAAGTTTTAGGTTAATATTGTATGAAATACACACCTCTCCTAGGGTCCGGCTAGACGCAGGTTCGTTAAATTTCATTTTATTTTTTCACAAAACCCAAACCTGGTGAGTTAAGTAAGTTAGTTTTTTTTAACACTAAAATTAAACGGAAAAAAGTTTTAAAGGGAAATTATTTTTGGCCAAAATTGCAATATTTTTATACGGGCCCCTTACATCATTTCAAAGGCCTAAACCACAAGTACGACCTGTTAGCGCGACACCGCTGATAGTCGTCCTTCGTTACCATTTTGCTTCTTTTGTGGGCACGCCTCCGATACCTTTCGACCCATTTACAAAGCTATCTGTATTCTCTTTGCAACTATAGGCCTACGTTGTAGGCGGTTTCTCTGCACCATTTTAGTTATGGGTAAATATTTATACGTTGCTCTAAGTGTCACAAAAGTAAGAGTTTTATTTTTGGAGCTGCAGAACAAAATTGTTTATAAGCGTACAGACAGGAGCTCGAAACGTTTTGATTGCTCGTTCTTTCATGACGATAAAAATACATAGCTTAGACAGGTGCAATGTTATTTTAATTTCAACTTTTCAGTTTGAATTGTCCTTTGTTTATGCTGGCTACATTTCTCTTCATATCAAAGCACAGCGAACTGTTGTAAAATTGAAGTGTCAGCGCTAGCACACAACTTGCGCAGTTTTAAATTGCAAAGCGTCGTCAAAAATAAATAGTTTGATTTAATATCAAGAAAGAATTTTAGTAAACAGTTATCAATAAACAACTAATCAGTAAAATAGTCAAAACTTCGGGTATGAAAACTTTGGCTTGAGAATGAATATGATATAGTTTAAGACACGGTCTGTTTTATGGATTGGGTACTATGGGTTTATACAGGTGGTACGAGAATACTACAGTTAAACATGGATAGAAATATTTTGCAACTTTCAATAATTCATCTTATTTCATTAATCATTTTATAACATTTCTATGAAATAATGCAGCCAATGTTATAGTATTTCATAGAAATGTCATGAAATTATCAAATGAATAAGATGTATATAAAAGTTGCAAAACATTTATATAAACTAATATAGCTCATGTTTTAAGATACTGTCGTATTGACGTCACCATCCTGTACTTAGAAGTTTAAGCGACCGTCTGGTCGAGCGGTCTGTGCCCCTTGCTATACAGGCTACTCGATCAAGAGGTCCCGGGTTCGAATCCCGGTATGCTCGTACTCATCATACAAACACTTGCTCCGTGTTTGTATGATGAGTACGAGCATTTGTTTACGAGTCATGGATGTTTATATGTTTATTTAGTATATTTCTAGTATTTATATACATATTATTATAATTATTTCTCCGTTATCTAGTATCCATAACACAAGCTCTTAATGATGCTTACTTTGGGCTAGATAATAGGTGTGAGTGTATAAATATTATTATTATTATTATTAAATAAGAAAAAGATAATAAATTTAATGGAGTTAGATGGCTTTGATTAATTTGTGAAACGTGTACAAATATCAGAACGGTATCTGTCATGAACAACTCCAGCAGATATCTCGTAAACCTTTGATAATTCGTTCACCCTAAAATTAAGCTTCAAATTTGTAAAGGTAACGCGTAATGTCGACACGGAGAGCCCTTAGCGAGGCCGGTGCACTTTGCCGGGTTAACTGGTCATGGCTTAGGGTGCTTTACTGAAGACATTTGACCCTTTGGCTTTTATCGATTGTCTCAAAACAAGAGAGTGGGCGGGTAATTACCTAAAACTAAAGTGATGAGAGGAGCTAGGTGGTGTATTGGTTTGAGCGCTCTGGTTTCGATAAGAAAAACAAAGCAACTTTATCCATGGTCGATCCTGGAATGGGTCAATCAAAGTTTGTTGTCTCGAGCTCCTCCGTGCTTCGGATGGCACGTTAACCCGTTGGTCCCGATTGTCCCTGCAACCGCTTTAACCCAGCAACCCGCATTGGGCCAGCGTGGTGGTGTTATGGCCCAAACTCCTCA
This sequence comes from Nymphula nitidulata, assembly GCA_947347705.1. NCBI lineage: Eukaryota > Metazoa > Arthropoda > Insecta > Lepidoptera > Crambidae > Nymphula > Nymphula nitidulata. The sequence goes on from OX374620.1 coordinate 2,079,892, forward strand.
TGTGTTTCTAACATGTAAGAAGGCCTGTGCTTAGCAGTGGAACGTATAGAGGCGGGTAATGATGATGATGATGAAGTGATGATGCTAATGATGAAGATGATTATATGCTTTCGTTCGAATTCGCTTGTTTGCCACTCTTATAATATAAAAAAAAAAAATGAAAATAAGTAGGCCATTTCTATTTTGGTCGGAAGCAGTTCGCTCTGTTTCGAATCGAAGGAAACGGTAGCCAGCAAGGGAGGTATTTTATTAAAGGTCTCAGGATGACAACGCAGGTGCAATAGCAATTTTTTTCCTTGTTAATGAAAGTGTATATAGGTGAAGCTAGCTTGAGATGTATGTAAAATTATGTACCTATATATTAGCGCGCGTGCTGCATCGCCGCGCACCCCCCACCTTAGTAATAAACTAGCTTCTGTACTAAAAATGATTAAGCATTTATTAAGCATTTTAATTTAAATAATCTTTTCCATAGTGCGCAATATGGATTTACATTGATTAAGCATTTTAATTTAAATAATCTTTTCCATAGTGCGCAATATGGATTTACAAAGGGTCGTTCGAATACTGATGCTGGTGTAGCTCTGTTAAGGCACATATTTGATGCATGGGAGAATTCACAAAATGCTCTTGGTATATTCTGTGACTTATCAAAGGCATTTGACTGCGTTGACCGTCAGACGCTAATTTTAAAATTACAACACTATGGGGTTACTAATTCAGCTCTGAAGTTAATCTCATCTTACTTAAGTTCTAGAACTCAAATAGTTGGCATCAATGGAACAAAATCTCCAGGGTCTTATGTCAAAATGGGAGTTCCACAGGGTTCAATTCTAGGGCCTTTTTTATTTTTAATATACGTAAATGACTTAACATTCTTTGCTAAGGAATTTTGTGAGATTGTGTTGTTTGCAGATGATACTTCTTTAATTTTTAAATGTGATAGAAATAAGGTAAACTTTGACGACGTAAACAATGCGCTATCTCAAGTAATGAATTGGTTTAGTGTGAACAATTTACAATTGAATGCAAAGAAAACTAAATGTATTAAATTTATTTTACCTAATGTTAGGGAAGTCGATACAAACATTAAATTAAATAATCAGTCGCTAAATTTAATTCAATCCACCACATTTTTAGGCATTACAATCGATGCGAAACTCTAGTGGAACCCTCACATCACAACACTTTGTAGTAGACTTAGCTCCGCGGCTTATGCTATTAGAAAAATAAGGCAATATACTGATATTGCCACGGCGCGCTTGGTTTACTTTGGTTACTTCTATAGTATTATGTCGTATGGTATTCTTCTGTGGGGTAAAGCAGCAGACATTGAAGCGGTATTTATCTTGCAAAAACGTGCAATTAGAGCAATCTACTGCCTTGCTGCTCGAACATCTCTTAGAGACGTATTTAAAGAAATAGATATACTAACAGTGGCTTCTCAATATATTTATGCTTGCATAATTTTTGTACGTCAAAATTTAAATTCCTACTTAAGACACAGCGATGTACATGCATTAAATACAAGAAATAAAAATAAGTTGATCTTACCGTCTCTAAGACTGCATAAAGTTTTTAATACTTTTATGGGTCAAAGCATACTTTACTATAACAAGATTCCTAATAACGTACTAGACTTGCCATTTGACAAATTTAAAATTCACATTAAAAAAATTCTAATGTCCAAAGGTTACTATAATATTAACGATTATATAAATGACAAAAATGCTTGGTTGTAACTTATAGTGTCATATAGTTATTTCCACCAATAGCATTTCATTGATTTTGTGGTTGCTGGAAGATGTCATGCTCTCTATAAGTTTCTGCGGTGGTGGCGTCGTGTGCCGGGTCGCTCCGTTCCCTATGATATGGTTGAGCGGAGCGATGGCTGGCACATGCGTCATACTTGTGAACAGGTGCCACTAGTGGAAATGGTCATCTCTAAGCTTCCTTGATTTTGTAATAATTTACCTACATATTCATCAATAGTATGATTTTTGAGGGATTTTTGAGGTATATGGCATTATAGGATATTATATATAAAACAATACAATTATTATTGTAATGACGTGGTCAGACAAGTGTTTAAAATTAATGAAAGATGATTGGCTTTATTAGGTTTTTGTATATTAATTGTTGACCTTTGTGTATTGTAATACCTATATTGTGATGGTGCATTGTCGGACAGCCTTTAAATACAGTAAATATTCTTGTCATTGGGTACTTATTGGTACGTTAATATACCTTTTTTTATACTCTGTGCGACACTGCACTGCTAAATACCATTACTGTGTAATTAAACATTGTAACTTAATAATTGAAAAGAGTGACTACACGAGTTTGTTGCCGGAATCTTCTCGGTAGTTCAACTTTTGGAACCGGTGTAAATTCAGACAGACTGACAGAAAGACAGACTGACTGACTGACAGACAGACAGACAGACAGACAGACAGACAGACAGACAGCCAGACTGACTGACGGACAGACGGACCGACAGACGGACCGACAGACAGACCGATAGACAGACATTATAACATTCTTAGCTTACGTAGATCCAGATAAGACAGTGAGACAAACATAATGTAATTGTTAGTTAATATTATTTTTATGTGATAGACATAAGGGTTTTTTTGTTGACGATTCAAAAGTGCTTCTTGGGGGCCTAATTGAATAAAGATATTTTCATTTTCATTTTCATTTTCAAAAGGTTGTTTCATTGATAACGCACACGCATATGTATCATAGCTAATTATCACCATGAGGGCCTTTAGCTTGCTTGTTGTTTAGTTTTAAATAAAAAGCTCTACTTTCTAATCTTAATGAACGTTAAAAATAGGTTTAGGAAGCACGTCCCATCACGTCTCTTCAAATTTTATTATGGTTTCTTTGAAAGCTATCTCAATGAAATGAAATGAAAATATCTTTATTCAATCGCATCGTCAAAAATCACATTTGTATGACAAAAATATAATAACTAACAATGTCATAGTGTATGTCTGTTTGTGTATCTGTCACTCTGTCTGTCTGTATCAAATATGAAAGTTATAATAGGTATTCCAAACTTTAGATTTATTGTTTCTAGTCAGAGTCATGCCCACAGAGACATAATTATCATTGTTTGTACAAAGCACGGCAAATGTGGTCGCTTACTAAGGGCCTTCTGTTCGCAGTCGCACAACGAGCTATGGAACGAGCTATGTTGGGTGTTTCTCTGCGAGATAGAATCAGAAATGAGGACATCCGGAAGAGAACCAAAGTCACTGACATAGCTAGTAAGTTGAAGTGAGTGGCAGTGGGCAGGGCAGATAGCATGCAGAGCAGACGGCCGGTGGGGCGTTAAAGTTGTAGAATGGCGACCACGTACTGGAAAGCGAAAAGTAGGACGGCCTCCCACTAGATGGACAGACGACCTGGTCTGGGTCGCGGGGAGCCGTTGGATGCAGGCTGCCCAGGACCGTTTCATTTAGAAATCGATGGGGGAGGCCTTTGTTCAGCAGTGGACATCATAGGCTAATATGATGGATGATGACGGCAAATAACTCAACACCATGTGATGTGAAACGGTAAGGAGAGTCCATTCGTGAACGCACGGTTCGCACCATTCAATGAACCCATGTCCGTCATGCTAACGGTGAGCATTGACTTTATTTTAATATTATAAAGGTGTCTTTTGTGACTTGCACCACACATAATTCCGCATTATTCTGTGAGCTTAAATGTTGAATTGTCAACCCTATTGAGCTCACTGGACATGCGTTTCCTTACTGTATTATTGATGTTTTGTTGGAAATGATCCATAATCATACTATAAATACAAAAGTAATTATGTCTGTCTGTTAAGCTTTCACTCGATGACCATTGATCCGTTTTAAATACAATCCAGCATGGATATAGATTAATCCTTTAACGTTGATGGCATTATTATCACACCATAGACAACTAAAATTATTCTTAATTGTATGCGTGGTATTTATAATATTTATGTGAATAAATATTAGAAACACATAATTATATTATTTATCAAAATTTCTCCATTATTTCTAGTATCCATAACACAAGCTCTTAATGATGCTTAGTTTAGGCTAGATAAATAGGTGTGAGTGTATAAATATTATTATTATTGTAATACAAGTACAGAATGGTCTATAAGAAATTGATGGAGAATCCCAAGCCACCTAACCACCAACATAGCCTAATATTACAACAACGAGGTTGATAGGATAAGGTTTTCAGCAGGGGTTCAGATTAAAAAACAGATTTAAAAAATCTGCATGAATCACTAGTATCAATTGTACTAACTTACAAATTTTCTTTATGTAGCTCAAGGAGGCATACTGAAAATAGAAAAGGCCTTTTCATTGAGTTACTAAGGAGTTTTAACATTTTAGCGTAGTGTTGACCTTAATTTACCGATATTTTTTTTAAATAGCGGCGCATTTTACAACTTGTGTATATCGATAGAGAAAGGATTTAGAGACGAACAATAAATATCAATTGATAGAAAGTCCCAAAGCGCAAGGGTTTCGAGATAATCCACGTTAAAGATCCCGCATAGATAAGAATCGCAATTTAACCTCCTCTACTTAAATGAATATAATTGGTAAAACTCTTACTGTGCTGGGAAACCTTACGCTTGATGACTTAATGTTATAGGACCTTTTTTGTTCATCTAAAGATTCTCTATCGATTCACACAGGTTTCATCGTGCGCTGCTTATCACTATGCCAGCCTCCCATGCAAAGAGGTTCAAAGCCCTTTTATTGGTTAGTTGTTCACAGCTACGCCTTTGCCTTTCCTCAGGATATAATGAATAAACGAATGAATGAATATTTATTTGCATAACATGTATAAACATTAGGTATTACATTAAAAAGTTTATTATCACCATGTTTTATCATGACAGACATGCAAAATAAAGTTAAAACAAAAATATTTATTAAATCAGTATAAAAATTAAATCAGTCGCAACATAATCAATTTAAATTTAGGATTAAAGTCAGTGGCATTAAACAATAAAAATACTTATAATCATGTCCACAGTTTGAAAAAAAATAACATAGTAAATTATATAGGTATCTAATATTATTTCAATTTGTCTCTAAGATAGTCGTCAATATTATAGTAACATTCGTCAATTAAAAATTGACTTAATTTGATTCTAAATAAATTTGTATTTTATCTATGTCAAGTATAATCATAATTGATTCAGTGGATTAGAAGTAAAAACATAGGAGACAGACAGACAGAGACATACATTGATTTGTCTAATTTAATTTACTAAGAATAGAGTAATTAAAAAATATATACAGGTCCCTAAATTTTAGGCGTTTATGCAACCCAGTAAAACATTTTCTTGTAGCTACAACCCTTATTATCTCTTCTTTGTCGTATCTCTAAGAGCACTTTAACCTCCGTCCCTCTTTTTACCAAGTGATTGTGGTAATCAAGCAGCGTCAGAAGGTTAAACTCCGGCGAATCTGGCACAGAGTAGTTATTAGCCGAACGAATGAATTTTAAATGTACAACCATTAGAGCGTATTCACACGGCGCGTTTGTATAGCTACAACAAAACGCATTTTTAGCCGACTTCAAAAAGAAGAAGGTTATATGTTCCATTGTATGTTTTTTTTTTGTATGTATGTTCACCATATTTTTTTATTCGATAGAGTATACTCCAGATGTGGTCCCATTGTCACCAAGTTAGGAGCTGATGATGGGATCCCAAGGAAATCGAGGGAAAACCTCAAATTTTATAGGCATGTATGACATGTTTTATTTTTTTCCAAAGCTATTCAAGTATTTGCTTCTGTTAGTCATCATCTCATGTCTCAGTTCAAGCTGATGATGAAAGGTACAACTTCTTAGCGGTTAGCAGTTAGAAGATCATTCTTTCATCATGTATTTCAACCAAAGACTGAGAGACAGGCAAGTCGATAGTGCTGACGCTCACCCATCTTGCTTTGACCATAGGAAATCACTTAAAAATGTGATTTTTTTTAATATAAAACCGATTTCAAAACACTAAAACGGAAAAAATAATAAAATTTCAGTACCTAGGTACTTACCTACCTCCTAAAATGTATTTTTTGAAGTTGGTGCTAAGCTGTTTCCAGAGACAATAGAAAGTGAAGCACCAACTCTAAAAAATACATTTTAGTGTTTCGAAGTCGGGTTTTTATACAACTAGATGACAACCAAGCTGGTGGTATGTGGTAACCACCGCCTATAGACACCTGCAATAACAAGGGAAAAATCATTTGGTATTGCATTTCCGTTGTCATCCTGAGGCCTAAGATAATATGCCTTCGTGCCCAGTAATCACTGGCTGCCTTTCCCGTGCATAGGCCCTTATACGCATTTTGAATTTTAAACAGCATCGGTATACCAATTAGAGTGCTTCCCGGTGCGTGTAACTGCTGATGAGTCGAAACACTAACAAGGACCCGGTATTCAGAGCGCGTTAAATTTCATTATTCCTGACTCTCCGTAAAAGAAATACACCCCTGTCATACTTTACCGACCAGGACCTAAGCGCGGGCCATGGACCAAATCCCTCTCCATCAGTTATGTCCACTAATTAGAAGACAAAATATGTTTTATCACTTTCTTTTTGTCGGACGAAGAGAAAGACAAACTTTTGTCCACTCCACAAGGAGATTTCCATGCTACGTAAGCAGAAGTTATTAGTGAAACGCTTATTCAACGATTATTTTCTTGATGAATGTTTCGCCGACCAATCCTAGCTCCATACCATGTACAATATGGTACCGTCAATACGACAATAAATAAAAACATGGGCTATAATAGTTCATAGAAATGATTTGCGACTTTCAAAAACATCTCATTAATTTGATAGTTTCATGACATTTCCATGAAAAAATGCAGCCAATGTTATATTATTTCATACAAATGTCATGAAATTATCAAATGACCTGCAATACCGATTGATTTTATTGCAGGTATCTATAAGCGGCGGTAGCCAGTTACCACCAGGCGGTGTTTTCTTTCTTTATTTGTAATTGTTACAATAACAAATCTTGATTGACCCATCCCGGGATCGACCATTGGAACGTTGCCTCTGTCTTCGTAATCGAAACCGGAGCGTAAAAACCATTACGCCACCCAGCTCCGCTCATCGATCTCCTCTCAATAAAACAGATTGACGGGAGGAAATGCACAGGTTCATCCCAAGTCGATAGCTCAGATGGCGGAGCCATCACCCGGATTGTGAAAGGTCTCGTGATCAGTTCTCTTGAGGAGATATTTTATTTGGTTTAAATATTGTTTTAAGACATTTATAAAGAACAACGCTCAGATTGTGGAAGGAGCTCCCTGCAGAGGTTTTCTCAAATGAGTACTGCATGGGGTTCTTCAAAAAAGGCGTGAAAAGGTTTTTACAGGGTCGGCAACGCGCAAGTGATACCCCTGGTGTTGCAAGCGTCCATAGGCTACGGTAACCGCTTACCATCAGGTGGGCCGTATGCTTGATTGCCACCTTAAAGATATAAGGTTCTTCATAATTTGATCCCGCCAGCCCCTTTCCACCACCGGACGACCAGGCGCGGCGAAGACTTTCCACGTTGTGGATATATCTCCCATCCGCACGAAGCGCATTGCTTCCTCTTTCATAATGCGAACAGCTAAAGAGTGGAACCCTTTGCCAAGGTCTGTTTTACCGGATCAATATAATCTGGATATCTTTTAGGTCAGAGTGAACAAGCCTATTCTAGGCGAGCGTGTACAATCTTAGGCCTCATCTTCGCTTCACATCAGGTGAGTTTGTGGCCAAACGCTCTGCTTATCATACATAAAAAAAACAATTACCGCTGTCCTTTTATTTCTCATGACATTAAGATTTAAGCGCATTTTATCACACAAATTCGCATTTAATTCTATACGTAAGGCTACATTCATAAAAACCTCGATTCGAATTAATCTTCACGGAAGTGCCTATAACATAATATCACCATGGTGGCTATTGTCATTCAGAATTTAATTAATTTACACAAGTAGGTAGAAACGCAAAGGGAGCGCTGTCTTGAGGTCACGCAGTACTTGAAATGCTTTGAAATTAATTAAACCTGTTGGAGTACATCCAAGAAATATATTCAATAAACTCTCCTTTGCTTTACCTTCAAACCAGAGAGAAGAGAGAAATAAAACACATTATTGCAGTGCTTAGACTGAAATAGATTTAAGGTCATTTAGAAGTAAGGCTTTAGTTTCCTGACGCACTTTTTAATACAAAACAAGGCAAATAACTCAACATCTGATGAGAAACCAGAAGAGTCAATAATCTACACTAATATTATAATTATTATATTATAAAGCTGAAGAGTTTGTTTGTTTGGTTGAACGCGCTAATCTCAGGACCTACTGATTCAAATTGAAAATTCTTTTAATATTGAATAGTCTATTTATCGAGGAATTATATAGGCTATATTACATTACGCTACGACTTATAGCAGATGAGCATCGATGAAAAATGTATGTGAAAAATATTCCTTTAATAATATTCCATAAAAATTTAACATTAAATATTCCATAAAAATATTTCCACGCACGCTTAAAGGCCCGTGCTAAGACGCCCCCTATAATAACAAAAATAAAAGTAGCTACAATAAGGTTGTCAGCAAAGAAAACAATACACAATAACTGGCAATGGTTTAGGATAGAAAACAAAATCGTATTTAGAGCAAGAAAAAACCACCGACAGTCCTTTGCAGATTACCAGATCATATTTTTTTGTTTCTTATTTCTAAGGAATTATAAATATAATGTCGCTATGTGGTAAAAATAAAAAGAGATAAAGGGTGTAGCAGCAGAAACCTTGAATCTAGATTATGTTCTAATAACTGGACAACTTTTTGAAGAATCCCGCTGAGTAATTTATACAAACAATCTCCGGCTTTAAGTGAACACAAATGTTGACGCTGTCAACTAGAATTCGTACCAGAACGCTAATAATCTTGTCAGAGGCATGCTTAGCGGCTTAAGAACTCTGACATCAGGTCTGGTATCTGGGATTCTTGTTGATAATTTAATAAATATAATGCCAACAAATAAACCTATGTAATTAAGAAAATAGTACGAAAGTGTTAAGCGAATTAGTACAATGTCACAACGACTCTAGCATCAATATAGTACGGTAGCAACTATAAAGTACGTGCACAAGATCGGTGTGACATAGTACTAAAGTGTTCAGCTACTTCTGTGGTCGACTGTATGTACTATATTTCATGTGAAGCAAAAAGTCCTTTTGTTCTGTCTTTTTCTATAAAATAATACAAAAAATAAGTTCAAGAAAATATCGAATCCTTTAATCTTACTGAGAAAGTATTTTTACTTAATACCCTTTCTAACCTTAATAAACATTTTTTACGTTCAATCCCTTGTAAAAAAATTCTTATTTGCTCAAACAATATTAGCCCGAACTTGTTATCTTTAACAACATAATGAATCGATTCCTAAACAAACATAATGTTGACTTCAGTTCTTTGTTTCATTGAAAGTAAACATTGATTATCTAAACCTATTTGCTTCTTGTATTGTCGTTTCTGTTTTATTTTTGTGGCTTGTAGCTTTGTACCTGATGTTTGACTTTATAAAGCCCATGACAGGCGGCAGCTACAACGTAGAGATGGTATTTATCATATCTCGATATATTTGAACATGGAGGAGTTCTGTGGCGCTGTGTTTCGAGCGTTCTGGTTTCGATTACGAAAACAAAACAACTTTCGCCACGGTCGATCCCGGGATTGGTCTATCAAAATCAAGCGAAGAACTGGGGTAGCATTTCTTTTCTACATTTCGAAGCTTGACATGATAGTTTAAAGTGTTCTGTTCTTGCAGCGATTAAGATCGCCAAAACTTGAAAAGTCAACCATAAATTCAGTGAATGATAATAATAATCGTTTATTTTACATAGGGATTACATAGGGATCTTTTTAATTATACTAGACATAGTATTCAGCCTGATAACAGGCGTGCAAATTTGTCATTTTAACTTAACACTGATTTAGTTATTAATTTGCTAATTTATTAAATAGTCAACATAATTGTATAAATATCAACTCCAAAATCTAAATGTCAATTAGTTTTTAAGGTTTAAGTTAATTAATTTAACTGTTAACGGTTAATTTTTCTATAATTATCACTTATTTAGATATTACTTGACATTATAAAAACATTTCTCTTTTAGCCAGTCACCGAGTACTTTTTTAAATTATTTCCTTCCAAGACTTTTATGTTATCAGGCAATTTATTGTATAATATAATACACATATTAAAGACATTGTGTCTATATATGTAATGTAAGTATGGCAAGGCGGTTATGGCGTGGATATCGGTACTGTGCTCTGACTGGTCTAGAGTTAACGTCTATAACTTTCTTAAAGTAATCAGGACGAAACTTTACGAAATTACATACGTCTCTAATATACATACTAGGCAAGGAGAGTATCCCTAACTGTCGATAAGGAGGCTGACAACTATCCTTAAACCAAGCATTGCATATCGCTCTAATGCATTTTTTTTTTGGATTTTAAATGCTCTGTCAATTTCTACCGAGTTTCCCCAGATAATCAACCCAGATAGTAATAATAATAACAAAAAAGACGTGAGCTTATAAATTAAATGCTACATTCATACAATTCACCATATAGCATCTGTTGCCGCACTAGGTAATAAATAACCAGTATTTCAGCATACAGCGCCTCTTGCCTCTGAGTAGATACGATACATTATTTATAAGCTACAATGGTACATTTTAAGATAGTACATACATAAGAACTTATAATGAACTAGCTGTGCCCGCGACTTCGTGCGCGTGGAATATTGACTTTTTCCATACAAACTTTCGTCGACTATTTCAACCTCCTACAGCCCTTTTTTGCATTAAAAAGTGGCCTATGTCCTTTCTCGGACTCTAGACTATCTCTGTACCAAATTCCATTAAAATCTGTTCAGTAGTTTAGGCGTTATACGCGTTATATTGCGTAGCACACAGACAGACAGAGTTACTTTCGCATTTATAACATTAGTAAGATTTCTACGGTAGTCCTCTCGGTCTGTAAGATGTGAATGAGTGTGAGTATATAGTATGTGTACATAGTATTGTCTTACACCCGACGTTTCCCCGACCCGAGTATGTGTAGCTTAAACTATTATTAATTTTAATTCTTATGGATTCTGTTCTATGCTAATATTTTAACATTTCATTTAATTTAGAATAGTTCTAAGTAGAAACTGTAGCAAAGTAACGAAACGTCAATATGTTTGTTTTATCTGTGTAGCTAGCCAAGCTATATATATTTTGACATTAGTACTGTCGGCCACTTGCCTTCATACCAACGCCCCGACTAGACTTAGATTAATTAATATTAATATTACTACTGTATGTAACAATTGTACTTACTATCTTTGTGATAATAGAAATATACCACTGAAGACCTCAACAATTGTTTCACTTATCAAGATATTACATGGCGCAGCCGGAGAAGAACATAATACGCAAGATTAAAACGGATTACAAAGGTAACCTATAACAATTTTTTTTTCGCCAACCGCATGTTTGAAAGAAAAACTAAGAATTTTTAAGAATACATAATATATCAAGAAAACTAATAAATAATGATGACAGAATCGTCAGATTATGGAAACATGTGCGCGGTTGAATATAGAATGCCACAAGGCTTGAATTTAGATGACATACATAATTGTTGGCCACAATGGCAAAGATTTAAACAATCTTTTCGAATTTTTATTTTGGCGGCTGGTTATGAAAAACTCGCAGAAACAAGAAAAGCTGCCATTTTGTTAAATTGCATAGGCCAGCAAGCCCAAGAGCTATATTTTAATGTACTAAAAACCGAGGACAAGGGCAAGTTAGAGGACATACTGAAAATCTTTGATGAATATTTTAAACCGAAGCAAAATGAGGTGATAATGAGCTACAATTTAAATAAAAGGAAACAAGAAGAGGGTGAATCGTTTGATGCGTTTTACACCGACATAAGAAAATTAGCAGATAATTGTAACTTTGGAGACCAAAAAGACAGAATGTTGAGAGACCGTATACTGATCGGCGTGATGGATCGGCGTGTACAACAAAAGCTACTTGAGATAAAGGATTTAACACTGGCCAAGGCAGTCGACGTTTGCAGGTCCACAGAGCTTTCCAGAGAACACATCAAGGTGCTGAATAGTCCGGAAGTACATGCTGTCCAGTCGAAGAGTTTCTCCCACCAACCACACTTTTCATCAAATAATAAAGCTAAGTATAACAATAACAAAATTAAAAATTTAAATAATAATAATTATAATACACAGTATAGTAAAAATCTTTATCTTTGCAAAAAATGTAACACAGAGCATGGCCCGAGGAAATGCCCGGCCTTTGGCAAAATGTGTAATAAATGTAAAAAATACAATCATTTCAGCGTAGGATGTCACTTTACTAGGAAACTAGTACATAATATTAATGAACAAAATAATAGTAATAATGTTCATGATTTATGACTAATATATGAAATAAATATTAACGATAGCGAGTGGAGTGAAATGTTAAGGGTGGAGAATAAAAGGGTTTCTTTCAAATGTGACACAGGGGCACAAATAAATGTTATCTCACTAAGAGATCTTGAACAAATTGTCAATGATGATAATAAAGTAAAATTGTCTGAGACAAAAACCATAATAGAGGTCTTCGGTGGAGGCAAAATAATGCCAGTAGGCAAAGCTACTTTAAAGGTGTTTTCTAAAAATGCAGAAAAATTTTTTGAAACTGAGTTTTTAATAATTAAGGTAAAGGTAAAACCTATACTAGGCTTAACCTCATTAATGCAGTTGGAGCTGCTAATCAATACTAATATTAATATGTTGGAGAAAGAAAATAAAAATAAAAATAAGGATATGATTGTTAATAATAATATTGAACTATTCCAGGGTGTTGGGGAGTTTAAGAAACCGTTGGAGTTGCGCATTCAACCAGGAGTGGATCCGGTAGTGAGACCTCCGCGAAGGGTGCCAAACGCACTGTTGAAGCGGCTCGAAGAAAAGTTGAAGGCACTGGTGGAGCACAAAGTCATTGCCAGAGTTGAACATCCTAGGAATTTTGTAAGCAACCTTGTAATAATTGAAAAGAAAGATGGTTCCCTTAGGATTTGTCTTGATCCCATGGATCTAAACAAAGTTTTAATAAGAGAGCATTACTTAATACCTACCCTAGATGAAATAATACCTAATCTTTGTAATAAAAAGTATTTTTCTGTTCTTGATTTGTCAGATGGATTTTATAACATTAAGCTCTCGGAGCAATCTAGTGACATGTGTACTTTTAATAGCCCTTTTGGTTGTTATAAATTTTTAAGACTACCTTTTGGTTTGTCAGTAGCACCAGAATTATTTCAAAAATACAGCTGTATGGCTTTTGGTGATATTCCCGGTGTTATTGTGTACTGTGATGATTTATTAATATGTAGTGATACAGAAGTAGGTCATGACATAATATTAAATAAGGTCTTTGAACGGGCTAGGCAGCATAATGTCCGTTTTAATAAAAATAAATTTCAGTACAAACTAAAAGAAGTAAAGTACTTTGGCCATATATTTTCAGAGATGGGCATGAAAATTGACCCCGATAGGGTTAATGCCATTATTAACATGAAAAGTCCTAATAATAAAAAAGAATTACAAGTTTTTCTTGGAATGGTAAATTATTTAAGAAAGTTTGTTCCTAATATGGCCAATATTGCATCTACCTTGCAATTATTACTAAAAAAAGATGTTAACTGGTTATGGACAGAACATCATGATAAAGTATTCAATAACATAAAAAAATAAAATAAGTCAGGCACCAACCTTACAAAATTTTAATTCTAGTTTACCAGTAGTAATACAGTGTGATGCATCAAAGGATGGATTAGGGTGTTGTCTGCTACAAAATAATATGCCAGTGAGTTTTGCCTCTAGAAGTTTGACATCATCTGAGAAAAATTTTTCACAGATTGAAAAGGAACTATTAAGTGTGGTATGGGCCACTAAAAAATTTCATTTTTTTATTTATGGACGTAAATGTACAGTTTTAAATGATCACAAACCATTAGAAAGCTTGTTAAAAAAATCTATACATATGATAACATCACCAAGATTACAAAGATTAAAACTTAAATTATTGAAATATGACATAGAATTTAAGTATTTGAAAGGTAAATTTATGTACATTGCAGATTTATTATCTCGTTCATATATTGAATGCACAGAAACTGATGAGTCATACATGTATGAAATAGTGCATTGTGTGGGTTTGGCAAAATACTTACAATGTACAGATGAACAAAAATCTCAATTAATTTTGGAAACTTCTAAAGATCAAGAATTGACAATGTTAATAAATTATGATAAAAATGGTTGGCCATATAAAAATAAAAATATTCCAGATTATTTACATGGCTATCATAAAATAAGAGGTGAAATTTCAGTAGATAACAAATTAGTATTTTTTAATAATAGATTAATAGTTCCAAAAAGCTTAAGATTGACCTTTTTAAAGACATTGCATGAAGGACACTTAGGTATGTCTAAAATGAAACAATTGGCTAGAAAATTGTATTATTGGCCACATATGGATAGTCATATAGAAGAATTTGTAAGAAAATGTTTTCCTTGCCAGACATATCAAAACAATAATATAAAAGAGCCTATGTTGCCTCACGTTGTTCCAAATTTGCCTTTTCTCAAATTAGGTATAGATATAATGGAAATAAGAAGCAAAAGTTATTTAATAATTCATGATTACTTTTCAAAATGGCTTGATATAAAACCAATAATAAATAAAAGTGCCAAATGTATAATTAATAGCTTAATAGATGTGTTTTCTAACTTTGGTATACCAAATGAAATAGTTTCAGACCATGTACCATTTGATTCTAAAGAATGCAAACAGTTCGCATTAGAATGGGGTTTTAAGTTCACATTCACTAGTCCTAGATATGCACAAGCAAATGGAATGGCTGAAAGAGGAGTACAAATTGCTAAGAAAATGTTACTAAAGTGTTTTGAAGATAAAACAGATTATAGACTAGCATTTTTACAATATAGGGCTACACCTATTTCAAATACAAATATTTCACCAAGTGAATTACTTATGAATAGAAATTTAAAAACAAAATGTTTAGTACAGTATCAATATTTAAAACCAAAGTTAAACATTAATGTTTCACAAAAGTGCAATAAGATTATTGCTAGAAACATTAGTCATTATAATAAAAATACAAGATATAAAAAAGATTTCAATGTTGGACAACATGTATGGTTTAAAAAAGATGTTAATAAAAACATATGGCTTGAAGGTACAATATGTAAAAGTAATGGCTTTAGATCTTATGTTGTATTAGATAAAAATAATGTCAGATATACAAGAACCTCTTTTCATATTAGACCTGCATAGACTTTTTGATCCATCAGCTGTTCTGGGTCTCACTACACTGCTGGTTGATTGAGTAAACCAACAGTCACTGTACAAATAGTAGCACCTATTATTGTGGTTTCTTTCATAAAATGAAATAGGTAATAATAAAATAAAAAACAAAGGTATAGTAATTAAAATAGAATAAAACTAGAAAAATTTCACGTCCTGAGGCAGGAATCGAACCCGCGACCTTTCGCAATCCGGGCGACTGCTCTGACCACTGAGCCACCCAGGACTTGGCATATCCCTGTGAAATTCTTCTAGTCTATCTGTATTTGCGTTTAGGAGCTAACGTCTACCCTACAATATCGAAATATTCTATTTCAACATCCGAAACGAGTATTTTTACAAATACCGACGATTCGGTTAAGTTGGGGCAGTGCTTTCAAATATTCTTAATTTTTGATTTTAATATTATTATAAATGTTTGAAAAATTACTTAGTAATTAAAATAGAATAAAACTAGAAAAATTTCACGTCCTGAGGCAGGAATCGAACCCGCGACCTTTCGCAATCCGGGCGACTGCTCTGACCACTGAGCCACCCAGGACTTGGCATATCCCTGTGAAATTCTTCTAGTCTATCTGTATTTGCGTTTAGGAGCTAACGTCTACCCTACAATATCGAAATATTCTATTTCAACATCCGAAACGAGTATTTTTACAAATACCGACGATTCGGTTAAGTTGGGGCAGTGCTTTCAAATATTCTTAATTTTTGATTTTAACATTATTATAAATGTTTGAAAAATTACTTAGTAATTAAAATAGAATAAAACTAGAAAAATTTCACGTCCTGAGGCAGGAATCGAACCCGCGACCTTTCGCAATCCGGGCGACTGCTCTGACCACTGAGCCACCCAGGACTTGGCATATCCCTGTGAAATTCTTCTAGTCTATCTGTCAGTCTATCTGATATGCCAAGTCCTGGGTGGCTCAGTGGTCAGAGCAGTCGCCCGGATTGCGAAAGGTCGCGGGTTCGATTCCTGCCTCAGGACGTGAAATTTTTCTAGTTTTATTCTATTTTAATTACTAAGTAATTTTTCAAACATTTATAATAATGTTAAAATCAAAAATTAAAAATATTTGAAAGCACTGCCCCAACTTAACCGAATCGTCGGTATTTGTAAAAATACTCGTTTCGGATGTTGAAATAGAATATTTCGATATTGTAGGGTAGACGTTAGCTCCTAAACGCAAATACAGATAGACTAGAAGAATTTCACAGGGATATGCCAAGTCCTGGGTGGCTCAGTGGTCAGAGCAGTCGCCCGGATTGCGAAAGGTCGCGGGTTCGATTCCTGCCTCAGGACGTGAAATTTTTCTAGTTTTATATTATTTTAATTACTTAGTAATTTTTCAAACATTTATAATAATGTTAAAATCAAAAATTAAGAATATTTGAAAGCACTGCCCCAACTTAACCGAATCGTCGGTATTTGTAAAAATACTCGTTTCGGATGTTGAAATAGAATATTTCGATATTGTAGGGTAGACGTTAGCTCCTAAACGCAAATACAGATAGACTAGAAGAATTTCACAGGGATATGCCAAGTCCTGGGTGGCTCAGTGGTCAGAGCAGTCGCCCGGATTGCGAAAGGTCGCGGGTTCGATTCCTGCCTCAGGACGTGAAATTTTTCTAGTTTTATTCTATTTTAATTACTAAGTAATTTTTCAAACATTTATAATAATGTTAAAATCAAAAATTAAGAATATTTGAAAGCACTGCCCCAACTTAACCGAATCGTCGGTATTTGTAAAAATACTCGTTTCGGATGTTGAAATAGAATATTTCGATATTGTAGGGTAGACGTTAGCTCCTAAACGCAAATACAGATAGACTAGAAGAATTTCACAGGGATATGCCAAGTCCTGGGTGGCTCAGTGGTCAGAGCAGTCGCCCGGATTGCGAAAGGTCGCGGGTTCGATTCCTGCCTCAGGACGTGAAAATTTTTCTAGTTTTATTCTATTTTTAATACTAAGTAATTTTTCAAACATTTATAATAATGTTAAAATCAAAAATTAAGAATAAACAAAGGTATATTGTAATGTTTAATATCATAGTTCTTAGTATATTACTAGAGTAATAACATTGTTTCATATATAAAGAAAAGGTGCAAAAGAAGTTATTAAAATAAAATAAAATTTTGTAAGATAATAGGTTAATATACTAATAAGCTTTACTAGTACATAATGTTGTCTTTTAAAAGGGGATGAAGAGAGAACAAATATATAGTTTTTGTAATAATTTTATAACAAACATCTGATTATAACTAGAGGATTTGATTAGTGTTGTATTGTAGCACAGATAATTATATTGTTTTTGTAATAGTTTCGTAATAAACATTTGATATAAAAATAAAAGATTTAATTAGTGTTGCATTGTATAACTTCAGGTCTGATTTTGATATAAAGATATTTTCTTTTAAAAGGGGATGATGTAGCAAAGTAACGAAACGTCAATATGTTTGTTTTATCTGTGTAGCTAGCCAAGCTATATATATTTTGACATTAGTACTGTCGGCCACTTGCCTTCATACCAACGCCCCGACTAGACTTAGATTAATTAATATTAATATTACTACTGTATGTAACAATTGTACTATCTTTGTGATAATAGAAATATACCACTGAAGACCTCAACAATTGTTTCACTTATCAAGATATTACAGAAACAATTGGCGTACTGTCAGAACCTCACACTACTCGTAAACAAGCATGATGGCATAAAGGAAAGGTTTTAAGGTAAAAATGTTTAGTATCAATAAGATATTCTTAATTTTATTTTAAATATTAATATAAATGTTTGAGTCCGTACAATGTCGGAACATTCTACTAGTTCGGATGTTGAAATTGTTAAGTATTATAAATATAATATCGAAATAAAGAAAACAACGATTACAAATAGTATCTCACAGTACAAATCAATAAGCTCACGGTTGCAACGAAGTAGCAAGTTCAGCATTCGATGGTCTAGCACTGGTTTCTGACTGACAACTATGATCCTTGCCCAAAAATACCTAACTTTATCGCATCGTAAGTATATCTAAAATACTCGTGGCAATTGAATATTTCGAGATCATGAAGAGAAACGTTAGCTTTGAATTCAAAGAATGATACACTAGAAGAAATCATTTATCCCAAGTCCTTGGTAGCCGGTCCAGGACATGATTTCTTAATACTTTAGATATTTTATAATATTAGGTTGGGGAAAAAGTCTTTTCGCATTATAGTATGTATGAACTTGTAATAAAATCTCTTTGGCTGTACTATTTGTATCTGGCTGGTTTTGGTATCATTAAAAGTTTAGATTTTAAAAAAGATAATTTTAAATTCAAATTAGGAAAATATGTTTTTTTTTCGTACTGTCAAGATGAGTGAATCTAATGAAGAAATTCGATACATTTTAAAATTTTACTACAAAAAAGGTAAAAATGCAACGCAAGCCGCGAAAATTTGTGATTCTTTATTACGACGTCATGAAACCGAACCATTTTTGAAGAAGCTGATAACTGGTGATGAAAAGTGGATCACGTACGACAAGAACGTGCGACAAAGGTCGTGGTCGAAGGCCGGTCAGGCTTCACAGACTGTGGCGAAACCCGGGTTAACTCGCAACAAGGTGATGCTGTGTGTATGGTGGGATTGGTAGATCATTATTCATTATGAGCTGTTACCACCAGGCAGGACCGTCGATTCTGAACTCTACTGCGAACAACTGATGAGATTAAAGCAAGAAGTTGAGAGAAAGCGGCCGGAATTAATCAACAGAAGGGGTGTGGTTTTTCATCATGATAACGCTAGACCTCACACATCTTTAGCCACTCAGCAAAATTAAGAGAGTTTGGCTGGTAGGTGTTAATGCATCCGCCGTATAGTCCTGACCTTGCACCTTCAGATTTCTACCTGTTTCGCTCTCTTCAGAATTCTCTAGGCAGTGTCAGGTTAACATCGCGAGAGGACTGCCAAAACCACTTGTCGCGGTATTTTGATCAGAAGCCCCAAAATTTCAATAGCAATGGGATCATGTCCCTACCTACAAGATGGCAAAAAGTTATCGAACAAAATGGTACCTACATACTTTAGTTAAATGTAAATAAACTATATTAAAAAATGTTTTGAATTTTCTTAAAAAATGCGAAGAAACTTTTTCCCCAACCTATTATTTATAATGCTGAAAATAAAATTCGGTATAAGGATGTGAAACATGCCCTAAATTAATTATTCAATTCAAATAAACTCTTAAGTCGAAAATATTCTAGACAAAAAAACAGATTCTAAAAAGGCAATGCTAGCCGAAAGAGAAGTTGTCTAAAATAAAGGTCATTTTTAATGATTTTTGGTTTGCATGGAAAGCTAAAAATTGCTCTGAATCAACTCAAATACGGTTTTCTGAAAAATCCTCTTAAAACTATTTAGTATTCGTATTCGAATCAGTTAGTTCGCTTCCCATATTTCTGACTTGAAAACATGTATGAAAAGTCGTGCAATGAAGACACTGTCAACCGGTTACGTTTCTATTTGTATAGGGTTACACTCACCATCAGACATAACTCAGCCACTTTTGTTATCACAAAATATGTATAATTTAATTTCCACACAACATACACAAAAAATTGAAACGGTATTCTCTTTGTTTCCTGTATTGTGGACATTTTCGACCGTCTACTCCGCCCACACAAAGCCTGTCAAAGTGTCTCCATAATTTCTAGTTTGGGAACCGCATTGTATGCCGTCGGACTTTGCGAGTCTTCACAACGTACATTACTACGTGTACTGTGCGAGTGGCGTCCTAAAATACTAGTGCTTTGTTTAGATAGAATAGCACGAAGTAAACCCTTACCGCAATAATATAAAACGCGGGTTAATGCCGTCACTTTTATTAGTTCAAAGAGAGACAGTGACAGCATTAGCATTAAACCAGGTGTAACTGTAATCCACGTTTTTTAATAACGGGGTTAAGGTTTTTTCGTGACTGTTACTCTGTATTTATTTATTTAAATAAACATGCAAAAAGTATACAAATATGAGTTCATCTTTGAGATCTTAATTCGAATAATAAACCATGAGTATATATAAAAGTAAATATAAAAAAAATATTGCGCACACAATTCATTTGCAGTATGCAAATCAATTGTGTGCGCAATATTTTTTTTTTATTATTAAATCTACAATGAATATTGTAAATTTTATCTGATTGTATGTTATAGGCTTTCATCTTCGTACTTTATTTTATCTTCATATACTTTTTAAGCGACTTAAAAAAAGGAGATGTTCTGAATTCGGTTGCTATATCTTTTTATGTGCTTAATGACTTTTTTAGTGAAACGATACGATAGTAGGAACAATATAATTATGCTGACGGTCAGTCATCAAGCTTTGACCATAGAAAGTTATCACTAAAATACTTTTTTGATTTGGCGCTGAGTTGTTTTTAGAAACAATAGAAAGGGAAGCACTCGAAAAATATGTTTCTAGGGGATAAGTACCTACATAAATTTGAAGTCAGTTTTTATTTTTGTGCAAAATTTTGATTTATCTTACTTTCAATAAAAGTAGGGCGTAGTACTACCTTACATAAGATTGCACCTAATGAATCAAACTTTTTTAATATTAAAGTTTACAACTGATCTCATCATAAGCTGTGGCGAGCCATTAAACGTGATTCAGCGGGAAATAATAGTCTTACTAATGTGAGATACTTAAAGTATATTCAAAATAAAAGCAAAGATAACAGTGGGTCTTTTCAATACTACAATCCAATGTTGATGCTTTAGAATATCCCCTTCCTTTTGTATTGGATATTAAGCCTACGAAATATTACTAAAATACTCCAAGATAAACCGTTAAGAGATCATTCGGGGTATTATTTTAAAACAATGACAATATTAAGGTTTCCGAGGGCTTTACAAATGTCAGTCGAATTCAGCTGGATAGCAGCCAAATCACAAAGACAGGGGGAACATAGTAAACTAACTCAAAAGTAGCTTGATTCGGAATAAAGCCAATCACTTTAAGTATAGCTTCCGATCACTTGATTTAGATGTATGAATTTCGGTTTCTAAATTTAAACTCCCAAAAATTTCTAGATATTCATTTTCATCCTAAAAGCGCCTTAGCTTGCGGTTGGCTTTACACGGTGTCGCATGAGTAAAAAGTCGATGTAAATAAAGGCACGTTTATAAAATTTTAAAATGAAAGATTTTGGAGTTGAAAGTATACATAATTAGTATTTTTGCGTACTATGTATTTTTCCAAGAGTAAGTACGCAGAGCCGAAATATAATACAATACTTTATGGTTGGCATCTCTAGGGCATTTCCAGTACGGCGCTAGGTGTACTCCACCTACGCCTGTCGCTTAGCCAACGTTCGGTAGTTCCGTAAGCAGATTCCGTATTGCAAGAATTTTACTAAAGAGAAAAGGAAAGGTAGGTGGGCGAAGTCTTATGGTTTGTTGATCAACTCGGCAAAGCCGCAAGCTACAATGATTGGCAACACCATGGTAGGAAGTTACTTACCATGGGGCTTCCAGCCGAATAGTTTAGTGGCCTTAACACAATGACTGCAATGTGGTAGAGCACCTAAGCTTTTCCGTTTTAAACATTGCGATAACGAGCTTTCTGGTTATTGGGTATTCTGTACAACCGAAGTGAGTGAAGGCGTGAGTCTGATCGAACGGAGGTAGAACAGAATTCCCAATTTTTTTACTCAGTGGGGGAATATTTAATTAGAAAATAATACTTGTAATAAAATTTGTATCAGATTAAGGTAATAATTAAATTTATAATGATTAATTGTATCTTGAAATGTAATGAAGTAAGTGATTAATGTTGAATGTGCCTAAATTATTTCTGCACCGTAAAATGAAGGTAAAATGTGAGGATTAGTAAATGATTACGTGAACATGTAAACCATATTCTGAGAAATAAATGAATTATCTTATCTCGCAGTCCATTTAGCTTTTTTGATTTTTTAACCCCCGACGAAAAAAGAGGGGTGTTATAAGTTTGACGTGTCTGTCTGTGTATCTGTGTGTCTGTCTGTGGCATCGTAGCGCCTAAGCGAATGGACCGATTTTGATTCGGTTTTTTTTTATTTGAAAGCTGATGTCACTACGATGGTTCTTAGCTATAATTTATGAAGATCAGTTCAGGCGTTTGATGACTATCAGCTCATTTTCTACATGATATTAGGATTTTACTAACTTTTACAGATCCCATTGATTTCAAATTTCGTGTACTGTCACTTGGATGACATTCCCATGACATACTAACTTTGAGCTGATCCTATACCATCAAAAAGTCTGCGAAATGCCTAATTCTTCAGAAACTTACAGCTCTTATGAATAGTCTCAATGAGATGGTGTTAGATAGATGATTAATGACGCCGGGGGTTACTTGAAATTTCTAATTTTGCAATTATTACTGCTAGACGGTCATACAGTAACCTACACAGAAACCCGCAAAAATATAGGGGTTTTGTTATATTTCATTGCCGCAAAGTGCACTTTACTCGTACGTTTTGTTCTTGTCCCTGAAAACGAAGGTTTCTCTATCTCAATCCCTCATTGATTACGCATGTTTTTTGGATGCCAATGAGAAACTCCTCAATAAGCTTGAGTGACTATTAAATGTCTGTATTCGTTTTGATCACGTTTCTCAGTGCCTTCAAGAGCTAAAGTGGCTTCCAATCCAGTTTAGAACCAAGACTCGTCTTTTGTCTTATCCCACTTATCAGCTTCTCACTCACGCCCTGTTCATTGCTCTCGGTAGATCCAATTTTAAACACATATCTCACCTCACAAGACTGATTTCTATTTATAACTATTCCTTCACCGTTCATGCAGTTCGTTTGTGGACCCTTCTTCCATCTGTGTCTTTCCTCCCACCTATAAATGCTATTATCTATATAGTGTATATTGTATCCATTGAATTATTTATATTATGTTTGATTCATTGTATGTATTTATTTTATTTATTTAGGAAAACAAACAAATGTAAAATAAATTTACTATGTATCAATGTATGTGTAGTACATCTACAACCAAGAAAACACATGTATTGATTCATGAAAAGACATGTAGTTAGTTACATTAGCGTAATTGATGCAATATTAAGGGGCACTTTACCAGGAAAAAAAATAGGATTAAATATTACTCAGTGATTCTAAGAGGTGCTTTGTGCAAACATATGGAGACATACCACAAATATGTAATATGTAAGTAATGTATAGGGATTGGTATTACTTTAGTAATAGCCCGTATAATCATCTGTCCACACACTGTGTACATTAATTAGAATCAATAAAATTATCCTTCTCGCAGGTCTGCTGTCAAAAATTTCTTGAAAAATAAGCAGTACCAATGTACTTACAGTCGACAGCACATCAAGCGTAACAACCTTGACCTTGAGACCGCCCTTACTCCGTTCGTAATATAGGCGGCTTTCGTAGTGCAACTGTCACACTTGATGCGCAGTCGTCTGTACATAAATTTATAAACAAATAAAAGTAAAGGACAAGGCTATACTCCTCTCATTCTACTGTGCAAACAAGGACAAATCCTGTGACTCTACGAAAGGTATGAAAAACACCGTTCAACGAACGGTGAGAGTCCAGGAATTATTATCGAAGTACTTTGAGAGATTTTTTTATTAAACCTAGCTCTGATGAATGGGTTCGTTTGAGACGCGATCTAATAACTGGCTTGAATGTCTGCTAGTTGCTTCTGGATCCAGTGGAACGAGTCGTTTGGAAATCGTTGGTGTGAAGATTAATCTATGCATTTACTTAGAGAGTAGACGTAATTCCTTTAAGAACAGACTCTATTATAGTGACAAAGCATTAATTAAAACTGTATATATTATAATGACGTCTACCTCAAAAGTAAGGATTGTATCATGAGTTCAGGCTCGTGACTACGCAGAATGTGTATTGTTATCTTATGGCTTTATTGATTGACGGGTGCATATTACATGAAAATAATAAATTAAATTTATTTTTAATTGTATTATATGGGTCTGAGTTTTGATAATTCACTTTAAATGTGCCTTAAATAAAAGATATTTTATTTATTTCATTTTTATTTATTTAAAGTTTTTTTTTTATAATCAACTGATTTCTGCACGATATTAAAAAAAACCTTTACATTTAAAATTTAAACACCTGTTGTAAAGTCAGGAAAGGTATGAACAAAGTTAAACATATGCTCTTCATTTAATTTTCGCATTATAATAGCCTGGATATCTGGGTATCACTTATCGTGCCAATAGATTGTACAGTTTATTTATTTAAACTTTAATTGCACAAAATGAGTCACAATTTGGCAGACTTAATGCCATTAGGCAATCTGTACCAGTCTACCGGAAAGTTGAGTCCAAAATGATAAAATAGGTAGAAAAAAACAACTGTTTTAAAAATAAAATTAAAAAATTAAAATACACAATAACACGTGAATACACTTAAGCATAATAATGAAAATAAATATTGTTAAGATGTACTTATAATTAATCAACTCTGAAAAATATCCAATGACACTTGACGCACATTTTTCAACTGGTTTGGTTAATCAAATTTAGAAATGAATATTCGTGAGAAAAGCAGAATAGTGAAAAGTGGTTTTAAAACTTATGAGTTAGCCGCTCCCTCGTTTGAGAATCATTAGCCGAGCAAAAAGTGCAGTGTGTACGCCTGTCTCTGGGTCGAGTAGATTAGGGTGACCACGCGAAAAGTTGTAACATAGTACAAAATAAAAAAGGCATTTTTTTTTATGAAGCAACCCCATTCTGCTTAAAAATATCGAACAATATATTTGAATAAAAAGTATTACGATTATTACTATTTTTAAAATATAAATTACAAAAATAATAATGAATGACGTCACTCCCTATCCTGAGTTACACGCACCCAATTATGCTACAGTGTCCAAAATTACTATTATGGTCAAAGTTAAGTGTTTCATGCAAACTATCAAAAAGTATACCAGTTTCCATCATTATCCTGGATAGCGTATAATATCCTGATATTAAGATCTGAAAATAAACTACGAAATTGACTGAACAAATCTTTAGCTTAAGAAATAGCTTTAACCACTGTTCATATCTATCACTGTTTATTTCCTTAATAATAAAGTGGCCTTAGATAAACACCTGTTTAACCATAATCTTAAACACTGATTAATATCCGTAGGTGTTACAGTCTAAATAAGTTTTTTTTATAACCAAAACACGGTAAATGACTCAACACCACCACCCGATGTGAAGCAGGTTAGACACTGCTCTAGCCGACTCCACCTTGCCGGTCCAAAGGGTGCTTTTTCACGCCTCTAATGAATAAACTCAAATTAAAGGATAATATTAAACATGGGTTCCTTCAAAAGAAGCGTAAAATTCAGCTTTTTCTTTTTATTCATTTGCTGTGCTTTATATAAAAAAGAAACATTTTTGCTATAAAAAAGTGTTTTTTTTAAATATCTTAAATGTGTTAAGACTTGCGAGTCTCAAGTGGTAGTGGGCAGGCCACATTGCAAGGAGGACTGACGGCCGTTGGGGCGGAAAAGTCCTCGAGTGGCGGCCGCGTACCGGTAGACGCAGCGTTGGTAGGCCCCTCACAAGGTGGACCAATAATCTGGTGAGGGTCGCGGGAAGCCGGTGGATGAGGGCGATGCAGGACCGATCAGTTTGGAGATCCTTGGGGGAGGCCTATGCCCAGCAGGGGGCGTCTCTTGACTGATATGATTATGAAAGTGTTTTTAGCGGGTTTTCGGGAAATGGCTGAAAATAATTTTGCTTCTGGAGAAAAAAATATACTAAACTTATACCCATTTCTGTCACATCATACATTTTTAAATGGCGGCCTCATGTTATACACTATAACTGATTGTCTGAATGCTTTTTATTATTTTGTTGCTCTGTCTTTTGTGTTCGAATGTGCCTTTTTTGTAAGTTTCGTCGATTTTTGATGTCAATAAACTTTTTAATTATATACCTAATTTATCTACTGGACTGTTTAGTTTACTTTATTGCCCTGAGTTCTGAGGTTTTGGTGACAAAAATATGCTATTTTGTCCCTTAATGTTTCATACGAATTGGCGACCCTATTCCACCCGTGGAGTGTTCACGTCGTTAGAGGGACGTTAACGACACCGGAGACACGTGACAGGCGTTTCGAGATTCGTTTTCAGCCAGACTCAGACATAGATGGGTATCCTTGCTGCTCTTAATATTTGGACAAATCTTTTTGGCAACACTTTCTCCTTGTAATGTATACGAGGGTGAAAAGAAGCGCTAGGCCTGCGTATTATTAGATACGTGAGTTTCGGTACAAAAGCTTAATATAAACTGCGGATTTAGTACAATAGTATTTGGACTAGCAGAATAGGTGATTATTCCGCTGAAATAATAAACTGTGAACACTGTTAATAACTGACCGCGTCACATTGGCGCAATGCCATGCTTACCAGATTTAATGAGATACGTCAAATTTTCTTCCTCTTTGCATTATTGTTGCGGCGCCTGATATGGTTTGCAACCTGGACATTTTGCAACTTGGACCTTCTGCACCTACAGGATTATGTTTATAACATTATGGTATGCAATTGAGTTAGAGATTATTTTAATGTTCAAGGAGCCTTTATATCCAAATCCGCCGACGAATTTTTCGGCGATGAACGTTCACCTAACGAACCCAAAATCCATTCTACAAACACCACTTGCAATAATTTCAATGGAATTAGTGCTATTACTATAAGTTGATGGTTATTTTTTAGCCAAGCGGAGTCGGATATTAGTCTGATGTTAAAAATTGTAGAATGTAACTTCGACGAACTATCGCCTCTAAACTACCCTTACTTGTTACTTAAAAACATTAAAAAAAAAAATTTAATGTACTGGATAAAATATTAAATTTCCTTGCACTAGAAATTCCAAGGAGACAATACTTTTATCTCGGTTAATTAAATCAGAGAAGAGCACAACGCAACAGAAATAATAAGCTTAAGAATTATAACCACAGAAAATACGAGTTCTTAGCAAGGATAATATTAAAGGAGTTACTGTGGGATGTGCGGAACGGAACATAAATTTGTGATTATGGTAGAACGGGAGTAAAAGAGAAGGAAATTGAAGGTGAATTGTAAGATGAAGCAAACCCTAAAGATTTTTTTATCCTCTCGCTCATCCATCGCACGTCAGATTGTCCGCTACCCCGTTGAGCGCGCGGAAGTTCCGTGCGGAAGAGCGGAATGGTTTGCTTTTTGTATTATATCTTGGAATATTGTTTATAGAAATTGTAAATCTCATACATTTTTGGAAACTTATTGAAAATTTTTGCCTAATGATGCAGACATCATGTCAAAAAAACAAAAGCAAAAAAAAAACAAAACCCATTAAATCCTGCTGACTATCTGCATGAAACGCTCAATAGCTTTCATTTCACTTGCTGACAAGCAAACTGACGTCTAACTGGTGGTAAGTGGCTACTGTCACCTATAAACACCTGCAATAACAAGGAGAAAATCGCTCAGTATTGCAGGTTTTCATCGTAACGCATAAGATGAAATTCCTTCCTAAAGTACCCAGCGTAAATAATAGCCACTTTTCTTTTCAATCCGAAACAGAGCAAATTTTTTGAGGGCAAAAATAGGAAAGGTCTACCCAGATAGCTCAATCATACGGTTCTACCACCTATTAAATAGCCAAAAACATTTATAAACTCCTTAATCTAGTTAAGTACCTTCAGTCACAATAAAAATCACTGAAATAACCTGAATTACGTTCTGGATTTAATAAGTGAGAAAGATTATTTACGGGGAAAACATATATTAAGCTGTAAAGTAACTGGCGTAACGTAATTTATTCCCCTATTCTTCGGAATATGAGACGGTTTCATATAAAAATTACGAACTCAGATTGCTTATGAACTAGCCTCAATGAACCACTTATGGGTTGAGAAGTTTTGTAATCTCACTTTTTATTTGAGTATTTTTAAGAACCATTTTGAGATGAATATGAAGGTAATTAATAATAACATCGTTAAGAATATGGGTGTTTTATATCGTATTTTTTAATCATTGTCACATCCTGCGTCTACAACGTTAAATACATTATTCTGTAACAAAAAAATCAATAACTTATGTAGAAAATCCATAACTCAATAATCAACTACGTAATATTTAAATTAACTTTATCGTTATTCCAATTTAGTTTTTAATCAATTCTTTACCTGAATAGGAAAAACAATAGATGTTTACCTGCTTTAATCAGGCTCCCTGCAGCTTTACGCGGTTGATAATACAAAGATATGTCATCATCTAGTTTCTATATAACACGTGCTCCTAATGATGCTGAATTCGAGCTAGGTAATAGATGTGAATGTTAAGCTTAAGTAGCAGTTTCACTACTGTCATATTGAAATATCAAGTCCAAAAATGTTTAGAATGAAAGGTATTTGTTAAACATTTAACATTCCCAGGTCTTTCAATTTAATTCGATAATTAAATGTAAACATAATTACTTTGTTTCCAAATTCCCTAAATTGTCAAGAGGTGAGTAATCAAATTACCTGACTAGAGCAAATGATTCGGTTGACCTTGCTAAAGCAACTTATTCAATTACAACCCTTGTTTAAACTTAACTCGGAGTTCCACGCCAATGGCAGGCCATGTTATAATTTCCGCTTTTTCAAGAGATTCCTCTCAAGTGAACATCATGACGGGAACAAGCAATTAAAATGTCTTCTCTGAATTATGTGCTCATTAAAATTTTGGAAGAAAACTTTCCCCTTTCCTTATTTTATTGTTTCCATACAATTACGTAATTTAAGCCGGCGACATTGTTAGGTGTTGGAGTTAGACGATTTATGGTAACATCGTTGTAAATGAAGTAGTGACAGACACGTATTAGAAAAGAATTTCATTTTAAAAAATCATTTTTCGTAACATTATGCGACTGCGCTGCCCTCTTGCTTTGCTAATTCACAGATTAGATAAGCTAAACTTCTATTACTCGTTGCAACAGAACAACACCGAAACTGTCTTAGTTTTCACAAGAAGGATGTAAACTGGCTGGAAATGTTACTGGACTTTTTAAAAAATACTTTTATAACCATTAATAAATTATTTTATGGACCTTTGGAATACTTTTGTATTCATCATCAACATCTACGCTAGTTTTGAAAAGAACTAAATACGTCACTAGTAGAATTTTTAGCTCCTTCTTTTTATTTATTTGCATCCATCCATTTCACCTACTTTTTGAGCTACAATTCTCTAACTGTACTTGTTCAGGATTTAATGAGGCAAAACTTGTATTCAAATAACTGTTTATTAACGTTACAAGTGTAACAAACAATATATATTAATAAAATGTTGTTGCGGCGGGGCGGTCGACTAATAAGTAGTAGCTTAAGACGTGCGGTATATTAACTCCGATGTTGGGGAGCGCCCCGCGGGCGTCCTTGTTGTGTTAACAGTACTCATGGAAGATACATACTTAATATTATAAATGCGAGTGTGTCTGTATGTTACCTCTTCACGCTTAAGACGCTTAACTGAGTAAGATGAAATATAGTGCAGAGATAGTTTGTGTCTTGGTAAAGGACATAGAATAGTTTATATTTCAAGTATCATCCTTTTAGGCGGTGAAATGGGGATGGAAGTTTGTATGGGGAATCATTAACCGCTAAACTGATTCATAACAAATTCGGCATGGATAAAGTGTAAGACTCTGGGAAGGACATGTGATACTTTTTGGCGCTATAATCTATGCGGATGACTTCTAGTATTATAAATTAACAATCAATTGTGACAAGTTTACCAGGACGAAGTTACACACGTCGTTTTAAATGTGGTGAATGTGACGTGATGAGTTTACAAAAACCCCATCACACCGCGCTCGCTCGTCTTTTCAACAAACCCCATTTTGTGTGGTGTAATTAATGTATGTTTTAATTATAAAATAAAAAGTCAACTCAGAGCTTCGCTCAAAGAAGGTATTAGACGCTTAATAACTCCACCAACTAATGTTGCCAGCTTCGAAATAACTTTCGGAAGGAACACGTATAAAATAGCAACCCCTAAGCTTCTTAGAAGCATAAGCCAAGTCATCGTACTCAAACTTTATTAAGTCTATGGCCACATAATTTATTTTTGACTTAATATGAACAAAACTTTGCCAACAGAATTTAGACTTTAACGTAAACAGTTTCAGTGTTGTTTCGTTAACACGGTGTATAAATTAAGTGATTTTATTAGAGAAAAGATTGGGTTATATTTTAGGCACGCAGTAGTGGATGCACCTGCTGTTTTAGTAAACTAATATTTTCATACAAAAAGTTAAAGTTATCAGCTAATAATAATATCGTATATTATACTTTATTTTAAGTTTATACAGGTGAGTCAAACAAATGCCCACAGGAGGGCAGGTATCCTAAATATTGAACTTTACTTTATTTTAGCTCTGCATATCAGAAAGATAGCCGAGTCAACCTCACCAAGGCCCCAAGTGCCCGACGATACCGAGCCGCACCGGGACGACGAGCGTTGGTAGACCGGCAGGGACCAGCGGTGCCAAGAATCCCCGGGTGGCGACGAACGTCGGTAGCCCCCCACAAGGGGCACCGACGATCTGGTGAGGGTCGCGGTAAGCCCATGGATGAGGACATCGCAGGACCGATCGGATTGGAGATCCTTGGGGGAAGCCTATTCCCAGCAGTGGGTCTCTCGGCTGTTATGATGGTAATAATGATATTTTGCTTACGAGTCTATTTGAAACGTTTTGTTGATAGCAAGGAGCGCGCTCTCAAGATAACGCTGCCACAATGAGCTCTGGAGACATTTCTTACCGCAAGAAACACATCACACAAAGTTATGTTATGTAACTGAGAATTTCTGGTAAAGTAAATGTGCTCTCTCTCAATATTGGTATGAATAATATTGCTTTGCACTACCTCTCTGAGAAGAAAAGTGTTGTGTATGAATTTTTATTCTATAATCCATACAATTAGGATTTAATTTTCAAGATTAAATCTATAAATAAACTTCCAAACGTTAATGAAACTCTGCCAAGTAATGTAAATTGCATTTTTGCTAAAACCAAGCGCAGTTCCCAAGTTCCTCGACGGAATTGTTACTAGTTTGTATCTCACGAAGTATTTAGTGAACTTCCCTGCACGTAATCCCCAGAGTTGTGCCTACAAGACGCCTTGTGTAACAGGAAATTCGCATTTTATGTTAAAAATATTGGACACTCTCTTAAAAAGGAGTTATTGCCCTTGGGAAGTGTAAAATGTGCCAAAAGGCGAAACTTATTGCCCGTGTTATTAAATTTTGTGATAGCAAAAATCGTGAAAATGTTTTTGCCTTATATTCGTTTCTTTTTTTATGGCGAGGGGCAATCAAGCAACCTAACTTACACGCCGCCTAAAGACAAAGCAATATTGTTTTTCTGTTAAGCTTATTAACAATAAAACCAACTTGAAAAGTAGTTTTGTCGTATAGTTTTTTGGCTTCAATCAACGCAAAACAAGAAAATACGCAAAATAATTCCAGTTTACTTGTTATTTTAGCAACTAGCAAATAGTCTTTAAGCAAACATTTCTGAAGAAAGAACCATATCTTAAGCGTGGATTGGCTTAGAAAATAAAAATATTTAGGTATCGTTTTACGAAATACATTTTAATAATAACAGATCGTTATAAGTGATCTCTATCAGACGGCCATAAGGTAAAAAATACTCAATAATAAAAAAAATGTCAAATACTATTACAATTTTTTTATATACAGAAAGGGAACTTAATAAAGACAACGATTGAAGCAAATTATAAAAGAAGAAGGAGGATGGATGATCAGAGTGTAAGTGCAATGACTAGATGATAAAAGAAAATATAGGCGAAAATTAAAATATATTTTGGAATTACTTATATTTAAATAATAGTGTAACTTTATTCTATTTTAATTACTAAATAGTGTAACTATCAAACAATACCTAAATTTAACTATTATCTAATCAGTGCCTTAAGTATAAAGTCTGGATCGCAATAAAATATTACTCTATACTCCTTTGAAAATTACACAACAAAATATGGCTAACCACATAAAGAAGAATCATAAGCCATAGGGAGTTGTGAAATGCTTTGAAAAGCCAAACAGCTTACGGCTTTGGGACCACAAATTTTGCATATTGTGTTATTTTAGTATAGAAATATACTTTATCAAAATTGTATTTGGGGTGGAATATGAGGTCTTTTTTTTATACAACTAGATGACAAACAAGCTGACGGCCCACCTAGTGGTAAGCGGTTACCGCCGCCTATAGACACCTGCAATAACAAGGAAAAGCACTTGATATTGCAGGCGCATTGCGTTGTCATCCTGAGGCCTAAGATGAAATGCCGTCCATCCGTCCAATGAAACACAGCGAACTGTTTCACGGCTGAAATAAGAAAGGCGGTGGTACCTACCCAGGCGACCCTACATATGGGTCTACCACCTAGGTAATAGTTAATGTAGAATAAGTCTACGATGATTAATACTTACAAGATGTAACTAAATGACAGAAAAGAGTTATTCAATCTGATAATGACAGTGCAAGAAATTCTATTAAATACAAAAATAAAACACGACATGACAAAGTATATAATTTAGCCTATAAGGTAGGTTATTAGGCAAAATTTTAGTAACTATGAAAATAAGACAATAATTTCTGAAAATAATTAAGTAACTAAAATAGATTTATTATTATTAAAGTCTAAAAAGATCATAAACAGTAAGGATATTTACAGTGAAAAGTGAACCAAGGACAACAATAATATGCAAAATGTAACTAAAATGTCATAAGTGACAACGAGTTAAAAGAGGTAATAATACATTTAAGCAATAATCGAAACCTTGATCGCAGATAGTACAGCTGTGCAAAAAAAATTCGATGATTCAAATTAAATTTAGGGTGCACATCACTGTCAGTTTATTGGTGCTGTCTAGATGATAAGCAAGAAACAGTCCCGATAACGTTAGTAATTGAAACTGGTAATATGCACGTTTATTTGTTATTCTTTATTTATTCTTCCAGCATAACATGTAGTGCTCAAGTAGTTAAATAATCCGAGACAAATATTGATTTACAGAAGGTGAAAAAAGAATTCTGCAGCGTTGATTAGACATAGAGAGTATAGCAAAACACCTGACCCCTGATTATTAGCACCATACAATTCATAGACGAAAGAGTCATAATTAATATCAATTCAAACTTAATAAAAGTAGAAGTCGATCAATTCGAAAATTGAACGGCATTGAGATTGAAATAAAATAATATAGATACTATTCTAAATCACAAAACGCAATAGGCGTTGAAATTAAGGCTACAGTTCTCTCTTCGCAGTATTTTGTGCATTGAGAAACATTTTAATTTTGTTCGCTCTAACTGAAGGTGTATCCTTTGTTTAATATTATATAATTAGCCATTAGAACTTTGAATAGGAATTAGAACATCTACCTTTTCCTGAATTCATTTGAAATATTTTACAACAGAATAAGCATTCTGCCACAATAGTAACTCCTGATACAATGAAAATATACTTCATTTTACATGAAACTCATTAAGCCCAAGTTCAAACCAAGCGTGCAAATTCATTTGAACGTTTGTCGCGTAGCCATGCAAACTAATGAGAGTTTTCTGAACGGTTTCGCATTCAGAAATGGGAATGGATTCTGCACAGACTAAAATTAAATTTTAGCTCAGTACTACTCTCTCATTACAATCCAATCAGAAAAGGACAGGTGGTCAGGTCGTTAGAAGTTTCTAACTTGGCTCTTATAAGGATTTTAGCTAGGTTTTAATGCAGGAAATTTGAGCGCCCGACTAGAAAAGGGCCTCAAACTCTTGAAAGCAGATCGCAACAAATTTACAATAATTTACCATGTCGTGTCTCTGCGGTGATTAAGGTCGTCGTAGCACGTTGAGAAAGCGTTATGCTGGAATCAGGTCGACTCTTCTTATAGGCTATTAGCATAACTAACGCTTTCTTTTGGTTTTTAGATAGCCTCTTTCTTGTTTTAGCCGTAAAATACTTTGTTGTAATAAAACCAATTTACCGGATTTAACTCGCGTATAATCAGATGTTCCATTATTATTATACACCCGACGTTTCGATTACTTTACAGCGATCGCGGTCACGGGTCACGGGAAGACACGCCGGAGGTCGCTGTATAGTAATTGAAACGTCGGATGATTCACTAGGTGGTAGACCCATATGTAGGGTCGCCTGGGTAGGTACCACCGCCTTTCTTATTTCAGCCGTGAAGCAGTTCGCTGTGTTTCGGATTGAAGGGAAAGGTAGCCAGTGTAATTACTGGGCATGGACGGCATTTCATCTTAGGCCTCAGGATGACAACGCATCTGCAATATCAAGTGCTTTTCCTTGTTATTGCAGGTGTCTATAGGCGGCGGTAACCGCTTACCACCAGGTGGGCCGTCAGCTTGTTTGTCATCTAGTTGTATAAAAAAAAATGTATAATAATAATATAACATCTAATTAAACGCGAGTTAAATCCGGTAAATTGGTTTTTCCGGATGTGTAGTGCTCGCGAAAATGTAAGGCAATACTATATTTCATTGTGTTTCAGATTGAAGGGACAGGAAGGCAGTGTAATTACTGGAAATGGATGGCATTTCATTACGGCTTCAGGATGACAACGCACCTGCAATACCAAGTGATTTTTTCCTCGTTATTGCAGCCCCCTTATTCTCAACTGTCAGATCATGGATTCGTTTCGAAAGGTCACATCCCGTTTCGCTTTGACACACCGCGATAAAAAGTGACAGGTATATCCTTCGGTCTATAGGTAGCGGTTACCATTTGTGGGCCGTCAGCTTGATTGCCATCTAATTGTTTGAAGAAAAGTGATTTTATGTCCATAGGCGATCACTTACCACCAGGTGGGCCGTCAGCGTATTTATCATCTAATTGTATAAAAAAGAGCCCCGTAAAATATATTTTTTGTTTTCGTTTCGTACCTTTGTGTATTTAATGTAAAATACGTCTTCATCGTTACGTCCTTCGTTGCCTTTAAAACCTGTGATTATGATCATCATCATCACTTCAGCTATGAGACGCCCACTGCTGGGCATAGGCCTCCTACATTGATCTCTTCCCGCAACCCTCACCAGTACGTCCTTCCAAAAATGTTATAGTTTTGATAATAATAAAATGATATAAAATAATTTATTTCGGGGTGTAACAGTATCGATACTGAAACGTCAAATCTTATTATCCAAGCATTTTTGTTTTTCCTTCAATAAATGATTTTGTAGAGTAAATATAGAAATAATTGCAAATTCCCTATACTTGGAATTCGCTTTATTGCAGTAATAGTAGTTTGAGAAAACTTCCATCAATAGATTTTGTTTGAGACGTAAAACGCTTTGAATACTGCAATCTTGGCTTAAGGATGCCGCTCGGGTCCATATTATGGGGTCGAAAGAATTCACTGAAAGGGGTTTGCTGATCACAAAACCTTGCGAGTGAAGAATATTGAATTCACTTTAATATCTAAAGCAGAAGTATCTGAAACAAGCATTTTTAAAAATTATTCACATCATTTTCATCATAGGATTGAAGCGCTAAGAGTCCATGCGCGAAAACAGCTAGTGCAGCTTGAAACACACTGTTCTAGCCGCCTCCACCTTCGGCCCAAAAGCCGCCTTTTCACGCCTCTTTTGAAGAAAGGATGTCCAGTATTATACACATCTCCCCATCTAATTTCTAAGCAAACCATATTCGTGCAGTTTGCATCCGTCAGTTCTTTGTGACCTTTTCTAATATCGTGAAATATAAAATATCTGGTATTCCAGATGTTTTATGTTACCCTGAAAAATAAAATAAATCTATTGAGTGAGCAATTTTATAATTCATCTCAAGCCACCTTTCTTGTGGTACAGTGAGGTATGGTTTTCTTTATCTTACAGAAGAAAAGCAATAAGTCTTTGCAGTAATCGCCAGAGCTTGTCGAAGAAACGTATTTGGATAAGGTATACCATGTTCTTAATGTTCCCTAAAAATTGTAACAGGATCAGTGATGCGCACAGGTGCTACAAGTACCTATTTTTAGCCCCCGACGAAAAAAGAGGGGTGTTATAAGTTTGACGTGTCTGTCTATGTATCTGTGTGTCTGTCTGTGGCATCGTAGCGCCTTAACGAATGGACCGATTTTGATTCAGTTTGTTTTGTTTGAAAGCTGATGTAACTACGATGGTTTATCTTAAGCTTTAATTTATGAAGATCAGTTCAGGCGTTTGATGACTATCAGCTCATTTTCTACATGATTATAGGGTTTTACTAACTTTTACAGATCCGATTGCTTTGAAATTTAGTGTACTATTACTTCGGTGACATTTCCATGACATACTATCATTGAGATGATCCTATACCATCAAAAAGTCTGCGAAATGCTTAATTCTTCAGAAACTTACAGCAGATATAGCGTGTTTGGGCTCTAATAAATAGTCTCAACGTGATGGTGTTAGATAGATGTTTAATGTCGCCGGGGGTTACTTAATTTTTATAATTTTGTATTTTTTATATAGGCGTATAGTAACTGCTTAACATCAGTTCCTGCCAGGATGCTTGTATCCTGCTTACCGACTGTCTGACTATACGCTTCACCAGCTGCAAAATTAATTTTATTTATTACACAGAAAGTGTTTTCATTTTTCCAAATTCTGTATTAACTTGTTGTTCCGTTTTCCGGTGTCATGTCAAATGCAGCTGTTCTTTTATTTCTTAATAAAATTTCTTCCGAATAAATCTGAATGTCCTTTTCGTTTTGCTTGGTAATCAATAATGTTTGTTTATATAAATTCATGCATAATTTGTGTATAATTGTCTATTATGAAAACTATTTCAAATATCTAAAACTATATAAAGTAAATAGTTCCATTTGGATAACCAAACAAGAATAAAACACGAAAATTAAAATACCTACGTAATAGGTGTTGATGGGATATTATTTATTAATGAACTCAAAAATACAATTGTTTACGTTGAGATAAGGCACTCATTTGGTTCTAAGGATATTCTATTATTGTATTTCTTATATAAATATTACACCACAATCGGTTCTTCTAATTCCAATGTCCCTCTTTCCGCTTTTGAATTAAGCAAGGCATTAAAATAGCAATTATTGTCAAATAAAATTCTACCTCAACACAAAGAAATCGAGCTCAATTCTATAAAGCAGCAATCCTGCTCGGATTCAGTTCAATCAGCAATAGGCAGCTTATCGAACTACCTTCTCAACTTTATCTAAACCACATGGATGATAGAAAATGAATTAAATCCGCCGTGAAATAGAAAATTCCTTATTGAACAGGCCAGAATGAGGCTTGACGTTGACGGATTAGAGGAGAGATTTACAATACAACACGGAACAGTAGGAGAAATTTCTCTAATGTACTGTGAACACCACATGAAGTGCGGCATTTTTATTGCAAAAATAACTAATACAACAAATAAATTCGTTTTATTGAATATTTCTCAAAAAGATTACACTTACAATACTTAGTGGTTTTTCCTGCGGTAATAGAGGTTACCGAGGAAGTGTTACGTTAGACGTTAGAAACTGACTGGGAACAAGGGAACTTGTGTCCTATCCTCATAATCATTTAAGCTGAGAGATGTCCACAGCTGGGCATAGCCCCCCCCCCCCCCCCCCGAGCTTCTTCAAGCCGATCGGTCCTGAGATGAAAATAAAATTAAATAATAACAATACTCATACACTTATACCAATTAACTACCAAGCCCAAAGTAAGCATCATTTAAGAGCTTGTGTTATGGATACCAGAGGAGAAATAATGATAGTAATACGTATATAATTATTAGAAATATAATAATAATAATAATCTTTATTTGCTTAAGAACATGGTATATAAGATGTTACAGTTCAGTATAAAGTACTCATATCTTGCTGATTTACATGCAAAATATTTTAACATTCAGTCATTTAACAATTATTGTCAAAAAATTCTTTTAGATAATAAAATTTTTTATCACTAAGCAATGAATACTAATTATTTTAAATAAATTAACATTTAACAATTTACTTTTATTAGGGATTCTATTATATATACAAACACACATAGTTAGGCAGCTTTTACTATATTTATCTGACTTTGGTACATCTCTTAACACTAGTCTATCAGGATCACGTTGAGGTCTAGAGTTGACGACCCTTGCTTTCAAAAATATTTTTTTATTTCCATAAACAAACTTACCAATTTCATAAAGGTACAATGACTGAAACGGTAGCAAACCAAGGTCTTTGAAATAAGGTCTACATGAGACGTCTGGTGGGATTCCACAAAGAGCTCTGATACACTTCTTTTGAGCAATAAATACTCTATTCCAATCTGTGCCATTGCCCCATATTATAATTCCGTAGCATAGTATAGATTCAATATAAGCCCGGTAGGTAAAAACTTCTGTTTTTATATTTGTTACGTTTTTTATTCTATATAATGCATAAACAAATTGATTTATAGGTACTAAATAAACATATAAACATTCATGACTCGTAAACAAATACTCGTAATCATCTTACAAACAGTTGCTCTTAGCGGGATTCGAACCTGGGACCCCTGACCGAGTAGCCTGAATAGCAAGATGCACAGAACACTCCTCCAGTCAGTCGCAACTCAATACAATCTCTTGATTTATGACGACCGCCTGGCCGAGTGGTCTGTACCCCAGGCTACTCGGTCAAGAGGTCCCGGGTTCGAATCCCGGTAGGAACAAATGTTTGTATGATGAGTACGAACATTTGTTTACGAGTCATGGATGTTATATGTTTATTTAGTATATTTATAATATTTATATACATTTTATTATCATTATTTCTCCGTTATCTAGTATCCATAACACAAGCTCTTAATGATGCTTACTTTGGGCTAGATAATAGGTGTGAGTGTATAAATATTATTATTATTTTCATCTTTTTGTTTTATTTTTACTCGATGTAATTGCATCGGTGGTTATGACATCCACGGGCCGCAGCCAAGTGAATATCTACCAATGAATGGATGTGGATGAATGGATATTTTCCAATGGTTGTGATATTATTGTGATATATATAAGCTTAATTCAGCCATGAGGTTCTATCGAAACTACATACTAGCTTAACCCATCAAACCCTGCCTATGTTGTCTCGTTGCATTGTAAAAATTTACGCACTATTCTGCAAGTATTTAAAATACATGCCTTTTAGAGTTGTGTATATGTGTAATCTGGTAGGTCGAGATTTTTTAATGAACGGAAAATTTGGCGCGGTATTACTCCTGTGGCGGATAAAACTATTGGGACTATAACTACTTTTTTTAACTGCCAAATCCGTGCTATTTCGTCTCTAAGTTCTGTGTATTTGGATATCTTTTCAACTACGGTCTTTTGCAAGTTATGCGTATTTGGGATGGCTATATCTATTAAATGGGCTATCTTATTTATTTTATCAACTAATGTGATATCGGGCCTATTGAAATGAATTGTCCTATCTGTTAAAATTGCTCTATCAAAATATATTTTGTGGGTAGCGTTTTCTAAAACTGACTCAGGTTTATATTTATAATACTGTACGAATGGCACAGAAGATAAGTTATATTTATGAACTAATAATTGATGGATAATGTTCGCTACTTGGTCGTGTCTAAATTTGTAGTCAGTCTGTACTATGGCTTTACAGGCCCCTGTTACATGTTGAATTGTTTCAGAGGCACTGTTGCATCTCCGGCATATGTCTCTTTGTATTGCGGGCAGTTTAAGAATATATTTCTGATAGTTTCGGGTTTCTATCACTTGGTCTTGAATGGCTATGAGAAATCCCTCCGTTTCAGGGAATAGCTCACCTCGTTTCAGCCATTCGTTTGACGCCTTTCTGTCAACATTTTCTTGGCATAAATCGAAATAATGTCTACCGTGGAGCGATTTCCCAGACCATTCGTCCATTTTCGTTTGTCTATCTATCTGTTTTTCGTTATTTTGTGCATTAATATCCCTCAGATTCAGTGGAGTCAATTTTCGGTCGTTTTGGACCATGGCGTTGTGGAGTATGGACGTCTGTAATTTGTTGTGGAAGTATTGTCTTAACGTAGTTATTTGTTTTGAGTGTAAGTTTAGAATATCTATAATACCTCTACCTCCATCTACTCGGGGTAGTGTCATTCGTTGAACACATGCCCTTGGGTGATGTTTTCTGTGATGTGTCATAGACGTGTGTATATTTCGCTGTAATGATTTAAGATCAGATTTTGACCAACTGATAATTCCAAATGAGTATGTTAGTACTGGGATGGCATATGTGTTAATGGCTTTTACGATATTTTTGGAGTACAGCTGTGATTTTAAAATACTGTTTAGCCTATGTTTGAATTCCTGTCTTAATTTAGCCTTAGTCTCTTTATTGTAGATTAACTTAGACTGATTAAAGCCTAGGTACTTATAAGCCTCGTTTTCTTCAAGAGATCTTATTATATCGTCTCCTGTACTAAGCTGATACGATGGCTGCTGGTTTTGTCCCGCCTTGCTGCTATTTATTTTATACTTATCTATCCCAAAAGTCATACATATATCACGTGAAAAAGATTCTGTCCTATTTGCAAGATCATACAATTGCTCTTCTGTAGTCGCGTATAATTTGATGTCATCCATGTAAAGTAAAAGATTTATGAATTCTTTCTTTTCAATATTAGTATCTGTCTCGTTATATCTTAGTATGTAACCTTTTTCATTTGAATTTAATATATTTGATAAAGGATTCAAAGCCAGACAAAACCATAGCGGACTCAGCGAATCTCCTTGAAATATACCGCGCTTTATATTAATACATTCTGAATTAAGAATTCCTGCTCTTGTGTTTATTCTTAATTGTGTTGTCCACTTATTGCTAACAGTTTCTAAAAATTTTTGTATTGTTGGATGAATTTTGTAAATACTTAAAATACGAAGTAGCCAGCTGTGTGGTACTGAATCATATGCCTTTTTATAGTCAATGTACATAGTGAATAAGTTGGATTTCGTTTTATTAACCTGTTTTAGTATAACCGAATCAATGATGAGTTGCTCCTTACACCCTTGGCTGAACTTTCTACATCCCTTCTGTTGTTCTGTGAGTATATTATTGCTGTTTATGTGTTTATAAATCAAGTAAGTCAAACACCCAGTCATTATTTTGTAAATAGTTTGCAAACATGTAATCGGCCTGTAATTAGCTGGATTTTGGTGATTGTTTTTATTTTTTGATATCATATATGTTATACCTTGTGAAACATAGCAAGGAATGCTGGTAGGATTGTTAATGAATTCATTGATAAATTTATATAAATATGAACGTGCGTGTGTAAATTTTTTATACCAGTAATTGTGGATAT
This sequence comes from Nymphula nitidulata, assembly GCA_947347705.1. NCBI lineage: Eukaryota > Metazoa > Arthropoda > Insecta > Lepidoptera > Crambidae > Nymphula > Nymphula nitidulata. The sequence continues at coordinate 2,121,769 of OX374620.1, forward strand.
TATCAGAGCCTGGGGATTTCCAATTGTGTAGATTTTCAACAACATTATTAAAGATGTCGATTGGGACGTTATTAAATTGCATTTGCGCTAACTGTTTGTATTGCATTTCTTCTGCTTGAATCCAGTCTGCATCTTTTGCATAATCAGCTGGGATTTCCCATATATTCGACCAGAATTCTCGCAGCTGATTAATGGAGGGTTCTTCATATCTCTCGTAATGGGTATTACCATTTGCAGCTGATAACCGTATATTTCGATAAAATTGTTTCTCGTTAGAACTGAACTCTTTATTTTGTGTTTTTCTATCCGTACAAGCTTTATATCTTTTTAAACGGCTAGTGACTACTGATAATTTTTGTTTTAGTGTATCTAGAAATTGACTGAGTTTAGTGTTTAGTTCTTCGTGTATGGAGTGTATTTTGTATTCCTTTAAAATTTTATTCACGTGTATTACTAACTTTCTACTTCTATTTCCATTGATATAATGTGTTACTCTATCTATTTTGGCTCTTAAATTTTCTACTTTCTTTTCTAACCTATATTGCCACCTAGGTATATATTTTTCCCTACAGTTTCTTGCTTGATGGACAGAATCAAGAGAAATTCTGGCTCCATTCACTTTAGCTGCAGTCCATGCGGCACTATACAGTATAGTCTGAAATTCCATGTAACTAGTGCTTTTGGTCAAGTGTAGCGGTAAAATGTTTGTATTTATATAATTCACAGTGGTATGAAATTTTTTTGAAGATTTCTGTTTCGGAATAAAAATTCTTGACGTTGGATCAGTTCCTAAATAATGTTGTAAAGCATCTTTAAAAATGTTATCAATGTATGGAATTCTATTTTGTGTTTCTAAATCATTGTTAGGCGACTTATCCAAGTGAACACTAGATTGCATGGTAACTGTTAAATCTACTATTTCGCTAGATTCTTCTGAATAACATGAATTTGATTGTGTGTTTGATAGTGTTAAAGGTGGAAATGATATAGTGTTGTTGTCTAATTCTATTGAGGTGAGCGTTGGAGTTAACTGTGATTGCGAGAAAATATTTAATAAGGGATTACTATCTTCAGTAGGAGTTATTTGTAACTCTTCTGCTATTTCTTCTCTTAATAGTCTCATCTTTTCTTCGCTGCTTCATTATTTGACGTCTTTGATCAGCAAGTCTTTGTTCCGTAATATGCGCAAGCTCTGGGAATTTGTTAACAAAATATTTATGTACTTTTTGCCTATATGAGGTTTTATCTACTTCTAAATTGGTTGCTTTTAAATAACCTCTTATTATTGTTTCATTGTAATTGTCTGTCCATTTCATTCGCTGACCTTTTTGGGAATTCACTATATGGAGTGCAGATTCTGAATCTCGCGATAGAGTGCCCTGTGCCTGATCATTATTGCATGCATTTAATTCATATTGCGTTTGAGCATAAATACTGTCTATCAAAGATTGCGGGAGTAGTTTATTTTTTATTATTGCCCTACGTTGATCTCCAATACGCTGTCGCGTAGCTTGGAAATGTGGAAATTGCTCTCTAAATTTAATGTGTAGCTGGTGAAGGTAAGATTTGGTATTTGTTTCTAGCTTTGTAATATGTAGATATGTACGGAGGATAAACTCGTTCATTTCTTTTGACCATCTCCTACGCGTGGGTCGTTGCCTTGCAGTGGGTACAGATTCATTGGTAAGTTCTACCATCTGCACAACATCCACATACAGCTTACTGGTAGTTGACACTGGGGAGGGAATAAAAACTGAATATTCAGACTCTAATGATATTGAAGTAGGTGACTGAGGTGGTGTACTGTTATACTCGGCTGTAATACTTTTATCGATGGGAGTCCGCCTGATCAACTCCTCATCGCCGTTGGATCGCATGCTGAAACACCCAGCAACGGCTCCAAGTGTGCCCCGGCGACCCCCGGGCAGCGGCCGCAAATTGTACTTTCGATTCAAAGACATTTCTCCATAAAATTGGGTCGGGATCGTTAGTTAGGGAAACGGTGAATAAAGGTGGTAGTCTTGATTTATACGAGGATATTCCTCCCATCAGGAGAGATTATTCTAGGTGTTAAATATTTTCTATAAGTGCCTGCTTCCTGTAAGCCCCCCCCACCACGACAAGGTGATCCCTCGGGGGGGTTATTATTATTATTATTATTATTATTATTTATGCCGGATGTGCAAAACTTGAGTGCTATGTTGGTTTGATAGCCTTTTACTATCAGGCGGGGCTGGCTTACTATATTTTTTATACATTTAGATGACAAGCTGGCGGCCTACCTGTTGGTTAGTGGCTACCATCATCCTGTCATCTTAAGGCCTAAGATAAAAATATACTTATATAGTTCTTACTTAGTCGATGTTTGTTATGACCGTGTTGGAGTGTACGATGTGTACCTGTCTGTTTGTGATTTTCGGCAAATATTTAGTAACCTGTTTTTTATTCATTTGTAATAAAAATATCATGAATAGTTCATGCGAAAAAATAAAACTGAATTGACAGTATTATGCTAGATATTTCAACTTGAACCTATTTAGTTAGAAATGCAGTGTACCTTTTTTTTTTTTTTTTTTTTATACAAATGGATGACAAACAAGCTGACAGCCCACCTGATGGAAAGCGGTAACCGCCGCCTATAGACACCTGCAATAACAAGGGAAAATCACTTGATATTGCAGGTGCGTTATCATCCTGGGGCCTAAGATGAAATGCCGTCCATGCCCAGTAATTACACTGGCTACCTTTCCCTTCAATCCTAAACACAGCGAACTGTTGCACCTGCATAAATTATCCTTTTAGCGAATGAGTCCAAAGTTTACCAGGGTATTTTATGAATAGGGCATTTTCAGAATGAGGTATTTCACGAATAAGTCCTAATACGACCGCAGGTCATTTAACGAATAGGTCCAATATCTACTAAACCATCTTTTTCAATATCACCTCTTCGCTACTCAGATATAAAGTGTTACAAATGTTTTTCTTAGCAAATATACGTAGTGTGTGCTCAAGTGGAATTGAACCAATAAATGTTCAGCGATTTCAGCAATTGTTCAATGCTGGATCACTTCGATAGTTAGATAGATATGCGATATTTTAAAATGTTTTACTATATGAGCAATTTGTATCAAGAACTGATCGACCCGCTGTATTTAAGTCGTCAGTCTAACTAAAGGAAATAATAAACTCACTTTGAAAAGAAAATAAAATTAATTCAAAATTCTGATTTTAAAAAAAAGGCTGCAAAATTATTGACGTTTATAAAAATATGTTGAATTTGAAAAATAAATAGAAGAAAGTAGATTATTCTAAACGCGTTGTATATTAATATTGTTTAAAGTATGTTCATAAATATTATAATACTACATATAAAAATATATGTAAACTAGAAAAATTTCACGTCCTGAGGCGGGGATCGAACCCGCGACCTTTCACAATCCGGGTGACTGCTCTAACCATCTGAGCTACCCAGGACTTGGGATAACCCTGTGAAATTGTAAAAATAGTCGTTTCGGATGTTGGAATAGAACATTTCGACATTGTAGGGTAGACGTTAGCTTATAACGCAAATACAGCTGTATTTGCATTATAAGCGAACGTCTACCTCTACACCTCACCCGTATAACCCTCTGAAATTCTTCTAGTCTATACTAGAAGAATTTCAGAGGGTTATCCCAAGTCCTGGGTAGCTCAGATGGTTAGAGCAGTCGCCCGGATTGTGAAAGGTCGCGGGTTCGATCCCCGCCTCAGGACGTGAAAGTAATGTTAAAATGAAAATTAAGAATATTAAAATATAATCAAACTACAAAAATTTCACGTCCTGAGGCAGGAATCGAACCCGAAATCAGTGGTCAGAGCAGTCGCCCGGATTGCGAAAGGTTGCGGGTTCGATTCCTGCCTCAGGACGTGAATTTTTTCTAGTTTGATTATATTTTAATTACTAAGTAATTTTTCAAACATTTATAATAATGTTAAAATCAAAAATTAAGAATATTTGAAAGCACTGCCCTAACTTAACCGAATCGTAGGTATTTGTAAAAATACTCGTTTCGGATGTTGAAATAGAATATTTCGACATTGTAGGGTGGACGTTAGCTCATAAACGCAAATACAGATAGACTAGAAGAATTTCACAGGGATATCCCAAGTCCTGGGTGGCTCAGTGGTCAGAGCAGTCGCCCGGATTGCGAAAGGTCGCGGGTTCGATTCCTGCCTCAGGACGTGAAATTTTTCTAGTTTTATTTTATTTTAATTACTAAGTAATTTTTCAAACATTTATAATAATGTTAAAATCAAAAATTAAGAATATTAAGAATATTAGAAAAATACTAAATAAACATATAAACAGCTATGATTCGTGACCGAATACTCATACTCTTCATACAAACATTAGCTCCTACCGGGATGCCTGCCCGAGTACCCTGTGTAGCGAAGAGTACAATTCACTCGGCCAGGCGGTCGTCAATTTTGAACGAGACCATTAAAATCATGAATAAAAAGAATGTTCAGTCAATGCCAGGCACTACAAAAAAGGCCCTTTCTCCTGTAGAATCATGACATAAACTGCCTCATCTGGAGTTAGCCCGCATTCGTAACCAACAAACTCTGCCCCAAATCTTGCTAGTAAATTTTGGAAAAGAATTTGATAACAAATTCAATCATCCTTTTATATCTCACGTTCGACTGAATCTCTGACAGAAATTTTTCTCAATAAATAACGCATTATGATTAGGTTATCGAGTGCCCATTAAAACATTATATACAAGATAATGATATGCTAAAAAGTCAATAACGCTATAAGACGCGATAAGCTCAATAACGTTTATAGATGTTTGCTCTCAATTGAATTGAAGCAACATAACTATATTTTCTTCAATAAGACTGCCACGTTTTTTATTAGAATTATTTATAACTATTTTTTTACCTAAGAAAGCCGTATTACTATCTGGTACTGGTCGTCTGGGTAGGTACCACCGCCTTTCTTATTTCAGCCGTGAAACAGTTCGCTGTGTTTCGGATTAAAGGGAAAGGTAGCCAGTGTAATTACTGGGCATGGTCGGCATTTCATCTTAGGCCCCAGGATGACAACGCACCTGCAATATCAAGTAATTTTTCCTTGTTATTGCAGGTGTCTATAGGCGGCGGTTACCGCTTTCCATCAGGTGGGCCGTCAGCTTGTTTGTCATCCAGTTGTATCAAAAAAAAAAAAACTTATCATCTTATCCAGCTTAGATACGTCCCACTGCTGGGCACAGGCCTTCCTACATAGGAGAAACACACGTAGAGTTTGGGCCATAACACCACCACGCTGGACCAATGCGGGTTGGCGGGTTAAAGCGTTTGCAGGAACAACCAAAACCAACGGCTTAACGTGCCTTCCGAAGCACGGAGGAGCTCGAGATAACAAACTTTGATTGACCCATCCCAGGAGCGACCATGGCGAAAGTTGCTTTATTTTTGTATCGAAACGAGAGCGCTTCAACCTCCTCAAGCCACCGAGCTCCACACTATGATACCTTAGTATGATATGCATCGCACAATCTTTCATGTCATGTCAATTTATTGATAATAGGAAAACAGCAATATGATAGCATTTCTATAATCACCAATGAATATGTAATAAAGCCTTTGGAATTACGTTCGTGTCTTGTAAAGTAAATGTTTGGTTTATGCTTGGTAATTCTTTTATTTATATTCAATATTATTCTTTAGGGAAATTTACTACATTGCTAGTTGATATAAGTATTTGAGGACTTTATATTTGTAACGACCTCAAATAAACAATCCCTTGGAAGTCTCCTCGAACTATCGCTCCAATCTGAAATCGCGAAATGGGAAGCGTTAAAATTATATCAGGAATCTTTACTGGCGACAAAGTAAAATATGGGCTGAATGTGTAAACATGATAGTTATTGATATCAAAGAATAGTTGGACATTATTGAAAAAGAAATAGAACGATCAAGTGGTACCTTAAGAATATTTTTTGTCGCTAGAAGATTTTTATCTTTCGATAACGATACAGTAAAATGTTAGGTAATGCTTAGCCGTGCGATTTGAAAAAAAGCAAATATACACTAAAAAGTGCAAGTAAAAATCCAAGTGAAATCTAAGCCTTTGAAAGTGGAAAGAGTTACATTTTTAGATTAGAAAAATTAAGTAGAAACTGCGCTTTCAAATGACTCGACTCAATAAATTAAATCAGGTTCCTCAAAGATTGCACAGCCGATCCCCTCACACCTCATCTTGAGCTGATATAATGAGAGATAGGTCATCCATAGTATAACGTCAGTGAGATCGGATAATATTGAAAATATAAATAAGAGAAAGTTCAATATCCTTTTATTTATATTGAGCAATATCAAAGGAATCTGACCTCAACAAACTGAATATCAGTTTGGGGTTCTTAACATAATGTTTTTATGTGAATATATTTTCGTTAACATGAATACTTTTATTCATATCGAAAGTCTGCAAGTGATTTCGCAAATATACGTTTGGAATAAGTTTAAATTGGGGCAAAATGTCATGCCATATGTTCCGAGCCGCGTATTGAGAGTTGAAACTTTTACCAAGACTTTTGGGGATGTAATTTGTTGACTTTTTAGTGGATTTGCTTTGAATTTTTTCTTTCGATTGAAAATACGATAGAATAATGAATTTAGTAATTTCAGTGAAATATTGTGAGAGAATTGTTATCAAAGATTTTCAAAATTAACTAAATATTGCACACGTTTGCATTAATAGGGCAAGACATTTAAATGCCTTTATAATTATTATTACCGTCGAAATGAATTAATATCAACAAATAATTATCTAATGTAAACACGTAGTCATCTTTCTGATTGCCAATCTTAGTGACGCCTATTATGTAACCCACATCCACCTGCGTACCAAGAATATTCTCAACAAAACTAATGATAGTAATGATCTTTCTCACGACACCTAAGATTCAAAACACTAAATTGTCAGCACTAAACTTAACGGCCACAAAACGACAGTTATTTATGAAGCACTATTCACCCAAATAATAAACAGGACTGCTGCAGATGGTAGTGGATTGCTGTCATAACTCAAGATAATTGCGAATGTCTCCAAAGGCGCCAGGTAATATTAGGGTGTAATTTAGTCCCGAACTTAGTGTACTCTATTACATACAAGGGACGGTGCACTATAAAACACTATAGCTGTATCTCTGACAGAACCGTTTGCTATAATGAATACTCTTTTTAATATTTTTTATATATGTGTGTACACCGATATTTCTGATTTCCGTGATCCTTTTTTGTTCTATGCTGAATAATTGAGATTTGGTCCTATATATTTTTTTAAATCAGTTTTTATTACGTAGTTTGGTTTTTAAATCATTAAAATTGAAATGAGTAAATCGTCTACATATGCGAAATTGCGGGTTGCTTTCCTATGACTTTTTAACCGACTTCAAAAAAGGAGGAGGTTATCAATTCGTCTGTATGTTTTTTTTATGGTTGTTACCTCAGAACTTTTGACTGGGTAAAAGTTCTTTTACCCAATCAAAAGTTGATGAAAAAAAATTGATGATTTTTTTTGTTGGATATTTTGAAATTTTTTTTTGTTGTCCGCATCGAGCGGAATAGTTTCCATTTGGTTCCATAAAAAAATTTTGAAAATCCATGGGTAGTTTGGTTTTTAAATCGAAAAAACTGGAAAAATTAAGTCGTCTACATATGCGAAGTTGCGGATATTTGCTTTCCTAAGAATTTTTAGTGAAATGATACGATAGTAGAAAACAATATAAGCTCACGGTCACCCATCTAGCTTTGACCTTCAAACGTTATCACTAAAAATTGTGAAAAAAAAATAATCAAAAAATAAAACCGACTCCAAAAAACTGAAAAGGATAAGATAATTAAATTTTAGTAAGTAGGAACTTACTAAAATTTAATTATTCTCATTATACTCTTCCACTAGGAACATATTTTTGGAGTTGGTGCTAAGTTGTTTCCAAAAACCATAGATAGTGAAGCACCGACTCCAAAAATATGTTCCTAGGGGATGAGTGCCTACTTACTAAAATTTAATTATTTTATCGTTTTCAGTTTTTAGAGTCAGATTTTTTTTGTTTTTTTAATTGAAACGATACGATAGTAGGAAACAATACAAGCTGACGGTCACCTATCTGGGTGTGTAATATTTGATATAATAACAAAAATTCTAATGATTACCTAACCTAATCTCATTTTACACATTTTTTTTAAATATAACAATCAATTAATCTAACTTATTGTTGTTATAATTTCATTTTACCTAAATTTTATTTGCTTTAATGAACATTTTCTATAATAAACATCTCAAATAATATGTATTTACTCTAATATTCATGTTGTAACATTGATTTATTTATTTATTTATTTATTGCAACACAAACAGATAGTTACCACAATTACACTATGTAGAGAGTTACAAGATTTGGACTAGGTACTAGCCTTAAATAGTGTTGACAGCATAACAGAATTATGTTACAGTTAGGCAGAGCAATTAAAAATGATGGAGAGAAAAACTATAAATTTTTAAGCATAGAAACTAAGGTCCCAGAAAAAAAAATTGAATATTTGAGCGAAACAAACCATACCTGCTGAATATATCTATCTGATTAAAGATTTCAGGATCAGTGTTTAGTTTGTTATAAGAATAGCACATACGGTATAAGGGACTACGGCGAGCTCTTTGAGTCCTACACAGAGGGAGGGAGAACGTAGTGTGTCGCCTGGTTCGTCCAGACAATCTGGTGGGTACATTCAAATGTATGAAGCACTGATGTTCTTCTTATATTGTGCAAAATTTTATAGAGCGTAAGTAGGCTCAGAAAGGACATGCGATTCTCCAAAGTAGATAAACTGAAATGCTTGAGTCTTTCCTCATAACATTTCAGTCTGTATTTAAGCTTGAAACGGTAGCTAACACGACGTAAGAACTTTTTTTGGATTTTTTCTATGGATTCTATATGCGTCTTATAATAGGGATGCCAAATTGTTGCACAGTAATCTAACTTACTGCGAATGAGGCTATTAGTATAGGTAGGTGAGGTATAGAGAATAAAGTAAGATGAGAAGCTACGGAAATTTTTACATGTGCGTAACAGGAAGCCAAGTGTTTTATTACACGATGAAACAATGACATCATAATGTAGTTTAAAATTTAATTCTCCGTCAAACCATACTCCCAAGTCTCGCACGGTCTCAGTGAACCTCACCATCTGATCCCCAATACTATATGTATAATCTTGGAATTTATTAGCAGTTGTGCAAAAAGTCATGACAAAGCATTTTGGTACGTTGATTATCATGCCATTATCTTTACACCAGGTATCAAGTTTATACAGATCTTCCTGAAGAGTATCACTGTCCTCATTAGATGATATAGAGTTAAAGATTTTTAAATCGTCAGCATATAGTAAACATTTACATTTGAGACATTTAATAAGGTCGTTTACAAAAGCATTGAAGAGAAGGGGCCCTACATGGGAACCCTGCGGAACCCCTGATGTTACAGGCATAGATGATTGAATAAATAATTACACTTAATTATTAGAGTTTCCTTTCTTTCCTTACCTAAACCTGTAAGCATTTAAGCAGACATGCAGCATGCAGCATGTACGCAGGCAAACAGCACGCAAGCAGCCATGCACCAAGAAAGCATGCAAGCATGCAACATGCAAGTTTGACGAAAACACAAGAGTTCTGTCACGGCTCCGGCATTACGGGGTTCCGGCGGTCCCTCGCGTGCTAATCGTCGCAGATGGCTTTCGCTCAGCGCCGAAGCCTCGCTCATAGCCATCAGTCCGCGGGCCGCCTCGCCCCTCCATGCCTACGCACTTTTAAATTGCACTCTAGGGGTAGGGCAGACAATTACCATGAGGTGTCGGGGTTGGCTGAGTCGGATTCGCCCTTAAGTAGAAATTGGTAAAAATGAGAATTATATAAAGAGAATGTTATATGAAAAGAACATTATTCAAAGTGAAAGTTCTGTAAAACAAACGTTATACTTAATAAATGTTTTTAGAGCAAACAATTGTTATAAATTATGAAATAAAATTTTAGGTAAAATGAGATAAGATTATTTGTCATTATAATCAATGGAAAATCTATCATTTGAATGTTATTTCAATTGAAGTTATATTATCTGTTATTATAATAAATATGAAGCACCCCTATCTAGCTTTGACCTTAGAAAGTCAGCACTGCAAAAATTGTGATTTTTTAACATAAATTAAAACCGTTCCTTCACGTTCTATTATTTCTGGAAACAACTTAGCACCAACTCCAAAAAATATGTCTATAGGTGATGAGTACCTACTTAAATTGAATTATTTTATCCTTTCCAGTTTTTAAAGCCGGTGTCAATTTTTGTTTGAAACGTTTTTTTTTTGCATTTATAATGTTTCATTAACATGATAAATGCAAAAAAAAACGTTTGCTGACTAAAGCACTTTAGTACTACTGCTTCGGCGCTTTGGTTTCTCCGTGCTTTGGAAAGCACGCTACGGCGCTACATCGGATTTTTTTTATATTGTAAACTTTTTAAATTGTAAAACCATAGGTTTCTGAAAGATCTTACGCCTGCCTGATAGAATAAGGTTACCGTAGTCTAAAGACGCTTGGTGGCGCCATTTATCCAGTCGAATTACTACTTTAAATTATAACAATCTTTATTAAAATATTCGCGCCAAATCCCTTCCTAAATCCTTTTGTGTGGCTATCGACCAATGAGGAGCCACATAACTGGACACGTGACTCGTGTGCAGGACCTGGAGTCGCACCGGCCGGCATGGCAGTACGACCAAGAAGATCAAGGTGGTGGAATGTGCTCATAATCCGCGTTATTAAGATCAAAAGGGGGCCGCCTGCCTGCTACATAATCTATCCGCCGCGAACCGTGAAGTCTATGTGAAATAATATGTGTCGTGTGTCCGTTTGTACGTGCATTTACAAGAGAACAGCATCAAACGTGGAGACTTGAAGATGGAGAAGATCACCGAACTACACCAATCAGGTCAGTTGGTACATACCTATCACCTTGCTCCCGATTCAGTTTTCCCTTTGGCGCAGTTAATTAAAATTATACAGTCCACTTAAACCATTTACAATAATCACCTACTAAAAGAAAGGCCGCATCAACGCTTGTAGAAAAACAACCAAGGCTCATCGTTTTGTTAACAGCATAAAAGAGGGTACACCTTTTTTCGCATAACTTTTTATGTAATAATTTCATTATACATAACAGCGGAAAGCATAAACTTCATTTGGCACACACTCATTAATCATACATTCAAAACCCATAATTTTAAAAGTCAGAATAATCTTTAGGCATATATTTAATATCCATAATAATTAACAGGCAGAACTATCTTATCGCAGTAAGTTTATATTCAGAATCATCTTAATGCATAAATCTGATATCCATAATATTAAGAGGCAGAACCATCATATCGCAGAAAGTCAATATTCAGAAGCAATACTAGCATCCACCATGCACGCATGCAGTATGCAAGCAATAGTCAGCATGCAAGTAAGCATGCAGCATGCAAGCAAGCATGCAGCATACAAGCAAGCATGCAGCATGCAAGCAATCATGCAGCATGCTAGCAAGCATGCAGCATGCAAGGTTTCTGCCACGGCTCCGGCGCTGCGAGGCTCCGGCGGTCCCACGCGACCACCTGCTCCTCAGCTCACGGGCCGCCTCGCCCCTACGCACCTTCTCGGGCTTATTACGTAGGGCAGACAAGACTACGTGGAGTCTGTTTGCAGCGATTCGTTTCTGTCACTAATGTAGCACAATCTGCCACCATCGTAGTATGGCAAGTAAAATTATATCGAGTAATCGTCGCATCAAATAAGTGTTAAGGTGGTTTTCCACCAGAGGGGCGAGACGAGGCGAGGCGAGACGATAATTGAAATCGCACTGACCCTTTTCCTTCATCGGGGATTTTCCACCAGAGTGGCGAGATGAAGATTGAAATCGCACAACAATAAACCTATCGCGAGAAGCGTGTTTCTGTTGCAGAGTTAATTTATACTCTATATCGGAAGCAATTACTATATCAAATATTTTTTTGTGTAAAAATGAACCGTATTGCTTCCGATATAGAGTATAAATTAACTCTGCAACAAATTTCAATTATCGTCTCGCGTCGTCTCGTCTCGCCCCTCTGGTGGAAAATGGCCTAGGTTTCAAAATCATATTAAATTCCACATTTAAATTTATACTCTATATTTTAAGCCATATGGTTCATTTTTACACAAACAAATATTTCAATTCACGCCTCGCACATCCTCGTCAATCCTGACTATTTCCACCAAAGATGCGCGAGGCGAGGATTGAAAATGTGCCATACAAATTTTTTATCTCGTCTCGTCTCGTCTCGTCTCGCCCCTCTGGTGGAAAACCACCTTTATGCTTAACGAAATTATGCGTAATGAAATTTTGCTAAATGAAATTATGCCTAGTCAAAATCTGCAATCTTAAAAGTATGCCATTGGGGATTCGGACATATAAACATTCGACCAAATGATAATTATACTAAATGATTTTTATGCATTCAACATATTCGTTTAAAGGAAATTATGCCAAGTGTGTTATGCCAAATAAAATTCGGAACAACAAAATTCTGCCAGTTTCTGGTTACCTTACTCATTGCATACACAACACTACAAATCAGTGTTATTCAGCCACGATTTTCCGTAAACGTTTGCTAGCTTTATTTTATAACGTAACTACTCTTGATACGGATTTACAATGAATACACCTTCAACTACAATGAAAATGGTACTATTATCTCAATGTTTAGAAGCACTACAAAGAATGTTTCTTTTTTTTAAGCTTAATTTCACTTGAATTTCATCATCTTCTCTTTCATCGCTATACTAAAAAAATATCTTTTCGTACAATTAGATCCTTAAGTCCTAAGTGGAAGCTAAATTTTTCATTACTATCAACATTACCACAATCTCGACTCGACCAGCCTACCCAACGTTGGCCCCAAGCCAACCTCTTGAGGTTAGAATGCGATAGCCGTGACTAACGTGTCACAGCAATATTTCAGCACACATTCGCCCGTACAAAGCTTGAGGTGAGTTTAAAATTATTTCGCCTGTTCGAGATTAGAAAAGACGCATTTGGCAAAAATACTTATATAAACGAAATACCTACTGTTGGTAAAAACGGCAAAATAGTTATTTTTAGAGGAGAATTTTTATTAAAAGTTACATATAATCAATATGACTTAGACACGCGAGTTAATTCAAAATATATGAGCTCAACAGTGATTTGAAATATGTATTATATGTCCTAGTATCGTAGTATTTGCCTCTCGAATCTTAAGCAAACAAATATTCGTGTACAGATGATTGGGGACTCGAACCCGGGAGTCCTGGAGATGCCTGTAAAGCTTGGGGTACTGCTTACTAGGTCGTATTCAGTTTGTGGGTGCTATAATTAATAACTCATTTAATTATATTTTAACAGATCTAATTAAGCTCGATCAAAATTGGATTGCATTAATTTTGGTACTCAATATCACATGTCTAGAACGTATTAAATATCGGTACAACAGCTTTCTATTTAACGTTTCACTGAAGCAATTATGAGTGTTCAGTTTCTAATCATTAATGAATGTGAAACGCGAGAAGCGAAATCATACCCCGATTAAATAATTAATGTAATTTAATTACAGAACCATTACCGCAGAGCAAAATGAAATCTCAGTAGGTAAAACGTTAGGTAGTTTTGCTGTACAAATTCAGAAAAGTAAAATTGAATCTAATGGCAATGTCACAATGTTTACGATTCATTGAATAGAATCATTTTAAAGTTTTTATTAACTCAAACTATTTCCAAAAATAATATTTCTATTTGTGAGGTATTTTTGGAAATATTGTTAAAGTCATCCTCCTTTGGCTCAGAGATAGACTACGCGGGCGATCTGTAATATTCTCTGTATATTAGAAAAGATCATTTACTACAGGAATAATTGGAACGTAAGTTCATGTTGAGATGTTTTCAGTTTTCTTGTGTTTCATCTCAAGGGACATTCATAATTTTCAGCCCCATTATACGTGGAACGAATATTACAAAATATCTGTTCAAGTCTCCACATTATTATCAGACACAAAACATTTTCAATTGTGTGTGGGATGGTAAGGGGCGAAAGGTTAAGCCAACCTTATTGACCAAGTTAACTGGTTCATGGTTCTCCGTCGCGCAATTAAAGCGTAAATAGTGGGAAACAATCTGAACAACCCACGTCTCTTTGAGTGGGCCACCGTGGCTCTGTATACTCGTGTGTATATTGCTGAACTGTATAGATAATGGTGCCGGGCTAGAATAGCACCTCCCCATCTCATCCCGTGGGTGTCGTAAGAAGTGACTTAGGGATAATCTTCCCCAGATGACGGGCAGCAGCGTTTTCTGGGTACTGGCGAATCACAGCGATCACCAACCCGCCTGCCAAGCATGGTGATTATGGCAAATCCCCTTACATGATGAACAGGACACGGTATCGGCCCCCAGTCTCCGGCGGCCCCGCTATTCCGGACCACGACCTGGGCCTCGATCGCGCTAATTTACATTGTATTTACCAAAGCAAATGTGAGACGTTCCTTTGCGCACAAGTTGTGTTGCGCGAAACCAACCAATTGAGTTTTTTTTCGGAACATACGTTGATATCTTTGATTATAATTATATTACATATTAATTAAGTTCAAATAACATCAATTAATAAAATAAAAACTTTCTAAATTGAGTAAAATATCGATCGGTTTTTGACAGCACCTAGATACAAATACGTTACTATGGCAACCATCTAAAGGAACGTATTTTCCGCTGTCGGTCGCACGTTTTTGATTAAGTTAGTGCCTAAGCAACTTGTCAAAAATGTTTGTAGGACATCGGAAAATACGTTCCCATAGATGGTTGCCATAGTAACGTCTTTGTATCTAGGTGCTGTCAAAAATTGATCGATATATTTACTAAATTTGGAAAGTTTTTATTTTATTAATTTATGTAATTTGAACTTAATAAATATGTAATATAATTATAATCAAAGAAATCAATGTATGCTTCGAAAAAACAGCTAATTGGTGGCCGTTTATATGTTTCGCGCAACACAAATTGTGCGCAAGGGAACGTTTCACATTTGCTTTGGTAAATACAATGTAAATTAGCGCGATCGAGGCCCTGGTCAGGGTCGCGGGCAGCCGCTGGATGCAGGCTGCGAAGAACCGTTTTATTTGGAGATCGATGGGGGAGGCCTTTGTTCAGCAGTGGACATCATAGGCTGGTATGATGATGATAGATGATTAAACTGTGTAATAGATTTTTGTTTGGTTCTTAATTACACCATTAAGAAGCTTTTGGCCGTCATTTTAATGAAAAGCCAAAAAAATAAAGGTAAATGATGATTAGGCCGGATGGAACCAAGATATACTAGGATTCCTTGACCACAGGGGAACTGGCTATCTTACCTCCAACCGTCAAACACAACAAAGCTGATAACATTATTGTTATGGTGGCAGACTTGGGTAAGATGGTAGTAGCCAGCCAGGTAGACTTAAAAAATCCGTTCTATCAACTAAACTGAGCCAGAATATTTCTGCGCCCATGGTAATTGAACCCCGGACCTCATAGTAGGTGATATCAACCACTAGACTACAGAGTCTATTAAAGTGTGCTGTCTGTGCTAAACAGATATCAGTTGCTTTAGTAATCTAAGAAAATTAATTCATAGACCCCATCTTCAAAATCATGTTCCACATTCCTTTATGGTTCAACAGCCATCAGTTCTGTGAGCTACTTTGCGAGCATGAAACTTTGAGTTCTCCTACGGGCCTTTTAATTTATAATTTGATCTCGTAAAAAACGCGGATCATTGCATAAGAGATGAGATATGGTGCGGTTTTTGAGGAATGTACCAGGCTGTAGAGTTTTTTCTATCCTATTTGTAAACTTTTTAGATAGTAGATAGGCCTCTTTTCAACCGACTTCAAAAATGAGGAGGTTCTCAATTCGGCCGGTATGTTTTATTTTTTGTATGTACACCGATTACGCCGAGATTACTCATCCGATTTACGTGATTCTTTTTTGTTCGATGCGGAATAGCTGCTATTTGGTCCCCTAAATTATTTTCAAAATCAGTTTGGTAGTTTGGTTTTTGTAAGTAAAAAAAAACTGAAATTAGTAAGTCGTCTACGTATATTTTTTCTTTGTATGAACACCGATCACGCCGAGATTACTGATCCGATTTACGTAATTCTTTTTTTGTTCTATGCGGAATAGTTGCCATTTGGTCCCATAAATTTTTTTTCAAAATCAGTTGGGTAGTTTGGATTTTAAATAAAAAAACATAAATCAGTAAGTCGTCTACGTATGCGAAATTGCGGATTTTTGCTTTCCTATGACTTTTTATTAGTGAAACGATATTGTAGTGGGAAGCAATATAAGTTGACGGTCACCCATCTAGCTTCGACCTTAGAACGTTAACACTAAAAGGTGTAAAAAAAAAATTACAACAAAAATTAAAACCGACTTCAAAAAACTAAAAAGGATAAAATAAATAAATTTTAGTAGGTAGGTACTCATCCCCTAGAAACATATTTTTTGGAGTTGGTGCTAAGTTGTTTTTTGTTTCAAGATAATACTAGTCCATTGATTGACTATCAATGGTTTGGTGAACAAAATAAAAGATAATAATGTTTCTGTAATGATATATCATTGAAGACATTACACCGACAAAGCAGAGCCATCTTGTCAGAATCTAATGAAGTAATCAAATGATTTGAGTTTGCTTAAGCCGGTTTGAAACTCCAGAAGCAATTAGGTTTTTAATTGTCAGAGACTCCGGAAAACTTATTACGGCTCAACCGACAGACTTTCTGGATTTTTTTACCATTGAATTATCTTAATTGGATGCATCCCAGTCCATTTATCACTGGTCTTTTGATATGTGATACGAGATTCACGGATAAGTTTGTTAAACCAGCATTGCTTGACATACCGCTTCAGGCAATAAGTCAATCGGTTAGTATGGTACTGGCCCAGAGCCAAAGCTGTGCACGTCACTATGATTCATTGTGGTTCAGATCTGAGCCACAGAATAAATGAAAAGATTTATGTACAGAAGTCTCATTAATTAAATTCGTAAAACAGTTTGCCTTGTTTCGGATTGAAGCCGAATGATAGGTAGTCAGTGTAATTACTGAGCATGGAAGGCATTTCATTTCAGGATGACACCGCACCTGCAATACCAAGTGATTTCTCCTTGCTATTGCAGGTGTCTTTATGCGATGTAGCCACTTACCACTGCCTGCATCCATCGGCTTCTCGTGACCCTCTCCAGATCGTCGGTTCATCTTGTGAGGGGCCTACTAACGCTGCGTATCCCGGTACGCGGTTTCCGCCCCAACACTTGTCAATCGTTCTTGCAATGCAGCTCACTACCACATAAAAAAAACTAAAAATTTAATGTTTTTAAAATTCTCTAAAGAACAAATTTATAGTTTGCGGTTTTGAGACACTTTACCATTGTAAATTTAATGGGAGTAAATAAATTTCAGGAAAGTTTTGTAAAAACGATAAAGATTCGTATAAAGCCATAGGAGCAAACGCGCTGCGTTTCCTAAACTGCGGAGTAAGACCAGCCTGCATCTGCCCCATAGTTGTAAAAAGCAAAGACTAATGCGACGCTAAATCAAGCAGATATCTTGATTTGAATCCGCTCCGTTAACACAAACGTCTTTGAGGATGAACTTTAGAAGTGATTTTGTCATAAACTAGATAAACGTTGAACAGCCTTTGGCTATAGTTTGGATCTTAATTGCCATTTTGTGCTACGTGCAGACATTGATTCTGTTATAATTCTAACTTTCAATAATTCGGTCCTATAAAAACAGAACTGTCTCAGATAGCGAATAAGGCATTATGAGAGTTTAAGACGTGAAGGAAGACTAGAAGCTGTTAATTTGAAAAAAAAAGGTCCCTCAGCGTTATATTTTTATGGCACAGTTTTAATGACCACACAATCTTAGTTAGTGGTTTTTTCGAATTAGTGGTTTAAGCGCATTTGGAAAACAAAGCACTTTTCGCCACTGTCGATCCCGGGGTGGATCAATCCAAATTTATAATCTCGAGCTCCTTCGTGCTTCAGAAGGCTCGCTAAGTCGTTGGTCCTGCTGGTTGTTCCTGCAACCGTTTCAACCCATCAACTCGAATTAGGCCCCTCGTGTGTTTCCCGTGTAGGCCTTTGACCAGCAGTCAGATGTATAAGGCTGGAAATGATACGTTTTCACATGCTGTTTGCATGTTAGTTTGGACAACGAGTTCCTCTATCTATTGAATTTGATAGGATATATAAAATAATGGTCCCGCATGGTACAATGACTGAATTTGTTAAGGTTTAAAATTGATAGATACCTCTTTTTATCAATGTGCAAAATATTATTCTTTTACTATATTAATTGTAACTTTTTCCTATGTAACTTTAAAAATGTAAACTACTCAAAGAGTAAAAAAAACCACAGGAAACTCCCTAAACTCGTAATTTTATGAACATCTGTGGCATATTTTTTTATTGCTGTTTATAAAATACATACGTTCGTGTACTTAATCAAGTTTCCTTACCGACACAGGGAAGACCGAATTCAAATTAGTCGTCGCAAACTGATTTACGAAGATGTATTTCGTTTCTTTAATGGAAATTCTTCGATAGAAAAGTTAGTGCAGTGTAAATTTATTTTAATGTACGCCTTCGTGAAACATATCATCATCAGAAATCACCATTTGAAAAAAGGGCTTTCTCATAGATTTCAAAACGCAAAGGCTCTGTGCAAACTGCATCTGTATTGCATTCTTTTATTTCTGCTATCAATCAATCAGCAATCTAAAGGTGTACGCTCCAGACCATAGAGCATCCAACATGCTAATCCTATGAGCTATGTGAGTGACTTTGGATCTCTCACGCAAGTCCTTATTTCTGTCATAATCTAAGGGAAATACCTA
The DNA here is from genome assembly GCA_947347705.1 of Nymphula nitidulata. Classification (NCBI taxonomy): domain Eukaryota; kingdom Metazoa; phylum Arthropoda; class Insecta; order Lepidoptera; family Crambidae; genus Nymphula; species Nymphula nitidulata. Next base: position 2,140,796 of record OX374620.1, read on the forward strand.
ACATAGCTCGTTGCATAGCTCACTGAGTGAATGTGAACTTGTATGATGATGTTGGAGTTGTGAAGTGGTCAAATATCCCTTCCAATCAGCCATTTGTGCTGACATACTCAGGGTCTTGCTCACTTTTGCTTTTCATAACCTACCCAATATTCGTTCACTGACTTTATACTCTATAATGTCCGTCAAATGTCCTAGTTGGATTTCAAAATCCGCTCCTATCACCTCCACAAAAGGTCCATCCAAAGTACTGTCAACTCCACAATAATAAAGCATTTTAATCAAATCGCTTTATGTGGTCTATTTGTCCATCTATTTGATTACAAAGTGATTTAACCACGAAATTACACTGACATATTTGAATTTGTAATTCTAAATCAGAGCGACTGAAAATGAAGAGGGTTTCATCGCAACAAAAACATGGCGGATTTGGACATTTAATAACGTCTCTGCTCTCTCTGTCTAGTGGTTGAGACTACCTACTATAGATCTAGAGGTCTGGGGATCGATTCCTGTAGGGGCAGAAATTTTCTGCTGGGTTTGGTTGGTGGCAGGGCATTTCCTCGTTCCACCTTCCTGGTTACCACTGTGTTACCTAAGTCTGCTGCTTTAACAATAATGTTAACGGCATTGTTGTGTGTTCCGGCAGTCGGAGGTAAATCAGCCAACACCTCTGTGGTTGAGGAATCCGGGTGTAGCTCGCTTCCATATTCAGCCTTATTATCACTTACCAAGTCAGATGAGGTCCAAGAGCTATCCCTTTAAAAATAAAAATAAAACGGTTTGTTAAAGTTGTTTTAGGGCATTTTACTTTACTTAGTTCTAATAGCATTTTTTTAAAAAGAAAGAACCATAAATAATATAGATGAAAATCTGAAATATAATAATGTTTTTATTATGTCGTCGGCTAAACAATTCAAAAATGTTTCAACCTACACTAATTTCATCTTTTCATCTGCCCACGCATATGTCCCACTGGTAGCCCCAGGCCTTCTTACATAAGAGAAACACAATATGAGGACTTATTTGATCTGAAGCTATTTTTGCATTATTTTTTTTACGTTGTCATTATACATATAGATAACTGGATGACTTTATTAAAACACGCGGAAACCGACCTGAAAGTAATATATGTAAGAAATTACGTTTCCTATCCTGAGCTGTTAGTGGAATCTTTGTCAATTGGAATCGGTAATAATACCTTTAAGGTAATTACATTACGGCATTACATAGCAATGCCAGCAATCCCAAGAGAACGCCATAATTATGTTGCCTACGTAATTACCTACGAATATGATTATTCACCTATGTCCATAATATTGTTACAATTACAACAGAGCTATTAATTAATCCATACCAAACGTTATTCCCGCAAACAGAGATAAGCTGAACCACAATTCCATATAATATATACACTGTGGAGAAATGCATCAAAGTGTGGTGCAAATTACAAGCGGATTGGGAAATATAAAATGAAACATTTTTAATTTACTATATACTAAAAAGAAATATTGAGCAACGAAATTTTTCATATTTTTTTTTTTTCTTTTTCTTTTCTTTTCATATTATCTGTTCGACATTGAAAGTCTTTTCATCTTTTAATAAAATAATAATAACCTAAATACAACGATGTATGAAAAGGAAAGAAAACAATAACTCTTTTATTGCTTACCCTTCACTTGTGCTAGAGAAAATGATATTTTTGTTCATACAAAGTACGACAAATGACTCAACACTACCTGATGTGAAGCTGTAAGAAGAGTCCATATGCGGAGACAGCTAGCGCAGCTGTTCACTGTTCTAGTCGCCTCCACCTTGCCGGCCCAAAATGTGCATATTATGCTGATTTCATAAATTCCTTTGATTGATTCAGGTTAGTGACCAACAGATTTACGTGCTCAATAGATTTAGTCGATAGTATCCGCAATGCAATACCCCAAACTTAAATTTGTGCTATAAGAACGCTCAAAACTGGCTAGCTACTAACCTTGCTTTAAGTTCCATTGTTACTTACCATTATGCGTATTAGTTACTCGATTAAGTTAAATAAAAAAGCACCGATGACAAATGAGCTGTCCAGCCTATTTACAGCTGCGATTTACAAAATTGATTAACAAACAAGACTTCACAGACGATAATTTAGTCATATAATTTAGTGAATTTAATAGAGCTGACTTATTTGTTTACATCAATCCACAGCACTATGTTATACTTATTAATATTTTACAAAGAGTATATAAAATTAAAATTTCACGTGTGTGTGTGTTTGTGTGTGTGTATAAAGTAGGTATGCGTGCGCGTACGTACGTTGCTACTGTATGCTTCATCTTGATATACACTGGGCATAACTTAACCCCCATATTATAAAACGCTGACTAAAGTTAGACCTGGTTTAAAACTAATGCTGTCACTGTCTTTCTTTTAATGAATAAAAGTGACAGCATCAGGTTTAGATCAGGACTAACTTTAGTCCACGTTTTATAATAAGGGGGTAGTAGTTTAAGCATATATAATAGGCTACAGTGATGTTTTACCAATTATGTTTGTTTATCACCTTTTACTGAATGAAGAAGAAGAACAAGATAATTCCTTCTTGTTCCAGCATAACGCTTCTTCAATAACCTCTTATGATTCGCTCATCACGAGAACCATATACTAAAAAAAATATCTAAATTTGTCCTACCGTCTCCAAGTAATCTAGTAGTAACATATGCAAAACATAACAATTTCTGACGAATTCAGAACCTCCTCCTTTTAAAGTCAGTTAAAAAAGTGTTACTAGCTAATCGATTTCGATGCTCCATGTTTAAGAGTAGTAGATATAGTTCTTATGATGTCTCATAAGAATTGGGCCTTCGGCAGCGCTTCTAAATTAGGCCAAGACAGTCTAAATATATTTCGTGCTAAGTCTTAAGCACTTCTGGGCTTGGATAATGGCTATCCAGCTTCCCCCTGTTTAAACTGGGTGTGTAGTGATTTTAACTTTGACCGGTTAATCGCGCTCAGCGGACAGAATATATGCCAGTTTTGATTACGAGGGAATATTGAGTGGACTTCAAAAGAACCCGGCGTAAAATCAAAGCTTTGAGATCTAGCTTTGCTTTTGAAAAAGTTTGGTTTTCGAATTTCATTTTGGAATTAGGAGAAATTGGAATACGACGGAACGCATGGCTGCTTTTTTCATTTTAGAATGCAGCAGTGTTATTCCTGTTTTTGAAAATCGTAGGAACAACCTGGGTCAAAGGAGATTTGTTTCAAAGGCACCCAAAAATGGTATTGCTCTGTACTTATTTCTTTGTTTCATCAATAACTTTACGGAATAGATAAATCAATACTGATATTCTAAATGCCAAAGTAATTCTGTATCTTTCTTTTTGCCTTTTTCCGCTTAAGCCTCAAAAAAGATTTAGATAAAATTTGGTATGGATATTTGAAACCCTGGTAAGGACATAGGATCTTTCCTATAGCCGATAATCGCGCCGGTGACAGTCAAAGTTATTGAAATATTATAAGATGCTAATTTTAGGGTTAATGCTGCAACCGCTTAGACCCTATATTTCATATAAGTTTAGGCAATAATAGTGTTGCTAAGATAATATGATATAAATATGGTGATATACAGTTCGGTGGCGTAGTGGTTTGAGCGCTCTGGTTTCGATTACGAAAACAAAGCAACTTTCGCCATGGTTGGTCCCGGGATGGGTCAATCAAATTTATAATCTCGAGCTTCGGAAGGCACGTTAAGCCGTTGGCCCCAGTTGTAACTGCAACCGCTTTAACCCACCAGCCCGCATTCGGCCGGCGTGGTGGTGTTATGGCCCAAACTCCGTGTTTCTCCCATGTAGGAAGGCCTGTGCCCAGCAGTGGGACGTATATAGGCTGATGATGATGCAGGTCGGTGACGACAATGCGACAATAAATTAAAACATGCAGTAAGTTATTTCATAAAATGTTTTGAAACCTTTAAATACATCGTATTCATTTGATTATTTAGTTTGATAATGCAGCCAATAATATTTCATAGAAATGTCATGAAGTTATCAAATGAACAAGTTGCATTTAAAAGTTGTAAAACATTTCGATGAACTAATATGTTCCAAGTTTTAATTAATTGTCGTATTGTTACACCACCCTGCATTATGTTTTTCATTTGTCTACCAATGAAAAACATAAAATAGCATACAGAGACTAACACCAGCTAAGAAAATCTAAGTTTTATTTAAAAATAACTTTTAACACAATGTGCTAAGTTGCGCATGTATTATGCTGGTTGTTACCCGATGCTAATATTTAAGAAACACACCTGATATTGGCTGAGCAGTGCCTCTAGTTCTTGTCATAGAACACCATAGCAACTGGTCGTGTCGTTATCATCATCATCTACCTTCATGGGAGAAACGAATGAGGAGTTTGGGTCATAAAACCACGCTGGCCCAATGCGGGTTGGTGGGTTAAAGCAAGGTGGGCATACGGCCGTCTCCAACCGCCCACATAATATCTGGGGACTAGGGCAGCGGAAGGGAAATACACCCGCGTACCGGTCAACGTAGAAGGAAGGAGGTTACAGCCTCCGGGAGTTAAGATTGCGCAGCAATCACCTGCTCTGGTGGTGGAAATGGATGACATGTCACTGTGGTGACATGTCATCCATTGCCCACAATACTACCAGTTGGCAGTAAAGAAGGTGTTCGGCAGGGATTTTAGTGGGTGTGAGTCCCAGTGCCTTCCGAAAGATGGAGAAACGCGAAATGACAAATTTGGACTGACCCGTCCCGGAATTGTCAATTTTTTTTGAAGAAATCAGACTACAGACCTACCCGCCGCTGGCTAAGCGAAGGAACTGTGTGGCGACCACCCTGCGCTTGTAGGGCACTGGGAATACGCACTTAAACTCCCCAGTATCTCCACTGACTTTCGCGGGGGTAGCCTGGGCTCTGCCGAAGCAATTTCACCAGTACCGGGATCGACCATGGCAAAAGATGCTTTCTTAAGCCGAAACCAGAGCGCTCACTGCGCCACTGAGCTTCTCGCTTTCTGGTCGTCTCGTGATTATCTTTATGTCAAAAACTCAAATAAGTTTATTTTCATTCAAAATAAACTTATTTGAGTTTATAAAGTCAGTGATTTATACACTTAAATATTTACTAAGTGCTAATTAGGAGTGTGCATAATGTTGTTAACGATAAATTTTAACGGCTCTTTTAATTTTTTTCTACGATTCCATTCCAGTTCATATCACGAACTCCTGTACTTCCACTACCACCGCATAGTGAGTTTACCTATGTTTACATTGCCATCTGAATTTTATTAAACGTTATATTCATAGAAATCACATAACTCACAAATAACTGCTGGGTCAGTCGCAATTATAATCAATCTTAATACTTTGCCATTAATCTTCCCGTAGTTGACATATTGTGGCATGTTTATGCCGACTGTATATTTCGTGCCCGTTCATATTAAATGAACGTCTTTTTATTGTGTTGCCTTTATGAAGTAAATTCCTTTTATGGTTTTGATGCTTGGACGTTGCCGAACACTTTTGGATCAGGTACTTTTCTTTCGCTTTACTTTTCATAAGCTACAGTATGTCAAGGGTTTCATAGCAGATGGGCGTTTTTGTGACAAACGTTAAAAACGTGGTGCGTAACACAGTTAGTCTTCTCTTCATAAAAGGTTAGAGCTTAGTTTAAAATATAGTAAAGTATATTTTATTGCTGAGCCCTGAGTTTTTTTCACCTTATCGGGGTAACTCTTGGCCTTCATCTCACCTGATGTTAAGTGAAAATAAGGCCGACGATGGAAGCGAGTTACACCCGGATTCCTCAACCACAGAGGAACTGGCTATCTTACCTCCAACTACCGGAACATAACAATGCAAGCATTATTGTTACGGCGGCAGACTTAGGTAAGATGGTGGTAGCTAGCCAGGCGGACTTAGAAAAGTTCCTCGAGCTCATTCTGAAGATTATATTAGCTACGGCGCCGGCGAACGAAGCCGAAAGCGCTAATTTTCAGGACTTAGATTTTTTTTCCAACACCACCAATCTAAGCTGTGAACATAATTATACAGAATGTAATACTGAGAGGGGACAGTAGGGAAAACTTTATGACTATTTCTGATACTTCATGAGATAAATAATAATAGTTTATGCAACTGTCACATAATAGAATACCATTGTACCCTATTTTAGTAAATAAAGATTATGATGATTATGATTATGATTATGATAGAGGTGATTAAAACACGAGCGGGTATTTAAAAAAACAGTCTTTCACAAAATATTGTGCTTAACCGAACGAACTAGCAAAGCATGTTTTAATTATTTTTTTCAGCACTATTTTACCTACAGGAATTCAGGTTTTTAGTACAGTCACGATGAAGACTTACCCCTTATTACAAAACGTGGACTAAAGTTAGTCCTGGTCTATAACTGATTTTGTCACTTATATTTGTTATAAGAAAGACAGTGACGGCATCAGTTTTAGACCAGTACTAACTTTATTCCGCGTTTTATAATAAGGGGGATAATGTTTACAATTAAGGTTGCCCTTTGTAAGTTTGTGCATATATTTTCCCGCGACTACTATACACGTACGTTTAGTTACCAGTTTTTATTTCATAGTAAGGCAGAATGTATTAAACCAACATAATTTCAGTCGTTATGTATTTCATGGTACAATGTAACGGTTTGGTACACAATTTATATTTTAACATTCTTTCACCCTTTGAAATATTTCAACGGACTGTCTTAACGAAACTATTTGTTTTCTAACTTATTCTGGCTACTGGCTGGTCGAGCGGACTGTACCCCTTGCTATGCAGGCTACTCGCTCAAGAGGTCCCGGGTTCGAATCCCGGTAGGAGCAAATGTTTGTATGATGAGTAGAAGCATTTGTTTACGAGTCATGGATGTTTATATGTTTATTTAGTATATTTCTAATATTTATATACATATTATTATCAATATTTATCCGTTATCTAGTATCCATAACACAAGCTCTTAATGATGCTTACTTTGGGCTAGATAATAGGTGTGAGTGTATGAATATAATAATACTCATACACTAAATAAAATAATAAAAATAATAATATAATAATAATAATAATATTCTTGTCCTTGCTAATGAGTAGGTTTAAAATGAATCACGATTGGATACGCCTATTTAATATTAATACGGCAGATAGGTCTAAATCCATTTAAACTGTGCCACATTGACAATCCAAGCTAAAATGACTCTTACTTCGAAGCCATTAAGGTAACCGGTTGAATGTATTCAATTGTTGTTGACAGTACATCGCTGCCTAAATGCAAATTTAGTGCATCAAGTAATAACGCTCGCTCTATTGCCATAACAATCAATGAAACTGGGCGTATGAATTAACTATGTACACACGATAAAACCGTTCAAACATGACTCGCTATAGTGTGGCGATAGTGTTGACAATTGCTTGACCAGTTGTACGAAGCTGAAAAGTTTTATTGGGCGCGAAATTCACTATTTTATGAGTCGCTTTTGTCAAATTTGTGAACAAATAGGTCGGTCTGTTTCGAGTTTTGTTGCAACTAATGTAATCAAAATTCTAGCCGTTGTATATTTTTATGGATAATAATAAACTGAGCAACTAAAAAATAACAAGTGGGCTACAAAAAACGTGAAGTGGCATCTAATTGTTGAATAGATGCCCGAATCGTAAGTATTTTAGATGCCTACCTAGTATTTTTATAAAGATAGATTGATTTGATGTTCAGTTAAATATAACCCTATGTATATCGTAGAACGCAATTAACTACTAAATTTTTATAAGTTTTTATGTTTGTTAGTTGTAGCTCGGTGGCGTACGAGGAGCTCGGTGGCGTATTGGTTTGAGCGCTCTGGTTTCGAATATGAAAACAAAGCAACTTTCGCCATGGTCGACACTGGGATGGGTCAACCAAAATTTATAATCTCGAGCTCCTCCGTGCTTCGGAAGGCACGTTAAGCCGTTGGTCCCGGTTGTTACTACAACCGCTTTAACCCACCAACCCGCATTGGGCCAGCGTGGTGGTGTTATGGCCCAAACTCCTCATGTGCTTCTTCCATGTAGGAAGGCCTGTGCCCAGCAGTGGGACGTATATAGGCTGATGATGATAGTAGTAGGTAAATTTGTATTAATATTTAGGTAAAAAAATTGTTAATTATATTATAAATGCTGTCCATAGTCATATCTACCAATATATTGTTAGTATGTATAAAATAATTATAATGTATGTAGCTATGGAAGAGCAGGGTCTTCTGACACAGGTATATAATACATAATAGAAGGTCCCAACCTCCAAATAGAATAAAAACAATACTTGTATTGACTAATAAAGCATTTTTAATTTTTATTTTCAAGTTACTCCATCTGTCTGCTACGCGGTTACTCTATACCAAATATCTATCTCTCTACTCTATATCTATGGTTAAAGAAGATAGTAAAATTTTGGGCCTACTCATGAGCACCATTTCAGATTTTAGACAAAAATGTATATTTTTGTCTAAAATCTGAAATGGTGCATATCATGGTTTCCATTAAATAACACAAAACTGCTTTATATTATTGCAAAAATAACACATAGAAGTCATGATAGTCCAAAGCCACTATAACGCTGTTGAAAAGTTGACTTTAATGTCATAATGACATTTATTGAAATTGTCATTCTGTACCTTCAATTTTGAATGATTTAGGTGCGCTTGAAGTGTTTTTGACGTTTGATGCCCTGGCTGATGAATCTGGTTATGATGAAATAAAAAGACAATATTCAACGTAAATTCGTTAAAAACAAAATTGTATTATGATTGTATTTTGTTATCTTGAAAAAGACGAGCTCTGTGACGTTTTTCAGGTAATATAAATATTTTTTCTCCGCTCCTATCTGTCAATATGTATAGAATTATTTTGGTAAGATGGATTCTTACAAAAATAACTGTACGACAAATTGACCCAAAGCCCATAGAAACTTTTACTATCTCCTTATTTAAATAAATTACATTGTGACAAAGAACTTAGAGTACTTTCTGTAACCGATATTCAAGCAGGCGGAGCCACGCGCAGCTACTAGTAAAAAATAAAATATTGTTCACTTTACAAAATAATCACACTTAAACTGACGCCATGAAAGCCTGACAAACCGTCAAAACTTCGTAATGACACGTCAACATATCACTTGCTTTGACGTATTGACGTAGAGTTTTGGCGTCGTAGAAATTACGCAAAGGATAGTGCTTTTACAGCCAACTTAGTAAATATTTGTCAAAATGAATTTTTCTTTTTCCGTCCTAGTCCTAAGGTTCAGCCGTGTCCGTTCGTCTGTCTGTCCCTCTACCGCCGTTGCGGCTTAGCTCAAAGACTAGTGACGTACAGTGGATAGCATATCAAGCGTAACAGTTTGACCTTAAGGCTGCCCTTACTACCTTCGTAATAGAGGCGGCTTTCGTAGCGCAACTGTTACACTTGATGTGCTGTCGTGTGTACTAGAAAACTGTAATTCTGTAATTTGGCATGAGTTTACTTATTAATCACGCCGACGAAGCAGGTATATAAAATGTTGGAAAAAATAACACGTAAAGTGGGGATAGTTTTCCCCTATCTACCCCATGGCAGTGTGTCAAAATACTCTTTACTGCATTTTAAAATTACAAATAACAAGAAATTAAAAAAAATAAGTTAGCAAGGGTGGACTTGTCTTCTTATAATGTCTTTATAAATGTGTGAGGCATCACTTTGTGGAAGCAGACAGCACTGAGTGCATCAAAAGTATCAATAAAACAATATTAATTTTATTTAATTCTAATACATATTTAAGAATAATGAATACTTACGCATTTTCTAAATGAATATACCAATATTATAAGATACTAGCTGACCCCGCAAACGTTGTTATGCAATAAAAAAAAGCCGATTCTCAGATTTACTGAATACTTATACATATAAAATTTCATGAAAATTGGTCAAGCCGTTTCGGAGGAGTATGGTAACTAAATTTGTGAGTCGAAAATTTTATATATAAGATATATATTCTTTGAACTATAGTAAACATATGTACATACAAACATAATGTATGTCATTTTTTTCATTGTTTTCTTTCTTTATTTGTAGTTAACTACAATAAAGTAGGCGTTTAAACACGTAATGCTAAAACTTGCAATGATTAAGCAGTGACATGTGCTAAATAGTGATTCTTCTACCTAATTTTAAATGTCATAATGGAAAGACTCTCTTGGATTACAGTTGTTCTAACTATTGTTAGATACTAGGTAGCCTTTTGCAGAATATTAGGCTTTAAAGTTATTGTATTTTTACCTTTTTGAACTCAAGCTACAAAGCGTCTGTGTACCGACAGCATATTTAGTGTAACAATTGAACTACGAAAGCCGCCTCTATTTCGAGTGGAATAAGGGCGGTCTCAAGGTCTAACTGTTACGCTTGACGTGCTGTCAACTGTACAAGCAAGCACCTATCCATGGTAACATAGTCATATAAATACTAAGGTGTAATTAAAAGTTCGAAATTGTAAAATTTCTAAATTTTCGTAATTTCTCATATATTTTGTTGAACTAACCAAACTATTTGTACGAAGAAATTTGAAATTTATTTTACATTTTTGAATTTCTGATGACCCCTTAGTATTTGTATATGTTCATGTTAGGTAAGAAACAACAAGCCCTTCAAAACCGCATATCGTGACGAGTAGTTGCCAGTCATAAAAGGCTTACACAATAACTAAAGTTATAATATTATACGATCCATTACATAACTAAAACAGTTGCTTATTATAACTACGATGAAAAAAAATCAAAAATTGAATATTCTTTATTTCAATAGCTTTTACATACCTATAATCTAAGGCCGGGACCTACCTAGTAAGTATATTGTATACCTGTGGCAGGAGACCCCGCTCTTCCATAAACATGATGCAGTTTAAAAAGACAAAAGCTTTAGGTATTTGTATAGTGTGTATCTTTTATCATTCTTCAATATTTAAATTGAATAGAGTTTAATAATATATGTAACTATTGGAGAGTAAGTAATGAGCGTGTTAATGCAAGTACAATTATTATGTTTAATATTATGCTTAACCCGCGCGCTTCTAGAAATGTGTGTGTGTGTGTGTGTGTGTGTGTGTGTGTGTGTGTGTGTGTGTGTGTGTGTGTGTGTCTGTATGTTCATGTTACATAATTATTGATCTATTATATGATTGTAATTTATCAAATAAGTATTCTATAGTATTCTACAGGACATCTTGTCTAGCCCTACGATTATAACTAATCTTGGAATCAGTTGATTACATGGATTACAGGGATGAAGGACTAAATACTTACATAAAACAGACTCACACACACGCACAACATAAGTTTCTATTACAAGATATTTCTTTTACAATGTCAACTTGATAAATGAAATATAGTCAGGGGGTTAGTAGTGATACGACTATACTAAAAGGCGAAAATAGACTAAGTTGGAAAAGTTTTACGATCCAACATGTAAAGTTTGTGCGAAAATGTATTTGTGTTGTTGCTTTGTATAGAAAAGAGAGATATAAAGACAAAACAATATGATATCTTACTTTCAAACTACGATTAGAGACACAAGAGTGAGTGTCAGGTTAAAAAAAACGAAGGCGTATTTTATGCGACAATGGTGGCTTACAAGCTTACGGTCAACCTGACGTTAATCTGTCAAGCGGCATTATACATCTGGGGGTCTATGACATTGAACAATCAATTGTATCTGGATTCTAATGCTTGACGGGTTAACTTATTTTTAACGGGGTTGATCTTGGCAAGTGCTGATAATCCTTGGCATGTCTGTCAGGATGAAAGCAAGCTACATCCGGATTCCTTAACCGCAGAGGAACTGACTAACAAACCTCCTACTGCCGTAGACTAAACGCCGTCATCTAATTAAATGCCGAGGCCAATACACTATAATTTAACTAGACTTACTCAACGTTTAACCCATCAAGCATGAGATTCCAGACACAATTGGTTTTTCCATTGTCATCGCCCCCCGGTTAAGATCAACATGGCGTACTAAACGTAACCTCAATTAGATGCTTAGGCGGATCGTTTAGTACTGAATGTTTTAGGTGTGATTGGTAAGTTCAAGGTTATTTTTTTATGTCCACTTATAACCAAAACTTCAATTTAAATGACCTGCCTAGGCATCATAGTAAATAGATAATTTAACCATATGGCTGACGTTGCGCTCAATGAATTAGCTAGTTGTCCTTCAGATGTTTCATTGGACGGCGGCGTTAGATCAACGGCAATTGGGCTCAATTATGTGGCTAATTTAACCAGACGGCTGCAACATATACAGTATAGAGGACTATGTTGTCGACATAATACTTACTCTTTATACTTTTTCAGCAGTACGCTTGTTTCCAAGTAAATTGTACCATGGGCAACCATATTCTTAAAGCAATTTCTTGGTACCTCATTGTCACGTTTTATATCGCCATTGTACCAAACACAATCGTCTATATTCAAAACATCAAAGTTTTTTCAATCTTCACATGGGCGTTTGAATTCCTACAAGAAAATGCCAAGATTGCGATTTAGATTAAACGCGCAATTGTAAAGGTGTCTTATGTATTAAAGAACAAAGTCTATTTTGTCGTTGAAACGTTAATTTTCGATGTCTTTTTAGGGAAAAGTGTTTCACGTCCATTGTTGTATTGTGTGGTAGCAGAAAGGACACGAGATTTAGTAGGTGATACAACAGAGAAAATTGGTTTTTGCGGGATCTCTGAAACGTTGTTTTCAGATACAAGAATTATATGAAATTTATAAGATATATTTATTACCCAATTTACCGCAAACTTGAGACGAGAGAGATAGTATAGTGGTATATCGCAGCCGTTTGATTAAATTTGCCAGTCAATTGGAAGCCTAGGCCGATAATTAATTGAACTAGCCTCACTCAACGTTTAACGACTTGGCGTATTGATAGTAAACTGACTTTCAATACGCAAATGGACGCCTCGGTGGATCGTTTTGTACAGAAAAGTCTTGGTGTGATTGGTAGGTTCAAGATTATATTTTATGACCATTTATAACTAAAACGCTTTCGGTTCAATTCAAATCAAAATCAAAAATATATTTATTCAAGTAGGCGGACAAAGAAGCTCTTTTGAATCGTCAAAAATCACAAATTATGTATATCTATTTAAGAAATGGTCTCACAATGTGATACTATCTATCTTTCTGTCATGTCTGAATTTACACTGGCTCCAAAAGTTGAACTACCGAGAAGACTCCGGCAACAAATTCGTGTAGTCACTCTTTTCAGAATATGAATTTACAGTGTTTGTAGTTACATAATTAAAATATTTTTCTGTGCAGTGCCGTACAGAGAAAAAAATAGTAAAAGTATATCAAGTTAGAAATGACATAGAAACCTAATAACAAAAGTATTAACTTTATTTTAAGGCTGTCCGACAGTGCACAGTCACAAGTAACACAATATATTATAAAATTGGCATATCTCGTGAAAATTGGAGTACAGTTTCTTTCCACACATATTTGTCATTTACTTTAGTCATTCACATGGTTAGAAGTGATCATAAACAATACATTGAAGCTAGATGGGTGACCGTCAGCTTAAACTGTTTCCTACTATCGTATTTTTTTTCTACAACTAGATGACAAACAAGCTGACGGCCCAACTGATGGTAAGCGGTTACCGCCGCCTATTACATCTGCAATAACAAGGAAAACTCACTTGATATTGCAGGTACGTTGTCATCCTGGGGCCTAAGATGAAATGCCGTCCATGCCCAGTAATTACACTGGCTACCTTTCCCTTCGATCCGAAACACAGCGAACTGTTTCACGGCTGAAATAATTATTCCCGTTATTTTGATTTAAAAACCAAACTCTCACAATCATAGTAATAGAACAGTCGTAGCTCCTCAAGCGTAACAGTTTGACCTCGAGACCGCCCATATGCAGTACGTAATAAAGGCGGCTTTCTTAATAAAACTGTAACACTTGATGTGCTGTCATCTGTACAAACTACCCAATCGATTTTAAATAATTTTTATGACACCTAATGGCAACTTTTCAGCAACAAACAATTTTTTTTTATTTTTTATTTTATTTTATCATAACGGGGTAACTCTTGACCTTCATCTCATGAAAGTGAAGATAAGGCCGACGATGGAAGCGAGCTACTCCTGGATTCCTCAATCACAGAGGAACTGGCTATCTTACCTCAAACTGCCGGAACACAACAATGGCGTTAACATTATTGCTATGGCAGCAGACTTAGGTAAGATGGTGGTAGCTAGCCAGGAGGACTTAGAAAAGCCCTACCACAAACCAAACCGAACAGAAAATTTTTGCCCCCACGGGAATGGAACCCCGGACCTCTAGATCTGAGTTCGGTGGTCTTAACCACTAGACCACAGAGGCGGTTAAAAATCACTTAAATCGAAGCAGAAATCTCGACGTAATCGGCGTATGTACATACATTAAAAAAGACATTCAAGTTGAATTGAAAACCTCCTTCTTTTTAAGTCTGTTAAAAATAAACGAGGAACTTTGGCAAAAGATATGATCGTGTCTTAATAAAGTTTTTTCATAATATCCCAGAAATTTCTATAGATATATAAAAGCTTTATTAATTTGATTAATTTGGCTTCCGCAATCTTAGGAAGCGTAATTTATCGTTACAGAAATTTCTGTCGTTACAATGAGTGGTATCATATTGAATAATATTATTGTTTTTGCATTATTCTAAATTACAATACAAATGATTTTTTTAAAATTAAATTAAGTAATTACTTAAGTTTGATATATTGATAATTTATTATGTGATAATGAATGTTTGGTACTCACCATAACAGGCGGGAAGCTTCCCACGTTAACATAGTCATATATAGTAAATACTATGAAAATAACAGATATTCAAAATTAAAAATCGAAATTTGTTATCACGAGGTCCTCCGTGTTTCCGAAGGCTCGATAAGCCGTTGTTGGTCCCGGTTGTTACTGCAACCGCTTTATGTTTTTCTCATGTAGGAAGGTCTGTGCCCAGCAGTGGGACGTTTATAGAATGGTAATGATGATGATGATGAATCAGAATCAGTCCTAATATCAAATTATATCAACTACTACACAGTTTTTAGACAAAGTTTCTAAACTTAGAAGTAATCTAGTTGAAAATATACTCTATTACTCCGTAGTAACTAACGAAAACAATATTTCACCAAAACCTAACGTTACCAGCCAAACTAATCATAATCAGTTTGGATTATGACAGTCGTATTATGAAAGTTTACGGACTAATCTAGGGATGTGAGGGTATTACACCTTGTTAAAGTACCCAGGGTTAGGAACAATCAATCACGCAATAAATCCGCGTTAAGCCGTTCATTTTTCATGTGACAAAAGTAGATATTTTTATTGGACTTCTGTGAGCACGTTGGAAGAAGTTAATGTAAATCGCTTTATTATTATAATATTTTTCTAAATGGGATAACTCTTGACCTTCATCTCACCTGATGGTAAGTGAAGATAAGGCCGACGATGGAAGCGAGCTACACCCGGATTCCTCAACCACAGAGGAACTGGCTATCTTACCTCTAACTGCTGGAACACAACAATGCCGTTAAAATTATTGCTATGGCGGCAGACTTAGGTAAGATGGTGGTAGCTAGCCAGGTGGACTTAGAAAAGCCCTACCACAAACCAAACCGAGCAGAAAATTTCTGCCCCCACGGGAATCGAACCTCGGACCTCTAGATCTGAGTTCGGTGGTCTCAGCCACTAGACCACAGAGGCGGTCAAATTTCTTTTGAATTTATACTTTTACATAATAATACATATAAATGAGTAAGCCCGTACGTAGGGCCGTTTGGCCGGTACCACCACCTCTCCTATTTCGGCCGCGAATCGGTTCGCTGTGTTTCAGATTGTCATTGCAGGTGTTCATAAGAGTTCGAGCTTGCTTCGGCAGATCCCGGGTCATCTCCGTCATGGGCATAGTGGGAAATCGGAGAGGTCTAGTGGGTATTCCCAGTGCCGCTAATATCAGGTGCTGGGCGAGCCCCACACAGGCCCACGCTAAGCCGGCGGTCCGCTGGAACAGTCCAGTGGTTTAGGGTATCGTCCGTAAGAGGATTCGTCTCCGTAAAAAGAAAAAGTAGGCCGTCAGCTTTTTTGTAATGTATAATATAAACAAATATATTTTACTAGTGGCCGCCCGCAGCTTCGCCCGCGTGGATGTCTCTTTCGCACCAAAAAGTATCCCATGTCTTTCCTAGGGTCTTAATGTATATCCATACCAAATTGTATGTACTAATTGTATGTAAATTGTCTTATGAGTGATGTAGCAGGCAGGCAGAGTTACTTTCGCAATTATTAATAAGGATCCCTTTTTACCTGAATGTGCCAAGCAATTACAAAATAATAAGATTTTTTATCTGAATGTGCCAATCAAAAATGTGGGACGGTTATATGAAATCTGCGAGTGTTGCGTGACCGCGAGCATGAAAGCAATTACTTACTGAGTTTTTTTACATAGTTATGAGATACGCTTGCGTAAAACAAACATTTTTTTTCCATTGAAATGAAGGTTTTTGCAGGATTTTTAATTTTTGTCTAATAACCCTATACCGTGGAGCTCGGTGGCGTATTGGTTTGAGCGCTCTGGTTTCGATACGAAAAACAAAGCAACTTTCGCCATGGTCGATCCTGGGATGGGTCAATCAAAGTTTGTTAACTCGAGCTCCTCCGTGCTTCGAAGGCACGCTAAGCCGTTGGTTTCGGTTGTTCCTGCAACCGCTTTAACCCACCAACCCGCATTGGGCCAGCGAGGTGGTGTTATGGCCCAAACTCCTCATGTGTTATCCTCCCATGTGAGAAGGCCTGTGCCCAGCAGTGGGACTTATATAGGCTGGTGATGATGATGATGATGAACCCGTTACTGAACTGATGTAAACCTTTTCAGACACAATTGGTTTTTAATTTGTCATAAGACCTTTTTGATAAGACTCCCAGAGGATTGATGCGAGAGACAAATTAAGAGTATTTTATGTGCAGAGGAGATAAGGTTGAAATTAAGTAACTATTACGAAGCTGAGGTTTAATTGAATATTCAAACTGGTGACCCAACTGCCCGCTGTCAATTGCACAACCAAAATCACATAGCATCATTGACCACATTATCTTAACCGATGTTTGCGACAGCGGTTTCGGCTGGCAGTGAGTTTGATTAGTTTGTGGGTGGACTATTAGATAAGCCATGAGTACCTTTATGTAAATTGGATGGATATTAAAAGGATACGATTTTCTTATCATGTTTATAGAATGCTAGTGGCTGCCCACGACTCGCCGTGGCGTGCAATAAGGAGCCTATATTATTTTTCAACGTTTTGTCTAAATTCATCTAAATAAATAAAAAACGTCTAAATCAGTTTAGCAGTTTAAGAGTGAAACGTAACAGACAGACACAATTACTTTCGCATTTACAATATTGTATGGATGATGTTATGGTTGTTTAGAGTTATATTTAAGTAACGGAATGATTCTAAATGCCTGTGGTTAAACATATTCCTTAAACACAATCAAAAAAGAAAATTGGATGCTTCTAGCACCTCTTCGTAATTTTGAGCCATCATTACTTAAGAATTTAGTCTCACACCTATTCTAGCCCCAATATGGCATCGTTAAGAACTTGTATAATGGTTCCTTGAAAAGAGGCGTGAAAAAGCATCTTTTGGGCCGGCAAGGTGGAGGCGGCTAGAGCAGTGTCTAAACTGCACTAGCTGTCTTCGCATATGGACTCTTCTTACCGCTTCATATCAGGAGGTGTTGAGTCATTTGTCGTACTTTGTATAAAAAAAAATGGATACAAGATAAAGGAGAAATGTAGATCCATCAATAATATTGTCATAAATGCGAAAGTGATTCCGTATGTCTGCTACTGGGCCTAATTCTGGGAACACACTTTAATTCTAAATTTAAGTACAGTATATCTCTTTCTCGCAATAAGTAATAGGAAAAAGATAGCAAGAATCTGTTTAGAGCTGTCACTTAAATTTAGATAGATTTCTAAGAAACCATACACAATTTTCGACGGCATGTACGAAGGTGCCTCCTAAACACTGCATTTTATCACGTTCAATAAGGTCGAAAATTGAACGCACGTTTCTAAATGTCAAATTATATGACAGCCATCCTTTTCCTATTCATTTTGATAGGAAGAAATGCACTGAACTTAAATTTAGACTTAGCATGTGTTTACCAGAATTAGGGCCAATCTCTTCCGTATTCCTTAAATTCGTAAAATTCTGGAAATAACGAAAGTCGACAGTACTCCACTTAATTAGTGCAGCAACAGTTTTACTGCAGAATCAGCTTTTAGCAACACCGAATATGGCTTCGTGTCCAACTCCTTTCAATGTCATGCAATACGGCTCTGGAACGCAATACCTCCCCATATCCAAGAGGCCAAAAACAAACTGGCTTTCAAGCGGTCAGTTCGCAGTTTTTTTTTGTAGTCTCCACCTTTATCCAATTGATATACCTATCCTTATTGTTTCTGTATTTATTTATTATGTATTTATTAATTTTGTATTTAATATATATTTGTACATCTTAAAATATTTATTCGCATTAAAACAAACTGACTTTCAAGCGGTCAGTTCGCAGTTTTTTTTTGTAGTCTCCACCTTTATCCAATTGATATACCTATCCTTATTGTTTCTGTATTTATTTAATATGTATTTATTAATTATGTATTTAATATATATTTGTACATCTTAAAATATTTGTTCGCATTAATATGTATACCTATGTGTATTCACATGTTATTGTATATTAAGATTTTTAAAACGGTTGTTTTTGCATTACCTAATTAATTATTTTGGACTCAAATTTCCGGTTGACTGGTAGAAATGCCTAATGGCATTAAGTCCGCTAAATTGTAACTTATTTTGTGCAATTAAAGATTAAATAAATAAATATGAGCAAAACCTCATAGTCTGATTGATTTTACAATAAAATTTAGTTTTTCTTCAACTTTTAGCGAATAGCTATGCTAACATTCTCGAGGAGCTCGTTACCGTAGTGGTTTGAACGCTCTAGGATCCAGGGATGGGTCAATCAATGTTTGTAAATTCGACCTTTTCCGTGCTTCGGAAGACACGTTAAGCCGTTGGTCCCGGTTGTTATTGCAAATGCTTTAACCGACCAACCCGCTTAGGGCCAGCGTGGTGGTGTTATGGCCCATACTCCTCGTATGTTCCTCCTATGTAGGAAGGCCTGGGCCCAGTAGTGGGACGTATGTAGGCTGGTGATGATGATGATGATGTGCTAACATTATCTGATAACGATAACATGTAGATTGTCTCAGAACGCTTAAATAAAATCGCGAGCGAAAATTTCCCAGGAGAATAAAAATACTGCGAGAATGATGCGTGCAAAGTGTTTGAGTTTGTTATTCTTTAAAAGCAGGTATTAGTTTGTTGTATGAAGGTCAATTTCATATCGAAATAAATAATTCTCACAAGCAACTTTACTGGAACTTATCGTTTCAAATATTAATAATCTTTTTACTCCTTTCAATAATTATAGGTGTTTACTTCGGTCGAATTGATGTTTCACGAATCGAAAATAATAATACTTTATTTCAAAACTTATAAAATCCCATTCTCTTGCGGCTTTATTACAAGTTTGACGTGTCTGTATGTGTATTCTGTGTAGCATCGTAATTCCTTAATGAATGGACAGATTTTGATAAGTTATATATGGTTTGAAAGTTGACGTAATCATAATGGTTCCTAGCCACAATTTATGAAGATCTGTTAAGGTGTTTAGTGACTATCAGCTCATTACGTTCTTAAAAAGAGTCTTGCTAATTTGCACAGATCCGATAGGATCCTGTGCCACCAAATAGTCTGCAGGATGCTCAATTTTTCAGAAACTTATATAACATATAGCGTGCTTGGGCCCAAAGAATAGTCCCAATGAGACGGTGTCAGATAGATGGTTATTGAGATTCAAAAGTTTTTCTTCGTCTTTAGGTAGGTACTGCCTACTTCGTATATTGCCAGAAATCTCTATTGATTTATTTTATATAAAGCACGCAAATGACTTAACACCACCTGATGTGAAGCGGTAAGAAGAGTCCATATGCGGAGACAACTAGCGCAGCTGTTCACTGTTCTAGTCGCCTCCACCTGCATAGCCAAAAGGTGCGTTTTCACGCCGTTTTTGAAGAAATCCGTGTCATAGGAAGGAGGGAACACATGTGCTGGCTTAGAATTCCAAGTTTTAAAAGGATAACATAGAAACGAGTTACTAAACTTCTTTGTGCGTGATGTTGAGGTAGAGACAGTGCATTGATGAGCTCCTGAGTGAGAAGAAGGAACGTGGGGTAAGGTCAAAAAGCTCTTCATATCATTTTCCGTGGTATAGCCGATAGAAGACGCTAAGCCTCTCCGTGACAACTACATCGCCAAAGATACGGAAAGCACGACGCTGCCATCTGTCCAGTGTATCAAGGAATAAGCCAATGTAACGCTATTCTTGATTTTACGGGAAGGCAATTTGTGAGTAAATAAAACGTTTAATTTTTTTTATGAGAAAATAAAACTTGCATTTTATTGAAAGTGATTGCCCAATGTAACATTCGTAGTGTTGTTATTGTCTTGTTTTTTATTTGTCTTACAGGCTTTTCGAGGGTGTGTTAATCTTAAGATAGAATCTTGATAACATTGTAATGGCCAGCCCACAGCCACTTCAGCTTATAAAATCGTGTCGACGACTTTAGTTCTCTGTCACTTCTATAAAACTAAAGCGCAACGTTCAAAATATAAGGTAAGCATAGCATTATTATGGGTTGGTGTGAAATAAAATTTTAACTTTATACAATTATGTAAAGATATAGTTACCTAAAGTTGTCAAAAATATTTCTATTGCTGTGGTGCTTTCCGAGCCCACACTCCAAACTCTCTGAGTTGTTTTTTCTCTTGCTCTAAGGTGTAGAACGACACAAGCTGTTTTTATAACCTCAAATTTTGACAAGGAGTTCCATCGTTATCTAAAACTAATACGAAGTCTTCCATTCCGCATTAAATTTTCTGTATTAAGTCTGTATTTAAACTTTTGTTAAAAGTAAACTAAAAATAAGAAGTGCCTTTTTTGAGATTTGACATATCCAATCTCATTTGACGGATGGTCACTAATACATATGATATTTTAAACGTCAGAGTGTTTTTAACCGTTAAAATTGATCGCCAAAAAGTTGCAACTCTCCGAGGCTCGGAACGGGGTAGTTGTGACAGCCAAACGTCATGCCGAAAGGCACGGAACGGCCTTTGAGTAAGAAGTTGTAGGCTTGGAACGCGCCCCTGCTGATAATAAGAATTATTATTCAAATGTACGTCAGCTTAAAGAATTAGGACTCACAGCAATTTGTTTGGATCTACGCTGCAATCAGTTATGATTACTGTCCTAAGCCAATTTGTGGGCTTAGCAGATGATTTATAATGTCCGATGCGACGTGTGCTTGCGACATTACCTGGCTTAAATAAAGTTCAACCTAGTGCCCGAAGATTTATAACACACTTTGTATTATTCAGCTCCGCCCAAAATATAGTCTTCCTCAGGATATAATGTATTTCCCTATTTTATTTAGGATTGTAAACGCAACAGACAGACATACACACAGAGTTACTTTCATTTTATAATATTAGTAAAGATTTAGAAGTTTGGCCTATTGACTCTCACGTGAAATAGTCGTTGGAAGATTCGTCACCGAAAAGTACATCCATGACTTTTTTAGTATTAAAATGGATTTGCTCTTGATTCCACTCTTGTTTCGAGAGAAGTTGACAGGAGATCAACGATGAAGTGAGCCAACCCAAAGGTGCCTATTAATCTAGCTTTGAAGGAACTCAGGTCGTAAGCAGACTAGGGCACTTTTCAGAAATTAATTATATTTTTTATTTTACACGACCATCTTTTTTAGGTCACAGTTCTAATCCCATCCATTAACTTTTAATGACCAAAAATTAAAGTATTTATTATTTCGTTTCTTCATTCTTCAGATATTGATTTATCATATAATGATGATGGAATTCACTTGGTAAGTTCAGGTATATAGGATGGTGGCAACAACACTACAATAAATTAAAACATGGGCTATATTACTTCATAGAAATGCTTTGCGACTTTCAAACACATCGTATTCATTTGATAATTTCATGTAATTTCTATGAAATAACAAAACATTGGCTGCAATATTTATGCGACGCACTTAACGTAAGCGATAATCGTAGCTACCTTTCGGTAATTGACTCTCCAGTCAATTACCGAAAGGTAGCTACGATTATCGCTTACGTTAAGATGTATTAATGTAGTTATCTACGTGCTACTTCGCATGTGTTGACGATATAAAAAAATCTTGCTTAGTTAATCGCAAAAACTTCCTCGTCGACTGCTGATGATGTTAAGTGCGAGTGTACTAAATAGGATCCTTTATTTGCGTGTTGACAGGATCAGGTCAAGTTCTCTTTCTCCTAGTTCAAACCTATTTGGACCAACTTTCTCAATGCAACAATATAACACAAATAGTCTAGAGTGAAACTGAGAAATTGATAATTAAAATAGAATAAAACTAGAAAAATTTCACGTCCTGAGGCAGGAGAGCAGTCGCCCGGATAGCGAAAGGTCGCAGGTTCGATTCCTGCCTCAGGACGTGAAATTTTTCTAGTTTTATTCTATTTTAATTACTAAATAATTTTTCAAACATTTATAATAATGTTAAAATCAAAAATTAAGAATATGAGAAATTGATTTTAATTCAACACAAAATGGAGAGTTGAATAGATCATATATTATGTAAAAAAGCAAACCAAAGGAATTAATGTGTACTGACTAAAAAGTGAGGAGCTCGGTGGCGTAGTGGTTTGAGCGCTCTGATTTCGATTACGAAAACAAAGCAACTTTCGCCATGGTTGGTCCCGGGATGGGTCAATCAAATTTATAATCTCGAGCTCCTCCGTGCTTCGGAAGGCACGTTAAGCCGTTGGTCCCGGTTGTTCCTGCAACCGCTTTAACCCACCAACCCGCATTGGGCCAGCGTGGTGGTGTTATGGCCCAAACTCCTCATGTGTTTCTTCCATGCAGGAAGGTCTGTGCCCAGCAGTGGGACGTATATAGACTGGTGATGATGATGATGACTAAAAAGTAACAAGAGAGCAATATACAAAAGACAGAAATCACATGGTAAGTAGCTAATACAGATAGTAGATTTCTAAAGGAAAATACTTCGCTTCGTCGCTTTTACCTGTTCCAGGCTGTAACGTAGTCATTTTACAAAAAGTAAGCTTAAAATATTTATTCGAATATGTACTGGTTTAGCATTAAAAATATATTATCTAATCATATTAGCGAATTTACTAGGACTTATTAAAATTGATTAAGGCAGCCCCACGACGCCCGCCCCAGGCTGGTCGTAAAATTTTTCTAGTTCAGATATTTTTTACTTTGAAAACGATTAGACTTTGTGATATTAGCATCAAAGTGTCTGTTGGCAAAAGAACATTTGTATTTAACTAGATCAAAAACAAATAGAACGATAATTATTTCTCATATAATTTAAGTTTGAATGTTTTTCACCACCATTCTAATAAAATTTTTATTCAATATTATTTTACCAATTATGAAAATCCTGTGAGCATGCTTTTCATTAACAGAAAAAGTTATGTAAAGATTACATAATTTGTAGAAATGTAACAAAAAAAATATCTCCCTCTCTCTGCGCGCGTGTGTATGTGCGTGCGTGTGGGGGTCTTTAACTAGTTGCTGCATGTGAATAACTTCCTACAAACGAAATACACGAAATAAACGTTTATAGAAACGATGCATTTTAAAATAATTCCAACTCTCATTAGAACCTAGATGCTACGTGGAGCAATTGAAATAAGCCATTACTAGACCTCGCACCGTATAAAATCAACTAACCTACTCATAATGAGTTTAAGTAAGTGTATTTCAGCGTAAACGGGAAGCGTCTCATTATCACACTTGGCAATGGTGGTTTAATTGTCCCTCTTTGTTTCCAACACAAAAGGTATGAATTAAGGAACCGCGAGTCCAAAATATTTGAAGCGATCGTGAATACAGCTGACGCTCCAGAGTTTTTGTTTATGCATGAAACGGAATGAAGAATTTTGATTTTGATGCTGTTAATAATGCAGTTGAATAATGTTGTCGTACCAATGATTATCTTATCTTATCTTATAGTGGGGCCATGACTAAGTGTCACAGTGCACTTCGACCCATTGGGATCTTTTGTGCCTCCCCTGCGTTTACTCTTCCTGTGTCCAGAATATAGATGCCATTAGCCTTACTATATCTTGAGGCAGAAAGAGCCTGTAGTCTTCTGGCTTTGGATATGCCACTTCCGGAAGACTCATTCTGGTTCTAGCAAGGGCATCACAATGACACAAGAGATGCATCATTGATTCCTGGCATTCACCACATGCTCGACAAAGTTGTGTTATGGGAGAGTTGCATTTTATGTAGCATGTGGTTAGTAGCAAAATGCCCTGTGAGCGCCCCAATCAAGAAGCGAGCTTTTGTTCTACCGTTTGCATAGATGTATTTACTCCATCCTCCTACCAATGATTATACGTTAACAACAGTATCAACAGTTGACAACGCTGTGTTGTTTGTTGTTACTGACGATGAATATTGTTGTACCTATAACAATATGTACAATAACAACAATAATATGGCTCAGTAGGTTTGAATGCTTATTCAAGGCGCTCGAAATTATGGCATAAGCTAAGTAGCCTAGCTTCTGTTTGTATAGAGGAACACCCACAAAGAGGAATCATAAGTTTCTATAGTAATATAATATTACCTTAGCAATCTGTACCTTTACTCGAAAACGAACGAAAATGTAAAAAATAAACACGCAAGTGCCGTGAAGCTTATTTCGGTTTCTAACCTTTCATAAAGGACTAGTATAGATTATTTGTCGGCTATACGAAATTGAGCTATACTTTACACTGGTTTTTTAATGAATATCAATAATGTCGCGAATTTATATCCGAAATTTCTAAAAAGTTTCTTCGTGTGCCTAAAGCTTCTTGCAAGAAACGTAAAATTTCTTTTAAGTTATATTGATACTTGATACATATTATTCGATACGTTTTTCAGTTTAAATTGAACATGAAGGGTATTGCTAGAATTATCTGTCTCGAACACTCAACACATTTATTGTTGCCCATTCGCCCAACGACCTCGATCGTTCCCTCGTAAATGCAACGGCGCGGAAAAAACCAAAGTGTATGTTTGTTCCTAGGAGGTTCAAATGGCTTTTTGAAGTTACGTACATTTATCATGAGCAGGCGTAAATTTCCTTTGAAGGACTTATTGTTTGCACGTCCACGAATCTCCCTGTTCTGGAGGCGTGCGAACAGCTTAGCCTATCAGCGGAGCTGCCCTGACAAAATTTATGGCGTCGCGCGAAGAGCTTGTCAACGGTAACATCGCAAAATAAACTTTCCGCAGATGGAACAAGGTCCTAAGAAGCGTACAAACTCTGTTCATTTAATTCAAAAGAGTGTTGGACAAATTTTTCAATAAACAATTTTTTTCATTAGACTTTTAGGACCGATTAATACCTTAACTTACTTTTTAAAACTGGGACCGTTTTAAACATTAACATATTTTAAATTAGATGTAATTTCACTAATGCTTTTATTATTCATTTATGACTAGATATTGACAAAAATCACTGTCTTGTAGGGTTAGAGAACTAAACACAAGTGATAATATATGCCTCAAATAAAAACTCTTCGTCAAACGTCTCGTTATACTCAAGCTGGCATTCAAGTAGCTTGGTGTGTTCAATAGAGCGCGGCGGTTTTTCACTTCTGGGCAAAGACTGCTTCTGTATAAGTCTCAAGTCGGGCCCCATATAGTACTGCTGCCACTTATTTGACGTGCTCCAAAGACGCGCTATGAGAATCGACCACGAGCCTGAGATCACAAGCGGTATTGAACTTTTAAGCCTAAGCAGAGATTTTGCCTTCAGAATTCATCTTCACACATTGGAACCAAACGCATTAGTGTATTCAGGTTGTGGAATGAACTTCTTGCAAAGGTTTTCTCGAACGAGTACAGCATGGGGTTCTTTAAAAAGGGCTTCATAATGCTCACACAAGGTCGGCAACGTGCAAGTGCTACCCCTGGTGTTGCAAGCGTCCATAGGCTACGGTGACCACTTACCATCAGGTGGGCCGTATGCTTGATTGCCACCTTAGTGGTATAAAAAAACACGTAACCACCGCATTTATTGTGTTGAGTCCATAACAAAAAGTGTTTTCTTGGTCAGTACGATTGAGCGTCGAAAGATATAAACAAGTTTGTGCGTGTTCGTCTTATTCCTGTCGGTGCATGCTGTATTTAAATCCTATATAAAAGCTCGTAATATTTCTTATATTTTCATTAGTGTTTTCGCGCGCTGTCTTTAAACAAGTATTTAAGTTCTAAGTTCATTTACTTCATTAATTATTTACATATTTGTGAAAACAAAGCCATGTCGGAAGCAAAAAAGATGAAACGGCAATACAGTGCAGAATATATTAGATATGGATTCATAGAAAATTCAACAAATCCATCTTTTGTCTTTATGCCTTCTTTGTTCAAAATTTTTTTCAAACGAAGCAGTTAAGCCTCAAAGACTTCAAGATCATTTGAATATAATGAATCCAGATAAAAAGGACAAAAATGTAGCCTATTTTCAAGATCTGGAAAAGAAGAATAATGCTCAGCCTACATGTCACAATGTCAGATACACATGTAACTTTTTTGGTGGCTGTTAAGCAAGACGGTGACAGACTTCGAGCTTCATACAATATCTCTTTGTTAATTGCTTAAACAGGTAAACCACACACCATCGGAGAAACGTTAATTTTGCCGGCAGTAAAAGATGTTATAACTACTTGCTACTGTGCTCTTTAAACCGGCGGCAGATATAATTCTAAAAAATCCTCTGAGCAATAGTTCTGTGCCAAGACGAATTGATAAAATGGCTGAAAACCTGGAAGAGTCATTGTGCAATCAATTGAAGTCAGAGACTGATTTCACAGTGATTTCATTAAATGATTCCAGGACATTTTTAAATTGGAAATACCAGTCCTTTTTCAAATGTCAACATAGCAATATCCCAACTGGAAGATGAACTTATGTAGAACTGACAACGAACGAGGAAATAAAAATCAAATTAAAAAAACCAACAATTTTGGTCGATCGCTCCGCGATTTTTGATAGCATTCCCATCGTCATATTTTGTGTGAACGTGGATTTAGCGATCTGACAACGCTGCTTGCTAAAAAGAGAAATCGTTTGCATGTTACCGAACGCAGAGACTTACGACTGTTTTTGAGAAAATTCGAACCTGATATCAACAAACTTGTTATAAATCGTCAAATTCATCCATCTCATTCGATTAGTTTTAAAACCAAAATTGATTACCTATCTATATTGTTTCTTTAAATTTTATTAAAATATAGTATTCTTAATATTATAAAGTTGCGTTGTAATTGCTCTCACTGGTAAAAAAATCTAGTTTAGAATGTAAGTTTAAACACCAGAACCGACTAATAAAGCACACTATAACTAAATTACTTAAAGTAATGAAATTGTGATTTTTATGTTTTAGAAGTGTATAAAAAAATTGGGGGCGCTGAAAAATAATTGATTTTAAAAAAAAAATAGTTTGATAATATCTGGTTTATGGTATCTGGATCACTCAAAGCTGTCGGTAGATCTTCAACCCTTTTTTAATTTAAAATCACATTATTTTTGAGATTTCTCCATAAAATCTTCGGATTTTTGATATTATTATTTATATAGGTAGGTATTAAAGATTTCTCGCTTTTCCATAGTCAGTCCTGAAGATCATCATCATCATCATCATCATTTCAGCCGAGAGACGCCCACTGCTGGGCAAAGGCCTCCCCCAAAGATCTCCATACCGATCGGTTCTGCGCTGTCCGCATCCATCGGCTTCCCGCGACCCTCACCAGATCGTCGGTCCACCTTGTGGGAGGCCTACCAACGCTGCGTCTTCCGGTACGCGGCCGCCACTCGAGGACCTTTCCGCCCCAACGGCCGTCAGTCCTTCTTGCAATGTGGCCTGCCCACTGCCACTTGAGGCTCGCAATTCTTCGGGCTATGTCGGCAACCTTAGTTCTCCTGCGGATCTCATCATTTCTGATTCGATCACGCAGATAAACCCCGAGCATAGCCCTCTCCATTGCCCTTTGGGTGACATTGAGCCTTCTTACTAGGCCCATTGTAAGTGGCCACGTCTCAGTTCCGTAAGTCATCACTGGCAACACACACGAATTGAAGACTTTCGTCTTGAGACACTGCGGTAGTTGGGCCGAGAATATACTGCGAAGCTTCCCGAACGCTGCCCAGCCGAGTTGGATCCGTCGATTGACCTCTTTCTGGAAGTTGGACTTACCAAGTTGGACTATTTGTCCCAGGTAAACATATTCGTCAACAACTTCCAGTGTAGAGCTTCCAACCTTTACAGGAGTGGGTACGACATGGGAATTCGACATTATTTTCGTCTTATCCATGTTCATTTTAAGACCCACTTGTTGGGAGACTCTACAGAGGTCGTCGAGCATTGTGCCCAAGTCTTCCAGGTTTTTAGCCATGACTACGATATCATCCGCAAAACGAAGGTGAGTCATGTACTCGCCGTTTATGTTGATGCCAAATCCTCTCCAGTCCAAAAGCTTAAACACATCCTCCAACGCGGCAGTGAACAGTTTCGGCGATATAACATCGCCCTGTCTCACACCTCGCTGAAGACGTATTGGTTCCAAGTTTTGGTCCTGAAGGCGGACTGACATAGTGGCGTTTTCGTACAGTGACTGCAGCACTTGGATGTACCGATAGTCTATTTGGCATCTCTGGAGTGACTGAAGCACGGCCCAGGTCTCGACAGAATCGAAGGCTTTCTCATAGTCCACGAACGCTAAGCATAATGGCAGGTTGTACTCTTCGGTCTTCTGTATAACCTGCCGCAGCGTATGTATGTGGTCTATGGTACTAAAGCCTTTTCGGAATCCGGCTTTTTCGGGAGGCTGGAAGTCGTCGAACCTGCGTGCGAGACGATTCGTTATAACTCTCGAAAACAACTTGTAAACATGACTCAGGAGCGTGATGGGTCTATAATTCTTCAATTGGGTCCTGTCACCCTTTTTGAAGAAAAGTGTCACCACGCCCCCATGCCATGCCTTTGGCGTTTCACCCTCGAGGATGATGGAGTTAAATAGCCTCTGAAGCGCTCTCAGGACTGGTCGTCCACCTGCTTTCAAAAGCTCCGCTGTAACTCCATCGTCGCCCGGCGCCTTGTTGTTCTTAAGCTGTTTGAGAGCTACACTAATCTCGTACAGGCTGACGTCCGGGATATCTTCGGTGTAATGTCGGGTTAATTTGGCTCTCGGATCGGTGGCCTGAGTGACAGGTGTGCGTGATGTCGCGTAAAGCTGTCCATAGAAGTTTTGAATCTCGGCCAATAGCTCAGGTCGGGATGTAACCAATCTGCCGTCCTCTGTCTTCAGCTTCGTCAGCAAACTCTGTCCAAGCGTCAGATCCCTGGTGAACACTTTTGAGCCCCTGTTCCGCTCGATTGCCTCTTTAATACGTTCAGTATTAAATCGGCGCACGTCTCGGGTTAGGGACTTGGAGATCTGTTTGTTGAGCTGCCGACGAGCGTCTTCAGAAGACTGCAGTCCACGTCTTTCCTCCATGAGCTTTAATGTTGGCTCAGAGATTTTCTTACTTCTTTTGTTACGGCTGGGTTTAAAAAAGCTTGAACCCGCCCTAAGGACAGCTTCCACGAACCTGTCGTTGTATGTGTCCACATCTGTGCAGTCCTCCAGGCAATCAAAGCGATTTTCCAGTTCGAGTTGAAAGCGTTCGGGGTTTTGGATCTGGATAGCATTAGGGCGGAGCGTAGACTTCATCAGTCGATATCGTTCGGATTTTACATTCAGATTCAATGTGCCTCTTACCAGTCGGTGATCGCTCCCCGTGTTAAACGAATTAATCACTGAGACATCATTGAATATCCGAGTCTTAGTCGACATGATGAAGTCGATCTCATTTTTTGTTATGCCATCCGGACTTTTCCAGGTCCATTTTCGATGCAGCCGTTTCCTGAAGAAGGAGTTCATCATAAAGAGTCCCTCCCTCTCCATATAATCGGCTAGCATTTGACCACGGTAGTTCCGGATTCCAGCTCCAAATTGCCCCACTTTCAACTCATCATCGCCACGTTTGCCCAGCCCTGCGTTGAAGTCTCCCATGACAACAGTGTAGTGAGTATTGGAAGTATGTATTGCCCGAGAGATATCCTCATACATTACTTCCACTTCCTCGTCGGGGTGAGTCGAGGTCGGAGCGTAAACCTGTATGACCTTCAACGAATACCGTTTGGTGATTCTGAGTATAAGGTACGCCACCCTATTCGACACACTCCCGATTTGTACAACGTTATTCACGAGAGACTTGTGGACTAGAAACCCGACACCACCTTGGGACAGATCTTCGCCCTCCCGGAAATAGAGCAGGTTGCCGGATTTAAGGACCATCGTGTCCTCGCCCTCTCGTCGGACTTCAGATAGTCCCACTATACTCCAGCGAATCCTACTCAATTCTTCCTCCAGTTCTAGCAGCTTCTCCTCGGTTCGCAGTGTGCGTGTGTTATACGTCGCCAGGGCCAAGGTCGTATGACGGAATGCCGTCGCCACCCGGGGATTCTTAGCACCCCTGGTCCCGGCGCCTCGCCAACGCCCGTCAACGCCGGCACGGCTTCCGGTACCGCCGGGCACTTGGGGCCTTGGGTTGTAGAAATTCATGGGGGGGTTTGGGCCATCTCCCACCACGCTGGCCCAGTGCGGGTTGGTGGGGAGCGCCAGAGCCTCGTCTGTCGGTCGGCAGGGTGCACTACGTGCAGGTGAGGTTGGCTTGGATCCCGTGAGGTGTTGTTCGGGACCCCTTACACCCCCCATCCCCTTACGTCCATCGTACATCCCCTTACGTCCTGAAGATACAAATTATTTATAATTTTTATGGTGACATTTATTATCATCTGTACTATCTCTACGATATTTAGAAAGAGCAGTCATTCATCATTTTCTCTATACTACACGTAATCCAAGGCGGTAATGTGACTGTATATCCTCACGCTTTGTATTCATCTCATTATATAATATATTGACTACAGAATACAAAATAAATATTCTGATAGGAAACGTAAGCTGTTTGTTCGCCGCGCGTTCGCACGCGTCTAGTTCTAAACACGTAGAGGTGCCCAGGGAGTAATATTTTTCGCTTACCACTAACACGTTTCTGTTCTCCTGGTACTTTTTTGTGACGTTACCTCCTTTACTCCACCTTGAGTAGTAAAATGTGCTTAGAATCCTTTTTTAAATGGAAATCTGAGGTAACTTAGTTATTACGTATACATAATAAATGGCAGTTTACTTATACAGGTTGTTACAGAATCTCGAAATAAAATTTTAAATTCTGGGGTTGCGGGCGTTGATATTGTAGTATGTGTTGTGTGAGTGCGTGTGTGGTGAATAACAATTCGCTGACAGAACGTTTCGCCTTCGGGCAGATCACCGACAGTATCTTTCACCTGAGAACGATTCACCGACAGACGTACGTAGGCTGGAGTCGTGTAAAAAAAGAAAAAAAATAACCACGAAATGTAGCTTACATTTCCAACCTACCACGGCCGTGTCGGGCTTCCGCAGACAGACTCTGATTTCGTTTAATGCCCGAGATCGACCTATCGACCTATTCGTCTGTCGGCGAATCGTTATTCGGTGAAAGATTCTGTCGGTGAACTGCCCGATGACGAAACGTTCTGTCAGCGAATTATTATTAGGTGAAAGATTCTGTCGGTGAACTGTCCGATGACGAAACGTTTTGTCGGCGAAGGGTCAAACGGCGAAATAACTGTCGGAGATACGTTGTAGAATCACACACTACAGTTATCATACCATAAAAACCATCTTAACATAATCGATTTATCACCAGCTCATACAGGTTGGTGAATACAATACGACGATAAACTAAAACATGGACTACATTATTTAAAAACATGTTTTGCAACTTTCAAATGCATCATATTTATTTGATGGTTTCATGACATTTCTATGAAATAATATATCATTGGCTGCATTATTTCAGAAAAATGTTATAAAATTACTAGCTGGGTCAGCTAGTAATTTTATAACATTGTTTTGCCGTAAAAAAATTACACACTGAAAATAAAACTAACTGTATTTCTTTTTAGATATCGATTGTGTAGGTCTTGCAGTTAACGTTACAGTGAAACAGGACGTCTAAAATTAATAAAATGCATTGTTTTCATATCCTGTAATTTATTTTAGTAAGTGTTCGAAATTATTACCATTTTTTAACACAAAATTCAACTCGTTTAGGTGCGTAAAAATGTCTCTATGGTTGTTTGTAGCTCTTTGCTGGTGTCGCAACTATTTAGATACACTGCTTTACATATTATCTATCTATGATTGTAATTGCTTACTTCTATTAATCATACTAACACTAATCATCAATTAAAAACCCCACTTAGAATAAGTATGTAGATACAAAGACGTGATAAACCTCATTTGAAAATGGAACGTCTTGGTCTTAACAGAGACGTGATAAACCTCCTAAAACTAGCTGACCCCGCAAACGTTGTTTTGACATAAAAAATGTCCAAAAAATTAAAATAAAATAGATAGTAGCCGATTCTCAGACCTACAGAATATACATATAAAATTTCATGAAAATCGGTCAAGCCGTTTCGGAGGAGTATGGTAACTAAATTTGTGACACGAGAATTTTATACATTAGAGATAAATTAAAGGATATGAAAACAATGCATTTGTTTGCCGTGCGGCGGTGGCGGGTTCGAAGCGCCTCCCCACGTTGACACCCGGGCCTATTAGCTTAGTGGATGTTGGTGGCTAAAATGAAACTGAAGACTTATGTAATTTCACTGATTTATTCACTGAAGCGATTACTGACTATTTTACAATATATTTCACTGAATTCTGAATTAAGTTTAAACTGATAAAATGGCGTCCCAGACGTACATAGCAACAACGTGCCTGACCGCCTCGTAGGAGGGCGTTGAAGGAAGTGGTAGATATTACGTGTACTACCGGGGTCTAATTCTAATACATGGGGTGTGGTTCTGAGGTCAGTGTGTCTTAATTACAAAGGTTAAAGGCAAAGGGAAATAACCATGTTACTTCCATTAACACATTCATTTTAGACATCATGCTCCATAGTAACATTTACTGCTTAATACCTATACAATTAGAAATAGTGTTAGTTTTATTTTTCAAAAAGTCCGGCTTCGATTCCCGAGCTGATTACACGTTTTTTTTAAATGTATGAATGCAGTTTTTATCATCACTAAAATCGAAGACATGGTTCCTAAAAAGAGATTTTCGTGTGTCTTATAGTTTCAGACTTTCCCATACTGCCCGATCTAAATGTGCCACCCTGTATAACATCAAATGAATAAGATATATTTGAAAGTTGCAAAACTTTTATTTAAGCTAATAATATAGCTCATAATTTATTGTCGTCACCAACCTGTATAAATAGGTAGGTAGAAACTTATATAAATAGTAAACTTATCACCCAGTCACAAGTCACAATGTACAGTGAATAATAAAAAATAAATCAATAAATGGCTTTATCATAGAGAGTGCTCTAGAGAGCTTTTCGACCTTCTCCCATCTTACCTCTTCTCACTCAGGAGCAGGAGTGCCATTTCTTAGAGTCATCAATACACTGTCTCTAACTTAACATCACGCTCAAAGAAACTTGTTACTTGTTTCTTTGCCCTACTTATAAAACTTGAAATTCTTTCCTAGCACATTGTATTCCCTCCTTCCTATAACATGGGTTCCTTCAAATGAGGCGTGAAATGGCACCATATAAGGTGGAGGCGGCTGGATCAGTGTTTGTTAGGTGCACTATCTTCCTTTTTAACCCACTTCAAAAAAGGAGGAGGTTATCAATTCAGATGTTAGGTTTTATTTATGTTTGTTACCTCAGAACTTTTGACTGGGTAAACCGATATTGATGATTCTTTTTTGTTCGATACGGAATAGTTCCCATTTGGTCCCATCAATTTTTTTTGAATATCCATTGGGTAGTTTGGTTTTCAAATTAAAATAACTGGAATGATTAAGTCATCTACGTATGCGAAATTGCGGATTTTTGCTTTCCTATGAATTTTTATTAGTGAAATAATACGATAGTAGAAAACAATATGAGCTCACGGTCACCCATCTAGCTTTGACCTTAAAAAGTTATCACTAAAAATTGTGAAAAAAAAATTTAAAACAAAAATTAAAACCGACTCCAAAAAATTGAAAAGGATTAAATCGGTGCTTCACTGTCTATTGTTTTTGGATACAACTTAGCACCAACTCCAAAAATATGTTTCTAGGGGACGAGTACCTACTAAAATTTTATTATTTTATCCTTTTCAGTTTTTTGGAGTCGGTTTTAATTTTTTTTGGAGTCGGTTTTAATTTTTGTTTTATTTGTTTTTTATACTACTACCTGATGGTAAAGGCTACCGCCGCTTAAAGACACCTCCAATAACTAGGAAAAATAACTTGGTATTGCCTGAGGCCTTATATAAAAAGACTTTTTATATAAGGCCTCAGGTTGACAACGCATGTCAACCTGAGGACTTATATAAAAAGTCTTCCATGCCCAGTAATTACACAACCTACCTAATTACCTAATTATCTTTCGATGTAAGTATCATGACACCCTTAGGGCTTTAAGGAAAAAATTGTTCGGAAGTCTTCAAATTTTCTAGCAGATTAAGTTTAATTAACGCAACAACTAATTACCACGAAGAAAGACGCTTTTAGCCTTAACTCATCAAGCATGGGATTCCAGACACAATTGATTTTTACATTGTCATCGCCCCCCGGTGGTATAACGCCGCTTGACAGATTAAGGCACTTTTAAATGAACTGAAGTTCTTTTTTTACTATTTATAAATCTAAAATCTTGGATGTAAAGTTGTTACTCAATCACCCTAGAAAGACTGGAGGAATATTAATCAAATTTGGCTCAGAAGGAGACTGAAGTCTGGAATAGCACATAGACTACTTTCATCCCAGGAATGCATTCCCATAGGATCACGCAGATAAAGTTACAGCGGAAGCTAGCAGTTTATAAAGTACGTAGTGTACCAAGATAACAATAATACTTTCCATATGGTACCCAGGGCTAGAAAGAATTTTGAACTTTAATGCATACAGGAGACACATTTTGCGATATTTATCGCATGTTACGTAATTTTAATTAAGTTACTTCATAAAGAGTTTGCAAACTGCAGCTTATCAAGTATGACTTAATGAAGAAGGTAAGAATTTATGTAGAAATAAGTTTTTAGTTACTTTGTTACAGTCACGTCATAAAAGGATTTATACCAATAAAGACTTCAACCTTACACATTATTGGAGTACAATTTTGAAACTTCTAGAATGTAAAAAATTTGTACTTCACCCAATATAGTGATCATCATCATCAGCCTATATACGTCCCACTGCTGGCCACAGGCCTTTCTACATGGGAGAAACACATGAGAAGATTGGACCATAACACCACCACGCTGGCCCAATGCGGGTTGGTGGGATACAGCGGTAGCAGTAAAACTGGGTCCAACGGCATAACGTGCCTTCCGAAGCACGGAGGAGCTCGAGATTATAAATTTGACAAACGGAACCGAGACGTGGCCGCTTACAATAGACCTCACAAGAAGGCTCAAAGTAACCCAAAAAGCAATGGAGAGGGCTATGTTTGGTGTTTCTTTGCGTGATGGAATCAGAAATGATGAGAGCCGCAGGAGAACTAAGGTCGCTGACATAGTCTAAAGAATTGCGAGTCTCAAGTAGCAGTGGGCAGGCTATTGCAAGGAGGACTGACGGCCGTTGGGGCGGAAAGGTCCTCGAGTGGCGGCCGCGTACTAGGAGACGCAGCGTCGGTACGCCCCCCCAAGGTGGACCATGTCTATTCACCAGATCATCGATCTGGTGAATATATTTTGCATCGAGATACAATCGATTTTCTACTGTTAAGGAGAGTTGGCTTAAAGGGACAAAACATTTTATTAAATTCAAGATCATCTCTTTAGGTTTTTTTTCTAAACAAATATGCTACTACCATTAATCAATTGGAAGGAAGAGGATCTCGGTAACGTGAGGAGCTTGGTGGCGTGGTAGTTTGAGCACTCTAGTTTCGATAAAAAACCAAGCAACTTTCGCCGTG
Organism: Nymphula nitidulata; assembly: GCA_947347705.1. Lineage (NCBI taxonomy): Eukaryota > Metazoa > Arthropoda > Insecta > Lepidoptera > Crambidae > Nymphula > Nymphula nitidulata. Next base: position 2,177,198 of record OX374620.1, read on the forward strand.
GTCGATCCTGGGATGGGTCAATCAAAGTCTGTGATCTTGAGCTCCTCCGTGCTTCGGAAGGCACGTTAAGCCGTTGGTCCCGTTTGCTACTGCAACAGCTTTAGCCCACCTTCCCGCAATGGTCAGCGTGGTGGTGTTATGTCCCAAACTCTCCTTATGTGTTTCTCCCATGTAGGAAGGCCTGTGCCCAGCAGTGAGACGTATATAGGCTGGTGATGATGATGATGAAGATAATTCAATTACTTAGATCCGCGCTTTAATACAATGCATGAGGACATTACTACATCAGTTCATAGTTGAAAATCAGTAATTTGCTCGTGCGTAATCCGAGCGAATATTATAACATGATTATGACTGAACTGTCGCCTATTTCGCGCTACTGTAGTACCTACACACACACACATGTTACCGTTAATATTTATTTGTTTTCGGTTAAATTTTGTAGGGGAAAGTGGGGTGATTGCTGAATATTTCATGATGTAAACGGCCCTTTACACCATGAAAAGCATGCTCAATGGCAGACACTAGGCAAGGGTTCTTTGGGGTGGACTCATCTCGGAATATAGAGGCAGAAAAAGATAATCAAGTTTAGTATTATTGTTGTTTATCATAGTAGATGGCCTTGTCCTAAGTTACCCAGCGTTCAAAATTACCCCACTCTCCTCCCAATTTTTTTTATTTGTATAATGCCTCCATTTTACAGGCGAGTTAACGCCGAAGATTTGTGTTGATAATAAAACTGAGCCTTATATAAGTAGCATTATTTACGTATGGAAATCTAACCAGGATCGGAGTCTTTATTCCCGGCAATTTATTTCGTTTCTCTCCGAGGTCCGTATTATATTATACGTGACACCGCTACGTGACGCGGTTTCATAAGAAAATAAACCGCGGCTATATTTTGTCATTAAACTCAAAGAGTTCTGTATGAGGGTAGTGCTAAATTTTCATTGTTGTCGCAAACGGTGAAAAGAACTTAATCTCGGAAGTTGATATATGTTGGTCTTTAGAAAAAACAGTTATTCATGACTGGAAAGCTAAAATTTCTATGGCTTATGGCATATGAAGATGACCTAGTTTCTCTGCCTAAATTTAATTTGTCTGTTTTCATATTTGTGAACAAACCTGACCCAATTCAGACAAACCTGATGTCATTACATTTGTCTTGAAAATACTGAAATGCGGAGTCGTAAAAAAATATTAGTAAACGAATATAAGAATGAAAGAAAACAGTTATAATGTGCCAAGCCACATATTCCAGAGACAATGGATTTCAACCGTCATATACTCCCGGGAGTCATAAACCATTCCAAACTATATAAGTACGGGAAAAAAAGGGTAATTAAATTATTTAAACATAAGATTTAGCGAATGAAAGAAATCAAAAAAAGGCAGTCGCTGTTCCGTAAAACCACTAAAATGAAAGTATTTGATAGCCATCGAAACCACCGAAGGATGACTGACTTCTTCAGAGTAACATACAGTATGAAGCTGACAACTATTTGAAGATATTTTAATAGACATAGAGGCGTATCTGAAATTTCTATTGAATAATTATCAAATTTTTATAGACTACCAAATAAATCTAATATGGACGAGTCCCGAACATGTTTCCGAAAACCATTGTACCAACTAGATAACCACGAAATCTAAGGCGATCGCTATCAAACGCCTTAGATTTCTAACCTGCTGACCATGGCCGTGTCGGGCTTCCAAAGACAGCTCTGTCTGATCCCGTATGGGTACCTAGATTTCGTGGTTATTTTGTTTTATTTTTGGTCAAACGTGCATTGGTCTACAGTTTATTCGATAAAAGTTGTAAAAGTGAAAAAAATCTATGGTTGATAAAATGGTTTTCGGAAACATGTTCGGGTCATTATATACTACAGTGAGTTTAGTTATTTGGGTTGATTTATCAGCGTCAAACAACCTTCTTATGGATATTTTCTATACAATATCAACATTGTTTTTGATTTATTACTTCGAAGCCAGTCCAACATCAACAGTAGTCTCACAGAGTATCTAACGATTCGATTGATTGATATCCACTGGCTTCCTAGGTATTCAAATCACATGAAACGTGATGTTCCCAATCTGGACTGCGGAATTGATATATCACCATGATATTACAATCGACAAGATTGAATCTATGATGCTCCCCCCTAATCTGATATTCTGCGATGTAATGAGGGGATTGCTACTTTCCTAACGTGAACTAACGAGTTGTTTTACAACCAGTGATAAAGCTTTATGTTGGATTGCATGTTAAAATATACTTTCTCCAATACCCCAAAGAGATCCGAGCATCTCATATAAAACACTATTAAGCAGATCGTACCTATATCCATTCCGTTGAGGTAATCTACTTCGTTTCAGAGCCTGGAGTTGGTTTCTTAAAATTGCCCTTTATACACACGACACCACAATGTTAATAGACTTAGCACAAGCTATTGGGTCAACAGCACCGACCGACAATTAATAACTGAGTCAAGCCGCTTGTACACTCGGAAGTCTTCATTGAATAAAGCACGGAAACCACAGCCCTTTTTCAGCTGAGAGACGACCGCTGCCAGCTGTGGGCGTCTCTCGGCTTCGAAAAAACTAAAAACAGAAACTAAAGCCTTATGATCAGGCATAAGTCTCCCCGGATCTCCAAACCGATCGGTCCTGCGCTGCCCGCAGCCAACGGCTTCCCGCACCCCTTACCAGATCGTTGGTCCACTCAGTAGGGGGCCTACCAACGCTGTGTCTCCCGGCACACGGACACCTTTCGAGAACCTTTCTGCTCCAACGGCCATATTTTTTTTTATAAATTATAATATAAATGCACACGATTATTCGATGTATGTTACCTAGTGTAGGTAGGTTAATAGTATTACAATAGACAACAGTACTGTACGTTCAGCTTACCGGCTGTTCACATTAAAAGTGACAAGGGTTCATTTAATTGTAGTAGGCCCCCGAGGGTATTCTGCTGCTTGACTGATTAAACAGACCAGTTATAAGATTTTTTTTCGGGATATAATCTAAGCTTCTCGTATTTTACATAGAATTATTTGGTTGTGTATCGATTCCTTCTTCTAAAAGTAATCTCGTTGGCTACTCTTCAAACATTGTCAAGATAACGTTGAGATATGCATTTTAGCGCTCGGTCTATACTGGTCGAGGCGACTATCGCTGCTGAAATTCGCGCTGGGCGAATATTCGTACCGTCATTCGCGCTGCCATCGCAGACACCCGTTCTCGTGGCCAGGCCATAAGCCAAGCCTAATCATAATCATAATCATAATCATTTATTGCACTCCAAAATGTTATACATGGTGTTGGAAATGAAATTTTACAGATCATTTGGACCCTGTCGGGCACGGCAAGTTAGGAGGGAGGATGAATTTATATATAATTTAAAATTTAGGTATATTATTTGTAATATTGTTTATACTATTTATCTATTAAGTGTGAAAAGTAGTAGGTTTCATACTTTTTCATTCAAATAATCATTTAATGTGTAATATGATTTTGTAACTTTTTTTTATCAGTTTTACAAATTGTTTGTCTTTAACTTCATCCTTTTGTAATTTTAGGCAATTTATTAAATATTTTTACTGACATTACTAAAGGGCTATTTGAGTACAGAGTCATACACGCGTCTTGCTTCGGATCGTGCTATCACGTGCCGTTTATCCGCACCTTTAAGAGCGTCAAATATAAAAAAATAATAAATCAGGTGAGTTGTACCGTATACAAACGTAATTCAATCAAATTCTTGTGAAATTGAATGTTTAATAAGTGGAACTCGTAATTGGACTGTTTTACTGAATTGATGATGATGATGATGAAAGAGCTTTGAAATTAAATTATTTGTGGTCATTTAATTTGCGTTCAATTTTTCTGTAATTTGGAGTCAGTTTTGAGAAATTCCGCCACTTTTAGAGGTTAAATGATTATCAATAGTGCTTTTAAGACCATCGTTAATTCAAACCATTTTATTTGTTATGATTATTGTGCTAAGTTAATATGTTTTAGTTCAAGCAGAAGCCATGTAATGATAGTTCTTGTAATGATAACATACCTGTTCGTATATAGGTACATATAAAATTACCTCTCCACTCCTGGCTGTATCGTATCAATGTACCAAAATCAAATTGGAATCTAGACTCAAAGCGGCTTAATATCACTCACCACATACTGATACCTGTAACGTAGTAATACATTTGTAGTCTTAATTGCAATGCTACACCAAAGGCAATGGGGATTTGTTATGGATGAGCAAATTGTATGCGGGAAATATTTTGATAAAAAAATACATACCTTCCTAGTTAGGATGTAAACCTACCTACCGACACATTAAAAGTGGCTGTTATAGTTATAACCAGTAAGCTATCGAAGAGAAACATTATCTTTACAAACGATAGAACACTAGCCTCGCTTCTTGACTGGATACGCTGACAAGGCATTTTGCCATTGACTAAAAGCTTTGATTCTCACACACTACTCTCCCGGGCATGTGGTGAGGGCCAGGAATCAATAGAGGATCTTGTATATCAATGTGATGCCCTGGCTGAAATTAGAAAAAATCTGAAAGAAAGCATATCAAAAGCCAAAAGACTACAGACTTGAAACCAAAGATATAGCGAGAAAATTCGGGACTATCGGGACACAGCAAAACTAAAATCAGGGAAGACAAAAAATATCCCGAAAGTACGAAGTCCGGAGATATTTGAAAACAAAAGTGTCATAATATTTATTTTTTCCTTTAAATTTTGTGCCCGTAAAATGATAAAGATATTTTGGAGTCTTTCGAAGATGTCGCGATATTATTTCTACACCTAACATATAAAATTCCCGTGTCACAAATTTAGATACCATACTCCTCCGAAACGGCTCAACCGATTTTCATAAAATTTTATATGTATATTCAGTAGGTCTGAGAATCTGAGACATTTTTTATGGCACATCAACGTTTGCGGAGTCAGCTAGTAATGAATAAAACTCAGTATGTGGTAAGTTTTAATCAATGTACTGAATGAGATGTCTCATTAAGTACTTTCTCTACATCTACACGTACTTATGTAAAATTAAACTTCCTTTATCTACATATTTCTTAATAAAGTTGAACGAAAGTTATATCATAAATAGACAATAAGGCAGGCACTTCAAAAAGGTGGAGAAGAAATTCCTTTGACAAATTGAAAATGGAATGACACTGAAAAATTTGGGAGACATTACAAATTAATCTCAAAATATTCGAATATCCATACTATCAAGTATTATTATTCGTGGTAAACAGCATTGTTCGGAGTCCGTCTTCGGACTTCAGACAAGGGCTTCAGCAATTACCCTACCCTCCAGTATCTGCTAGACGTCAACATAACGCTTTTTTACAGGTTAGGGAGCACGTGAGTAGTGCCCAAGTTGCCACAAGCGTCCATAAGTTACAGTTACCACTTACTATCAGGTATCGTGAGGAGCTCGGTGGCGTAGTGGTTTGAGCGCTCTGGTTTCAATAACGAAAACAAAGCAACTTTCGCCATGGTCGGTCCCGGGATGGGTCAATCAAATTTATAATCTCGAGCTCCTCCATGCTTCGGAAGGCACGTTAAGCCGTTGGTCCCGGTTGTTACTGCAACCGCTTTAACCCACCGACCCGCATTGGGCCAGCGTGGTGGTGTTATGGCCCAAGCTTCTCATGTGTTTCTCCCATGTGGGAAGGCCTGTGCCCAGCAGTGGGACGTATGCTGATGATGATGATCAGGTATCGTATATAAAAAAACAGAAACAAAAGAATTATAAAAAGCTACAAAAGAAACAGAAACCAACCTAATAGAACAACAAGACTAAAGGAAAATCTAACTCAGACTTAAATCAATTGGATCCATTTGTTTTCATTCCTTTTTGATCCTCAGCCAGAGAGTTAAGAGAGCGTGTTTTCCCGCCAATAAGGATTGTGAAAACCAAAAAAAGAAGTCTAGAAACGTCGATCGACTAGAACGTGAAGAAATGCATTTAATTGTCCGAGTAAATCTGTTCAATCTGCGTACTAAAAATCCTATAAGCAAGCCAAGTTGGATAAAAGTTTGGTACTCTGGGAATAGTTATTTTAAGCGGGATTGTTCTTCTTAAAAATCATTAGACATGCCCTTTAAAAGAAAAATTTTCATGGTAGGTTAAGAGTTCCCTTGCTTCGAACATTACGCAACCTCGATGAGCCCTATATAGCGACTCTGTTTATCACAGAAAGAGAAAACAACAAAATAGTATTATTTAGTAACGATCTTCTGTAAGGTGGAGGTGCTATCTCATCCAGACGAAAAAGTAAGTATAACTTTAATGAAATAAGTGAAGTGGTGTATGTGACAAAGTCAATCCATGCCTATCAGTCTATTCTTTTTATATAACAAGCGACTTCTCACTTTCACACAATCTAGATTGGAATTGCCATTAGGTAGTAATTCAAAAAGCTACTATGATTGACGATGGCGCGGAAAGACGGTGCCGTCTCCAAAAACATTCACGAGCAGGCGCAGATAACACATCCACTAGTAATTAAATCATGTAAAACGAGGAAGGTACTATCATGCTCAAAAAGATGTACCTATTCATTCTATACTACAATAGAGTCCACAAAATATTGAAGCTTTTTAGTGTATGTATCATTTTAGACGTGATTATACACCAGAAATAACCATACTATGAAATTATGATTTCAATTTTTTTTTTACAGTGAATGCAATAACGAATGTTTTGGGAGTTTTAAACTCCCAGTGAAATGCGAGAAAAGTCTTGCATTTTTAAAAACACTCAAAAGTGTGTCGCTTTCAATAAAAAAAGTATTTCAAAAGAATGCGCATTTTATCGTCATTTTAAAACAATACTGACGTACTGGAGTGCCGTTGAAATAAATTATACGGAGCGGCGATAAAGCGGAAAAAGTTTAGCCTCCCCTTGCGAGTACTGATCGACAAAAAATCCTCTGAATGCTGTTAGCATATTTCATAAAATGTGTCAGTTATAAGTATCTGTTTTCTGGGTGGACGCTTCGAATAATGCAGCGCATTGTCACAGTTCGAACTAATGCAGTATATTAAGTAAGTATTAAGTAAATAGGAACGAAAGTGACGTGACCGCTTACAACGGGTCACATAAGAAGGTTCAAAGTCCCCCAAACGCCAATAGAGAGGGCTATGCTCGGGGTCACTTTGCATGATGGAACCAGAAAAGAGGTGAACTAAGGTCGCCTAAATAGCCAGAAAAAATTGCGAGGCTCAAGTGGCAGCGGAGATCCCAAATTTCAAGTAGAACTCACGGCCGTTGGAAGATCCTCGAGTGACGGCTGCGCGCACTGGGAGACGCAGCGTTAGTAGGCCCTGCATAAGGTAGAGCGACGATTTGGTCAGGATCGCGGGAAGCCGATGGATGCGGGCAGCGCATGACCGATCGGGACCGATCGGCTTGGCGATCCTTGGGGGAGGCCTTTGGTCAGCAGTATGCGTCTATTATGATAGGCTGATATGATGAACGAAGCTGTCCCACTGACTTATTTATTATTTGCAGTACGTAAATCTCCATTCTTTAAAAGCTTAAAAAGATGAATGATATACCAATACGTCATGTCTGTGTAAGCGTCATAAGTCACTAGTGGCTGCCGTGCCAGCTTGAATGTTGAGCATCGCACCATAAGGTAGCACGATACATGAATTTATGTGTGTAAATGTGTCATGTATCTCTATTACAAACTTCATCTAAATCGGTTCAGCAGCTTAGGAGTGAAAACACAGCGAACAGACAGCGTTATATTTTTGCATTAATAATAATGTAAAAAAATATCCTTAATTTAGCCCTTAGAGGATGAAATTCGACAAATTATTGCTGAAAGACAAAAAATATTTTTTGTGCCTAATACAAACTTTGCTACTTCTTATTACCCCGTTATGGGGACACCGTTATGGGCTCACAAGAGTAAGCAAATTCTCATCCAATTTTCACTTACCTCAGATTTAGATATCCAGGGTTCAATTCTCCGTGAACTTAGAAATTTTCTACTTAGTTTGTTTAGTGGTAGGGCTTTCCTAAGTCCGCTTCGGTAGCTTCCACCATCTTACCTAAGCCACTATAACAATAATGTTAGCAGCATTATTGTGTTCCGGCAGTTGAAGGTGGGATAGCCAGTTCGTATGTGGTTGAGAAATTCGGATAATAATAATATTTATACACTCACACCTATTACCTAGCCAAAAGTAAGCATCATTAGGAGCTTGTGTTATGGATACTAGATAACGGAGAAATAATGATAATAATATGTATATAAATATTAGAAATATACTAAATAAACATATAAACATCCATGACTCGTAAGCAAATGCCCGTACTCATCATACAAACATTTGTTCCTACCGGGATTCGAACCCGGGACCTCTTGACCGAGTAGCCTGGGGTACAGACCACTCGGCCAGCTGGATGAAGCTCGCTTCCATCTTCGGCATTATCACCACTGAGTTACCATTAAGTGAGACACCTTTAAAAACAAAAAAACAACTTCTTTCAATTTCACAGTAATTTCAAAACGTCTTCTGCTAAAACATCTATAAAATTCAGCATCTTATACAGCAATCCCCAGACCACTAAATTAGTCGGCATAAAACAGTTCCCCGCAGTGAATTGTATACTGCGCTGTTATTTATTACTCTGTGACCAAGTGAGCCGCCATTAGCGCTTTTAGCTCGTAGAGTGCTTTGGATGCGGATAGTGGTTTAAAAATTATAGGAAATTGTTCGTTTATTGGGTCTTCTACAGCTTCTTTTATTAAGAATTCATGCGTTTTTCTGCATTATTTTTAAGGACTACTGCATTTTAAACTTCAGTATGTAGATACAAAGACGTCACAAACCTCATTTGAAAATGGAACGTCTTGGTTTGAACAGAGACGTGATAAACCTCATATGGTGGTAATGGTGGTAATTTCGAACACTTATTAAAATAAATAAAAGGATATGAAAACAATGCATTTTATTCATTTAGACATCATTATTCACAGTAATGTTTACTGCGTAAGACCTTCATAATCGATATCTAAATAGAAATAGTGTTAGTTTAATTTTTCAAAACGTCCGGGTTCGATTCCACGTTTTTGTATGAATGCAGTTTTCCTTATTACTAAAATCGATGTCATGGTTCCTAAGAAGAGATTTTCGTATGTCTTATAGTTTCAGACTTTCCCATACTGACTGATCTAAATGTGACTTAGACGACGTCAATGCGACAATAAATTTAAACATAACATAATAAGGAATAGTGTAACGTTGGCAGCATTATTTCATACAAATGTCATGAAATTATCAAATGAATACGATATTTTTGAAAGTGGCAAACCATTTCTATGGACTAATATAGCCCATGTTTAAATTTATTGTCGCATTGACAGCACCACCCTGTATATTTAAAAAATATCATCCAATCGTGCAAATGATGAAGTCTAAAGGCCGCAAACACACCGCTTGATCAACGGACATCGTTATTTTATTTCATTTTTCATACAAAGCACGGCAAATGACTCAACACTACCTGATGTGAAGCGGTAAGAAGAGTCCATATGCGAAGACAGCTAGTGCACTGTTCTAGCCGCCTACACCGTGCAGGTCCTTAAGGCTTCATAGACGTGAATCGAAACACTCGATAGACTAACATATTATACAAAACCCGTGCAATTCATATGAGTCAAACCTCTTTTTTTGAAGTCGGCAAAATACAACACAAAGTGATTGTAGTTAACGTATTAATATTTAAATAAAACCTTAATCTTTCGGGCGAATGACCTCGTTTAATAGTCGTCGAACGTCATTTAAAAGTTTGATTTTCCACAATTCAATGTTTTAAGTGTGTTAACAATGATTTTTTTAAAATAGAATATTGGATATTAATTTAATATTTATTTATTTTTTAGCTGCACCCGGCATGCTTTGTAATGCCAGTAAAGCGAAAACTGCCAGGTTTTAAAATTCAAAAAAAAAAAAAAAAAAACATACCGGCCGAATTGAGAACCTCCTCGTTTTTGAAGTCGGTTAAAAATAAAGTTTTATCATCCTAAAGTAAAGTTTCGGAACGCTTAATGGACAAACATTGACTTATTTATAAAGATTTGTTTAAACTTTTATTTATTTATTTAATAATACATGTTCATACAGAAAAAGCAACAATTAAAACACAACTAAGGACAACAGAGTACAAAGGACTTGCGGTGGAGGTTTTATGTCCAACCAAGGTACAGAATTCTAGAAAAAAATAAAAGCAACTTGTAGTGGATGATTTTGATATAAATTGATCAATAGAATCAGCCTAGGAACAGTTAAGAGCTTTTAAGCCGCACGGCTTTTAAATATTAAAAGCCGTGCGGCTTAAAAAACGAACAAACCGATGTTAAAACGAGACTTCCACATGCTTAAATGCAAATCGGGGTAATATAAATAGTTATCAGCGACGTTAAGTTATATAAAACATTTCTTAAATAGATATACTTTAGATGTATGTACTTATTTTGTGATTTTTGACGATTCTAGAGAGCTTCTTAGGAGCCTACTTTAATTAAAACATTTTTGATTTTCATTTTATCAGGGGAATTTCCAAAAAAGGTCTTATTGTTGACTAAGATCTTTTTTTTCATTTCTATTTCGAAAAATCCACTGATAACTTTTTCGAATAGCCTAACTCGCTTATGCGTGGCAATTTTTGTGAAATTCGGTTGGTCCTTTTTTATATTTTAGATTTTAAAGTTTGCATGAAAAGCCGTAAACACTCTTAGCTGATAATCTAAATCAAGACAAAACAAAGTATACCTTTGGAAATATTAGTTGCGATGTTAATAAAAGAATTGAATAAAAAGAAGACTGAAGATATAAGTATGGAGAATTTCAGTAGGTAGCGGTATAATAGTCCATTTTAGCTAAAGTCTTTAATTAAAGGCAGCATTTTGCAACTGCACAAGTAAAATAAAATTGTAATGCAATGCTTTTTTACATTTGCCATTCGTTTTGTATCTCGCAGTGCTATATTTTTTTATGTAAAATATATTTTTTTACTACCGCAAAGGTTCTCTCTGAAAATGAACATCGTTCGTCAACATGCAATATTCTCGCGTACGGTATATTGGCTATATTGTTTGCTTCGCAGGGGCAAACTCGATGAAAACAATTGAAGAATAACATATTCCTCGTGTCAAAGTCCCAGCGATATTGCAGCAAATAGCTCTTCGACTTCGTCAAGTACGTCACGGGATGGCAGGTGAAGTATATGTGATGTGGTCACAAAATGAGCGATTTTCGCAACTCTTTTTCGATTATATTTCTATGACCATATTAAATTGTTCAAGTTGATAGCAATATAAAAATTAATAAAACAGAAATTCCGTTTAGAAGCTTAAACAGAAACGAAGAAAGAAAAACATTTATTGACTTGCACAATAAATCACGCTAAATCTAGAATGATGGTAAAATAAAAACACAAAACAATCTACATGAGCTATGCCAAAAATAATATATAAAAAGTGTGCAATGCCAATATGCCCCTGTCTCAGCACTTATGCGTCCGAGACATTTTCAAAATGTCACAGAAGCGCTGTTATTCTCACAGGGCCTCGGCGAAGACGCGCTGTAATAAACAGAAAATGTGTTTTTCTACCGCAAGTTATAATTATAATACACTACACCTAATAAAACACAGCGATTAGATCATCGATGAGGAGCTCGGTGGAAATGGCTGGCCAGGCGTAATGATTTAAACGCTCTGGTTTCGATAAAGAAAATAAAGCAACATTAGCCATGGTCTACCTAGCTTGGGTCCATCAAAATTAGTAATCTTGAGTACCGTCTGTGCTTCTCAAGGCACTTAAAGCCGTAGGTCCTGTTTGTTAATGTCATCACTGTCTACCAAACTACCGAACCCGCACTAGGCCCAGCGTGTTGGTGTTATGGCACAAAAACTCCTCATGTATTTCTCACATGTAGGAAGGCCAGTTCCCGAGAGTGAGACATATTTAAGCTGGTGATGTGTCATCTAATTACATAAGTAGTTGTATCAAAATGCAATAGAAGGAGAAAATATAATCTTCCAGCAAAATAATGCATCTCAGATCAGAAGCTGATTTAAGCCGCTATAAGCAAGTTTCGTGGCCCTCACGTGTCTGCTTATACAAAATTTCCGGATTTCATTCTACTCGCTCTGCCACCGCTGGGATCGCTTCTACGGCGTCACAGTTTGTTTCGATATACCCGGCCCCCTTATTGCGTTATCGGTGATTCGTGCAGATATATCGATACATAGGTACGAACTCTCCGTATTTTCAGAATAGGGTTTGTTTTCTTGACGAGATCAAACCAGAGTGCGGTATGCCAATGTATTACAATCAAATAGAATATTTTACTACTATTGATATCTCGAATGCTGTTTTTGAAAATGGGCTTACTTTTAGTATCAATGCCATTTCGAAAGGAGACAACAGCAATGAACATGACAACAGTAAACTTGCAAATATGTCAAAGAATGTAAAAGTGGAAGACCGATGTAATTAAAATGGTCTTATGAGTAAGCCGCATGACTAACGTAAGAAAAGAAATGATATTACGTCACCAGCCTATATACGTCCAACTGCTAGGGATAGGCCCTCCTACATGGAAGAAGCACATAAAGAGTTTGGTCCATAACACCTCGACGCTGGCCCGATGCGGAATGGTGGTTGGTGAATCAACTAATGAGACCTGTGCGTCTAGCACAAACATATGATATTTTCGTCTCATCAGTGCATAGCCGCTCCATACGATGACGACAAACAACAATTTAATGATGATGGTCGCATTAAACTTTTCGAATGCCAATCGAGTCTTTGAGAGAAAAATGAAAATTACGTCATATAACGTTTTAATGTCATGTTTCCTATACAAATGCCATCATCACACTCGATGAAGTTACGATGACGAGATGAAAGTTTCGAAAAACAGTTCCACAACTGCCCGATAACGATAGGAAAATTTCGAATATTCATGATAGGGTTATAGACTGTTTTAACACTAAATATGATATTTACGCGTTGTCACTCAGTCAAAATCAAGGAGAAGCGTTACCAATTATGCCTGCTTTAGAAAACTCAGGTCCAGTCTTGCGTGGAATATTGCTCGCACCTGTTAGATGGCTCCGACAAGTACCTCCTCGATGCACTGGACAGATTGCAGCGTCGTGCCGTCCTTATCATTCGCGATGAAGGCGTCAGTAACAGACTAGAACCATTACAATTGCGTCGCTTGGCGACTTCTATCGGCTGTGTCGTGCAGTGTTCTGAAGAGCTTTTCCACCTTATCCCATCTTCTCCTTTTCTACTCAAGAACATGCGTGTGGGTCTTCGGAGTCATCAATTCACTGTCTCCACCTCCACATTACGCACAAAGAAGTTTAGTAACTCGTTTCTTTGTCGTACTTTCATAACTCAGAAATCTTTGCCAGAACATGTGTTCCCTTCTTCATATGACATGGGTTCCTTCACTAGAGAGTCGTGAAAAGGCACCTTATGGACCGGCAAGGTGGAGGCGGCTACAACAGTGTGTTTCAAACTCCACTAGCTGTCGTCGCATATTATATGACCAAGTTGGAGTTATTTTGGCTGATAATAAAGAACTTTGGATTTGTAATCGAATCGTTCATCAACGAAAAGTTCGTCAGCGAAGCTTTTCACGCCCTTCCAAAAGATACACATGACGTTCAACAAACATTACAACCGTTGTTGTTGTACATATAGAGTGCAAAGTTACGGTATTTCGGTCAAAACTGTTTGTTGTATGTCGCTCAAAGCATTTTAACATCAAAGAAAGCCTGCTTAGGTAACTATTCTAAGAAATTATTCCAGTTTGACGCCTCAGAACAGAACCTTCTTTGCTGTCTGCGTGTCCTCTAAAAATAATTTACGACGCCTCCCCGCGTGCGTAGTCAGACATTGTGCGCGGTTTATTTGAGAGAAAAGTGTGGTCTAAGCGACAAGTTTAGAGCGGTTAAAAATATTTAATTTTGTAACGGTGGCGCTTAAACATTTTTTCAATTATTATCAATATCAAATTTTATGCCAAATTTTATTTTGAGTCGATGAAGTGATTATTATTCATTTCCCTATCATTTAAAAATAAAAAAAATACACAAACAGCCACGTGTACAAATTGGTTAATAGAAATGAAACACCTTATATAAATAAGGATAAGTATCTTCGAAGTTACATTTCAAAGTTACTTTGTCTATCCTGTGTGTATTCATAATGTTTGACATTAATATAAATCAAGCAAAATTTGAAATATTATTAATAATTGTTAATTGCATGCGAATGTATAGTTATATTGCGGTACCCTTACAGGGTTCATGTTTGATACTGAAAATTAATTGTAAGAACATTTGTAAACAATATAAAAGCAATAAATGATTGATTGATTGATTGATTGATTGAAATCAACTCTTTAGCTGTTTTTTTTAAGATAAATAAGTAATGATAATATTTGTAAAGTAACAATAAAAAATACTAATTTTTGATATCACAGTTTTGGCAAAAGGTAATCTGTGATCGTTGTTCACTTTTACTCGGCATTTGAAGCATGTAGTCTGTTTTTCTATCTTTGGTTCTTGGACATACATGGTATTTTCATTAATTTTAGCTAAGAACCATTTCGGTTAATTCGTTTAGAACCTACGATGCTACAGACAGACACAAAGATACACAGAGACACACGGCAAATTTACAACGCCCCTCTTTTGCGTCGGGGGCTAAAAAATGTAATGTGATAAATGCTACTTTTGTTTTTATATCGGCCTTAAGGACTTGTTTTTAAAGCTATTAAAATATTTTTTTAATTTCATCAAACTCAAAAACGTCTATTCCTTAAAATTCAAATGACGTTTGAGTACCTAATCAGTCGTTTATCTCGGACTGTTATCGACAGAAATTATAACTGCCTTTATATTTTTATATTCTACCGCTTTAAGAATATTTCCGTCATAAAAAGATCAAAAGGTATTTTTTTCAAAATACAACATACTTTATTGCGCACAAGTACAAAAAAAAACATAAAAAACCGGCCAAGTGCGAGTCGCACTTGTGCACGAATGGTTCCGTATCATTATCTATAATCAAGCGTCTACCTATTGCTATTATCAATATCGACCAAAAACAAGCAAAAAACTCACGTTTGTTGTATGGGAGCCCCTTAAATATTTATGTCATTCTGTATATTATATATATATATCTTATCTTAATTAGTATTTGTTGTAATAGCGGCAACAGAAATACATCATCTGTGAAAATTTTAACTGTTTCACTATCACGGTTCATGAGATACAGCCTGGTGACAGACGGACGGTAGAGCGGAGTCTTAGAAGGGGCGGTCCTTTGTGTACGGAACCCTAAAAAGCAGAGAAGAAAACAAATATTACAAAAGGTGACCTTTTCGCTAACATGCAATCTCTTTCAGGCAACTTTGGGTGAAAGTAATAGAATAAAAAGACAACAGAATGAGTGGAAGCATAAAGATACCTATATAGATAGGACCATATAATACAATTGTCTCCTACAAAAAAACTCTCAAAAAATAATAAAATAACCTTTCAATTATATTGTTTATTATAATCATTTCTACATTAAAACTTGGACCACACCACTCATAAAAGGTGAAGCTACCCATAGCTCGAGATTCTTAGGAAATTTGTATCTCAAGTAAAGCGAGACAACATTCTCCTTAGATTTGGTTAGAGAGGGACGGGTGGTGTATAGAACATCCCTATAGTGAGGTTTGCGGTAAACACTTAAGTATAGGAATTGCCAAACAGACGACCTCCTTGTATGAACGCTGATGAGTATGTAATTATTTGTTATGTTCGTATGTGTGTTCGCATGTGTTCGTATGGAAATGAGATGTATGTAACGGGTCTTTTGACGGGATTAATGAAGTAAGTTACGTACAACCTACTTACGAGGGCAAAGGTTCAACGATGTTCCGAAATGACCTTACAATGAAAAAAATAGTTTGGAGCCCAATAAAATCATAGATACCATGATAACTAGCCATCAACCCGTCAAACATCAGATTCACAATTATTTCTTTATATGTCACAGCCCTCCGGTGGGTTAACGCAGCTTGAGGTATTAAAACTACTGTTAGATAAGATTATTTAAAAGTAAATTATTTAAATTATTTTAGCTTCGCAGCATATTCTCGGCACAACTACCGCAGTGTCTCAAGACGAAAATCTTTAATTCGTGTGTGTTGCCAGTGATGACACACGGAACCGAGACGTGGCCGCTTACAATGGGCCTTATACAAAGGCTGAAAGTCACCCAAAGAGCAATGGAGAGGGCTATGCTTGGTGTTTCTCTGCGTGATCGAAACAGAAATGATGAGATCCGCAGGAGAACTAAGGTCGCTGACATAGCAAGTGGCAGTGGGCAGGTCGCATTGCGAGGAGGACTGACGGCCGTTGGGGCGGAAAGGTCCTCAAGTGGCGGCCGCGTACCGGGAGACGCAGCGTTGGTAGGCCCCCCACAAGGTGGACCGATAATCTGGTAAGGGTCGCGGGAAGCCATTAGATGAGGGCAGCGCAGGACCGATAGGTTTAAAGATCCTTGGGGGAGGCTTATGCCCAGCAGTGGGCGTCTCTCGGCTGATATGATGATGATGATGAAATTATTTACAATTTGTTTATTGTATTCTTATTGCTTGTTTGTCCACGTGAACTATGTTTCAGTTGAGAGCGAGAGGGATAGAAATATTGACTTCTGAAAAGATACAGACTTGATAAAAGAAACTGTAATATAACAGTCACATAAAACTCGCGACTTGCATCTTGTGTTGTGGACCGTGTGTTTTCAAAGCCCCGACGAAAAAAAAAGTTTTATAAGTCTGACGTGTCTGTCTGTGTATCTGTGTGTCTGTCTATGGCAGGTTTGAAATCTTGATATTTTTACATCCTGATATATTATATATTGCAAACATTCCACCATTGTATTTTGATAACACTCAATTTCCAACAATTAGAAAATTTAACGCAAATACGCCTTAAGAGCGATTTAGAACACTGTTTCTTAATTAGTTGGAGGTCCAAACCGCCAGAGGCGACCATCAGCCCGGTCGATAAGGACCTGGAGAATGTTTTTGATAGCGGGACTTCCCCGGGGAATGCCTATCGAATGGAAATCTTCTAGGCATCCGACTCTTAATGTGGGCTTGAGTGACCTTCAAATGTTCTGCCTATTTTGCTCTGATGCCAATGTAAATGTAATTAACGAGTAACTGTTTGTGGAATATTACAACTTTACAATTTTGGCCGTTAAGCAGTTCGCTGTGTTACTAAGGAGGAATTAGTGCGTTTATCTCACCAGTCATTGAAGTTAACACCTCTAGTGATCCGAAAGACTACTAAAACATTAAAATGTGAATAAAAGAGCTTTTCTCACCTTAACTGGAAGTTTATATGCTTGGAAAAGTATTCTTTCGGATCACTAGAGGTGTTAACTTCAATGAGTGGTGAGATAAACGTTGCTTTAAAAACGTTATAAAGGGTATAAAGCGGTAAATAAATTAGTGTTCCGGTGGCGTAGAGGTAATCGCGTCTGGCCGGACATCAGAAGACGCAGGTTCGATTCCCGCCTGGCGCACATAATTTTTTTATCGTTGTCTTTCTTTATTTGGAATATTTACAATAATAAATATAATTTTGTGTTAGCTAACCTATTTGATTCTATGTCATTTCTAATCTTTTACTTTACTTAACTTCGTTTTGCACATTTGACTCTTGATATTTTTTAAAGATCTTTTTCCACAATACTATTTACTCTGTCATAAACTATAAATAGAAGTACCTATAGTCCACCCATTCTGCCTTGATGGCGCCCACTCGCTTGTTATAAGCTAAATGAACTAAATGTCCGACTAATCCGATTACTCGAATTCATTCCACTATGAACAGATGTTTGATCTCTTACAGGGTTAATATTTTAATGGAAAGCTTACAAGATATTAACGTTATAAGTTAATCAGGTAATTAACTAAGTGTGTATCAGGTTGCTTAATGCGTGGTGGTAAAAGCTAAACAGAGAGACAAGGTAACTGTATGAATTATATCAATATATAATTCATACAGTTACCTTGTCTCTCTATATTATATATCGTTCGTGTCTCCCTATTGTTTCTCTGTATTATATTTTGATTCATAAATCAATATTTATGAATCAAAATATAATTCATACACACACACACCTATTGTCTAGCCCAAAATAAGCATCATTAAGAGATTGTGATATGGATATTAGATAATAGGGAAATATTGATAATTCGTACCTACTTATCTTAGTAATATACAGGGCGGTGACGACAGTCAGATAATAAATCAAAACATATAGTAATGGGCTATATTAGCTCATAAAAATGAACTAATATAGCCCATGAAATAATGTAGACAGTGTTAAGTAATTTAATAAAAATGCTATTAACATATAATATAGCCCGTGTTTGAATTTTTTGTCGTATTGTCGAAACCACCCTGTATAAGTCAATTAACAAATAGATGACAAACAAGCTGACGGCCCATCTGATGGTAAGCGGCTACGGCCGCCTATAGACACCTGCAATAACAAGGGAAAATCACTTGATATTGCAGGTGCGTTGTCATCCTGAGACCTAAGATGATATGCTGTCCATGCCCAGTAACTACACTGGCTACCTTTCCCTTCAATCCGAAACACATCGAACTGTTTCACGGCTGAAATAAGAGAGGCGGTGGTACCTACCCAGACGACCCCACATACGGGTGTACTACATAGTAAAATGAACGACAATCAATGTGCTCAACTTACAAACAACTGCATCTGAGATTTGAAACTGGGACCACTGACTGATTAGCCTGTACTTAAGAGCCTTTACACGGCACAGCTTTTAAAATAAAAATAAATAAAATAAAATATCTTTTATTTCAGGCACTGTTAAATTTAATCAACAAAACTAGACCCATATAATACAAATAAAAATAAATTATGTCAAATTATTTTCATGTAATATACAATCGTCAATCAATAGAGCCTTAACAATACACATTCTGCGTAGCCACGAGCCATAGCTCATGATACAATCCTTACTTTTGAGGTTTTTAAACAACTTCTCAAGTCAAAATATTGAAACTGAACAGACTGACTCCAACAAAACTTGCCATGCTTAACAAGTCAGGTTAGTCTAGAAGTTAACAGAGGATTTCGAAAAGTCTAATAATGTGGCGTGATGGACTCAACGGCTTGAGGAGCTCAGTGGCGTTAAGCACTCTGGTTTTAATTACGAAAACAAAGCTACTTTCGCCATGGTCGATCCCGTGATGGGTCCATCAAAAAGTAATCTTGAGCTCCTAAAGTGAGTTTGTTTATTTATTACGCTTTCACGAATCCACTGAACCGATTTAGATGAAATTTGTTTAATAAATAATAGGCTTGAAAATTTTAAATTGAAATGTATAATTAGTGCTGCCCATAGCAGCAGCACAACAGAGAGAGAAAGAAGATTTTCAAAAGTACAAACTTGCCAGAAGGCAAAAATATGGCAATTGTTGCCATTAATGGAAACAAATAATATTAATAAAATAATTATTTAATTTAAAACTATTATGTTCATGTATTGAACATAAGTTGGGCGGGCCAGAATGGGTGTATAATATACTTATCTTATATTTATATATTTTTTATTAAAAACTAATAATAAACAGTTAGATTAATGAAAATTATTCATTAATAGGTAGAGGACACAGACTTTTATATGAGCGAATAAAAGTCTTTTTATTTGGCCCCATTCTGATCTCCGCAACTCTTACCAGTCCATCTGGCCCTGGGAAAGTTTTTACGATTCGCGCCATGGGCCAGTGGAAGGGTGGCAGATCTTTAGTTCTTACAATTACTAAGTCTCCTTCCTTTAAATTAAACATTTTAGATTTCCATTTTGGTCTATTTTGAAGGAGAGTTAAGTAATCTCTGGACCAAACCTTCCAGAAATCTTGTTTTAATTTATTACAGATGTCCCAAAACCTTAGTCTGCTTATATTCTTTTCTGAAAGATCAGGTTCAGGATAACTAGTCATTGGTGCCCCTATAAGGAAATGACCAGGTGTCAAATAACTAACATCAGACACATCACTTGTAACAGAAAGCAACGGTCTTGAGTTCAAAATTGCTTCAATCTGAGTTAAAGTAGTATACAACTCTTCAAATGTTAATGATACATTCCCCACAACTCTCTTAATGTGGTATTTGATACTCTTCACCCCTGCCTCCCATAGGCCACCAAACTCTGGGGAGTAACTGGGTATGTACTTAAATTTAATCAAATTTGTGGAACAATAGGACTCTATTGAATCAATATGACAAGAAGAAGAATGTAAGTCATGAAGTTCTTTTAATTTATTGGTGGCTCCTTTAAACGTTTTTGCATTATCGCAATAAATGTGTGTGGGCATGCCACGCCTGGCAATGAAACGTTGAAGACATGCCAAAAAAGCTGGAGTTGTCATATCACTAACAAGTTCAATATGAACAGCTTTGGTAGAAAAGCACACAAACACTGCTATATATGATTTTTTAATAATTGGTCTTCTAACCCTGGCCACCTTAATATCAAATGGGCCTGCGAAATCGATGCCCGTTATCTGAAATGGCCTACTCATCTCTACTCTATGGGAGGGTAGAGAACCCATTAACTGCTTAGCAGCAGCAGCTTTAAAGCGAAAGCATGTCATACATTTGTATAACACCTTTTTTACTTCTCGGATGCCATTTATTAACCAAAACTTTTGTGACAATGAACTTAGTGTTAATTTAGGACCGGCATGTAACAATCTATAATGTTCTTTTCTAATAAGCATGTGGATAATACTATTAGATTTCGGCAAAATTATGGGATGCATTTTATTATATGAAATTTTTGATGCATTAGTCAACCGACCACCTACTCTTAAAATACCACTATTGTCTAGGAAAGGATATAAGCTACTAATATTTGATTTTAATTGTTGACCCTTGAGCAAAGTATCAATGTCTTTACTGAAATGTTGTCTTTGAATTAGTCTAAATATTGTTAGATCTGCATTTTGCAGCTCTTGTGGTGATAATCCACCAGACATTTTCTCATTGGAATGTAAGCAGTTATGTTTAAATCTTAATATAAGAGCAATGATTCTTTGAAGTTGATTGAAATTTGAATATTTCTCAAAAATATCACACAACAATTTCTGTTGTAAAATACACACTTTGCTATCTTCATTCAAAGGCTCATACTCTGCAGAAACCTTTATTGGGACTTGGTATTCAGAAGGTGTAATATTGTGCTGATAATTTTTATCTAATAAATAAGTAGGGCCACACCACCATAGCTGGTGGGCTTGTAATTTATGAGGAGAAATTCCTCTAGACAGAATGTCAGCAGGGTTATCAGCACTTTTAACATAAGACCACACAAAATCTTTTGTTAGGGCTTTAATGTCCCTGACTCTATTGGAAACATATATGCCCTTGGGTCTATCAGAATTTAACCAAGCCAACACAATTTGAGCATCACAATATAAAAATACTTTTAACAATGGATATCTACAATACAAAGTTTTATAGACTCTTGAAGCTAATTCTGCAAGTAGCAGAGCACTGTTCAACTCCAAATTAGGAATTGTAAGTGTTTTATTCAGGGGTGCAACCCGTGACTTGGAACAAAGTAAATTTACAATCACTTTGCCATCTTTATTAATTGTACGCATATATATACAACACCCTATAGCACTTAATGAGGCATCACAATATCCAACTAATTCAACTAAATCTAACTCTCCACTTGCGACAACCCTTGGGGCTTGAATGGTTTTCATTAAATTTAATTCTTTCATAAAACCATTCCAAAAAACTACTTGTTTTTGTGGTATTGTAGAATCCCAACCTACATTTAATTTCCATAAATCTTGCATAAACAACTTTGCTTTAACTACTATGGGACCAATCAAGCCTAAAGGATCAAACATCCTTCCAATAAAACTTAATATTTGCCTTTTAGTTTTAAGCGTTTCCTCAACTATGATAGGGCAAGAGAATATAAATGAATCAGTTAGTATACTATATTTTAAACCTAATGTTTTAATTAAATTGTCTTTATTTAAATCTATTTGATCAAAATATTTTTTATTTTCGGGGATATCATTCAACACCTCATGAGAGTTCGAACACCATTTATGCAAGTTAAAACTGCCTAATTTCATTAACTCTATGAGTTCTTTTTTCAGGGTGTGCAGTTGGTTAAGATTATCACTACTACAAATTACATCATCAACGTAGGTATTTAACATAATTGCCCTTGCAGCCATTGGATATTTATCCTCATATAAGCGGGCTAGCTCTAAAAGGCACCTGGTACTTAAAAAAGTTGATGCCTTAAGGCCATATGTAACTGTCTGAAGTTGCAAGCATTTAATAGGGCTATGTATATTATCCCTCCATAAAATATTCTGTAGTGGTCTAAATTTCTCATTAATAAAACAACATCGGAACATCTTCTCAATATCACACATAAGTGTGTATCGATATGTACGGAAAAGAATAAGAATATTGAATAATTCATTTTGCACCATTGGGCCATTCAACATAAAGTCATTAATAGAATAGCCATTTTTGGATTTCATATTACCTGTGAAAACAACACGTAACTTAGTAGTCTTACTACTCTCATTAAGCACAGCGTGATGAGACAAAAAATAAACAGGTTCATGGTATACATCATATTGACATATATCAACAACTTTGGCATGCCCTAACTTGATGTACTCATCAATAAAGTTTTCATACTTACAAAAGAGGTCTGGATTCAATTTAAATTTTCGTTTCAAGTTATAAAAGCGCTGTAAAGCAATTGAAAAGGAATCACCAATATTTAAATCATCTAATGAACATTTCATAGGTATGTCCACTGAAAAATGATTATTTTGTAATATAACTGAATTTTTGAAGCAATTTTCAGCTCGTTCAAGTTCTATACTGTTATTCAATTTTAACTCAGGCAATTTTTCTGATAACCAAAACCTTTGCATAATATTCTTTAAAGAGTTACATTTGTCTTCTACAACAAGCTTATTAGTAACTAAATTGGCACTAGAAAAATTAATCAACCTTGGACTACACTGAATTGAGCCACCTACAACATAGCCAAACAATGTATTCTGTAATGTGACTCCAGAATTAAGTTGAATATTACCATCTAATAAAATTTTAAAATACAAATCTGCTCCTAACAGTATTGATATATCTGATGGGATATTAAAATCGAAATCAGCTAGTTTTATGTCAAAGGGAATTTTTAAGTTTTTCTTATCTATGAAGCACTGAGGTAAATAATTTGTTATTGAGTCTACAATATGACATTTGACCTTAAATTGAGCATTATATATTAAAGAGTTAATTGTTACATTAACAGTTTCACTTAAACTATTCACATTATTTCCTACTCCTATTATGTTAGTGTGCTGACTATATCGAACTAAGTTTAACTGATTTACTAAGGAACTTTTAATCAGAGAAGCTTGGCTACCGCTATCGAGAAGAGCCTTAACATATACTTCCTGACCATACCTGTCAAACAACTTCAACTTAATAGTTGGTAACAAAACATTTGTTATGGAACAATTTTTGTTGTGCAAAGTAATTACCTCTTGCTCATCAGGATGCAACAGGGAATTATGATCATTTTTACAAACTTTACATTTAAAACTAAATTTACATTTATCTGTATGAGATCTTAAACATTTATTACACAATTTGTTTTCCTTAACAAATTGTATTCGATCATGTACTGAAATTGTCTTAAACTTTGGACACATAAATATATAATGACTATTATTTTTACAATATATACAAAAGCAATTTTGATTTTTAATTGGTTTCTGAACAATATTAGACACTTTATATACATTATTTTTATGTTTTGAGGTACCTTCATAGCAGGTATTTTTTAAAGGGTAACTATCCTCTAATGCAATAGCCCTTTTTTCTAGAAATGAGAGGAACTCCTCAATAGTAGGTAAATTATTAGGATTATTTCTATCCAAATGGTAAGCTCTAGATGTAAAAGGGTCTAGTTTGCGAGATAGAATGGATATTAACAGCATATCCCACTTGTCAACTGGCTGTTCTAAATTTTGTAAAGCATGCAGCTGTTGCTGCACATTAGAAATAAATGTTCTAATTGCAGATGCAGTGCCCTTTTGTATTTGAGGTAAGTCTAAGAGAATGTGAATATGGTTGGAAATGATTCTAGTAGGGTTATCATATCTCCTATTTAGCAATTCTATGGCATGAAGATATGAATCATTCAATAGAGGTAAGTTAATAATTACAGACAATGCATATTCACTTAAATACTTTCTTAGGTAAAACAACTTTTGAACATTAGATAAAGACTTATTGTTATCTATCAGTGCATTAAATAAATCCATGAATGGCTTAAACTTTGTAACATCTTTACCATCAAATGAGTCTATCTCTAAGCTTGGAAGCTTAGAACTGGTAGAAACACTAGACATATTATTCTCTGAACTATCTACAGCCTTCATGCATTGCTTTAACTTGGATAAAATACTATAATATTTACACTCGACTGAAGCAACATCCTCACTATCTGTTTCATCTATAGCTATAATGTCTAGATTCACCTCTTCGTATTGTTTAAGAGTACTTACAAGTTTATCAAGCCGGGCTTGGAGCATAATCGAATCAGCTAACTCCAAAGCAGTTTGGTCATTGGTAAAACTTTCCAACCTGGTGATTGTCGCTTTTAACTGACCGCGTTTCAAACGCAAGCGTTTAAGGTCTGGCTCCATTTTTAGTATTAATATTACGAAAAATAACTAAAAACACTAACACTATTTATTTACACACGCACAATATCAAAAACAAACTTTTCTTTTCAACTTTTGGATTCCGTTCAGATTCCGATTGACATTTGTCAAAGTGCTATTTAGCCGTCCCTGTCAGTGCTGCCAACCTTGCGGCAGCGGAAACAAATGAAGTGCGTTGAACTCTATGACGTAGACATACCTTTTCTCATTGGTTGAAAAGCGTATTGCCGCCAAAATGGCTGCTCGCGCCAAATGATGAAAACTTTTAGCTGATAGTAAAAATTTTTCACCGAATTTCACCCGACTGGCACAAAATATGGATCTTGACTCCGGGTTTTCTTCACGAATGTTGCATACTACCTTTGCGTAGCCATAACCCGTTTATAGCACGGATTAGGTCACAATTTAATATGCTTCAGGTTTGCCGCCCGCCAAGTCTAATACGACATGTAATAGCGAAAATATCGACGAACACTCGCGAAATAATATTTAAACTGGTTTAATTACTTCGAAGGACCACAAAGCCTATGTTTAATAAATAATAGGCTTGAAAATTTTAAATTGAAATGTATAATTAGTGCTGCCCATAGCAGCAGCACAACAGAGAGAGAAAGAAGATTTTCAAAAGTACAAACTTGCCAGAAGGCAAAAATATGGCAATTGTTGCCATTAATGGAAACAAATAATATTAATAAAATAATTATTTAATTTAAAACTATTATGTTCATGTATTGAACAAAATTTGTTATGGAGATAGTTTGAGATCCTGGGAGGAATATTAAATACTTTTTGGAGCGGAAACCGACATCCGACCGGAGGTGCGGTTAGAACTGAGGGCAGAAATATAGCCTCTTCATTGAAGTGAGGAATTTTGTCTTCAATTTGTGTGGGTTTAGATTGACAGTATTGGAATTTATCATTTACTTACATGATAAATTCCAATACTTTCATTCTTACCCACTCAAATTGAAGACAAAAATTACTTATTTCAATGAAAAGGCTTTATTAAAATATAATAAAACTAGAAAAATTTCACGTCCTGAGGCAGGAATCGAACCCGCGACCTTTCGCTATCCGGGCGACTGCTCTGACCACTGAGCCACCCAGGACTTGGGATATCCCTGTGAAATTCTTCTAGTCTATCTGTACTTGCGTTTATGAGCTAACGTCCACCCTACAATGTCGAAATATTGTATTTCAACATCCGAAACGAGTATTTTTACAAATACCGACGATTCGGTTAAGTTGGGGCAGTGCTTTCAAATATTCTTAATTTTTGATTTTAACATTATTATAAATGTTTGAAAAATTACTTAGTAATTAAAATATAATAAAACTAGAAAAATTTCACGTCCTGAGGCAGGAATCGAACCCGCGACCTTTCGCTATCCGGGCGACTGCTCTGACCACTGAGCCACCCAGGACTTGGGATATCCCTGTGAAATTCTTCTAGTCTATCTGTACTTGCGTTTATGAGCTAACGTCCACCCTACAATGTCGAAATATTGTATTTCAACATCCGAAACGAGTATTTTTACAAATACCGACGATTCGGTTAAGTTGGGGCAGTGCTTTCAAATATTCTTAATTTTTGATTTTAACATTATTATAAATGTTTGAAAAATTACTTAGTAATTAAAATATAATAAAACTAGAAAAATTTCACGTCCTGAGGCAGGAATCGAACCCGCGACCTTTCGCTATCCGGGCGACTGCTCTGACCACTGAGCCACCCAGGACTTGGGATATCCCTGTGAAATTCTTCTAGTCTATCTGTACTTGCGTTTATGAGCTAACGTCCACCCTACAATGTCGAAATATTGTATTTCAAAAGGCTTTATTTTAATAAGTCAAATTTATTTTGTAAGCAAATCACTTCATGAATTGCCGAGATAAATCGTTAAAGATGGGAAGCGTAGTTAGGTTCTAATAGGGTAATCTAATTGCGTAGGTATTGAATTCATTTGGCTTATTACGAGCGAGCGCACATGGTTTTACGACTTTGTAACTATTACCCAACAGGATATATGTTTTAAATGTGTTAAGGTTGGTGTAATTAAGCATGTAATTTCTATGATTAACATTACAAATTTATATATACAATTGAAGTAAAGTAACCATTGACCTATGTACATTGATAGAAACTAAAACATTGATAGCAACCAAAATAAAATGTAAACAGTTTTAATGTCATGCTGAGTCAATAATTGTTATTAATTCAAAATGTCATAAAGAAAATGCAATTCATATTAATTGGAGTCATACTATGATTGATACAATTAAAGATTAGTCAAAATGATTAACAATAATAATAATATCATGTCAGCCAATAAAAATAAAAAATAAATAAATCTAAACATTCCAGTCATGAGAGTTGTCATTTAAAAAATCTTGTAATGAGTAGTAACACTTTTGAATTAGTATTTCAAATAATTTACTTTTGAATTGCTTTAGATTTAGGGCTTTTATGTTGTCGGGTATCTTATTATAAATACGAGGTGCTAGGCGCAGAATACTTTTTCGGTAGAGTGCTGTTTTACATTTAGGTATAACCAACTTTGTACTGTACTGTGATCTTACAGGGTTTTTCCGCTGAAGTGCTATCTTTTCAAATAGGTTTTCGTTACTTCTTACTACTACTACTACTACTTCGTTCGATTACCAAAGGTAATTTCTATAAAATAAAGAGTTTCTATCTATCTTAAGATGGAAATTCTTTATTTCGCACATTATGATAAATAACACTCATAATTATGATTGATTTGATAAAAATGCGGTCTAATCCATAGCAACAATCTCTACCAGACAATCATTAGGTAAATAAATCAATACAAATAAAATTAATGCTAAAATAACTCTATCTGTATGTATGTCTGTTAAGTTTTCACTCTTATACCGCTGAACCGGTTTAAATGAAATTTGAGATAGAGACATTTTGCATCCTAAAAAACTACTTAGGGTAGCTATTAGCGCGATACTGATATCTACTAGTATATTAAAATATAAAATGATAATTTTATTATATGTATATTCACATTTCAAAGGGAATTTACGAAACAATTAAACGAATTTAGAGAGGTAGAAGTAGAATTAGTGTGAGATTTTTTTATAAAAATAAATGACATACAAGCTGACGGCCCACTTGGTGGTAAGTGATTACTGTCACCTATAGACATCTGCAATAACAAGGTGTTCACGCCATTATCGATACGTGGAACGAAGCGGCGGCGGTCGTCGGCAACGTTCGGGCGCCGACGAAGAGAACCGAGTTTTTTTATAATAACTATCGTCATACTGATTCAAATCGATTACTTACCTACACAAGCTTGTAAAAAATCTTTGATTAAATTAGTGTCCAATAACGGGATCTTTTTATTTATATGTCGATCTTGCAAACAATATTGCATCGACATTTGGCGACCGTGAAATTATACTGCACAAAAACTTTGGAGAACGAAGTAATTGTTTTTAAAACGGGTGATTGTTGCTGCCGGGCGCCTTGGATTCTACGCATCGCAGGTCTAACCAGGAAAGTAGCCCAATCCCAGTTTTTTTTTGTATTCCACTTCTTTGTGTGAGACTTGTAGTGATTACTCGAACGTCAAGGTATCTAGCTCCTTTCGCGTACCTAATCGAGTTTAAAAATCGCATTCGTGTCAAGTGTTTTGATTGTCATTTAAAAACAAAACATTAAAACAATAATTATTATTTTGTATGCGAAATTCTAATTGAGTATTCTAATTTAGTCAAAATTACTTTCGGTTTTAATAAGTCAATACAAAATCCCGTTACTAATGGGCATGATTATTTAAAATCCACCGTCAATTTGTTTATTAAATTTCTAGCATATCTATATATTAAAAAATAACAAATAATTTAAATTTATGTAAACAATAAAAATGTCGATCTTGCAAACAATATTGCATCGACACAAGGAAAAATCACTTTATATTGCAGGTGCGTTGTCTTCCTGAGGCTTGCATGCCTGTTATTACACTGGCTACCTTTCCCTTCAATCCGAAACACAGCGAACTGCTTTACAGCTGAAATAAGAAAGGCGGTGTTACCTACCCAGACGATCCTACATGCGGGCCTCCCACCTTCATTATCAGCCTATATACGTCCCACTGCTGGGCACAGGCCTTCCTACATGGGAGAAACACATGAGGAGCTTGGGCCATAACACCACCACGCTGGCCCAATGCGGGTTGGTGGGTTAAAGCGGTTGCAGTAACAACCGGGACCAACGGCTTAACGTGCCTTCCGAAGCACGGAGGAGCTCGAGATTATAAATTTGATTGACCCATCCCGGGACCGACCTTGGCGAAAGTTGCTTTGTTTTCGTTATCGAAACCAGAGCGCTCAAACCACTACGCCACCGAGCTCCTCTACCTAGCCTCCCACCTAGTAAATGTTTATTAACTTTATATTGAAACTAATGTTTTATAAATAGTCAATTAATTTACAAATGTACAAAATCTCTGATGGGGTGCCATCAGAGGTTTTGCGAGGAGGATCAAAGTTAGGAATCAGATATATTTTTTTATTTTTTATTATGTAAGTATAACTTTTTAGATAACTAAACAATCAATTCAGCATTTTAACTTTCAGCGTTATATAATGGTTTAAGTTATTATTATCATTTTCTATGTTCCCACTATCCAACAGCCGAACGCATTCAGTGTTGGAAAGTTCAGCGAATATTACAGAGCTTTTGTCTTTTGTCTTTTTGTTTGAGTCTTTCAGCTTTCGAATTCTGTAATGGCGTGGATATTTCAGCTGCCTGTCGCAGATGCATTTTGGAATAGGTCATTTGATTTGTTTTCTTAATTTGAGTAAAATTTATGGAATTACTATCTTCATAAAATATTTTTCTTTTTTGTATTTAGTGGCTGTTTTATTATGCGGTTAGTTTGGTTATTTCTCTCATCACAATAGGTTTTAAGATCCCACGCATTAAAACCTCCTTAATTCTATTTTGAATTCCGACAATTAAAAAGTTGGGTGTGATTTCAATTTTCAACACCACCTCTTTTTAACCCCCAACGCAAAAAATAGGGGTGTTATAACGTGCACAAATAAAACAGACGATGCCTACCTAAGTGCTTGGTTTTTTGTCATCTTGAATAATTATTGTTATTGGTTGAACTGTGCTTTTGACTACAAATAAATAATAAATAATGATAATAAATAACTATGCTCTTCACATCCTTTCCTTAATTAACACATATGTATAGTCCAGTAAAAGTAAAGTTTCACCTCGGAATAAGTCGGAACTACCTCAACATTAATTTGATAAAATGTGGTCTTAAAAGTCTCAATAAAGTTACTTGTGATCGTCCTTAGATGTTGTGATGGCCAAAGGTCTCGAAAATCAGTTTTTTGAAAACATGTTGCTTTCTTTGCCAAGAATTGAATTTGCGTCATTATAAAAGATGTGTTTTTAATATTTTGTTATATGCTTAGCCGTTTTCAAGTTTTAGAGCGCAGAGTGCGGAGCGCGCAAGGTCAATCCGAATCCCAGTTCATAATACGGGTTTTAACTTAATTATTCGTTAAATATTAGTTAATTAACTATGTATTATTAGTAATTTTAATTTATCTACTTATTTATTGAAAATATTTTATTATTTTTTGTTGTGCTTTCAAATTAATTTTAAATCTAACTGTCATTTAATGATACTCACCTTTTTCATTCGATTGCCACCACGGAGTACTAAACCAGATTGCCACGCTGAAAAATATGGTCGGTTTGACAATTTTCAGCTACAATACATGCTTGGTTTTGAAGGACAATAAAATATTGAATCTACTACTAGGACCACGACTGACTTCTGTTTTTTACCCAGTCGAAAAAAAACAGGTGTTATAAGTTTGACGTGTCTGTCTGTGTATCTGTGTGTCTATCTGTGGCATCGTAGCTCCTGAACAAATGGACCAATTTTGAATTGTTTTTTTTTCTTTGAAAGCTGACGTGACTAGGATATTTCTTAGCTATAATTTTTGAAGATCAGCTCAGGCGTTTGATGACTATCAGCCTATTTTCTACAGGCTATAAGGGTTTAACTAACTTTCACAGATCTGATTGAATTGAAATTTGGTGTGCTGTCACTTCGGTGACATTCCCATGACACACTGACCTTGAGCTGATCCTATACCATCAAAAAGTCTGCGGGATGCTTAATTCTTCAGAAACTCACAGCAGATATAGCGTGTTGGAGCTCATAAGAATAGTCTCAATGAGATGGTGTTAGATAGACGATTTATGAGGGCGAGGGTTGCTTTAAATATTAAATTTTATATAATAAGTCACTTTTTGAAGGTAATGCTGCAAACGTTGTGCGCAGCACACATACTATAAAAGCGGCAAGTATTGATAGAAATGACAGACAAATCAACCGTATTATGAACTGGGATTTGCGATTGACCTTGCGCTAAGGCATGTATGGCTGAGCGCTTCGCACTCTCCGCGCTCTATCTTAAAATCGGTTAGGCGGATAAAACATGACATGAGACAGAATTTGTAGAGAATTTTATACTCAACAATTTTAATATTAATACAAATACCATTCGCGGCAAAGGAAGCGAGATATTTCCAAAAAACTGATTTTCGCGACCTTTTACCTTGTAATATCTAAATACGGTCAAAAGACCTTATAAGATTTTAAGACAAAATTAAGAATGTCACAATAATACAAATTTTCAGCTAAGTAGTTCCGTTTTACTCCAAGATTGACCCCTTTATTTAGCTAAAATGACTGTATTAGTATTTATTTACAAGATGAAAATGGTAGCTTGCTTAAAAGACAATTATACAATGGCGTAGACAAGAAAAGTTCTTTCTATTTGAACCAAAGAGAGCGATAGAACTGGATTCTTCAAAGAAATACCGAGTATTTTACCGTCTTCGCTGCAGCTTGAAGAAAACAATTGTCATCATTTGGTTTGCAAAATAAATCCCGTGGTTATGAACTTCTTGGTTAATTGATATCCAACTTTGGAAATGATGATAACTTAGGCTAAGTATACTGCTAAGACTACTGCGGTACAACGGTGATTTCGTGAAAACAAACCAAGTTCAAATTGTTCCAATAGTTCATAGAAAACAGGAATTTCATACTTAAAGTCCCAATATCAGACACCAAGTAGGTAGCGATTAGATCAGTACTTAACAAGTATCCATTTCCTAATAAGGTTTTGGCAGAAAACAGGTACTCCGATCCCCGATTTTGGTCTGTCTATTTATATCAGATTACTCTCCGTAAAGTGATCCGGTTGGGTAGCCTTTTCAAATAGGTATTTATTCTTTTCCGCTCGCTTGTTTAGATTGGAAATGTTACCGCAAAACCAACGAGCATTAAACACCGCCATGTTCAAACTCAACCGACTGAGAGATACGTCCATTAATTTTGTTCATCTCATCACGAATATGGAGTAACATAATCCGCGTTTTATTCGGGGCGTGTTTTTTCTACAATTTTTTACAACATTCAATATTTTGGGCATGGAAATTTCTATCTAAAATCGTGACGATCGTTTTAGGAGGTGAGGAAAACATTTTGATAATTTCCACTCCAGTTTATAGAGCCCGATTGGGGTAGCACCTCCAACTTTTGTAGGTAATATTATTATTGTTACGGCGGTGGACCTAGTGTGGTGCCCTGCGCAACTATGAAGTCAATTTTCTTGGACTTAAAGACAATTTTTAGCCAGTTCTCATGCGTTTTCTGTCCGATATAGAGGCAGCTCTATCACATACCAAAGAATCAAAATTTTGAGCTAGTTACCACTGTTTTCACTCGGCTGAAATATATTTTTAGGCTGTTCAAGAAACTCACTAATCCGAAGCCACCATTTCCAGAAAAATGTTTTTCAGGCGTTTTCAGGACCCCTTAGGGCCATTTGACGCCCATATGTTAAACTCCATAAGAATGAGTGAAAAACAGGTAATGCTAGACATGGACAGAAGAAGAACGTTCGTTCACGTTCTATTATTTCTGAAAACAACGTAGCACCAACTCAAAAAAAATATGTTTCTAGGTGATGAGTACCTACTTAAATTTAATTATTTTAATCTTTTCAGTTATTTGAAGTCGGTTTTTTTTTACTGTTTTAGTGATAACTTTCTAAGGTCAAAGCTAAAAGGGTGACCGTCAGCTTACATTGTTTCCTACTATCATATCGTTTCACTAAAAAGTCATAGGAAAGCAAAGATCCGCAATTTCGCATACGTTGATGACTTTCTCATTTCAGTTTTTTTGATTTAAAAACCAAACTACCCAACTGATTTTGAAAAAAAATTTATGGGACCAAATGGCAACTATTCCATCTTTCGCATCGAACAAAAAAGAATCACGTAAATCGGATCAGAAATCACGGCGTAATCAACTGGCGTAAAAAACATACCAACCGAATTGAGAACTTCCTCGTTATTGAAGTCGGTTAATTACTTGCATAGTCTAAACAAGACATTACACTATGGAAGTAATTTCTTGCTTCAGTTTAAATGTATGATACGGGCAAGAAGCTTGCATCGTGTACATGGACCTTTATGCACAATCCTTTCAATACTCCAATAAAAAATGCCACGTACAAAAGAATATAGTGACAGTCTTAGCCGACAAAGTAGAAAAATCTGTCTTGAGTTCGACGTTCTTTGTGGAGAGGAAACTTTTGTCATAGAATTTCTATTTTCAATTACAATGAAATTTAAACGAAGCTGTTCGTTTTTACTACACCAAAGTTTTAAATGAAAACTGTTCTCGGAGTTTTCCATTCCAAGAGCTATCAGATGTTTAATCTGATTGACTGTTTGCGTCAGTTCCGAACTATGACAGAGTGAGCGAAATGTGATTTGTGGAACTAAGGAAACCAGATTGAATATAAGAGTAAGTAAACTATGAAATTGCTTTATTTCACTGCAGGAATTTATGTTGGTTTTATTGATTGGTATTGTCTTAAGTATTAGGGCGTAGCGGGGTATTGGCGTCGATACCGCCAGCCGGCTATAGCGGCGGAATCGGGCTTAAAAATCGTCAATTCCCTGTAAATCACTCAACAGTGGCTCCAAGAAGCTGTTGTACACACAGTGGCCACGCCTTGGTACACCACGTTGGCTCGTGGGCTAAACCTGTTTGAGGGGGACCTGCATTTTTGTAGGTCTGTTTGCGGTTGCCTCCCGCAATGTGTACAAAGTCTGGTTTGGTGGGAAAAGCGGGCCAAAGTTGATAAGCAAACGGTTTCGGCAGACCCGGCAAGCCAGCAAAGTCTTGCTGAAGGCTTAGGGTGATGTTAGAGGTCAGAAGTTAACGTCAGTCAGACGCTGCATCTGAACCCTTCTCTGATCGTAACGGGTTTCCGTTCCATTGGGAACAGAGGGGTTAAGACGAAAGAGTGCTTTTTTGTCTGCGCGTACACTTAAGCACTAAAATATATCCTGCGCAAATGGTTGGCTTTTGGCTAAATGGACTCCGAAAACTTTTGAAAAGTCCTGTGGCGATGGACAGAGGCAGAGAGGTCCGGTTGTAGTGCCAGCTGGGCTATGGCTTACGTCTGCACGCAGGCGGTTCAGGGAGAGTGGTCGTTTTCGCGTTGCACTGGGCTAACAGCGCGGGCTCGGCAGCACCCTGAGCGGCAAAGCAGCCCTATTTAGGGAGGCACTGCTTTCCCCGCTCAGCCGTGGAAGGGACTAGAAAAGGTGTCCTAAACAAATGTTTAGCCTTCCCTCGGATGGAAGTAGTAGCCACGGCTGCTTCTGCACTAACTTACTCGTGGTCGAAACAGAAAAGATACAAAGCATAAGAACTTTAAAATACAGAACATGACATTTGGCGCTTGGAATGTGCGTACCCTCCTGGATCGTGACGGCAATATTTTCCCTGAGCGTAAGACCGCCATAGTAGCTCGTGAGCTTAGACGATATGATGTTGATATCGCCGCTCTCAGTGAGACGCACCTGGCTGATGAGGGGGAGCTGGTAGAGCATGGCGGTGGGTACACCTTTTTCTGGAAGGGCACCCCGGCTTTAGAGCCCCGGCGGTCTGGCGTCGGTTTCGCAGTCAAAACGTCGATTGCTGTGAAGCTTGAGGAGTGTCCTGTGCACATCTCGGACCGCGTCACTTCCTTGCGCCTCGGACTTGACAACTACAACTTTATGGTCGTCATTAGTGCATATGCGCCAACAATGGAGCGGGATGACGACATGAAGGATAAATTTTATGAGGAAATTGCAGGTCTACTCTCTAGGATTCCTCCTAGAGAGAAAATACTCATGCTAGGAGACTTTAACGCAAGAGTCGGGCGTGACTTCGAAGCGTGGCCTGGAGTGTTGGGAAGGCATGGTGTGGGTAGTATGAATAGTAATGGTCAATTGTTACTCTCTCTCTGTGCCCAATTTGGACTGGCAATTACCAATACCATGTTTAGGCTTCCAGCCAAAAACAAGAATACATGGATGCATCCCAGGTCGAAACACTGGCACCTGATCGATTATGCCATCGTTAGGCAAAGGGACTTTTCTCTCGTTCATGTCACCCGTGTGATGCGAGGCGCGTACTGCTGGAGTGATCACAGGCTGGTTTTGACCAGGCTTCAGCTTCTTCTCCGACCTCTCTGTAGAAATCAAGGAGCGAAACCTCACCGCTTAAATGTCGATAAACTAGAGCGTCTGCCAATACGTGAAAACTACATAAAAGCGGTGGGTGAAACAGTGCAAGCACTTATTAGTGAGAGTGGTGACCCAATAGCCCATTTTCAACCATTATCTTCAGGACTCGTTGACATTGCAAGGCGTACGCTTGGTACAAAGCAAAACAAGCATGAGGATTGGTTCGACGACAATGACGAAGTGCTGACTGAGGCACTTAGGAAGCATCGAGAGCTCTTGCGGCCCAAGAAGGGACGACCAGTTAGAGTTTCAGGAGGTCAAACGCAGTAGATCAGAGCTGCGCAAATTAGTTCGAGATGTAAAAGACGAGTGGTGGAGAAAAAAGGCTTCACGCCTTCAGTGGCTCGGAGACACCAAACAGCTGGGTGAATTTTATGAAGAAGTGCGTAGGCTGGTTGGAGTGACCGTTCGCAGCAGTGTGCCGTTAAAATCCAAGGACGGATCTAAGCTGCTTACCAACAAGCAAGATATCCTGAATCGATGGAGAGAGCATTTCAATAATCTGCTCAATGTCGATCGTGCCGTGGACTTGCAGCATATCGACTCAATGACACCACTCCCAACTGTCAATGAACTTGACGAGCCTTTAACAAGAGACGAGGTTGTCGCCGCAATACAGCAGCAAAAAAATAAAAAAGCGGTGGGCATCGACAATTTGCCTGGGGAGTTGTTAAAGTACGGGGGAGACATGTTGCACAATACCATTTGGAGGCAGTTCGAGCAAATGTGGGAGGAGGAACGAGTACCTAGTGACTTTCGAATATCCCGCATTTGCTCCTTGTATAAGAACAAAGGTGATCGCTCCGACTGCAACTCATACAGGGGCATCTCTCTCTTGACATCTCCTGGTAAAGTCTTTGCTCGAATTCTACTAAACCACCTATTATCACTGTCAGAGAGTATCTTGCCGGAGACCCAGTTTGGCTTCCGGCCGGACAGAGGCACCTGCGAGGCAATATTTTCCATCCGTCAACTTCAGGAGAAGAGCAGAGAGCAAGGTCAGCAGCTGTTTCTCTGCTTTGTTGACCTTGAGAAAGCTTTCGATAGTGTTCCTCGTGAGGCTCTGTGGCGGGTGCTGGCGAAGTTAGGATGCACGACTAAGTTTGTGAGATTGATGCGGCTCCTGCATGATGATATGCAATGCTGTGTTTGTATAAAGGGTGAACAGTCTGAGTACTTTGGTGTCAGCTGTGGCGTTAATCAGGGGTGCGTCCTGGCGCCAACGCTCTTTGCTCTTTATTTTGCAGTTGTAGTCCGAGAATCCTTGCATACTTTGGATATAGGCATCCGTATTCGTTTTCGCACCGACAGCAGTGTTTTCAATTTGGCAAGGTTAAAGGCTTGCACCAGGGTAACTTACGCTACCATCACGGAAATAATGTACGCAGATGATCTCTGTTTTATGGCGGATTCTTCAGATAGCTTACATGCCCTTATGTCAAGTCTCAGTGAGTCGTGTCGGCGCTTTGGCCTTAAAATTAGCGTCAGGAAAACCGAGGTTTTGGGATTGGGCGCGGCAATGACGCCGATCGACATCAAACTCGGCGAAGACACAATTAAGCAGGTTGAAAGGTTCAGATACCTGGGGAGCACTGTCACATCCAAGTGTCACCTTGACGACGAAATTAACAGCAGGATTGGAGCGGCTGCTGCTGCCTTCGGAAGATTTCGCATCAGAGTGTTTCGTCCACATGACATAAGGCTTCCGACTAAGATATCGGTCTATATGGCGGTTGTATTGCCCACTCTTTTGTATGCCACCGAAACATGGTGCTTATACCGAAAGCATATTTGTACATTGGATAGGTTTCATCTCAAATGTCTACGCGACATAATGAACATCTGTTGGTCAGACCGTGTCAGAAACACGGAAGTATTACGACGTGGAAATGCCAGTGGCATTGAGGCCTATTTAGTGAGGCGCCAGTTGCGGTGGTCCGGGCATGTCTCTCGGATGTCCGAAGACAGAGTGGCTAAGCGTATCTTCTACTCAGAGCTGCAGAGCGGCAAGCGTAAACTGGGTGGTCAACTCTTGCGCTACAAAGATGTGCTGAAGCGCCACATGCGCAGATGTGACTTGGACTCATCACTCTGGGAAACCTTAGCCCAAGACCGGCAACAGTGGAGGCATACTGTCCAAACTAAGGTGCAAGCATTTGAGGAGAGGAGGCTCATTGAACTCGATGCTAAGCGAGACGAGCTTAAGACCCGACCACCCGCGGTCATAAATTATAATTTTGTACATGGTGTGCTCACCTGTAGTGAGTGTGACCGCACATTCACTGCAAAAATTGGCTATATTAGCCACCTGAGAGCGCACGAGCGACGCTCACAATAGCCACTTTCCAGCCGCTGTGACCAAAAACGGTTAGGATATATATATATATATATTGTCTTAACTTTTTTTTTCAGTATGAGCCTAGGAACCAAAGCTTGTAACTTATGGTGGTAAGGTTGGGAGGGTCTGAAGAGTTAAAGCACCGGAATACGTCACTAATGGTATATTATGTTTAAAAATAAATGCACACTGTAACAAGACAAAACAAATTTAAAAAAGAACATTAACACTGAAAAACACTGAAATACTTATAAAAACAAGGTACTCACAAAAGTGCCTTGAGATGGAAAGTGGACAAATATCAATTCAATATCTAATCATGTTATGTTGTTAGTTTAATAATAATATATTAGGTTGGGAAAAAAGTTTCTTAACATTTTTTAAGAAAATTCAAAACATTTTTTAATATAGTTTATTTACATTTAACTAAAGTATGTAGGTACAGTCGACAGCACATCAACCGTAACAGTTTGACCTTGAGACCGCCCTTACTCCGTTCGTAATAGAGGCGGCTTTCGTACTGCAACTGTTACACTTGACGTGCTACCGTCTGTACCATTTTGTTCGATAGCTTTTTGCCATCTTGTAGGTAGGGACATGATCCTATTGCTATAGAAATTTTGGGACTTCTGATCAAAATACCGCGACAAGTGGTTTTGGCAGTCCTCTCGTGATGTAAACCTGACACTGCCTAGAGAATTCTGAAGAGAGCGAAACAGGTGGAAATCTGAAGGTGCAAGGTCAGGACTATACGGCGGATGCATTAACACCTCCCAGCCAAACTCTCTTAATTTTTGCTGAGTGGCTAAAAATGTGTAAGGTCTAGCGTTATCATGATGAAAAACCACACCCCTTCTGTTGATTAATTCCGGCCGCTTTTTCTCAATCTTGCTTTAATCTCTTCAGTTATTCGCAGTAAAGTTCAGAATCGATGGTCCTGCCTGATGGTAACAGCTCATAATGAATAATGCCCTTCCAATCCCACCACACACACAGCATCACCTTGTTGCGAGTTAGCTCGGGTTTCGCCACACTCTGTGAAGCCTGACCGGCCTTTGGCCACGACCTTTTTCGCACGTTCTTGTCGTACGTGATCCACTTTTCATCACCAGTTATCAGCTTCTTCAAAAATGGTTCGGTTTCATTACGTCGTAATAAAGAATCACAGATGAGTACACGGTTCATTAGGTTTCTTTCAGTGACCTCGTGGGGTACCCAAACATCGAGCTTTTTTGTGTACCCATTTTTTTTAAATGCGCCAAATCTGTTTTGTGGTCAATTCCCAGTTCTTCAGCTACGTCGTAACTACTGATATGCCGATCTTGCTCCAGTTTTTCAAAAATGGCATCAATTTTATCCGAAATAGGGCGACCTGAGCGACGTGCATCTTTGACATCAAAATTTCCTGATTGAAAACCCTTAAACCAAATTTGTCCATAAATATCGCAAATTTTTTTCGCGGCTTGCATTGCATTTTCACCTTTTTTGTGGTAAAATTTTAAAATGTATCGAATTCTTCATTAGATTCACTCATCTTGACAGTACGAAAAACAAATGAAAAACACACATTTTCCTAATTTGAATTTTAATTTGAATTATAGTATGCATGAACTTGTAATAAAATTTACAAGTTCATGCATACTATAATACGAAAAGACTTTTTCCCCAACCTATTATAATATCGCCCAAGCCCTTATCACGGCTCGAGAGCGAGACACTGATAACTTAGGGAGTAGGTCTCCTCTCGGGGTCACGAATACTTATAATGATTTGAAAGATAAAACCGAATCAAACGCCAAAGTATGAGTTTGAATTTTTAAATTTATGTTTATTTGCCAGGAAATTTGGAAAGAGGAACGAGGTGCTATAACATCGCAATGTTATAGTACCACGTTACGTACAAGCTATCCATGAAATTTGGAAAGGAAGAAGGAGGATCAGAGTGTAAGCAAATGTTCACTAACTAAATGTTCAATATGACTTCTTAAGCTTCGTTGTAAGATGTATTTGTTGTAAGAAATAAAAATCAAGAAAACGAAAAAATTGTATGCTCCAGCCCGCCTAGCATTACCACTGAAACGCGATATGATAAAGCTATTGATCGCTTTGAACTGTCAAAAAATTTTAAACAAAAATTAAAACCGACTTCAAAAAACTGAAAAGGATAAAATAATTAAATTTAAAAATAATTAGGTACCCATCTCTAGAATCATATTTTTGGAGTTGGTGTTTCCAAAAACAATAGAAAGAGAAGCACCAACTCCAAAAAATATGTTTCTAGGAGATGAGTACCTAATTATTTTTAAATTTAATTATTTTATCCTTTTCAGTTTTTTGAAGTCTGTTTTAATTTTTGTCAAAAATTTTTTTTTCACAATTTCTAGTTATAACTTTCTAAGGTCGAAGCTAGATGGGTGACCGTCAACTTAAGTATATTGTTTTCTACTATCCTATCGTTTCACTAAAAAGACATAGAAAAGCAAAAATTCGCAATTTCGCATACGTAGACGACTTTATGATTTCAGTTTTTTTTTATTTAAAACCAAACTTCCCAAATGATTTTGAAAAAAAATTCATGGGACCAAATGGCATCGAACAAAAAAAGAATCACGTAAATCGGATAAGTTATCTCGGCGTAATTGGTGTACATACAAAGAAAAAAAATATGTAGACGACTTACTAATTTCAGTTTTTTTTATTTATAAAAACCAAACCACGGAACTGATTTAGAAAAAAATTTTATGGGACCAAATGGCAGCTATTTCGCATCGAACAAAAAAAGAATCACGTAAATCGGATCAGTAATCTCGGCGTAATCGGTGTACATACATAGAAAAAAAAATGCCTCCTCGTTTTTGAAGTCGGTTAAAAATCATTGGATATAACCGCCATCTTGAAATTTTATCGAAACTGCGAACTTGTATTGTATATATACATGTCATGCTAGACGGACAGGCGGGAATCGAACCCACGTCTTCTGAAGTCCGGCCGGACGTTTTTATAGCAAACGTCTATCTCACCACACATTGAAATTTACACCTCAAGTGATCTGAAAAAATACTTCTTCAAGCATTTTTAAACTTTCAGTAAAGATAAGAATGCCATTTTAATCACAGTTAATTGTTTTGGTTTTGTGCGTTTAAGTTTGAGCAGAGTTTATAACCCCCAATTTATTGTAAGAAATTGCGTCGTTCGCGTCTGGCTGGACCGAGAAGATGCGGGTTTGATTCCCGCCTGGAGCATAATTTTATTTCATCATTTTCTATATTTGTATTTCTTTCAATAAAGTAGTCGTTATAAACGCATAAAATATAATATTTTAAAAAGATACATTTTTTAAAAAACCAGGGGTTAATCCATCTTTAATAATATCATTAGTTCTTCGGATTCGTTCGCGACATTCATTTTGAAATTCGAAGGAAGATATAAAACGGGGTGATTTGATATTCTCGTGTAATTCAACTAAACTGTTAGTTGGCTCAATCCATCTATAATAATATAAACAGTTATACATATTCAGCTACATAATTCATTTTGTATACAAAGCAGAACAGAAGACATCAAAACTAAAACAGTTTGAAATCCTGATTTCGGAAAATGGAGAAATTAGGTCTCTAGCTAACTTCTTCTTTCTTGTTCTTGGCTATAAACCTAATGACACTATTTACTAGCAACTTACCATTTATTGTAGATTCACCAATTGTATAAGTAGATCGATTATCCCCAGCTGTTCCCGATGTCGTGTACTCGACCGTAAAACTGCGATTATCTGCGTCCTTTGATACAGGCAGACTGAATAGATGGAATTATACAATTGCTTGGACCTGCAATGTGATAAACATTCAAAAAGCTACTTTTCTCTTTCGTATTTGACACCTCAATTGAAGTTGATAAATAATAAGTAGTCATTTCTTATATTTTTGCGAAAGCCACACTGTGCTTTTTATACCACTAAGGTAGCAATCAATCATACTGCCCACTTGATGGTAAGCGGTTACCGTAGCCTATGGACGCTTGCAATACCAAGGGTATCACTTTTACGTTGCTGATCCCATAAGAACCTTTTCACGCTTTTTTTGAAGAACCCCATGCCTACCTATTCTAATAAACCTCTGCAGGGAGCTCATTCCACAACCCGAGCTTACACGGGAGAAAGTTTATCTGAAAGCGTACAGTACGCGACCACGTTGGTTCCAATTTGTGAGTATGAACTCCCTGCAGGTGGCGAGCGGTGCGATGATAGAAAGAGGCCATGGGCATTATGTCAAATAAAACGATGTGTATCGTAAAGCAACCCATGCTGATAAGTACCTCAATGGTGACTGACATCACCACCCCAGTCAGTTAATTACCGTAGAGAAATCTTTGTTTCAGAGAGCGCGAGGCATCTGTGACGACTAACACCTGACAGCTGAGCTTCAGCATGTCAAGCATGTATTGCGGAACAACAAACTGAAAATACCACGCCAGAGACATAGAAGCCGAGAGAAACCTGTCACATTCGAACGTCTACCTGCTGTACTACCATATATGAAAGGTGTCACTGAAAAGATTGGCAACATTTTGAAGCGTGTTTCAATTAAAACTTATTTCCACCTTCAATTCCTACCACCTGTCAAGTGCAACATTCCCTTACTAGATGCGGGCATATACAAGTTATGAATAGCTTCTTTTCCTGGTACCTACATAGGTCAAATAAAGAGACGCATAGGTACTCGGTTGAAAGAACATATAGTTGACGTAAAACACAGGCGCGAAACGAAGTCATCAGTGTGTGAACACGCCCTTGACGGACCTAATCACTACATCAGATTTGATAAGCCCCAAATCCTCGCCAGAGAACACCGCTTCATTCCACGCGAGGCTATTGCATTAAAAAATCTTCGTAATTTCAAAAGAGAAGATGGTTAGAGTGTACCAACAGCTTGGAATCCCGTCAAGCGAATACAAATATTTTATTCCACAGAATTCGCGACGAATTTGCGAATAATAAAGTCCCAAGCCCGTCTTCACACTGTCCGACAAACTGATACCGTGAGCTCCGTATGCGTGAATTTGACCGCTCAAAATATAACACGTTACGGTAGTTGACTCAAAGACAATTGACATCTTCAGTCTTACCGTGATCAAGATCATTGTAAGTAATCGAAACGTCAGGTGTATAATAATAATGTAACATCTAATTTAACGGGAGTATATCTGGTAAAGTGGCTTGATAAAAAATCTACTTATTTTTTTTAAAACTATTTTACTTATTTTTATCTAAAGTAATCAGTTATTTCATTCAAATTTCAGAGGTTAGTTTCCAGTATTATTTACTTTTATAAATATATGTGTTGTGCATGGCTTGCATGGTAATAAATATCACGAGCACCTAGTTTTATTAATATTTCCATAAAAAAAACTTTAAAAAAATCTACCCTTAGAGGAAAAATATTGCAAAGTCACTTAAAATTTTTGACTCAATTCAATAAAACCTGCATCAAGAAAACTTACTAATGATAATAATCTGCACCAAGCGGCTATCAGGCGAAAATAAGGACTCTAATTGAATCATATTTCGTAGCGTAGAGCAGAGAACATTTGGTAAAGGATAATAGTGTGCTGATTTGATCTGAACTGTATTCTAACTTCCTCGCTTGTTTCAGAAGTTAGTGTACTTCATCGTCAAACTGCGATATTATCTGCGATATTATACACAATAGATTCGCCAGTGATGA
The DNA here is from genome assembly GCA_947347705.1 of Nymphula nitidulata. Lineage (NCBI taxonomy): Eukaryota > Metazoa > Arthropoda > Insecta > Lepidoptera > Crambidae > Nymphula > Nymphula nitidulata. Next base: position 2,220,831 of record OX374620.1, read on the forward strand.
CTGTTACTCCATCTGTTTTAGAGTTCGGTCACTTATCATTGGAAAAGTAATTGTTTTAACTAAATTTAGGGAAATTCGCTTGAACACTACTGCAATACATTTTGTATCTTTGATATATTCATCTATGATGAGTGATATCATCACCAGCCTATATACGTCCCACTGCTGGGCACAGTGCCTTCCTACATGGAAGAATCACAAGAGGAGTATGGACCATAACACCACCACGCTGGCCCAATGCGGGTTGGTGGGTTAAAGCGGTTGCAGGAATAACCGGGATCAACGGCTTAACGTGCCTTCCGAAGCACGGAGGAGCTCGAGATAACAAACTTTGATTGACCCATCCCAGGATCGAGCATGGCAAAAGTTGCTTTGCTTTTCGTATCGAAACCAGAGCTCTGTTTCTCGAATCGAGGAGCCCAGTGGCGTATTGGTTTGAACGCTCTGGATGACTGATAAATTGCTACAAATTAAATTGCTAAAATTAAAACTGACCTCTCTTTATAACCATCATATTATTATCAGCATAATATGTCCACTACTGATCAAAAACTTGTCCCGTCATCCCACATCCACCAGCACCCCGCGACCCTGAACCGAGCCTTTACGTTTATCCATTTGTGGTCACCATGCTACCACTTTAATTCCCCATAAAATATCGCTAATATTATGCGCAGTACCATGTCATTTCAACAATATCTCTGAATTCTGTTAAGGTATTTCATTGATGTGAACGTAAACAATGGAACAATCAGATCAAAGGAACCCTTGATGTCAACCTCCTACATTTAATATTTATAATTGGTTCGTATCGAAAGCTTGAAATACCAATTGTTTTATTTAAACTTCATCAAATGTAAACATGGTAAAAACGAGGTTACTGAGGAGCTCGCTAGCACAGTGGTTTGATTACTAAAACAAAGCATCTTTCACCATAGTTGATTCCGAATGGGTCAATGAAAAATTGTGATCTCGAGCGAGTTCCTCCGTGCTTGGTAAGGCACGTTAAATGGTCCCGGTGGTAACCGCAACCGATTTGCGACGTGGTGGTGTTATTTTATTTATTTTATTTTATTTTTAATAGGTACAAGTTGACAACTAAAGCTTGTATAATTAACGCATACTTATAAATAACATTTACACAGTTACAACTCAATTAAAACAGTTCACGACATTACATCCAAAAAGCTTTTCATTTATGCAATTGTTGAATTTTAACAAATTAAGCACAGAAAAATAGCGTAAAACAGCTGTCAATCATCTAACGACATTCAAAGTAAGTAGCTCGATAATTTTCTTTTTGATCACATTCAATGTATTGTGGCAGATATCAATTTCATGGCAGTTTATTTCGTTGTACAATATACACATTCTCAGTAAAGGCGCATTATAGGATACATTGTTATTTGTATTAGAAACATGGAAGAACTTTGGAATTCGTTTCGAAATACGGTACACATTTAGAAAAATATTACCAATTAGACCACCATCGAGGTCGCCACTGACTATCTTATGAAGAACAGTAAGATCAATTAGTCTGCGTCTAAAATTAAGTGAGTGCATTTCAAAGTACCTCAACCTATCCCCATAATCCGGTATAGTCCTACGAACACCAGCTCTGACACACCATTGCCTGACAAACTTGCGTTGGATGGATTCAATTCGATTGTGATGAACTGAGTAACTTGGGATGCCATATAGTACTGCAATATTCCAACACACTTCGTACTTATGCTGAGAACAAAATAACCAGACTTTTAACTATTTTAAAAGGCTTAGATGATCTAATTATAAACCCCAACATTCTATTAGCTTTATCAACAATATTGTCTAATGAGATCTAAATGAAAGCTCGCTATCAAACATAACCCCGAGATCTCGTATTGTCGAGACGCGCTTCAGAGGAATCATGTTAATGTTAGAATTATATTCAACAGGATTCTTTTTCTTTGTGAATGTTATTATTTGACATTTATCTATATTGAGTGCCAAAAAATTTCGCAAACACCAATCAAGTATCCTGTCTAGATCATCCTGCAACAACAGGCTATCGTTAACTGATCCGATCACTTTAAATATCTTTACGTCATCAGCGAAAGCCAAACAGTAACTGTCAATTATATCCAGAAGATCATTGATATAATACAAAAACAAGGTAGGTCCTAAATTGGCGCCTTGCGAAACGCCGGATACAGCCAGAAATGGGTCAGACTCATAACCGTATAAGTTGACAAGTTGAGATCTGCGACACAATTATGACTCAAGCCATCTATGAAGATTACCATGCACACCAAGGTGATTCAGTTTAAGTATCAATATGTCGTGACTATTACAGTCAAAAGCTTTAGCAAAGTCGGTGTACACAGCATCAATTTGAGTTTTATTACTAAGTGCGGTAGAGAGATGCTGGGTGTATATTAAGAGGTTAGTAACTGTGGATCGCTTATTGATAAAACCATGCTGAAACGGGCTTAATATATTCTTAAAATGTGGGGTAAGGTTATCTACAACAAGGCTTTCGAAAATCTTTGCAAAGCAGTTCAAAATGCAAATAGGCCGATAGTTTGTGACATCACCTCGATCTCCCTTTTTATGGATTGGGATAATCTTTGCAAGTTTCCATGAATTAGGACAACAGCATTCTATAAGAGATTTTCTGAATATTAGAGTCAAAGGTTTGTTAAGGTTTTAGCACAAGACTTTATAAAGATAGTCGGAATTCCATCAGATTTATCTCTTAATCCATTTATTCCTTAATAATATCTTTTATCTTCAAAAATTTTGTTAATATCGGGCTTACTGATTGTCATTTACTCTACACTAAATATTAATAATTATACATAAACAAATTTGCACCTAGATCCATACTAAGAATACATAAAAGTATCTGCGAAATATTGTAGTTGTTAGAATATGCAGTTTTGTGAATAAATAAATAAATTAAAAAAAATGCCCGACCTCCGAGGGTTTCGTAACTGCCAAACTTCAAGCGAATTTCGTCATATGCTTTTGTTAGCATAGGCAAAATAAAATTATCTGTACGTATAGTCGATTTCAGAACTAGATACACTTCAGTACCAAGCCGCGTCTAAATCCGCACGTACCGTTGACAGCACGTCAAGCGTAACAGTTTGACCTTGAGACCGCCCTTACTCCGTTCGTAAGAGAGGCGGCTTTCGTATTGCAACTGTTGCACTTGATGTGCTGTCGACTACAATAATGGTTACAACCATAATCTAACTATGAAACAGTAAGTGTGGCCACAGAACAACTAATAGTACAAGTAAAGCCCTACAAAAAAAACCGTGTAGATATTTTTCTCATGTCATCAAATCTCCTTTTGAATTGGACGGGACTTCGTAGATTAAGTTTAGCTCCGCTCCATTAAAAGGTGAATGCTGTTACAAGTTAAACTCTTTCTCCACGTCGTTGAATAAATTGAAGTGGACTCCCAAATTTCCCCCATTATCACATTTACGGAAATCTCATTTAAGATCGCATTGTGAAGTACCTTACTCGCTCTTGATCCTAAGACCCTGTTCACACTACGCTTTAAAAACGAACAGATAACGCCCGTTAGTATTATTTTTAACGCAAACAATGTGCTAAAACGCGCATAGTACGCGCGTATCACAAACGTGCGCCGTCTGCTCGTTTGTGAAAAGGCTCTTACTTTAAAACCCTGTTTGGACAAGTTAAAATCTTCATACGCGAGTGCGGCTTAAGCCATAATAACATGCAAATTAGTCCTTTATTCTATGGAAAGCGGTCTCGTTAAAAAGATTTGAGCGCTTTGAAATAATTTTCCAAATAAGAGAGTAAGGATAAGTGGTATTTTTTTCTAATTGAATTCAGCCTTAGGAAGACCCTTTACCTTCTAGAAGACCGCAATGTCAAGTGCATTAATAAGTGATTTTCCCTTGTTATTGCAAGTATCTATAGGTCTATAGGTCAGGTGGGCCGTCAGCTTATTTGTCATCTATTTGTATAAAAAAACTACTACGCTACTTAATAACTAACTATAACATCATCATCAGCCTATACACGTCCCGCTGCTGGACACAGGCCTTCCTACATGGGAGAACCACATCAGGAGTTTGGGTGGGTTAAAGCAGTGGCAGTAACAAGCCGGACCAACGGCTTTACGTGCCTTTCGAGGCAAGGAGGAGCTTGAAATTATAAATTTTGGTTGACCCATTCTGGGATCAACAATGGCGAAAGTAGCTTTGTTTTTGCAAAGAGCAAACATTCCGCTTGATGTTAAGCTGATACCGTAACGTATCGTAACTCCTCAGGGAAATTAAGAGCAAGCAATACTTTTTACAATAAGATTGGCAAACAGTCATTCGGATAGTCTATAGACGTAGATATCAAGAAAAAGCATTAAGTTGATAGCCTCGGAGACATGACCTCATGTTCCCATCACAACGGTTCTGAGGCTGTAAAGAGGCTGATCTTTCTCACCGCAGGAGCATACGACAAGCTGCGATGTTCTGTGAGTGTGGTGGTGTTAACCGAGTCAGCCGCTCAAAAAACCAGTTGATTTTTGTTTTTGCAGAGTATTTCAATCTTGTCTCGCGAACAACGATACAAGCTCTCCATGAAGTGGTTTATTAGAAGCCAGAAGACTAAAGGCTAGTAAGAATCCTGGCAAAAGTAACAGTGAAGCTAATATCAGCGATATTGGGAGACAGAAATAGTAAAAGCAGGGGAAGCACAATAGATCCTGAGGAGTCAATGAGCATCGTGATGTGGTGCACTTCGATCCTTCGCGATCTATGGAATATGATAAGTTTTTGCCGCCATTTGATGATGACAATGGTGAATATATTTATCACAATGATTGAGAATGTGTTGAAGCGGATGTTGTATCAAATCAATGGGCGTTTTGTGAAACGAGTGTCGTTGTGTTGACGATTTATTTTAATATACAGAAACATTGAAATAAACGTAACACGAATGACGTTGAAAACTGTGTAGTAGTTATCCACCTCATTCGAATAGCATCATGAAGATGTCATTATAATTAGTTAGCGCCAAAGTCTACCAAAATTCATTGAGGTGTCACAGCCCCATTTCAATGCTCATGCTCATCCTCATAACTTCAGGCAAAATACTTCTTCTAAAGATTCCCACGCGATCGGTTTCGCGCTGCATGCATGCATCCTGTATTTTTTACCGACTTTAAAAAAAAGAAGGAGGTTATATGTTCCACTGTATGTATTTTTTTGTATGTATGTTCATCGATTTCTCGGTCAATTGTATAATATACCGATTTTCAAAATTCTTTTTTCATTCGATAGAATACACTCCTGCCCCCTTATTCTCAATTGTCGGATCACGGATTCGATTCGAAAAGCACATGCCGTCTCGTTTTGACGCACTGCGATAAAAAGTGACAAGTATAGAGTTTCCGAAATTCGAATACTTTCCGACAGTTGAGAATAAGGGGGCTGAGGTGGTCCCACTGTCACCAAGTTAGGATTTGATGATGGGATCCCAGGAAATTTAGGGTATACCTAAAATTTTATAAGCACGTATGGCATGTTTTAGTTTTTTCCAAAGCTATTCAAGTATTTGCAACTGTCAGTCACCATCTTATGTCGATGAGCTGGTGATGGAAGATACGACTCCTTAACGGTTTGAAGTAAGATAATAGTTTGTAAGTGATGCGATACGATAATATTAAACAATATTATATATATATCAACCAAAGACTGAGGGATAGAAAAGTCCATAATGCTGACGATCACTTTTCACCAGATCGTCAGTCCACTTTAAACGTGTTAATGTCTATAACATTAAAAATGCGTCGTAAAATTTTTATCACCCTGATTCTTACATCTTATGAATTACACCAAACCACAATGATGCATTATTCAAAGCTTTAAGTTTTAGTTTTACAGGTAAAGCAAAGCAACATGTGGGATCGCATAGTTACTAGTTTAATCTATGCGCTTAGCAAATCATTTTCATACAGTAATTCGTTTTCCGATAGTTTAAACAGGATTAGAAATTCTATAAACTATACTTTAATAGCTTTTATCCCTTCCTTAACCCTTTACTTGCGTGGGATTCAGGTAATTATTACTACGTGTTCTTGTTCGAGATTATTGATACGTGTTCTTAGCTAAGCGGAATCAATATTTTAATTTTAATCAGATTTTAGGGGACTTCTGTTAATAAATAACATTACCGACATTTTACATAGAAATTAATAGCGGACTTAGTTATATTTAAAAGGATGCTTGCTTAGAAGCCCATAAAATAAGCTATAGATTTCGTCCACGTTTTAGTTTTCATAATATCGTATCCAATACTAAATACATTAATGTTTGCGGAATTATTATGACAACAAAGAACGGGTTGTCTGGCAATGTGACGACAAAGAAAGAGAACAGTATTATATTTAATAATACAATCAAAAATACATCTAGTGGCTTTGTATTCTAGGTTATAATGCTGTATTTTAAATAGCAAACCGACAACATACGCAGCAAAGCCTCTTAAAAACAAGTCGGGAATAGAAGCAGGTACAGTCGTAACTCGTAAGCACATCAAGTAACAGTTTGACCTTGAGACCGCCCCAACTGCGTTCGTTATAGAGGTGGCTTTCGTAGAATCAGAAACAGTTGTACTATATAGGCAATAGTCTATATTTGATATATTTCACCTGCTCTAATATTAAATTTATGATGCTTAACGGCCAGGCCACGGGAACGGGCGGGTGAGGTAGCGGCGCGACTGGCGAGTCACGGCCTGGCCACGACATCACCGCACGCGCGTCCTGCGTCTCGCGTCTCGGCAACCACTGCGCGCTGTCTCGATGTCGGCCTCGCAGCGCGTCGTCGTGACCGCGCAGTGGTTGCCGAGGCGCCGCCGCCGCCCGTTCCCGTGGCCTGGCCGTCAATTATTCGCCCATATATTTATATTATATATTTATATTATAGCCTATATATTTATTATATATTAATATGGATAGTCCGAAATAAACGATTATCGTTATTATTTAATCATTTTTTGACATTTTTTAATGCACTGTACATGATTATAGCCGAAAATGAAACATCTCCTTTGAACTATACAAACCAAATAAAACTAATGTAAGACTTCGTCGGTTAGTCAAATTTAACATACTTAGCTAATGAATGGAAAATAATTTTCCCAATAGAAATAAATCCAAAGATAATCAATCTATCTCCATTTCGTTTCTCGTTTTTGCTGCTGGTGCTGGGCGAATATACGCAAGCCAAATCAAGTTTATTAAAATAACAAACTATTGGATTCATTCTTACTTGCGCAGCATGCTCGAGTATTGTTCTCAAATAAGGAACCTGCAGTACAACATTCATAGCAATAGACTTGAATCAATACAACGAAAGTTTTAATTTTTTTTTCATTAAAAGTGCAAAACACATGCGCGTGCGTACTTAATTTTTATCTTTTTTCCTGGCTCTAAAAAGTCGTTACCTCTATCCCGGATCTCTTAGCCCAAACAATGTTTGCGAGGTACCCTCGTAACTAACTATTAGTAGATAACTTTGCTGACTGTATATTTACAATTATGGAAATGTATCCATCAATCAGACAATTGATTGTAAAGTTGTTTATTATCCTAAATAAATAAAATTGAATTGATCAAATTAGGCACAATCAAATACATTGTATCTCAAATATGAACACAGGAGGTATGACTAAAGACAATATTTTGTGAACTACATCACTGAAGTTCGAAGGAGCTTTTTGATGCAATATTTAACGTTTATTAGATCACGTATATGCGGTCCCTCACTTGACTGGATATTCTCGTATGAATTCGTAATTTAACGGTATTTGAAAACTCATGATGTGAGTTATATGAGAATAAAGAAAAATCAACCTTAAATAAAATTGTAAGATGTGTCCTCTAAATCTTGATCTAACGAATATTCCATCTTAGCATTTAATGTCAATTTGATGATACTATTTTTTATACAACTAGATGACAGGCAAGCCGACGGCCCACCTGGTGGTTAGCGACTATCATCCTCTGTATATACACCTGCAATAACAAGGAAATAATCACTTGATATTGTAGGTGCGTTGTCAAACTGAGGCCTAAGATGAAAATGTGAAATGCCTTCCTATACCGGATCTAAGTGGGACGCTCTCGAAAACGAAGGCAGATGGCAGTGATGGTCACACTTAACACGACTTGTGAGAAGATTAATTTGAAATTGGGAAAAAAGCAGCCGATCCAAACAAGCAGGTCGAGTTACAATTTGTATGAAACAGCTGATATTTTTTCCGCGATTTAAAATTTATCTTATAACAAGTCGTGTTAAGTGTGACCATCACTGCCGTCTGAATTCGTTTTCGAGAAAGTTCCCCTAACACTCTCTAGGTATAATACGTCCCACTGCTTGGCACAGGCGTTCCAGCTGCCTACATGGGAAAAACACATGATGAGTTCGGGCCATAACGCCACCATGCGGACCCAATGTGGGTTGGTGTTAAAGCCCCATGCCACCCAGCTTCTCAAGCTAAGTAGAGCAGCAAATATCAGTGTCACTAAGAATTTGCGTTATATTAATTATTCAACTCGCCTGGAGCATATATTTTTTCATCGTTTTCTTCCTTTATTTGTAATTTTTTCAAAAAAGTAGGCGTCTAACGCATCCAAAACATTAAAATGTGATATTCAACTATTTCAAACACCTAAAATAAACTTAGGAGTTTAGTTGAGTTGGTTACCATCTTCCTTACCACATACCCTAGCGACTTTCGTTTCGATCGCTACTTGTAATATAAAAAAATTTTGTTTTCATAATACGTCATTACATTGGTAAGGAGGTGTAAATGACCGCTATTGCCATGCTAAATGCCACGGACTGCATACAACTAAATGGCTCAAACTCTTTATATGATTTTTTAATGCAAGGAGGCCTTATTCTTTTATTATGAAAACCACTCAAAGTAAACGAAAACTTTTAAAATTGAAAGCTTTTATTTATTTTAAATAAATAAATAAAAGCTTTTAATATTAAATAAATATATAAAAGCTATGAAATTTAAATGAATAATAAATAATGTTTCAAATAGCCCAACCTTTAAAGTCCATCAATTATAGCTGGGATAATTTATTCCAATTCGTAGAAGTTGAGTTTTCAATAATATTATGTTTATTGCTTACAAATAATTTTCTTTACATCATCATAAACAGAATTTATTTACATCACAGTTCTCGGAAACCTAACTTTATGATCTATAATTGCTCAAATAAGTAATAGTAATAATATAATTTTTAGATTTCTGTATTTTATTTTGACTGTACCTACTCCTTGGCTAAAAAGTATCACTAAATACAAGTTACCTCTTTGTCTAGTGAAATTATGTGCAAATTTATCTCCGGGAGGATCCTAGTAGCCTGTGGCACAGGTTCCTTTGAAACCTATTTCAGGAACTAGTCTCTTCACAAATGCAATGGTGCTACATAAATATAGTGACTAAGATTATTTTGTGAAAGAAAGAAATAAATTTATTATTATTATTATTATTGTATATTTAACGTTCTTATTCATCCCATATCTGCATTATCTCTTGTAAATTTGCAAACGATTCAAAAAGAGACAAGATCACAAGCTCACAAGGGATGTATTTTACTTCAACCGTAACCGCAAAACCTTCACATATATAATTGGATTAAATGAACTGTAATTGGAACCATATCGTGATCTGTAATTAACGTTATTTTAGACGCTTAGGTAAAATGTAATATACAAGTATAATCATATTATTAGGGTTAATCAGCTTAAATTCAAATTCAATTTACTGTAACGGTATTATTTCAAGATAAATCTGTAATGCTCTTTATCAATAATATTATTCTATTTGAACTTTGCAGATGCTCATCTTATGTTAAATTTAGCATAAGATATAAGGATCCATTCAACCGAATAAATATTAAAAATAGGGAACGTAGAATGCAACTCACTTAGTAGCAATTTGTATTATTTTACTGTTTTATGCTTCCACAAAATTAATGACATTTTTATAGACGTTGAAGCATCGTCTACCAATTTAACTAAGAACTACTAATATGTGATAAAAGAGAGTAGCAAGTATGTTCCTATAACCAGATCTGAGGGTTAAGATCTGGTTAAAGGAACAATCTTGCTACTCCAGTCTCATGTTTACTCCTAATCTTTACGACACTTTTTCTTTTGCGTAATGTTAATGTTACACGTGTGACCCTGAAACTGGACAACTTTTTCTATGGATTGTAGCTCGACAAACATATTTTTTCCGCTTTCACATAATCTATACTACACGAGATGATTCGGTGTGCATTTCCAATTGAGGTGACTCAAATTTGTTATTGCGTTCAAGGCTTATGGTTTGATTAAGCAAAAAAGACCAGATTCAAAAATGTTAGGAATTATAATTATTAAAATTTAGTGCAATTTCGTAAAAATATACGCTAGACCAAGACTTCCAAAATGACTATCGCTTTCCTATAAGAAGCAAAGCAAAAATGCCACGTTAATGGAGGAAAACCGAAACGTTATTTTTCAAGGCTTGTGTCAAAACGATTATTACACTTGCGCTCATTCCAATATACTGCTAAATTGAATATCCTGACATTCGCACGCACGAATGCCTGTGTGCCAGTTAGGCAAAACGATCGGCTGTTAAACACGAGGGTGAATGTTTGTAATCAAATAATATTATATAGGTATACGATCGAATTTACTGTTCAGTTAACAACGAAGTACCAAACCAAATAAAATATTTTTTTTATCGTGGGATAATCGCCGAACAAAATGTGCCAAATAATTGAAAAAAAAACTTAATTATGTCGCAGCAATCTGGTTAAATAAGCTAGTTAATTGGATCCAATTAAATGCCAAGAACGATAGTTCGAAGAAGAATCACCCAACGTTTAACACTTGGCGTATTGAAAGTTAGCTTAATTGAAGGACGAAAATGCTAGGTCTATATGACAAAAATGTAATTTTTGCATAGTTAAGGAGAAACGTATCTTCTTTCTCAGACGTTTTTAACCTTAAGTAGGATGGAACAGTCCAATGTACACGTTACAAACACACAAAGAAAATATGATATGACTTAATTCTTTGATCACTTTAGTGGTGATTCAAATGTGCTTGATGACAAAATAGCATGTCACGTATTTGAATTAGTATAGTAGCGACATAATATTGTGGTTTAGCTAAGATTCATCCCAATTTTTTACTTTAAGTAAGTTATAGATAGTAATCAGACAATTTTCTGCACCAAGTAGTGTAAATGAGCTATTAAAGTAAAAAGTGTTAGCTACAAAGTACCGCGCATAGATCTTCTTTAGTACCAACTTTTCTACTGACACAGACTTTCCGAGACGCAGCAATCCAGATAAAAGGGAAGTCTTAGTTGATGTCACTATTGGATGAAATTGGTCATAAATCGAACACGACATCTTAGTCCTTGTGAAGTCCGTTCCACTACAATTCAACTGATTGTCGGATATTTTTGTTCTTTATTTTTAAGATCCAACAGCTGAAGAATATTGACGACCGGCTGGTCGACTGGTCTGAAAGTAACCCTTACACGTTACCCGCTTAGTATAATTCCAATTTTTAAATACTTATTATCATCAATATTTCTCCGTTATCTAGTATCCATAACACTGGGCCTTAATGATGCTTACTTTGGGCTAGATAATAGGTGTGAGAGTAATAATTTATTTTGTTTTATTCGGTTAATTATCAGCTGATATAAACAGGTAAGTAGAAACTTATAGTGATAGGAAGCTAATTAAAGATTCACAGAATAATGTAGTAATAATGTAGACACATAAAATACAAAAACATTTTCATAGTAAATGTGAATCGTTTTAACATTGGCTATTTCTTTAATAATATATGTTGGTATTTGGACGTAAAAATCCAACTGTATATTTGTTGAATTGTCTAGTTTTATAAAAGTATGATCTTTACATTAAAATGAGAAAAGCGCTTAGTAGCTGAGCAGATCCTACGTAAACAGTATAACTTTGAGCCAATGTGCTGCAATCACTTGCAGGGAAGTTTCATTTGGTGACTAACGTGCGTCGTTTTTCATATTTTAGACTCTCTGTTAAGCGTAAGAAAATTCGCCCTTAAGCGAGTTCTCGCGTAACTTTTAAGGGTGCAAGTTCTTCGGGACTAAGTTTGCGATACCGAATACTGGCAATCGATATTTGCAATGAATTCGGTTTTCAAAAAGCTGTCCAAAACTTTGTTACTACGAACGATGTTTCTCAATTTTAAAAAGTCATAATACTATGTCTGTGGAGTAAGGCAACAACATATGAAGCGCAACTTTATGATAAGCTACAAAAACTTCTTTTATACCACTAAGGTGGCAATCAAGTACACGGCCTACCTGATGGTAAGCGGTTACTGTAGCCTATGGACGCTTGCAACACAAGGGGTATTACTTGCGCGTTGCTGACCCTGTAAATTTATTGTAATTAAAATCGAAATAAGCAAAATATAAAAAGTAATTGATGTTATCGCTTTACTAGGTGGTAGGCCCATATGTAGGGTCGCCTGGGTAAGTACCACCGCTTTTCTTATTTCAGGCGTGAAACCGTTCGCTGTGTTTCGGGTTGAAGGGAAAGGTAGCCAGTGTAATTACTGGGCATGGACGGCATTTTATCTTAGTCCTCAGGATGACAACGCACCTGCAATATCAAGTTATTTTTCCTTGTTATTGCAGGTGTCTAAAGGCGGCGGTAGGCGTTTACCACCTGGTGGGCCGTCGGCTTGTCTGTCATCTAGTTGTATAAAAAAAGCATTACTCGATATGTGAGTATTTTCAAGAAACAAAGATCGTTTCCTAGGTGGTAGGCCAGTATGTAGGGTCGCCTGGGTAGGTACATACAACATCCTTTCCATCACCTTTCCTATTTCTTTTGTAAAGATGTTCGCAATGTTTTTGGTTGAATGGAAAAGTAGTGTATTTACTGGCTATTTTTTTTATACAAAACACGTGCAAAGGACTCAACACCGCCTGATGTGAAGAAGTACTTAAGAACAGTCCAAATGCGGAGACAGCTAGTGCAGCTTAAAGCACACTGTTCTAGCCGCCTCCACCTTGGCGGCCCATAAGGTGTCTTTTCACGCCTCTTTTGAAGAAACTCATGTTATAGGAAGGAGGAAAAACATGTGCTGACAAAGAGTTCCAAGTTTTGGAAGCCCGACAAAGAAACGAATTACTAAACTTCTTTGTGCGTGATATTGAGGTGGAGACAGTAAATTAATGACTCCGAAGACCCGCACGCGTGCTCCTGAGTAGGAAGAGGGAAGGTGGTATAAGGTCGAAAAGTTCCATAATAAAGCCGATAGAAGGCGCTTAGCGATGCAATGTCATGACCTCTCCGTCGTCAATGATACGGACGGCAAGACGCTGCAATCTGTCCAGTGCACCGAGGAGGTACTTGGCGGAGCCATCCCACAGGTACGAGAAATATTCAACGCAAAACTGAACCTGAGTGTTGTACATCAGGCATAATTAGTCTGGCGTGAAAAATCGACGCACCTTGTTCAGCTTCCGTGAGGCTGTTTTGATCCTGATTTCGAAATAGTGGAAGGCATTTCATCTCAAAAGCTGGTATAATTATAATCTCACGAAACACGCTGAAGTTTGCTACGAAACTGCCGCAAACTTGGTAGGACTACAGGTAAGTCCTGAATTCCACTCAACCACGTCTTACATTTGGGAAACACCAACGTATCAACGCAGCTAACAATGCACAAAGCGCGGCACGTCTGCGCTCTCTGAATATATTGTTGCTGTCACTCCCCTGTCGCATTTGAGCAAGGTGCGAGCTGCAAGTTACGAACTTTGCGTCTTCTGACAGGTCTCAGGCTGCGTATTAGAAACCGTGTCTGAACCTGCCCAGCGGAAGATTTCTTTAATGAAACTTTCTTAGTAAAGAAATAAATGTCTAAGTACTGAGAAAAATGAAAACTGAACTTTCGACTATCTTAGGGCAATACCTAGCCGAACATAAAGGTGCATAGTTATGGACTGTTTTGTTAAATCAAATAAACTATGAAACCTCACAAAATTGTGGTTATATTACTATTGTAACCGAAGTAGTTATGGCCCAAACTCCTCATGTGTTTCTTCCATGTAGGAAGGCCTGTGCCCAGCAGTGGGACGTTTATAGGCTGGTGATGATGATGATTATGAACCGAAGTAGTTGGGTTAAATATTTTTTTCGGTGAATGTCTATTGTTTTTACAATATAAACAGTTAATTACATATTAAGAAAAATTTTTTTTTGTATCATCCTGGTGGCAATAAAGCGTTCGATCCACCTGATGAGAAGCGATTACCATAGCCTACAGACGCTTGAAATACCAGTCTTTATTATAGCAACTGCATTTATAGTGTATGTGAAATTTGGCAGAGCGTCTAGCACTGAACAGTTTTTTGTATGGTAGGTTCGCAGACTGTTTGTGTGATTGGTAGGTTTTGGTTTTGTAATCCGCCTTTTCTTATTTCAGCCGTCAAATAGTTCGCTGTATTTTGGACTGCAAGGAAAAATAGCCAGCCTAATTACTAGGCATGAACGACATTTCATCTTAGGCCTCAGGATGACAACGCACCTGCAATATCAAATGATTTTTCCTTGTTAGTGAAGGTGTCTATAGGCGGCGGTAACCGCTTACCACCTAGTGGGTCGTCAGCTTGTTTGTCATCTAGTTGTATAAAAAAACTACTTTAAGTAAAAATAATTTTGTCATAAAAATAACCTTAAAGCTACTAATTACATATAACTCTTTAGTACTAGATGATCTGCTTAGGCTCCTAAGTAATTATTTGCGGAATTCAACGATCGGTTACAGACAAAGACTATATAACCAATTGACTGCGCTTGCGGGGGCAATCTTCTCACTAAGCATATGCTAAAACGAGTTTATGTGCCGATTTCGGCTTCAGTGTGCTTCTAGCTGCCGCGGCTATCACACAGTGCCGTAAAATATTATTTAAAGAGTCAAAATACGGTAAAAATGCCCAGTTGTGCTATTAAATGGTGTGGGATGTCGAGTTCTACTTCAAATTACAAAAAAGATGGAATAACCTTCCACAGGTAAGTATTATTTAGATGAAATTCGTACAAAATAATTTTCACAAAAATAAATTCTTTTTAATAAATATAAAATTGGCACGCGTTGATGTCTTTCTACCCCTCTCTCTCTTTCCTAGGTTTAATGTACTATGCTTTATCTCTTTCTTTTAAAGATAGTGCTGTTACGTGCACTTTCTTCTTGGTATCGATAATAAAATCATTTTGTAAGATTTAATTATATTGTTTTCGTATTATTCAAATCTAAATTCTAATTTAATTAATATAATTTTTATTTCTATTTACAGACTCAAGCCATGTGATTCACTAAGGGATTTATTTAAACAAATGAATATTTTGACCGTTGCTTCTCAATATCTAAAACTTGGAACAGCAAGTTTATTTTTATATCTAGTGTTTAAGTTATGAATATCACTATGTTTTGAAAATATATGTTTATATTTGTGAACATAAATTATGTTCTCATATATACAGGGTAGAAAAAATCTATGGGCCCTGGAAGGGAACTACTTTAAATCCTTTAGTTAGCTCATTTTACTGAAAGGAAATATTCCTTTATTTTTGAAAAGAAACAAAACTGCATTTAAAGATCTTCTAAAAGTCGCTTGTCTCACCCGGGAATCGAACCAACTAAAAATTAAAAAGTAAACCCTCGCTATTTTTTTTATCGGTAGGATTAATGATCAGGATAAAATTTGTTTAATAAACATTTGGTATTTGGAATAAAAAAAGTAAAAAGTAACATCAATTATTTACGATCGAATACATTCAACATTTTAACGATTTTAAAAATGTTGAAAGTTGTCGTTCCAATTTCAAATTGCCCCGCGTTGCATTAAAAAATGCGTTCCATTTTTAACTTTTCCTCAGATTGCCTAGTTTAAGAACGAATTGTGCATAAATTTATTATTACAATTTAATGATTTTCTTATCGAAGTCTTCAATAAGGTACTAAGACTTAAATAACATTAGCAAACCTGTATTTCATACAATATCTTTGGATGTTAGAGAGATAATAAAATTAACGTATGGTTTACTTGTTACAAATGAACATTACAGTACTAGGTAGTTAATAAAAAACTTGTAATAAATATTCAATTTCATAGGTATCACGTACAACATATTAGTGTGTTTGCTAGACAAATTTTATCCTGCACAATAATCCTACCGATTCGTATAAAAAAATAGCGAGTGTTTACTGTTTTAATTTTTAGTTGGTTCGATTCCCAGGTGAGACTAGCAAGTTTTAAAAGATCTTTGAATGCAGTTTTGTGTCTTTTCAAAAATAAAGGAATGTTTCCTTTCAGTAAAATGAGATAACTAAAGGATTTAAAGTAGTTCCCCTCCAGGGCCCATAGATTTTTTACATTCTATATATATGAAAACATAATTTATGTTCACAAATATAAACATTCCTTTTCAAAACATAGTGATATTCATAACTTAAACACTAGATATAAAATAAACTTGCTGTTCCTAGTTTTAGACTTCACAAGACAAGTCGCTCATTCATGGGGAAATGTATACACATTTACAACAAAGTCGCACCAAATGTAACTGAACTGCCTTTTCACAAACTTAAGTTATATGTCAAACAAACTTTAATGAAAAAAGGCTACTATAAGGTCCAAGAATATTTAGATGATAAGAATGCGTGGACACATTAAAATTCCAAAATGTTTATATGTTTATTTACGAGTATTATGACTATTAACCACTGTATACCTATATTGTGATTGTGCATTGTCAGATAGCTTGAAAATTACGATAATACTTTTGACATTGGGTACCTACTTTGTTGGTACGTTGATATACATTCTCTTCTAATATTATAATTTTTTTTCGCTGGGCGGCACTGCGCTGCTAAAAATTTTATTTTTTAAAAAAACATTGTAATTTAATATTTGAAAAGAGTGACTACATGAGTTTGTTGCCGGAATTTTCTCGGTAGTTCAACTTTTGGAACCGGTGTAAATTCAGACATGACAGACAGACAGAGACTATGACGTTGTTAGTTAATATATTTTTTGTGATATTTGTAACAATGTGTTTTTTTGACGATTTAAAAGTGTTTCTTTGTGGCCTATTTAAATAAAATATTTTTTCTTTCTTTCTTACGTTCATTCATTAATATCGTACTAAGTTATTATGTTGTTTAATTACACTAGAAATTCCCTCGCACCAAAGTTGACTTATAGTTTTTATCGATAGTCGATAATATTTTTGGTCTCCCTGCTCCCTACAAAAACACGTGTAATTGAACTGACCAATCAGCGAAGCCAATGCCTCGTCGCCCCCGCACCGCTAAGCAGTGACCAGTGTTTCTAAGGAGGAATGCATCTATGCGCTCTCCACTGGTTAAGTACTCCGTGGTTACAGACAATATGAACTATAACATTTTAACGATCTATCTTTCTTTTTATTCTATACGGATATATCTGTTTATCGTCGGTGGGAGTGCAAGACCGCGTAAGAGGAGTTTGCAATACTTACAAAATTCTCAAAATTGAAATATCACGCCAGCGGACTATTACCGCTGATTCGCTTGTGCTCCGTTCTCATTAAACAAGACTTTTACTTTGACTAAAGACAAGATTTTAGTCAAAGAAATGTGCAGAAATATCACTTATTTGTTCCTTTTTAACCGATTTCAAAAAAAGGAGGAGGTTAAAGGACTGGGTAAACCGATATTGATGATTCCCGGTAGGAACAAATGTTTGTATGATGAGTACGAGCATTTTTTTACGAGTCATGGATTTTATGTTTATAGTATAGTTTATATGTTTATTTAGTATATTTCTAATATTTATATACATATTATTATCATTATTTCTCCGTTATCTAGTATCCATAACACAAGCTCTTAATGATGCTTACTTTGGGCTAGATAATAGGTGTGAGTGTATAAATATTATATTATATTTTTTTTTTTGTTCGATGCGGAATAGTTCCCATTTGGTCCCATTTTTTTTTTAAAATCCATTGGGTAGTTTGGTTTTTAAATCAAAAAATCTGGAAAAATTAAGTTGTCTACGTATGCGAAGTTGCGGATATTTGCTTCCCTATGAATTTTTAGTGAAATGATATGACAGTAGAAAACAATATAAGTTGATGGTCACCCATCTAGCTTTGACCTTCAAGAGTTACTACTAAAAATCGTGAAAGAAAAAAAAATTAAACAAAAGTTAAAAACGACTCCAAAAAACTGAAAAGGATAAAATAATTAAATTTTAGTAGGTACTCATCCCCTAGGAACATATTTTTGGAGTTGGTGCTAAGTTGTTTTCAGAAACCATAGATAGTGAATGGAGGGAATGGAGTAAATACATCTGTACAAACGGCAGAACACAGGCTCGCTTCCTCACGGGAGCGCTCACGGGACATTTTGCCACCAACTATATGCTACACAAAATGCAATTTTCCCCTGCACAACAATGTCAGGCATGTGGTGAAGGCCAGGAATCGATGGAACATCTTCTGTGTCAATGCGATGCCCTGGCGAGGATCCGAATGAGTCTTCTGGAAGTGGCGTATCCAAAGCCAGTAGACTATAGACTCTTTCACGCCAAAGATATAGTGAAGCTTATGGCAGCTATATTCAGGACGTGGGAGGAGCGAAGGCAGGGGTGGCACAAAAGATCCCGAGGGGTCGAAGTGCATCGTGGCAAAGTCACGGCCCCATGATAAGATAAGATAAGATAGATAGTGAAGCACCGACTCCAAAAATATGTTCCTAGGGGATGAGTACCTACTAAAATTTAATTATTTTATCCTTTTTAGTTTTTTGGAGTCGATTTTAATTTTTGTTTTAATTTTTTGTAAAATGAAGAATAAGCTGATACGCGTTATTTACAAAACTGCTCTTGCGCGGTCTTGCACGCCCACTGACGATATGGACTTGACCGTTTCACATCAGGTGGAGTTAAGTCATTGGCCGTGCTTTGTGGCTTTGTGTAAAAAAAAAATCCTATTTACTATCCTACTAAATCCACTAAACTTCGTGTCATACTAATCCGACTTCCTATCCCACTAATACTATTTTGAAAGTTTGTATAGATTGATCTTTGTTAGCCAATCACGCCAAAGCAGTGTACCGCATTTGGATCAAACTTGGCACACAGATAGTTTATAATCTGCACTAAAACACGCGATACTTTTTTTTGGAATCCGGTGTAACGGAATAACACAGACGAAGTCTCGGGTTGAAGCTAGACTTTCATAAAAGTTCATACGCTTGTTACTTGCGCTATTTTCATGAATGTGACGAGTTCCCCGTCCAAATAATTTCGAACACTTTGTCTACCAGGATAAAACGTTTTTCATACAACTAGATGAAAAGTAAGCTGAAGGCCCACCGGGTTGTAAGTGGCTACACTGCCTAGTTTTATTTTATTTATTTAATAATTAATGTACACAACATTTAAATAACGGAAAAGACATTTTGGGAAAAAATGTACAAAGGTACTGCTTATTTCTAAATGTAATCTCTTCCAGCAGTCCTACAACAGAGAAATGAGAATGAAAAGGTATACTTAATAGGTGTGTGTAATATAGAAACATAATCTAAGTATATGGAACACATAACATACTACATAAATATAATATATAATAAAATACATAATAACATTAAGAAACTTTGAAATTTTTAAAAAACTAGTGAGATATTTATAATAAGGAAAGATAGCATGCTTTGACTCGTGTATTGAACAGAGATAACGTTTAGCAATCGCGGGTAGTAGGCCTATACAGGGTGGTGCCGTCAATACCACAATAAATTGGAACATGAAATTATCTAAAGAATTAGATGATTTTGAAAGTGGCAAACCATTTCTATGAACTTATGTAGCCCATGTTTTAATTTATTGTCATAATGACGGCATCACCGTGCATACATTTATTACTCTTATTTTTGTTATTTATGTTAAAGTAATTTACCTTGCAAATCAAAATCGTCTTTCTTTCTATTCAAATTTTACTTTTGTCAAATGAAGTCTTGACAATGTATATACTCACATTAATTTATATCTTAACATGTTTATGTTATTTTGAATTTGTTACTCTGAGACGTTGTATTTATCATTTAGTGTGTATACAATTTGGTTATCAATTGAGCATTAACTCACTAACCATGCCAAAACCTTTGATTGTCAACTGTAGTAAGTTTATGCCAAATAAATAAATACATTTCCAGTAACAAGAAAGATATCACTTGGTATTACAGGTATGTTGTCATCCTGAGACCTTCCATGCCCAGTAATTACGCTAGCTACTGTCGCGATCAATCAAACGATCAATCAAATGCCGGGAATCTTTGAATCGCTTGTAATTTTTGGGAAACTAATACAAATATCGCCGTATAAAATTATATTCTCAAAACTGTCTAGTAACCGGCCGTCGCGCGTGGCCCCTCTGCCTGATTCGCTCTCTCTCTCTCTCTCTCAAAGTCTAGAACACTTCTAAGAATCCAAATATTATTGAAATACAAATTTCCTTTTAACATCATTCATCACTGAATGTGCTGAAATCCTACCAAGAATGCCGGTTACTACACTACCTTTACCTTCAATCCGAAACACAGCGAACTGCTACGGCCGAAATAGGAAATGCGGTAGTATCTACCCAGATGACCCTACCTATTTTTATTGGTACGTACTTATTGCAGTGAAATTCAGTTAGCATATCCTAAACAAAGAAGAAAATTAAAACCAACCTCTTTATTCTAAAACAGTGATTTACATGCAGTGCTTTACTTTCCATTAATAATTAAAATGGACTTTCTAGCGATAAGGAAATATTATTATTCTTACTAGTCTTTTTAAAATGAAAATAATTAATTGAAAAGTACGGATCTATTGCGAAACAAACATATAACAAATACAGTTGAATTAAGGACCTTATCCTTTTTGAACTTGGGTCAAAACATTAGTACGGCAATCATTAAGATAATCAAAATAATCAAACTAGTAATAACATGATTTGTGTTCTCTTTCCCACAATTCCCTTTACCATGAGCACATACTAATAAATTTTCAGTCGTAAACAAAACAATAAAAAGGGCGCACATTCCACTAGGTCAACTCCATACCGATAGGTTAATAGTCACTGAATAATGTATTAAACACAACATTCATGTTTTATTGTGGATAACATTTTTATCAGCAGTGAAATCATAACGAGGCAAGTAATAAAATACTTTTGGGCAGATCATTGAAGTGGAGTCGATATACTTCGACATATACAGGCTGGTGACATCAATACGACAATAAATTAAAACATGGAACATATTAGTTCATAGAAATGTTTTGCAACTTTCCAATACATCCTATTCATTTGATATTTTTTATGAGATTTCTACGAATAACTTTGGCTATATTCTCGCAAAGAATTGTTATGAACTTATCAAATTAATAAGATGTATTGAAAGTTGCAAAACATTTATATGAATTAATATAGCCCATGTTTTAATTTATTGTCGTAGTGACATCACCATCGTGTCTTGTTGAAGTTCTAGAAGTAGCTAACCTTGTGGTGGTGCTACAGCAATACGATGTTATGTTATGTTGACTAACATTAGCATGTTGTATGGGAAACTTGATTGATTGCATAATATCGCAATACTGTACACCATGTTATAAGGTGAGCTTAATAGTTACTTCTAGAATTTCATCTATTCGTTAAAGCATATCAACTCAGTCTCATTGATCTAGCCAAAAGTATTTTATTATTTACAACAAATGCTAATCTGCATAGATTGTAGAATGAGCGTCAAAGTTTGCCCAAGTGACTGTAACATTCTTCACGGAAGCCGTGACAAAGTATTTTCAAGTTCTGTAGAATAATAATGAAAATCACCTTATCCCCCGTATCAAAGCAAATTCCCTGGGGAGAAGACAAAAGATTGTTTGTCTCAGACAAAGAAAGAAAGAGATAAAACGAAATTTGTCTCCTAATAAGTGGCCATAAGAGGTGGAGGCAGTTTTTTTCCACGACTCGTACTACGGGTGCTGGTGTTGCGATGTTCCTGGGCTGCAGCAATGGCTTCTCATTGAGTGTAAATTGCTTCGCAGACGAATTTTTCGTAAAAAATCTAAAGTTATTTTCTACAAATATCAGACAACTATCCGTCTGCGCTCGGTCAAAAAAAAAATAGCCCGGAACCAACTAGTATAATGCCACTGTTTCCGTTAATTTTAATGAATTATTTTGTATGGTTCAACCATACAAAATAATTCATCCATAACAATTGCCATATAGCGACAACGGGGAGATCAATAGTTCTAAAATATATTTTTCGTAATTATTAAAAAACATCCAGTATAAATAATAATGTTAATGCTAGTCACATCCGGTAAAGTGGTTTTATTTTAAAAGTATTATAAATGATTTATATATCTTTCAATTTAACGTTTGTTTGTAACCAATTATCAACAGGAGTTTTCGCAATCATTGAAATATAAAATAATTATGATGAAGTCAACCTATGACACGATCAACTCATTACAAACCACTAAATCGGTATCAACAATTTACAAGTTTTAATATTAAATTGGCACTAACGTAATCCATTGACGATGTCACAATTAATTTATCAGATTGGCAGCGATTTGCACACTGCTGTTAATGCCTACCTCTTAAATGAGAATAATGTATTTGGTTTAGTAAATTTTAGATAACTGCCAGATCAATATGATGCAAATCTCAGTTAGCAAATTGTAAAGTGTGAATAATATGATAATATATATTACCCTACAGTGAACAGCTTTAACAGACGGGTGCTTTTTGAGTATGTTTTTTGAGGGGATTAGAAATAGCTTATCATAAGTTAAAGCTCCATTTAAGCTTTTTTATCAGCCTTGTAACATAACTTAAGCATCGTTAAGGATTTATAAACTGAATAATTGACAACATAGATGACTATTGTCTAAGTATGTGTCTGAATTAAGGATTGCAATCCCGCAGTTCATGCAATCCCGCGGGACTGATATGCAGGATTACTTAATACTACGAGGGACCGCATCTTTGAAATTATGTTATAAAATCAAATTGAAACTACAAATTTTTGGGTAAACATCAACTTTTATCAAACATTTCTTATATTAAGCAACAGAAATTATTTCTTTTTTATTAATTAGGTATAAGTAATTAGAAATCTGTTTTCTTAGATTCATCTTTAAATGTTTGGCATAGTTTAATAATTTTGTTTAATTTTACCCTTACTCCTAACAACAGTTTTCTATTTTTAATTCAGTATTATTCATAATAATAACTAGTAATCAAATCACAACTTTCTCTTAGATGCTATTACTATGGAATCAACTTTTTTCATTTATTGTATTATTAGGAATCAGAAAAGGAATTAGTTTTTAAAAAAACAAGATTGTTACAAACTACATTGATTTACATTTATTTCTAAACATAACAGAAAGTAACTCAAGTATGAAAATCAATAAGTAGACAAGAAATACGTACGAAGCGCACGAAATTCCGAGCCCGAATGGCAGGCTGGGGCGACCAGCCCCCTTATTCTCAACTGTCGGAAAGAATTCGAATTTCGGAAACTCTATACCTGTCACTTTTTATCGCGCTGCGTCAAAGCGAGACGGGATGTGACTTTTCGAATCGAATCCGTGATCCGACAGTTGAGAATAAGGGGGCAGTAGCGGTCCGGCGCCGCCCGTCTGTTACCAAGCGCAATGAAGTCGCGTGATCGCGGTGACGTCAGAGCTCACGCCACCTTTTTAACTATCGTTTCCTCCGCTCACTTCCAACAGTATCATAATTTATTCTTAAACGCCGGATGGAGAATAAGAAAACACTAGTCACCTACCAGAAAGACATGCGAAGTGCAATGCGAAGTATGAAAAACTGACAGGACAGCCCGCCAACCGTCCGAAAGTTGCCGGCGCGGCGTGGCTGTGCTGAACGGCAACGTCGCGCTCTTGCTACTCTCGATTCACGCGAAAGTTTTAGCGGCAAATTTTTAATTTGCGGGATCCGCGGATCCGCGCTTTGAAGGTGCGGAATCCAGCAGCTTGATAAAAGCAGCGGGATCATAATTAAATAAGAATAGCTAAGAATAGCGTAAACATACAATTATCCATGACAAGGTGAACAAACCTCTGGCTTATTAAGCACGGGAACTGGCCACTTGACCAGATGGCCGTTGTAACATAAAGCTGTATCTTATCTTAAAGATTCTATAAATACTATGTTATATCGAAGAATCTATAAATAATATTTCGTACAATTGATAGCTTAGCCAATCAAGTCACTGGACGTTATTAATTCTTGTAAATCAATGAACAGCTTAATTGATATCATTCCGAATCACCGAATACCTAAAATTGTTGAACGGACGATCTCTATGTATATTATTAAACTTTGTATATTAAACACTTCAAATTGGATACCTATTAATCGAATATTTGCCTGGCAAAATGTTTAAATAGTTAAAACTCCAAATAAAATTAGTTTTCCGATAAAGCAAGTCTATGTAGTCTACGTATGTATGTAGTCTGTGTATGTATTTAGTCTATGTAGTTACAAAAAACATGCTGGAAAATGCATTAATAAAGCAATATTTCTTCTATAAGTATGTAAGGATACTAGATCCCTAGCTAATTGTGGCAGTCAAGTTATATATTCCTCAGAAAGACATTCCAAATTTTGTTTTGAGATTATCCATCAAAAGCGTTATGTTTCACATTTTAATGTTTTTGATGCGTTTAAACGCCTACTTTATTGTAACAATTACAAATAAAGAAAGAAAACGATGAAAAAATATATGCTCCAGGCGTGTGCATGCAGATTGAGTGATCCTATCTTCAATCTTCGACGAAGATTTAGTAATTGTTTAATTTGTCACGGTGAAGTAAAAAATTTGTAAAACCTGAGATAAAACTGATATACTCAGTCAATAAAGTGGATCACTCATACCGCATGCATTATAAAAATGCCATAATGTATATTTAGAAATAAGAAGCAGAACTGTTATAAATCTTCGTCGATTATTGTAAAGATTGAAGATAGGATCGCTCAATCCGCATGCACACGCTCCAGGCGGGATTCGAACCCGCGTCTCCAGAATTCCAACCAGACGCGACGCCACTATGTCACCGAAGCACTAGTTATAACCACACACACACACACACACACACACACACACACACACCACAGTACCTATGATGATCAAGAGAAATAGCTTATGGCAGTTATCCCCAGCGGCGGTCTCACTTTACCATCCATAGTTAAGGCCATAATAAAGGAGAAGAACACCTGGAAAGGCTTCTACATATTCATGAGACACCTAAGTGAAAAAGAGATAAAAGAAAGATCCCGAGGAGAAAATCTTTTGGCTTAGCACATCCGCAGCAGGAGGCGTATAGCCTACACTAGCGCGCTGGTTCCTTGAAGTGGACCCGTGGGAGACAGGTGGGGAACCCCATCACTTGAGTTCAACTGTCCACAGTATAATGGTGTCACAAGGGTGCTCCGTGCAACGCCACCACAAACTATACTTAAGTGTCCTGGAAATTTTGTAATGACGCCATAGAGGGTTTAAGCGCTTTGGTTTCAATAACAAAAACAAAGCAACTTTTCCATGGTCGATCCCGGGATGGGTCAATCAAAATGGGTCAACTCAAGATTCTCCGTGCTTCGGAAGGCACGTCAACCTTAAACACCATCCCGGATTGGGCCAGTGTGGCGGTGTTATGGTCCAGACTCCTTGTGTGTTTCTTCCATGTAGGAAGGCCTGTGCCCAGAAGTGGGACGTATGATGATGATAATGACGCTATAAGTGGTACTTATATATTTGTAAGGGCAGGGTATACGTACAAACGTATGATAGAAATAGGCATAGGGCAAACTGTTGCCCGAAATTCTGATAATGTGAAAGTTAGAGCATCGGGGTTGTTTTCGTGGTTAGTTCGACCTATATCTTCTTTGGTCGAGGGACCCCCACATACCCATGCGGCGTGGGTATGTGAGGGCATGGGCCATGCCTCTCTCACCCCATGGCACAGGACAGACGTATATGCCTTTTTTTGCCCACAAAAAAAGTCCGAAAATAAAAGGGCACTGTGACTAGAAACTACTTTTCCACTTTTGATTTGCCACTTTCAAAAAAAATCTTATTCATTTGATAATTTCTGGACTTTTCTATGAAAAAATGCAGCCAATGTTATATTACTCCATACAAATGTCATGAAATTATCAAATGATTAAGATGTTTTTGAAAGTGGTAAACCATTTCTATGAACTAATATGGCCCATGTTTTAATTTACTGTCGCATTGACAGCACCACCCTGTATAACGTTTGAAAGAGAGTCGACGGACAAAAACTATTGAAGGAAATTAGAAAGGAAAAAAAACGAACTTACAAAAGAGGATTTTTGCAAGAGTGTGTAAAAATGGTTATTAGCTAGACTTATTAGTATATTTCTTCCTTTAAATAAAAATTATTTATCTATTACAATCAAAACCATACATGTATTAAGTTAAATAAGCTTTAAATATCTTGTCCACTATAAGAGTTGTGAAAGTAAAGAACCGATAGTATGTTCTGAAGATCAGAACCTACAAGAAGTTACATCAGCATTGTTAGTTTGAAAAGTTATAACGATAGCAAAACTCGCAGTAGAGAAGACTCGTACTCTAAAGAGGTAAGTTAGATAGGGACGAGTATAGCTAATGTTGAAGAATACAGTGACTTTGCAATAGGTGTTTACAAAATAAGTAGATTTAAGAGACTAAACTAACTAGAGACTAATTTATGTAACAAGGGTGGCAAACAAGCTTTTAATATAAATCATCATCATCATTATATCAGCCGAGAGACGCCCACTGCTGGGCCTCCCCAAGGATCTGATCGAAAGAAACTGATCGGTCTTGCGCTACCCTCAGCCATCGGCTTGCCGCGGTAAGCGGTTACCGTAGCATATAGACGCTCGTCGCACGTACGTAAAAATCAAGAGAATTCGTTAAGTTGATAGCGTAGAGCACGAAATCAGCTGCTCCAACATAACGGTTTTTCAATTAGTTCTGGCAACTTCACTGCAAGCACGCAATACCTGCTAAAAAGGCGTGTTATTCAGCTGCAACTTTCTGTAAGATGGAAGTACATACTAACACAACCGGGCGCATAAGATTCGAGTCGCAAACACCATAATGACTTATCTCCCTTGCCCTTGCTGCTATTCTGATATTTTAAAATACGTAAGAAAGAAATATTAAAAAAAAGAAAAATATTTATCGTTCCCAAAATTTTGCTCACAATTTGTTTGGGGAATTCTCTCTTTAAGTTTTCATAAACCTGTACTGGGAGGACTCCGCTCTTCAACATAACACATAGATATTCTATAAAGTCGGTGTGCAACAATAAATATATGTATGGGTGTATGCAGGACCAACAACCAAATATTAATTAACATTTAACAACATAATGTCAACCGTATGACACGAAAGAAAAGATTTACTATACAACTTACCACTAACATTGTACTCGTGTACAAATTATCATTAACATACACTATTTTGCACTAATGTATCACAATCCGGGCGACTAGCAAATAGGAATTGGGAGAAATGTAGGTACTCGTAAGGAGTTGTAGTGTTTCTGTAATAGGTCAAAGTTAACGTTTACTTTCTATACCCGTATGTCGCAATCCCAAATAAACTAAATCCTCTTTGACGTTACTCACTGGACCTACTAGATTTTCTTCTCGGAGATTAATTCCAATTATCCCACACGAATAACGTAATAGCTCCACATAATACGATTCACTAACCACAACCAGTTTGTCATTTGATTGAGTTCCTCATAACAAAGGGCTTTAATCTAGTAAACACAATGTTTGTTACTCGTCGTCAAAATATTTCTTGTCTCAGCAACAATAGAGTATTTGCTTCAAAGACACTTATAATGAACGTTACAATACACTCACACCAATCAACTAGACAAAGTAAAGCTTCATTAGCATCTTGTGTTATTACTAGATAACAGATTATACAAACAAATGATAATAATCCCATATATTCTTACCGCTTATCTTCAGGTGCGAGAGTAATAGTAATGTTATACAATCTAGCCCAAATTGAATGTGTAGGAACGTGTGTTATAGATACTAAATTACAGATAATTATTGATAATATGAGAGGAGCTCGGTGGCGTATTGGTTTGAGCGGTCTGGTTTCGATACACAGAACAAAGCAACTTTCGCCATGGTCGATCCTGGGATGGGTCAATCATGGTTTGTTTTCCCGAGCTCTTCCGTGTTTCGGAAGGCACGTTGAGCCGTTGGTCCCGGTTGTTCCTGCAACCGCTTTAGCCTACCAACCCGTATTGGGCCAGCATGGTGGTGTTGTGGCCCAAACACCTCATCTGTTTCTTCATGTAGGAAGGCCTGTACCTAGCAGTGGGACGTTTATAGTCTGGTGATGATGATGATGATGATGATGATTGATTGACTTGAAGAATATTATTGAAAATACCCATTACTTGTGAACATAAATTTTCGTATTCATCTCACAAACATCTGCCCCTACCGGTATATAATTAAACTTCTAGCATTTATTGCATAATTGTTATAAGCAAGTTCTTTAGCAAAAATAACATCTTCATCTGTGCTACTGCATAAAGATCTCCCCACGGATCTCCAAGCCGATTGGTTCTACGCTGTCCGCAGCCATTGGCTTCCCGCAACCCTAAGCAGATCGTCGGTTCACCTTATGGATATTTTGTTATGCCCAACAAAATATAAACGCTGCGTCTCCCGGTACGCGGTCGCCACTCGAGGCCCTTTCTGCTCCAACAATCACACGTAAAACCCCCTTATGGAAAATCTCTATACACATTGATTTAATTTTTCAATTAAAATAATAATAATAAAGAAGTCGCATAAGGACCTCTGGTACTAACCACTCGACCAGACAGCGGTCATATCAGATATCTGCCAAAAAAAGAAAATAACTTGATTTCAAGTGCGTCAACATTCTGGAGACACTATAATTACACTTACTATGCTTCGCTTCACACGGAAACACTGCTAAAATAAAATGCTAATCCAATTACAATATAACTGTTAGAAAACGTCCATACTTGTACTGTATCCAGATTAGCATTTTATAGACTGATAGACTGAATCTTTAAAAGGCAAGAGAAATAAATATTTCTGCTTCAGCAGTACGCGCAGGACTCGAGCGACAAGAATTTGTTGCCAGACATTTTTTCTGTATTCAATGCTACCTCGAACAAAATGGCAAATTAGATTTAGTGGCTAAAGCAGTCTACTCTCTTAACAAAGGATCTTTTATTTGTGATAACGTTGTTTTTTATTCTTCAGACGAAACAAAGGAATGTTAGTAGTATTAATGGGTACCTATTTGTATGTACACTTTAGCAACTATGTTCGATTTCTGAATTCTGACTTCAAATACGTCTGAAAGTGTGGGACCACGGTAAGAATGAATAGTAATTTTCTGGGTATATTCATTATTCGCTTAAATTAGTTTAATACTGTCACTCACATTTGCGCGAATACGCAAACCCGCAAGTGTAGGAGCGACATACGCAATTGAATACGCAAAGTTTTCGCTACATTCGCGGTTTTCCAAGCTGTGTCGGTTTTTTGACGCACATCGAAGCGCGCGAACCTCGAATTTTCGCATAGTGTCCCACAAATTCGTGCGAACAGTTCTGCTCACGATAGCGAAGGTTACGGACGCATTGGGTTATGCTACACGGAAACACTGGTATCGCAATACAATACTTATTATAAAAATAAATTATGATAAAAAAGTTTAACATTAAACCTCAAGACAGACTGCCACGCAAGACTGAGACATTCTTAAACATGGGTCGCTCCGTTCCCTATAATATGGTTGAGCGGAGAGATGGCTGGCACATGCGTCATACTTGTGAACAGGGTGCCACTAGTGGAAATGGTCATCTTTAAGCTTCCTTGATTTTGTAATAATTTACCCACATATTCATCAATAGTATCATTTTTTAGGGATTTTTGAGGTATATGGCACTATAGGAATTATATAAAACAATCAATTATTATTGTAATGACGCAGTCAGACAAGTGTTTAAAATTAATGAAAAATGTTTGGCTTTATAAGGTCTTTGTATATTAATTGTTGACCTTTGTGTATTAAAATACCTATATATGATGGTGCATTGTCGGACAGCCTTTAAATAAAGTAAATATTCTTGTCATTAGGTACTTATTGGTACGTTAATATACCTATTTTTATACCCTGTGCGACACTGCACTGCTAAATACTAGTACTTTTTAATTAAACATTATAACTTAATAATTGAAAAGAGTGACTACACGAGTTTGTTGCCGGAATCTTCTCGGTAGTTCAACTTTTGGAACCGGTATAAATTCAGACAGACTGACAGACAGACAGACAGACTGACTGACGAACAGACGGACCGACAGACAGACTGACATTATAACATTGTTAGCTTACGTAGATCCAGATAAGACAGAGAGACAAACAGTATGAAATTGTTAGTTAGTTAATAGGTTTTTGACGATTCGAAAGTGCTTCTTGGGGGGCCTAATTGAATATAAATATTTTCATTCATTTTCATGTGTAGGAAGAAGTGGAAATAGGTTCGCATATTGAGTTTGCGAACCCATTTGCATATCCGCCAAGTTTGCGAATGAATGGCCTTACACATGCGTGCGAACATTCGTACATTGTACAGTCGACAGCACATCAAGCGTAACAGTTTGACCTTGAGACCGCCCTTACGGCGATCGAAATAGGGGCGGCTTTTGTGGTGCAGCTGTTAAACTTGATGTGCTGTCGTCTGTAACATTGTTAAAAATACATCTGTTTTGAATAATGTCTTTTTTCAATCTGTCATCTTATAACCCACGATCATTCCACGGCTGCGTTCGCTGGTTTCTTCTGTTACAATTCATATTTTAGGCTTAGCGCCTTTTTTATGTTCGCTCTACGAGCATTCACGTCCCTTGCAAGCTCCTACAAGCCTCTGTCAGTTTAGTGTAGACATTTTTTTTTACGTCAGTAAATTTATAACCGTCAATGATGAGACTTGCCCATATATTACTGACGACAGTGCGAGTTTTCACTTACCGGAACTCTTCTGTTCCGTCTGCTTTAAGGTATTTCAGACTACGTTGTCTTATAGTGGGCCTAATTCTGAAGACACACTCGAATGCTTGTTTTCATAACGTGTGTTTTGCATTAAGAGTCTCTTAGCGATTTTTAGCTCAGTCTATCTTAAGGAGATAGAAAGAGACAAATGTCCATAAGAGTCGCCTAAGCCTAGGGAATGGTGAAAACGGAAATTTATCTTTATTTAAGTACAATAGATTTCTATCTCGCTATAAGAATAGGAAAAATATGAAAAAACATACCAACCAAATTGAGAACCCTCTCCATTTCAAAATTGATCGAAAAGAAAGCAAGAGTTTGGTTAGAGCTGTCAACTAAATTGAATTGTATTTCCAAGAAGATATAGACAACTTTAGACGACGCGTAATGCGTAATAAGCACTGCATTTTATTACGTCTATCGCAGTCGAAAATTAAACATACGTTACTAAATGTCATTTTATTTGACAGTTACTATCCTTAATTTTTGATTTTAACATTATTATAAATGTTTGAAAACTTTTTTTAATTACTAAGTTACTATCCTTTTTGTATTCATATTGAGAGAACGAGGAGGAGCTCGGTGGCGTATTGGTTTGAGCGCTCTGGTTTCGATACGAAAAATAAAGCAACTTTTGCCATGGTTGGTCCTGGGATGGGTCAGTCAAAGTTTGTTATCTCGAGCTCCTCCGTGCTTCGGAAGGCACGTTAAGCCGTTGGTCCCGGTTGTTCCTGCAACCGCTTTAACCCACCAACCCGCATTAGGCCCGCGTGGTGGTGCTATGTCCCAAACTCTTCATGTGTTTCTTCCATGTAGGAAGGCCTGTGCCCAGCAGTGGGACGTATATAGGCTGGTGATGATGATGATTGAGAGAAAAAGCTGCACTGAATTTAAATTTAGATTTAGACTGTTTTCTACAGGCCAGTATATTCAGGAGGCAGAGCATAACCTCCCCCACCTTACAGAAGAACACAGCCACCACACACTCACCACGCAACACTACACCACCCATACACACACTACCAAAACACACCACACAACACAATACAACACCAACACAGTGTGCTTATGCGTGTGTGTTGTGTTTGTGTTGTGGTTGCGTTGTGCGTGTTGTGATGTGCTAGATCTCTAGAGCTCTTGGCTCAACAACGCCTCCTCCTTGAACAAAGCCTCCCCAGAACAAAACCTACTTAAATAAGTAGGCTTTGTGCTGGGAATGTGATATGGTGGTGTGTAGTCAAAATACAGGCCCAGCAGTGGGGCGTATATAGGCGTGTGTGTGCTGGGAGTTAGGGGACTTGTTTTCTACAGCGCAAGCTCTTGATTTTTCTACGGTAGGCAAAATATCTCAACGAACTGGTTGAGATTAATTTTACCCTAACAAGTCCTTGTTAGCTCAGTGTCTTTCTCGTCAGACACAGGATATAACTTGTCAAACTGTCAACAAATTTAGATTATCGAGAGATCTATTCTCGCAAAATGTTTTGTATCTTTGAGAACAATCAAATACCCGTGTAATCTAATTAATACAATGACCTCTAACAAAGTGTATTCTTCTTGAATTGAGAAGAATAATACATTTAGTTAGTTTTGGAACTCGCTATTCCTAATAATCGTTGGTACTAGGAATAAGAACATCAAGATAAGGCTACGGATTTAGTGCCAATTTGACTGGAAGCCGGTCGGCTATCTGATTATTGGAGTATAAGTGCTCTTCGCTTCATTAGCCCTTGAATAAGTTTCGTTAGCTAATACATCAGTTCCAATCTGCTAGTACTGATTGAGTGATTACCAATAAGTTGTTTTCTTTGTACCTACTACGAGTTGGAGATAAGGATTATTATGATAGTGCTTGGTGGCCTAGTGTTGTGAGCGATCTTGTTTCGATTACGAAAACAAAGCAACTTTTGTCATGGTTGATCCCGGGATGGGTCAACCAAAATTTGTAATCTCAAGCTCCTCCGCGCTTCTTAGGGTACGTCAAGTCATTGGTGCCGGTTGTTACTGCAACCGCTTTTACTCACCAACCCACATTGGGCTAGCATGGTGGCCAAACTCCTCATGTGTTTCTGACTTTGCCCGTGGCATCAACATCAACGGCGACTCATCTTCAATTAGCCGATGATATAGTAGTCGTAGCGGGATCCCTAAAGAAATTGAGCGTAATGTTTGGCGACCTAGACAGATCTTTCCGACAGGTGGGTTTAAGAATGAACTTGGAGAAGTCAAAAGTAATGTCAAATATGCATATCGCACCTATACCAGTTACAGTTGGGAGTTTTATTCTTGAAGTTATTGACAATTACGTTTACCCCGGACAAATGGTCCGGCTGGGTTGGTCCAATTTCGAGAAAGAGGGTAGGTCCAAATGCGAGTAAATTGCCGAATCCAAATCGGATGGGAAGCGTTCGAGAAATTGCTTAAGATCTTCTCGTCCAAAATTCCTCAGTGCTTGAACTCTAAAGTTTTCGACCAACGGTGAAGACTACATGATATACTGTGAAACGTGGATGCTTACTAGGGGCTTTCTCTGCAAGTCCGCAGTCACCCAACAAGCTATGCTGTTTCTCTGCGAGATAGAATCAGAAATGATGACATCCGTAAGAGAACCAAAGTCACCGACATAGCTCATAGGATTATTAAGTTCAAGTGGCAGTGGGCAGGGTACATAGCACGCACAACAGACGGCCGGTGGGGCGTTTGAGTACCAAAAAGCAGAAAGTAGAACGGCCTCGCACTAGATGGACAGACGACAAGGTGGCAGGGAGCCGTTGGATGCAGGCTGCGCAGAACTGTTCCATTTGGAAATCGATGGGGGAGACCTTTGTTCAGCAGTGGATATCATAGGCTGATATGATGATAAGTTACTTTGGATTTACTAGAATTTGTATTGACGTCGATATTTGTTTTAAATAATTTTTGTGACTGCTATGAGTCCATAAAGATGTATAATTTTAAAACCTTTTAAATACAGGACTTGCGCATAACACTTCAGACGTTTTCAGGAGAACGATGGTCTACTATTTTGATCCGATCCCGGGACCGACCTCCTTCGTATTTCAGAAGGCAAGGTAAGCTTTTGGTCACGGTTGTTAATGCAACCGCTTTAACCCACCTACCCGCATTGAGCACTAACTCATCAAGTAGGTACTTAAATAAGTTTATGTAGAGTAAATGATTTGAATAAGGCATCGTGGTGGTGTTATGGCACAAACTCCTCATGTGTTTCTCCCATGTTGAAAGGCCTGTGCCTAGCAAGAGGACGTATATATGCTGTTGATGATAATTTTAGACACTCTTAACACAGTACGTCACAAATTCACCGAACGCGCAAAATGTAAAAGGGCTAAAAAGACACTTTCAAAATCAATCACTTTCACTTCACTTCAAAAAAGGTTATTTCATTTGCATTTTTAAAAGCGAGAACTTTGTGATTTTTCAAACGTCCCCAGCTCATGTCAGCTTCACACATTATTTTTATCTTCCACGGAAAAAGGGTGCAATATATTTTACGCACGTGTTTGCCCTCTTGACCCTTTGTACACCTGCCTCGTATACCTATCGTATAATACTTATATGCAATGTAATGTTCGTAGAGCTTACTGGTGAAGTGGTCTGACCGCTTCGGCTTATATGCTGAAACTAATCAAATTTTACCACGATGATCGCTGATGAATACAGAATAGATATTGGTAATCTCTTCTATGCTTTGTAGAGTATTTTCGTAACAATTTTCACTAATCACCCCACATTTAGTTAGGTCCGTAAATTAGTAGATTAGAAAGATATTAATCGAATCAAACCTCGATATAACACAGTTTTAACGACTATTCGGGCTCCATTTTGGATTAATTTCAAAGTCAAAGGGCATAATAATACGTTAAATGAAGGTGTTTGACTTGTCAAACCCTTTCATGTGATACCTTTGGTGAAGAAATTGAAAATAATTGTGACGGTTATCTTAGATAATAGTCGGCTATCCTAGATTTACAATGAAACTAACTGTATTGTCATCAGAATTAAATGCGTGAACCGAATTCCAGATCGATTCGTTAACGGGATGGTCTGTCAGGCGTCCGAAATGTTATAACTGTGTTATTTCAAGATTCGGTGGTAAAATCACGGAAAGAACTAAAGATACGAAAGATACTAACAATAGTATCTTTCTAATTTACGGAGCATGCTAAATGTATTATTGTAAAAAACCATTCTGAAGATGGAAGATATAATAAATTACTAGAATTAACCCAACGATAAAGAAAGCAAGATAAATAAAACCGCGTATAGTTATCTTCACTAAATCATGAAAACATTGTTTCAGAGAAAATTTTTTTCCTCGTACGCTCAGGTGAGCTCCCTGCAGATGTTTTCTCGAAACAGTACAGCATGGGTTTTTTTAAAAAGAGCTGTAAAGGTTTTTCAGGTTCGGCAACGTGCAAGTGCTACCCCTGGTGTATCAAGCGTCCATAGGCAACGGTAACGCCCTGGCTTGTATAAAAAAATATAGAATGTATAGGATAGATTGTGAATGATGTAAGAAGAGTTAAAAGAAGCCCGCAAAGAAAGAAGAAAGATAGCATTCTTTCCTGTCACTTTAAGTATTCACGAATCATGCAACCACGAATTGTGTAGACTTCGAAATGAAGACTCTTAGGTGGATTCCCAACATCAAAACGTCGAGACCATTTTGATTCTGTCGTTCGGCGGCACGTTCGCTTTGTTCGTTCGGATTCGTGCGGCTGGATCATATATAGTCTCACTAACCGATTGTGGTTTCGCTCATCGCTATCTAATTTTGGTGGCTTAAAGATTTAAGATTACGTGATGCGTGTATATTAGTTTTCGTGGTGGCATGATTTCGCGATGGAATTGTTTGTGTTCCATGATTTGAGATGGATTTACCACACTACGATGATGATGCGTGACATCTACATCACCAATGAAACAGTCAGTACAGTCGACAGTACATAATGCGTAATAGTTTGACCTTGAGGCCGTCCTTAGTGTATTCGTAATAGAGACGGCTTTTGTAGTGAGTGATACACTTTACGTGCGTCGTGTATACAACAATTCACGGATTAAATTGAAACTAAGCTAATCAGGGAACTGAGTAAGTACTGAAAACAACAAATGTTGACATTTTAGCTACCATTAAAGTCTTACCCTAAGCCGCGCCGTAAAGAGTACATTTGCACCATTTTGAGTTCCACATTTATTTTAGTTTGGGTTAATAGGCTCGCTACGTTTTGCATTACCAACGTATTTTAATTTAACTTAAGTTACGAACACAGCTACGCTTTTATATTATTAAGGGCCAAATTAGGGTTGGAAAGTTCTAGATGTTTTACGTAAAGCGAATAATGTTTCTGTGAATGTTCAAATACACATTTCATTAGCTGTAGAAAGGTTTGATTTAACCAACACAAACAAGATTTTATTGGCATGCTCGGTATAAGTATTAAGTGTTAAGCATGTATTTTTTTAATTTAAAATTTCCGTTGGTTTTTTCCGTCTGTTGGCGGAGTCAGTACACCAATATTCTAAACCTGAAGTCCTATGTTTGAAGCTCCGGCTTGGGCAGACGTTTGTTTCACATCACCAGCCTATATACGTCCCACAGGCATTCATACATGGCCGAAATGCATGAGGAGTTTGGGCCATAACACCACCACGCTGGCCCAATGCGGGTTGGTGGGCTAAAGCGGTTGCAGTAACAACCGGGACCAACGGCTTAACGTGCCTTCCGAAGCACGGAGGAGCTCAAGATTATAAATTTGAATGACCCATCCAGGGACCAACCATGGCGAAAGTTGCTTTGTTTTCGTGATCGAAACCAGAGCGCTCAAACCACTACGCCACCGAGCTCCTCAAGTTCCTCAAGACGTTTGTATAATGAGTAAATACTAACTGAATTCTCAATGAATGTTTGTATTTGTATATGTACCAGTCAACAGAATATCAAGTGTAACATTTTTGCGGTTTTCGTAGTACAACTGTTACACTTATTACTTTACATAATCATATACTTACCAAGCACCTGCAATATCAAGTGATTTTTCCTTGTTATTGCAGGTGTCTATAGGCGGCAGTAACCGCTTACCATCAGGTGGGCCGTCAGCTTGTTTGTCATCTAGTTGGTTAAAAAATATATTTTTCCGTTCTCTAGTACCCAGCGTCTTAAATGATGCACTTGATAACAAACTCTACTCCACCTACCGTCTAGGACAGAAAAATAGCTTCGGACTCAAACGAACAGGCGATCCATTTCACGGAAAGTGGCTTTTGCCGCCCATGGACATCTGTAACATGCGTGTGAATGACGCGACTGGCCTTTAAGTCCTGTACACTTGACAGTTGAAGAGTCCTATGTTTGAGAGTAGCGAATAACCCTCAGACTAGATTATGGGATGAAGAGTCTATGCTTAGGCCTGGGATTGAACACGGGTCTCCCTCTCAGGCAGAAGAAAACATTGTCAAACATCTTTTTTTATTTGATATACACGGCTTCATTAAAAATCACTCCACGTTTGGAATTATAGCGTCATACTATTACAGAAGAGTGGGTTTCCTCTGTGAGAAAAGGAAAGGACTCATCTACAAATACAAAAAAATCTTTATTGTTTGCACAAAAACATAACATTATTGAGGGTTGAGCCCTTCTTTTAAGTAACATAATACTTGTGCCAGAAGGGCTCGCTCCTTCACAACAAATATTCTTTATCATATAGCCACATTTTTATAATTTTATTTTATATTTTATTTTACAATATTAATAGATTAAAATAGGTAAAGTAGATACCTTACCTATTTTAATCCATAACTGTACTATTTCGCTTGCCAACAGGGGAAAAACATTACATAATAGTTAACCAATGAAATGAATAATATACATACCTACTAGGAGATAAATATAAATAAGATATTGAACACTTTTATTAAGTACATTATATTATGAAGTATGCAAGCAAAATGCACAACTTTAATTTATGTTAATTTTACACTATTTATGCTTCTATCATACAGAAATGCTTACAAACATTTTAAATCGTTTGATTTTATTATAAATTTATTTGCAGAAATAATTCAGTTTCGTCATATGTGAGCGGTTCTAGCCAATTTTTTATATATTTTTTACAATCTGTAGTTCTCAATGGATATATATTAAGTAGTTTGTTAATTTTGTTATACAAGAATGCTGCCCTACGGTTAAATTGGCTACTAGCAAAGGAAGTTTTACAAGTTGGAATCTGTACTACATTATTTTGCCTTCGTCTACTTGAGTTTTGCGGGATATATGTTAAGGAAATGTGTTTTTTTAATGCAATATGATACAAGTAAAGTTTTCTAACAGTCAGCAGTTGGCATGTTTCATACAGCTGGTTAGTAGGGAATCTATATTTTTTAAAATACATTACTTTGATTAG
The DNA here is from genome assembly GCA_947347705.1 of Nymphula nitidulata. Classification (NCBI taxonomy): domain Eukaryota; kingdom Metazoa; phylum Arthropoda; class Insecta; order Lepidoptera; family Crambidae; genus Nymphula; species Nymphula nitidulata. The sequence continues at coordinate 2,259,511 of OX374620.1, forward strand.
CGCCCGCTGTGCCCTCTCTACTTCTAGAAATTTTGTCTTGGAGCCGCCTCCCCATACGGGAATACAGTATACTAGTATAGACTGAACCAGAGCAACGTATATTTTATTAAGGAGAGATTTATCTGAAACGTTTCTAAGAGTTTTAAATATCCAAATCATTTTCCTGACTCTGGCTGTTACAAGATCCATATGTGAGTGCCAGCATAACCGCTGATCTAACATGACACCAAGGTACTTAACAGTAGAGACCTTGTCTATGACTGGACAGTTACAGCAAATGTTTCTTTGAGTATTAGGGCATTTATGTATCTTTACCTGGAGATCTTGCAGGGGCTGTGTTCTGTTATATATCGAGAAGCACATATAATTTGTTTTTGTCACGTTAAGTGTGAGTAAGTTAGTGTCTAGCCATTCAGCGATGCGCCTTAGTCCTGTCTCAGTGCTATCATGTACTTCGCTCCAAGAGGCTCCTGAGAAAACCACGGCAGTGTCATCCGCATATGAAAACATCTGTGCGCTACTTATTTTTAGATTCAGTAAGTCGTTTATGTAAATAAGAAAAAGCGTAGGCCCCAGGACACTTCCTTGCGGAACACCGTAAGTAATATGTGTATCGTCACTTACATGTTGCCCAATTTTTACTCTTTGCCTTCGTTCACACAAATAGTCCCTGAACAAGGCCAAGGGTGTACCTCTAATACCCATAGTTTCTAGTTTGTGGAGAAGAATAGGAATAGAAACTGTATCAAAAGCCTTCTTCAGATCCAAAAAGACAGCAAGGCATTTTCGTCCGTTATCTAGGTGATGTGTTATTAGTGAACTTAAAGTAGTTACCGCATGTTCGGTTGATTTTCCTCGTCTAAAGCCATATTGAGACTCTGAAAATAATTTAAAGTGCTCTATATATTTTATTAGTCGTTTATTTATTAATTTTTCTATAATTTTCGAAATAGCAGGTAGAACCGAGATTGGCCTGTAGTTATTCACGTCATCTCTTTCTCCACTTTTATATATCGGTGTCACGATAGATTGTTTCAATGGAGGAGGAAAAGCCCCTTCTCTGAAGCACAAATTCGTCAGGTGGGTGATCACAGGGACCACGAGATTATTTGCCAGCTTTAAAAATTTTGTTGGAATACTATCCCACCCCGGTGCGCTTTCCGATTTGAGATCCAGAAGAATATTGTCCACTTCTTCAAGTTCAGTGTCCAAAAGAACAAATGAGTTGGATTGCAATGGGGTTGAGCTGCGGGCAAGTGCGTTATTCTCTTTTCCTCCTTTTTTGATGATATCATTAGCAAGGTTTGCACCTACGCTAGCAAAAAAGTTATTAACGCAATTGACTGATTCTTTTGAAGATAAATTAGTCTTTAGCAATTCAACATTACCACTGCATTTGTTTTTTATATTTGTTATTCTTTTAATACTATTCCACAAGGTTTTTGAATTTTTAGTAGATTGAGCCAACTGATTTCTTTCAAAATTATATTTAAGTTTTCTAATTAAGTCATTACAATAATTCCTGTATCTTTTGTAAGTTAGTTTAAGAATCTCGTTATAAGGATCAGTGCGGAGGTTTTTTTGCATTTTGTTTCTGTTTTGAATACATCGAAGTATACCAGGAGTAATCCATGGTTTAATTATTCGTTTATTTTTAGGAATGGATATTGTATAGGTATTTTCCGCCAAAGACTGAGTGATTTTGTGAATTATTCCATCCACTACTATGTTGGGATCTTTAAATGATAATAAATTTTCTATACATTTTCCTGATAAGCTATTAAGAGCTTGTTCAAAATTCGTTATAGTTTTCGTTTTCTGGCATTGTATTTTAGGTTTTATATCTGAGAGACAGAGAAATATCATTAAATGGTCAGTAATGCTAGTGTTTAGAACTGCGATTTTAGCAGATATCGTGTTCTTGTTTATCTTTATCATAAAATGATCTAAGCAGTTTTGTTCTCTGGTAGGTAGTAAGTGTCCCGGTAGCAAAGCATGTGTACTTAACATGTTCAGATAGTTTACTTTATTGTTTCGCTCATGCAAATGGTCACTAGGCTTAAAAATTAAATTTATATTTATGTCTCCTGCTATAATAATATTTTTACGACCATTCAAAGATTCCAAGTGTTGATTTAATGAATTTATAAAAGGTTCTGCGTTGTTATTTGAGGGTGAACGGTATATCCCCAAGATATAGTAATTATCGTATTCTATTTGTATACATGATGCATGTTTTAGTTTGATTTCCTTAGACGTTGTATCAATTGCATTTTTAGTGTACAATACGACACCATCATTCTGATTTAATTGTTCAGTGCTAGCATGTGCAGTATAATTTTCTAAATATGGAATAGGTTTATCTTTATTGAGCCGGCATTCTGTCAAAATTATAATATCTACATCCCTCTCGAAATTATCTAGCGTTATTTTTAAGTCATCTATGTTTCTGTAGATACTTCGGATGTTTTGGGAAATGATCGTTAAATCAGACTTATTAACACGGATTTTTTTAAACAGATCCTCGACATCACATTGCTGAACAGCAGCAATAACAGTATCGTCTATTTCATGTAAAGTTTCTAGTGAACTATTCATTAAATTGTACTGAAAAATACTGCGAGGGCCTCATTGGAATTGGAATAAAACAATGACGAAACTGTGTTAAGGTAAGTAGTTTCAAAAGTGTTGTTTTTGTAGTTGGTAAAAAGAATAACAAGTAAATCAAAGGGTGCATACATGATAAATCACTAATAAAAATGAAGACTAAAAAAAGTAGATTTAAGTACGTCAAACTAATAGAAAATAGTCATATACCTTGCATTAAATTCTGTACCTGGGCCTCTGACGTTATCTTGATAACTGGGGAGTTTTCGTCTCTTCTTACATATATAATGCCGTATGCAGTCCAGCAGAACTTGTAAGAGCTTGACTTTACCAAGTCTCGTGCCAAAAAGTGCAAACGAGTTCCTTTTGCAGTTAGCTGTTCAGTCACAAAAATAGGGACGTCCTCGTTGGTACGGAACCCCAAATTCCTGGCACAAAGTTTGGATTTGTGCTTAATGTTGAATGCTTTGCACATTTTAAGCATGCCCGTTTTGACAATAGTCGATGTCGTCTCAACAATTATCGGTGAGTTTTGCGCCCCTTCCTTTCTGTTGCGAACTCTGTATATATCACATATGTCTCTTTTATCCATATTGCATCCCACATTGCTTGATAGTGTCAAAATCATGTCCACTAGATCTTCCTTCGTTTCGTTGCTTCGTCTTGGCACATTCTTAACTTCAAAATTAGCTTTCCGGGTACCCCTCTGCAACTCTTCCAATCTGTCTTCGAGAATCGTGATATATTTCTTATCTTCTGTAACCTGTCCCTCCAGCATAGATATTTTCTTTTTGAACTCTTCGTTTTGAGCAGATAGGAAAGCTATAGATTCCTCAATGTTGTGGTTTGTTTTTTGTATATCCATGAGAGTTGGGTTGATTTTTTTTAGTTCCTCAGTTTGTTCTGACATCATTGAGGCAATCATGTTTCTCATTTCCTCTTTAAAGTTGCTAAATTCTGCAGACCAGTCGTCTTCTCTTCTGCGTTTTATACGCCCGCTCACGTTTTTCGTTTCATCAGTATTTAGGTTTGGAGCCGAACCTCCGAACTGTGTTAAGGAGGGAGCTAAATGTTCGCAAGTAGATTTTACGGTCGGTGAAGTTGGCGGGGTTCGCTTCAATGGCATTGTGATTAGGTCTAGTTTTGCTTACACCGCTTTCCGATCAAGTACTGTCGTAGCGAGCCTCGTAGCTGTGACGTCTGTCGCATATGTTCTCGTAGTCGTTTCGTAGCTGTACTGCCGTAGCACTGGTGATAATCTTGTGGGAAAGAGATCGCGCACAGGCTGCTCCTTACACTTGTGTGTATATATTTTAACTCGGCGCAGGTTACTCAAAAGTGTTCTTTATTTAAATGTGCGTAAGTGAACGTGATTAGAATAATTATTTTACAGATTATCAATTACGCGACACGTCTGCTCACTAACAGGTCCCGGACGAAAGAGGACAAGGTCAACAATGCAATACATTTTGGACCTTCGGAGCCGAATTAAACAAGAATTCAGCAGCCTTTTGGAATCTGAACGCTCACCCCACGTGGACGCGGAAGATTCCATATCCTTGTGGAAGCGACTTCTTTACCAAGGAATCTACACCAGGGTGACACGGAGGTTAAGCGCACACAGGAATCGAAGTTGGATTGACATTCTGTCGGACATCACACGCTATCTGGTGGGACCAACCAACCTGTAATTCCTATCACCTCCATCAGCCCTTTTTGTGATACGTATTTTAAATTGATTTCAGTGATATTCGCGTATATAGTGAAACCTGTACCAGGTCAATCGACAAGCTTGTGTCGTTGCTAGCACTGCGGACGTGTCGATTGTCAAACCACAAGTAAGTACTCCTCTTCTCACTGATCACCGAAATGTCTGTTGAAAAGCCAAAATCTCGCGATAGGTCACCTAATGTGTTGTATACAGAAGAGCCTTTCGTTCGTGATCTTATTAAGAAGCGAGGCATAATTAAAAGTAGACTAACTAAATTTAGTAACTATTTACAATCACTTAAAACTATAAAAGACGAGTTCACGTCGCAAACTCGCATAGATTTGAAATCACGCATTAAAGGCGCTAGTAATTTATTTAGTGAGTTCAATGCAATTCAAACTAAAATTGAAGAAAGTGTAGCTGATTTTGAATTAACTGATCAATTGAATCAAAGAGAAACGTTCGAAGATTCCTATTATTCTACGTTGGCCCTTGCTGAAGCCATGATAAATAGCAGTGAGGTCACCAACTGTTCTAACGTGCCATCAAGTGCAATTCATTCTGTGAAGCTACCGACAATAGTCATGCCTACCTTTGATGGATCGTATGAGCACTGGTTACGGTTTCGAGATACGTTCATGTCTTTAGTTCACAATTCCAATGAAATTAGCAATATTCAAAAATTTCATTATTTGAAATCGTCACTTACAGGTCACGCAGCTTTAGTAATTGATTCTGTTGAGTTTTCCTCAGGCAACTACAACGTAGCCTGGGACTTATTGATTAATAGGTATAATAATAGCCGACTTTTAGTTCAAAATCACGTAAAGGCCTTATTTACCATCACACCATTATATAAAGAGTCGCCATCTGCGATTAGAACTTTAATGGACACTGTTTTAAAAAACCTACGCGCTTTGAAAATTTTAGGTGAGCCTACAGACTCCTGGGATACCTTGATTAATTACATAATTGTGTCTAAGCTTGATAAGAACACTGAACGCGAGTGGGAAACGTACAAATGTACATTGTTTACGGGTGGTGAGTGCAGCAAGCAGTCTATCAAAGTTAACGATTTGATTAATTTCCTAAAAGGCCGGGCAGACATGTTGGAGGCTTTGCAGCTGTCGCGTAGTACACATAATAACACAACTATAGATAACAAAAAACAAAACACGTCGTTAAAGTCTCAGTACGCATCACACTGCAACGTCTCCACAAATAACAGCCATAAGTCACAAGACCGCGCGTCTCGGTATAAAACGGCTTGTTTAAAATGCAAGGCACCTCATCCACTTTATTCGTGTAAACAATTTATCGATAGTGATTTGAAGTCTAAATATCAATTAGTTCGCGAACACAAACTTTGTGAGAACTGTTTACGGTCTGGTCACACTTTAGAAAATTGTAGGTTTGGCCCTTGTAAAAGATGTAACCAAAAACATAATTCGTTACTCCATAATGAGGACACTAGGGCTTCAGTGGCATTCCATTCCGCGACTGCTACTGAGCGGGCTGACCAGCGCGCGGCCGCGATTTCTCTCGCTCCCGCTTCCGCTACCCCTCTCGCGCCCGCTACCTGTGATGACAATCTGATTCAAGTGAATAAGGCACACATACAAACGCGCCATTCTGAATCAGCTGATACGCATACGCAGGTAGTTCTTTTGTCGACGGCTATAGTAGAAGTTGCTGATATTAACGGTATTTTTCACAAGGCGCGTGCGCTGCTAGATAGTGGAAGCCAGCGGTGCTTTATAACACAATCCTTCTCACAATTAATTAATACGCCACTTATACAGTCCACTAACGAAATTCGAGGAGTAGGTGATTCGTTGATACATTGTTCGCACACATGTAATATTATTATAAAGTCTTGTGTTGACAAATCATTTACAACGCGTCTAAGTTGTTTTGTATTACCGCAAATAACTTCCACGATGCCAGCTGTGTGTCACTTAAGCGCGCAGTTCTCTATACCAAAAAACATACAGTTGGCTGACCCGCAGTTTTTGAATACAAAAAACGTAGACATTTTGATAGGCGCAGACAGGTTTTGGGACCTATTAGGTATAGGAAAAATAAAATTATCATGCGGCCCGTACTTATTAAATACCAAATTAGGGTGGGTTATATCTGGACCTTTATATAACTGTAAAAAATTAAATAAAATGTCTATTACATGTAATTTTTCTACTGAGAATTCGCTCGACTCTCAATTACGCATGTTTTGGGAAATCGAAGATATTCCTAATGTACACAATAAATGGAGTAAGGAGGAACATGAGTGTGAGGCACACTTCATGCGCACCACCAAGCGCATGGATAATGGACAGTTCTGTGTGCGTATTCCATTTAAGGAGTCGCCTGAAGTTCTAGGAGATTCTTATACACAAGCAAAGCGTCGTTTAATTACATTAGAAAAACGCCTTCAACGCTCACCTGAATATAAATCTTTATATGTTAATTTCATGCGTGAGTATGAACAACTTGGACATATGACTAAGGTAGATGTATTCAAACGACCTTGCTATTTTATGCCGCATCATGGTGTGTATCGAGAGCACAGCACCACAACCAAACTGCGCGTAGTTTTCGATGCTAGTGCCGTATCTAGCTCGGGCAAGTCACTTAATGACCTACAATTAGTTGGACCCGCATTGCAAGGTGATCTTATTTCCATCCTATTAAGGTTTAGGCAACATATATATGTAGTATGTGCAGACATCCAGAAGATGTTTAGAAATTGCCTAGTTGATGAGGATCAGCGAGACCTTCAAATGATTTTATGGCGTGAAGATCCGATACAACCCATAGGCATCTATAAATTAAACACCGTAACGTACGGCACCGCGTCCGCGCCATTTCTTAGTGTTAGGTGTTTAAAACAGATAGGTTATGAATCATCAGACACTGAGGTACAACGCGTAATTAGGGATAATTTCTACGTTGATGACCTACTTATGGGTTTAGACGATAAATATAAGCTATTAGAACTATGCGCTAAGGCTCAAAAGGCACTACAATCAGGCTGTTTCCCCCTCCGTAAGTGGATATTCAATTTTCAAACCGATTGTAATGATTTTGATTTTTCTGAGCACTGTAAGCCTTTGTCGCTAAGTGAAAATAATAATACAAAAACATTAGGTTTAGGTTGGAATAATTTTAAAGATATTTTTTATTTTCAAACACAATTTAAAATTCAAAATGATATTATTACTAAACGAAGCATTTTATCCTGTATTTCGCAAGTTTTTGACCCGCTAGGCTTGCTTAGCCCTTGCATTATTGTAATAAAGGTTTTATTACAACAACTATGGCTATTAAAAATCACTTGGGATGACACAGTCCCACCGAGCGTCGCGCGCGCATGGAACCGGTTTGTTGTTTCTCTCGGGGCGCTCGAATCGATACGTATACCGCGACACGCTATAGGTACACAGTCTAGTTATGTTGAGCTACATGTTTTTTCTGATGCGTCTCAAACGGCCTACGGCGCGTGCGTTTATATTCGAACTATTACTTATAATAACACTTGTATAGTGCGCTTGTTAATTTCTAAATCAAAGGTCGCGCCATTAAAGCCACTAAGTATACCGCGACTTGAGTTATGTGGCGCTTTAGTAGGAGCTAAATTATTTAATAAAGTTAATAGCTCTTTAAATTTGCAGTTAAGAAATGTTGTATTTTGGACGGATTCGACTATTGTGTTGGGGTGGCTCCGCATGGCACCTAATAAATTAAAAACGTTTGTCCAAAATAGAACCGCAGAAATACACGACTTAGCTCAGGGGTTTCCTTGGCGACATGTTATTAGCAAAGAGAATCCCGCAGATCTCTTATCACGCGGTGTAGGACTCGATGAACTTTCCACTTCTACATTATGGTGGGAAGGCCCGCAGTTCCTTAGGGATTTGAATACTTCTCTAGAGAATGTTAGTGTCGAGACATTCGATGTTAATTCAGAGTTGCCCGAGGTTAAGACACCTTTTGTTTCTTTTATATCGTGTGATTCAAATGACACAAAGTTATTTCCGTTTGAAAGATTCTCACAATTCAGGCGAATGAGGTATTCAGTTGCATATTTATTAAGATTTATTTATAATACACGTAAGATAAACAGTTCAAATAAGCGCACGGGACCTCTTTCTATCGATGAACTAAATGAAGCGTTAAATATTTTAATATTGTGGTCACAATTAGAGTCGTTTCCTGTAGAATACAAATTACTAAAAGAAAATAAATGTGTCACAGGAAAAAACAGATTGAAAAAATTAAATTTATTTTTAGATTCTAATAAATTAATTCGTGTAGGTGGTCGTTTGGGGAACTCAGAGGAATTTAATTTTGATAAAAAATATCCCCTTTTAATAACAAGTAAACATTATTTTACCCTTTTATTATTTCGGCATGAGCATGTACAATTGCTTCATGCTGCTTCGCAAGCTTTATTATTTCATATTCGCGAATCATGGTGGCCTTTAGGTGGTCGGAACTTAGTTCGGCGAGTGGTGCATTCTTGTGTGGTTTGTACACGTACTACAGGTAGGACGCTGACGCCTATGATGGGTAACTTACCCAAGGAACTCATCACGCCCAGCTTTCCCTTTATACGATGTGGTGTGGACTACTGTGGACCAATTCTCATACTTAACCGTAAAGGCAGAGGAGCTAGAACTATCAAGGCATACGTATGTTTATTTATTTGCTTTGTTTCTCGTGCAGTTCATCTTGAATTAGTAGGTGACCTCACTACTCAATCATATTTATTAGCGCTTAATAGATTTATTTCGCGCCGTGGTAAACCGTTGGAAATATACTCTGACAACGGCCGAAATTTCGTGGGTCTCATGAACGAATTCGCAGAGTTCTTAAAGAAATGCAGTCCTGAGATATTGGTGTATGCGGCTGATCAACAGATTAGGTTTCATTTTATTCCACCTTATTCCCCGCATTTCGGTGGTCTATGGGAGGCAGGAGTAAAATCTTGTAAGTACCATCTTCGAAGAGTGGTAGGAAACGCGCACCTGACCTTCGAAGAATTTAGTACAGTTCTTTCGCAAATTGAGGCTGTCCTCAACTCCCGTCCACTTTCTCCACTATCCACAGATCCACTTGACCTGTTACCTTTAACTCCTGGCCATTTCTTGGTTGGTCGACCGCTATCAGCGCCCGCATGTGATGACTTAACAACTGTTCCGGCTCACCGTTTGCAGCGTTACCAAAGGGTTGAACAGATTCGCCAACATTTTTGGTCTAGATGGGCCAAAGAATATGTCTCAGAGTTGCAGGTACGGAGTAAATGGACCAACAACAAGGACGAGCTGAAGAGGAATTCTATGGTCTTGATTAAAGACCCCAACCTTCCACCTCTTAAATGGCATCTGGGACGTGTCCTAAGGACAATACCTGGCAAGGACGGCATATCAAGAGTGGCAGACATACAAACAACATCTGGCGTCGTACGTCGTGCCTATGCGAAGATTTGTCCCCTTATTCAAGATACGCAGGAGCAAACCACATTGTAAGCTCTCTGCTTCCAAGGCCGGGGGCATGTTCGGAACTATATACGATTGCGACAACTAATACCATCTAGTGAAGACGACGAACATCAGAAGTCCTCTATGCCCAATCCGAATGCGTTTCGTAACCTCGGTGTGACGTCGCGCAACAGTACTGGTCGACTATGCCCCCCTTCTTTCCCAAAAATCTCTGTACAAAATTGTATGATTACACGCACTTGCTCTTATACAACGTAATCGCCATTTTATTTATCACATTTTCGCTAAATTTCCTAAGACAGTAAAGCAAAGTCGTCATTCCACTACTAAAATAAAGTATTGCACACACAAGACAATACATTTTGGTTATACAATACGTTCATCTGTAACGATGTACACACTCTAAGCCCTAAAATATACGTCTCACAGCTGGGCGCTGGTCATCGTACGTAGAAGGAACATAATGCGGAGCTTGGGCCATGACACCACCACGCTGCCGCTGGCCCAATACGGGTTGGTCAGTTGAAGCGGTTGCAGTAACAAGCAAGACCAACGGTTTAACGAACCTTCAGCACCGAGGAGTGTCAGATTACTTTTTATTCACCCACCCGGGATCGACCATGGCAAAAGTTGCTTTGTTTCCGTAATCGAAACCAGAGCGCATAAAATAAAACAATTATGTGAACACGTACACCAAGTATACGCTTTTCTAACTGGCTAGAGCCTTAAAGTATTTTTATATGGACCTCGTAAATCCCGAAATGCTTAAAACTTTCATAAACAAGATTCACGCTTGACTGTCTTTATAGCTGGCGGCTCCAGTGTATGTATACAGTCGTTAGATATAACGCTGGATCGTATAATTGATACGTTTCGATCGTTTCGCCGGTGTTGTCATAAAATTAATGCTTAGAGATAATACACATAATATTTTTACGCCTGTTTTTCATGGTTCAATAAAATGTTATGTATAATAGACGAATAAAATTTTTGTCGTTAATATTTTTGCTTTATCAACCATTTCACCTTACTAGCCCGCTTGCGCTTATCCATACTTATATTCATACAAATTTTATAAATGCAAAAGAACCACTGACTGTAAGTCGGATGAAATGCCTGCCATGCTCAATAATTACAGTGGCTCCCTTTCTCTTCAATCCGAAACACAGCCAAGTGTTTTAGGGCTAAAGTCGGAAAACGCTACGTACGGACTTGCTGACTAGTAAACGCATACATACTGACCTACCGCCGCCGCCCAGCGGCTCCGTCTGCGTGGATCACGGTAATCGCATTAGACGGTGGCTGTTTGCGCAGCGCCTTTGAAATTGAGTAACACGATTATCAATTACAAAACTGTAAAATTTATTGCGCACTTTAAAAACAGGTATAAAATACATTTATGGCTTAATTTTAAAAAAAAAGTACTGTAAAGCACTGCCGTTAAGATTTGAAACAGAGGATGACACCCCCCCCCCCCCCCCCCCAGGGGACTAGGACTACACAATTACTACACAATCACTTAGGACTACTACAAATATAAAAAGCAAATAAAGCCACTCAATACCCACATACAAAACTAAATTGGGGCGCGTCGCCAACACACGCTGTAGGTATCATTTGTTCTTTCTTGGATGAAAACTTAGAGAAACTTAGAGGAACAGCGGTTAAAGAGTGAAAACGTAACAGACAGACAGACATTTATATTGTTGGTAAAGGTTGAAAAAGGTCATCGAAAAATTAAACTGCATATAGGACTTAAGATACAGCAATGCCAGAAAAGCAATCCCAGATTTACCTAAAACTGTATCAATACCAACTCCGTGGCACGTCTCACAGCCGTTGGAAGCATCTGTGGCAAACGCTACCCCTTCAGTCACGTGCTGTGTGAAATTCAATGCATCTGACTTAGTGTCTTTACCTATATTGCCTTCGAGCACTGATTTTGGTTTTGTCTAAGTTCAAATATCTCCGTGTTTTTGTTTTGGTAGTAGATACCTTAATTTATTGGTTAGATTCTTTGATTTCTTTTTTATTGTTTGAAAGCTGACGTGACTAGGATAGTTTTAAGCTATAATTTATGAAGATCAGTTCAGGTGTTTGATGACTGTCAGCTCAGTTTATACATGATAAAAGGGTTTTACTAACTTTGACAGATGCGATTGATTTGAAATTTGGTGTACTGTCACTTCGGACATTCCCACGACATAACAAACCTTGAGCTGATTCTGTACCATCAAAAAGTCTGCGGGGTGCTTAATTCTTCATAAACTTACAGCAGATGTAGAGTGTTTGGGCTCATAAGAATAGTCTCAATGAGATGGTGCTAGCTAGATGATTAAGTGGCCGGGGGTTACTTAAAATTTTCAATTTTATATTGTTTTTAGTCAAAATATATTTTATAAAAGTTTGCAATAACATTATTTTTAGATTTTTGATGATATCATTGTTTTAACCGCCTCTGTCGTCTAGTGGTAGAGACCATCTACCTCAGATCTAGAGGTCCGGGGTTCGATTCCCGTGGGGGCAGAAATTTTCTGCTCAGTTTGGTTGGTGCTAGAGCTTTTCCAAGTCCGCTTGGTTAGCTACCACCATCTTACCTAAGTCTGCCGCCATAACAATAATTTTAACAGCATTCTTGTGTTCCGGCAGTTGGAGATTAGATAGTCAGTTCCTCTGTGGTTGAAGAAATCCGGGATTAGCTTGCTTTCATCTTAGGCCTTACAATCACATATAATCCCCAACAGGTAAGATGAAGGCCAAGAGCTGTTGAATAAAAAAAGAATATTACCATCATGAACAATCTTAAACGGTATTTCATTTGAAAAGAGAAGTTTTTTAGTTTGAAATAGTTACTGGGCCCATTTCCTAATAATTTTGAGCCTTTATATACAAGGAAATTAATTTGCCTTCCATAGAAAAATTTTACAGTAGTCTTACAGGTGAATCTTTTAGTTGATCTGATTATGAGCATGCCATGAATGTATGGAAAACTTTTGGAATTCAAAATTTAGGAGAGTATACTGATTTGTATGTTAAAAGTGATGTCTTGCTATTAGCTGACATATTTGAGGAATTCCGCATTGCCTGCAATAGTAGATTATACACCGAGGGGATAAAGCACTTTTTTATGTCACGGGCGCGATATTGAATCCTGAACGTAACGAAGGACTCCAGATTTAATTCCCGAGCGCAGCGAGGGTGTTATGAATTAAGACGAGTCCTGAGTGCAGTGAGGGGTTCAAGCGCGCCCAAGACAAAAACAGCTTTATCCCCGAGGAGTATACTCTACCTTTCACACCTTTTGCGAGACAATAAAAAAGCAAGGCTACTTAAAACAGCGTTTTATTATAGTAAATTAAAATTAAAAGTGAAAATTAATTTTCAGAAGCACTGATTCAGACACAGACTTTGGACCTTTTGCAGTTTTCCATTTGTCGAAATCGTTGTAGGCTTTCAGTTAGTTAAATCATTGTTAGTTAAATCACTTTCGTCACTCGACATTAAAATTTTAACAGAACTTCTTCTATTTTGATATATTTTTATAAAATCTTTGCAGTTATTACGTATATTATTGCAGCGTCTTACAATACCCGCGGCTTTTAGTTTAATTTCAAATGTGTGTTTCCATTCAGCTTGCCGTGGCCAGCTCGATTTTAGAAAAAGTTCGATTTTCAAATTACGTTCGATTTTCAAATAAGTTCGACGCAGCGCCGGCCCCGGCCTTCGAGTATTAGTTGATCTATTATTACGAAATTAGACTTTAAGGCCATTGCAATAAGAACTATGAAAAGTGAATCTCATTATAACCCAGCGGGTTATAATGAGATTCAGTACAACATTACACCCCGGCTAAAGCCAAGGGCTTTAATGACTTGCTTTACGTAAGGTTTACATGATATGTAATATGGCATTGTCGAGCAGGTGGTGTAAAAAACATATTATAACTTAGACCCAGCTTTTTATATTACAGCTGCAAGCCTTAGTTTTGACGCGATGCTTTTAAGAACTAAAGTCTCTTCTCAGAATGACTGCTATCTTTATGCCAAATTTCACCGTGGTCCCCGAGCAAACAGCTTTAGCTGGGCGACTGAACCTGCGGCGAATCCAGCCACACAACGTACATTCATATTCAATTCATTATATTTCCTATTTAGTTTTTGAAATAAAACCACTTTTCCGGATTCAACTCGCATTTAGTTATATGTAACATTATTATTTAATTTCCGATGTTTTAAAACTTGTTTTGTAGTCACTTTTAATTTTTGCTTAAAGTTTTCTTGACACCTCTTTAGGTTCTATTTTACCTAAATCTTTAAAGTTATTCATTACATAATAAACTCTCTGTAATTTTGAAATTAAGCTAGCAGTAGATTAAAGCTACTTTGTATTATTACATTTAGTATTGCAAGAGTAATTACGTTCAGGCGTACCATTGTAAGTAAGCAACCATTGTTAAGTTCCATAAATCCGTATTTCTTTCGAATGAATAGTTCATCCGAAACATTCAACAACGAACCTTCTACCGGCTTGGCACTTTGTCTAATGAATTGGAGATTATAACTAGAATCATAGACTAGGTAGTACAATAAAAAACTAATAGATTGTAAGGATATTAAGTACCTGAGAAAAGTAACGAGTAAAGCACTTCGACTAATTTACAAACTACTTGCTTTAGAAAAATTAAATAGTTAGGGGCAAAATATATTTGAGTGATTTATAAAATGATTAGGTTTAATCATTTTATTTTATTTTATTTATTTGGTTTGCCAACAGCTATTACATTGATACTTAATAACTAGTTACATTAAATATTTGTCCTAAGCTTAATGCATAGCTACTTATAGGTAAACACCTCATACAAATTATGGCGAAAGCCGGTTTTCACTCTAATTTTAACAGTTAAGTATGCGATTAAACAACAAAAAAAATACTATTTGATATTTTTTTTCAAAAACTGAGATAGACTATCTGCATGTACATCTATATTATTACTATAATTATTATATAACTTACAAATTCTGTATATGGGTGAGTTCGTACCGAATTGAGTCTTTCTGAGAGGCGGGCAAAGTGGTTGAATCCGGTATCTTGGGTATTTACAAGGCACTCTGAATTTCATCTGGTTAGGACAGTCAACTTGATTTCGTAGCAATTTAAAAAGAAAAAAAAGATATAATCTATTCCTACGGTTTTCAAGGTCCATCATTTGAAATCGCTCAAGCCTTTGTAGGAAGATCTTCTCTTCATTCCACTAGAATATGACAAGTGACTCAGAAATCTTTTTTGAATTCTTTCAATTCTAAGGGAATGAGTAGTAAAATGAGGTCTTCAAATAACACTGCAGTACTCTATAATACTACGTACAAGAGAATTGTACAGTAATATTTTTGTCCCTATTCTATGAAAATCATGATGCTATAAAATTGTAAATTCCAATAACATAATGATAATTATGTTATCTATCTCTACCAACCCGAATTGGGCCAGCGCAGCGTGGTGGTGTTATGGCCCAAAGGCTTGTGACGTATACTTACCAGCCTATGACCAGATTATGTTGAATAGTATCTAAGCTCCCGAGGACTTACGAAAACCCTATTAATTTCATTTGGTATTTCTGTCTTACCTGAATACCAACGCCTAAGATAGGCAATGTCGAAGTCATTACATTACCCAACCTAAGACATTTTTAAAAGCTTTTATTTAACTTGCTTAGGTTCGGGTGGAATCTTGCTACTCGATTTTGAAGCAGATATCTTCAACCGATTGAGCTGAAATTTTGTATACACGTTTAGTTTGGATGACAATACTCGATAAGTTGTGTTACTTTATTCTAAATCCAATATGGCGGACCATCCAAGATGCCGGAATAGTTATTTTCAATGCATTTCTACAATATGGGTATCAAATGAAAGCGCTTGTTGAGAGTAACTCGAAAAATAATGTGACGTCATTCTAAATCCAATATGGCTGAAC
Organism: Nymphula nitidulata; assembly: GCA_947347705.1. Lineage (NCBI taxonomy): Eukaryota > Metazoa > Arthropoda > Insecta > Lepidoptera > Crambidae > Nymphula > Nymphula nitidulata. Next base: position 2,275,303 of record OX374620.1, read on the forward strand.
ATCCAAGATGGCGGAATAGTTATTTTTTATGCACTTCTGCAATATGGGTATCAAATGAAAGGGCTTGCCGAGACTCAGAAACCTAGCCAGCGATAACTAAAAATTAAAAAATAAATTAAAAGCAAAAAACCTTTTTAAAAAATGCTTTTATTTGAATGCTATAAAAACACTTACTTGCGTAAATAAACTAGTACCTATTTAATTGAGCGACAAGCTTTTATGATCATATAAATTTTGTCTGACGAGGTTATTAGTTTATAGTTAAAATTATAAAGGAAAATTTTATTTTCTTCTCTTTAGAACATTGAAATAAAAGCTTTTTTTAAAAAGGTTTTTTATGCTTTTAAATTTTTATTCTTGTCATTTATTGGAACGTTTTATTTTATGTTTCTGTCACGCCGTTTTATTATCTAAATACATAGCATTTTTTTTCATTTTTTTGTCCAATCAAAGGATTGCCTCCACGTACGAGCTGGGTAATTACCTAGAAGCCAGTCAACAAGAATCTGAAGCTGCGTTCATGCAGCACAAGCACCGTTGGAAAATTCTCTCCTAAATACCGATCTTGCTAACATAATGCATTTGTAGTTCGGAAAGCCAGAGTAATTAATCTTTGTAACCAGACCGCACATGCTTTAGTAGCTGATTTTGTGATTAATACTTATTAGCGGTGAATTTTCTGTGTAACACGGTGTGGATGGAAATCGATGGTTTCAGCTTCAATGCAACTCTGTGGCTAGAATCGGTTTGATTAGCAAACGAAACACGTATGGACGAACATAAATTAACGGCCATTGTGTGTTTTTTGGGTCACTACACCACACCAAAACATTTACAACCTACATCTGTTATTTCTTTACAAATGGCTGAATTCCATATTTTAATTTGTGAAGCTGCGTTTGCTCCTGGGAGCGAAATGACAATAAGGAATATGCATGATAAAAAACATTATATAGGTTTAGTACAGTCGACAGCGACCCAAGCGTAATAGTTTGACAGTGAGACCGCCCTTACTGCGTTCGTAATAGAGGCGGCTTTCGAAATGCCACTGTTACACTTGATGTGCTGTCGTCTGTACATTAGTAAAAAATATATAAAATTATGCTGCTAATAGTGAATGCAGAATTGATTTTGACCAAAAAATACCTGAGATATTTGAATTAGAAATTGCAGCATTCCCGTCACTTTCTAAAACAACTTTTTATATGAAACATGTATGGCGGGAGTGTAATGTGACGTCAAAGTTTATATCGGATCTCCTTGTCTAACACGCAACTTTATGTAGTTGTAAATCAAGTATTCATCAAATATTTTTCTAACATTCTTTCAGTTTTGTAAATTGTCACTGAGTATAATTAATTTTAAAACTTACAAAATGATGCATATTCCCCATTGTGACTGGAATCCGGCTTGACCGGTATTTTTTTTATATATATATAAAGCACGACAAATGAGTCAACACCACCTGATGTGAAGCGGTAAGAAGAGTCCCTATGCGAAAACAGCCAGTATCATTCAAGAAAACAAAATAAATGTAATTAAATCGATCGCTATTGTATTATATTTAGTATACAGGTCAGAAGCGAAAAGGGATAATCATCATCATCATCATCATTTCAGCCGAGAGACGCCCACTGCTGGGCATAGGCCTCCCCCAAAGATCTCCACACCGATCGGTTCTGCGCTGTCCGCATCCATCGGCTTCCCGCGGCCCTCACCAGATCGTCGGTCCGGTACGCGGCCGCCACTCGAGGACTTTTCCGCCCCAACGGCCGTCAGTCCTCCTTGCAATGTGGCCTGCCCACTGCCACTTGAGGCTCGCAATTCTTCGGGCTATGTCGGTGACCTTAGTTCTCCTGCGGATCTCATCATTTCTGATTCGATCACGCAGAGAAACCCCGAGCATAGCCCTCTCCATTGCCCTTTGGGTGACATTGAGCCTTCTTACGAGGCCCATTGTAAGCGGCCACGTCTCAGTTCCGTAAGTCATCACTGGCAACACACACGAATTAAAGACTTTTGAAAAGGGATATTAAACACAATTTTTGCATTGTTCGTGTAGCTTGACTGTGAATTCATTCGGATTAAAAAGTTGATTCACAATTTTGAGTTAAGACAGTAAACCTGCACTTGAAAGTCTTTGACACCTAACTAAATCAACAAAAACGTACATCGACAGGAAAGTTAAGCATATTCCCCTGTCTAACTTGCGCTAACAAGTCAAATCTGCTTAATTGTTCCCGGAGTAAGGACGCACACAGTGCGATCGTTACAATTTCTGATCACGTCTCTTCGCCCCGGGGATCTATGGACATAATGGCTGTAATAGTGGCTTTGGCGTGGAGGTGTTGATAATATTGATTAGGCACGGTGAAATAGCCAAAAGAATTTGGATTTACTAGTAAACTAAGACGCTACTTACCAATAGGGGAGTATTATTTTCCACCCTTGTAGCATTAAAATTTCATCTTATCTGATTATTAGGCCGAAGATGGAGGCTAGCTACACCAACCTGCACTCAACCAAAGAGGAACTAACTATCTAACCTCCAGCTGCCGGAACAACAATAATTTTTGTGTTAAGGCTGCTATCTGTTTTGTAGCTGTGTTTGAATATACCTATTTGTTGTAAGGTTATTCCTCTATTGATGCAAATAAAGTTTATCATATTCACACACATATTTCATTTGACTTTCACAAATAAAAAAGAAACTTCAGGAAAAGTTACGCAGAAACTGAACAGTGCTTTAATAAAACGTATCATTATCAAAATATAAGTCAAGGCAAGCTTAAATGCACCAATTCCATAGAACGTATCTTATTTCAAAGTCGATTAAAACCAACGAAGCGAATTCTCTAGAGACGTAACGAGAAAAGGGAAGAAAAATTGTGAAACAGAAGATCCCTTTTTATTGGCTACAAATTAACACGTCCTGCCAAAATATATTGCCTACGGGGCTTTGAGGCTGCAAGCTCTGCGATAAATATTTCTTATTCCATCGAAAAACCACTTATGAAAGCAAAGAATTGCACAAAATATCTGTAACAGGCTACGTTAACCGCTTAACATTAGGTGAGCCATAGGCGTGAATAAAAATACAACTAGATGACAAACAAGCTGACGGCCTACCTGGTGGTAAGCGGTTACCGCCGCCTATAGACACCTGCAATAACAAGGACACTTGATATTGCAGGTGCGTTGTCATCACTGTAATTACTGGGCATTTCATCTTAGGCCTCACCTAAGATGAAATGCCGTCCATGCCCAGTAATTACACTGGCTACCTTTCCCTTCAATCTGAAACACAGCGAACTGTTTCACGGCTGAAATAAGTAAGGCGGTGGTACCTACCCAGGCGACCCTATATATGGGTCTACCACCTAATAATACATAATCAACTAAAATTATGACTATTATGATCAATAAAATTTCCGTTTCAAATATTTTTTTATATAAATGGGTTCACTCTTGATCCCACTCTACCTTCAAGAGCGAGCTTAGTGAGCTTACACAGAAAGTGCAGGCTTTGAAGGAATTCAGGTAACAGGCGGCAGATAAGCCCAGAGCCGGCACAGCGCTCCTTTTCCTGGCCGTGCACATTAAACGAGATGACGCAAAAGTGCTTAGTATATTTGATGTGAGTAATAGCTTACCGAACGGTTTCGATCGTCCGAACGAACGACCTTACTGCGGTAGTCCAAGCTATGAAGAACGAAGTTCATGATACTGAAGGTACACAATTACTACGGAAAACGCACTAGGCGATGGATTATCCCAACAATACACAACCAACTGCCGCAAAACCTGCTTCATAATGTTATAACAAAAAATCACCTAATAGGCATTCTCAAAAAACACTACCTGTCACTGTGTCCGTAGTAACTGTCCCGTGGGAAAAGTCGTAAATTGTATAGCTGTAGAATGTATATATACATTCTACAGCTATACAAGTTTCTTTAGTATGCTATATATAGCATACTAAAGGAACTTAATAATTATGTTTATGCGGCTGTTTATTATCTATACTGACCGAGTGGTCCGACCGAGTGGTGGTGGACGACTGGCTGGCCGAGTGGTCTGTACCCCAGGCTACTTGTTCAAGAGGTCCCGGGTTCGAATCCCGGTAGGAACAATTGTTTGTATAGTTAGTACGAGCATTTGTTTACGAGTCATGGATGTTTGTATGTTTATTTAGTATATTTCTAATATTTATATTCATATTATTATCATTATTTCTCCGTTATCCAGTATCCAGAACACAAGCTCTTGATCATGCTTACTTTGGGCTAGATAAGAGGTGTGAGTGTATGAATGTTATTATTATTATGCTAAGTATAGATTATACGTAGGTATATCAACAAAAAAAAATGTATTGTATGTGATATAAAAAATAAGTTATGTTATTGTAACCATTGCTGATATATTTGGAGGATATTGCATTAGATGTAACTAAAGTAAGGACGAGAACTACTGCCGACAAACTGTTACGCAGTTTGGCAGACGGGAATGTGATATATGAACTGTACATTTTTTGATAACAATAAATAAAAATAAAAAAAACAGTCTCAGTAGATCCGAAGATACAATTATCATAAGACAGGTAAGCACTGATTCTATTTTCATAGCATATTATTAAACCTTCCAAACAAACTCCCAATGGCATTTTAACGCACAACGACACAAATTCTTAAGGAGTCAATGAAGCCTAGAATTGTTCTTGAAATTGATATAATATCCTACATTTCGTTGTTTAAAAACATGTGTATCGAGTTACGAGGGACCTGGATTGCTGCCAGCAGTAGCTTAGTTAAGAGTTATGGCTTCTATTGTGATGTATATGCAGTAGAATTGCTGTGAAATTGGTCTTCTTGACAAGTGTCTTTTGTTCAAGTCGAAACTATTAGTTTTGCAATTCGATTTTTAGCCGTTACCCGATTGCATAAGAATGGTATGTCCTGATGACCTGAGCTTGATTAATTGGCAAAGTACACATGGGTATTGCAATTTGTGTTGCATTTTATAAACCGAATAACGCGTGTTTCAAAACTTTACACTTTCAGAAATCTTGTTCAAATCTTTTATGATTTTATGACATACTAGCTGACCCCGCAAACGTTGTTTGCCATAAAAAAATGACCAAAAAAATAGATAGTAGCTGATACTTAGACCTACTGAATATACATATAAAATTTTATGACAATCGGTCAAGCCGTTTCGGAGGAGTATGGTAACTAAATTTGTGAGTCGAGAATTTTATATATAAGATTTACTTCAAAAAGACGACATAATTCTTTGTTAAAACAGCTAAAGGTATATTCGTCCTTTGTAATAAGAGTTATTTTTGATTGTTTTTTCGCTTTTTGTGCGGTCAACTGAATATTACATATTTGAATACGCAAATGGTGTTTAAACCATTGTACTACCAACATGGATGTATTCCAAATACAAGCCTACCTACCTACCTACCTACTTTAAAAATTCATTAATATTTGGCAGTGACTGTAAGATTGTTACTATTAAAATTAATTGTTCAGTCTATTTTCTGGGATACGAGTTGTTTCGTTACCATTTTCATTGTTTGAGTTTCGCGCCATGCACCACTTGGTTTAGAACATTCGCAAAGTCTGGTGGCACTTCTACTTTGAAATCCACCAATGGCAGAGCACTGATTCTCAATGCTCACACGGCCTATCCAATGGGAAGCCGTGGGCCACCTAGCGGAGAAAATCCAAAGCGGCTAGACAGTAATGACAGTTCAGAACTGAATATTGCCTTGAGAACTTCGAAAAAAAACGAACGGTCGCGCGAGAAGCTGAAGTCATCGTTTTCATGGTTTTGTGAACTATTTTGAACTGATACCATCAGATTTCATATGTGTTTTGTGTTCGTCAAATATCTTACCTACTAGAACTTTCACAACACTCAATAGTGTTTGTTGCCGTCACACTGCTGGCGTCAGGCCGGCAATTGAACCACCTTTTGGAGCCAGGACGTGAGTACCTTTGGTGTTTTCTTTAGTTTAAGTGTCTTCCAGACGTTGCAGCACAAAATCTCATTTTCATTCGTGTGTTGCCCCCAATATGTATAGGATATAACGATTTCTATACACGAGTTTTGTTCTCTTTTGTTGGTACTCTTTTCTTTTTTTCTGATATGGCATACACGATAGTATATTTTTTTATATTAGAATTTCTCATATTATTAGAGCCCTGATTATGGCTCCTATTATTATAAAATAATGCAAAATATATCCTCTTCTTCTTCCTCCGTTTCCGCAAATAAGCAACTGAACAGTATTGCGCCTGTTTTGCGTTGAAGGGTGTGGGATGGTATACTCCAGCTATACCAGCTCCCACAGAAAAGCGCTCAATGCCTCGATGTTGCCGAACAACTCTTTGAGGCTACCCGGAAATCCCAGGTAGGTAGTTCGTGTAGTTTCAAATCACTACCCTTTATACTTCCCACTGCAGGGCACAGACCTGCCTACATGGGACAAACACACTAGGAGTTTGGGCCATAGCACCACCACGATGGCCCATTGCGGGTTGGTGGGTTAATGCGGTTGCAGTAACAACTGGGGCCAACGGCTTAACGTGCCTTTCTAGGAACGGAGGAGGTCAAGATTAGAAATTTTTGGTTGACCCATCCCGGGATGGACCATGGCGACTGTTGCTTTGTTTTCGTAATCGACCTCACACCACTACACCTCCGAGTTCCTCGGCCCGGAAGTTTGCCACGTGCAATATATTATATATGGTTCAGTTCATGTTTCAATGATTGCACTGCAACACAACCACTAAATTGCAGTTAGAATGCTCCAACTCAATTGTATAAACAGTTGGTATCGAATGCGAATCGATTGCTAGGCAATTCAGCATGTAGTTGCTTGTACAGCGACTTTGCAAATCTTATGTAATAGTCCCAGAGCATTTGAAATCTAACTGTTGCTAAGTGACTTTTGGGACGTTTCATTATTATGGTAGAGCGCTTGTTTTTCTTTGGGAAAATAAGTATCTACAGAATTTATAAGGAAATATTGCAAAAGATCAATCCTTTCATATATACAGTTGTATGTTTGATATGTTACAGCGTATAGGCCATCAACACTCCATAGAAAATATATAAACAATTGTCATAGATACTTAAAAGGTGACAAGGAAAGGACAGGTTGCCATTGTTATAACGGGGCACAGAGAAAAGGCATCTGAAGGACCATTCGATTCTTAGATACAGTGGTATATTTGATCTGTTGCTTTGCGTAGTCCAACAAAGTTCCATAAAAAATTTACAAATATCTTTAAAGCTAATGAGGACACATGGTAAAGAAAGGCAGCTATTAGTATTACAGGGCAACAACGTTCTGTGGGAATTCAAAAAATTTCTTAAAAACTTAAGAGAAGACAAGGTAAGGAAAGGCAGCCAGTATTATTACAGAGCATGGGAAGTATTAATATCACTTGTCTCCAGAACGTCAACGCATGTTTTTTTTAGCAGGAGAAATCCACTGACGGATCTACCTATCGCTGGCGAAGCAGGCATATGTGGTCCTAATCCTCGAGCGAACTCCCGAGCCTTTCGCGGAGGTGATCTGGGCTTTGCTAAATAAATTCACCAGACCATCCCCCCTAGAAGGTCAACGCGCAGACCTGCAATATCGGACGACTGGCTGGCCGACTGGTCTGTGCCCCTTGCTATATAGGCTTTTCGGTCGGGGGTCCTGAGTTGGAATCCCGGTGGGAGCAAATGTTTGTATGATGAGAACGAGCATTTGTTCACGAGTTATCGATGTTTATATGTTTATTTAGCATATTACTAATATTTAAATACATTTTATTATCATTATTTCTTCGTTATCTAGTTAAGCATAATCAACAGCTTGTGTTCCATAACACAAGCTGTTAATGATCCTTACTTTGGGCTAGATAATAGGTGTGAGTGTATTAAAAAAAATATCAGTTGACTCCTTGGTGGTCTTTTTACTCTATCAACGCTTACCATCAGGTGACATTATGCTTCGCTCACATTCTTTTACAAAAATACGCAAATTCCTTCGTTTGGATTTTATCATTTCACAAACACCCGATATAGATCGGTAAAAAGCAATGTTGCTCATTTCTAAAACAGTTGTACTTCAAAGTTTATCGGTCGCTTTTTAGATAAAAACACTTCCCCACACGAATCTAAATGAAAGCTTGCGAGGGTAATAAATATAGTTTATCGCAGTTTCGTTCAAGCGTGCGATTCAGAATACAGTGTTTTATTTGAGATGAATGAGAATAGAGATGTAGAAAAAGATACCGATGAATTTTGTTTTCATTGCCAATGAAACAAAAAAAATGTGCAACTTCGTCTTTTTGGTTGGGGGAAAAAAATTTTCGACCTCACTGTTGAAATATTTAAGGTTACTAATTAGACTGATGGGCAGCAAATAACATATTATCTTTACTGGCATAGAGGAGAGTGGGGTGACGTCAGACACGGACGGCATATCATCTCAGGCCTCAGGATGACAACGCACCTGCAATATCAAGTGATTTTTCCTTGTATTGCATGTGTCTACAGGCGGCGGTAACCGCTTACCATCATGTGGGCCGTTTGTTTTTCATCTAGTTGTATGAAGAAATATTATAATAAGCATGTTAATGAGGTTGGCCATGGTGGGGGAGGCCTTTGTTCAGCACTGGAGATCATAGGCTGGTATGACGATGATGATTATTTTATTTTCTTAAGTTTTGTAGCTGCAATTTAATTACTTTGCTTTATTTTTGCGTGCGTAACATTTGAAATAAAACCATATCACATCGAACTAAATGGGAGTTTAATCCGGTAAAGTGGTTTTATTTCTAATTTAATCACTGTACAGTTTTATTTTACTAGAAATGAACTGCAGCGGCAAAACGTAAATATTTCCAAGTATTGTAATTTAAAAAAAATGTTTCAGCAATGCAAATTTTTTTATCAGCTTTGTTAACTGTCCAATCTTATCTCTCTTTTATTTATGGCAGGGCACTGAATATTAATAAGCTCATGTGACCTAGTCTACATGATGCAGACAACGCTTTTAGATACATGTTTGTACAGTGCTTGATATCAAAACAATTAATTGATAAACATTATTTGATATTAATATCATAGCAATTAGCATCTGCTTCTTAATAGTATTGAATTCACTACCTCTGTTCCAAGTCATACCTGAATAAACAGATAATAGATAGTGTTTTAAAACATTCAAAATTGTTAAACAAATTTTATAATTTCCCATACATTTTCTTTTCCTGACCAAACTATTTGAATGAAGAAAATACGAAATTTATTTTAAAATTTTGAATTTTTAGTAACACCATAATAATTTTATGACTATGTTATCATGGTACTAAAGTGTTCAGCTACTTCTGTGGTCGACCGTACCTAAGATCGTTACAGGAGAGTATGTGTAATATTATTGAAGGAAATACATGTCCAGTACATTGTGAGGTATATTATGTTTGTAAACAAAGACTAAGGTTGGCTTGAAGAGATCTGTTTGAGCGAAAAGCTCACCCTTGCAAAAGTAATTTCTGAATGTAACTTAAAGTTCTCCTCGTGTGTGTCCTATGAATTGTATTGTACTATGAACGGTATTAGCTGTCAAACAGAACGGTGCTCTACTCTATTTGACACCTAATACGGTTCATAGTACAACATAATTCGACGCTATAGCGCGGCGTCAGACTAGCGCTCTAACGCGCCCTATGTACGCGTTCTGTTTGGTAAATTCAATACTAAAAAGCTAGACTGAATTTAACGCAGTCTGAAGTGTTACTATTTCTATAGCGCATATCGTACTTAAAAGCTTTCAAGACGCATAAGTATAAAAGTGGAACAATTACTGAACGTGCTAGGGATGTTAATACGTGGCCGCTGCTAATATGAGGTCGCGGGGGTCTGGCGAGCAGCCAACGGTAGGCTTCGAAGGCAGTAGCTCCACTGAGAGCAAAGTGATGGATAGTGAAACAATAACAAGAACTTAAAAATAAAACGACTTCCAAAAACTGAGAAGGTTAAAATAATAAGTGGTACCTACTTAAATTTTATTATATTAACCTTTTCAGTTTTTTGAAGTCGGTTTCAATTATTGTTTAAATTTTTTTTTACGATTTTTAGTAATAACTTTCTAAGGTCGAAGCTAGATGGGTGACCGTTAACTTATATTGTTTCCTACTATCGTATCGTTTCACTAAAAAGTCATAGGAAAGCAAAAATCTAAACTACCCAACTGATTTAAAAAAAAAATTTATGAGACCGAATGGTAACTGTTCCGCATTGAACAAAAAAAGAATCACGTAAGTCCGATCAGTAGTCTCGGCGTAATTGGTGTACATACATTGAAAAAAAACCAGCCGTCCGAATTGAGAACCTCCTCGTTTTTGAAGTGGGTTAATAAAACAAAGTTGACTTTATTTTTAACATAAGCATAAATGACGCATGTGTGTACGTGTGTGTGTGTGTTTGATAAAGATATGTTATGATAATTCTTTTTGTATTCTTAATTTTCATTTTAAAATCATTATAAATGTATGAAAAATTATTTACCTATAAAAATATCTAAACTAGAAAATGTTTACGTCCTGAGGCGGGATCGAACCCGCGATGTTTCACAATCCTGGCGACTGCTCTGACCACTGAGCCACCCAGGATTTTCTTCACCCAAATTCTTCTAGTCTATCTGTATGATTGTGAATTCTTTTTGTGTTGAAATAAGTATACTTCCTTACAAATTTCGTCTGAATCTGATATCTTAGAAAATAGAGAAATACAAAAACAACTGCATTAGAACTTGATTAATTGTACCAATTTTGTTAGGAGCACTAATATTTATATCTTCCGTTAAAATAAAAAAAACACTATTATTTAAGTATATCTTTTTAAATAAAAATAATTATCGAGTAAGAAAACGATTTTACATTATTCCTTGGTATATTCTTAGTAACGCAGCTAATTTTCAATCTTTATTGTCCCTTTAAATTATGTCATAATCCAGAAATATCACAATCTATCCCTTCATCTCCTGGTGTACCAAAAGCGATACGTCGACAAATTGATGCGGAGGCTCCGGATTGTCGTGTTTCTTCGGGGCATTTAAAGCTTTCTATCCACATATTACCCCACAACATAATCATAGCTCGATACAGAGACTAACAAAACAACCGGAAAATGTATATAAAAATGAAATGTATTGCTATTATCCCCTTCTGCAATTTGGAATTTCGCTGCGAGATTCAATAACAATGTCAGTAAATTATAATTGTTAGTTACATCTCTTCTGATACATTTCTCGTGTCTTCACATACCCCCTTTCACCACCCGGAAACCAGACGTCGATTGGCTTTCCACCCTCACGCATTGATATTCTAGCTATCCGCACAAAACGCTTCGCTAATTCTTTTATAATGCAACAGCCAGTGTGTTTCCCGAACATTTTGATTTGGGTTCCTTCAAGGCTTTAGTGAATAGGCACTTTCTTGGTAAGAATGATCCTCTCATACATATCAATTTAACACTGGTAGGATATAGCAAAGGTATTTATCTTATTTGTTAAAATATTTCATTTAAGTACTTAGTAATTAAAATATAAAACTAGAAAAATTTAAAAACATTTAAAATAATGTTAAAATCAAAAATTAAGAATATATTTCATTTAATTGCACGTTTCAGAAATATCTAATTCAAATATTGTGGTGAAGCAAACCAATTCTCATTATGACTAATTATTAAAATAGGTATTTCATTTACTTAGTAATTAACATATATTATATTACTTAGTAATTAACAGATCATTGTCTCTGCGACCTTTCTGAGTGGACGTGTTGTTGGTTAATAGAACTCTGTTGAATATTAGTGCAATATTTGATAATTTAATTTATACCGTATTCTGAGTGTAGCTGTGCGAGATTTCTTTGTAGTGTTTTTATAAAAATATAAATATTCCACTCGGCCTTGTACAGGCGCGAGCGATAGCCCGATTGAGGGGCGCTTGCTTCACCTCCGCTGGGTAAGGGACAACTGACATAATTTGCCTCTCGCTCGCGCTCGCCGAGACTGCGTGTGTTTACCAAAACAAGCAAACAGCGAAACATAAACATGAATGAATGTTCCGCTTGTCAACTGATAATTGATGACTATGACTGCTTGAAATGCTGCGCTTGCGCATTGTTTTATCACAGCTTATGTGTTAATATATCTTCTAAAGAGCTAAGCAATTTGACTTCCGAGGTAAAAAGTGAGTGGCTGTGCCCCGAATGTCGTAATAAACAGCCTCGGAGGGACAATACAAATACACCTGTCAGGTCGGCAACGCCTAATTCTTCTAATATGAATGTAACTTTGCGCTCCAAGAAACAACTGCAACATAAGGAGCCGGCTGCCACTAGTTCATCAAATTTTGTCACGAGTCTTGAACTGAAAAATATTATAAAGGATGAGGTGCGCGCAGCAATGAAGGAGTGTTTTAATGACCTTAATTCTAGCATAAATAAACAGTTACGCGAGCTCAAGACCGAGGTAAACAGTTTTAAGGATTCACTTAATTTCCTGAATGAAACATTCGATAGAATGAACTCCGACCTGAGCAGTTGTAAGAGTAAAATAGATTCTATTATGAAGGAGAAAGAAGCACTCAGAAATGACTTGAATATTATTACTAGTCGCTTTAATCAGATGGAACAAATTTCTCGAGCGTCTAATTTTGAGCTGCAGTGTGTCCCGGAGCGCAAATCGGAAAATTTGATGGCCTTGGTCAAACAATTGGGCAAAACTGTGTCCTGCACTTTGAACGATTCTGATATTTTCTACTGCACGAGGGTAGCTAAGAAGAACCCAGAAAGTTTGAGGCCTCGTTCTATTTTAGTTAGATTGAGCTGCCCACGCTTGAGAGATACTTTCCTGGCCGCTTCCATAAAATATAACAAAAATCATTCGAATGATAAACTTAGCACGGCGCATTTAGGCTTCGGCGAGGATAAGAAATCTGCTATCTTTGTGGTTGAAAATTTGTCTCCAGAAAATAAAAATCTTCATGCTGCAGCTCGTTATCGTGCCAAGGAACTCGGATACAAATATGTTTGGGTGCGAAGTGGCCGTATTTACATGCGTAAGACAGACACATCTGAATACGTATTTGTGCGTGATTCTTCCACTTTAGATAAGTTACTGTAATTTTTCCTTTTTTGTTTTTTATCATAGAGTACAATTTAACGGTTGTTACAGAGAAATATTTAAGTATTTATTATCAAAACGTTAGGGGTCTTCGGACCAAAACTAGTGAATTGTTTAAAAATGTGTTAGGTTCCGACTATGACATAATAGTTTTGTGTGAAACTTGGTTAAATAGCACAATTTTTGATAATGAGATATTTTGTGACCGATATGTAGTTTATAGGCGGGATAGGGAAACTAGTGGGTTTCACCAAAATAAGTCTGGGGGTGGGGTGCTCATTGCGGTAACGAGGCGTTTATGTTCTAGGAGACTTTCACATTTGGAGAGTAACTGCGAGGACTTGCTGATTGAACTGGAGACCAAATATGACAGTACGACTGGCAGCATTCTTCTGTGCGGCGTTTATTTTCCTCCACCAGTCCAGAGACATATACTGGACCATTTTATCGACAACACCAATCGTTTATTAGAATCATACTCGAACATTTTAATTTTAGGTGATTTTAATCTTAATAGTATAAATTGGAAGGAAATAAATAGTTCAGTCAATAATTCCGTTGGTAATAATAGCTCATTAAATAACATATTTTTGGATTTTATGTCATTAAATAATCTAAAACAGTTTAATACTGTAGAAAATTATCAAAATAGGGTTTTAGATCTTATATTATCCAACTTAGTGGTTTCGAATGTTACACAAAGTATGTATGCACTTAGCATTGTTGACTCATACCATCCGCCGTTGGAGTTTACATTACAAACTTATTCTAACACTAATTTGCTTCCTAAAGTAGCCAACGACAAGTCTAATTTTTATAAGGCCGATTTTGAAAGCATAAATACATTTCTGAACTCTGTACCGTGGGAAACTGAATTGTCTTCGTTTTCTTCAATAGATAGTATGGTAGAAAAGTTTTATAGTATAATTAGAGAATCAGTTACTAAATATGTCCCTAAAAGTAGGGTAGTATCAAGGAAATTTCCTGTATGGTATTCGAGTGAGTTGATTAGGCTATTGCGTCAAAAATACAAACTCAGATTTAGATATCGTAAATATAAGAATCCTTTGGACGACCTAGCATTCAAATCTATCAAAAAAAGATGTTCTGATTTATTTGACTCTTGTTATTCGAATTATATAAATAATTTAGAGGATTCGTTAACTAAAAACCCTAAGCTTTTTTGGAATTTCCTCAAACACCGGAAACAGAATAGCAGTATGTACCCTTCCATAGTGCATTATAACAACATGTCAGCTGAGAATGGTTCCGGTATATGCGACTGTTTCGCAGCATATTTCGCGACTGTGTATGAGTCTAATATGCTTACATGCGATGCTTTGGAAATCTCTAATGTGACGTCAAATAATTTAAGTAAAATTTCTTACTCAAGCGATGAAATTTTAAAGACCTTGAAAGGGCTGGACCGCACAAAGGGTGCTGGTCCTGACGGTATACCTCCTATATATGTAATCAATTGTTGCGGAGCTCTCTCATTTCCACTGACTATTGTTTATAACGCATCGCTGAAACTCGGCGTGTTTCCCACAGTTTGGAAAAGAGCGAAAATTGTGCCCATATTTAAAGCTGGAGATTCTTCTTGTGTTGAAAATTATAGACCAGTGTCTATATTGTCCGTTTTCGCAAAGGTTTTTGAGTCACTAGTGTGCCCTGTGCTGTCTTGGCACATTAAGCAGTTTATGTCACCCCAGCAATCAGGCTTCATGGCTAATCGCTCTACAACAACTAATTTAGTGTCTTTTACATCCTACATTTCTAATTTTCTAGACTCACGGATACCGGTTGACACAGTCTATACTGATATGAGCAAGGCTTTTGATACTGTTGACCATGTTATATTACTTCAAAAGTTATCTTCTTTCGGAATATCTGGATGCCTTCTTGAATGGTTTTCTTCTTACCTTAGAGAGCGGGAATCAACAGTGGTTGTGGCTGGCTATTCTTCTAAACCATATTGGGCGACATCTGGCGTGCCACAAGGCTCTCATATCGGTCCAATTCTTTTTAACGTATTTTTTAATGACGTTGTGGCTGTATTCCAAAACGCCGTTTGCTATCTCTACGCTGATGATTTAAAACTGTCATTTCGAATAAAACATCCCAGCGATTCGTTGTTGCTGCAGAGTGATATTGACAGATTGGTTTCATGGTGCCGTAATAATAAAATGTTGTTAAATGTTGATAAATGCAAATTTATTAGATTTTCCCGAAGTAATGTAGTAGATTCCCCAGTTTACAAAATCAATGGTCTAGCCTTAGACGAAGTGGATTCCATTCGTGATTTGGGAGTTATCATCGACAGAAAATTGCGTTACCACAAGCATATTGACAATATAGCTACTAAGGGATTTAAAATGCTGGGCTTTGTTCTGAGAAATACCAAGGTTTTCAAAAAGACTTTTACTAAAATTCATTTATTTAATGCTTTGGTTCGCTCGTGTTTGGAATATTGTAGCCAAGTTTGGTCTCCCTTTTATGATATACATATCAAGCGCATAGAACGTATACAAAAGAGGTTTTTGTGGCATCTTTCTTTCCAAACTAACAAAGCTAAGTTGTTGCCTTCTTATTTAAGTAGATTACGATACTTTAAAATGCTTAGTCTCCAAGATCGTAGGTTTATTTTGGATCAAAATTTTTTACATAGGATTGTTGCCGGTGTAATAGATTGTCCATCTCTAGTTCAATCAATAAATCTTAACGTTCCAATTAGGTCCCCTCGTTCTAATAGAATTGTCCCATTTTGTGTTGGTCGATCTAAGAGTAACTTGGGTCACCATGCCACCATCAATAGGCTACAAAGACAGTATAATATTCTGGTAAAAAAAGGCGACATTGACATTTTCATTAATAAGGCACAAATATTTAAACGCCAAGTTGTACAGTCCTTAGAAACTATTGAAAGTTAATAATTTAACACTAATTTTATATTCAGGATGAATGAATGTCAAATTATTAGAACTGTTTTTTTATTGCACTATATATTATTATATAAGTTATGTTTTAAGTCCACTATGCATGCCGTGGCAATCTATAATTAAGACAGCACTTAGCTCATGTACTCTTTAGCTTTAAACTCCATACCATGTTTTAGTGTTTGTTTTGTTGATTGTCCTAAATAAATTAAAAAAAAAAAAAAATATATAAAACTAGAAAAATTTAAAAACATTTAAAATTATGTTAAAATCAAAAATTAAGAATATATTTCTTTAATTGCACGTTTCAGAAATATTAAATTCAAATATTGTGGTGAAGCAAACGAATTCTAATTATGACTAATTAGTAAAATCAGTAATTATCAGAAAATTTAGTTTAACGTAGTGACTTTTTAATATAAAATAACTTTTTTATCTTACTTTAAATTTATTTATGTGTAAATAAGCCGTGGGCAAGATTACGGGTAGGTAATTAATAAAACTATAATTTGAGGGAGATTTTTCCGCTATTCAATCAGTAGCGGTCATGATTTTTATGACAGTGTTTGAAATATATATGTATATCGCATCGATTGTTGTATTGCGAAATTGACTTTGTTTTCCAAACAAGTGTTTATATTGACGAGCATTAAGGACCATCATTATCAATACACCTAGTCAAAGTTCACTTTTTGTGCAAGATGCTGAGAATTTCATCGCGGTGGATAGCCTCGATGAAATTCTTAGCATCGAAGTAGCATCATGTACTCTATCATCATGTATTTGGCACCAAATCTCCCGAGATGCAATGAAATATGTTCACCTACATTATAAAATACGTAGCTGTATAGGCTTGACCCTTTGGATTCCTTTTTAAACTATCATGTTTTCTTAAATATTCTTAATTTTTGATTTAAACATTATTATTATTTTATATTATTTAATTACTTTGTTTTCTTAAGTTCTAGCAACCAGAGAATCAGGAAACTATTCATGCTTTACGAGAACCTTGAAATTCTGAAACTACCCATAGCTTCAAATTCTGTACGGCCACTGGAACTAATAAAAGATTCGAAGCAGTGCAACAAAACTTTTATATCCCAGTAGTCCTGAGCAAACATTTGAAAAACGGAACACGCCATTCAGCACAAACAGTTGAGCCGAGACTCAGTACTTAAGCGTCTGAAGACAGACTAAATTAAACAAGCCTGTGACCGGCGCAGACCCAGAAGTTTGGAACAACCCACGGGATAAGAAATTGGCGAGGAAACGAAAACTCTAAGCCATACTAATAATAATAACTATTTTCTTTGCGTTAAAAGCGTAGAGAATATCTTCATCTCCATCAACCTATTATACGTCCCACTGCTGGGTACAGGCCTTCGTACATGAGAGAAAGACATGAGGAGTTTGGATCATAACACCAACACGCTGGCCCAATTCGGGTTGGTCAGTTAAGGCGGCTGCAATAATCACCGGGACCAACGGCTTGACGTGACTTCTAAGGCAAGGAAGAGATCGAGATTAGAAATGTTGGTTTACCCATCCATCTATTTTTAAATATTCTTTGCGATCAAAAGTTTGTAAGGGGGTGTTTTTCATGGCACTTACGCCTTTTGTTCTAGCAATGCTAGCAAGTGATGGAGTAAAGTGTGGCTCGATCGCCACACTTGAACACAAAGCAGTGATAGGTAGTGTCTCCTTTATAATTTATATCTCAATGAATCCTAACTGATGAAAAAAACGCGAAATGATTTTGTTTGTTAAGCTTTCACTTCTAAAACACCAAACCTATTGAGATAAAATTTAGTCCTAAGAAAGCTTAAGACTTTTACTACGAATTTTTCTAAGGCCTCAAGATGACAACGTACCTGCAATACCAAGTATTTTTTTCCTTGTTATTTGCAGGTGTGTATAGGCAGCAGTAGCTATTTACCAGAAAGGTGGGCCGTCAGCTTGCTTGACGTTTAATTGTATAAAAAACATAGATCTTTTTTTTGGAGCGCTAATTGTCATCGGCATCGATGCAGGCGGAGTCGTGGGCGGGCACTATATCTCTTTAGGTAAGTCGAAGCAAAATACAGCTTTAAGTGTTCAGTTCCAAGTGTCAATTTTGCCTGTAGTGAACTATACCTTTAAAATGCGCGCACTATGGTCTTGGAGTGCTTTGCGCTGTAAACATTGGTGCAAGTATTGGGAGAGCTGGCCGCTGCTGAGTGATGTTGGGATGGATTCTGAGTTGAAAATTGTTTGTTGATTTAGTCAATAGCATGCACATTTGGGTCGCGGGGAGCCGTTGGATGCAGGCTGTGCAGAACCGTTTTATTTGGAGATCAATGGGGGAGGCCTTTGTTCAGCAGTGGACAACATAGGCTGGTATGATGATGATGATGATGATGATGCACATTAGACGACCATCAATATTAGAACTTAATAATATTTACAGAGGTCTTGGAAACCGATATCCGTAGACGTACGTAGGTACAGCAACACCGTTGCGAAAACATTTGGCATAAAAGTGGAAACAGCAAAAGTGAAATAAAATTATATTTGTTCCGTTATTCTAGATAGTTAGTTAGTTCAGGTATATTCAATTCTTACACTTTAACGTAGTCTGCCGCTTGGGGTCTCCAGAGGCACACCTTAATGGCCTCCGTTGACGGGGACCTGTCACACAGAAGCGTCATCGAGAGAGCCTGGGAGGCAGAAGTTTCCTTCTGTGAGTCAGTAATATTCCAGAAGGAAACTGCGGAGCGGGTCAGAGATGGTGACCCCTTATCTGACCCGATTCATCGCAGACGGCCAAAGGAAAGAAGAAGGCAATACTCCCACTTTCTTCTCCCTTTGTAGTGCCTTTGTAATGGTGGCATGGGTGGAGGGTCGGGGGGCCTCACCGCCGAATAACACGGCTGTTAAATAAAATCGAGTCGACTTGGAATAGGATCTGAGAAGTGCGGGCTCACCGTCGGGGTGGCATTGTTGACTGCTTGTTCGTTCCCGTTCGGAAGAGGGTTTCCACGACGGGTTTTAGTCCAGGTTACGCAGTCGAAAGTTCAGTTGTCATTTTTCCAGTGTAGTATGGATTTATTATATTATGTTTGTTTCACCTCTGAATCATTAATGTAAATGTGCAAAATGAATAATGTATTTTTGTATATCTCTACGTGCTTCGCTTTTAGAAATCTTTCATTGATATACAAAATCACCTTGTCATTGGTTAGTTAAATATCTTTTTCTCTGTTATTAAATAGCTATGCTCTTAACCACGGACTCAAAAATCTGGTTGAAGCATCTACAAAACGTAAATTATTCTAACAGCTGAATCGCTAATCGCTACTCTTACATCTTGAACCACGAATGCCCACTTGGATCCACTCTGAGCATCCATTGTTTGTGCTCTCAGGACCTGCTTACAACCTAACTAGAGCCTTGAATGGGACTTACGATCCAGCATAAAGGAATGTTATATTATGGGCGAGATGATGAAAGTTTGTGGTAGGCAATTCTTATTGATGCCATTGGTAATTTTTTATGTACTTCTTGGAAAGAGTATGGAATAAGTGATGAAACGATTGTGTGATGTGCTTTTCTACCCCCGACGCTCAAAGTATGAGGTTGTAATTTAGATCTGTCTTTCTGTCGCATTGTAGCTCCTAAGCGAACGGACCAATATAAATTCGTTTTTTTCGTATAAAAGCTGCTTCTCATGATCGAGATGGTTCTGAGCTGTAATTTAAAGAAAATGTCAACAGCGAAAATGTAAATGTATGTGTTATTAAATTAAATTTAAATATACCGTTAAAACTGTCCATTTACCCTACACTCCTCGTGTTGGCGCGTCTACGCTAGGAACTACGTAGTCGTCCGTAAGAAAAAGCCGGGTGTCACCAAAATTTTTTTATTGTTTTTTTTTTTCATTTAATACAATAGAGCATTACGGCATGGTAATAACGATGGCGGGGTATCTCCAAACGAAGTCGTTGGTATCATGATGGAAATGGTTAATTTGTGGAGTCGCGTATACTCCCAGGAATATGACAGTAAAAAAATGTGTCTGGAATTTCGAGGATTTCTCTTAACATTTTTATTACACTGGCACCCTTTCCCTTTCATTCCTTCATTTTTGTTTCGCTTTTTCATTGTTTTAACATCGACAAATACTTGTTCTAAAAATGAACATAAAAGCAACCTTTTCGTATCGGATCTAAAAGGTCATTTGATAAGAGTTATTTTACTTTCGACGAAAACGCTTTGAATCTGCAAAAAATTCATTCAGCTACAACCTTTCCACCGTTCTATTCAACTCAGCACTATATCACTGGGAAAATATTGTAATGGAATATCCGTAGCTGCAGGCGGTACGATTTTAGAGCCATATAGGAGAGTTATTGAACCGTTGTCGGGTTGAGATGTCGTTTTAACCCCGAACGAGTACGGAATGTGGGCGCAGCTATTGTACAGTCGACAGCACATCAAGCGTAACAGTTTGACCTTGAGACCGCCTTTACTGCTCTCGTAATAGAGTCGGCTTTCGTAGTGCACATGTTACACTTGATATGCTATCGCGTGTATAAAAGCAGTAAAAGAAAAATAACACAAATTTTATGACTGATTAAAAGGATTAGCCAATCAATACCTACCTACCCAGTTTTCTCCAGGTAAGCTGAGGGCGTCACACAGTGTAAATCTAAAAGAAAAAAAAATAGTCCTGTTTTGGAAAGCTCCCTTTGCTTCATCTGCCACTTTGTTACTTCGAAACGTCATTTAGATAACAGACAAAATATATGATTGCTACAATCACCAGGGGCTGTAGCGATTTATCGCTAACAGGACGGGTGGGTGGGACCCTTCATCCTCGGACGAGACCTGGAATAATTTCAATCGAACAGCGCTTACAGGTTAGCTAGTTTGATTGTTCGATTATACCTGCTGCTGTCTCGTCCTCGATGATGATGATGATATACCTATCTCAGATCTGGAGTTAAGGAATTTTCAGCTCGGATAGGTAGTATTATTAAATATATCTGAGGTTGGCACAAAATCCCTACATAGTTCGGTTAGGGGCCAGTAGAAAAGTGCCTACTCAAAAAACGTACTCATTGTATCGTGTTGCGGGTACTGATATAATCAAAGAGTAATGTAAGGATAGGAAATAATCCTTTCTCATTCATTGGTAGAACGGCACTGAGTTTTACGTTAAATATCATCGTTTTATTCCCCCATATCCAGGGTCCAACAATTTCGAAAAACAATACAAACACTTCAAGCGCACCCAAAACATTCACAGTTGAAAATACGGAATGGCCCTAATTCTGGAGAACACATGCTAAGTTTAAATTTAAGTTCAGTCTGTTTCTTTCTTTCAAAACGAAAACGAAAAGGATGGCTGTCATATAAATTGACATTTAGAAAGGTGCATTCAATTTTCGACCTTATTGAACATGCTAAAATGCAGTGTTTAGGAGGCCCCTCCGTACATGCCGTCTAAAATTGTCTATGATTTCTATCAAATCTATCTAAATTTAAGTAGTAAGCTAGTAGAGCTTTTACTAAGTCTGCCAGGCTAGCAACCACTATCTTACCTGTCTGACGTCATTATAATAAAGTAAACAGTATCGTTGTGTTCCGGCAGTTGGAGGTACGATAGCCAGTTCCTCTGTTGTTGAGGAATTTGGATGCAGCTCGCTTCGATCTTCGACCTTATCATTACATACCATCAGGGTAGATGAAAGCAAACAGGTATTCCTTAAAGAATAAAAAAAATCCATACCAATTGGGATGTTGCCTAAGTTTGAATATGGCTATGGTATTTTTCACAATTTCGGAAAATGTATTCTATCTGTTATCAAAAAAAACAATTAAAACTTAAAGATATGGAATATTGAAGAAGTTAAGAAGATGTACGGTTAAGAAAATTCATTAAAATGTTCAACTTTTTTTCCCAATATTTATCAAAAATGTTAATGATGTTAGATTTCTAACATCAATTAAAACAAATAATATTACGACAACTATAAATAAAAACATACATAATACATAGTTATTAATAATTTTGTCAGTATGCCCATACATTTCTTAGTAATATCGGGTTTTGTGACGTCACCTGTTCCGCAGATTTTCTATGGAGCGTTTTAGAACGATACGCGGCTACACATCCAACATGTCACTAGAAGCTTCTTATTTATGAAATAAAAAAAGTTTCCAACTACCCTTTTATTATAAATGTGAAAGCAACTGTTTATACCTGTACCTGTTTGTTTTTTTAACCTTAACGGGGTAACTCTGTTCGTTACGTTTTCACTCATAAGCAAGGACATTTGCTACCTATTTTGTTGCGATAACCGACATCCACGCGCGGCCGCTGGTTTTTTCTTTCCGGTTTTTTCTTTCTTTTGCAATGGCAAAGCAAACCGGGTGCAGCTAGTATTAAGTAAAGGAGATGGCAAAGTTTTGGGCCAGCTCACACCATTTCAGATTGTAGACAATAATGTACTGAATAACATGGATTCCACTATATAACACCAAACTCTTTAATTTTATTGCAAAAGTAATCAAATAAGTCTATAAAATGGCAACATAGAAGTCATAGAAGTGCCCAAAAGTGCATAGGTCCTTAGCCACAATAATGCTGTTAAAAGGTTAACTTTAATATCATATTGACATTTTTAATAAATTGACAATATGACAATGACTTTTCATTTCGTATTTTCAACCGTAAATGTTTGCCGAGGTTGTTGTCGGCTGACTGTCAAATCGACGGGTTGTGCGCTTCTACAGCCATCTGACAGCATCTTTTTAGTTTTATCGGGCCGGCGACCACGTTTTCTTTGAAAATAGAATTCGTCTTGCCTAATCACTGTACATCGTTGCCGCAAGTTATTTGTAGATTAATTTTACTTGACATTGGCAAAATTCGTAATAACGAGAGGTCATTATATTATCCCTTCACAGTGAGGCAAAGAGAACTGCTTACCTCCGAAACAGGAAAATGGGAAGCATCCGGTTGGGGAAAAAGTCTTTTCGCATTATAGTATGT
Organism: Nymphula nitidulata; assembly: GCA_947347705.1. NCBI lineage: Eukaryota > Metazoa > Arthropoda > Insecta > Lepidoptera > Crambidae > Nymphula > Nymphula nitidulata. The sequence goes on from OX374620.1 coordinate 2,298,469, forward strand.
ATGAATTTGTAATGAAATCTCTTTGGCTGTACTATTTGTATCTGGCTGGTTTTGGTATCATTAAAAGTTTAGATTTTAAAAAAGATAATTCCAAATTTAAATTAGGAAAATGTGTGCTTATCATTTGTTTTTCGTACTGTCAAGATGAGTGAATCTATTGAAGAAATTCGATATATTTTAAAATTTTACTACAAAAAAGTTAAAAATGCAACGCAAGCCGCGAAAAAATTTGCGATGTTTATGGACCTAGTGCAGTGTCTGTGAGAGTAGCACAAATTTGATTTAAGCGTTTTCAATCCGGAAATTTTGATGTCAAAGATGCACGTCGCTCTGTTCGCCCTATTACGGATAAAATTGATGCCATTTTTGAAAAACTGGAGCAAGATCGGCATATCAGTAGTTACGACGTAGCTGAAGAACTGGGAATTGACCACAAAACAGTTTTGGCGCATTTAAAAAAAATGATATTTGGGTACCCCACGAGCTCACTGAAAGAAACCTAATGAACCGTGTACTCATTTGTGATTCTTTATTATGACATAATGAAACCGAACCATTTTTGAAGACGCTGATAACTGGTGATGAAAAGTGGATCACGTACGACAAGAACGTGCGAAAAAGGTCGTGGTCAAAGGCCGGTCAGGCTTCACAGACTGTGGCGAAACCCGGGTTAACTCGCAACAAGATGATGATGTGTGTGTGGTGGGATTGGAAGGGCATTATTCATTATGAGCTGTTACCACCAGGCAGGACCATCGATTCTGAACTCTACTGCGAACAACTGATGAGATTAAAGCAAGAAGTTGAGAGAAAGCGGCCGGAATTAATCAACAGAAGGGGTGTGGTTTTTTATCATGATAACGCTAGACCTCACACATATTTAGCCACTCTGCAAAAATTAAGAGAGTTTGGCTGGGAGGTGTTTATGTATCCGCCGTATAGTCCTGACCTTGCACCTTCAGATTTCCACCTGTTTCGCTCTCTTCAGAATTCTCTAGGCAGTGTCAGGTTAACATCACGAGAGGACTGCCAAAACCACTTGTCGCGGTATTTTGATCAGAAGCCCCAAAATTTCTATAGCAATGGGATCATGTCCCTACCTACAAGATGGCAAAAAGTTATCGAAGAAAATGGCACCTAAATACTTTAGTTAAATGTAAATAAACTATATTAAAAAATGTTTTGAATTTTCTTAAAAAATGCGAAGAAACTTTATCCCCAACCTATTATAAAGAAGAAGAAGAAGAAGTGTTTTTGTTGTCTTTCAATATTGTTTGACCCTGGCTATGGAGAAATAATACAACAGTATTCAACGTAAAGTAGTAAAAAACAAAATTGTTCTAAGACTTTGACATTTCTTCTTCTACAAAATGGCGACCTCTGTTATGTTTATCAGCAATATAAAATGATTTTTTGCCGCTTCTTTTAGTCAATATTTAAAGCAATGATAAGGTAAGATGGATTCTTATAAAACTAACTGTACAAAAAAATGGTGCTGTGAGCTGGCCCAAATCCCATAGAAACTTACTATCTCCTTTATGACCTTTCAAAATAATCAGCGAAACTGAGGTGCGTTGCGAGCTTACACTCCAAACACTTTGAGTTGTTTTTTGCCTTGCTCTAAAGTGTGAAACGACACAAGTTTTTTTTTAAACAACTAGATGACAAACAAGTGTAGGAGGGGGGCGATGATGCATGAAGTATAATTACGCCAATAAATGTAAAAGGTTTATTAAAAATATTTAAAACAGATCGCCTCACTACATAAATCAGGATAGACAGAAGATAGCGGTAATATTTACAAGGCACGGAAAGACAAAAGATGACTAAATACTAATATGTAACACGCAACGAAAAACAGTAAAATTATTCTATAAAATTATAACAACCAATCCGTCACCATGGCAACCAGATAGGGAAGACAAGAAGTCTGTCGTCGGCCGTGCTCGCTAACTCCATGGTACCATAGAGGCCTACACTATGAAGGCGGGATCGCGGATGAAAATGGAAAATGAAATTTAATGAAATATATGTGTGGATAGGGCCCCCACACAAGCTTACAGCCTACCTGATGGTACCTAAGCGGTTACCGCCGCCTATAGACACCTGCAATAACAAGGGAAAATCACTTGATATTGGGGGTGCGTTGTCATCCCGAGGCCTAAGATGAAATGCCGTCCATGCTCAGTAATTACACTGGCTACCTTGTTGTTTTTATAACCTCAAATTTTGACAAGAAGTTCCATAAAACTAATACGAAGTCTTCCATTCCGCACAAAATTTTCTTTAAATAGTCTGTATTTAAACTTTTATTCACTTTTATTTAATAAACTTTATTAGGGTGCCTTTTCTGAGATTTGACATATCCAATCTCATTTGACGGATGGAAAACGTCATAAGTAATAGTGACCATCCGGCGTGATTGATAAAAAAATACAAACATTGTTTTTAACCATCAAAATTGATCGACAAAAAGTTGCAACTCTCCAAGGCTCGGAACGGGGTAGTTGTGACAGCCAAATGTCATGCCGAAACGCACGGAACGGCCTTAGAGTAAAAAGTTGTAAGCTTAGAACGCACCCCTGTGCCGCCCTTGTCGCATCAGTCACCTTGTGCTCATAAATTAAAGCTTGTTTTCACGTGTCATGTAGACCTTATCAATCTTACTTGACATAATCACTCAAACATGTAAATACAAGGATTTTTCTCGATTTAAATATCGAGCGCATGGTAAACGATTCTTACTTTTATGGGATTCAAGGCCATTTATGATAATAACAATAAATATTCTTTTCACCCCTTCAGCACGACATGCGAATGATTAACGGGTGTTTTTGTCACATTTTGCTCAAAGTGAGCAATTAATTTAAATTTCGAACACTGCATTTTTAATGTTTATTGAATGGCCAGTACCCCTAGGACGAACATTGTAAAATTTCGAATCGTTATCGTATCGTTCACGCACGCTTTAAATTTTAAACAAAAGCCAGTTAAAAGCTAAAGTAACTACTCGATACAATGGTGATTCGAAATTTAAAAGTGTTCGTGCTAGACGTACTCGAAGGATGGGTAGAAAAATCTTGACCATGTTCAAAAACAAGAATATTCCATCATTAATTGAAAAATATAAACATTCGTAATCTCGAGCTCCTCCGTGCTTCGAGAGGCACGTCAAGCCGTTGGACCCGGATGTTATTGAAACCACTTTAACCAACCCATATTGGGCCAGTGCGAGCGTGGTGGTTCTACGGCCCAAACTCTTCATGTTTCTCCCATGAAGGAGGCGTGTGCCTAACATTGGGACGTAAATAGGCTGGTGATGATACTCTGATTAAATATTTTTCAACTTAGTAACAGGTGCACAACGAAAACCGCCTCTATTACAATCGACGTAAGGCGAAATTCTAATCTGATGTGCAGTACCCCTAGCACGAACATTTTTAAATTTCGAATCGTAGTCGTATCGTTCACGCACGCTTAAAATTTTAAAAACAAAAGCCCGACAAAAGCAAACGTAACTACTCGATATGATGGCGATTCGAAATTTAAAAGTGGAGGCACATTGAATGAGCCAGCATTACTTACCCCTAGCACGAACATTTTAAAATTTCGAATCGTAATCGTATCGTTCACGCACGCGTTAAATTTCAAACAAATACCAAACAAAAGGTAACGTAACTACTCGATACGATTACGATTCGAAATTCCAAAATATTCGTGCTAGGGATACAGATGAAGTGCATTTGACATTTTTTTATACAACTAGATGACAACAACGGCCCACCTGATGGTAAGTGGTTACCGCCGCCTATAGACTGCAGGTGCATTGTCATTCTGAGGCCCAAGATGAAATGCCGTCATGCCCAGTAATTACATTGACCCTACATACGGGCCTACCACCTAGTGATATTTGTGGGTACCTAAATCTGTTGCGATAAGAGTCATTTTCCAAGTGACGTGCTAAGCTTCAGGTGCGGCCGTGGAAACATGTTAAGGGCTTGTACCTAGTTGTTCCAACTTGTTCAATTGCTTTGATGATCTGTTACGTGCATCTTCAAATATATATGTTTAAATATTTTTTATATATTCATATCCTTATTATATACTACCATCGAAATATAAAGACAATTTACAAAGAAAAAAAGTACAAAGGCAGTATATTTAATTACATAATATTAAATTAATTTGAACGCCCCGATTCGACCTTTTTACTCTTATTTCTCTGAGAAAAACTGTTGTAAACGATTTCATTTCGTAATAAGCAGCACCTTTTGAACATTTTTTCCTCAAATTCTTTGATTACGTATTATTCTGTGTATATTTATCTTTAAATGACAGTGCATGAGGAGCTCGGTGGCGTATTGGTTTGTGCGCTCTGGTTTCGATACGAAAAACAAAGCAACTTCCGCCATGGCCAATTCTGGGATGGGCCAATCAAAGTGTGTTATCTCGAGCTCCTCCGTGCTTCGGAACGCTCGTTAAGCCGTTGGTCCCGGTTGTTCCTGTAACCGCTTGACCCCACCAACCCACATTAGGCCAGCGTGGTGGTGTTATGGCCCAAACTCCTCATGTGTTTCTCCCATGTAGGAAGGCCTGTGCCCAGCAGTGGTACGTGTATAGGCTGGTGTATTACTGTATGGTGTATTACTGTACCATAAGATTCAGCGTGGGCAGGCCTCCAACCAGCTGGACCTACGATCTGGTGAAGGCCGCAGGTAGCCGCTGGATGCGTGCAGCGAAATAGGGGGTGTATCCTAGGAACTGTCGTGGAAATCATTAGGGGAGGCCTTTGTCCAGCAATGGATGTCTTTACTTATTTCAGCCGTGAATCAGTTCGCTGTGTTACGGATTGAAGGGAAAGGTAGCCAGTGAAATTATTGGGCATGAAAGGCATTTTTTTTTATAATACAACTGGATGACAAACAAGCTGACGGCCCACCTGATGGAAAGCGGTTACCGCCGCCTATAAACACCTGCAATAACAAGGAAAAATCACTTGATATTGCAGGCCTCAGGATGATAACGTACCTGCAATACCAAGTGATTTTTCCTTGTTATTGCAGGTAGACGGCGGTTACTACTTGCCACCAAGTGGACAGTCAGTTTGTTGTTGCAAAAGAAAACCAAACCAGAGACTTAGACGTTTTGCCTGCAGATTTTTTTGTTATGACTAATACAAACCTTATGGAGACTAAGCTTGTTATGACATAAGATCGTGTTTCATATTGAAAGTTATGACATTACATTAGACGTAATAAATCTCACGTCTGAGTACCCCGCGAACTGACGACTTTTCACAATGCGAGTCTGTGTTACATTCTCAAATAAATGATCACTTATTTACTTACATGTTTGTTTCAAAATGGATTTACTTATGAGTTCAATATTCTATCGGTGGGTTGCCAAAAAAAGTATGTCTAGAGGCGGCGGCAGCCATTTACCACCAGGTGGGCCATCAGATTGATTGTCATCTTGTAGTAAGTATAAAAAAAATCAATGGCCGGGATTAGAGACAAAACTCGAGGTTGGTATTTTTCACCGACTTCAAAAAAGACTGAGGTTCTATGTTCCACTGTGTATATTTTTTTTGTATGTCGGTTCACTTATTACTCTGTGAAACGTTTAAGCCTGTCCATAACTATGTTACATTTAATATTTTAATATAAAACCTTCAGTTTTTAACCTTCGACGAAAAAAGAGGGGTGTTATAAGATTGAGGTGTCTGTCTGTGTGTCTGTCTGTGGCATCGTAGCTCCTAAACGAATGGAACGAGTTTGATTTGTTTTTTTTTGGTTTGAAAGCTGACTTGATTAGGATGGTTTATAGCTATAATTTATGAAGATTAGTTCAGGCGTTTGATGACTATCAGCTCATTTTCTTTTTTTTCATTTTCATCATCAACATTATTTCAGCCAAAAGGCGCCCACTGCTGGACAAAGACCACCCATAAAAATTTCCACGTTGATCGGTGCTGCGCTACATGCATCCAGCGAATCATTCCCTCTGCGTCGACTCTCTTTACGTCGAATCTCACTACGGTGACTCTCGCTGCGTCGCCTCCGCGCTTTAGTATTGAAAAATATCGTTAAGTCGATTCTGTTACGATGAGGTGTATATACAGGATGGTGCCGTCAATACGACAATATATTAAAACATAGGCTATATTAGGTCATAGTAATGGTTTGCCATTTTCAAAAACTTCCTATTCATTTGATAATTTCATGAAATTTGTATGAAATAATATAACATTGGCTGCATTATTTCATACAAAGGTCCTGAAATTATCAAATGAATAAAATGTTTTTGAAAGTGGGAAACCCTTTCTATGAACCAATATAGCCTATGTTTTAATTTACTGTCGTTTTGACGGCACCACCCTGTATGATTTTATTATAAATATAATCTACAAATCTTTGTTTTCGGATGTTGTAAATGTTTATTTTGATCACGTATTTAAACTAAATTATAAATATAATTTTCTTAATTTTTGATTTTAACATTATGATAAATGTTTGAAAAATAACTTAGTAATTAAAATATAATAAAACTAGAAAAATTTCACGTCCTGAGGCAGGAATCGAACCCGCGACCTTTCGCAATCCGGGCGACTGCTCTGACCACTGAGCCACCCAGGACTTGGAATATCCCTGTGAAATTCTTCTAGTCTATCTGTATTTGCGTTTTAGTAAAAAAAAAGTGTAAAAATTTTTCTAGTTTTATTATATTTTAATTACTAAGTTATTTTTCAAACATTTATAATATTGTTGAAATCAAAAATTAAGAATATTTGAAAGCACTGCCCCAACTTAACCGAATCGTTGGTATTTGTAAAAATACTCGTTTCGGATGTTAAATAGAATATTTCGACATTGTAGGGTGGACGTTAGCTCATAAACGCAAATACATATAAATATAATGTTTCGTTTTTTATAACCTTTTGAGTCTTACCAGCTATTCTAAGAAAATTAATTTGTTGTATCTGATATATCCCCACGTACCTACTACAATCATAATTCCTAAGATAACCTGGAAGAAATCGCTTTAAGCGATAAGGTCACCCATTGTACAATTTACTTCAATGTTATGTGCTACCTTCACCAGATCGTCGGTCCAATTGTGTGAGTAGTACTTTTCCGCAGTGTATCTGTGTGTGTGTATTTTAATATGAACGAAAATCAAAAGAATTTATATCCAAAACATTTAGGGAATTTTTAATTAACCTTATTCGTTTCATGTTATGTTACTCGTATACAAATATTCAAATAGGTATGAAAACTCTACGAGCAATTCCCAGAATCAAATTACATTTTAATAAAGTCTTTTTCACTTTGATATAACCATAACTGCTACAATTGGGACGTTGCCTAAGTTTGAAGATGGCGCTATTTTTTACAATTCCGGTAAGTATACGTTACTGTTAGCTATAAAAACAATTCAATCTTAAAAGATATGGATTTTTTAAAACTTGCACTAAATACAGACAGACTAGAAGAATTTCACAGGGTTATATTTTTATAAGTAATGTTGTACTGTTTAGAAAATTCATAAGAATGGTATTTTTTTAAAGTCCATCAAAAATGTTATGCTGACATCAATTAAAACAATTATAATTATGACAAATAAGAATGAAAACATACATATTTCATAGTAAAATTTTGTCAGTATTGCTTTATACATTTCTTAGTAATATAGGAACAAGTGACGACACCCTGTTCCGTAGATTTTCTATAAAGCGTATTTGGACGATGCGCCACTTCATCTAAAAAATAAAATAAAAGTTGTCAATTTGCCTATTTCATACTAAGTATTTAGTTAGAATTATGGTTCCTTAGTAATTAAAATACAATAAAACTAGGAAAAATTCATGTCCTGAGGCAGGAATCGAACCTGCGACCTTTCGCAATCCGGGCGACTGCTCTGACCACTGAGCGACCCAGGACTTGAGATATCCCTGTGAAATTCTTCTAGTCTATCTGATTTGCGTTTATGAGCTAACGTCCACCCTACAATGTCAAAATATTCTATTTTAACATCCGAAACGAGTAATTTTACAAATACCTACTTAAGTTGGGGCAGTGCTTTCAAATATCGGAATATATAAGTTTATGTGATGTTGAAATACAATATTTCGACATCGTAGGGTGGACGTTAGCTAATAAACGCAAATCAGATAGACTAGAAGAATTTCACAGGGATATCCCAAGTCTGGGTCGCTCAGTGGTCATAGCAGTCGCCCGGATTGCGAAAGGTCGCGGGTTCGATTCCTGCCTCAGGACGTGAAATTTTTCTAGTTTTATTATGTTTTAATTACTAAGTAATTTTTCAAGCATTTATAATAATGTTAGAATCAAAAATTAAGAATATTATGGTTCCTTTTATGGTGTAGGTTCCTCTCTAAATATCTACTGCATTATATTGTTTTGTGTCTTTGTGTAATAGTATTTATTAATTCTTCTCAAATTGTATGCTATTGTGGTCAAAAATGTTGGGCTTTATTTACTGTCAGAACTGCATTTTATGACACAAATGTTTAGCAAATCAAAATCTTATGGTATCTTATCTTTACTAAGAATATTCCTTGTAATCGTGAAGCACTCAAATCTCATATTAACTAAACGACTATTTAAATTTTATTGTTTTTTTTTTCAATAAAATGAACTTGCTCTGTTTGCTTGGAACGATAGTATCACCTACTGTCGTTCCGAGAGAAGTTAAAGAAGAGATCGAGGTTATAGCGGGCTTACCCAGAAGGTGCCCATTTAATCAAGCTTTGAAGGAACTCGGGTTGTAAGCAGTAGGAAACACCGAGGCCGGCAGTGCATTCCACTCCCTGGACGTGCGCATCACATAAGATGTCAGAAAACACTTAGTGACGGAAATATCAATGAAATAAAAGGTTAATTAATTAATATAACTATACTTTTCCCGTAAATATTAAGATCAAAAATCTGAGTATTATAATTTATATCTAATCAAAGGTTTGAATTTGGTTAATAGATTACGGGTTGAATCAGTAGTGCAAGCATGGATCATTTGATATATAAAATGTCACGTTTCATCTCGACAAAATTTTAAAATATTTCGCTTAAATATTGGCACAAAAATTGAGTCTGTCACGCCATTTTAACGCCACAACAGGGATGGAAAACAAATCTGTCATTTACGTAAATTGGGCTAAAGTGGGGTGATTACAAATGTGGGTTAGCTCCGATTGTTAATATCATGATAGCTTCGTTCTTGCCGTTAAACTTGGGTTTTCCACTGTCAGCAGAAATATTATCAACTGTTTCTGCTCCTTTCTACGAAAGCCGTCTCTACTACAAATGGAGTAAGAGCGATCTTAAAACGCTTCGAACTGTAACGCGTGATGTGCTGTCAACTGTACATAACGGCGTTACATCGCATTCGGGATTACCTCCCATCTGTAAAACTTGCTTGCTTGATGTAGCCACGCGCGGTACAGTGGAACGTGTCCCACAATATCTTCAGGCTGCGCCGCGCGGCATATCGCTGGGCCTCTTTAAGCATCTCCGCGTTGCGTCTTGCGTCCCATCTCGGTGTGATTTGATACTAACATTAAATATACAATAATTTACCTTTCACTGTATTTTAAAAAAAAACCCTAAAATCGCAGCTAAAAAATCGGGGGAAGGCGAGGGGCTTTCAACCCGAGCCGCGGAAGCGAGCCTCGAGCCGCTGAGTATCACCATCGTTTGACATGTCGCATGCGTGTTATCATGCAGTTAGTGAGTGGGCTCAAGGCACAACCCACATAAGGCCAAAACGTTATCCGAAGTTTTGGACTACATTACCCACGAAACTCTTTTGTTTCATTTACGAATGTTCCTTATTATCCATCAACAGCTTAGAGGTACACGTCCCACTACTGGGCTACTTCCACTGACTGTTTCATAGATAACAGCGAAATTGTCGAGTGCAAATCATAGAGTGAAATGGATGATAATGGTGATCTGTTAGAATTCACTGCCAATGTTCATCGCCATTAGCAGATCAAAATTATTCCCGTTTACTCTTTTGCAGTAAGGTAAACTCAAACCTCTCTGTTAGATGAAACTAATTTCGAGAAGCAACCAATGAAAGAAGTTTAAAAGCTCCCTCAACAGTCGAACAGCGAATACGCGTAATCAGAAAAGTTTGCAGCTGAACATCAAAGGCAAATGAACTGACCGAAAAGAAAACTAATCAACACTCTTTATACTGTACCGCACTTCAGTTCCGATCATTTGAAATTTTCGTATCGTCTACGTATCGTCGCTCGATGGTCTCTTTTCGTTTCTCGAATGGCTATCAAATTTTTGACGGAGAAATTAAAATGATGGCTCATGTTTGCCATACAAATGCTACTCACTCGATGACTATACGATAACGAGACGAAAATTCCAAAAAAAAATCCTAAAGCCACCCGCCAAGTATGCTGCTCAAAACTTATTTATGAAGAAAATAGAAAATTTTGAATGGTCGTTTTAGGGGTACATTACACACGTTAAAAGTGGCCAATTAAATGCATCATTGAAAAGTTAGGTATAACGTTTAGTAAACAATAATTTTATCATAATAACTTACACCAACTATAACATCACGATCACCTTTAGAACAAACGTACAAAGAGTTGCCTTATGGCTGAAAGCGATAGCTTCCAAACAAATTTACCTAACTTTATTTTATCTAACGTAGATTCAATATTGTTTATTTATTTGAAATAAAATCAGTTCACCAGATTTAACCCGCATTTAATTAAATGTTACATTAGTATTATGCACCCGAGGTTTCAATTACTTTACAGCGGTCGTGGTCACGGATAGACTGACCACATCGGGTGTATAATAATAATGTAACATCTAATTAAACGCAGGTCGAACCCGGTAAATTAATTTTGTTTGAAATATGTATTGCTCGCGAAAATATTAAATAATGCTGTTTATTTAATGATTGAAATAGTGTTTAGTTAGATGTTCAATTAATATTTTATTTCGAAGTCGCAATAACTTTACATAGTGATCTTGTACACGCCAAGGCTGACGACAATCGCTATAATATGTTGACGATTTCAAATAAGTTGTGTTCCCGGGCATATAAGATAATACCAATGAGTTATTGATTACCAGTATCTTGGAGCCCAAACTTCCAAGGAACGAATTATAAATTTTTTACCTTAACCAAACCAAAGGTATTGTTTTGTGCCTCAGCGTACAAAGCCCATAATTTATGAGGCGAGAACGTCCAAAAGACCCTTTCGATTCCGTGAACTTGGGGAAAAATGGCAAACGACCTCCCGTGAAGTGTTAGAAATAATGTAGGGGGTGTTTTTGTAATTAATTGTTGTATAAGTAAGTGGGAGGAGGGAATCTTCTGTTTCGAAGATCGGACAAAAAATGGCTTTCTCGGTCGCTGTACTAATGTACATTACATTTTTTACGGGTAATTTTTGACAAAAATGCGTCAAAAATGCAAGATCAAATGTCTTCATGGCAAAATGACTCCATAGAACCAAAATTATTTATGAAAGGGTCATAATTATTATGAAAATGAAAATGAAATGAAAATGGTTTTATTTTCTTAATAAGTTTTGCTTACAATGGTCGGGTTGGGAACTTCCTTTTAAGCAAGATAATACTTGTGCCAGGAAGCCCCGCTCCTTTATAACAATAAGTAGGAACATAATATAAAACAGTTTATTATAACATAGTAAGTAGGTACGCTAATACTTAAGTTCATATATAATCTGTCGAGTGAATGAGCGTACGTGCGTGCGTGCGCGCGCGCGCGCGCGCGCGCGTGTGTGTATGTGTGTTTGTGAGTGTGTGAAAGTGTGTCTTGTTAGAGTGTGTGAGATATGTGTGATATATGTGTCTACATTACGGAATGTAGTAGCTTTTGTGTGTCTTCATAATTTAAATTCTTTAGCCATTGTAACATCACATTTTTGCAAGCATGTTGTGTCATCGGATATATGTTCAACACTCTATTTATTTCGTTATATAGATCTGTCGAAGCTCTCGAATACTGAATCTTCGCAAAATATGTTTTGACTGTTTTGTGAGACAGCACCGCTTTATGATGCCTTCTTTTGTTTGGGACCACGGACGGGTTTTGTGTCTCCTTGTTACCGCAGACAAAACATACAGTTGTCTAACAGTCAAGGTATCTGCAAATGCATACAATTCAGTAGTAGGGAATCTTCTTGGCTTCTGGTACATTACTTTTAGCAGTGCTCTTTGTGCTCGTTCGACCTCTATGACCCTGGCCTTTTTAGCTCCACCCCAAACTGGTATACAGTAGCCAATCACTGACTGACCCAAGGCAATATAAACTTTATCTAGCAACTCTTTAGACGCTATGTTTCTCAGTACTCTAAATATCCACATCAGCTTTCTAATTCTACCAGATATGAGTTCTACGTGAGTATACCAAGACAAGTTTTGTTCTATCATGATACCAAGATATTTTGTAGATGTATCTTTTGATATGCAAGGGCAGTCACATTAATTTATTATTGGATATTTGCATTAGTGAATACTAATTCTTAAATTTTTGTTCGGTTGCGAGTTATTGTAGATACTGAAACACATATAGTTTGTTTTTGATACATTCAATGTCAATAGATTATTTTGCAGCCAATTGGCTACATCTTTAAGTCCATTTTCTGCTATCTTATGTACTCCTTCCCAGGAAGTGCCAGAGAAGACAATTGCGGTATCATCAGCATAAGAAAATATTTCAGCATTTTGAAGAGTTAGGTTAGTAAGATCGTTGATGTATATCAAAAAAAATGACGGGCCAAGCACACTTCCCTGTATTATTACTTTATTATTAATCTTACAAACATAAATGCGAATGTTTATATGGATGACTCTTTCTTACTCGACCACGCCAGAACGGCTGAATGGATCTAAATAAAATTTAGCACGGCAGCACGGGCAAAACAGATAGATTATGGACTGTCACGAGAAGTTAGGAGCCATTACACCACTACCCTGGCCTAGTCCCAAAACTATAGGACGAAGAATTTTCCCCGTTCTTGGTAACGCCCGCATGTTAGTTTCATCAGCAGAATTTTTTGAAATTTACCATTATATGAAATAAGTACTCGGTAGCGGAGCTATTTTGTCTCTGGCACATCACTAAAATGAACCGTTTACAGTGATTTATACGGCGATCCAGCGTTGATAAACCGCTGTCAGTAGCTTACTCTGTGAAATATTGTATCCCTTACTTGGGGGGTATTTTTTAAATGGTTTTCGTACTTTGTTATGAATTCACATTAAAAAGTAAGGATTATTTCCGTCATATTTTATGAGAGTAGCAGAAAAATAAACGTGGTAGGTACGCGTGGTGTTGAGAGGTTTATCATCATCATCATCAGCCTATATACGTCCCACTGCTGGGCACAGGCCTTCCTACATGGCAGAAACACATGAGGAGCTTGGGCCATAACACCACCACGCTGGCCCAATGCGGGTTGGTGGGTTGGTTGGTGGGTGGAGAGGTATAAACGTATGCGTAAACCATTATACATGGTGAAGGCATTATGTGTGTTCATGTGTATGTATATGTGCTTATGTGTGCGTGTGTGTGTGTGTGTGTGTATAAGTGTCCGTGATAGTAAAACATGATTGACAGTCATGGTGTGCTTTTCTTTTAGAATGGTACGCTTATACTGCCCTCTATTAACGTACGCGTGCATCAAAAGGTACGTTGTGCAGAAAAAGTTAACGCTCTTATTGATTTCACTTCCTTTAAAATACTTACTTAAAGGGCTTTACCTATAAATATAGATCCTTAAGGTGTTAACTCCAAAATAAAAAATAAACTTAAATATCATCGCGCATTCAGGTACCTAATACCTAAAACGTAAAATTACAACATTCCAAGCAGCAAAGCTCACAAAGTGAGCTTCCTAGTTGAAATATGATTTCTGACATGAAGCTAAGTCTCAAAGACGAATAAAACTCATGTAAATCCTGAGGCTGCTCACCGATTTGAGCTTGCCTACTTTTCATAAGAGGGAAATGCATTTTTCAAATGTTCTGGACAGATTTCACCCTCCACGAGAGCAGACGTGAAGGGTTCTGGAATTATTTTAAATTATGGTCATAGTTAAACAAGATGGAAGAACTTGGAAATGTAAAGACGGTCGCACATCAATTGTAACACGTCAGTTGGAACCTATCAAGAAGGCTTACATTACATTGTCATGTCGCCTTCGTGGCCACCGACACTGATACTATTTCAACGTTCAATATTCTTTTTGTTTGATGTTGTAGGAACATTAGTTTTTATTGTACGCAATAGATGGCGCTGTGCTCTTGGAGGTCATTTCCACATAGCGATGTTGAGTTTTTTTCTGTTAGTTATAAGTAATATACATAAATTTTTGCTATTTCATAAGGCCCTCCGTATTAAATAAACATTGGAGTACTGCACCTGGTTGCCTAGCTTTTTTTCATGTTAGAAACTTATAATCAGCGTTGCCAATCTGTGGGGAATTCCCCAAACTGCGGGGATTTTCAGTTCGATTGGGTAATTTGAGGGGAGAGCGTTTATGTGGGGAAAATGCGGGGAATTAAGACATTTACGCTAGAACTGAACTTAGAAGTACTAAAGTAGTATAAGAAGTAAGTATAATTTATAAATTATGTAAGAATATTTAATTACCTTGATTATTTAAGCACCTTTTGGGCCGGCAAGGTGGAGGCGGATAGTGCAATGGGTAAATTGCCGTGCTTTGTATAAAAAAAAATCAAGTTTAAAGCAATTTCACCGGCAGGAAGGTTTTACAGTTTATTTTATGGCAACATTTATGTCCATCAAACTTAGACAGAGTATCGCAGAGAACTTTCTCAAACGCATCTCTCGTAAGAAAATTTTGCGTTTTCAAATTCAAAATATTCATATTCAAATTTTTTTATACGCCATAAAACACAATCGCCTGCACAATGAAGAAAGGAGAAAGAAGAAAGGATTAAAATTTGATCCTTCGAATGATATGTTGACAAAACAAAGGCATAATAAAGAGCTGCAATAAATACCTTGATGAAAATCGTTAAATACTTAATAAGTATATGTAATAAATATATTTGATTTATAGAAACTACTTTTATTTCTTTCCTGAAAATATGTGGGGAAAATGTGGGGAATATTGATTTTTTTCCCCCAAAATTGGGGATTTTCAGTTAGGTTTTTGGGTAATTGAGACCGTGGAAGTTGGCAACGCTGCTTATAATCCCCTGTGTTTCTAAAGCAGAAAAACATCCCCTGAAGGTTTCAAGGTTTGTACATGTACACTTTTGATTTTTAAAGCTTGTGCTAAAAAATTTTTTTCTTAACGACTCAACACCACCTGATCTGAAGCGGTCAAGCGGTACTTATCGGCCTGACCACGGGGACGGCCGGCGGCGGCGGCGTCTCGGCAACCACTGCGCGGTCACCACGACGCGCTGCGAGGCCGACATCGAGACAGCGCGCCGTGGTTGCCGCTTGCCGGGACGCGAGACGCAGGACGCGCGTGCAGTTATATCGTGGCCAGGCCATACCTCACCTTGCCGGTCCATAAGTTGCCTTTTCACATCACTAATTTAATTTGTTCCCTGAATTCTAAAACGTATAAATTGTCCAATTACAATTTAATCCTGGTGGTATAACGAGTATGGGTTACATTCTTATTAAAACGGATTTAAATAACGCTTGGCTTTGATTTGCAGGCGTGTATACAGTCAACACATCAAGTGAAACAATGCATACGAAAACCGCCTCTATTACGAACAGAATAAAGGGTAAGATCAAACTGTTACTTTTCACGTCCTTTGTCGTTAGTTAGGTACAGCAGGAACGCTAAAACTGCAATGTCATATTTCTCTTAAAACATTCGAAGCGACCCAATTTTACTGTTGGGTCAGGATTCAATTTACTAATGGCATTTTTCCACATTAGCACGTGCGATCACAAATATCTAAAGTTTAACTGGCAATAATTGTTCCAGTGTTTGAGTAGTTGGTTGTAAGTGGCTTTCAATAAACGACTCGTAAAACTCGTTAGCGGTTGCAGTGCTCTCGTTTCAATTTCGAAAACAATACAACTTTCGCCATGGATGATCCAGGATGGATCAATCAAAATTTGTAATCTTTAGTGCCAGAAGAAGACACGTTATGTAGATAGTCCAGACTGTTGCCAGCGTGGTAGTGCTAGATGTGTTTTACCGATGTAGGAAGGCCTGTGCCCATCAGTGGGACTTATATGGGCTGGGGATGATTATGGTTGTAAGTAATTATGTAGCATAATAAAATAACATATAGTAGGTATAACGGGGTGGGGTAACGGTGGTGGGTGTAGGTGGTAGGTGGGTGGTAGGTGGGTGGTAGGTATGGTAGGTGGTGGGTAAGGTGGGTGGTAGGTAGGTAGGTAGGTGGTATATGTTTCATGTCTGGAGTTTTTCCCTTCACAGAGGCATATTACATCATTACATCACCACTTTTATATTTCATGTCACATAAGCCTAATTACTTACCTACAAATATGTTTTTCATTGCAATCCGTTTTGGCATTAAAATTCAGGAGAGGTATATCTTTGACGTAAATTAGATTTCGAAACAACTACATAATGTGTGGTTGAAAAAGAAAATTATATTTTCGTCACGAAATTGATAGAATTCAAGTCAAAATTTGCTAATACAATGGCGTAGTCCATTAGTTTATTGTATTGAAGAAGGGTTTCGTGATTCAAGCCGTTAATCTTTTACCCAAGCTTATAAAGTACAAAGACCGTGAACTATTCATTTCGTGGTAATAGCATATACGGCGGTACCTGACGGAGCTATACAGGCGTTAAATTGAATTTCTCGTCCTCCATTATCTAGGTGCTATGTCATTATGAACACTTTAATAGCAGGTTTTAGAAAATATTTTCAAGAGATAGTTCCATCACGTAGTGGTTTAGACGCCCTGTAAAATATTATGTGCTTGCATTTACTACGCATAGTGCAAGTGATAGGAGAATAATATGATTTATTATTATCACTTTATTTATTTTACTGAGACAACTTTGATCCATACTGTTTTAGTAATTATAATGATGACAATTTTATTTCAGAATGTCATTACATTATTCACATTATCCTCGTTATTAAAAGAAACATTAAAAACAGAATAAATAAAGTGATAGTAATAGCGAGTGACTTAAAATCTATGCCAGTACCTAATCTGTAACTTACTTAGACATAGACGCCTGTTTTAAGTCAAATTCAAAACTTTTATTTGCTAAGAATGTGACAAAATATGGGAAAATCATGCTACCTACTCGCTATGACCATCAATATGTGTAAGTTTTCCCCTCACTCTGTTGAAAATAATAATAATAGTCGTGTTGCATCTGGTTAAATTAACCACTTAATTGGACGCCAAAGCAGATCGTCTCCTACGAAGAACTTTTGTGTGACTGTTTCTATGATTGGTAGGTCAAAGTTAAATTTTTCATAATCACACACACACAGAAATTATTTTAGTTAGAATTGGTGACAAAAATAACCTTGAAATTATCACACAAAATTTTAGGACCTGTTCGTCCAATTGAGCTTAATTTCAATATTCCATGTTGTTAATGGCGTTTAGCCTTGTTGACTACACTTACTACACTTACCTCTTACTATTTACATAAAATTCATAACAAAATACCAAACGTTTACAGGAGCTTACCAAATAATGCATTTAAGAAACACCTGTTAACATTACTCATAAATAAATCCTACTATTCAGTTCATGAATTTTTGGATGACAAGACTTTAGAATAATTGGACATGTTTTGAATATTATTAATACGTACTTATTACTGATTTAATTAATGTTGCTTAGATAATTCAATTTTTTAATTACTGTCTCATTTTTAATTGATATATATTAATGTCAATTAAAAATGTGTAAGTTTAAAATGTAATTTATTATTAATTATTTTTTATTTACTGACACATCTGACATTGATACTATAATATTTTTTTCATTAAGATAGGCATCTTGAAATTTAATTGGGGAATTTTTATGACTATTCGTTTGAACTGTGTATTATTATTATTTTTGTTGTATTGACATTAATATTTTTTCTTTAAAATTATATTTGTATACCTTGACGAAGGTGGAAATGTAGTGAGACAATGTAATAAGCCATAACACCTATCATAATATTATAACCTGCATTTCACAAATGAATTGAATTATTGTTTATTGTAAATTGTTTCATTTTTCTGCCTTTCTTTGTTTTATTGTTTAAGTTTTATGTTGTATACATGTATGTTTTTATGTTTGGTGTTTGTCAATAAAAATATTTTTCTTTCTTTCTTTGTTTAACGTGGGTGATTCTAGTTCAGTAAACTATCGACCTAGGCATTTTATTGGATCACAGCATTTAATGAATAGCCTAGGTGACCAATTAGAAACAGACAAACCAAGTTATTTCATGCTTTCTCTTGATGGTTATAATGTAAGCAGTCCGAGACTATTGCCCTTAGCATTAAGGGCTGCGCAGACCTGGTCGGCATGGCAAGGGATTAAAATTTGAGTAATAGAAATTTAAACTTATCGATACAGAAATACGACATAAATTGCTATGCTTTAAAATGATGCCGTGGCATCGAAAGGAATTTCATTGCACGGCATTGAAAGAAGAGCCACGGGCTCCCGTAGCGGGATGCCGTGGCGTACTGCGGTAGACAACGGCATGCCACGGACTCCGGCGCTCGTTGTGACATACCGCGGGGTGCAGCGGCGAGGGTAGAGAAGCGGGGAAAATCTTCTTCTATCCCTATTATTAACCTGTGCACCTTCTTCATGAGCAATAATCGATACCAAGACCAAATCTCAATCTACCATTTTAAAACTGAGGCACATCAACACTCGATCAAACGCAACTGAATACTAAAAGTGTATCGGGCTGCAGGAGTTGCCGAGGCTTGCTTGGTCGTGCCGCGGCACGCCGTGGCATGCTGTGGCAAGGCGCTGGAATTCCGGCTAAGCGGCTAGTGTGTGCTGACTCACTGCAAAATCCCTTGCCAATGCCACGCCGTCCCGGTCTGCGTCGACCTTTAGGTGGAACGTATGCTTGTACAAAAGTTACACTTTTGGTGTATTTTATAAAAAACGGAAAGATTATTATGACGATATTTCAAGGGTTAAATTGTTGTCATTGTTGCTCTCTAAAAAAATAAAAGTGACTTAAAAACACTAAAAAGGAAAAAATAATTGAATTTCAGTACCTAGGTACTTACCTCCTAAAATGTATTTTTTGGAGTTAGTTCTTCACTTTCTATTGTCTCTGGAAACAGCTTAGCACCAACTCCAAAAAATACATTTTAGGAGGTATTCTAGGTACTGAAATTTAATTATTTTTTTCATTTTTAGTGTTTTGAAGTCGGGTTTATTTTTATGAATTTTTTTTTTTCACATTATTAAGTGATTTCCTAAGGTCAAAGCAAGATGGGTGACCGTCAGCACTATCGACTTGTCTGTCTCTCAGGCTTTGGTTGAAATACATAGCGAAAGAATTATCTTTTAACTCCTAACCGTTAAGGAGTTGTACCTTCCATCAACAGCTCATCAACATGAGATGATGACTAACAGAATCAAATACTTGAACAGCTTTGAAAAAAAAGTAAAACATGTCATACGTGCCTATAGAATTTGAGATTTGCCCTCGATTTCCCTGGGATCCCATCATCAGATCCTGACTTGGTGACAACGGGACCACCCTCTGGTGTATACTCTATCGAATACAAAAAGAGTTTTGAAAATCGGTTCACAATTGACAGAGCAACCGGTGAACATACCTACA
This sequence comes from Nymphula nitidulata, assembly GCA_947347705.1. Classification (NCBI taxonomy): domain Eukaryota; kingdom Metazoa; phylum Arthropoda; class Insecta; order Lepidoptera; family Crambidae; genus Nymphula; species Nymphula nitidulata. The sequence continues at coordinate 2,318,303 of OX374620.1, forward strand.
TACAAAAAAAAAATACATACAGTGGGAATACATACAAAAATACATCTTTTTGATGTCCGTTAAAAAGGTTAGTTAGTGTTTTTACGAATTATCTACTGGGCCACTTCATGTCGTTGCTGTAAAGTAATCTTGTCATTATTTTGTGTGTTGTCTTTTAGATTATTGTCTACTGAGCTGCAGTAACTTCGTATGTTCGCCGTAAAGTAAACATGAAAATATTCTAAGCAACCCACAGACAGCAATAAACCAACGGACGTCAGAAGCAGCCTGCTTTATATTTATGTGGTTGTGTGGCTTGATAATTGTAGAGTATATAATATTGCTCCGTGCAAACTGTTGCAGGAAAACTGTTCCGGGAAAACTGTTGCAGTAGAAACCTTGACCAACCTGCAGTGGTCCAGCGTGGTGGTGCTAGAGCACAAAGTCCTCATGTGTTTCTCACATAGGGTGGTCTGTGGCCAGCAGAGGGACGTGTATAGGCTGGTATTGATAATAGTTTATTGCAACATTAATAAGCTGTGGACATTTGTACAGCTCTGTACCCTTAGTGTAACTTTCAATGGAATCGTTTTAGTCTTTGTGGACTTGAGGGGGTAAACGCAAGATTAGCTCCCAAATCCATTAAATGAAAAAAGTAGTTGTAATAATTTTATTTACAACAGAGGTTCACATAGTTTCATTTGTCATAAAGGTCGCGTTCAGCTGGCAGCTGAACACAATACTGACCGAAATTGTGTGCAATGCGTTTTTAAATAATTTCACGTTACAACTGGACCGGGAGTCGGATCAGCGTAAAGGTACACTATACCGGCTCCGCAACAGCATGGCTGCAGCACGGCGTCGCCTCGAATTTAGTGCTAGCTACGTGTCGTCCGGAAGGTACAAGCTTACATCCCGCGCGCCGGTCGCGAGGTGCAAGCCCGCAGTCTGCGCGTCGGCCGCAAAGTTCAAGCTTGCTGTTATATGACATTTGTGATTGAACACGCCCAGGACTTGCATGTTGTTGTTTTGCTGCCGACTTGGAGTCGGCGCGTAGTAAGCACGCAGACGGCTCGCTGTAAGCACGCCGTTAGCGCGCTGTAAGGACCCGGCGAGCGCGCTGACTTCTCGCCGTTGGCTTTTTCATATTAATATTGCCAAATTATATTGTACGACTCGCAACTTAATTCTCTAATTTGAATGGCAAGTTAATTGCTGGGTTGGGGCGGTGCCGTTGCGGTGCCGGTATAGCGTGCCATGACCTTGCCTCTAAAAAACAAGAAAAAATATCTAACGCAATGAAGCCAAGTCTCACAGACCACTTCAGGTTTCTGGATTATCTCTGGTGTCTTTGCTTTTCGCAGGAACAGAATACAAGGGAGTTTTATTTGACTGCAATCTTCGATATGGTGAAGGTGCTCTGAAATTCGAGCGGTACCAAATACCACTAAGCCTTTCCTTATTTTGGTACAAAACCCCAATAAAAGAAACTTCAAAATTTTACCCGAACCGTATAATAGACGTGTCTATGTTATTTTTGGCATAGTTTGAGTTCTTGCGAAAGTCAGATAAGTATCTAATCATAATCTTCTTGGATAAAGTTTGGAACTGTAATAGTTTGCTTTGAAGATGCTATCACAGTGACAGCGTAGCGAATATAAGATATTTTTACATCATCAGTTTATAGTAGAACACCTGCAGAAGTTTTCGATACGTTTTATTTTTGGACTTTCCAAATTCGACCACGTTTCCGAGTTGCGAGCACAGCTGAAATGGTTTCCAATTCGAGATCGTAATGTCCCTCCTATAAGATCTTAATTCCCATCTTTGTTCTCGTTTTTATTTATCTCCTCCTCCCTCTTGCTACAGGCGTTCTTGCTTTACAAAGATGCTACAGCTGATGCTACTGCCGAAAAGCAACACTTATTTCTATTTCCATAAGCTGTTTTTGAGTTCGTGCAGCTATGTTGTGGAATCAGCTCCCAGTAACTTATCTGGTCAACTCTGTCCATATACATATACCGTGTTTTCCAAGATCATGCTTCCGAATCGGAACCGCTAATCCAAGAGGCGGCTGAACCGATAAACACTAGTTAGACGAGTACGTTTAAGACATGGCGGCCTGTCTTCGATTGTCGGAGTAAACGCTTTGCCAAACACAACGCGTACTTAGCGCGCGTCAGAACGCGTTGTGTTAGGCAAAGCCCGAGCAACGCTCTGCTAGCGCCGGTGTTTTGTTTGACAGCTAATACCGTTCATAGTACAACACAATTCGATGCTATAGCGCGGCGTCCGACTAGCGTTCTGACGCGCGCTAAGTACTCGTTGTGTTTGGCAAAGCCTTGAGTCTGGGAAATTTCTAGTGGCATGAAACCTGACCGTAAAGCTGAGTTGCCTGGGGGTGCTGGTGAAATCGCTTCGACACAGCCCAGGCTACCCCCGAAGGGCTAGTGCCGTTACGATCAGGTACATGCCCGTCGCTTGACTAGCAGCTGGTAGATCTGTAAGCAGAAATTTCTACAAATAGACAAATTTTACCTATCTATCTTTACTAGGTGGTATGCCCGTATGTAGGCTCGTCTGGGTGGGTACCACCGCCTTTCTTATTTCAGCCGTGTAACAGTTGGCTCATTGGCTGTGATTCGGATTGAAGGGAAAGGTAGCCAGCGTAATTACTGGGCATGGACGGCATTTCATCTCAGGCCTCAGGATGACGTCCTGCAATATCAAGTGATTTTGCTTTGTTATTGCAGGTGTCTATAGGCGGCGGTAACAGATTGTTTGTCATCTAGTTGTATATAAAAAAAACTATTAGCCCAGAAATCTCCCCAAACACCGTCCTTAGAATGTTCTTTTTAAGTTGCGCTTTAGCTTAGCTACCTGTGTAGTTCCCCCTTAGCTTCCCCCACTTAACTCTCATAAAGTTTTCATACGGATTAATAATCTGAGTTAGACTGACAAAATACTACGTGATCCCTAATAAACATTCGAACTTATCTATTAGTCCTGGTTTTACCCACGCCTTTACTTATTTTGATGGATTAAATGTTAATGTTACCGGCAATATATGAAACCTGAGAAATGCCTACGACTTCTAAGAAATGTATACAGTTAAGAGCTAATTTAACACATACGATTTCCTAGGAAAGTTATGCTTTTTCCGAGTTTTGTGATGAATTCATAATTTGTGTTAAGAAATTGAGCAAAAGTTTAAAAAATAATGACTTTAGTATGCAACGAGCCTCTATCGAATCTAATGTCGTTTATAACACACATATAGATTTATAAACACTTTCACCGATAAAACTGTTATGGTATTTTTCACTTAAACCTCGTCCGTGGTTTATGGAGGTTAGAGGTATTAAGGAAACTGTTACTGTAAAATATCGCCGAAGTAAATTTAGGAAGTCTATAAATCTGGTTTTCCGTAAAAAGGATTTTGAAGCGTTGTCTGGACTGTTCAGTATGCTTTAGTCATTTATCAAAGCGATAGAACGCTCTACATGATTTTAGAACAAGGTGAAAATATTCATAAAATGAATTCTACGTTTTAGTACTAGCAGTGTTAGTATGTGTCTCATTGCATAGAAAAAAAATACGTTAAATCCTTTTTTGTATACTACTTGGTGATAAGCAATTTGAGAACCCACCTGGTCTAGTTTTTGCTTTTAGTTTGTATTTCTGAACAAAATAAGGACAGCCTACTTATAGAGGAATATTTTTGTTTTAGAATATTTAAGGAATTTGGTCGATATATTTTTTATTGAAACAAGGATAAAATAACGTACGTTATGTCTGTCATCCATCTTTTTCTCCTTGGATAAGAATGAAACAACCAGCTAACTAGATACCTACAGAACCAGCACTGAGAAGTATTAAAGTAATCACATTTTTTAACCAGTTAGAATTTCTTTCAAAGGTACTGATCAGAGCCTACAAAGGAAAAGTATTTCTAATTAGAGACGATAAATGTTTTTTTTGCTAAGTAAAAAAAATAAAAATAATAATAATAATATAATGGACATATTTTTTTTTAAAGTTGTGAGTAGCATTTTTTGCATCGCTTGATTATAAGTATTATTATACTCACTTGTTAGTAGAACTTAGCCTAGGTGTTAGTATTCTTTACAATTATCATAAATATTATTTTCTTAAGCATGCTTTCATTGATAGGGTCTTGCAGCCCACAACAATGAAAAATAAAGGGCCTATCAAACCTATCATTGACTTTGAATTCTATTTTATAAGGTCATAAACTTAAATCTAATATAAAAAACCAATTCAAAATTTTATAAAAATATCTGGCATAAACTGTACTGGAAATAAATTTCAATACCACTTTTAATTCTTCGATAGATCGCTCCACAGTTTCTAATTGAATATAGCTTGAAACTTAATCCGATGGCTTCAATTTCATTTCTCGATCTAGCTTTATTGAGAATTATAAGATCAATCTTATGATATGATGGGTTGAGAAATAAATTAATTTGTTAAAAACATACTTACCCACATTGAGTTTTATTGGGCCAGCGTAATGGTGCTATGGCCCAAAACTCCTCATGTTCTGCTCCCATGTACACGTGTTATACACGTGAAAATACAAAACCTAAGAATCCATTTTCTATGTGCGTGTGATCTCCCAAAAGTGCAGTATATATTACGTACTGATTTGTTTTTAAATAACATAGTAATTAAAATATATCTGAACTAGAAAAATTTCACGTCCTAGGGGCGGGGATCGAACCCGCGACCTTTCACAATCCGGGCGACTGCTGTAACCAACTGAGCCACCCAGGACTTGGGTTATCTCCGTGAAATTCTTCTAGTCTATCTGTATTTGCGTTTATGAGCTGTACGAAGGCCTGTGTCCAGCAGTAGGGGGGGTAGCAGGTATAGGCTGATGACGAGGTTCAATTTTTCTTGTTTAAATAATTTAGGTTAATGGATCTTTTATGGTATTAATAATAACTAACCTAAGATATCAACCCGCCAGGATGCCATTTGATTTCTTCCGAATTATCGGGATAAGTTAAACTTAATAATTAATGTGTTCCCAGAAAACATCAAACACTTTTGTAACCAGTAATCCTACAAGCAACCAAATAATACAATTCGAATCAATTTATCTCGCACAAGACGATGAATGAACAAATAAATTATTCATGTCCAATTACCCGAACTGCTTTGGCCGGCTGTAACTCCATTTGTTGAGTTAATTGTTAATTCCGAAACAGTTACACGTATAAACTATGGCTTATCAGTCTTACATGATTCATTAGTCAATTATTAGAATACATTGGAGCTGTCACTTACTGAGTAGCACTAAGCCGTGATAATGTCTACTTTAATAGTACATTATGATATAAGTGCGGTAAGTTGAAAATTACAGCCGAGGCGATATTGCTAGCCCGAGCCGTAGGCGAGTGGTACAAGAAAGCAGAGGCTGTAATTATCGAAGCGCACGTATGTCATACGACGTTTTATAACATATTTGCAAGGAAATAAATAAAACTCGGACTTTCATAAACGAATAAATCTTTAATCACTTGTTAAAGCAGTTACAAAAATCTGAAAAATTTGTAAAATTGATTACTTATTACGTTGCCAGTTTGCATTTTTAATGTTGTCCAGTAAATCAATATTTTTGTGTTTTTGTTACAGATAAATGGTTGTAATTTAAGATCAAAATTAATTAAATTAAAGAATTAAATGTTTATTTATTATATTTATCTCCCAAAGTTAATTTTATTCAAAAAAATTTGACCACTTTTCTGACATAAAAAATCTTTGCTAAGATTTTAAAAAGTAGCATTCGTTTTTAGACGGAGCACCTTGATAAACCGTGCGTTTTACATTACAATAACGCACAAGTACGTAATGAGATACAATACGATATTGAAATCGGTGAAATAAGAGACCCTTTCCGAGCAAATGTGTTATGAACGGTATTAATGCACACAGACTGGCTAACACCTATGTACCAAAGCCGTAGTCACGAATGAAATACATAACATTCAATATAGTAGCATCGTAGCAGTCTGAACGTTCGTAGTGCTACGCCGTAGCACGTGTTGCAGCGTAGCAATGAAATGTGCAATAACATAACTTTATTTGTAGACGCAGTGGCCTAACTTGTTTCGAAAGTTTTCAAATTCTAATTTTGTTAAATTTATAGATGCTCTTTGTTTTTATTTTTGGCAGCAGTATTTGTGATTGTTGTTTAAATACAATGGAATAAAAATGTACAGTATTCTTACATAGTTAGTGATAATGCAATACTTGGTGACTATAAGTGCAGTCATATGATATTGTAGTTGAATAACACCCCTTAAGTTGCCAAAGCATTGAAAATTTGTTGCGTTGAAATATGTTACTGACCGCGAAATGCCAATACCTTAATTTTTTAGAAATTGGTTTCTTACATTTATGACTTCAAGGTCAATTTCCGCGTGTTTTGATACAGCTTACGGAAACTGGAAAAAAAGCTTCTGACTAATTAAGCGTATTAATTGATAAAACAATTTGGTAATGAACCACTTCAGCGTCGTTATGGTTTGTTCTGCTATTTTTTCAGTATATAGCCTTTTTAAATAAGCAAAAGGGGTGGTTCAATGCTAATTAGGACCCTTCAATCACGGAAGGTTAAGGTCGAAACTAGCGACCTTAGTAAATCTGATGCTTCTTCCACAAGTATAGATATAGGGAACAACAAGCGACAAAAAAAAATACACATATACCATGTCCTCGACCGTGCTGCGTTCGTTTACTAAGTACTAAGTAAACCCGCAGCACTCAGTGACGTTGCAACAGCTCAAAGCTTTCTGTTTAAAACCCGCAGGCAGAATATGGTGCCTTCAAGCGATAAAAAAGATTTATTGTTGTGAGGTATACACTTTTGCAAACATTGGTAGCCATTTTGATTCGATTCAAAAGCAATGGAAGTTCGGATACCATAAAAACGCGGTCGATGAAGGGACGATACCGAATGCCTTTACGTTAAAAGAAACACCTCTGGAGCACTTTATCAAGTAAACAAAAAGGCTCGCGACATAGCTCGTAGAATTTTATTTTTGTAGAGGGCGGGATAGTTGTGATTCTTTTGGGAATCCGCGGCGAGAATATCTGTGTAGCTGCTTCGGAAAAGAGTTTTCTGAGACATCTGTTATTTGTACCGTTACGCTTACGCTGCACAAATGCTCATAGAAACACTTAAATCTTAAATATTAGAAACAAATAAACCGCTCCTAAAAAATACTTGCCATGCATAAGTATGTCTTAAAAATCATCAGACGATTTTTCAGACACATTTTTAAGATTTTTCGTCTCATTTACTTTTTAGTGTTAAAATGAGACAAACATATTGAGCTAAAGCGTTGCCGAAGAGGTTAGATCATTCAGCCTATTTATTGTTATAATATGGAACTTAAAGATATTAAAAACAGAAGATTTTTGCGGGATTTGATAGTTTCAGTCAAGATTTATTATAATAATTAAAATATGTCTGAGCGAACGTTTTGTTATAAAATTGGTGCAGTTTTGTAAGGCAAGCGTTTGTCTTGACATGCGATTGGAAGATCATTGTAATAAGTAAGTGAATTTGATGTGAAATGCGTTGAGAATTTAATCGTGGTGATACAATTAATCTAAGTAGCATCACGGAGACTGTCATCTAAATTTGTTTCGCGATAAACTCTCCCGAGGTTTAGTTATCCAATAAAAAAATTTCGTTTGGTATAAAAAGGAAAATATTGCTCTTTGCTATATATTTGAATTAAAAGTTTGTATAAAAAGCTATGCGGCGCGGCATAAACTCTCTTAAGATATGCGTTATAAAAGAAGACCATTGCCTCTCGGGAGCATTTTGTACTAATGAAAACTCATTATGCTCTTCGAAACTCATCGAACCCGGCTGGGCAGCTTTCGGGAAGCTTCGCAGCATATTCTCGGCCCAACTACCGCAGTGTCTCAAGACGAAGGTCTTAAATTCGTGTGCGTTGCCAGTGATGACTTATGGAACTAAGACGTGGCCGCTTACAATGGGACACTTGAGAAGGCTCAATGTCACCTAAAGGGCAATGGAAAGGGCTATGCTCGGGGTTTCTTTAGGTTATCTGATCAAAAATGATGAGATCCACTGGAGAATTAAGTGGCAGTGGGCAGGCCACATTTCAAGGAAGACTGATGGCTATTGGGGCAGAAAGGTCCTCGCGTGGCTGCCGCGTACCGGGAGACGCAGCGTTTGTAGGCCTCCCACAAGGCAGACCGACGATCTGTTGAGGGTCGCGAGAAGCCGATAGATGCGGACACTGCAGGACCGATCGGATTGGAGATCCATGGGAAGGCTTATGCCCAGCAGTGAAATGATGATGGTGATGATGAGCTAAAATGTGCGATATTGTAAAAGGAGACCAAGAAACCTTCTCAGGAACAGGAGGGCCGGTCTTCGGAGTCATCAATTCACTATCTCCACCTGTTTTGTCCTCCATGTCCTGTCCTGTACGGGAAATTCTGTTTCTTCATACAGAATGTCCCATACATACTGCATAAAGAAATTTGAAATTTATTGTAACAAAAACATGCGCTTGGACTCATCAAAAACATTAAAATGTGTTAGAAATTTATTTTACAATTTTTGATAACACCATAGTATTATATTACTATGTTTACATAGATAGACAGGTGCCTGTTTGTTATACCATGTATACGGAACCCAGTAGCTAAAACTAAAGTCCCGTTTGACCTATCTCCCATAACCGAAGCCTTTCCAATTGAATACAGAAAAATGTAAATGAAACAGAGTAAAAAAGTTACGCGTCAACTGATAAAATAGGGCTTCTAAAAGATAATGTTTCGTCCCAGTTTTGCTATCGTGTATGTGCGCCAAGGAAAATATTATTGAGAATCATTGAAATTGACTTTGGGGGAACGGAAGCGGCCTTTCTGTGGTATATAAAAACACATTGTCTTGGCGTAGTACTTCTTCATATACAGGCTGTTAGGGGGACACACTCGAAAACGAAGGCTGGTAACCCTGAACACGACATGACACTACATGGATTTTTTTTAAACAAAAATAATAACCGACTTATTAACAATAAAATTAAAGGAGAGGACCAAAAATGTGCAAAAAAAATTTTTATTTTGAACGGTTAAGAAACTATTTCAAAATTTGTTCTCTGACCCTGACCGAAGACATTTGCATGATTTGATGTTTCTGTGTAAGCTAGCGAATGGTATCCTGGATGTTCCTGAACTATTACAGGATCTTACATTTTCAATGCCATTAAGACTTCCGTGGCCGTCGAGATTTAACATTCTCGTGAACGAATCTAGCCCATCATCTAACCTCGGTCAAAATGCGCCTTTAAGTCGTTGCATTAGACAGCTTAATAGCATGGCCAAGACTAAATATTTGGATTCGCGGGTGGCATTCGCAGCTACAGGAGGGCTCTCCTTCTTAAGTTTCTTTAGTTTCTAGTGTCTATTTAGTTTTTGCAGTTTTCTAAATTTTTCAGTGTTAAACAGTTTAATCAATACGCCACCGAGCTCCTCATTAAATAGTTTTGTTGTTTTCTGTATTATTTTTATTAGTTTTATTTACTTGGTTCAACAATGCACGCAGATTTCGCCTCTAATTAAAATAACATTAAGCTTTAACCATATAATATCTTTATATACATGCCTTATTTTAACTATTTGATTTATATTATGTTGGTGATCAATAAATAAATTTATTTTGACAACAAACATAAAGATTGCCTATTTTAGTTGATTTTTAAAGCTATTCGCCCCGTAAAATACAAAAAAGCAGCCAACAAAAAGACGTACAATGCAACATATCAGAATTGATCAATGAAAAGATGAAAGAGAGAAGAAGAAAGAGAGAGAAAAGAAGAAGAATTGACCATTAATTTTTACTTTACAAATAAAAATTAATGGTTGGTACGTATATACGTTTCTAAAATTATAGTGAAACTTAAAATATTTAATAGACAATGGAAGTATAGGTGCATTTTACATGTTTTACGCCATGAAAAACGAGGGAGAAAAGGAAATGTTAGTTTAGTTTCTGCTAAAACATTTCTTACATTTTTAAACAAACCGGCGCGGCGGCTCAAACCATCCGATTGACTAAAAATCGAGTAGCTTATTTATTCACTTCAATTCAAAATTATTCGGAATAAAAGCCCAAAAAAATGGTCTTCTTTAAGTAGGTTGTACTCATCCTCTAGAGACTCTTTTTTGGAGTCAGTGCTTCACTCTTAATTGCTTCTGCAAACAACTTAGTAACTTCTTAATAATATTTCCTACTATCGTATTGTTTTACAAAAAGACATTTCGCATCGAACAGCAAAAGAATGACGTAAATTGGATCAGAAATCTCAGCGTAGTTGGTGTACATAAGTACATATACGATCAACTGAACGAATCAGCTAGGTGATCAGAGTGGAAGTTAATTCAGGCATATGTTCCTATGGAATCAACTAGTTGATTAGATACATTTTTCACTAAAGTTTTTTTCCTTCTTGTTTTTATCGAATCAACATTAATTTGAAAAAATAAACTCAAGCTAAACTTTTTACCTGAAAGGTTTTATATCATACGATTAATAGAAATAGAAAAGAATTCATTTGTTGTGCAGATAGGAATAAATAAGAAGAATAATAAATGTTTCTATAGGATCAACTAAATGCTTGATTCGTTGGGAACAAAAAATAGTTGATCCGTTTCAGTTGATCAGTTTAGTTGATCGGAGTGGAGAGCCTGAGAATAAAACATACCAACCGAAAAAGGAGGTTATACTCCTGCCTTTTGTAGTCGGTAAAAAATTTGGAATCGTGGAAAAAAAACAGCTGCATCATACTAAATTGAAATTTAGCAGCTGTTCCATATAGACAGGCTGTGTATCTAACACAGCCTGTCTATATGGAACAGCTGGTGGATTTCTCAATTAAATTTTTTTGTTAACAATTCATGTATAGGACTACCCTCTGTATTCGTTTTCAAGAGCATCCGCCTTGCACCATGTTTTCATCTCGGGATTACTTCGACATTTAAAAAAAAAACCATAACAAGGTAGCTTTGACCTTCACCTTACGATGGTAAGTGTTGAAAAAGCCGAAGATGTAAGCGAGCTATACCCGGATTCCACAACTCTGAAAATGTCTGAATTCTTATTAGTCTGGCACTAATGTTTATAATGGCAGCATATTCAGACTAAGTGTTTAAAGAAAAAAGTAAAAACTCCAAGTTGGAACAAGTTGGTTTTTTGAGATCAGGAAATATTAAAGTCAAGGGATGAATTGAGGGAAATTTTAATACCCTTATAAATAACCGCGACTTATTCTTAGATATGCACATTTCGAGTCTCCCGTTGTTTATACGCCATCATTATTGGTATCTGTACTGAATATTAAAGTCTGTTTAATATTTATATCACGTCCAGTCCGACCTTCGATTATTATACAAGGACTGGGGGAAAAAACCGAATTTATTACTCTCCAAATCCGAGCTGTATTAATAATTTCTTGTTTGTTTTATAAAACACAAAAACGGGGCTCAATTTCCTTGAACAATTTTTATTATCACTTACTAATCAAATTTTTGTCTATACACCAAGCCATACAGATTGTATACAGTTGTCTTAAAAGCGATTTTTGCTTAACTTACGTCTAATTTACCGTCTTGTATCTTGCTCACAATTAGGTATTTGACAACATAACAAATTGGTATCCATAACTCTTATAAGCCATATAACTAGGTGTCATAATAGCAAGTATCATAATGGTTAGTTATTGTAAATATAATTTTACATAATCAATATTTGACATAATATACAATATCTATAAGATATTTTTTACCAAAACAATAATAATCACAAACTAATCAATGATATCCTTGTATTATTACAAGGATCCTTGTATTATTACAAGGATATAGTTGCGTGTCATGTGACGTAATAATGATATATTTTAATGATAAGGTTATTATTAAAATATTACACGAGAACATATTCCCGCTATGCGTTTTAATTAAAACTGGAACTTAATTAAGCTTATGAGCGATTTCATAAATTTTCAAACTGTGACTTTACTAGCAAAGCTATTTTTTGTAACTGAATTTTCTAAAGAGCCTCATATTTTTTTTAAATAAAATCCTTTAACAACTTTGTTGAAAATACTTTGATATGTAGCGGTCTGCAATTAGATTGGCAGTATTCCGCTTTCCTTTTAGCCAAAAATCGTAGATAGCTTATATAACAGTAGCAAAATAGTAGCTGGCTACGGATGGGGAATTTTGTTTTCCAATAGGAAGCTGGCTCGGAAGAGTCACCTAAGCCTAGGGAATGGTTATTGAAAACGGACATAAGACTGTCAAGATGGCGTCCTTTGATGACCTACAGAGACACTTCTAAGATAAACTACTTTTGTAGGTAGTTCAATAAAGTCAAAAATTGAACGCACGTTTCTAAATGTCAATTATTTATATGACAGCCATCCTTTTCGTATTCATTTTGAGAGAAAGAAATGGACTAAACTTAAATTTAGACTAAGCATGTATTCTCCAGAATAAACGTGAAGGAGGTAAATCCAGTAGTACAGAGGTTTAATTTATAAATAAATTTTTATTTTTAAGGGAAATCTGTTACAATGTTTGACGACCAGCTGGCCGAGTGGCCTGTGCCTTTTGCTATACAGGCTATTCGTCAAGGGTCCCAGTTTCGAATCCCGGTAGGAGCAAATGTTTGTATGATGAGTACGAGCATTTGTTCATTAGTCATGGATGTTTATAATTGTTCATTTAGTATTTATTTTAGTATTTTATTTATTTACTTATATTTATATACATATTATTATCGCCTGACGACCGCCTGGCCGAGTGGTCTGTACCCCAGGCTACTCGGTCAAGAGGTCCTGGGTTCGAATCCCGGTAGAAACAAATGTTTGTATGATGAGTACGAGCATTTGTTTACGAGTCATGGATGTTTATATGTTTATTTAGTATATTTCTAATATTTATATACATATTATTATCATTATTTCTCCGTTATCTAGTATCCATAACACAAGCTCTTAATGATGCTTACTTTGGGCTAGATAATAGGTGTGAGTGTATAACTATTATTATTATTATCATTATTTCTCCGCTATCTAGTATCCATACCACAAGCTCAAAAAGATGCTTACTTTGGGCTAGATAAGGTGTGAGTGTATGAATATTATGGATATTAGTAATCGTGAAGAAAGATAAACGATTCGCTTCGTCATATTTTTCATAAAATTAAATTCATAATTTTGATATTATTTTGGATCGCACTAATTTAACTGTATTACCGTTTTCACGATTGTCAAGAGACTATTCATAGTTAAATTTACTTGGAAACAATAAAAAAGTAGCACTGATTTTTAACACTCCAATTCGAAGTCCGGAAAATCTTTAAAGTAAACTATGTCAAAAAATTAGATTAAAACGAGCGCATTGCGGATCCCAAACCCGAGACAAGGACTAAATTTCATTCGTCCGTTTCGTATTGAATTAAAGTGAAAGTTAACTTTTGTTCAATTTTAGAAACATTGCCTATTTTTTTTCTAAAACCTTTTAAAACTAAAATTGGTATGTCAAAAAAACATCTAATAATATCCGAATAACAGCTTTAACTATTTTATACTTAGCCTATTGATATATCAATGTGTCTTTTCGGGCGTCTTTTAAAACATCCTAAGTAAAAGAGGGAGAAGGAAAGCCATGGTAGGTTCGTATGTAGGGTCGTCTGGGTAGCGACCACCGGCTTTCCTATTTCTTGAAGAGTCCGCTGTATTTCGGATTGAAGAGAAATGTAGCAAGTGTAATTACTTGTAATGGAAGGCATTTCATCTTAGGCCTCAGAATGCTAACGTTATTGTAATGTCTAGTGTTGCTATAGTGCTATAGACGACGGTAACTATTTACTATCAGGATCCGTCAGCTTACTTGCCGTCAGGTGGTATACAAAAAAAATACAGTGGTTAATGAATCCATACCTCCTCAGCATACCAGAGTAGTTAAAGGTTTTAATAAACATGTAGCATTATTAAATACATAATTGTACAAGGCCTTATTATGCCATTATAACCTGTGTGTTTGTGCGTTCTTGTAAGTCCACTATTAAAAAGTATTTTAGACTACTTAGACTGGTGGCTTGATGATGGATTAGTGCTGAGATAAATGGGGGTTTGGAATCCATAACGCTATCAACATTATCGACGCTAGGTCACCTGAAACATTTCCAAAATTTTTCCTAGCAAAAGCAAGGACCTACAATAAAGCCCGACGGTACCAAAAAGGCATAATTATACGAAACTTGCTATCTTTACAGCACAAAAAATCTACCCAATTATTACCGCAAATCCTACCTAAATAAATCTTCGCCAACTTTCGGGTCATTCTGATCCCAATCTAATACTTTTTCCGACAACAAAAGTGACGTCGTTAAAACTAAGTTTTGTGAGTAACCGAGTGACTCTTCAACTTCGTACCCTGTTTTTACCCTATCCGTTGCGGTTGACGCGGTTGACGTGGGTCAGAAACAAAAAACAGGGAAATTGAGAGCTCACCCTGACCACCGGGAGATGGTTAACAATAAATTAGGGGAACACCCGGAATATGGCAAGAATGTAATCTGATAACGAATTAAGCATGTTGAGTCCCTGTTATCGAATGTGATGGGGTCAAGGACAACAAGTAATTAGGGAGGCAATATTAAAGATAGCAAAAACTGGAGGGGTTGGACACGCGCTAATCTTCCATTCAACCATAATTGATTTTCTCTAGAAAAATTTACTAAATTTTAGTCTTATACCAACAACCCGAAATTCCATAAATGCTTAACAATATGACATCCTTATTAATTTAATTATTACTGTATTGACAACTTTAATTTTTTATTTTTAATATTATTAGTATACTATAAGCTATAAATTGAAATCAATATCTTTTGTATTTAAGACTTATGCATGCTGTGGTTGCCTCTAAATGTAAGAACAGTTAGTAAGAAATCGTAATAATCTATTGTATTTATGTCGTAATAATCTATTGTATTTATGTGTAAAACCGCTGTATCTTATGTTGGTAATCCTATAAATAAATAAATAAATGCTATCATTATGATGTTTCAGTATGGGAAGAAGAGCATTTGTATATTTTTCTAGACCTTAGATTGCTTAAATAGGAAAACCCCTTCACCAAAACATTATTATAAATATGTGAAAGATAGTATATTTACTTAGAAAAATATATAAACTAGAAAATTTTAGTAATTTCTTGTTTGGAGTAGCCCCGCGTTCTTCAGCTATATGATTCTCTAAAATCACCAGCCTTGAATTAGTGGCTGTCGGCAGCGCTGCCATACCTTTTGGCGTTTGTTTAATTGTTTGACAAACATTTGACAACCGTTGGTGACACTAGCGTTCCTACGACAAGCACGGCGTGAGTTGGAACTAAAAAGATGTTTATTTGTATATTTTTATGTAGAAGTCAATCAAATATCAAATGAAGTCATTGAGATACATTTAAAACACAAGAAAAATAAATTAGAAAAATACCGATTGTACTTCATGACAACAAACACAGATCGACGTAGAGATTAGTGAATACGCTTACGCGCAGCGCTGTGCTTAAACTCAAACGTCAAAATCAATATCGGCGCTCATAGTCTTCTCAGTCGTTAAGCTCGATGTCGAATATTTCTGTTAGTGAATCACACTGTACCCCACTCACCCCTTATGCATTTTTAACCGACTTCAAAAAAGAGAAGGTTCTCAATTCGGTCGGTATGTTTTTTATTCTCTATGTATGTCGCCGACATTTCTGATCCCATTTACGTGATTCTTTTTTTTCGATGTGGAATAGTTGCCATTTGGTACCATAAATTTTTTTTCAAAATCAATTGGGTAGTTTGGTTTTTAAATCCAAAAAACTGAAATCAGTAAGTCATCTACGTATGCGAAATTGCGGATTCTTGCTTTCCTATGACTTTTTAGTATAATGATACGATAGTAGGAAACAATATAAGCTGACGGTCACCCATCTAGCTTTGACCTTAGAAAGTTTCAATAAAAATTGTGAAAAAAAATTTAAGCATAAATTATAACCGACTTCAAACAACTGAAAAGGATAAAATAATAAAATTTAAGTAGGATACTCATCCCCTAGAAACATATTTATTTGGAGTTGGTGCTACGTTGTTTCCAGAAATAATACGTGAAGCACTGACTCCAAAAAATATGTTTTTAACTAAGTATAGCATTATCGAGCTATAAGTATACAACTTTTGAATAACCAGTCTTACATTGTAATGTAAGCAAACGACTTCTGGTATACAGCCGTGCCTCTGTTATATAAAGCTTACAAAAATATTTGCGTCGGCTCTCTCAAAATTCCAACATTTAGTGTTTCTATGCAAAATACGGACCAAAATGAGGAACTGGTTTAAGTAACACGTGTAAGCGGGCGATATTTCATTTACTGACTTAGGAAATAGCAATAATATAAGTCAATCCTTGATTTGTCCTTGGGATCGAGATATACTACTTTATATGGGAAAGTACAATTTTCCTACTCAGGAGCACGCGTGCTGGTGTCCTCAGCTCAATGTATCTATCGCAACTGCTACAGGCACAGAAAAATTAAGCACTTAATTAATTTCTTTGTCATACTTTCAAAACTTAGAATTCTTTGTCAGCACATGTGTTCCGTCCTTCCTATAACATGGGTCCCTTAAAACTAGCCGTGAAAAGACACCGTATATATATTATAGTTATGCCAACTCGCTCGCCACCGCTGTATGTGGAGCCACCGCCTAAGCGGGTGCACCGCATTGTGGCGTGAATGGCAAGTCGGCGTCTGACCGCGGCTCTCCACGGGTTAATATTTTCGTATACAGCTCATTTACATGTGCCGCGACCGCGTCAAGGGACACTTGAACGAAGTCAGTAATAGCACAGTGTGACTACAAATTTAAGCGGGTCGGGAATTTCCCGAAACTCCTGGAAAAGTGGTATGTCATCATCATTATGTCAGCACATGATGTCCACTGCTGAACAAATTCCTCTCCCGTCAGCCTGCGGCTAACGGCTCCTCACTACCCTGACCAGGAAGTCAGTTTTGTTTGTTTTCTGTTGCCACTAAGTAAAAGCGTTTCTCTGATACATTACCACAGTTCAAGTCAAAAGTGCCCTTACAATGACCGCAAAATATGAATACACTATTTTTATTAGTTTTTTGCAAATGTTACAGCGGTTAGAGGTTTTGTTTACATTATTCACCTTAGACGATGACATTATAGCTTCTCTATTAAAAAAAAAATTTTTCAATAAAACTTGATGTTTCTGTCGGGATTAAACCGTAAATTCTTGATTGAGTTGATTTTACAGTAGACGTTCAACGCAATCGACCACGGAGCTGTGACGTACAGTGACTAATTTAACTATGGTATAGTTCTTGTTGTTGTTGTAAATATTAGAGGACTGGTGGGTAGATCATTGATTGACGATCACGTTATAATTAAATATTTTTGTTTCGTAAAGTTCACACTTGCTATACATGATTATTATCAAGGAGACTTTAAAATGAATGTCTTGGTGAGATACGGTACAGAGGTCAACCTTTAGTCACTTTCACTTTCTTATTTTGTTGTTTGTAATTTTTACGACCACTACTATAGTTTATTTTAGTCATATATTATATGTATATATCACGATTTCACAAAAATTCTTGTAATACAATCGCTATTTATAATTTTAAACCAAAAACTTTACAGAGACAATGTTTACGTACCACTTCTTTTTTTCAGACGTGGCATCCTCAATTTTAACCTGCCGTTGGCGGCCAAAAAGGTAGGAATGGAGCCATATGATTACAGAGGACGAAATATTAGCCGTACGAAGAATACCAAAGAGTATATCGAAGTCAACAGAGTTGAAAGCGCTACTGAAGTCCAAAAGGACAATAGCCGTAAGTTGGGTGTAATCAATGGATTTGAATTAGTATGACTGAATGTGACTTAGTGTGACTGAATGTGACTTAGTGTGACTGAATGTGACTTAGTGTGACTGAATGTGACTAAGTCACATTCAGCAGCGATCCAACAGTACTGTGGGCAGGACGGAAACCAGATTGGAAGGGACACAATAGAGTATTGGTGGTGAGAAAGGAATACAGTTACTGGTGTACGATGAATTCGAGAACTTTGGATAGAATTGGGAGAATGGATGTAGGGCGGTAATCGGATAGAGAAGACGGATCATCTATAATAATATTATAAACCTGAAGAGTTTGTTTGTTTGGTTGGTTGAACGCGCTAATCTCAGGAACTACTGGTTCAAATTGAATAATTATTTTTGAGTTGGATAGTCCATTTATCGAGATATTATATAGGCTATATAACATCACGCTACCACCAATAGGAGCTGAGTATTAATTAAAAGTGTTGCAAAAACGTGGGAAAAATATTCATTTTCAGAGCTTTCGTTGCGTGCGCTGCGTAAACGGTTAAAGTTACGTATAAATTACATATGCAGGAATAGTTCTCTTTTAAAAATTCTAAAAAAAAGTCAGCGACAGCCTATGTCTATTCTTTGAAATTGACTCTCTAGAACCATTTTTTGGTAATCAAATTTGTTCTCAAATAATGTACTATCTGCGAAGGTGTTTTTGTAAGCATGATATTATTCCTTATCGAAACAAATACATTATTCACCACAAGTATTGAGTTTTGAGCAAAATTGTTCTTGACATCATTTGATTTCAATGAATATCTTAAGAGATATCATAGTTTTATGATATCATGCACGCATTTATGATTTTCAAGGTGGGCGGGCGCGTGCGGGGCGATCAATGCATTAATTGCATAGGTGTTTTATAAACATGATTGAAATGCTTCGCCTACCTACCCCGCCGTTGTTATTTTCCGACATCCACGCGAACGAAGTCGCGGGCACAGCTAGTGGGCTATAGCTAGGTAAGGGTATAAAGCCTTTCACAATAATGCTGGAAAAACACCGCGCGTTAAGGAGAAATTAATAATGTGGGTGAGAGAACTGCAATGTCATCCAGCACAGGAAAAATCATATCGAGACTAAGGGCATTACTTACTACCAAGACTTTGCTAGATATAGCCTTGATACTCTTCGTGACGGCATCTACAGTAACAGGAGTAAATGAAAAGGAAGGGCAGTCTGGTAGGGGAAGATTGGAAAGGTAAGAAAGAGTTGAAGATTTTGACAGGGAATCTAAGATGATAGGAGGAAAAGAGAAGTGATTGTTTAGGGCATTTAGATCAACGGTATACTTACTTGTAACAGTGGACTTGCCCACACCAATAGATTTAAAAAAACTCCAGACGTGATTACTCTCAAAATTATTAATTTTATTAATGAATTTAAGCACGTTTAGCGTCCCTACACGCAATAATAATTAATGAACTTAAATTTAGCCCCTGTATGTAATATGAAGTATCGAAAAAATTCTGACTCAATCTAATAAACCTAAAGTTCGTCACATAGCTACCGTTAAATAATAATGATGTCAAAACTCCAGTCCCTTCTATCGGTTTTCGATCAAATATTTGTATTAGGTATTCAAACTTCGAAGGTTCTATCCGAAACAGAGAACTATTTCAAACTTTTACCTGGACAGTATGCCTTTGCCCTTCCTCATAATAAATTTATAACATCAAAGGGGACTTTTGGCATTAGCTATTGATAAAAATATAGCCCTCAATTTTCGTCATTATTGTGAATTATAATGCAATAAACTTTAAAAAGAGCTGTTCATTTTGCGGTTTCCGCGTCCAGAATGGGAAATTTGTAGCCGTTATTGTTTTTTCCTGTTTGATATTCAGATCCAGTTGTTTGATCTTTTAGAGACACCGCACATATACAATTTCAATCCAACAACTAAATTGCGTGCTTTCATAGGCCGCACACTTCGTCGACTTAGTTGGTGGACAGTGTTGCTAGCGCGGTGAAGTCTGCGATAAAATGCGGAAAAACAACGCACTTCTTAACTTAATAAAAAGAAGACGAAAACAGAACAAAACATTTAGAATGCATCCGATATTAAGTGACAGATTAGAGCGTGGGAAATATCATACCTTAGATTCTAAACTGAGATGTTACCCAGATAAGGTTTTTAAGGGCTTGCCTTTTTTGGACTTCGTCGATCAGCAGTTCTATTTTTTCATTTGTTACAAGAAGAGAATGCAGAGATCGACTGGCTGCGGCGGCTGCGTGCCCGTCGGCAAAAATCAAAGCGTGGGGAAATCACGCGCACGGGTCTGGTCACACTGCATCTTACCGTGCGACTGACCAACTAAGTTGTTATAGTGTGCGGGCTATCGGCCGATAGTTGACCAACTATTTAGTTGAACGACTTAGTTGATATAATGTGCGGGCTATCATAAGATTCTATGCCTATTAGACATTCTGCGATTTAGTTGGCCAACTTGAAATTGTATATGTGCGGTGGCTCTTAGCCTCGTCAATTGTGACGATCAATTTTTTTGTCAAAGAAATTACGGTAAATCTAACTCTAAACACCGCGCGTTAAGTCATTTACTGTAATTTTAGGGTTAAGATTCCCATATAGTTGAATACACCTAGCATCTGTTCTAGCCGCCTTCACCATGCCGCCCCATAACGTACCTTTTCACGCCTCTTTTGGAGGAACCCGAGTTATAGAAAGGTGTAAGCTTAAGAACATTCTTATTGACGACTGGCTGTCTGAGCGCACAGGCTGGCCGAGTGTTCTGTACCCCTTGATATACAGGCTACTCGGCTGGGATCCCGGGTTTGAATCCCGGTAGGAGCAGATGTTTGTATGATGAGTGCGAGTATTTGTTCACGAGTCATGGAAGTTTATTATATTTATTTAGTATATTTCTAATATTTGTATACATATTACTATCCATATTTGTCCGTGATATAGTATTCATAACACATATTCCTAATAATAAGTAGAGGAGACGTTTTAGGACTAACTTTTTTATTAGTGTTATAGCTACTAAATTTATTTTTTATATTTATTATGATAATCATAATAAATATAAAGATAGATTGTATTGCTTGCTAATGATAAACTTGCTAAGAAAATATAGATATTGAGTGATAAAGGATTACATAAGTAGAATATAATTGAATCAGAAACGAGGTAAGGCTAAATATATATATATATTGAAAAAAATATAAGCAAAGGAGTTGATCTATGTACATAATAATTAAAACAGTCTTTTCTTAGCCTTAAATCATGGTGACTGCAACAACAACATCATTCTCGCATAAAATTAACCAGTAACTATAAGACAAAACAGAGATGAAGCGTTATACTTAAAGTCACAGAAAACAAAACACCGCAGCCGAATAGAATCACATTTGAAAATCTGCGTTCTCGATTGTGTTTTTTTTTATGCAAAGCATGCATAGCAAATGACTGCACATGATGAAGATAAAAGAAACAAAAATCAACTGTGCTATCCTTATCTAAATTTTTTTTTAAATATATATATATAGCCTTACCTCCTTTCTGATTTTAATAATTATATTCTACTTATGTAATCCTTTATCATTAGCAAGCAACACAATCTATCTTTAGATTTATTATGATTCATCCTATGTTTGTGGTCCAATGATTATTTTAAGTACAGATGTCAATTTTTGCTCTCCTGCGCACTAAATCTACAAATATCCGCATCACTTAGTTTTATGTTGAATAAGTGTCTGTTTATTTTTCAGTGGCCTGTCAAAGCTATAATATTGCGTTTATTTTATTAATTTATTTATTTAACAACTAATGTACACAAATTAACATAATGGAAAAGACATTATAGAAAAAACGGACATAGGTACTGCTTATTTCTAAATGAAATCTCTTCCAGCAGTCCTATCACAGAGAAATGATAGTAAAAAGGGTAGAATTGGTGTGTGCAAATGAAACACAATAATATAATAGATAAATACAATATATAAATATACATACATATAATAACAAACATAATATACATACAAACATATAAAACTTCTTAAAAAGAAACTAGCGAGGTATTTATACTATGGAAAGATAATATTCTTTGACTCTGACTTGAACAGAGAAAAAGTTATGTTTCTACTGCGAGCTTTAGCAGTTCTTCAGTTCGTTAACCATAGTATTATGTAAGAATCAAATCTCTTTATGTAGTTTCCAGTTCTAATCTTACCTAACTAACTTTTATAGATCTAACAATTATATCAAAAACCAAATTTAACTAATTGATTTGGTTACATTAGAGCGATAGGTTGGCGCAGGCGGTCCTCGCTTTTTGAAAGACGTAACTAGTAAATAGGAAGGATGAGGCGTAACAGACAAACATCTTTGGGCTCCGGGCACGGTTGAGGGCCGTAGCCTGGCTAGAACAGCCCAGTTGGCATGCCAATGCCCCTCTCTTACCCACAAAACCCCTCTCTTACCCTCAAGTGAAAGGAGAATAGGCTGGGGGAGCTTCCCGTCAGCGTCACAAAAAAAAGATATACTTACAGGGTTACCTCGGAGATAGCGCGCTTTTTTAATCCCCATAATTAGTATCGGTAATATACATGTATTTTTTTGATATTTTTGTAATTTTATCCACTACAAAATTCAAGTGACCTTGTCACTCTACGTTCGGTAGTGAAAGGGATAGGTAACAGGAAGCGCGGGGGTGACAAGCGCGGTGCGGCACGGGTTAAGTGATTGAATAATTATGCTGAGATACAGAGTATTAGTTTTGATTAATACCTGTAATAGTTTGTTTGTGAATGAAGTGACATCTGCTACCGTATTGGAAAACTATCCTCGTGAGCAAAATTTTTCACATGAGATTCTTAATGTTATCGCTAATTTATTTCGGTCAACTTTTTTTTAATAAAATCATTTAAGGTTTAGCCCAAAAAATAATTTATAAACTTTCAAGATTTTTTGACATGGGCAATAATCATAACATAATTTTTGTGAAATCTTTTGGTTGTTATATCGTGAACAACTAGAACGAGATGAAAAACAGCAAATTCAACTTACAGAGATTTCTCACAATTTGGATCACAACACTTTTTATAAACTTGGCGCTGGAAATCACTTTCACAGTTATAAAAAGGAAGCACCCGTACCCGTATAGGTAACCCGGATCAACTCAACAGGAATATCAGAAAAAAAATATTAAACAACAAAATAATATTATACATCAATTTTTGTCACGAAAACTGACCGCTGACATTTAATGTCAAATAAAAGTCTGTTTCCATCAACAAAATTATAAAATAGTTTTGTAACAAGAACAAGGAAAAGAAGGTAAGTACCGAACAGGGTGACTATGATTACCGTAGTCCTGTGGATATTTTCGAGTGAAACTTGTTTGATATTTTTGTTTAAAACATAATAAAACAAAAAAATACGTCCCTTTTTATTTTTAAAGAACTTCATATTCTTAAAATTTTTGCGCTGCCTCGCAAGCAATCCTGTATAACCTAAAAAAGAAAAAAAAGGAGATGTTTGAAAAGGCCAATCAAAACAACATTAAGACAAACTTCTTAGTCAAAACTAATTTTGATTATTTTAGTTAGTCAAACTACTTTTCACTTATAACTGTGACATAATTATACATCTTTTTGCACTTGGCTGTACCTACATAATAATAGGTTATGATAACTGCTTACCATAAAGTGCTGTTTGCTTACTTTTTACGCTTATAGAAACAAAAACACGCTCTGAGAGTATAGATCAATTTGACAAAAATAGTTCCCAGCGGCCCGTTTTGCTGGAGGAAAGATCTCCTTAAAACTTTATGTCTCTTGGCTTAGAAGGTAAAACTTTATGCTCCCATAACCAACGTCGTTATCGAGCTTCTGTGGGAGAATATGTAAATGTGAACATTCAAGAATCTGAAAAATTTGTATTATGCAGTAGGTACATTATTTTCGAAGTCATTGTTTGGCTATATATCTTAAACAATAATCGTGACCGTAACAATATTATTATCTAGAAAACGCCAAATTCAAGTCCAAGTCTAGCCACATCATCTAAATGCCTGTACAAACCCACGCTATTTTACAATCGAGTTAAATACTCAAAACTAGTCTTCAGGATTTTTATTTCAGTTTAAAAAATTTACATATTATTATAATAATTACTTCAATTTAAGCTCAAAATCAAAAATATTTATTCATTAATAATGGTATTAGATGTCATCAATGTTATTACAATTGCCTTAGCTAACTTATCAATCACATATTTTAAATTTAAGCTAAATGAATAAAATATACACCATAACTATTTTCGCAAAGACAATATCAAAATTATTTTCAGGCTGTCGGAACAACATATTCATCGGACTACGCCGCAAGCTACCATAAACTGCACGAAATTGCACAAAATTTATTGCACATTTATTATAGAGGAGAACGATATAAATCAAAACCCTAGAATTTTGAAGGGTAAAACATAGCCACGAAATCCTCGACCAAACTGGCACTTATGTCAGAAACAGCTGACAAATGCGTCTATTTCGGCATGGTATCCAAACAAACAACGCACCTAACCGTGCCGAATGTACTCCGATAGACGATCAAATGGAGTCAAGTTATGCCTAGAATCGGGTGTTGGAGCCATTTCCATCAATATACAGAGGAATGTGCTTCCCATTGATTTAGAGTGAAACCATTCATCTTTGGAGCGTTCCTGTTCCTTTTAGTTTGAAATTTGACAACGAATTTACATTATTTTGTCTGCTGTTTGAAGATACGATAAGGTGTGATTTAGGTATGCATTTTTATATTAATGATTGTTATTTTTAACATTGTGATCAATGTTTAAAATTTATTGTGATAGGTAGGTTTCGTTCTCAACCCAAGACACAAAAAGGAAAATAAATGCTCTACTACACTAAAATATCTAAAACAGAAAAAATCACGTCTTGGGCTAAAAATTGAATCCGCGACCTTTCACAATCGGGTTGACTGCTTTGGCCTCTTAAGCTGCCAAGCTCAGGCTTTCAGGCAGTGATCCGTGTACAGACATAAAAGCGACGGGTGTGAGCGGGGGTCGTCCAGTACCTGTAACGGCATTATGAATACCCACTAAAACTCCCCGGTAACTCCACTGGCCCGACCCAATATAGATTGCCCACACTCACTCAGGCGAGCTACCGAGAAGCTGACATAGTCCAATGTTTCTTTTTCTAGCTAATCAGTTTTTGCGATATAATCTCAACAGTATCTGATTGTGACTCCAAGTTTGGATAAATAGAAGCAGTTAATAACAATAAAGGCATCACTGGATATTCCACTAACTCCTCATCTAATCTTAGCAACAATGGCTTTGAGAAAAATATTATTCAATTCTCTCTATTCTGGTTAATCATAATAATGAGAATCACACCAAGATTTCAAACTATTTAATCTTGAAAAGCGAAACCATCTCGACTAAGATTTAAACACACCAAGAAAGCTGTGCAATTCATAATAGCAACTGAACAGAGCGACACCCGCGACCGTACAGAAGTAAAGAATATAGTAGGAAAAATGATGTTCAACCTTAAATATTCACTAAAAGGTTCTTTGACTTGAATTTGCTTCAAAAACAAAACCATTAAAAGTATTATTCTTAAGCTCGAAACAGTGAACCTTTTTCGATAGGAAATATATCAGCACATTATATTGAGCACGATATTCTCACCGTTGCATTAAACTGCTTTAGTATACGTCCAAAGCAATATTTTTGAAGCAGATACGAAAAAGGAATTTCCTTTCTCCATTCGGGATCACAATAAACATCGAGCAATCAAGTGAATGGAAAGATTATTTATGGGAGTAGGTCGATCGATTCTCATTAACACTACGCTGAACTGTCCAAGGTTAAACTCCGTTAATTTGTTTACGTGGCGAAGTCTAACGGCTAACGTTTATGTAACGAAATTGTAATGTTATCAGAAAACTACGCACCACACCACTTTCAATGGTTTTGTCTTGGCAGTCCAATCATTTACTGTAGTTTTCGATTTTTGATAATTTTAGTTGGATCAATTTTGTTCTAGAAAATAATATGTCCTTTTCGTAGTGTCTGAAATAATGAACTGTAATAGCTAAAAA
Organism: Nymphula nitidulata; assembly: GCA_947347705.1. Lineage (NCBI taxonomy): Eukaryota > Metazoa > Arthropoda > Insecta > Lepidoptera > Crambidae > Nymphula > Nymphula nitidulata. Next base: position 2,344,411 of record OX374620.1, read on the forward strand.
TATCGGAAACGTTATACTAACTAAACTGGGATTGTTTGTTTATAGACAAGCAAGAGCGGGATGTGCTGGCACAGATATTCTGATATGTAAAAGATGGTCGAAGCAGTTTACATTATTTGTAATCCTAAAACTAGATTTGTGGATAACTGGATAAATTTCCTCAACTTAAATAAATATACTTACAAAAGTTTACCATCAGCATTCAAAATTACAGTTATTAACATTTTTTTAGAAATCTGAAAATTGCAGCCCAAATAAGTCTTTTTTGTGGTGTTTCTTTGATTCACATCTTACAAAGTATGTTTAGATTGGATCAGGGGAGGGGTCTGATCTTTATGACACAGTACATAGCTATGATTAAAATGCAGTATTTCAACTGGTCTGGTTATTCCAATGATGATGTAATTATATCAGGGTGTGCTTCAAACAGACAATCGTAATTCTTAATTTTTGATTTTAACATTATTATAAATGTTTGAAAAATTACTTAGTAATTAAAATATAATAAAACTAGAAAAAAAATTTTTCACGTCCTGAGGCAGGAATCGAACCCGCGACCTTTCGCAATCCGGGCGACTGCTCTGACCACTGAGCCACCCACGACTTGAGATATCCCTGTGAAATTCTTCTAGTCTATCTGTATTTGCGTTTATGAGCTAACGTCCACCCTACAATGTCGAAATATTCTATTTCAACATCCGAAACGAGTATTTTTACAAATACCGACGATTCGGTTAAGTTGGGGCAGTGCCTTCAAATATTCTTAATTTTTGATTTTAACATTATTATAAATGTTTGAAAAATTACTTAGTAATTAAAATATAATAAAACTAGAAAAATTTCACGTCCTGAGGCAGGAATCGAACCCGCAACCTTTCGCAATCCGGGCGACTGCTCTGACCACTGAGCCACCCAGGGCTTGGGATATCCCTGTGAAATTCTTCTAGTCTATCTGTATTTGCGTTTATGAGCTAACGTCCACCCTACAATGTTGAAATATTCTATTTCAACATCCGAAACGAGTATTTTTACAAATACCGACGATTTGGTTAAGTTGGGGCAGTGCTTTCAAATATTCTTAATTTTTGATTTTAACATTATCATAAATGTTTGAAAAATTACTTAGTAAATAAAATATAATAAGTGTTTTTTGGCAATAACTTCTCAAATTTAAAGAAAATAAGCTTTTTCTCGGTAGCATTCCCTTTATATTTTTATTTTGCTTCGTTCTCTATAGTTTGTTTTGTCTTAATCATACTTTTAATTTTGTAATTGTTTTCATAGAAAATAATTGATTATTTTATTACAATCTCGGACTATGCCATTTCGACCTGGTAATTTTAATCTTTTGTTTTTGAATCTCAGCCGGCTGTCCTCACCTCTAGTATTTATATTTCCATCTCTTTCTATGGTATGCCGCCTATTCTCCTCCCGGGAGTAGGTGTAACGTGACACAATGGATCAGATTCTGTCAATTTTTACTTAATTTGCTTTAAAAACTGTTGAAGTCTTACGTTTTTTTGCGTATCTATACAATCATATTCAGAGATATCTATGAAAGCCAAAGTGATTGCTTGTAAAATCGATTACCTTTTTTATACCAATAAGTTGGCAATCAAGCATACGGCAAACCTGACGGTAAGTGGTTACCGTAGCCTATGGACGCTTGCAACACCAGGGGTATCACTTGCGTGTTGTCGACCCTGTAAAAACCTTTTCACGCCTTTTTTTAAGAACCCCATGCTGTACTTGTGCAAGAAAACCTTTGCAGAGAGTTCATTTGTTTTACAATAACTACATCAAACAGCGGATTTTAATTTTCATATTTTAATCAAATTCATCATAAAGAAATAATTTTCGTTTACTAAGATATTACTGATACCGAAGACGTCTTTGAAAAATTCCTTTAAGGTATTGCGATCCAAAGGTTTTATATTAAAAGTTGCAAATTCAACACTTGAAACGCGCAAAGAAAAAGCAGCTTTGTTTTTTAGCCAAAAAGTCTATATTTCAAGTAGACACTGCAGATAACAGAACGAGAACCCTTGGATTCCTCGTATGAGAGCTTAGAGTTAATCTAAAGACTCTTTAAGAACCTATTATAGCTGCCTTTGACGAAGTTGCTTGTTATATCTTAATCTCCATCGTGCTATATGTAGAGAACTGGATATATTCTTCGAAGCGTCTTAAGGAAAAGTACCTCTTTCGATTAATGAACATGAACAGTTAAAATTTGTAATTGGCAATTAAAAAGTGTATTTTTTCGAGGTTCTCTCTAAAATTGGTATTGAATATGAAGAAAAAGGAGAAAAATAATAATATTTTTAGCATCTTTGAAAAGATTTAAGATGTTCTTAATTTTATTTTATTAAAATACAAATGTTTGAAAATATTAGAAAAGTATTCAAAACTAGAAACAATTCATGTCCTTCGGCAACTAAACCCGCAACCTTTCACATACTTGGGTCATCCCAAGTATGTGAAAGGTTGCGGGTTGCCCAAGAAACTGAACTTATGAACTAATCCTAGCAGCATTTGAAAAATACTCATTTGAATGATGAAATAGAATATTTCGACATTGTAGGGTATACGTAGGCTTATAACGCAAATACAGATGAAGAACTAGAGGAAAATTCACAGGGTCGTCCCAAGTCCTCGGTAGCTCAGTTGGAAAGGGTCGCATGTTGCTATCCCGCCCCTGGATATATCTTATAATATATATCTTTTTGTAGTTGATGTATAAATTTTCTTTCTATGTAGCTATAATAAAGTAAACCCTGTTATCGGGTCCATAAAGTTTACGCGACAACAGAAAATAAACAGGCCATAATAATATGGTATACAAAGCTTTTCTGGATTATAATCCATTCATGAGTCAAGTTTATTAAAAAATTCATAGATGTCATAGTATATAAGTAGTGATTTTGTACTTATTTTCTTAATCTATCTTTTACTAAATGAAATGAATGGATAAACATTATGCAAAGATTCTTAGATATTATAATTTCGTAACGGCCTGCTTGGTTGGTGGTCATTGCCACCGTCTCCTAAGCTAGAGGTGTTGGGTTCTGATCTATATAAGAGCAGATATTTATTCTATGAAGTTTGAACACAAGTCATGGATGTTTGACTAAATACGTGTATATTTGTAATTATAAAGTCCTCATGTTGCTTAATTTTATAATGTGAATTGTACGAAGCAGAAAATCCAAGAAAATAAACTCAACAGAACAATATCCCTAATTGAAGGATACTCGGTTTATTTCCAAGCAAATGGAATGTAATTCCACGAGTATGTTAACCAAATGCAGGATCTTCAATCCAACTAGCTGCATGTTATGCATTTTGTATTTAATCTATCTCCAGCGTACGATCTATTCCAAATCCAAAAACTAGCAGTTAACGAAATTGTAAAAAGACGAATAATGTACAAGGATACAATATTTTGTTTTTTCATTCTAAGCGAGGCAGCTCTTGGCTTTAATCTCACCTGGAAGGGAAATGATTATAAAACTGAAGATGGAAGTGAACTACATCCAAGTCCTCATCCACTGAGGAACTGGGTATGTACCCTCCAACTGCCGGAACACAACGATGTTGTTAATATTATTAAGGTAATGGTAGCTAGCCAGGGGGACTTAGAAGCCTACCACTAACCAAACGGAGCTGAAAATTTCAGCCTCACAGGAAATTAGACCCCGGAACCCAAAAAGGTTGTCTCAAACATTAGACCACAGAGGCTGGTCTATTTTATCGTGTTTAGCTAGCTCCCAAACTAGTTCTCGCGTCTCTGTCACAATATGAATAAAATCGATAGATATTAATAACTTAGAAGGTCAAGCAGGCGCTTTACCTCGAGCAAACTGAAATATATTTTAAAGAGGACTGTATAAATGAAGTCTGGAATGATATTATTATGAGCAAAATTACTCAAAGAATAATGGCAGAAACACATAAAATAAAATGTCGCACTTGTGGCTCACGTATCTCAATGAAAATACCCTTAAAAGATAGATGAAAGTCTAATGAAAACACAAAAGGTAATAAAAGCATATTTTTTAAAAATAGGTTTACTGAAATAAAACCTACATACGTCAACGACCTTGTATAGGTTAACATTTAGGTATAAAATAATAAGTATTATGCTAATGATTATTGCTTGACGTTTTTATTGCTTATTCATTATACAGTAAATAGGTACAGACGACAGCACATTAAGTTTACCAGGAACTCAATACTCAGCTGAACGCGGAATTATCAAATCACAAGCTGCGTATAGAACTGGAATTATCACCGCAACCAAATCGCTGAATTGAATATTAGACAGAATTGACAGACAATTTTTTTACTAGTTATTTCAAACATACTTGATCCATCTCATGATTCATCTTGAGTCAAAACTCATAACTGGTCATAACCACTATTAACTAAAAAAAACGGGCAAAAGTGGGTTTGAACGATGCCCTTAGTCAAAAACAGTTTTGACTGGTTTTCAGAGTCAGAAATGGTTCAAAAGTGATTCTGACTAGTTATGACTTTCGACTGTAACATATAATTATATCCTTTGGCCGAATGACGATCCAGTTGCGTTTCGTTATTGCAAACTGGGCTGCGATGAGATTTTTATTTTTCCAATTTTTCTTTTCTCTCGTTCTACAAAAATGTAAGAATTAGAAAAAAAAGTAGTATGTTTGGCTAATGCAATGCGTATTGTTTTATTGACTAATGCTCGATATTTAAAGCGACACTGAATATGCCGTTCTGCTTTGTGTTGAGACTAATAACGTCGAAAATTAAGTTGGCGGCTGTCTTGTCATCACCTATAGGACAACAAGATTAGGTTAGTTTGTAAGCCATAATAGTTTTTTTTTAATTAGTACACTAAATGCATAAGTTTGAAACAATTATTATTATCAATGTCTAAAAGAATTAAGGCTTTATTAATCAAAACCTAATAATCCACCACATTTTTCCTGACTAGTACAACATCATCATTTTTAATACACTTTCCATTTTACCAAACAATGAACAGATAAGAATGAGCACCGAAGCTAATCCCCAGAAAGAGCACATAAAGAAGATAACCAAGCCGTTTCACACTTGAAAGATTTCTAAAATGTTCGTTTTCTTGGACCACGGGTCCCAGCCGACATTATGTTGGTTCCTTTCACTCCGCGTATTATACGAGCTCGGAGCGAGCCAAGTCCGTAATTAATTTCGTTCGTACGCGATCCGGATACATTTGGTGTCAGACTCGGGGGATAAAAGCGGTAATTTTGTTTCTTTACCACTTTTGCTGTGTTGTGTTTGTGGGATTTTGTATTTTTGCTCTGTCTCTTATAAAAGTTTCTTGTTACATTCATTTTTATTCATTTGGTTTGTTTTGTTCGTACATTAGCTTTCTTCTTGGGTGTTAATGGGGCATCATTATTCTGCTGGCGGTAGCCCCATTGTGAGCTAAATTATCACATACGACTTCTCTAGACTCATAAGACCTACACCATAATCAACGGTTCTTTTGATTGGTATATCAAATTGAAACTTTAATAGTGAATGAAATTTTATAAGTTACTTTATAAAGTAAAAAGCAAAGTAGAATAAACCCTCTTTTGCTTTTGTTGCAAGAATATTACTGTACACTTGTGTATATCTGGGAACTTTTTGAAAAATATCGGATTTCTAAGTTTCTTTACCTGAAATGACAGAAAACTTGGAATTCCTTGCCAGCACATGTGTTTCCTCCTTCTTGTAACATGGCTTCCTTCAAAAGAGGCGTGTAAAAGCTCCTTATGAGGCGGCAATGTCGAGGCGGCTAGAACAGTGTGTGTTCAAGCTGCACTAGCTGTCTTCGCAATTCTCTTCTTACCGCTTCACATCAGGCGGTGTTGTCATTTGCCGTGCTTTGTTTGAAAAAAAAGTGGCACACTTGAATTTTTGTCTTCCGTCTAACAATTCGTCTGCCTGTTTTTTTAAAATTATAATAGACTTATACTCAAAATATTACAAACTGGGTGGCTACCATCTGAGCTGTCAAGGACTTGGAGTAACCTATAAAGTTTATCTAGTCTCTCCGTATTTGCGTTATTTTTTCTGCCTTGAATACAATTCTAAGTACCGACGACAGCACATCAAGTGTAACAGGTACACTACAAAAGCCCTCTCTATTACGAACGGAGTAAGGGCGGTCTTAAGGTCAAACTGTTACGCTTGATGTGCATAATGTACATAAATGAGTTGAAAGTTGCATTGAGTAAGCCAAAACTTATTAAAACAGAAAAACTAAAAAAAATATTTCGGTTTTCGGCTATCGTTTAAGAAACAGTATAGAATTTTTCTTATGGCCTATTCCTCTAGAAGAGGATTGTCATTGAATCATCATCATCATCATCATCAGCCTATATACGTCCCACTGCTGGGCACAGGCCTTCCTACATGGGAGAAACACATGAGGAGATTGGGCCATAGCACCACCACGCTGGCCCGATGCGGTTTGGTGGGTTAAAGCAGTTGCAGGAACAACCGGGACCAACGGCTTAACGTGCCTTCTGAAGCATGTAGGAGCTCGAGATAACAAACTTTGATTGACCCATCCCAGGATCGACCATGGCGAAACTTCCTTCGTTTTTCGTATCGAAACCAGAGCGCTCAAACTAATACGCCACCGAGCTCCTCGTCATTGAATAAGTTAAACATTTGAAATTAAACAAAGTTCTTTTCGCTACTTCATTGAAAAATGTTTTACGTCCTTGGGCAATTATTTCAATTAATATATTTTTCATCTACTCTCATCTTATCAAAAAGCTAATCAGTAAAAGCTACGGCTCCAAGTCAGTTTCTATTTTCTTTACTGTTCACCTTAAGCACACTTGTCCGCTTTTTGTCCGTTGCACATCCATCAATCTCATTCAGGAGCACCGGTCCCAAGTGATTTGAGCTTGCTTTTGAAAATCGTTTTTTATTCTTACCAGTCTTTTGATGGAAACACTTTGGAATTGGTTTCCAAGAATATGTTTAGTTTAAATGAGTCTTTTTGAGAGATTCATTATTTTAATAACTTCAAGTACTAGTTGGTAACAGTTTGACCTTGAGACCGCCCTTACTGCGCTTGTAATCAAGGCGGCTTTCGTAGTGCAACTGTTACACTTGATGTGCTGTCGTCTGTACATCAATATGTTCAGCTTTGATCGTGTCATTGGTGAATCGGGATGTTGAATAAGTGTGAATATTGCGTTATTTTTCACAAATTCGGAAAATGTACGCTACTGTTACCCATAAAAACCATTTAAACTTAAAATATATAGAATATTGTTAAAGTAGTATTGTTTAGAATTTTTTTTAAAAAAATGTCCTAAAATTCATCAAAAACGTTAGTGATATTAGATTGCTGACATCAATTAAAACAAACTATTATTATGACAACTATGAAAACAAATACATATTACATAGTTTTTATTAATTTTGTCACATGTTCCGTAGATTTTCTATGGAGCGTTTTTGGACGATGCGTCGCAACACATCAAACATATCACTATATCTATGAAACTATTGATCTTGATACTATTTCTATTACAAAATTTCTGTATGAGTTATACACTTGTTTTTTATGAAATAAAAAAAAGTGGCAACTACCCTATTGTTTAGGTATGTCTAAAGCATTATCTTCATAGTTTCAAATCATATTAAATTTTAAAATATACTTATAATTACTTCGCCTATATTTTGAATTATTCTTCAATTATGGTGAACTACCATTAGATTCTTTCAAACTCATAATATCAACACCTAAACAATACTCAAAATATTTATTGCACTCCATAATGTATGGTAGGTGTTCATCATCATCATCATCATCACTATCATAATCATCATCATTTCAGCCGAGAGACGCCCACTGCTGGGAATAAGCCTCCACCAGGGATCTCCAAACCGATCGGTCCTGCGCTGCCTGCATTCATCGGCTTCCCGCGATCCTTACCATATCGTCGGTCCACTTTGTGGGGACTACCAACGCTGCGTCTCCCGGCACGCGGCCGCCACTCAAGGACCTTTCCGCCCCAACGGCCGTCAGTCCTCCTTGCAATGTGGCCTGCCCCATTCCACTTGAGGTTCGCAATTCTTCGGGCTATGTCGGCAACCTTAGTTCTTCTGCGGACCTCATCATTTCTGATTCGATCACGCAGAGAAATCCCAAGCATAGCCCTCTCCATTGCCCTTTGGATGACATTGAGCCTACTTATGAGGCCCATTGTAAGAGGCCATGTCTCAGTTCCGTAAGTCATCACTGGCAACACACACGAAATAAAAACTTTCGTCTTGAGACATGTTAGGTGTTACATTATTATAATGAGATCATCATGGAGCAATTTAGGCGAGAGGAACACTTATTAATTTGATAATATAAAATATAATTAATATAAAATTTTAGATGATGAAGTGTTAAACACATTTGCGTCTGTATGGGAGAGTGGGGCAATTTCGGATGTGAGGTAACTCCTGTCAAGTTCGCCTATTATCTAGCCCAAAATAATCTTTGGGGACTCATCTCTAAATATCAAGGCCGATATGGATGATTTGTCATAGTTAGCGGCCTCGTCCGACATAACCCCACTCGCCCTCTAAATGTTCATTGAACTGTATAAGGAAGTACGATAGGTTTAATAAAAGAATTTCGAAACGAAAAACAAGGAGAAAATATTATATTGGCTTTTATTTATAGGACGCGGAACTTGTACGCAAACTTAATATTGGCCAGAAATATAAAATGACGTCTTCCGTCTTTATTTGTGTACCTATTTATAAATAACAGTATGCAATGGACCCTTTACCAAATTATCTTGGAAATGAAATAAAGATAAATTGCTTTTTTCTGCCAAAAGAACAAAGGGAAAATATAATTTCTATTGGCTTCAAAGGTTTTTCAGATTAGCTCGCTTTTACAAAGGAAATCCCGAAAATAGCCAACAATTTGCCATTTATTTTCACTCTAATTTAGTAAAAGTATATCTGACCAGACTTAATAAAATTAATAAAGGTAAATAGCGTCTCCAAAACAATGGCGTCGGTAAGTTATAATTAAATCTTCTCATTTTTATTGTAAATTAGCTGACCGGGCGAACTTCGTACCGTTTCAGAAGCAATAAAATTAAATCTTGTCATAACGTATAAGCTAATTAAATTCAGTTTTTCATTATGAAAATAAATACGGAATATGAATTGAGTTTACTAAATGTACAAAATTCGATAAGTAAAGTATTTATTTTAAATACATTTGCCTTTGAACATTCTTTTGACTATCGTCGCGTAAATAATATCACTCATGAGTTTTCTTACCACCATTTTACTAAAATCTGCCGCCCTAACAGTCATGCTAACAGCATTGTTGTGTTCTAACAATTGGAGGTATGCTAGGCAGTTTTTCTGTGGTTGAGGATTCCGGGTGTTGCTCGCTTCCTTTTCGGACTTATCATCACCAGGTTCATCATCAAGTGAGATGAAGGCCAATAGAGATACCCCGTTGAGAATTTGAAAAAACAAACGCATTCTGTCACATAGTTTTGTTTGGTTCAGATTTTGAAGCATGATGACTATCGAACCAACCTTCAGCAAGTTTTGCGGTGGCAAGCCATCCAAATGGTTTATATCATAATAACAGGTTACTTCATTTTGGTTGATTTGATTTGACTTGATTGAAATTGCGAAAATTCGGCGGAAATAAAATCTTCGACATCATCCTCCTCAACAGCAGGACTTGGAATTCTTTGCCAGCACATGTGCTCCCTCATTCCTATGACATGGGTTCCTCGAAGAGGCGTGAAAAAGTACCTTTTAAGCCGGAGAGGTGGAGGCGGCTAGAACAGTGTCTGAACTGCGCTATCTGTCTTCGCATATGGACTCTTCTTACTGCTTTTCATCAGGTGGTGTTAAGTTATCTGTCGGGCTTTGTGAAAAAAAAAATCAATGCGTCCGATTTTTTGACAAGAACACGGCCATCACTGATAGTTAGCAATTGCTTGGTGAAATCTTCGGCAGATGTATCGCTTAGCAATGCGACCCGCACGTATTTCGTCAGGTAAAGTTTTATCAAATAGGGTTATCTGGGTAGCTAATACCGCCTTTCCTGTTTCGGTCGTAAACAGTTAGCTGTGTTCCGGATTTAAGGTTATAGGTAGCTCCTTGTTCTGTACAAGTTTACAGTCATTCAACTAGCTATTTCTAGAGCTATGCCTACATAGCTCCATCCATGGAGACACTATGGTGCGGACTGTTCTAGGTGCCAGCCACGTATCTAAAGATGCAAAACACTGATGAACTGGAACAGATGTCCTGGGCAGGGTTGAGAGAGCCGTTGGATGCAGGCTGTGCAGTATCGGTCCGTTTGAAAATCGATGGCTTTTGTTCAGGAGTGGAAATTATAGGCTGATAATAATATTACGACGATGATTTTACAAGGTGCAGGTTCTGCCTAGTTTATGAACTCCTGGCAAGTTAATCCACATTAACATTATACTTTCAAAGTATACAGTTTGCTTGTATATCTTAAAAGCTGCAAAATTTATACGCGTTAATCTGAAAGTTAATTAATACAGTTAGCTAAAGCATGTATAAAATTTCCACTGCTTGGTTGAAATAATGGCTGCGTGAAGTAACTAAACACCACTCCAACAGCGGTTAGTGTAACCAGCCCTATAAACGAGTCACGGCTACTATATCATGAGCTCATGACGCGTACAGTGTGGCGACTGGTGTCTAAATTGTTCGTGTGGTCTAGGTAAAAGTCAGGCAGTCAAAGTCTAATGAAATAAAGTGAGCAGTATTCAAGATGCTACGAGCATCTACAGCTGCTTCTTTACTCTGTGCTTACAGGTAGTAACCGCTTACCACAAAGCACACTGTACGCTTGTTTTGCTTGTTTTATTTTTTTATAGGACAAGTCCTATAAAAAAATAAATAGCTCTCGCTACACAGCGAAGCCAAGAAATCGGTGCCAAATCGTAAGGAGTGACAAAATGCGAAATAATATTTACGATAATCACCACAACAGAACAAATACCTTATATACTTTTTAAATTTTAAATGACATTTATTCCACATGGCTTTTACTATAAGAGATTGAATGTTTTTTTCCATTAATAAATGAAACGACAATAATACTTTCACTAATGTTACTTAAACTTTACAGCGTTTAATTTTATGATACATTATTATTTTATACCAAAAGATTCGACAATAATGTAGCTTCAAGTTAAATGCAAGATTAATATAGTAAATTTGTTTTTTTTATATCTCTAAGTGCTCGTGAAAAAATGTCAGGACATTTCATATTTTTTACATTTCCGAAATTGAGTGAAAATATCACTCGATTTCGGAAATGTAAAAAATGTGAAATGTCCCTCTAGAAAAATTAACTTTGACTTTGCCCTTCTCGAATCATCAAAGCCGTATAAGTACCCACGTTATAATCCCGGACCACTGTAGTACACAAAAACTTTCGGGACTTCTCGAGGTAAGGGAACGATTTAACACACGGTACATCCCATTTGCATATTTTCAGAAGAGAAACCGTGTTCCTTAGCAATGTGAGCGAGATAACAAATGGCTGTATGTTTTGGGCCCCAACCTGTTATACAATGATAGGATATCCCTTTATTATTTATGCTACTTTTAGTGTGTTATGGACAGAGTGTTAGAGTGGGATGGAGTGCTCTTATAGAAACCAAACATTGAATAAATCAAATCAAAACTAAAATGAAAACTAATGCAAGGGAAAGTGTAATAAGTTTTACCAACATAGAAAACAACTCCCTCTGCTTTTAACAACAACTGTGGTAACCGGATTCACTGCAATTACAGAAAATGTGGTGTATTCTCAATGCCACTGAATGGTTAAGTGGGCTGTATTAACTCTGGTTATTCATCAAGATGCTTTTGTTTGTATAAAATTTGGTAACTATCAATAATATCACACAAAGCACTTACTTTGACTTACCGTTGGTGGCTAGTTGATAGCAGATTTTCTTTAAACAACTATATGACAAACAAGCTGACGGTCCACCATGTGGTAAGCGGTTACTGCTGCCTATAGACATCTGCAATAACAAGGAAAAGTCACTTGATATTGCCTGTCCGTTATCATCCTGAGGCCTTAGATGAAATACTGTCCATACTCAGTAATTACACTGGCTAGCTTTCCCTTTACTCCGAAACACAGCGAACTGTTTCACGGCTGAAATAAGAAAGGTGGTGTAACCTACCCAGACGAACCTACATACGTGGCCTACCACGTAATAAACACATGAAGTGCTTACACGAGGAAAATATTCATAGACTGGTCACGGACTACAGTTTTATCTAAAAGACACTTTGAGATTAAATCAGTTTGCTCAATACTTGCTCGTTATTCTTTTCCAAAGACTAATGCACACTCGCGCCGCGTGCGGTCAACGTATTGACAATCGGCTGGCCGAGTGGTCTGTCCACTTGCTATACAGGCTACTAGGTCGGGGGTCCCGGGTTCGAACCCCGGTGGGAGCAAATGTTTGTATGATGAGTACGAGCATTTGTTCAGGAGTCATGACTGTTTAAATGGTTAGTTAGTAATTTTCTAATAAACAGTGTGGTGCTGTCAATGCGACAATAAATTTAAACATGGGCTATATTAGTCCATAGAAATGGTTTGCCACTTTCAAAAATATCGTATTCATTTGATAATTTCATGACATTTGTATGAAATAATGCTGCCAACGTTACACAATTCCATACAAATGTCATGAAATTATCAAATGAATACGAAATTTTTGAAAGTGGCAAACCATTTCAATGGACTAATATAGCCCATGTTTAAATTTATTGTCGCATTGACGGCACCACCCGTTAAATTAAAACATAGACTATACTAGTTTATAGAAATGGTTTCTCACTTTCAAACACATCTCATTCATTTGATAATTTCAGGGCAGTTCTATGAAATAATGCAGCCAATGTTATACTATTCCATACAAATGTCATGAAATTATCATATGAATAAGATATTTTTAAAATTGTAAACCATTTCTATGAACTAGTTTAGCCCATGTTTTAATTATTGTCGTATTGACAGCACCATCCTGTATATAATATTATTATCATCATTTCTCCGTTATCTAGTATCCATAACACAAGCTTTAAATGATGCTTACTTTGTGCTGGATGACAGATGTGAGTGTAATATAAATATTATTAAATTGTCATACTCTTAACGTTTTTAATTAACATTGTTAACGCCGTAGTGTGATATGGTACTAAAGTGGTAATAGACTTTTGTTGCTTACTTAATATGGCTGGCTGAATGTTATACCTTTGTCGAGGCTATCATTTCTCTCCACAAGAATAAAGTCCCACACACCATATCGTGACAACGCCAGAAGCACTAGGCTTGGGTAAAAAATATCGATACATACAAAATATCGATAGTTTTTCAGAAAATAAACAAGTTTACATATTTTTTATCAGGGTATCAAATCCAATATTTCTATGGTTCATACGGCATCAATGTCACATCATGTATCCTACCACTACGATCTATAAGTTATAAAAGACTAGTTAGGCTTAATGCGCTCAGTCTCATTTTGATGCCACTTTTTAAGTTTCGAATATCGTTAATACTATTATAGGTTAACGTGCATTAGTAAAAAAAATATGGATTAGCACCATGGGCTAACATCATGGGTTGGATTGTTAACATCATGGGTTGGATTCTTTGAAGGATCCCGTGTTATAGGTAACATGGTTCGTTCACAAAAGAGGCCTGGAAAAACACTTTAAGGGGCGGCAAGGACGAGGCGGCTAGAACAGTTTGTTTCAAGCTGCCCCAGCTGTACTCGCATAATTATGACCTGATCCTTTTACCACTTCACATCAGGTGGTGTTAAGTCATTTGCCGTGCTCTGTTTAAACAAGAAGAAAAAATCTCAATATTTTTTTTCTACTTATAAAGACACCTTTGTAAAATATCGATACGATAAAAATCTTTTTTTTTTTCATTCGCCCATCCCTAAGACTGCTTGGAGCATTACACTCCACGTCCATCCAAGTCCGATTCAACATAGGTAACAGACCATCTACCAGTGTAAAGGTGCAATTACAAATTAAAAGGACACACTTTAAAGTGAATCAAGTCCAATATTGGTCAATTAATAATTCTAAATCCCAAAACTCATTACATCAGAACAGTATCGTACATTATGAACAATACATGTATCTAAATGGTATGTCATTTAGTTGCATTTCAAGCTAATCGTTAAATTGAGCAGTGATTGACTATCTAATTTAGTTTGATGGATGGCTTTCCATTTCCAACCATTTCAGTGGAATGACTCTATTTGGCTATGAATAGATAATTCTTTGTGTGAACGCTAGACTGCATATATTGAAATCAAAATTGATGGAAAAGCGATATGTTTTATTGGCAAAATGCAAAATATGGTTTTAACTATCGTTGGTTTGTTGTTTGATGACGAGTTCAAAGTTAGTGTAGGATTTTCATGCATTTGGCATAGTTTCTACACTCAATACCTTTTCTGTGCTTTGGAAGGCACGATAATCCTTGTGTGGGATCGCGATGACGAAATAAGCCCCCGCAGTCAGTCCGTTCCACCTGAACGCAATGTAAGTTTGAAAAAATAAACGAAATATTTCGGTTTATTTTATCGGACTATTTAATTACTTCACCCACTCCGCACACAAACCTTGGTTACGGTTTTACTGCAACTGCTTTTACCCACCAACCAGCAGTTGGAATAGTTTGGTGAAGTTATGTCACAATCACATAGAAAAAAAATCTAAACTAGAAAATTTTTCTTGTCCTGGGGCGGGAATCGAAATCGCGAACTTTCACTATCCGGGTGATTGATCTCAAATAAGTAGTCTCTCTTTTTTTTCCAAACAATTATAACAATGTTAAAATAATATTAAGAATGTAAATGTCCAAAAAAAATGTAGGGTGTAAAATAATATAATGTAACATGTAAAGAAACGCGAGTTAAATCCAGTAAATTGGTTAAATTTCAAAACTTACACGTTTTAAATGTGATGACCATTTGTTCTTGATGTAGAGCGGATTTAAATGGAGTGGATGCAATGAAGAAGAATCGTTTTATCTAAATAATAAAAAAAAAACAAAAATTAAAAACAATGTCAAAAACTGATAAGGATAAATTAATTAAATTCAAGTAGGTACTCATCCCCTACAAACATATTTTTTGGAGTCGGTTTTAATTTTTGTTTAATTTTTTTTCACAATTTTTAGTGATAACTTTCTAAGGTCAATGCTAGTTGGATGACCGTCAGCTTATATTGTTTCCTACTATCATATCGTTTCACTAAAAAGTCATAGGAAAGCAATAATCCGCAATCTCGCATACATAGACGACTTACTCATTACAGTTATTTTAATTGAAAAACCACCAAACTACCCAATCGATTTACATTTTTTTTATGGGAACAAATGGCAACTATTCCTTTTCGAACAAAAAAAGATCCATCAATATCGGTTCACCCAGTCGCAAGTTCTGAGGTTACAAACATAAAAAAATACAGTCGTATTTATAACCTCCTCCTTTTTTGAAGTCGGTTAAAATTTAAAGGGTTAGAATATAGTAGTGTTAATTTGAAACTAAGAGGAAAATGAACCAAATGTTTACTAGCTTATAGGCTGTCTTAAAGCCTTGGGCACTATTGACTTGGTGTACGTAAGTAAAGTGCCTAAGGGTACTGACTGGCAAAATTTCTTTCAAATCCGAGGTAATCAAAACAATATTGGGACAACAGCCGTAAGCCTGTGGTAATAGTTATGTAGTTCATTCGCTGTGCTGTTGGCTGCGGACCGTTAGGGACCTAGTAAATAGTTATAATTATGTGTAATGTGTATGACATGTTTTGTGGTTCGTGTGGCAATATTTGATTGTGTTATTGATTTATTTATTTATTTTGTAAGTAAATATGTGTATATGTATGTATGTATGTGTGTGTATATGTGTGTATGTGTAAATATATGTATTATATAATGTGTAGTCATATACTTTATGTATATAATTATATTATAATTTAAGTGTATTAATATATTTATTATCCTATTGATATATATAAAATGTCACAAATTTACTTACTTTGTTAGTAGATAGTATAGTAGACAGGATACTTACGCGTTCATTCCTGTTAGATTATAAATACATTAGTGGGCAACTGTTATTGGCCGTATAGTAAAAATAATAACAATCTATTGTGTCTATTAATAAGTTAATGGCTGTTGTTATCCTAAATAAAATAAAATAAAATAAAAATAAATAAAGCGCTGTTAAAATAAAGAGAAAGGAAGCTTGTAGCATCAAGATACGACAGCAAAAGATATTCTTCAGAAACCAGACCATAAATGCCCCGACCAAATTTTTCCCCCACGTCAAACAACAAACGCTCTTAAATAATGTATAATCAAACCCTTAATCACTTTTAGACACGGGTCTTATTAAGGGTCTGGTTATCAGATGCTTTATTTTATAGAGAATATCCATTAATATATTTGTGTTATTTATTAGAATGATAATTGATACTGCGCAACTTTGCTTGCAGCTGACTGACAATTGATGATGCTCAAATGATCATAAAGTGCCTCAGCGATTTTACTGTCCCTGCATCGCTTGGACGCTTCATCGTCTGGACAGTCGCTTGAGTGACTAACCATTCAGTCTGAAATGTTAGCATCTATTTTTTTTTATATACAACTAGATGAAAAAAAAGCTGACAGCCCACCTGGTGGTAAGCGTTTACCGCCGCCCATAGACACCCGCAATAACAAGGAAAAAATCACTTGATATTGCAGGTACGTTGTCATCCTGAAGACCTTTCCCTTCAATCCGAAACACAGCGAACTGTTTCACGGCTGAAATAAGAAAGGCGGTGGTACCTACCCAGGCGACCCTACATATGGGTCTACCACCTAGTAAGTGTGCCTTCACTTGTGTGTAATGCATTGTGTTTTATCTACAGCTCACAACTACAATGTGATTTATCCTGATTATTTGAAAGCATAAATGACATTAATTGCCTAAAAGCAAATTTCAAACTCAAATAGCTTGAAGCCTAACAAACCCATTTGGTATTCGATCCATCATTACAGTAATCAGCATTCAATTAGAGTACACAGTTGCTAACTTCGCACCATTTGTCAAATATAATTGACATGTCAGACGCAAGCTATTAGAAAATAATAACGCACGTGTCAGTTTAAGTAATTGCTTATTATTGAGGAACCATATATAATAATATGACGAATGGTGTAAGTTGAGAGTGAAACATAAAAATGTATATATTTTTTTCGGTTTCAACACAACTGGTCACTGAAACTGCAGTCCGTCAACAAATTGAAGATTTGTACAAAACAAAAAATCTGAAATGAGAAGATCCAAATTTACAGGCATACTTACCTCTAAGATCGCTCGCAGAACCGAAAATCGTTGGTGCGGAAAGATTCTGCAGTGGTCACCAGTGTCACCACAGATTGAAAGACGCAGCATAGGCAAGCAACAAGTTGGATCGATGAACTGGAGAAGGTCGCCGCTAGCCGCTGGATACGAGCTGCGCAGGACCAATCTTCTTGTAAAGCTTTATGGGAAGGCCTATATCAAGCAGTACACGTATTTCGGCTAATACGATGATGAAGAAGATAATAGAAAGGACTATGATAAAATGATAGTTAACTATTTTGTGCTGCAGTAATAAGGCTAGTATTAATGCATACGATGTGCACTTGAGATCGGTACTATTCGAGTAGTACTCTAGTAAGTTTGGGCGTGCAACGCAAAATTATGTATACATAATTGGCATAACATATTCTTTGAGCTGACGCAGCTAGCAGTGTTCTGATACACATAGAGTAAGGAGCCCAAAGCAAAATCCTGTCTAGAGCAAGAATATATCCGCATTAAGTGCTAATATAAGATAAGAAAATATTTATTTGCAAGAACACGGTGTTACAAATGATGCGTTACAAATAAAAATAAGTCACACGTACTCCACTTAAAAAAGCATGCAAATAAAACTCTAATGAAAATAAGTTTGTAGTGCGATTATTTAATTGGTCAGTGGCTGGCCATTCATGTTACATCCATCATCACCAGAATATATTCGTCCTACTGCTGGGCACAGGCCTTTCCACATTGAAAAAAAACATGAGGTGTTTGAGCCATAGCACCATCACGCTGGCCCAAAGCGCGTTAGTGGGTTGAAGACTTCCAAAGCACAAAGAAGCTCTAGATTACAAGTTTTGGTAGAACCGTCTGGGACCGACCATGTGGAAATCTGCTTTGTTTTCAAAATCGAAGCTAGAGCGCTCAAACCAATGATATTACCACCGAACTCTCATACATTATACACCGGCCGGCGAGCCGAGTGGTTAGTGGCCCTTGCTATACAGGCTACTCGGTCGGGGGTCCCGGGTTCAGGTCCCGGTGAGAGCAAATGTTTGTATGATGAATACGAGCATTCATTCATAAGTCATGGATGTTTATATGTTTATTTAGTCATTATTTCTCCTTTAACTAGTATCCATAACACAAGTTCTTAGTGATGCTTACTTTGGGCTAGATAATAGGTGTGAGTCTATGATTATTATACAATCTCACTATCGCTTGATACGAACATACACAGGGACTTACCCCTTTTGGGCAGTGTAATTGCTTTGGGCTCCCTTCCCTGTGTACTTTGGTAATATTTCTGAACGTTCAATGAAAATTTTAAACACATCGCCACTACGCAAACTCTCAAATCTAATGCCGTCTGTTCCAAAACTTCATAATTCCGAACAATAACTGGTGCATTTCGAAAGCTTAATTGCTTTACGGAGAATAAATCCATTGGGTCCATTCCGATCCATCACGGGCGTAATCAGCTCCATTCAATTAGAGTTTCGCATAGTTGCCGACGAAGCATCATTCGTCAAATATAATTGACGCGTCAGAAACTCGTGAATGCACGTGATTTTGCGTGGTTTTATCTTTTAATACAAATATAAATCCAATATCGGATACGTTTTATTAAGAGGGGCTGTTAATCGGCTCGGGTGCTCGTTTCTTTGTCGGTCTTCAAAAACTTGGAATTCTTTGCCAGCACATATGTTCTCTCCTTCCATAACATGTGTTCTTTCAAAAGAGGCGTGAAAAGGCACTTATGGGCCGGCAAGGTGGAGGCGGCTAGAACAGTGTTGCTTTAAGCTGCACTGGCTGTCTCCGCATATTATGGACTCTTCTTACTGCTTCACATCAGGTGGTGTTGAGTCATTTGCTGTGCTTTGCATAAAAAATACAATCGTCTCATTTATAGCTATCATGTTTCAATTAGAGAAAGTTATTGAAAATAATGATCGTACGGTCTGACGGTATAGCCTATAGACGCCAGAAGCACCTTGTGCACTACTCACGCGTTGCCTACAGTGTCAAATAAACGTAAGTGTTGTTATTACATTGTTATACAGCATACATTGAAATAAATATTTAACAAATCTTCTTCGGTTTTTTTAGTAACCAAAATTTGGCAAGGTGTAGTTTATTTACCAAATTTACCTATTTTATAATTAACACATGTAGACAAATAATAAAACAAAGGAAAATAACATCAATGCGGACAAATTGAGCAAAATGTACTGCTAATTTCTAAGTGAAATCTCTTCCAGCAGTCTTCCTTATCAATAAGGTAGAATCGATGTGTGTAAATCGTCGTATAATATGTATGAATTGATTCAAATTTATGCAAACTTTTTAACCGACTTCAAAAACGAGGAGGTTCTCAATTCGGCCGGTATGTTTTTTTTTTTCTATGTATGTACACCGATTACGCCGAGATTACTAATCCGATTTACGTGATTCTTTTTTTGTTCGATGCGGAATAGCTGCCATTTGGTCCCATAAAATTTTTTCCAAAAACAGTTGGGTACTTTGGTTTTAAATTAAAAAAAACTGAAATTATGAAATCGTCTACATAAGCGAAATTGCGAATTTTAGCTTTTCCAATGACTTTTTAGTGAAACGATACGATAGTAGGAAACAATATAAGTTGATGGTCACCCATCTAGCTTCGACCGTAGAAAGTTATCACTAAAAATTGCGAAAAAAAAAATTTAAACAAAAATTAAAACCGACTTCAAAAAACGGAAAAGGATGAAATAATTAAATTTAAGTAGGTATTCATCCCCTAGAAACATATTTTTGGAGTTGGTGCTAAGTGGTTTCCAAAAACAATAGAAAGTAAAGCACCGTCTCCAAAAATATGTTTCTAGGGGATGAATACCTACTTAAATTTAATTATTTCATCCTATTCAGTTTTTTGAAGTCGGTTTTAATTTTTGTTTAAATTTTTTCTTAAAAGCTGACGAATAATAACAAACACCATTAAATTATTAATATTCTTCACCAAAACAATGTTCGCCAGTTCGCAGTATTATTTAGCACTGTGCTATCAATCAAACATGATTGATATGTCATAAACAGTAGCAACGCGATCTGCGCAGGCGCGAGCAATGTTTTTCACAATCTGGATTAAACTCTGTTGGAATTGAAAGTGCACATTAAATTTCAGGATGGTCTCTAAGGGAGAAGTCCCAAAAATGTAGGAGACGCGATCAGGTCTATTTATTCTAAATTAAAAAATAGGTGTGAGTGTATAATTATTATTATATTATTATTATACATCAATTAGCCAGGCTGAAAAGTTCTCCATTTTTCCCCTGCATGAAAAATTTTTTATTCAAGGTCAAAGGTAAAAAAAATGTATATTTCGCGATTTTCAGCAAAACGGTAAGTCTTATCATAAAAATACTTTCGACAAAAAATGTAGATCATAAAATTATGTACAAAAAATGTGTATCAATACTTTTTTTTTTACGAGCCACCGTTTTTGAGATGTAACGATTCAAAAAGTTGTAAAAGTTGTAATCGTCATAATATGCACACGTTTCCACGCGACCTATGAGGTAGTGTACTTAGCGCGTTTTTCCAACGTGGTTTCTCCAATAGGCCTATTCCACGGGTCAGTTGTGATCCTGTTTAATTTGAAACTATTGCAAAATAATGGATATTAGCAGAGATTGAAAAGATAAAAGCAATTTAAGTTAAAAAACAAGTAGTAAAATTTAATCGTCCGCGTCGTAACTTTCAAATTCTTCTTCTTGTTCGTCTTGTTCTTCTTCTTCTTGTTCTTCATCCTGTGTACATGTAAACTGCGCTAATAGAAAGAAAGAAGAAAGAAAGAAAAGACGTTCATTTGGTCAAAGTTTTAGGAAATTCCAAAAGAGATTAATAATATGAGACCAGATGTAACCAAAAGGGTGACCAGCTCAGCATGATGTCATGGCTACGCAGAGCCACAACGCTTGATTTTCTGCTGAGCCCGTGTGATTGGTTGATGGCTAATAGATACAAACAAAAAAGAAAAGAAAATGACATTGCCAAAAGATGTCTTAAAGAGTACCCTATTCACTTGTACACAAAACAAAACAGGTGAAAACTTTATTATACTCCTGGAGTAGTATTATAGGCTGTAATTAAAAAATTACTATGATACAACACATTTTATCAAGGGCATGAAACAACTTTCAAAAATGTATATTATAGCGATGTATCGCATGTCGCCTCGTTGGAATCAAACGGATCCTCCACTGTTGGTGATTCAATATTAGAGCACGACCGGCCTTGACAATGTGTACATGCCAGAGAACAAAACCACATTTAGCACTGCACCCCTTTTTGCAGTTGCAAAAAATTGTGTTCAGCAGTTTTGCCGGCGCAGGTGGAATTAAAGTTTGGACTGGTTCTAATGAATTGTTGACCAACTTCCAACCCCAGTCTGTAGGGTCTAGCTGATAACCAAGCAATACTTGAACTTGGTAATATACCCGAAAAAGATGTTGATGAGCAGTAAGTGAGGTTGGAGGAAGACAAGCTAATTGTACTTGTTTTTTACTTTTGGTATTTTTAACGAATCATACATATCTATACTTATCTAAGCAGGTAGCTTTTTAATCTAATCTACAATGACTGATAGAAAAATATTATAACATATATTACAACTATAGAGATGTATATACGTGGCGTACTCATGCATATTATGACGATTACCACTTTTCGAATCGTTATATCTCAAAAACGGTGGCTCATAGGAAAAAAAGTATCGACACCTTTTTTGTAGATAATTTTATGATCTACAATTTTTGTCTGAAGTATTTTTATGATAAAACTTACCGTTTTGATGAAAATCGCGAAAAACTCATTTTTTTGACCTTTGACCATGAATGAAAAAAAATCCATACAGGGGAAAGATGGGGAACTTTCAAATTTTATTTTTAATCATATTTTTCTTACTGATTTTGAGCTTGGTTAGAATTAATGTAGCTTTACTCTTATTTTTTGGTCTAATTTGACCGGACTAAAACAACAATAAATTATATTTCCTGGATATACTAAAACGCATAAAATATACAATAAAAACCAATTTATACATATTCAGTTCAGCTAGATTTGAACTCAGACCCATAACACAAACATTAACCGATGAGCCAGAACACTATGCTTTTGTCTGGTCAAATAATCGCAAATCGCGCACATTAATCGCTGGTAATAATCGCTGGTAGGTATTCATAATCGCGCTTGTCTTCGAGAGAGGTCAGACTGTGGAGTAAAATGTTCTTAATACCAAAACGCCCTAAGTCTGCAACATGTGTTTTGCAATTATAGCTTTATAAGACTGTTACTCGATTTTTACCCAGACCTTAGATACAGAGAACAGCACGTCAAGTATAACAGTTGCACTACAAAAGCCTCTTTTACGAACGTAATAAAGGCGGTCTCATGGTCAAACTGTTGCGTTTGATGTGATGTCGACTGTACATACATCTAAAATAAGACGACTTTACTATAAGTATTTAACTTGCGTTTATTTAGATGGTACATTATTAATATACACCCATACACAAAACAAAGACAAGACCATACTAATACGGATGGCAGCGCACCTGCAATATCAAGTGATTTTCCCTTGTTATTGCAGGTGTCTATAGGCGGCGGTAACCGCTTACCATCAGGTGGGCGGTCAGCTTGTTTGTCATCTTTTTTTTTATACAACTAGATGTATATAAAAAAAACTATACATACATCTGGTCGAATATGACACATCTCCTTTTGGTGTTATAGGTATTTCTTGTGTTTGTAACTGATCGTTTTATGTGGGTAGGTACTTCTTACTAATAAATCCATTTTCATTTGTTACCCCGTCAATTATAAGTTTTGCCATATTCTGTTGCAGCAAATCCAGGGTGCGTCATAAACCGACAGTTTCATGTATATTCACACAACATAAACTATACATCGTTGACAGAGAACACGCGTGTGTCATTGTGATAGATGATAATTATTATCCTCATTTAGCGAGCGAGAGTAGTATAATAATTGTACCAGCAAATGAAAATAGTATCATGAGCCTGCAACAACAACGACCCGATGATCTTTGGGCCACGAAACAAGCATTTAATATGAATGAATGAAATGAAAATGAAAATATCTTAATTCAATTAGGCCCCCCAAGAAGCACTTTAGAATCAACAAGAAAACCCTTATGTCTATCACATGAAAATAATATTAACTAACTAACAATTTCATAATGTTTGTCTCTCTGTCTTATCTGGATCTACGTAAGCTAAGAATGTTATAATGTCAGTCTGTCTATCGGTCTGTCTGTCGGTCCGTCTGTCCGTCTGTCAGTCTGTCTGTCTGTCAGTCTGTCTGAATTTATACCGGTTCCAAAAGTTGAACTACCGAGAAGATTCCGGCAACAAACTCGTGTAGTCACTCCTTTTCAAACATTAAGTTACAATGTTTAATTACAGCTGTCCGACAATGCACCATCACAATATAGGTATTACAATACACAAAGTTCAACAATTAATATACAAAGACCTAATAAAGCCAAACATCTTTCATTATTTTAAACACTTGTCTGACCACGTCATTACAATAATAATTGTATTGTTTTATATATAATATCCTATAATGCCATATACCTCAAAAATCCCTCAAAATTGATACTATTGATAAATATGTAGTCAACTTTTGAAGTGAAGACGCAGAAGAGGATACTACACGAGTTTTTTCCGGAGTCCTCTAGTTCAAACATTTTGAACCGGTGTATTTAGTTCTTCGATACACCAACAGTACACATAATAATATAGTTATACAAAGAAACACTCATAAAATCAAAATGCTGAATTATGTGCACCAATTATAGGCATATACAACATTACTTTAATAATATACCATAAAGTTATTAGTACATCAAATTGAATGATCAAATGACATGCAATAAAAAATACACTGCATATTAGATACAGAGGCAAAAATAAACGGATTTGAATAAAACAAAATTAAGTATGGCCGAACACTTTCAACTACTGTGCTATATAAGATGGTAGAAATAACTGAAGAAGCTCATACGAGCGAATTAGATTGATTACGGTTATAGATTAGGACATTTTTTTTTCTTTTTTTTTGCGAGCGAGCGGAGCTGCGGGGCCACCTACTGGTAATACTATAAAAGCGAATCAAACTCTGTGTGTCCGTCTGTTTAGATAGATAGATAGATAGAAATTCTTTATTTGTCTGTTTGCTACGTTTCCTTTCGTAAGCCGCTCAATCCGTTCCGATTAAATTTGCGACGGAGATAGACTAAAGCCTGAGAATATAACTGCTGACATAAGCTGCCTATTGGCGCAATAACCAACATCCACACGGGTGGCGATAAAATCAAATGAGAAATGAATTATACAGTTCAGTTTGCCATTCCTGCGGTATCATCAAAATACATGATCGCAATTTCATCAGAAATTTCGATTTCAATGTTCCGTTTAAGCACTGGTACGTTATTAGCTGATCATCGTATTGTATGATACAAATCCCCTCAAAGAGTACATAAACAGTGTCACAATTAGGTCCATTAAATAGCATTGGAATGAACAAAGCACAATAGGAGTACTATGCTGCTTAATAAGGCCTTGAAACGAGCGATTTTTGGGTTGCTTCATTTAATTAAAACAAGCTAGTTGTTAGCGTTATCGCTCGATCGTCCTGTGCTCAGCAGTTGGGTGGCAAGTGCCTCACCCTATTGGCGCAGACCCTCCATCTGTGCCGGGGTGCAGATTCGTCGCACTGCTTCAGTGACGGCCACCCCTCATCCGTGCCGGACATCCTGGGATCAACCAAGACGAAAGTTGCTTTAAAATGAATGAATGAAAATGAATGAAATGAAAAAAATGAAAATGAAAATATCTTTATTCAATTAGGCCCCCCAAGAAGCACTTTCGAATCGTCAACAAAAAAACCCTTATGTCTATCACATAAAATAATATTAACTAACTAACAATTTCATAATGTTGGTCTCTCTGTCTTATCTGGATCTACGTAAGCTAAGAATGTTATAATGTCAGTCTGTCTATCGGTCTGTCTGTCGGTCCGTCTGTCCGTCAGTCAGTCTGTCTGTCTGTCCGTCAGTCAGTCTGTCTGTCAGTCTGTCTGAATTTACACCGGTTCCAAAAGTTGAACTACCGAGAAGATTCCGGCAACAAACTCGTGTAGTCACTCTTTTCAATTATTAAGTTACAATGTTTAATTACACAGTAATAGTATCTAGCAGTGCAGTGTCGCACAGAGTGTAAAAAAAGGTATATTAACGTACCAATAAGTACCTAATGACAAGATTATTTACTGTATTTAAAGGCTGTCCGACAATGCACCATCACAATATAGGTATTACAATACACAAAGTTCAACAATTAATATACAAAGACCTAATAAAGCCAAACATCTTTCATTAATTTTAAACACTTGTCTGACCACGTCATTACAATAATAATTGTATTGTTTTATATATAATATCCTATAATGCCATATACCTCAAAAATCCCTCAAAAATGATACTATTGATGAATATGTACTCAACTTTTGGAGTGAAGACGCAGAAGAGGATCATCATCACCAGCCTATATACGTTCCACTGCTGGGCACAAGCCTTCCTACATGGCAGAAACACATGAGGAGTTTGGGCCATAACACCACAACGCTGGCCCAATGCGGGTTGGTGGGTTAAAGCGGTTGCAATAACAACCGGGACCAACGGCTTAACGTGCCTTCCGAAGCACGGAGGAGCTCAAGATTATAAATTTGATTGACCCATCCAGGGACCAACCATGGCGAAAGTTGCTCGTGTAGTCACTCTTTTCAATTATTAAGTTACAATGTTTAATTACACAGTAATAGTATTTAGCAGTGCAGTGTCGCACAGAGTATAAAAATGTATATTTTTGTTATCGTAATCGAAACTACAGCGCATAAAACAACTACGCCACCGAGCCCTTCAGTTATTCAGTTCATTGGAGGTATAAATTAAGTAGTTATAATTATTGTAGCCGTGTCAATAATTACTTTATTTTTGTGAGTGTAATCTCCCAGTTCATAGAGAAACCGTTTTGTTGTAAGGCGTCTTGTCTTAAAAGTTATGACCCTGTGAAATCCAGAAGCGATGAGTTCGCTTCTTGATTTCACAGGGTATAGGCTATTCTATTAGTAATGCTTGCTTCCTACTGTTGTTGTATCCATACTAATATTGTAAAGCGATAGTAACTCTTTATGTTACCTTTTTACACTAATCAGATGACTGACACGATGTTCAGCCATCTGACTAGTTGTCCTTCAGCCATTTGATATAATGCCGGCGTTTGATCAACGGTCTAGGTGTCCAATTAACTGTCTAATTTAACCAGATGGCTGCGACTTATACATATGTAGTGGAAACATATGTTAAAAGTGATATCTCAATTTTGCTTTTGACTGTAACCATTATGATGGCTCTACTAGCTACCATGCCTGTTTTTGAAATACTTACTTATGACACAAATCACTCAAATGGTTTTATATTTCTGTTCTGCTTTATATCGAAGAGCCTTAGTTAGTACCTTAGTAAGAGCTATGGAAGAGTGGGACTTCCGGATTCAAGTAAATATTTTTGCCTGCTAGGAGATCCCAACCACTATAATTTATCATAAATTTTAAAACTTTTGGTTCAAATCGCTAGCTTCATGGCCCAGCACGCATAGAGAACACGCTCCGTCAGCTGCACAATCCTGATTAACCATATTCCGTAGAGACCATGAAAGTACTGAATTTTGACCACAGCATTTTGTTGCGCTTTCGAAATATTTACGTACTTATGTGCTTTGTTTATGCGACTAAAGCAACTTAAGTCATAGTTGACCCCGGATGCTTAAATCAAAATTGTTTCTAATCTCGATCTTCTTTAAGCTTCCCGGTAGTAACTGCAGCCACTTCCACACGTTCATTCACTGTAGGGACACATAGGTTAATTTAGTTTAGTAAGAAAATTGTATGTATCATGTAAAGCGTCACAGGTACAATGGTACTTGAGTCAGTCGCAATATATGGAGCTACTGGGTAAACGTGTCTTTTATTATTCCTTCTGATAACCCGTGCTAAGGGACCATCATAAACCCTTACATTCACCAACCCGGGGTGGCGCGGTGGTATTATGGCCCAAGCTCCTCGTTGTGTTTTTTTTTTCATGTGGAAAAGCTTGTGCGCAGCAGATGTAAATATAGGCTGATAATGACGGTCCTTATAACGAGGCTAAGCTTACAATAAAATATCCTTTAACATATACCTACCTAGGTACACTTTATTGAGCCAATACTCATATATTTTTGCAGTTTTGCAAAAATACAAATTCACGTACGAAGTCGCGGGCACAGTTATTAGTAGTTAGGTCATAACTCACTTATACGGCACAGCTCCGACACAGCATCCGAACGAGCATTAAAATACAGACTTAAAGTCCTGCTTCCGTAGATGAATTATATAAAGTCAACACAGCCCTGCACGTAATAACGTGCGACTACATTTATTGAACGGTAACCTTCTCATCACCTTCTTCAGCCATAGAGGTCCAGGGTTTTCTGCTTGGTTTGGTCGCTGGTAGGGCTTTTTCTAGTGTCCACCTGTCTTGCCACCACCATTTTACCTATGTCTGCCGCAATAACAGTTTTTCCGTGATTGAGGAATCCAAATGTAATTCCCTTCCATCGTCGGCTTTACGAGTATCATCACTTACCATCACATGAGCGGCTAAGAGCTTCCGTCAAGAATTTTCAAAATATACGGCCATGTTTAGTAAGGATTAAACTGTATAAGACTTCAATGCTACTTAATTTAAACGTGGAAGTCCCTCGAGTACAAATTTCTGAGAACAATCAATGTCATGTATCATTACACAAAGAAACATTAAAAAAGCAAAAATCCTGACGCAATTGAAATTATTAAGTTCTTACAAATATTTTCAATTTCATGAAACTCTCACGAGATTTTAGCTCCATTACAGTGATCTTGTCTAAAGAAAGAATCTCAAAACGATTCCCCCGATGTAACAAAATTATAATAAAGAAAAGGTTTAGACATTTTTGGGTTTCAATTTGTTTTTGGAGGTTTTTCATGCAATGAATATTTTTACCTGTCACTATAGGTCTGAACCGTATTGGAAAAAAAGAAGCATCATTAGGTTTGTTTTTGAATTTCAAAAACACTGGGTAACGTGTGACGTCATCTGTTGAGAAATTGTTGATGCCTTTATGTAGCGTATTGGACGATGCGCCACAACGTCAAACATAAGAATCCAATTTGTTAATTGATTATTTATCTACCAAATAGATTTCTCATAAACGAATTAAATAAAATTCATCTACTTACCCTATTGTGTTCGTTGAGTGTGTGAGTGTGTTGTATTTAAGACTTTAGTGGCTTTGGTGACTAACCCTTCCTGCAGTGCGATTCACTCGGAGACATTAGACTTGGAGTTTGACATAGAACCGGCTTTATTTTGAAGTTTGAGCGCAGCGCTGTGCGTAAAAGTATTCATAAATGCGATTTACCTTTCCGTTGATCTCCTGGCTGTTATTTTCATCGCTATTTTATTTATACGACATGAAGTGCAATCGATACCATTTTATTTCGTTTTTATGACTCAATTTAATATTTGATTAACTTTTACTTACAGATATAAACATATACGGATAATAATAAATTGAGCAACAGCATAAAAAATGTGCAAAAAATACCAAGTGGGCTACAAAAATCGTTAAGTGGCATCTAATCGTTGAATAGATGCCCGAATCGGATTTTTAGATGTCCACATAATAGTCTCGTTGGTTAGGTTACCTTAGTGTGACGCTCAGTTAAATTTAATACTAGTCAAAATAAACAATTTATTAGTTCCAGTTCAATGCTCGTCGTCAAAACGGTTTGTCGCCAGACACGGTTGTCAAGTACAGACCAAAAGGTATAACTTACTATTATTACATCACTGCCAGAGCCTGCTAACTATAGAAAATC
This sequence comes from Nymphula nitidulata, assembly GCA_947347705.1. Classification (NCBI taxonomy): domain Eukaryota; kingdom Metazoa; phylum Arthropoda; class Insecta; order Lepidoptera; family Crambidae; genus Nymphula; species Nymphula nitidulata. The sequence continues at coordinate 2,373,873 of OX374620.1, forward strand.
GCATAGTTGGCGGTGTGTGTGTGTGTGTGTGTGTGTGTGTGTGTGTGTGTGTGTGTGTGTGTGTGTGTGTGTGTGTGTGTGTGTGTGTGTGTGGGTGTGGGTGTGTGTGTGTGTGTGTGTGTGTCTGTGTGTGTGTGTGTGTCTGTGTGTGTGTGTGTGTGTGTGTACTGTGTGTGTTTGTGTGTTGTACTATTATCAATCTCGCAAACTATAATTCCGTTTAAACTTTGATAAATTTTGAACTTTCTTATTAACTAATTTGACCATCTACAACAATTCCCAATCATAATGGTGATTTGCAATTCCTTTAAGCCTATCCAGTACAAGACCTAATATAGTTTTATCATTCCTAAAATGTTCTACTCAGTGTTCATACAATTATCGTCTCGATCTCGTTTCGGTGCTCAAACACAATTTCCAATCTTAATTAAAAGTGGTAACTTTAATATTGACACAAGGTATTATTTGGATTATGTTCGTTTACTTTAGCTAATTTATGCTATACAAACCGAGAACGTCTTTGTTACTCAACTATGATTATTCGCACTGAATAAATAAATGACAGTTACTTGACTCTTTACCTCCTACCACTGATTTCATTTCCTTCGGCACCTACGAGCGGTTTTAGAGACCGCTAAGAGATAATTAATACGGTGAATAAAGCTATTGATGTCCCTCTGAATGTAGTATGTAATCTTTAGTGATGACTTAATAATTTTAGTTTTTTTTTTATTTTAAACCAAAGTACCCAACTGTTTTTGAAAAAAAAATTATGGGACCAAATGGCAGCTATTCCGCATCGAACAAAAAAAGAATCACGTAAATCGGATCAGTAATCTCGGCGTAATCGGTGTACATACATAGAAAAAAAACACATACCGGCCGAATTGAGAACCTCCTCGTTTTTAAAGTCGGTTAAAAATGTAGTAAATAAGATACTGTGGTTCGGATTGAAAGGTAATTTCCTTTGCTGTAAGGGTATGGAAGGCCTCAGGATGCAATACCAAGTGATCTTTCATTCTCATTGATTATTGTTATTGCAGGCGTCACTAGGCGACGTTAGCCACTTATACCACTTAGCGGGACATCAGCTAGTTTTCTTGTCATGTGGTTGTATTTAGATAAAAATAGCATATTTTCTTCTTCTTCATCATCTTTTAAGTACAGCAATGTGTTTAACTTAATGATAAAACACTTGCCAGCAAAGAATTTTGAGCTAGCATGTATGCAGAAATTTTATTTTAGCCGTTTTAACTGTCAAGGCAAAAACTTTATACGTAGTTTCATTATATCTGTAATTCGAATGTCTGTCTGTTATTTGCATCTACTAAGCTGTAGTTTCTTTAAGGTAAAGCTATATTGGTAATTCATTTTTAATTCAGTTGGCTACTTATACCACAGGGGAACGCTCTTTATTCTGTGCTATTACTATGCTCGTTAAAGCTATAATTGTCAGCTTATCATTAAAATCATCATCGTTTACAGCTTCTACAATTCTTTACTACTAATCATCATCATGATTTTCAGCATCTTAAGGGTCCACTGCTAATCATCAGTATAATCATTAACGCAATCTACGACTTCCATATGACACACTGCTAATTATGACTAAAAAAATATTAACATCATCTACAGCTTCTTTAAGGTCCCCTTCATTATCATCATTAACATAATTTACAGCTTCTGGGTACATATCTTCCTACATCTACTTCGTTGTTGTTTCTTCTTTGGTCTGCTTTTAATCCTCTTTTGTCCCGAATATATCTGATGTAAGCCTCAAAATTATCTTTAGGTTAAAAAAGCCTAGTCTTGACTTTGGATGTGCTAGTTCCAGGATACTTAATTTGCTTCTTGCAGGGAAATCGTATTGACATAAAATAGGTTCCATTCCTTTCAGGCGATTAAATATGCCCTTTAACGAATACTGAACGCTCACAACTCATCCTGACTCGTTCGCAGCAAATTGCTATCGAGTATACAAACATTCATCTCGCTTTCGTAACACGGTAAACATTGCATGCATCTGAAAGGAGAGAGAATATACACAGGACCTACATAAATTACCCCACAATAATAAACAGTGAACACATAAAATAACAATTTCCTATGGATTATTTTTCCATTAACAAAGGCGTTGTTAGGCTCACAGCACACTATTTTCAATTCCCACCGTAATGTAAGTATTTTTTTATCTATTCCGAACGTGGTGTTCAAAGGGAACCGTGTAGTGCGGTGTAGTAATGAAATTCTTGTAAAGCCGCGGACTTCCAATTGTTGAGCCACTAAGAGGATATTTTTAGTTGAGCCTTCATTTGAATTACGAGTATAATATACTTAATTGTGAAGCTCTGTCGAGACGCTACCATCATCATTATAGCAAACTCTTTTATCCGTTTTAACTTCAATAAATTAATAATTGACCATCTACAACAATTCTTAATCATAACGGTGATATGCAATTTCTTTAAGCAGTACGAAAATCTAGTTTCGTTGCATAATTTCTGATATATTCTGCGCAATTTAGATGAAATTTGTTATGGAGATAGATCAGATTCAGAGAAAGAACAAAGGCCGTCTTTTGGTCCGATAACCGACATCCATGCACGTGCTGTAGCAGCCACTAGAGATTTGAAACAGGAATCAGTTTTTAAGTTTGTATGAATGGTATGATTGGTAGTTGCGGCCAGCTCCGCAATATCAGAGCAAACTAGATGTTTGCCGCGGGCTCTACCTTGAACGCATTTTTTTTCTTTTTTTTATACTAATAGATGACAAACAAGCTGACAGCCCACCTGATGGTGAGCGGTTACCGCCGCCTAAAAATCACTTGATATTGCGAGTGCGTTGTCATTCTGAGGCCTAAGATGAAATGCCGTCCATGCCTTACAAGTTTTCTAAATATTGAAAGCTGGTAAGCTAGAAGCTGAACGAAAACCGAAACTTTTTAATTATTTGTCTATCAATATCAGTAAATCTATTCATCGATCTACCTATGAAGTAAATACATTACAACAACTCGATGGGTTCAAGATAAAGTTATGAAAAGCTAGTTTTCTTTGAGTGAAATATTTTAGTATTAATTTATTTTTTTATCCTCGACGCCAAAAGACCTGTTTTAAGTTTGAAGTATATGTCAAATACATAGGCTTAGCTCCTAAACAAATAGATCGGTTTGATTCGGTTTTTTTGGTTTGAGTACTGACGTAATTATAATTTATGAAAATCGGATCACTTCATACTTGACAAAGTATTATTACTTGACAAAAGTGTGTTACTAACTTTCACAGGTCTGATTGATTTGAAATTTGATGTACTGTTACTTCGGTGGTATTTGCAAGACATCCTAACCATGTAGCATTAAAAAGTCTGCAAAATGCTTAATTCCTCAGAAACTTACAGCAGATAGAGCGTCTTTGGGCATTTTGAGAAGAGGCCGGGGGTTACTTAAAATTTTATTTCATTTATTTGGTTTCGAGTTTGGACTATTTCAAATAGTAAAAATTCATGTACTTGGAGACCAATCCATCTCCAATCCAATCCAATTCAAGTGCGCAGGACACATCGATCGCAGAACCGATGGCCATTGAGGCAAGTGAGTGCGGACTACGTATCGTAAAGATGCAGCTTGAAGAGACAGGGATCTGGCGAAGGTAGCAGAAAGCCGCTGGATGCGTGCAGCGCAGATCCGATTGTGGTGGAAATTTTTATAAGCAGCCTTCACCATCAGTGGGGTGCATCCCATCTGGCCCGGTCACTTGGCCCGGCGCCGGGCCACATGGGTAAAAAAAGTTTTAACTGGCCCGGTGATATATTTACCGGGCCAGATGACACAAATCAAGTGCCATCGTCCCCGGTAAGGGGGGAATAGAGGATACGCCTTGTAATTTGTGAAATACTAACTACATGCATCTATGAAAGGGATTGAACTTATAAATCAAACTGCTTAATATTCAATAATCAGTTTTTATTGTGAATGATGCGATATCAACTTGTGTCATAACACTCAACCTGAAATAGACTTCTTATAAGTAGATCTTTTTGAATTTCAACATAATAACAATATTTTTATAATGATAATAATCAACGAAGCCAAAATGATATCGATCAAATAAAATTATAAGCTGGATCATCCCCTGAAGTACCAGGCTACCATATCTATGTAGGAGATGTTTAGCATAGGTACTCTTATTTTATTTATATAATAATCGTAGGGGTACCTACATAAATAGCCTTTGATATACTTATGGTAGCCTGGTACTTCTGGGGATGATCCAGCTACATACATACGAATTTGAACAATGATTTTACCCAAGAAGGTGTTACTTAACGGGAATACACTGTCACTTAGCGGGAAAAAAATGTGGCATTGAGTTACAGTGTTACTCATCGGTAATATTTTTCCCAATGTGTAACAGTGTGGCACAAAATGGCTCAACGGGTGCAAAGGAGTATTCACAAATTACGAGGCGTATCCTCTTTTCTCCCCTTACCGGGGACGATGGCACTTGGTTTGTGTCATCTGGCCCAGTAAATATATCACCGGGCCAGTTAAAACTTTTTTTTTCCCATGTGGCCCGGCGCCGGGCCAAGAGACCGGCCCAGATGGGATATACCCCATCAGTGGGCGTCTTTCGGCTAATATTATTAGATACGCGTTGAATATTGGCAGTCCTTATTCATTTCATCGGTTGAAATAAAATACTCGCATTAAATATCAAATGAAAGTTACACGAACATTGTATTCAATTTTGTAGGTATCCTTCGCACGGCTGAATAATGGCTAAGCGAGAGTGCTAGAGTCATAAATAACATTCGCTTTTATTTTACTCTCACATTATAAATTTGCATCGGAAAACCGACTTTATTACGACAAAACAAGGTCGTTTCATACTCAAAGTCTTACGCTTAATGTGATGCTTACGGTAGTTTTCGTGTATTTCATTCGACTTTTCGTTTTATCTTTCGTATATTTTATAGTCATAACGTAAGTCTGTGTCGTAATTGTCATACAAATGATTAAAATTGAAACGTGTTTGAGGATTTTTTTTAAAAAAAGATCCATATTTATAATTATTGTAATTGCTCTGTCTATCTGTATATCTACGTTGTCATTCCTAAGCCACTTTACCGAATTAGATGAAAATTGTGAGAAATGACAGACCTAGGCTAACTTTTGACGCAAAAACCGACATCCACGGGAAGAAATCATGGGCGGTTACTAGTACAAAATAAATATCAATTAGAAATAAAAAGAATAATTTGACGACCAGCTGGTTAAGTGGGACGATCCCATTACTATAAAGTTTTTCTCATGCTTTTAAAATTATTTACTACTCCAAGCCCGTTCGGTTTAACAAAGGGATACAAAACCCTTACATAGTAGAATACAAAAAGAAAGCCAGTGACAGCTCAGAAATAATGATAAAAACTACATTTATTTGTAAAAATCTGAGCCAAATGACACCATAGGCGCTGCTCCTACCTGAGGACCTGAGGAGCTCGATAGCGTAGTGGCTTCTGTGCTCTGGTTTCAATTACGGAAACTAAGTAACTATCACCACTTTCACCATGGTCGATTCCGGGATGGATCAATCAAATTTGCTATCTCGAACTCCTCCGTGCTTCGAAAGGCACGTTGAGCGGTTGGTCCCGGTTAGTAGCTGCAGTCGCTTTGACCCACCAACCCGCATTGGGCCAGCGTGATGGTATTATAGGCTGGTGATTAAGATGATGACTCACACCTATTATCTAGCCAAAAGTAAGCATCATTAAAAGCTTGCGTTATAATATGTTTGTAACGACAATAAATTGAAAAATGGGCTACATTAATTCATAGAAATGGTTTCCCACTTCCAAAAACATCTAATTCATTTGATAATTTCATGACATTTGTATGAAATAATATAACATTGGCTGCATTATTTCATAGAAATATCATGAAATTACCAAATGAATAAGATGTTTTTGAAAGTGGCATACTATTTCCATGAACTAATATAGCCCATATTTAAATTTACTGTCGTATTGACGGCACCACCCTGTATACTAAATAATGGAGAAATTAGAAATAAAGAAATTGAACAGAGTTTTAAGACTTTGAAAATTTCCCTTAATTCCTATTCTGGATATGGAGGAATTAGGGAAATTGGTTGTGTTTTTCAGATTGATTATGCTACCACTGTAATAAATGTTTGAAATGTGATATATTTAGAAAAATACTAAAGAATTCATATTCTGGCATGAAATGTGAAAGTAGACATTTTTCTAAACATTATTTAAACCTAACAGTTATTATTTGGTGTATTAAGTATTTTCATTATTTTCCTACAGATTATCCCCGCGTGTACGTACTTTTACACTAAGGCTAAGGTTGGCTGGAAGAGATCTCTATTAGAGATAAGCTCACACATGTACATGTGTTTTCATAATACGTATTTTTTTCATTAATAATCGCACCTCTCTTACTCAAATAACCCTTATTCTCACCTCTATTAATGCGACCCTCTGTATATGAGACATATATTTATTTATACCTGGATATCTGAGACACTGGGTAAGTGGAAAACCTCTTTAAATGAGACCAATTTGCAGGTCCCTTAAAGTTCCAGTTATCCAGGTTTCACTGTTATATACATTATTCGTTTTATGTGTGCAAAAATTCAATATACACCTAAAACATTGTCATAATTATTATGGACTGGTGAGCGGTTAGTAAACCATAGAAAAATATTTATCATTAAACACAATACTCATTAACAATGTTCCGTTTATGCAAATAACTTAAATTAAGCCATTCCCATGCATCGGAAAGCGGAAATCAGTCAAATGTCGTTACGTCCGTAGCAGTGAAGTTAACAACGTGCATTTAACAGAAATAAATGTTGAAATTAACAACAGCGAAAACTTTGAACAGGCACAGTGGAGATACACTCAGTAGGAGAAGTGTGAATTATGAAGGATAAACGCGATAGGTTGGAATTTAAATTTATAATGATCACGTCTCACCACAATCATGTTGCGAAAAGACCTGAATCTGTCACAGCCTCAGAAGGTAACGATCTAGAAAAGTAAAAAATCGCAGCAGGGCTTCTGAAAGATAAAAATGTGGCAGCAAACTTAAGACACAGGAGTTTGGCATAGATTGTTATAATGATTACATTAATATCATTCTACATTCACACCGCAATAGTAGCTCTACTAGTAATAATGCGATCAGCCTTATTGGTCCACTTTCTGTTCCACAAGATTTAGATAATGTTCTCATACACAAGGTGGTGACGACAATAGTAAATTAAAACATGGGCTATATTAATTCATAGAAATGTTTAACAGCTTTCAAATACTTAGGTACATCTTGTTTATTTGATAATTTTAAAACATTTGTATGTCATAATGCAGCCATTGTTATATTATTACATAGAAATATCCTGTATAAGTTTGTTTTAGGTGTGATAAATTACCAATAAAAATGTTTTATTTTAATCTTAAATAGGTAGTAGTAGCCAGTCCGTCACCCTCTGCAAATTTAATTACAAAATATTTGAATTTTACCGAGCCTAAGAGGGCTATTTTAACTCAATTATTATTTTATAACTGAATTTTCTAACAACGTCTACAGCTCACAAGTACTAAAAACTGTAAATAAGTGTTAAGTTTAATCTGTCAAGTGGCGTTATCCTTCCGGAAAGCTATGACAATTGAAAAATTATATCCGGAATCTGACGCTTGACGGGATTTTTTTTCTCAATCTATAATGACATTAGATCAAGCCTGCATCCTTCGGCACATTATCCTTGCCAAGTTATAAACAAGTTATCATACTGATTATCTTCATATAGTATGGGCACATACATTGGAATGCAATTATCGGTTTCCAATCGGAAGCAAGCCGTCGATTACAATGAAAAACTTTGTCCTACATAATTATATTGCATGGGAAATTCTGTTCTTTTGTTAGAAGCTTTGCTGACTCAAAATGTTCAACCTATCAAACACACATACAGGCACATGTCCATAAACATAGTCAAGAAAGGACAAACACAGATATTAGTTCACTGTAAAGTTTCTTGAATTTGGTAATATTGTAGGTATAGTAAATTGTAGGTATAGGTATAGTATATAGTAGGTATAGTATGATAAAAGTTGTTTATCCATGTGTGTGAAAATTTATAATCAAATTCCTGACGGCATTAAAGCTCTGTCTGGAAATTTATTCAAAAATAAATTAAATTAATGGTTAAATAAAAACAACTTTTATGATCTTAAACATTTCATGGATAAAAATAGATGGGTCTCATTAGACTGATTATTCTGTGCTGACTAAATTCAATTTATTGTAATGTTATATATTTTATTGTGAATTTTTGATATTGAATTATTTTTATAGAAAAGAAATTGACTTAAAATTGTATTAAAATTTGATTTGACATCTGTAAAATTACATGCTATTTTGGAAGACTTTTAACAACGTTTTATGATTTGCATGCTATTTATAGTAGCAAAACATGTGCACGTAAATATATTCAATAACATCTTGTAATACCATGTTTTCAGTGAATAAATGATTATCTTATCTTATAAGTTTTTATATGATTATCGTAGTTTAAAGACAATTTTAACACTTGTATACAATATTGTTGACTACTGTTGACTTAGCTTTATAACGTCTGGGATTACCAAAGTCAGGAATCAAGTCAGTCTCCCTATTTTCTATATTCACGTCTTGTTAGTTACCAATTGTCATGTCAATATCTTGTCACCACACACCATGACGGTACAACACTACAAACAACTCCAACATTCACTCAAAAGCTCTTTGATTTAAACGACCTGCCCTGACGTTCAGCCATCTGGTTAAGGGTCCGCTCAAAGACTTTTCTAGATGTCCTTCAGCCGTGTCATTAGATGACGGTGTTTAATTAACAGCCTGGGCGTCCAGTTAAGCGGCTAATTTAACCAGACGGCTGCGTCATATATTATATTATATAACGAATTGCATATAGTATTATGAGTTACTTATTGAATATGTTACCTATTGAATGATCTGTTATTTCTATTCAAATTAATCTTGTTCTTAGCTCCAACAAAACGTATGTAAAGGTAAAACTGTCCGTAAATACATCGGAACGCAATTATCGGCTTCCAATCAGAGGCAGACCGTCGATTACAATGAAAAAGTTGGTTCCGCAGCTCCGGAATTCCTCAGAGAAATATATCGACCGGGAATCCACCGTGTGCAGGCGTGGATTGCATTGCTTTTAAACGCTTCGTAGTAACAAAATGAGTAAAGCTCTATTTCAAATTTGTACGCGCTGAAATCCGAAAGTTGAAGAATAGTTGGCGTAGTGGTCTAACTTTGAATTAAAATATGGTTTGTAGCATACAAAGATACACGGTCGGCGTCAAACTGGTCTACTATTATTTTTTGTTTCAAGTCATAGTTCTAAACTTTTTAAGCAGGGATTAGCTTACAGAGCTACTGCTGGATAAGCGACATTTAAAAAAAAAACTATTTCTACGGACTCTTAGTCCGTATCTTTTTTCATTTTAAGTTTTAATTATTAGTTATGTACCTATTAATTTAATGCGCTCCGCGTTTGGGCTCTTTAAATATTTTATATTTTATATGTACTATTATTTTTAACGTAATTATGTTACAGATATTATTATTCTAAGTTACATTATAATCTTATTTATTCGCTTAACAATATGATATGCTTTTATTTAATTCATTGTCATGTTGTTATTTTAAGTTTTGCTATTTAGGAATACCCACTTAAGCTCCCCGGTAACTCTTCTGCCCTTGGCAGGGGTAGCCTGTGCTCTGTCGCAGCATTTCACCAGCCCGCTCCCTGGTAACCAAGCCTAACGGTCTGGTTTTGCGCCACTGGAGATCACCCTGAGTCGCTCCGAGAGTACCAGTCGTAGCGGCCTACGCGATGCGGGCGTGGAGGCTTCCCACTTTTAAAATTTATAATACGGAGGTACTAGGTAAAGTTGATTTCTGTATCCCGATAGGTACGTAGAACGCCGACGACTCCCACCATTGCTAAAGGTACCTCACGGGAGAACCAACCTGAACCAAGCGCCAATAACGCGAGCGCTGCGAACTTAGAATAGAACAGATGAACGTATAGACATATACTGGTGTCCACTGTATGAATTAATAAATATGTCACTATGTGTAATGAATGATGCTACTATTAAGTATTTAATTTTGTATAGATTAAGGCTACGCTATTGCATTAGGAAATATCCTGTAATGAAAGACGTAAGTTTTGTGAATAAATAAATAATTAAAATATTTTATTTAATAAATGGTTGTAAATATTACGCAGCGCAATAAAAAGTAGCACTATCATTGCGCTTACAGAAAATTTAAAAAATACCTGACACGCAATTTAGATTCAGTTCTAGTACGCACACGTCCTCACAATATATTAGAAATTTTACTTTATTTCTATAATTATGTTTATGATAGTTGATCTAACGGAAGAGCATGCCTTTCCTCATACAAATTTGAACAAATCGTAAACTAAACCTTGAGAACCTTGAAAGAAATGACTGTCGGAGATACGATTCATGAATCGATTCACGAAAGTTAGTTTTTCGCATCGGTATCTGAAATTTCTTTAATTTTAATATAGGTTCGGCTTTTAATATTCCACCATCAATTGAAATATTCTGGCATCGTAAGAGATTTAAATCTTCATTTCTTGTCAGAGTTTGTCGCATAAAAAAGTCGTAAAGTACTACCAGACACTTTCAAACTTCACTGAACACAGCTTTCACGTTGAAAAATATATTTAATTCACCCAATCTAATTTAAGTAAGGAACGGTATCCAATTATACGTCATCTTTACGAGTCTAGACATAATCGGGTTAGCAATTATGAAGTGTGGCTGAAGTCCTACCGAGCCGTTAACACTTTTGATCAAGGTAAGTGAGTGGTCTTAGGCTGTGTGCACAAGTTAAACATAAAAATACTTTTTTAAAAAACTTAGACATAATGAATTAAAAAAAATGAAATAATGTGTTAAGTATACTGAAAAATTGGTTACTGCGTAATATCATTTTCCACTCGAATTTCATTTATTTTTGGGGGGCTTACAGATTAAATAAAGTAGGAAAATGTATATACTTAGGTACAATCATGAAACTTCCCACTCATATTAATTCGAAAAAAGAAACTGATAGCAGAAGGAATATAATAAACTGAGCAAAAAAAAAATCTGTTTTGCTCGACTATTCACGATTTGTTGCCAAAAACTGAACTAGATTTTTGTCGATATTTGGATGAGTCATGCACACAACGCCATCTGCATAACAAATTTCGTTTTCTTCCCCATCGACTTTTTTTATACTACTAGATTACGGTCCACCTGGTGGTAAGTGGTAACTGCCGCCTGATATAGACACCTGCAAGGAAAAAAACACTTGTTATTGCAGGTGCGTGTCATCCTGAGGCCAAAGATGAAATGCCTTCCATGCCCAGTACTTAGTCTTTATCACTTCAACAATCATAGTAATTAATTTAGCGAAGGTAGCACTTGGTTTTGGGTTATTGAAACATCTACCTATAATACGGCTACAATACAATATGAGACAAGGGAGAGTGGGGTAAAACAGAGCCTGTTTTCATAATGAAAAAGAGTCCAGCTCAGTGCCTGGATGAACTATCTAGCTAGGTTAGTTTCTCACCCAAATACAGATAGACTAGAAGAAATTTATAGGGTTATCATAACTCCCTAGTAGATCAGATGGTTAGGGCATTCACTAGGGGGCGAACGCGGGTTCTGTTCCAGTTCCAGTAAATGAATGTTTTCTCAAAAAAAAGTATATAATATTTTTCAAACATTTTATAACAAAATTAGTATTGCAAAATAGACAGTTTCAATTTCTACATGATAGGGCATCATAGGTTTGGGCCCACGCCCTAGTCTAAATTACCCCACTCTCCTCTACATATTGTCTTAAACTAGAGCTGCTTAATTTTTGTTTGTTAATTTTTATTGCACCAACTTATGTTATTGTAAAACGTGTTGGTATTGTTTTTTGTGAAGTCACTATGTACACTCTGCTCAAAATGAATGCAACATTTATGCTAGCAGGGTGAAAATGCTCTCGGTGGCTAAAAGTACACATTCTGTATATTTCATAATTATTTCTTGTATAATTTTCACGATTTTTGGCTTAATGTGTCGACTATATTGGCTATGCTTGCAAAGGACGAAAATGTTCTTGCTTTTTTAATTCAATTTTCTAAGTGTAACATATTAAACGTTCTAGTTATTTTTGTTCAATCGTTACCACATTTTATAACCATATCCCTACTAATATTAAAAATGCGAAAGTAACTTTGGTATTAATCTTATAGAAAATCCACTCTGGTATTAGTGTATGACGTTTCGGTAATAATAATAAATACAGGACAAATGGTCCAATACCAAGCTTTAATATAATTGTCAATGGCCCATAAAAGAATTTTAACGGTCTCGCAAAGGTTCACATTAGCGAATTGGGTACGTTTACCCTGATAAAGGGAATTTATAACACGCCAAAGTAACCTATTTTAATTCTGTGAGCGTTACAGTAAATAAATTGAATGGGCTATTTTGAGCTAACGTTAATTGTATATTACGCATTTTGTTTTGAAGCGGATTGTGGTGCGTTGTGCTCACGAATGTTTCTATTACGCCGTTTGGCGCTAATTGATTTTAAACCGGGAAATATAGTTTATGGCGAAATGGACCACATTATAATGTTCTGTTACAGATTAAATGATCTCATTAGTACTCGCGAAGTTGTGTGGCTTGTAGCAGTACAGTTTGGATTTGCCAACTATCATCACCGGTCTTAGAGACCGCTATCAAGTTTTGACTCCATTTTTTCTATGTATGCGTGTCATAAGGCTGAGTACATTTACAGACATTGAACATAATATGCGTACTACTGAATTGGATGCGTACATATCTTTCGACGGCAGTCTCCGTGACCGCACGTGGGTGAGTTTTTTTTATTCCAGTAGCACAAATAAATTTTCAAATACTGAAATCTGATTCTAGTCCCTGAAAAAATAGCAGAACAGCTTATTATGATAATTTATTGGCTATATTATTGATCTATCAGTGGTCTCCAAGATCCCACGTGGGTGGTACAGGGAACAAATTCGTTGGAAGGTGATTCAGGGGTTGAAATGTACAGCTGTCTCTAAGGGCGAAACTCTGAAATCACAAAAACAGTTTATGTGCAGGAAGTTTTGTAGTAAAGAGTAGATATTTTTACCGCGACTTTAGATTGGCCTCATATAAGTTGTACACTTTACTGGTCTGAAGACTTATCAAAACTTCTAAGCCAATAAAATTACTCGGTATAAACTAAACTTAAGATTATTAGGCACCTGTCTAAAGCAAGGATGATGGTTTTATTTCAATTGTGTGACTATACATTTTTTTAAGCACTAAGCCCACAACTTTGTAAGAGGAATCATAGTATAAGCAGCATTATATCTTCATACAAACGGTCGGAACCCAAGTCATAACTACGCGCCTCGGAGTTAGGTAAACTAGTAGTAGATAATGCACCCGCAGTGACGAACCAACGACATGATGGTTTTTAAAGCAGTAAGCATACGATTTGTGAATATTTGATTGACATAAATACAAGTGCTTACTTTATATAGGAAAAAGCAATAATAGGCTGTATTATGTTGCTTTTAACTGCTTGAATACTTCAATTACGCATCCAGAGATAACATGCCGTGAAATAGTTCGCTGTGTTTAGGATTGAATGGAAAGGTAGCCAGTGTAATTACTGGGTATGGACGGCATTTCACCTTAGGAAATATCAAGTGATTTTCCCTTGTTATTGCAGGTGTCTATAGGCGGCGGTAGCCGCTTACTATCAGATGGACCATCAGCTTGTTTGTTATCTAGTTGTATAAAAAAGTTTTTAAATACCTACTAAGTAGTACGTAATAGGTTTCTTTTTTTAATAGGTAGCTATTTCGCTTTTAAATACCAGTTTTTTGTGTTGTTTTACTTACCTGGATTATTAATTTCTGAAAGAAAATGCCACATGGGTTGCGTATCCTACCTAAATAACCTTGCGAAAAAAGTAAAAAGTACAATATAAACTTTAATCACATTTTTTTTTGTCGTTTTTAGTTTTATTTTATTCCTGCAATACAATCAGCCTCTAGATACAGCACAATATTTTATTTACGTTTTTGTATTCATTTATTTAAACTAACATCAACAAACCAACTTAATGTTTGTGTCAGTTCACAGGTTAACAAACCGGTTAATCATTTCTTAAAGTCGAAATTGTTTAATATGACAGAGGCCATAAAATATTTTTTTATTGAATCAAACCTCGTTATTGGTAATTGTTAACAATCATAACAACTGGCGAGTGTATCAATGATTGAACACACTATTTTTCACACCGCTCATTTTATTGCTCGTTTTAAATTACCAGGACATTTTACCGGCTTCCAATTAATAGGGTCGCATGTGTTTGCCTGGGATGTTGATTGGCAGTAATTGAATCGTACCATCGATAACGGTCAACACTTATAACGTTAATTGTCTCACTCCAAAAGCACATCCGTAGTGTTAACATTAATAAAGCGTTACACCTTCCGATTTTCGAATCGTGTTTCCATACTATCCAACGAATGCTTCTTTTTGATGCGTGCTGTAAACATTAATAAAGCGCGATCTACACTTTCCGATTTTATAAATAAATCGTGTTTCCACACTATCCTACCTATACTTCTTTTTTAAGCGACAAGAGTGGCTAGTGTACTAGCTTGCGGGCCACCTGATAGTAAGCGGTTACCGTAGCCTATAGACATTCGTAGCGCCTTGGACGCTACTCCCTTGTTGTCTATTGACGATAGTCCCTTATTGGAAAATATACCACTTTCTCAATAAGCTCTGGCGACCATATCTCAGGAACACAACCCTAAAAGTAATATTATATAGCTGCGATGTTCTTTAAGGAGTTACCCCAATCGGGTGCTTCAAATTAAGCAGTTACCCCAATGGCTGCTTCAAACAGGAGTTACCTCAATCGGGTGCTCAAAACTCGAGTGGTAAATACTAAAGCCCTACCTCACTAAACTTTACTAGGTGGTAGGCCCGTATGTAGGGTCGTCTTGGTAGGTACCACCGCTTTTCTTACTTCAGCCGTGAAACAGTTCGCTGTGTTTCAGATTGAAGGGAAAGGTAGCCAGTGTAATTACTGGACATAGACGGCATTTCATCTTTGGCCTCAGGATCAAAACTCCAGGTGCGTTTTCATTTCAATATCAAGTGATTTTCCTTTGTTATTGCAGGGGTCTATAGGCCGCGGTAGCCGCTTACTATCAGATGGGCCATCAGCTTGTTTGTCATCTAGTTGTATAAAAAAACCTCTCCTAAGCGACATTGTCATAAGCAGCAGAAAAATTCTATTTCAAATAAAATAAATATTTATTTAGCATTCACAATTTCAGAACCTATTAATTGGTAAAATTATATCCATACAGGGTGGTGCTGTCAATACGAAAAATAATTTTATGACATTTGTATGAAATAATGCTACATTGGCTGCATTATTTCATAGAAATGTCCAGAAATTATCAAAAGAATAAGATATTTTTGAAAGTGGCAAACCATTTCTATGAACTAATATAGCCCATGTTTTAATTTATTGTCGCATTGACAGCACCACCCTGTATTGTCTTTGCTGTTATTTGTATGTCGGAGAGTCAGCGTGATAACATCTCCACGTATTCAGAAATCTTAAGCAGTATGCCGTACGTATGATTTTACCTGGCTCTATGCGGTTCAACAGTGTGCTACCTGGCTGTATAGAGTTTAACATTTTTTTTTTTTATACAACGGGATGACAAACAAGCTGACGGCCCACCTGATGGTAAGCGGTTACCGCCGCCTATAGACACCTACAATAACAAGGAAAAGTCACTTGATATTGCAGGTGCGTTGTCATCCTGGGGCCTAAGATGAAATGCCGTCCATGCCCAATAATTGCCTTTGTCCGATTATTAAAGTTAAATTGCGTCATTACATTATGGAGTTCAGTTGTTTGTTTTTTGGCTGTAAGGCTTGGACTGCAAATGGTGCAGCAATCCGTGAGCATCTAGCTGGTGGTATAGTGGTTTAAGGTGGTGGGCTTCTAGAATGGTTATATTGGGTGTGGATGCAGGAAGTAGTAAGTTATTTGTCGGGATTGTGTGGGCGCGGATTAAATAGTGGGTACCTACGGTAACAGATTAGGGATATGAAGAAGGATCGGAAACCAGAGACATGGGAGATCAGGCGAGCAGTCTGGTTTCACTGGTTACTGAATCTCGGTAAGTTTGTTCTATGTTTTTACCTATCAGGTGAGTCGGTGGTTCTGTTCGTGAACAGTAAAAAGATTGTAAAAGGTGGCGTAAGGATGGGATGGAGGGGTCATTGGAACTCATTGCCTCCGTTTTATTTCAATGATGTAAAAATTGATAAGAGAAGGTATTCAGTTAGTATCTGGAAAGGTACCTTTAATAAATTCTCGAATAATATCAGAAATGGTGGTTCTCCGATATGTATTAAAAGTGAGTTAAGCCCAGTAAAGTGGTTTTATTTCAAATCCATTAAGCATTGGTTTAAGTCTTGGAAGACTGGTTCCTGAAATACTTGTCTCGAAAATTCGTAATTTGTGCCAAAAATATACCTACTATGGAAAACCCGACTTCGACATGCTAAATTAGTAAAGTGAATTTTTTGTAAAGTACTGATCTATAATTTAATAGTAATAAAAAAACCTTTCAAACAATTCAAGTTTTTTTATATTGATCCAAAATTTACGAAAATGTTGATATTTATTAATAAAAAAAACATATTAAGGATGAGCATAGTACTTTTTCTGTTTTTGATGTCAGTTAAACAGAGAGTTTTGTAATAAATTAACTTAAATGTCGTAGTATTGTTGGATTATTGCAAAACTTCCCTATTGGGCGCTATAGAAATTTAACACGTACTAAAACATGCAAACACACATTTTAGATTGTCCCTTATCCCCGGTTAACCTTGCTCTGACATGCCCCAAAGAAATCGTTTGCGTAGAGCCCATTACTTAAAACGTTTAATCCAAAATACGTCGTATTCATTTCAAAACAATGTGAGTGTAAAACAATTTTCACTTCACAAATAACGATGTCATTACAACCCACAGGGGAGTACAGCCAAAGTGATTCTTATTCCTTTGACTTACAGTGGTATAAAACTCAATCCTGTATTTCATACAGCATGATACGTACGCGTTGAAAAACAAACAGAAGCATGTTGACTTTTTTATCTGAAAGCGAGCGAGGCTCATTATTTTAGATCTTTAAGGTGACTGCCCATTAGAGCGTGTCATACCATAACCGTGCTATGAACGTAAAGTAACGAGCAATATATCTAACCGCTTTTGACCGTTTGTGACTCTTATTGCTAAGATATAAGCGTGCTGAAATATGGCTATATATTATTTTTCGTAACTGTATATCGGACACGCAAAGTAAAATCACTATGTCCAGGAAATGTACGAACCATTTTTCATAGCGTGGTTGAAGATCGAACATCATCTTACCTTAATATAGAGCCAAGATAAACGTCAGGTGCGCTTCGACTCTTCAGAATCTTTTCTTCCCTACTTCTTCACTCCTTTAGTTTTTCAGAATATAGTTACCATAAGCCTACGACAACTCAGATATGTAGTGGGCTTATTGTAGCTATAAGCAGTTATAATTATATTGTATTATTCTGACTTTGGCTATGCCACTTACAAAAGACTTATCCTGGTTCTAGCCAAGGGACCACATCGACACAATATATGTTCCATCGATCCCTGCATCTCACTCACTAAACGATTGGTACAGATGTGCAGGGGAGAGCTGCATGTCGTTATTATGGAAGTTGGTTGTATTACAGGCTTAGGGCAACTCGACCAATGTTGGAATGGTCTTCATTTTTTTTATTTTTAAGCTCACTGTTCAAATCTAACCTAACCAATTGAATTTAATATGGAAGACCTGTAGCTAACATTGGGCCTAATTCTGGGAACACACTTTAATTCTAAATTTAAGTACAGTATATCTCTTTCTCGCAATAAGTAATAGGAAAAAGATAGCCAGAATCTGTTTAGAGCTGTCACTTAAATTTAGATAGATTTCAAAGAAACTATAGACAGTTTTAGACGGCATGTACGAAGGTGCCTCCTAAACACTGCATTTTAGCACGTTCAATAAGGTCGAAAATTGAACTCACGTTTCTAAATGTCAAATTTTAAGACAGCCATCCTTTTCGTATTCAATTTGAGAGAAAGAAATGCACTGAACTTAAATTTAGACTTAGCATGTGTTCGCCAGAATTAGGGCCATTGTCGATACGTTATCGCGAACATGCTATGACACTGTGTAGTGGACAGGAGCCCTTAAGTAAGCAGCGTACGTACACGAGACATATTAAATATTCAACGTAGACCACATGAGATCCGACTTTGATGCATCATTCTAAGTGCTTGGACTAAAATGTCGAGTTTGCTGAGTACAGAAATTTAATTGATTATAATAGCACAGCTATAACACTGTTTATTTAGTAATGTATTCTGCTGTGACTAACAACACAGCTGCTGTAGACACTTCTTCTGAATCATCTTTTTCCGTTCGAAGCAATTTTGTCTTTTTGTCTCCAAATGTCTATAGGCGGCGGTAACCGCTTACCACGTGGTAGGTCGTCAGCTTATTTGTCATTTGTATATAAAAAAATCCTACCCCTTGGCCCTCCCCCAGCATACCAGACCTCCTACGCAGCTTCAATGACACTGTTAATGTTCTTTTATCTTCATCATCATAATTCAGCCTATGATGTCCACTGC
Source organism: Nymphula nitidulata (assembly GCA_947347705.1). Lineage (NCBI taxonomy): Eukaryota > Metazoa > Arthropoda > Insecta > Lepidoptera > Crambidae > Nymphula > Nymphula nitidulata. The sequence goes on from OX374620.1 coordinate 2,392,780, forward strand.
TGAACAAATACACATCCAAAGAGACAAACCTTAGAACAAGACTTCCGGGTTTTTTTGAAATACAACTAGATGATAAACAAGCTGACGGCCCACGTGGTGGTAAGTGGTAGCCATCGCCTATAGACACCTGCAAGGAAAACTAGCAAGCAATTACTTGATATTGCAGATGCGTTGTCATCCTGAGGCCTAACATCAAATGCCTTTCATGCCCAGTAATTACACTGGCTACCTTTCCTTTCAATCCCTCAGTGAAACTCATTTAACTGTTTCACCGCTGAAATAAGAAAGGCGGTGGTATCTACCCTGACGACCCTACATACGGGCCTACCACATAGGTACTTAGTATAATATATTTACGAACTGATAGGTTAGACTTGATGTTCAATCAATGGAAATAATTGTACATTTTTAGTATTAATTTACCATCATCTGAAGTAACAACCAATGAGTTTAGGATAATTATATAGCTAGATTAATTAATAATTGCCCAAAGGCCAATGGAGGGGTTTTTAAGCGTAATCGAATCATAAATTATAAGATCCGCATGAGAACTGAGGTCGCCTACATAGCCCAAAGAATTGCGATCCTCTAAGGCTAGTGGGTAGGCCACATTGAAGACTGACGGGCCGTTGGATTGGAAAGGTCCTCAAGAGGCGGTCGCGTACCGAGAGACGCAGTGTTGGTGGACCGACGATTTGTTGCGGGAAGCCGATGGATGCGGGCAGCTCTAGACCAATCGGTTTGAAGATCCTTGGGGTAGGCCTTTGTTCAAATGAGAGCGTCTATCGGCTGATATCATGAATCAGTAAAACTGACTCTATAGTGCAGTGAATATATTTTCACTAGGAACATTAAATTGTCCATCTTTAAAAATAGATTTTTAGTAAACTTTTCACTTTATTGTATTATTAAAAACCGGAAGTGAAAAAGATTAAAGAAATGGAATCCTCTCCTGACCCAGCCTTAATCAAATCAACCAAACCACCATTTTAACCAAAAGGAAAGCCACAGATAATAATAAAAGAAACAAGAAGTTCATTCGCGAGTCGCCGAACAAGTGAACTCCGTCGCAAACAGCGTAAGCGCCGGCCAGTCTCCCCGCTCCATCGGTCACGCCACGCTACGTCATCGATCATACGATGCCACTTGGCTCCGTTGTTGGTTATTTGTAACAGAATATAGATAGTTAGTATATTCTACGGATCCTGTACAACAAGTTACTCAGTATTTAGTAACTTTATCATGGACATTGTTCTGAGGAGCTTTTCGACCTTATCCCACCTTCCCCTTTCTACTCAGGAGCACGCGTGCCGGTCTTCGGAGTCATCAGTTTACTGTCTCCACCTCAACATCATGTGCAATGAAGTTTAAAGAACTCGTTTCTTTGTCGGACTTCCAAAACTTGGAATTCTTTGCTAGCACATGTGTTCTCTCCTTCCTATAACCTTCAAAAGAGGCGTGAAAAGCCACCTTATGGGCCGGCAAGGTGGAGGCGGCTAAACAGTGTGTTTCAAGCTGCACTAGCTGTCTCCGCATATGGACTCTTCTTACTGCTTCACATCAAGTGGTGTCGAGTCATTTGCGGAGCTTTGTATATAAAAAAAACTTATGGGGACCAGATGCAAGAATTAAACTAAATTCATCTTTAAATTAATGACGTTATAGTCCAATTTCGCTTTCAACTAGTTACCAAATTTTGCATAGGCGTTGTTAGACACATCAGTTCATTCAGATAGCCTGCATTTCCCCTTTTCACATAGCATAAATTACGTTCAGCGGGTCGTCAAAGCAAACAAAGTCCCCTAAATGTAATTTAGCTCTGAAACGATATAACGGTGTCATAGTTAAAGCGTCCGAGAAATTTTGGTACACTAAATATGAATTCCAATTTAGCCTACGATAGAAGATACAAGAACAAAAAGATTTAAAAAAATTCAATGGACTAATTTGCCGTTTTCACGATCTAGCGAATGTCGCAGGAACCGCAGACCGAACGCCGTGGAAATCTTTAGGGGAGGCCTTTGTCCACCAGTGGACGTCTTTTAGCTGAAGTGATGAACGATATTTAAATGGGTCACAGAATATTAAATACCTATCCTCCATACGTTATTGATTTTAAAATGTTTACTGTGACCCAACCTTGGGAGGTAGACGCATGCTTTTGTGAAATGTTTTGTAGGTCTCTGTAAGCACTCAAAAGCCTTTGCGTAACTATGGCATGCTCATTAATATAATAATAATAATAATAATTTATTTGTCATTAAATTTGGTATTACATATATGTTTACAAGATTATTTATTTTACAAAAGTTCTCACATTTAGCTAATATTAGCATACAAATATTAATTCAAGTAAAATTTATAATAGATTCTATACAATGGGTAAAATAAAATAGTAAAATAATTAAATAATCAAAGAAAGGATGCTATAGCGTTATTGTCATTATATTTTAAATATTGATCAATTTTGTAGAATGTCACATGCAGCAACCACCTCCGCAGTACTTGCTTAAATCTAGTCAATGGTAACTCTTTGATGAAATTAGGCAGCTTATTGTAAATTTTTATACACATGGCATAGCATTTTTTTAAGAAAGAGACCGTTTTGGGTGTTTCCTCTAAAACCAGCCTATGGGGATTCCTGGAATTTGTCCTATAGAAGTCCTTCACTTCAGTGAAAATGTAAGGATTTATTTTTACAAATCTACAAATCTCTAACATGTAAATGGATGGCACTGTTAGTTATTAAAACGCATTAAAACTCATCGAGCTACTGCTTTTGCTAATATCATGTTAATACAAGCCTTCGTTAATGTAATTACGACATCCGAATCCATTTGGTGATTCTCAGCTTATAAGCGTGAAATCAGCAAGCGTCTAAAAATATTAATTTTCGATCACTGTAAGTAAAAATTGTGAAAAAAAAAATTAAAAAAAAAATTAAAACCGACTTCAAAAAACTGAAAAGGATGAAATAATTAAATTATAAGTAGGTATTCATCCCCTAAAACCTATTTTTGGAGTTGGTGCTAAGTGGTTTCCAAAAACAATAGAAAGTAAAGCCAAATTTTAGTGATAACTTTCTCGGTCGAAGCTAGATGGGTGACCGTCAACTTATATTGTTTCCCACTATCGTATCGTTTCACTAAAAAGTCATTGGAAAAGCAAAAATTCGCAATTTCGCTTATGTAGACGATTTCATAATTTCAGTTTTTTTTAATTTAAAACCAAAGTACCCAACTGTTTTTGAAAAAATTTTTATGGGACCAAATGGCAGCTATTCCGCATCGAACAAAAAAAGAATCACGTAAATCGGATCAGTAATCTCGGCGTAATCGGTGTACATACATAGAAAAAAAAAAAAAAAAACTATTCCGGCTGAATTGAGAACCTCCTCGTTTTTGAAGTCGGTTAAAAACAGATGGACCTTACATTTTTACAAAAAATAAAGCTATGAATCTTTTAACTTCTGATAAAAGATTCATAGCTTTATTTTTTGTTGTTCAAGTAAAGTAAAAGTGCGTACATGTATACTGAGCCTACCCATTTTAGCAGCATATTTTCTAAATCTCTCGAGGGTCCTCGAATATGTTATCTCTTTCAGTTTAAAAATGAGTAGTATATTTGTATAATAATAATATTATGTAAGGAGACTATTATTTATCAGTTTTTATTTAAGCCATTATCACTAGCTTACACCCGTCACACAGCTGAAAATAGACCTTCCTACATTGGAGCGACACATGAGTAGTTTGGGCCATCACATTACCACGCTGGCCCAATGCGGGTTGATGGATTAAAGCGGTTGCAGTAACAACCGCTATTCGAATAGATGACCAAATATTACTGCCCACTGACCATAGTGATCGATCCATAGTCGTATTAGATGACGCTAGGACATTACAGGTGGCGGTCTTCATATTGAGTTATGAGTATCTGTCTTTGGTTAAATCCTTGGACTTCATTCTTCGATAATACCTTTTATTCAATGCAAACTGCCTTGTTTTGTTATTACCAAATTGTATCAATAAAGTTTCAACTATTAAATTCAAACTCCAGCCACTCAATTTAACTTTTCACAAAACACCTCTGAAACTGGTGGTTATAATGAGAAATTCAGCGACACATTAAAGTTCTGCATTAATTTGCATACTCTATGACATTTTGTCGTTAATTAAAATTCATGTAGAGTGCTACAATTTTATAGTGAGATGGAAGGCTTCGTTTTTAATGGTATTACTGTAGCTGAATAAAACATTAGACCTGCTACTTCAACAAAGGATGATGAAGATTATGAACACTTTGTTTCTGAATTAACTGAGCCCTTTAATTCTAATTCTTCGGCATTGAAAACCGAATCTGTGTTCTATGATACAGCCATCCTAAGACTTTATAGTATTTAAGGTACTTTGTTAGGTTTATGTGCAATTGGCCTATTATTATTATAAATAGGAAAGTTTCGGCGGATGTGCGTTACTCAATCACTCCAGAACGGCTAAACGGCCTATATGAAATATTACACACAGATAAATTATAGTCTGGACTAGAACATAGTTACTTTTTATCTCGACATTGCATCCCCATTGGATAACAGAGACGAAGTCACGGACGCAAGTGAGTTAATCACGTTCGATTCCAATCACGTTCATTCCAACACAAACCTAAACAACGATGAGTAAAATTCTTCTAAAAACTCCACATTGTACAGGTCAACATTAAAAATGTTCATCATAACCAGTCTGTATACGTCCCACTGCTGGGCACAGGCATTTGTACATGGGAGAAAAATGCGTGAGGAGTTTGGGCCATAACACAACTGTGCTGTGCCAATGCGGGTTGGTGCTTGATATTACAAATTTTGGTTGATCCATCCCGAGAACGACCAAAGTTGCTTTATCATCGAAATCAAAACCAGAGCGCTCTAATTACTACGCCAGGATCTCCTCAAAAATCCTGATCGTAACACGGTAATGCTCTCCTGGTTCACAGCCGTAATTAAATCGACTATAAATTCCAATCTTCATAAACAAGTGACATTTCCAACTAATGGGCTATTTAAGCCCGTAAAATGCAACGGTGTGTTACTGGAACACGAGGCATCGTGTGGACATAAAAATAATAAATAAAGGAATTTAGCTGGCCTTAATTAGGTACGGTAGGTTAGCTTCACAGTATAGTTGCAAAAACCGCTTTAATACCTCTGCGTAAGGTGCCATCGTTTGTTTAGTCCTGCTGTACATAGCTCAGAAGTGATAATAATGTTCATTTTAACGGGTACTCCATGTGATGGCTGGAGTCTGAAACATAATTGTAATAAAACTCTTATATTCATTGATGAAGGAGCAGTTCCGATATGCTGTGTCACAATGCTTACCGGTCAAGCTTAAGCGCGATAATACAAGTAGTACCCAATACGACTGGGCGGGGTGGGGAATTGGTAGTGACAGTATGGCAAAAGTACTACATATAGGTAATATAATAAATATGTAATCTCATCTCAAGTTTGTTCTGTTTTCACATTTGTTATTGAATCATTCAAATCATACGATTTTATTGAGAATAAATCTTGTTTTTGAATACTCTGCTATGAGTGTGGCCTGAATTCTTCAGTATTTTAGAGACACGCAATATTGAAATTTTGATGAAATAGATATCGTACAAAATTCAAGTAATGAAGTCTAGAAATAAGCCAGACTAAATTATCCGGCGCTTATTGGATAATAATACTTACACCCACTTGTTTGTGCTATGAAAACTTAATTTAAATATCCAAAATAATACTTAAATCTGTCTAGACTTGAAATCGGGACAGCTATGAACAACAAATCATTGTAGAAAAAAACGAAATAGGTAATTTGCCTTATATTTTAATTGAATCAGTGCGCTGATAGTTATAAATATAAAAACACAGTATCAAATTTACTGTGAACAAATTGGGAACCACGAATTTCCTCCAATTTTATTGTATCGAATAACACTTACGCAAAATATATCCATTTACTAAACTGATCACTATCAATCTCCATTAGCTTGCTGATATTAATCGAATCACTAAATATTCCACTTGTTAAATTGAAAGCTTGTTCAAACCATAATTGAAATGAATAGTATGTTGTATACTCTCTTACAAATTAGTGGCGTGAATAATACACGGCTTTGTTATTTTTTTGCTTCAATCTCCTTATTAGTGACATTGAATTGCATTTTCACTGAATTGGCGATTGGCGTTCTATTGGAAGTAATTAACCGAGAGCTACAATTATTTATTAATTCACCGTTACTGCACTTTGTGAGTGAAGTTGAATTTAAGCTCCGGTAGATTCTCGTAGAGCAAGTTCCTGAGGCAGGTCGAAATCAGGCCAGCTAAAAGCCCAGTCGAACGAAGAAATATTATATTGATCCCTTTAAATGACGATTCTGGGTTGAAGGTCAATAATTAGAGTAGTTATGACGATCAAAAATAGTTTAAATTTTCCATAGAGTTGAGACAAATAGCATTGTGATACAAGGACTTGACAAAGTTTCTATGGGATCTTAAATAAGGAGAGGTACTTTAAAATGAACTCTTCAGCAGCCAGCTGTTCAAGATGAAAAAATAAATAGTCTTGACGTAATGACAGAAATGAAAGAAAGACATTACGCTGTCCCGAATCAAATTAGGAACAAGGCAAACGTTGATGAGATGCACAGTCAATTGAAGAAAACCATTTTACCGGATTTATTTATTACATGTTACATTATTATTTTATACCCGAACATTCCTATGGACAGCAATTGTGGTCACGGGAAGATTTGTCACGATCTTTTTGATAATAATGTAACATCTAATCAAACGCGAATTAAATCCGGCAAAGTGATTTTATTTCAAATTGATAAAGAAATTGAAAGCGTGTTTGATAAGCAATATATTTACAATAGTTTCAATGGTATTGTTCTTATTCTGTATTCTGTGTTCTTATTCTGACACAACAAACTTATAAATAAAGAACACTACTTCAATTTTGTGAAAGAGGAAGTATTGAATACTTATTAAAAATAAAATACAAAACTCATTACACGTAGAAATCTAGTCTTACTTAGGTAGAAGCCTCGGAATTAAACAGAAAACATTTTCACAGAGCGGTATTTTAATTTAACTTTCAAGTTCTTTTGCAGGTGTACCTTAATTGAATGATCGTTGACTCGCAAAGAAAAAGTGAAAATATACACTCCACGGTTTACATTTCCTTTTCATGTCCGGAAATGTCTCTTGGGAGGTTTAAACGCAACTCGCATGAATAAATCATAAGTCCAACAGGAGAAGTCAAAACGTGTAACGAAAGCGGGCCAAGAAATTTTCTTATTTGCAAGAAAACACGGTGTTGCCTTGAGAATACGTTTTGCTTTCTCGTCGGAAATTTAGGAGGCTTATTTTAATTTTTTAGCTTTAGGAAAAACGTAAGTAAGTAGAATAAGTAGGTTCAGAATATTGGTTAAGCACTCTTGGTCATTTGCGATAAAAACAACTTTGGAATACGACCAATTAAGTATAAAGCTCGATGTTTCTGAAGGCTATTTTTAATCAAAGTGGTCGGTTTTACTCTCTTCAAATAAAGGTTTTATACGTCCTCTTCTCATTCTGTGGAAGGAAGACCAATTTATTTTGTCAGGATAATAGGTCGAAAAATCGTCATATTTAAAATCAATTTTTTCTAATGCCAGTTATTTTTAATAACTTCAAATAGAAATTCCAATCCCAAATGACACGTAGCACTGTGGGACATCCATAGGTCATAAATCTTAAAAACCTGCTTTCTTGTTTTACATTTTATTCCTTGTCGTTACATTGGATAGTTGCGGTACCTTCTGAAACTATAAATAGGTCAGTAATTAGAGTGCGCCTTCATTATCTATTGTGCATTCAAAGAGAGCGCATCGCCAATCGTAAATACTGTTATCAGTGAGTCATTAAAAAGCGTGACGTCATTTGTTGTCATTGCGGGACCTGTGAGTGCTGTGTGAGTTTTTTCTGAAATGGATATCCAAGAACAGGGTATGTAATAATTAATATTTTTATTTTAATTGTATCTTAGTATATATTTTCTTTAGTATGTCATTGCTACGAGGCGACTTTTCTTGGAGTATTATATTTTAATATTCAAAGTTTGAATAAACTTTTAAATATGTTCCCACTCGCTCCGACTATGGAGGTATATTGCACCATAATCTTTAGACTTTCTTATCTTAGGAAAATTAAAACTTGGCTGCCCTTATCTGCCCTTTTGGCGATGACAAGGGTGCTACGGTTGCCAGATTATCTCGTAGCATTTGCTACGAAATTAGTTTATTTAGTCTTAGTGCTTTGTGTAGGTTTTGTGACTGAATTTTAACCGTTTTTTTTTTGTTTTAGGTAATTTATATATATGCTCGTTTTCAAGAATGCATATTCTTGAAATATGGCTAACTGTCAATACCGATAATGACTCGGAAAAGTGTCGTCAAGTCCTACAAAGTTTGTTGACTACTCTGAACGATGCTGAGAACATTGATATTCATTATTTAGAGAAAATTGTTAATAATTTATGTAAAGCTATTGCTCGATTCTGGAAAAAATGTAATAGGGATAAAACCAAGCTTTTATATAAGAATTCCGATTGGTTTAATGTTATTGAAAAAATTCAACTTGTGAAAAATAATAAGCAATGTACTCCGTCTGAAACGTCGCCGTGTCATTCACGTGGTCGTCCTCGAAAACCTTTTACGCAATGTAGTAAAAGGACTAAACGTCGGAGAGTAGCTGATTTGTCAAAGTCTGATGATTCTACTGTGAGTGCATTGCTTGATGTTTCAGACTGTTCATTCGATTCGTGTATATCTAGAGTTAGCACTGATGATGTCTTGTCACTTGTGACTGATGCTCAGTTGACAAAACATCAGTATTTATTAATTAAAAACTTTGTTAATAGTAAGATTTCTCCTAATGTATTACCATGTTACCAACAAATTACTAAAGCGAAACAGAGATGTTACCCTTCTAATATAACTGTTTCCGAGTCTTCAGCTGAAGTTGAATTACAAAGTCTTTTTGATCACACAGCTTCTCGAATCCTTGAATCTCAAAAAGAGGTCTTAGATCAGATTCCTGATGATTGTTTGTCTAATATCTCTTTACTTGGGAAATGGGGATTCGATGGCAGCACTGGACATAGTGAATACAAACAATTTTTTTCAGATTCAACTTTAGAAGATAGTAGTTTGTTTGTAACATCTTATGTACCCCTTCAAATTATTGTAAAATTAGCTGAAGATAATTGTAAAATTTTATGGAAAAATCCTCGACCCTCTTCCACTAGGTACTGCCGTCCTATTCGATTTCAATTTTTGAAAGAAAGCACAGCAGTGTCTTTGCAAGAGGAAGCTTATTTTAAGGATAAAATTGAAAGTTTGCAACCTACTTTTATTCAGATCGACAATCGTGAATTGGTCGTTTCTCATAAGTTGCAGCTTTCAATGGTAGATGGTAAAATTTGTAGTGCTTTAAGTGAAACATCTACAAGTAGATGTTATATATGTAATGCTACCCCTAAAGAGATGAATAAAATAGACGAATGTTTACAAAAACCTGTAATAGAGAGTAGATACCAATTTGGATTATCACCACTACATTCTTGGATACGTTTCTTCGAATATTTTATTCATCTTTCATATAGATTAGACATAAAAAAATGGCAAGTTAGGCTAGATAGTGATAAACAATTGTTATCAAATAAAAAACAATATGTACAGTCCCAGTTTAGGGAACGATTAGGTTTAATAGTTGACAAGCCGCGTAGTGGTGGAAGCGGGACGTCTAACGACGGAAACACGGCCAGGAAGTTTTTTTTGGAATCAGCTGTATCTGCTGAAATTACAGGTTTGAATAAGGATCTCATAGATCGTTGTTGTGTAATATTACAAACGTTATCTTCTGGACATAAAATTAATGAATGCAAGTTTAAAGACTATGCATTACAAACAGCATACAGCCTGGTCGAGGAATATCCGTGGTATAGTCTTCCTGCTTCTGTCCACAAGGTGCTCGTACATGGATCAGATATTATAAGTTATGCATTGTTATCTATAGGAGAACTTTCCGAAGAAGCTGCTGAAGCGACAAATAAGTATATCAAAATTTATAGACGAAGTCACACTCGAAAAATGTCACGTGAAGTTACCAATCAAGATTTAATACAACGACTATTATTACATTCAGATCCTTATATTACAAGTCTTCGGAAACTTCCCCCTAAAAAGAAAAATACTCTGTCACAAAGTGTAATAGAATTGTTACATGTTTAATATTGTTAGAATAAGAATAATTTATTTGTATTTTGTTAGTTGTTTTGTTTTTTTTGTATTTAATTAATTTTAATTTATTTATTTCTATTATTTTATTATAATTAAATAATGTTATCAATGTTTTGACTCTTATTTTATTTAAAATATATGTTTTACATTCCAATTTTTAAGTGTTTGTTCATGATAAATTTAGGTAAAAGTATGTTATTGTTTATATTTGTTTTTTACTGAAGTAAACGTTTTTTATTCCGTAAATACATGTACTTCTTTCATTTTAATGTTCCTAAAACACTTTTACAACTATAAGTCACTAAAATAATACAATGTATTGATAGTAACAGGACTTTAACTATTTATGACCGCCCTTGTATGGAGCGTGTCCCTCCGTGCGTAGGAGGGTTTTTCTATGTATTATGATACTGACGCGATTTAACACTATCTACTACTATTAAAATAAATAAAATTAATTATTCAATATATTTTTTCAGATTATCGAAGAAAGAAGATTAATAGGCGTTAATGTTAACAAATTATGAACAGAAAGTACTAACTCCATATAGACCTGCCAGGAAATAATTGTATTGTTTATTGATAATGTAATCTTGTTGCTCATAGAAATTTCGTCTAAACCAATTGTTAAGATAGAACTCTATACCGTACCTAAGCTGTTTCAGAAATCAATATTTTACCTTATAGCAAATCGAAAACAAAATTATGTCTTTGAAATTGACGATGTCAAATTCTTTCCATGAATTAATAATTTTATTTGTGAACACGACTTTGATTAGAAGGTTTGCCTTATTAATTGGTTGCCAATGCTTTTATATGTTCATTTATTTTTTAAGGAACGCTGTGACCAAAGTCATAATTCTGTTGAACTTATATAACAGTTATGGTTTTATTTACAATGAGTTTAGCAAAGCGAGTTCACCCTTTGTCTTCAGAGACTAGAGTTAGATCTAGAGGATCTTTGAATACAAGCATGTCTTCAAAGACCTACTCCTCGGCTTAGTTGGTGGATTTCTGAAGAAAAAGCGGTAATTCATACAAACTTTAAGGATGAATCACCAGCCTATATACGTCCCACTGCTGGGCACAGGCCTTCCTACATGGGGGAAACACATGGGGAGTTTGGGCCATAGCACCACCACGCTAGCCCAATGCGGATTGGTGGGTTAAAGCGGTTGTAGGAACAACCGGGACCAACGGCTTAACGTGCCTTCCGAAGCACGGAGGAGCTCAAGATTGTTAATTTGATTGACCCATCCAGGGACCGACCATGGCGAAAGTAGCTTTGTTTTCGTGATCGAAACCAGAGCGCTCAAACCACTACGCCACCGAGCTCCTCGTTATGGCCCAAACTCCTCATGGTTTCTCCCATGTAGGAAGGCCTGTGCCCAACAGTGGGACGTATATAGGCTGGTGATGATGATAAGGATGAATGACCATGAAAGAACACTAATTGTTCCAAGCTGTATTCTGAGGAATTATCTGACGTGACCACCACGACAGTTACCAACGCATCGCAATCACACGTCAGAACCAAAATGATCATATGCTGTGCGATTTCTGAGATACTTTCTTGCGTGTTCCTGCGCTCAAGATGTTTAATTTATTCCTTGCGCATGCTGTCTCATAAGAATGTGGGGGTTTTTAAAAATGGCATTAACAAGTTTTACAGCATCGGCAACCTCTGGCAAGTGTCCATAGGCATAACGTCGGTGGGCGTGCAAGACCGCGTAAGAGCAATTTGCAATACACTTTTTACAAAAGTCGCAAAATTGTAATATCGCGCCAGAGCTTACCGCAAATCGTCATTTAGATTCTCATTAAACAACACTCACATAAATCTCCCAATCAATTTCAGTCAAAGAAATGTGTAGAAACCTAATAAAAAGCTAATAGAATACACAGTATTTAGAAACTACTCTTGCACGCGGTCTTGCATGCCCACCGACGATATGACCTATGAACATGGCATGCCCAGTAGGTACTTACCACGGTATCCACACACCATCAGATTGGCCGTATACATAATGGCCTACGAAGTATAATACGTAAAATTCCATAAAGAGTTTTTCTGTTACGTGAAAATACTGCACCACTCTTTCGGCTGTGAAACTTACCTATGCCCATAGGTTAATAGCTTTATCCTCAAGTTTTCATGTCTAACATCAACCTTTTATTTAAAGGTTGACGTATAGAATCTCAAAAATAAAGATCACTTGACCATTTTAAGAGTTTCACAGCCTTTATAATCTCACCATTGCCGTATATTTATTTTCGTTTGTCACATCAAGTACTTTCCAGCCTTTTACACTGAGCTTAAAACTAGTTCACAACCCATTTGAAATAAACCGCATTTCGGTAAATTTAACTCGCGTTTAATATTGGCGCGTATATTGGTTTTATTTCAAACGTGTAGTACTCGCGAAAATGTAAGACAATACTAGTTTACTACCGTTAAACATTTAAACTGTCCTTTTAAAGGTTAAGTCTTGTTCCTATTGTATTTTAGCTGTATTAGAAGAATTTATCTACATACTCAGGACATTAGTGCAATCAGCCAAATTGGACTGCCACTGCTTCAAATAATTTAATTTGTAGGATTTATGTTGAGCTCGGGGGCAGTAAACCCCGATCTTTCAACTTTTGGAGTATATGACACTAAAGATGCATCTTTGGTGCCATGTACTCTAAAAGTGCTGTTTTATAACATAGATCAGGATTTTACAGTGCACATTATTCTTCATCGCTTCATCGGCATTAGAGGAGGACATTGTGGTATAAACTGCCCCTTGGGATTTTCTACTTCATTCTTCTAGTTTCTGACATTCAGTGTCTCGATCTAGTGTTGTTCTGATGTGATGAGATCATTATATCTTAATGAAAATGAAAATGAAAATATCTTTATTCAATTAGGCCCCCCAAGAAGCACTTTCGAATCGTCAACAAAAAAACCCTTATGTCTATTACATAAAAATAATATTAACTAACTAACAATTTCATAATGTTTGACTCTCTGTCTTATCTGGATCTACGCAAGCTAAGAATGTTATAATGTCAGTCTGTCTATCTGTCTGTCTGTCGGTCCGTCTATCCGCCAGTCAGTCTGTCTGTCTGTCCGTCAGTCAGTCTGTCTGTCAGTCTGTCTGAATTTACACCGGTTCCAAAAGTTGAACTACCGAGAAGATTCCGGCAACAAACTCGTGTAGTCACTCTTTTCAATTATTAAGTTACAATGTTTAATTACACAGTAATAGTATTTAGCAGCGCAGTGTCGCACAGAGCATAAAAAAAGTATATTAACGTACCAATAAGTACCTAATGACAAGATTATTTACTGTATTTAAAGGCTGTCCGACAATGCACCATCACAATATAGGTATTACAATACACAAAGGTCAACAATTAATATACAAAGACCTAATAAAGCTAAACATCTTTCATTAATTTTAAACACTTGTCTGACCACGTCATTACAATAATAATTGTATTGTTTTATATATAATATCCTATAGTGCCATATACCTCAAAAATCCCTCAAAAATGATACTATTGATGAATATGTAGGTAATATATTACAAAATCAAGGAAGCTTAGAGATGACCATTTCCACTAGTGGCACATGTGCCAGCCATCGCCCCGCTCAACCATATTATAGGGAACGGAGCGACCGTTATGGTATCTATTTAAGATGTCATCATTATTTTTTATAACTAGATGACAAGCTGACGGCTTACTTAGTGGTAAGCGGTTACCGCCGCCTATAGACACCTGCAATAACAAGGAAAATATACTTGATATTGCAGGTGCGTTGTCATCTAGAAGCCTAAAATAAAATGCTGTCCATGCACAGTAATTTCACTGGCTACCTTTCCCTGCAATCCGAAACACAGCGAACTGTTTCACGGCTGAAATAAGAAAAGCGGTGATACCTACCCAGCCGACCCTACATACGAGTTTACCACCTAGTAAAAGTCGTATAACTGTTTGTTAGTATTCTCTTATATTTTCGCTAGCACTACAAATTTAAAATGAAACCACCTTACCGGATTTAACTCGCGTTTGATTAGATGTCACATTATTGTTAAACACCCAACGTTTTAATTACTTCACAGCGATCGTGGTCACGGGAAGACTGAATTTGACAATTTTGTCTTTGATAAGTTAGCGAGCTAATTAAACGCATGATAAATCCGGTAGAGTGGTTTTATTTCTGTTTGATGTTTTTTCATTTGTTTGATGTTATTTGAATAAAATGGTTTTAAGCAACAATATATTTATGTATAAGTACATCATATCGAAATGTTATACGTATAAGTAAGTACCTTGTTGGCATGTTGTTGAGTTTAATTACGTAATGTTTTCTGTTATAATATATTCTAGATATATAGATTGTTAGGGCCCAAAATTCCTCATGTGTTTTTCCTATGTAGGAAGGCACAGCAGAACTGCTGGCACTGCTGTGCACAGCAGAGGGACATATAGGCCAACCAAATGATTGTCTCCAGTATTAAAATATGCCATTCGTGGGTTGCAGTTACTTACTCCCACAGCTTGTTATGGAAATTTAGTTTTAAAATAATTTGGTATTAAATATTTTTCTGCTGATGTTTTCAAAACATAATACTAAATTTTTGGTGGGCAGCATAATAATTGAATTCTTAACTTTTGACATGATAAAATATCATCGGGTTTATTCGCTAAAAATTACAAGTGGTGATAGCTGCGTTCTTCTAGATACATTGCTGTTTTACGCTACAATGATATATACGAAAAGTTTCATTGTGAAACATAAATAAACACTGCAGATTTTATCCATCGGAACTTGTCATTTGAGTTGGCGACTAAGCGTTAGATTCTGATAAAAACAAAGTTTAAGACTTTGTACCATTTTTGCACGGAATTTTCAGCTGCACTTAACTGTCCCGAGAGACTGACAGCAGGTAATTATGTTGGAGGTGATAATTTCATCACCTGCCAATTAATAGGCATTAACGTTTTAGTCCGGAATTCAAATGATATTAAGTACTGCCAAACTAACATAATCATTTATCGAAACCGTTCTACCTTCGAAACTGTTTGGAATCCGTAATATTTACACAGAGAAAACTACAGAGGTAAAACATAAAATACATTATGGCCCTTTTACGATAAAATATAAAACGCAGTAAATCTGACGTGAGACTTTCTTTATAGACGGACTATATTGTTGTATGCTATTTCTTGGCGACAAAATATTTAAAAAAAATTGACGCCATGGCTGGTTAATTGAATATTTGGAGATCTAGACTAAAATAAATTTATGCCCGCCCTGATCACTGAATTACCGAGAACTTTCGATGGTCCTATGATTTTATTCGAGACTTGTTTTTCTTATTGATAAAATGTTCCACCGCTAGACGTCAATTTATTCTAGTCTGGATATGTTTCGTAATATTTATCTAAATTCTATTGTACAGACGACAGCACAACAAGTGTATCAGTTGCGCTACGAAAGCCGCCTCTATTACGAACGCAGTAAGGGCGGTCTCAAGGTCAAACTGTTACGCTTGATGTGCTGTCAGCTGAACTTTTAGGAGAACAAAAAGATAAAGTTCAATTTTTAGTACAACTGTAAAGAGAAGAGCCTGAAGAAGACTTCATGTAACAAAAAAGTTGGAATGTTCAAATTATAATAGGATGGTATGGGCAAAAACGAAATTATTGAACTTCTCATAAACGAATTCCCAGTTAAACAAAACGTAAACAGTCCTATCTACTACAAACTACTTTATTCTTGTTGTGATAACCGAATACGAAGAGAACACGAAAATAAAAATAAAAAATAATAATTAAATTTTAGTAGCCCCTGGCCTTGTTAATCGTCTACCTAACACTGTCGCATTGAGACTATTCTTATGAGCCCAAACACGCTATATCAGCTGTAAGTTTTTGGAGAATTAAGCATCCCGCAGATTTTTTAATGGTATCAGCTCAAGGTAAGTATGTCATGGGAATTTCAACGAAGTAACATAAAACCAAATTTCAATTCAATCGTATCTGTGAAAGTTAGTAGAACCCTTTTATCAAGTAGAAAATGAGCTGATAGCCATCCGACGAATAAACTAATCTTGATGAATTACAACTTCCAAATCGCACTAGCTTTTAAGCAAAAAAAAAAACAAATCAAAATCGGCCCTTTCTTTGAGGAGCTACGATGCCACAGACAGATACGCAAATACACAGACAGACACGTCAAACTTATACCAGCCCTCTTTTTCCGTCGAGGGTTAAAAATCACGTATACATTGTAGTTATTTTATTTTCGTATTAATATATCTTTGTAATAGGCGTTGACTACTGCCGTGATATAACTGTTTACTTTATTTTTTAACCCCCGACGAAAAAAGAGGGGTGTTATAAGTTTGACGTGTCTGTCTGTGTATCTGTGTGTCTGTGTATCTGTGTATCTGTGTGTCGGTCTGTGGCATCGGAGCGCCTAAACGAATGGACCGGTTTTGATTAAGTTTTTTTGTTTGAAAGCTGATGTGAATACGATGGTTCTTAGCTATAATTTATGAGGATTAGTTCAGGCGTTTGATGACTATCAGCTCATTTTCTATATGATATTAGGATTTTACTAACTTTTACAGATCCGATTGATTTCAAATTTCGTGTACTGTCACTTCGATGACATTCCCATGACATACTAACTTTGAGCTGATCCTATACTTAAAAGTCTGCGAAATGCTTAATTCTTCAGAAACTTTAGCAGATATAGCATGTTTGGGCTCTTATGAATAGTCTTAATGAGATGGTGTTAGATAGATGATTAATGACGCCGGGGGTTACTTAATTTTTTTAATTTTGCAATTATTAATCGACATAAGACACAATGACGGTACAGGAATTTTAACTACAGCGTGTGAAAGCACTCTCACCAACAAAGAATATTGGCTGTAATATTGTCATTGATTGGGAACACAAAAAATTGAAGCTAAACAAACGGCTAAGCAAACTGCTTAGCTTTTTTCTAAGTAATTCGATTTTCAGCCAACTTAAAAAAGAAGAGGTTCATAATTTAACTGTATTTGTGTGTGTGTGTGTGTTACGCGATATCTCCATCAAATCTGATCTGATTTTGATATTTCTTGTTGTATTAAAGAGTGTGACGATAAAGGGACGAGGATAAACAATGGAAAAAACAGAAGGCATATTAAAATAATTTTGTATTATCAGATCAATTTTGGGAAATGAATTATATTGAATAAAATAATTAAAGTCATGACATCAAAATAGTTTGGTAACTGTCTCCAACAACTTCGAACTAACCTGACATTGGAACAACTTCTAGAAAGTTCATCTTTATAAGTCAAATGGAGTCTTCCCAACTTTGTTCTGCTCGAACCGGAAATTCCGCTCAGAATCCAAAAAAATATTAGATTTGGACCGTTTCTTTTGATCAAACCTTTGAAACCTTATCCTTATATGTTATCATAATATGGGCAGTATGATTCTCATTTATGAAATTTCAACACTCAACCTTCGTCCATGTAAGTGGATAGCAACGTCACCATCGCAAATAATTCACAGTCCTTTCCGAAATTCCACTTTAACGGCTGGATCATATTAGTTTTGCCCAAATATTTGTGGTTTTATACTTAAGATACTTATGGTGAATAATGTGACAAAAATAGGTCTGAGCTATTTTTCAATTATTACCTTTGCAAAAGCTGTTTGAAACGAAGATTTTTAATGCGAACAGACATTTTCTGCTAGAATGAAGTCTCGAATCGAATCGAATGAAGTCGAGAACTCTAGTAAGTGGGGTGTAATTATAATATCGTTTATGGACCAGACGGACTCGACGACAAAATACTATCAAATAAACGTGATATACTATCGTTGCATGTTTATTACTTGATAGTATTTTATCAACATGATTCTAACATATCAAAAGGGAAGGGAGGTCTCTGTGTATATCCGTAGCAAGCGTTACTAAGATTTATGAGTATACCACAAATACCGGTTATAGTACAAAGTGACGGTAGTTAACTAATAAACTTAACAAAGGCAATTGACATGTTCGGTCTTTCTGTAACCACGACCACTGAACAGTAATTGAAACGTCGGGTGTATAATAATAATGTAACATCTAATTAAAAAAGACGAAAGTCTTTAATTCGTGTGTGTTTCCAGTGATGACTTACGGAACTGTGACGTGGCCGCTTACAATGGGCCTCCTAAGAAGGCTCAATGTTACCCAAAGGGCAATGGAGAGAGCTATGCT
This sequence comes from Nymphula nitidulata, assembly GCA_947347705.1. Taxonomy (NCBI): domain Eukaryota; kingdom Metazoa; phylum Arthropoda; class Insecta; order Lepidoptera; family Crambidae; genus Nymphula; species Nymphula nitidulata. Next base: position 2,411,372 of record OX374620.1, read on the forward strand.
CGGGGTTTCTCTGCGTGATCGAATTAGAAATGATGAGATCCGCAGGAGAACTAAGGTCACCGACATAGCCCGAAGAATTGCGAACCTCGAGTGGCAGTGGGCAGGCCACATTGCAAGGAGGACTGACGGCCGTTGGGGCGGAAAGGTCGTCGAGTGGCGGCCGCGTACCGGGAGACGCAGCGTTGGTAGGCCCCCCACAAGGTGGATCGACGATCTGGTGAGGGGCGCGGGAAGCCAATGCATGCGGGCAGCGCAGGACCGATCGGTTTGGAGATCCCTGGGGGAGGCTTATGCCCAGCAGTGGGCGTCTCTTGGCTGAAATGATGATGATCTAATTAAATGCGACTTAGATCCAGTAAAGTGGTATTATTTCAGACGAATACCAAAACTGGTTGCCAAAAATAGAACCATTACGTATCTAAATAAAAAATACGGAGCTGTTTATTCTAATATACGCAAACTAAAGTCTTTTAAATCTACGACGAATATTTTAACCTTGGATAAGAAGCGGCCCGAAAAACACCTCCAGCTTTCACATAATATGTAATGACATTTACAAAATTGTTAGTATTATTATGGTATTAGGTACTTTAATTTTTTGATGTGTGAACTTGTATTATTATATAGTATAGTATTGTTAAGATAATTAGTTTTTAATAAGTTTTCCTCATTGTTGTTCCCTCCCACACAGTTTCGCCATTATAGTAGTTTTAAAGGTATAAAATGGGTGAGTTTCTAATACCGATCAAGGGTTTTTTTAAAAGCGTATACATTGTCCCTTAACATAATTATTTGTTCTGAGGAAACGAGTATTGTGTACAGCAAGATTATATTATGTCTATATTTTGTCGCATTTTTCATAAAATTGTGTGTCGTACATAATTGTATTAATTAGATTTTCAAATATGTATTGCGATGGTGCAGTTAAAAAGTTCACCTCTTTAAACTCTTCTCCAGTACAAACAATGACACTCTTGTCTTTGCTCATCAGTGAATGGGGAATCCCCTTCATTCTTAAGTTAATTTTGACGTTGTCATTTCTATCATCAACAGGCTCATTATTAAGAATCACGTCCCGCTCAAAATAGACCGACATCATTAATTCCCACTTCGGAACACCATAAAGTCGGAGCAATCGCACTCGAACAGTTTGCTCAAATCCCATTACACTTGCTAATCTTATTCATGTCTTGTTTAACATTCACTTTTGATGCTCAGTTAATTCTTCGCAAATGGCGAGAGTCATAACAAAACGACTCAACAGTAGGTATATGATTGGACATTTATTTTACACCACTCAAACTTGGCAACTTCTGTTCGATTGGAAGACCAATAATCAATTTAAGATACTAGTACTAGATACTAGCTCACACAGGCAAACATATTGACAGAGTAACTTGCGTGCTTATAATATTAACATAGACTAACCCGCTATTGGTAACGGATATGCCTTGCTTGCCTCACATGCCTTGGATTTAAGCCATAGTTTCGAGAAGCTGCCTCATTTCAAAATCATAGATAAAAACCCTGGTCCAACCAGCGTCACCAATGACGAGTTGATGAAGCGGTTCACGCACACACTCACACTAGTGCGAGGTCTACCCTTTTTAGACTCAATAGTAAAATATGGTTTCCTAGACTTCACAACAGTAACGTAACAAATATCAAAAGTAGCACTACGGAATCTGTTCATGGTACATATATTAATTGGACATCATCTAAAAACTCACCATTATCTGAGATTCCAACACTGCTTGGCTTATTAAAAAAAATGATTATAATTTTATGAATTGAAAAGATGCTAAACTAATATAGGAGTTATTTTCCCTCAAAATATCACATTACGAAGAAAAACCGAAGTATTTCAATGCAGATGTATTGGGAAGAATAAAACTGAATTTACACACGTCTATTGAAACTTCGCCGCTACGTAAATGGACAGGTATTTTCACACATGTCGCTAGTTTGAGTAAGATTACTTTCTGAGTAATCCTTTTTACCATGCCATAAACTTCACGGGTTGAATATTCAAGTTGTTACTATGGCAACCGCAGAGCTAGATAATCTCATTATTGAAGCACAGCCTTCGCCTGGAGCTTGGAATGTCTCGTAAAATATGATATGGCTTCCGAAATATACATAATCTTTAGAGAAGAATTGATCAAAGAGTATTGTTATGCAGACATAGGTTGTTAAAACACAGAGTACAAGTAAGCTGAAAAACAAAAGAAAAATATAGCTTAAAAAAAATCTAGGGCGGGAACTGGAACCCTTTACTTTTAACAATCCGGGAGACTGCTTTGACCGCTTATATCTGTTTTTTCGTAACAATTTCAGCACCCGATTCAATATTTTGAAACGGTTTTAGCTTGCTCTGTTTGTTTTTGTTTATCTGGGTGGACTCTAGTAGTTCCTGATGACAGATTGATCTCATATTTGGTACAAACCTTTAGTTTTGATGACATTACAATCAAATATGTTCAGTATCATTGTAAATCCAAGATGGTCATTGCCAGAAATGGCTGATTGGGTATACCGGGAGTTATAGAATTTCGAAATAAAATTTCGAAAATTGACCTTTATTTTTGCTAGCGCCACAAATATTAGAACTCGTGTTTAATTAGATGTTACAATATTATTATACTCCCGACGTTTCGATTACTTTACAGCTATCATGGTCACTGGAAAACTGAAAATGTCAATTGTCTTTGATAAGTTTATAGGTTAACTACCGTCACTTTGTGGTATACTTTAAGCAGTCCGATTCACGCATACGGAGCTCACGGTTGAAATAAAACCAAATTCACCGGATTTAACTCGCGTTTAATTAGATTTTACATTATTATTATTTACCCGACGTTTCGATTACTTTACAGCGATCGTGGTCACGGGAAGACTAAAGATGTCAGTTGTCTTTGATAAGTTTTAAGTTAACTACCGTCACTTTGAGTTATATTCTGAGCGGCCCGAATTACGCATACGGAGCTCACGGTGTCAGTTTGTCAGACAGTGTGAGAATGAGATGGGATCCCAAGCGGGTGGTACACACCAACCATTCTTTCTATTGTAATTAGGATGTTTTATGATTCCAATAGTCACACGTTAACTAAACTAATTGCATATAATGCAATACCAAATCAAAACAAACAATACCACCTTTGAAAACAAGCTCATATAGACAGGTGTAATCCGATAGCACCTCTTTATATAAAAAAGCATACATAAGCTTAACTTTTTTTTAAAAAAAATAGCCACACGTAACATTCTAGGAATGAAGCGGCGGTCTTTGACAAGGATTTGGGGCTTGCAAATCTGATGTAGTGATTGGATCCGTCAAGGGCGTGTTCATACATTCTAATATGATTTGAAACATTTCTTTTTTTTTTTAGCATGAACGGCCTCGCCACGGGAACGGCCGTCGGCGGCGGCGGCGTCTCGGCAACCACTGCGCGCTGTCTCGATGTCGGCGTCGCTGCGCGTCGTCGTGACCGCGCAGTGGTTGCCGAGACGCCGCAACCCGCCGCAACCCGCCGCAACCCGCCGCAACCCGCCGCAACCCGCCGCCGCCGCCGCCCGTTCCCGTGGAGAGGCCGGTAGTATTCTGCAGTACTTACTCAGTGATTACGTGAGTGAATGATTGCACTATAACACCACCTTTGACCTTTATAAAAAAGAATACGCCCTGGATAGAAACAGAAGTGACCTTGTAACTGTGACGTATCGTTTAGCCTTCCCATGTAAAGTATCGATATAATGTAACTACACAAAATTTGGTTTTTATGCTCCCGGGGTGATGGATAGTTAATGAAATAGGGAATGTTTATTGGACTACTTGAAACGTTACTAGACAAACGTTTAAGTGTTGAGTAGAAATCATAGAAAAGTTGGCAGTTTGAAAAAACACGATGATCGGGATGGCTCTTAGGTTTAATTTATGAAGACTATCAGCTAATTTCCTACTTGACAAAAGGGTCAGGTTTTTACAGATCAGATTGATTTGAAATTTGGTTTACAGATACTTTGGTGGTGTTTCCAAGGCATGCTACCCTTCTGCTGATCCTGTTTAATGAGGCTGGGGTTACATGAACTTTTTTATCTATTATTAAGTATATCATTGATTGTAAAAAATTTAAGGAACTCTGCTTTTAACCGATTTTCTTTCAAAATCATAGAGTTATATTTGAATCTGCAGTAAGAACAATTTAAAAAAGGTTGGCTATGAATATTCGTATTTCAAATTAATTTTATTTCAAATCATACGATTCTGTACCCCTAGCAAATTTAAAATGTTCGATTTTTAAATTTCGAATAGTAAACGTATCGTTCAGGCACGCTTAAAATTTCAAACAAAAGCCAGACAAAAGCTGACGTCACTACTCGATACGATGGCAATTCGAAATTTAAAAGTGTTCGTGCTAGAGGTACTGTTCTCAATAAAATAAATAAAATAAAAAGCCTTTTATTTCCAGGAAATTTACATTTCTTAAAGTCTATGTATGTGTTAGTTTTGTTTAGTTAATTCTATGTTATTTATTTCTCTTGTTTATTTTTTATGTAAATACACATACACACACACATGTTTTTATACACAACACATACACATTTGTTTTTATTATAAATATATGTGTACATATATATTTTGTGTTTCCTTTGTATTATTTTGTAATATTTATTGTTACTTAATTTTATTTTATTTAATCTACCGGAACCCCATAATGGGTGAAGGACTCCTACTGTTCTCAATATCAGTATTTTATGTATTGACTAATTGCACCCGGCATACTTTGCAATTTCCGAAAAGAAATAACTGTAAGTTTAATAGTTAAAAAGTTTTCATAACACAGGAACCTTCGCGGGTATCCCCAAAACATCATACCAAAGTTTCATTACAAACCGATCAATGGTTTTCGAACGCATATGAGATAAACATACAAACATTGATTTTTGTTTATATTGATTAAGCATTATGTCAAGGAGTATACACAATTACGTTTTTATCATATTTGAACTTATTTGGTCATCACGGAAAGGTTTAGAATTCGAATAATAGGATAGTTGAAAACTTTTGAATGACAAATGTGTTACATAAATGAAAATCTAATAAAAAAACCTTTAAGGTTAACCTAAATAAAAGTTAATAAGAGAATCATTATAATATAGACATTAATTACCATGACTATTTATTTTAATACAAGATTGACTTAATACAAATGAAATGACAATTCTAAATTTTCAATTATAGTTATTGACTGACCAATTATTTTAATAAAAACCTGACCCAAAAAACTAAAAAGAGAAAAAGATATTATCTACCTAAATAAAATGATAATCTACCTATATAAAAAGATATTGGATCGGAATGAATTATTAAACTAGTAATTTAGTAATAATGTTAGTTTTGCTGCTTTTCTTGCATCCAAATCCATTGCACGTTCAGTTTTAATTAGAGGCTATGCCCTAAAGGGTAACATGATGTACTGGTGATTTTCAAGTGCGTGATCTGTTTTCTGCACATTCATGAATGCTAATAAACACTTTGACTTTGACTTTGACTTTGACTTTTTACTTTATAAATAAGAACTCATAAAGAAATATTGCAAAATAAATAGTATGTATAAGATCAATAGTTTCACAAATATAGTGGTGGTATGTTTGATGTATTGCGGGGCATCGTCCAAAAACGTTCTATATAAAAGTTACGGAACAGGTGACGGCAGATGTTCCAAATTTATGGGCATACTGACACAATTAATAATAACTATGAAATATTTATGCTTTTATTAATAGTTGTTTTAATTGTTGTCAGAAATCTAATATCAGATAAATATTTAGAGATAATTTCAGATAAATATTGTTAAAAAAAATATATTTTTTAAATTGTCTAAACAGTACGACCTCAACAATATTCCATACAATACGTTAGCATCAAAACAATATTTGTATGTTTGCGTGTATTTAAAAATTTTCGTCCTTAACCACCCTGTTGGCGTTTGTCCAACAACAAAAAATCTACAAATAAACAAATGAATAGTAGCTCTTCTCCTCTTTAATGGAAACCGTTTAAGTGTTTCAGTCCCTCCTAATGTTACCCAACAGCATTTATTCTCACGATTTTCTAAATTCACATGAAAGTAGACTAAAGACCCAAATGAATTTTCAATTGTGCCGTTGCTTTCACTAAATTACGAAGCTCACGGAAGGGTTGCAGTAAATAAATCGTTCTGTAGTATCTCTGTTGCCCTACTCATGTTGACTTTGGACCTGTGTATTTGGAAATGTCACATTCACACGCGATGGTTCCGCCATGCAATTTTGATTTCTGGATTCATCTGGATAAATACTGCTTTTGCGTGGAGGAGACTTGGGACTTGATGTCGTTGTCATGTCGGCGAAAGTATGATTTTTAAGACAGCACGAGTACGTTGTACTACTTTTTTTTCATTTATTTTGGCACAATACACTCATTACATTGTTAAATAATTACTATGTATAGCTTATTTAATAGACAACAAGTGGCCAAAAGACAAATATTGTAACATAAATTAAGCTTGACGTGATGAGATGCATATAAACATTAATATTGGTTTGGAGTTACAAATCATTTACTACTGTGTGCTGTGTAAATACCAATTTTTTTTCTTATTTATAAATAGCAAACACTAAAAGAGAATTCAGTATAATAGCGAAATCTAAGACATCATTAGTTTTTCGAATATTTTTGATTTTTTATATACATCTTGACGACCGGCTGGCCGAGTGGTCTGTACCCCAGGCTACTCGGTCAAGCGGTCCCGGGTTCGAATCCCGGTAGAAACAAATGTTTGTATGATGAGTACGAACATTTGTGTACGAGTCATGGATGTTTATATGTTTATTTAGTATATTTCTAATATTTATATACATATTATTATCATTATTTCTCCGTTATCTAGTATCCATAACACAAGCTCTTAATGATGCTTACTTTGGGCTAGATAATAGGTGTGAGTGTATGATTATTATTATTATTATTGTAACTAGATGACAAACAAGCTGACGGCTTACCTGGTGGTAAGCGGTTACCGCCGCCTATAGACACCTGCAATAACAAGGAAAAGCACTCGATATTGCAGGTGCGTTGATTGATTTAATGCTTCTGAGAGAATTATGGAACAAGTCAATATCAGAGAATTCAGAATTATACATACGCAGAGAACGAGCAAAGTAACCATTACGTGTGTAATTGTTATGACGTAGAGGCGGCGCAACAATGCTTAAGAACGATGCTGGTGAAATTGCTTCGGCAGAGCCCAGTCCATCCCCAATAAGGGCAATGGAGTTACCGGGGAGTCTTAGTGGGTATTCCCAGTGCCGTTACGATCAAGCAGTGGGCGACACCTATACACACCCGTCGCTTCGCCAGCGGCGGGTAGGTCCGTAAGCGGATTCCACCCAAAAAAAAAAAATACATTGTGAACAATTTTATAGGCCCAAGCACGCTATACCTGCTGTAAGTGGCTGAAGAATGAAGCAACTCACAGACTGTTAGATGCTACAGTATCAGTTAAAAGATGGCATATCTTGGAAACGAACTAAAACAAAAAAAACGAATCAAAATCGGTAAATTCGTTTAGGAGCTACAACGCCATAGACAGACACACAGGTACTTCAAACATGATTCATAAGCTTTCTGGTTTGTCACTTATGATTATATTGATATGTTTTATTAACTATATTTATTTATCCATCACAATGGCAGATTACATAAATGATACTAGTTAAACATAGTATCAAAGAAAGCATAAAATTTACTAGCTACAGTAAGAGAGCAAAACCATTATGTTCTTAAATTCCCTGTCCTACATAGTTCCAGCCAGCAGTAGCCAGACAGCAGCGTGTTTATTAATCATTATTATCATGATTGTACCAGCCTATGGTGTCCACTGCTGAGCAAACGCTTCCCCCATCAATTTCCAATCGGAACGGTTCTGCGCAGCCTCCATCCAATGGCTCTCCACGACCCTGACCAGGTCATCGGTACAACAGCCAATTTAATAGATACATCAGTTTGAAAATTTTCCTAAAATTAATGTAAGTACTTGTGGCCATCCACTGGTTCACTCACGTGGACGTTACATCTCGCCAAAAACTAGCCTATGTGCTATCTCAGAATAAAATTTATCTTTATGCCTAGTTCTATCTAAATCAGTTCAGCAGCTTAGGAGTGACAATGTAACAGACAGACAAAGTTACATTGTTATACTAGTATGGATGGATGAGACAAATTTAATGATTAAGCTGGTGTAAGTAAATGCACGAGTGTGTACGTATTGCTCGCGAAGAATTCATTCATGGTATCAGGAATTATCGCAACTCATTTTGGCTAAATTGACCAGGCATGGTGCATCATCATCATCACTGCAGGCCTTCCTACATGGGAGACATGACACCACCACGTTGGCCTAATGCGAATTGGTGGGTTAAAGCGGTTGCAGAAACAACCGAGTCCAACGACTTAATGTGCTTACAAAGAACGGAGGAGCTAGAGATTACAAAAAAATTATTTACCCATTCCGAGATAGACCATTGAGAAAGTTGCTTTGTTTTTGTAATTGAAACCAGAGCGTTTTTGTAATTGAAACCAAAACATATCAATATAATCAAAAGTGACAAACCAGAAAGCTTATGAATCATGTTTGAAGTACCTGTGTGTCTGTCTATGGCGTTGTAGCTCCTAAACGAATTTACCGATTTTGATTCGTTTTTTTTTGTTTTAGTTCGTTTTCAAGACATTCCAACCTATAACTATCTGATACTGTAGCATCTAGCAGTCTGTGAGTTGCTTTATTCTTCAGTCACTTTCAGCAGATATAGCGTGATTCATCATCATCATCATCACCAGCCTATATACGTCCCACTGCTGGGCACAGCCCTTCCTACATGGCAGAAACACATGAGGAGTTTGGGCCATAACACCACCACGTTGGCCTAATGCGAATTGGTGGGTTAAAGCGGTTGCAGTAACAACCGAGTCCAACGACTTAATGTGCCTACAAAGAACGGAGGAGCTAGAGATTACAAAAAAATGATTTACCCATTCCGAGATCGACCATTGAGAAAGTTGCTGTGTTTTTGTAATTGAAACCAGAGCGCTTAAACCACTACGCTTCTCTCCTCGACCATTAATGGTTAAATATGTTCAGTCCGATGTAAGTATAAGAAATTCTCAGTCAGATTTTCTAGTTCAACAACCTCTTTGCTGGTACATTTGTAACCCAGTTCCAGAAAGATTTTGTTTATGCTAGGTTTACTAGACCGCTTTCGTGTAAGCAATATGGCATCGTTCCAATGTCGTGAACATGTTTATTACTTGAAATGTCCCGTAGACGTATCTTCAAGGATTTAAGCCCTCCAGACCCTTTATAAATCAGAATCAAAATCCAAGGGGTAGGTACTGCATACAAATTGGCAATGTCAACTTAGACAGAAGGTTTGTTGTCCGTTACCTCCCGCATTACGCATTGTGAATGGCCCGTACAAATTAATTTGGACGGTTTGGATAGGACGGTCAGCGGGATGGGGATCACACTAGCTGGCATTGTTGTTGGCAAATGACATAAATCTTTGACTGATCCATATTTATTGTACGCTTTGAATTTAAGTTAAAAGCAGTGGAAAGATTTTTGAATTCCTTTGTTCTATTGGAAAGGTTTATTTAGAGAAAGCATGCACCTCCATCGTGTTTCTATCGATTAGTTTGTAAGCCTCAAAGATAATCTTCTGCTGAAGTACAGTCCTGCGCTGATCAAGCCATATTTTTATACTTACTTTCACTGTTTTACGTAACATCAGTAACACTCGATCAGTAAAATAAAGCTTATACTGCACTCCATTGTACTCGTACATACTCTTAAATACAAAATTTCGTGTATTCAGAACTATCTTGTTATTTAAGTCTTGTGTTCCATCGAACTCTTTTGATCTGTAATCGACTGTGATGTAACCTTCTAGAACATCATAGGTAAATAAAACTAATACCTTCTTTGTTAAGTCGTGTATTTTTGTAGTTAAATCACCACTGCTCCTCAGTCTCCTCACATTCTCAAAAGCTCTACAAGCACGACATAATATCCATGGAATATAATAATTTATAATAAAGTAAACTGTACTTGCTACATTGCCAAAACATTTCTTGAAACTTTACTTCCAAGCCTTCAAATTTCTGCAACCGTTACACCCAGATTTACTCACATTTATATCATAATTTAACATACATTATTTTCACAATTCACAAGTCACTTGAAGACAGCTTAATTTAATTCACAAACTCCATTTGTAAAATTAAACTCTCGTAATATGAGTTGTGTAGAACAAACACGCCGAGTTATGTCATCTTCGGCTAAGATTTAATATATTACGAGTATGTCACTTCATAATCTCTAAGTAACATCAAACAGAGCACAAAGCGTATGCTGTGAGACTATGAATAATGAATGCAGTAGTTCCATTGAGGTGAATATATTAAAGAGGCGTTGAGGTGTCGTGCTAGCAGAAAATCAACTGATGAAGTAATTAAAGACTACATATTCAGATTTTGTGCATATAGTTATATCACACAAACTTTGATAATTTAGTAGAGATTTACGTCATGGCATCTATTCGTACTAAAATAGAATCAAGGTTTGTGTGAACATTTCTCACCTTCTTACAAAAAACGGTTAGGTATTAAAAAGAGTAGGAAAAGGATTACGGTCTGCCCACGGGAGCGGGTGACGGTCAGTTTGGCGCGACTTTGTCGAATATTCGCCCTCCGCGAATTTCAGCCACGCGCTATAGCGATAGTAGCCGCGATCAGTATAAAACGAAATCTATAAAAATACGAGAAGTCTAAATTGTGTACAGAAAAAAAACTTGTCTTTTTAAATGCCCACCTACAATTTAATGAACCCTTGCCCCTTAAAATGAGAACTGCCGGCAAGTTGGAATTTTGTTAACTAATTTTAGCGCTATTAACATACCTAAACTTACTAACAGACATACGTCTAATTATTATGTTCATTTTTTAATGAACTAAAATACTAAATAAAAATCTCAGAAAGAAGAATTTGTCTCTTGCACTAGCGGGCGCGTCTGCCGCCTTACGCCGTGGCATGCGTAGAACTGTCTTACGCATCTATCTCATACATATGCGAATATTCGCCGCGGCGAATTTCCCGTGGTCAGGCCGTAATTTCGCCAGTCGCCGATACGCGTGGCGTGCTTAGTATATTCCCATACATTTGTTTTTATTCACGCGAATAGACGTGCGAATATTCGCCGCAGCGATTTTTCCTTGGCTAGGCCGTTACAGGCACTGGTTTTCTTTTAACTTCTTCCTACATGGTGAAAGGACAAGTTCTTAATTTTCTTATACCTGAATGGTAATCTTTGACCATTTACTTGTTACATAAAGATTCAAGGTCATGCGCCAGTATAAAATAAATTTTAGCAAAGAAATACGCTGAAAAGATTTTTACAGGATTATAGGGTTTGCTAGCCTGATCTTCATGTACAGTCACAAGCAATAACAGATACCCACTTCTTGCTGTTCGTGACTCTTATTCATAAGGAAGACAAGTCTATAATGTGTTTATTTTTATTTCAATTTTGTAAGTTAGAATAGTGCATAGAAAATTTCGAAAACCACAAGTCAGCAAATAACGCATAATCAAGAGACACTTACTTTATATTTTCATACAACTAGATGACAAAAAGCCTCCCTTGGGGTTAGAGGTTACCTTCGCCTATAGACACCCTTTTTTTTAGTCAGAAACCCTTGATGGGTACCCAGGGAGAACGGCGGAGGTTTGCCTCCTGGGTTATGTGGGGGTCACCGGTGTAAAGTGCCGGTATATCCACTAAAACTGACTGTACCCGCTATCCACATTTGTGGGGCGCTACCGAGGAAGCTCGTCGCACACATCTCGGTCGTGCCTTGTGGCATTCTTTCAAACTCTTATTTTTGGTGGGAAGTGCCGCGGGTACTTGGCACTTCTCACACCGTCAGCGGAGTGTGTTTGGGATGAGTGGTAGAGTCCCCCGCCACCATTCCACACGCCGCCTCGCCCGGCCCGCCTATATAGAGCCCCGTTACCACCCTGCGATAACAAGGAATGAAAAAACTAGGCATTTCAGGTGCGTTGTCATCTTGAGGTGAGGCCTAATATGAAATACCTTCCATGCCCAGTAATTACACTGGCTACCTTTCCGTTCAAAGTGAAACATAGCGAACTTCTGTATGGCGAAATTAGAAAGGCTTTATATTTATTTTCATTTATTTATTTTAATCTAGAAAGTCACAATTCCTAACAGCATCTTACAATCATGCAGCCTTTAACACGACTCTCCTACAGTTTGTGAAAGGCTTATTGCAATGTTGTTCTCTATCAACAATCATCAATGCAAGTAAGTAACTGCCTATACCAAGACCAAACATAAGCAGGTACAGTTCTAGGAGTAGTAATAAAAAAAATCAAACATAATATAAAAATTGAAGTCAAATATGAAAAGTTGAGATAAAAATGCTTTCAGATGCAAGATTTTTAAGGCAAGCTTGATGAAAGTCATTATCACACACACAAAGGAAGCGACAAATTGTCTAAGGCTTAGGTATATTTATTAAATGAGACTATTCATTATGCTATTCATAACAGAGCCACTCGTTGACGACCATTTCCTTTGATAAGCTGACGGAGGCTTGAAGAGAACAGATAAGAATAATAAAAATCATCATCAGACTAAAAAGCGGGGAGTCTTAGAGATGTTATCAAACAACAAATGTAAGGGCGTTTGCGAAACACTTCCCGCGTGCAAACTCATATTTCAAACCGAATTTACTGCCTCAAGAGCCCTTAATTTCTTCATTTCGCTTTTATGGCAAAAAAAGCGCAACAACCGTTTAGTGTGTGACATAAAGCTGTACTGTTAGATGAAATTGTAAGAAACATCATTTTAATGGGTTTGCTCGTAAAGAGGGCAATAAAACGGATGCCGCAGTTTTGTTAGCTGGTTATATTTTTAAATAAGGTTGTGTTATGCCCATGATTAACGTATTCTGCATTGTCAAAAAAAACGGGTTTCTAAATAAAGGGAACAGCCCTTTTCTATAAAAGCAAGCGATGATGATTTGTATTTAAAACATTTATCACAATGGTACAATAACAGACACATTACATCATCAGTCTATATACATCCCCGCTGCTAGGCACAGGCCTACATGAGAGAAACAAAGTGAGGTTTGGGCCATAACACCATCACGCTGGTTTTAGGTTGGTAGGTTAAAACGGTTGCAGTAACAACTGCGGTCAACAGTTTAACGTGTTTTCCAAAGCACGGAGGAGCTCGGGATGACCCTATCCAGGCATCGACCATGGCGAAATTTGCTTTATTTCCATAAACGAAACCAAAGACCTCGAACTATTACTGCACCGAACATCCTGAACAATTATTTTATTTTATTTATTTGTTTTTAAGCAGGTTTACAGTTTTTAATGACAAAGAAAACATTGACTAATTACAAACTTCCACTACTAGTTCATAAGCGCTGTTAGCCCTTAGCTTACTAGGAAGTCTCAACCTCGGTGATTTTCTTCAATATCGTGGACGAAATAACTGCAGATAATGCCTAACTTAACCAAGTAGTTGGCATTCATAATATCACAATACAACACAAATAATCGTTTAGGTGTTAAAAGAACAACATAATTATTTCTATATTGTGCATGTCGACGTTAGAACTAAAATAGAAAAAAAAACATTGGGGCTCATTCCAAGTCTTCGGTAGTTCAGAGCAGTTGTCCGGATTGTCAGAGGTCGTTTGTTCAGTTCCTGCTTGATATGACAACGGTATTTTAGTTTGAGAGTTTAACTCGAGAGAGTAGTCATATCTCCGCTTCACAAGTTATTTTTTTTTTTATAACTTTACAACATTAAAAAGAAACAATTTATACAAAATCATTACTACAAAAGGCACTGCTTATTATGGTACATAGTTAAAGTTGATTTAAATATTCCCGAAGCTCTTAACCACTTAAGTACACGTAATTGCTAAAACGAACAAAAACTAAACATTTAAACAAATAAATTTTATGCTTATGGCATTTACTATTCCTGTCCTTGTTAGAACAGGTTACAAAAGTTCAAGACTTCTTTGATTTATTGTGTAACTCAGAAATTAGTTGATACATAATATCCATTTCTGCTTCGATAGGTTCGACCCCCGCTAAGAAAAAATATTGGATAAGTGCCCAACATGTTGTAAATAACTATTTTCGTATACAATTGTATTTTGGCATAAACAGCGCTTTTGTGCTTTGTAACTTCATACGCTAAAGAGAGACGACAAACGGCTGCCATGTAACAAAGAAAAGTGTTTAAGCATCCAGAGTCAGCAACGAAGTGCTTAAAAATAACTTTGATTTTATTTTATACAAAGCACAGTAAATGACGTCACACCACCTTATGTGCGGTACGGAGAGTTCAAATGCGATGACAGCTTGAGCACACTGTTCTAGCCGCCTCCACCTTGCCGGCCCATAAGGTGCCTTTTCATGCCTCTCTTGAAGGAACCCATATTATCAGAAGAAGGGAACTGAACACATGTGCTGGCAAAGAATTCCAAATTTTCGAAGTACGACAAAGAAACGAGTTACTAAACTTTTTGTGCGTGATGTTGAGATGGTGACAGAGAATTGGTGACTCCGAAGACTGGCACGCATGCTCCTGAGCAGGGAAGGGGAAAACGGGTAAAGTCAAACAGCAATTGTCTACAATTGCATCGTGATATTGCGTTGCTTAGCTCGAGGCTGGTGGAGACAGTGAATTGATGACTCCGAAGACCAGCACGCGTGCTCTTGAGCAGGAAAGGGATAGTGGAATAGGGTCGAACAGCTCTTCAGATGACTCTCCATGATAAAGCCGAGAGAAGGTGCTAAGAAACGCAATATTAGGCAATTGCGTCGTGATATTACGTTACTTAGCTCGAGTTGCTTGGCTCGAGGCTGTTCGTGACCTCTCGCCAATGATACGGACAGCACAAAGATGCTTCCAAAAAGCAGTCATAGTTACTTTAACATTAGAATCGCTTTCCACTCGCTAAATACTTGTGACATTACAAATTCAGGGAAATGACTTAATACTACCTGATGAGAAGTTGTAAGGAGAGTCCTTAGGCGAAGACAGCTAGTGCAGCAGCAATACTTCCACTTCCACATTGACCGTGAGATTTTGTCTTTTCATTTTGATTTTGTTCAAGGAACCCATTTTATAGAAAGGACACTTCGTGTGCTATTTTAGTCAAAGATTATGTCAGGATTGACTTAAAATATTTTGACATTAAAATTTAAGCAGGAGTAAAGTTCTGCCCTGTATAATTTTCAGTAAATTCATTAGTCCAGAGCTTGGAGATTAAACTGTCACCTCGTCACAGTGAACGAGGCATTGTTACCATATGCCAAATTATATTGAGCTTCTGTGCAGATAATCAAACCTTATATTACTTAATAAGGTAATGTGTGAACGATATATAGTGAGCATTATATACGAGCATAATGATATGTTTCACCGCGAATGTAGCCAGATTGGATGGTCGGCGAGAGAGATCGCTTATCTCGGTCAGTTTATCCGTGTCGAAGCGTTAAGTTAATTGGATTGCAAACAATAATAATTTGATATAAATAATTTTATGGACAATTTTTTTTTCAAATGTTATTTAAAAAAATGATTTCCATTGGCATGAACACACTAGGAACAATGGGTTGGTGCCTCTCTTGATAGACTTGTGTTTAGAATCCCCACTTTTACATCCTTACAAATAAATCAATAAAAATAAAAGAAGCACAAACAATAGGTATAGGTGAATATATAAATTATAAAAACCATTGTTAACAATGACAATTATATACCCAGGACCCATAAGTATAAAAATAGATTTCTATGTTTCGCAACATAATACATATATTCAAGGCCATTTAAACACAGCGTGGCCCAACATAAAGAACTGCGGCCCTGTTTTGTGGGCACTAAAATGTTTTAGTACGCTTATCGCAGTTGTAAGCTCTGCACTTTGTTAATTTTAATTAGCTTGAAATTTTAACGAGTCCGTAACAGCTTTTCTTGACACTAATACTGATTGCGTCATTTTCCTAAGCGTTTTTAAGCACGAAATTTAAGCGTATGTTTAATTAGCAATTGACTTCTTATTAGGCAGGACTAAATCTGTTCGGAATATAGTCTCACTGTCATTATGAATACTTTTAGTGCAATATGTAGTTAATCTGGCGAATATAGTGCTAGATTTTTTCTTGCTATAGGTAGTTCTTTCTGAATACAAAATATGGATGATTTTAAAAATATGTTGATTGTATTACATGATGTAATACAATTAACATTTTCATACAATACTTAGTTAGAATAGTTCTTTGCAAGTTACTTATTAACTGACAGCAAAAAGAAGGAGGTTTTTTGTGTTTATTGTGACTTCCTTCATGAAGTATTAACAGCTACTGCTTACTACAGACATTGTGAACAGGCTTTGATATAAATATCGAAGCCTGTTCACAATGTCTAAATTTAAATTAAAAGTTTGAACATTATTAAGGTTCTATTGTCAAAAACTATAATTCTATAATCACATATTTTTTTACTATGGTTATGTTTGTCATTCAGTAGATAATACTATAGACAAATAACAAACAATATTAATCTATTCTCAATTTGACATATTATATTATGCTCGTCTCAAATACATGGTAGTGTTTGTAATGTTTTATTATTGATTAAATGTATTTTTATTTGGAATTTAAGTAAATATTAGCATTCTGCACTCCTTCTCTATATATAAACTATAAGCGTGCGAAATTTCATCCTCCCCCGTCAGCGCAATTTTCGTAAAAAGGAGTACAAAGTTTTTGCTTCACGTAATAGGTATTATAATGATAATATTACTTGGAATGTAAGGATTTTCCGCTTATTCTGTACTTGACTATTACTTCTAAGATAAAACATCTACTTTCCGATAGCCAAACGAATATTAGTTACGTAATGGTACATTATGATATAAGTGCGGTAAGTTGAAAATTACAGCCGAGGCGATATTGCTACCCCGAGCGGTAGGCGAGTGCTACAAGAAAGCAGAGGCTGTAATTATCAAAGCACACGTATGTCATACGACGTTTTAAAACATATTTGCGAGGAAATAAATAAAACTCGGACTTTCTTAAACAAATAAAACTTTAATCACTTGTTAAAGCAGTTATAAAAATTTGAACAATTTGTAACATTGATTATTACGTTGCCAGTTGGCATCTTTCATCATCATCATATATTGTCAAGTAAACTAAGATGTTTTTGTTTTGGTTACAGATAAGTGGTTGTAATTTATTGTCAAAATTAATTAAATTAAATGTTTATTTATTATATTTTAAAGTTAATTTTATTCATAAAATGTTGACCACTTTTCTGACATAAAAGCTCTTTGCTAAGATTTAAAGAAGTACCGTTCGTTTTTAGACGGAGCATCTTGATAAACCGTGCGTTTTACTTAACAATAACGCACAAGCACGTAATGAGATACAATACGATATTAAAATTGGTGAAATAAGAGACCCTTTACGAGCAAATGTGTTATTAAATTATATAAGTGGTCACTTTTATTTTTAGTATCATTGCCCCACCTCGAAGGTCTGGTAATTACTTATTTTAATTATAACAAGCTTTGTAAAACGTTGAATAAGGTTTCCTTAGGAGTCCACCCCCAATATTTATTTCACTTAATGTTGTCATCATAAGGTTTCATACAAAAGTTTAATTACACTTGATAAGGTTGTTTTCCTTCCTTAATTAGATTTTTGTACAGGAAACAAAAAACACGGAAGTCTCTACAAGGCTTTATTAATATGGTGTTGGTAAACAGTTTTGTTGTTTTTTTTTTCTAAAATAAAATGCTATAATATGAGAGGTTTTTAGTGTGGTGATGTTTTCCACTCAACATCAAAGATAGGGAAGCACCTTGTTACGGAATGTCGATGTCAAAAGAACAACTTTCTAGTGTAGTGTGTGAGCCTGTGGGGTTTTATTAGAAATCTTTTTCTGCGCTGTAATTTTGTGGAATGCTCCTGTCAAATTTAGACAGGAGGAACTCTGAGTGCTATTAAAAGACTAGTATGGGAGCACTAGTTGTCATAGTCAAGTGACCAGATAAGCATTCATGGCAAATCCGTTCGACTAGCTCACGTGGAATACCCACTATTAGTTTAAAAACTATTGTTTTTTTAGCGTGTTGTTGCATAATGACATCATGGTTAATTAGATATTTTTTTTCGAAAGAAGTAGGTTTTTTTTCAGTTCATGAGGGTCTTTCACTATATTTTTGCTGCTCGCTACTGAACTGAAAAATATTAAAATTATGTAACTACAAACACTTTAAGCTAATATTCAAGAAGAAAACGTGTCGTCTCTACGACATGAGTTTGTTGCCGGAGTGTTTTTGTTTGTTTCAAAGTTAGGCAAATTCAAACATGGCCGATAGACATATAGTGTGAGGTTTTTGACGACTCGAAAGATATTTTTGATTACAATTTCATCAATTTATAATCACAGAATAATTATCTATGCCCAATACAGAGCCAGTCATCAATTTTCAAATCTACTCCAACGTTACTGAATATGATCCCGAAACTCAATTCCTGGGGCACAGTTGCTAACGACATTGTCCTAGTGCGCCTGTCATTGACGATAATACGCTTACCGTCGCCGCAAAATGTCCGTTACGTCGTGGAACTAAACTAGAACCAAGGGTTTAATGATGATTACTGAATATAGGGAAGCTTATTGACGATATGATAATTCACAAACTTTATTGAACGAGACAGCTTCCCACAAATGCCAAAATATTTTAAAATGAAACGAATTAGCTATGATTGCCAATGAATGGATAAATAATAATACTTGGTACTGTAATCAGTACAAATGACATCGACTTTATAACCAATATCCATGAAATCCAAGAAAATTATTGAAAAATACCAGGTTGGAAACCGTAGAATTACTCCTCAAAAACCCATGTTCAATGAAACTTGACTTTACGCTATCATAAAATTAGTCATAGACAAAATGGTCCGTCACTTTAGTCAAAGATATAACTTAGATATGGTAATAATTGAAAGAAAGAAAGAAAATTTATACTGTCCTGCACAACACATCACACAAGTACAATACGTCTATTCGGCACAGTCATTTCAAGGTCAATAAGCTCCTGTCTCAGCACTTAGCTTCAACGACTTTCGCAGAATGCCACAGAAGCGCTGTTATTATGAGAGGGCCTTGGCGATTGATTAGATTAGGTAATTCCTGAGAACAGTTACATTAATTATTGCTGGCAAAGCGTTGCAGGAGCATTTAGAGGCTCTTTTTTCAAGGAGGAATCCGCTTACAGACTTGGCTAAGCGACGGGCGTGTCTATATCATAACAGACCTGGGAATACCCACTAAATCTCCGGTAGCCCGGTAACTCCACGCTTTTATCGGGACTAGCTTGGGCTCCACCAAAACAATTTCACCAGTTCACTCTCAGGCAGCCTTACGTCCTTGCGCCGATAGAGATTAGGCAATCTCATAATATGGTGGTATTTCAAATTTGAACTGAATTATGGTCGTTTTACACTACTAAACAAATTTAATAAGCACGCTTGTGCACACATGATTTTAAATGACGCGCGTTTCCTGTTGAGAATAGCTCAGTTAAGTTGACTGACCTAAGCTTTTATCGAAATTAAATATAAATAAATGCCACCTCGTCATTGCCGTCCAATAAGTCTACTTCACGTTCCATTCTCACGTACAGTGCATCATAGCCACTCTTACTTGATTCGAGTCGTCAAACAGTTGGGATGTTGCCTAAGTTTGAATATGGTGCTATTTTTTACAAATTCAGAAAATATACGCTCCTGTTACCAATAAAAACAATTCGAACATAAAATATATGGAATATTGTTGAAGTTATACTGTTTAGAAAAATTATAAAATTGGTAATTTTTTTTTCAAAAATTTATAAAAATGTTGATGGTATAAGATTGCTTAGATCAATTTAAACAACTATTATTATAACCACTTTGAATAAAAACAATCATATAACATAGTTATTATTGATTTTGTCAATATGCCCATACATTTTGTTGTAATAAAGGAACATGTGACGTCACCTGTTCCGTAGATTTTCTATGGAGCGTTTTTGGACGATGCGCAGCAACACATCAAACATACCACTGTTTCTCTAAAGCTATTAATCTTAGACATACTGTTTCTTCTTCAATATTTCTTCATGAGTTAAACTTCTTTTTTATGAAATAAAAAAAAAAGTTGTCAACTACCCTAGTCAATCATGTTTGCAGGACAGATGCAACAACAACATATAGTTATTCTGTAGTAGTATAAGTAGTGTAAATAAAATGCTGGCAGCGGACTAATTGCTGTAGTATTCATTATTGTTGTACTTATTATTTCATTTTGATAAAACGTTTTGCGAAACTTAGGATTTATATCAGTGCTATTTGTGGAGGCTTGTTACTTGCTTCTTGTAATGTATTGTATTGTATATTTCTCTATGTAAGCTGTAAGCCCCCCAAATATATATATATATATACATATGGGTGTGTGTGTGTGTATCTGTGTCTGTTTGTAAGAGAGCAACGATATAATAGTGGTATTTCACTGGGTGGTAGGCCCGTATGTAGGGTCGTCTAGATAGGTACCACAGCCATTCTTATGGCAGCTGTGAAACAGTTGGCTGTGTTTCAGATTGAATTGAAAGGTGGCCAGTGTAATTACTGGGCATGGAAGGCAATTCATCTTAGGCCTCAGGACGACAACTCACCTGCAAGACCAAGTGTTTTTTTTATTTTTATTGCATATGTATAATATAGGCGACGGTAACCACTTACCATCAGGTGGGCCGTTAGCTTGTATGTCATATAGTTGTGTAAAAAATCCTGTCCAAATTTAGGCACATAAATGAAAAGATATATAAACTTAAAGAAGATCGCAGTCAAATAACTAGAGCCAACTTCCTCAATGTGGTCTCTACAGCTCACTAAAAAATCATACTATATTGGAAGCACAGGGCTTTGCTCCCTATGTTTTTTTTTGGCTACAACTTAAAACTTAAAGGGACTAAAAAAGAATTAAAATATAAATAAAATGTTGTAAATTGTTCAGACAAGATCTCTATAGTGGCAAACATATGACAATGTTATGCTAATCCGGATTGATTGCTCTTTGTGTGCAAAGCAGCATGTTGTGTATATAAGCGTACTTAATTAAATCGCCGCTTATTGTTTACATTCAAGAACTAATAGAAACCTATTCTATTAACAGTATCGCACTTGAAGATTGATTTTGGGGAGACGAAATAGGTTTATAATGTAAATTCAAAAAACACCAACTTAAGTTGTATAAAGAAGGTTGTGTAAAGAAACTCCTTCTTTTTTGAAGTCGGTTAAGACGGAAAAGCAATTTTCAAATAAGGAAATCTGAAATATAGTTGCCTTGTAGATTAGGAGGACTACCTAGTTATGTCTTTATCTGAAGTATGAAGCAAGGAAATAAAAGGAATAAAATAATAACAATTTTTCACTCCTTTATGAAAAATAATGTTTTTGATTTAATTTATTTTCAGCGAAGCGTTCTTTTAAGGCTGAACTGAAACTTAATGTATTCCTTTCTTTTACACTTCCAAAAAAATTGGTTCGCGTAAAATAGACCTGAGAATGAACTAAGAAATTTATAAACCAGTTATCTTTAACGTTTCTGAAACTAATTACGAGGGTCAAACTGAAAGTTCATCGAAAATCAAAAACTGAGCAAACTA
This sequence comes from Nymphula nitidulata, assembly GCA_947347705.1. Lineage (NCBI taxonomy): Eukaryota > Metazoa > Arthropoda > Insecta > Lepidoptera > Crambidae > Nymphula > Nymphula nitidulata. The sequence continues at coordinate 2,433,252 of OX374620.1, forward strand.
GCAAGTTATTAGTTTTAATATATCTTTTCAAAATAGTGTCAATTCACATCAATATAGCTGTATGCTGCATGCGATGGTACCACTGAGAAAAGCACTTTGCCTACTCATGCCCGAAAATTTTTCAAAGACAAGTGGCAAACAATTGTTAGTTTATCTAAAACAATTTGTCGCATAATGACCTGTCCTTCCGCAGAACGAGGCCATCATCTTTTTCCGCATGCTTCATCTTCTCTTCACTTTAGTTGGCAATTCCTCGGAAGGAAACACCCACCGACCATACTGGCTTTTTGTTTCGGGCTCTCAATAGTAAGTCCACCCGTAAGACAGCATTTGAGACACCTCGCTTAAATCTTTGAACTATTTCACCGCACCGATTAGCACATCGAAGTTTTGGGCCTCGGTCAAATTATGAGGTATCCACCGGCCACAAAGCTTTCTGACCACTTACTTTTTATGAAGGATATTCTGCATTTGACTCATAGTAATGTCTAAACTTTTGTCAGTCTCTATCATACGCCGCACAATACTGATGTTAGGAAGGCCATCTCTCACGCAGATCATCGGTAAGATTAGTGCATGTTTAAACTGTGGCCTACTGAGGCAATTGTAAACATTGTAACAAGATGGGACTTCATGATGAAAGGCCAATCGAAGTCTATCACCTTTCTTATTAAATTGAATGAAATTGAAAGTCATAAAGAATAATTGACGAAAATTTTCTAGCGTTCAAATTCATGCTGACGTGACGAAGACAATTTTCAATTTGCCGCCAAATCATTAACAAATGACAAATATATATAATACATCGTCAAAAATATTGGCAAAGAGTTCCATTTTCAAAACACAAACTTATTTTTTGTATTGTCTACAAGTAACCAGTACGTTTAGCACAAACATTTTTAAATTTCGAATCGTAATCGTATCGTCGTTTACGCACGCTTAAAATTTCAAACAAAAGCCCGACAAAAGCTAACGTAACTCGATTCGATAGCGACTCGAAATTTAAAAGTGTTCATGCTAGAGGTACAGTTTTAAAAACTATCAGTGTCGCCCTAGTAAGAAATATTCCTTCAATTTTCATTTGAAAGAAAAATTGTGCGTAAATTAAGTATTTGAGCACTTACAGCAAAACTCCGATCATTGTTGACTTATTTTCAAGTAATTCCAACCCCAAAAGAGAAAATATTTCCACAAAATTGGCGTCAGCGACAATCCTATAACAATTGATTACTGTTTATGATAAATTCTCTTCCAGAAAGTTTCAATTATTGCACACATAAACTAAAGACAAACAAACACAAATTCCTGTAAATGTAGGTCGTCCATCAAATGAAAAGAATTTACGAGAACATTACGAAAACTCAGTCTTTTGCGAATGAAGCGTGCGCTTCGAATGGAGTGAAAGTTCCAGTATTCGAATAACTCAACAGAAATTTCTCGAGTCATTGAAATATGAGGCATGTTTTGGATTTATTGAACATGGTAACGGTATTAAGTTTGTAAAGCGTATTTTTAGACCAATTATGCTTTGGAGTTTAATTACACTTGACTTATACATATGAAGGGCTCTGGTCTATTTTGTATAGCATTCCCTGATTGTGCTTTGAATGTAGTAGACTTGAAACGATACAGGCGACCCTTGTCTTAAAGAAAGTTAATGCTCTTTCATTCATTTCTTTAACAAAGTCAGTCTCTGATAATAGCGGGCTTTAGGAGGCAGCGAGCTCCACAACATGACTACCTATTGTGTGAGTAAGCAGCGAAGGAGTCAAGGAAGAAGTCAGTATAAAAGAGTTTGGAAGGAAGCTTGAGCAACTTACATAATTATGAAACCTACAAGCTACGTAGAAATGTACGTAGATGATTTACTCGAATCACTCTTGAAGATAGATAATATAGACGGATATGCAGATTATGAAAACTTCTTCTTCATAATCTGAATTTCCGCGATTTTTTAAAATGATTGGCAGACTAATTCTTTACATCTAGTAGGCTTACTAGATAAAATCAAATAAGAATCACATTTTCAACACCCGAACTAGGTATATTTGAACCTGCAATGATATATCAGCAGGCGGTACGTAACTGTTCCAAAAAGACCACAAGCCTATTCTGATTTTAAAAGACTTATATTCATACACCACAATGAAACTCGTAGGTCCTGATAATGCAGTTTTTCTACGAATAAAGCAAACATGTCAAGCAACCAGTAAATAAAAGAATGCGCTTGTTAGCAAAAATTTTGGAACAAACCTTCCGTGTTTACACCAGTGCATCGTGTCCCGCATAAAACATGCGCATATAAACAATGCATCGGTTAACCAGCGCCAACATTCAGAAATATCACGTGCCATTTTTTTTCCTTTCACACGTAGAGAGTAAACTCGTAGAAGTATCTGGAAATGAAAAACAGGGTAGTACAGAAAATAATTTACATCATAATTTACACTCGAAACTGGGCAAAAGCGCGTCGGACATGCTTTGAGGTTCTATAGTTATTCTGGACAAAACTTACTTTGGGAAAGTTCCATATTTGTTCTAACGCGAATTTCAATAAAAAGAAAAAAGTTTTTCGTCTAGGTATGCCTTCTACTTGCTTGCATATTAAGTACTTCTGCTTGCATATTTACTATTGTAATACCTTATAGTGTACAGACGACAGCACATCAAGTGTTACAGTTGCACTACGAAAGCCGCAACAAGAACGGTAGAACGGAAGTACGGAAGAACGGAACAAGGGCGGTCTTAAGGTCAAACTGTTACGCTTGGTGTGCTGTCGACTGTACATTTTTTTTCTTAGTTTATGCAACAAATATAAGTGTTTTGTCAAAAACATTAAGATCTGTCACACTTCTGTATCACTAACTTTTCATAGAAAGAGATTTTTTAAAATTTCTTTGAAATTTCAACCGCGAAACAGTTAGCTGTATTTCGGATTGGTGGGAAAGGTAGTCAGTAAAATTACTACCACTCGAGGACCTTTCCGCTCCAACGGCCGTTAGTCCTCCTAGCAGTGGTGCCCACTGCCACTTGAGACTCGCAAATCTTTGGGTTATGACGTTGACCTCAGTTCTCCTGCGGATCTCATCATTTTGTAGTAGATCACGCACAGAAACAACAAGCATAGCCCTCGCTATTGCCCTTTGGGTGACTTTGAGTCTTCTTATGAGACCCATTTGATTGTAAGCGGCCACCGTCTCGGTTCCGTATATCATCACTGTCATCACATACGAATTTAAGACTTTCGTCTTGAGACACTGAGAAATCTGGGCCGAGAATATGCTTTGAGGGTTCCCGAATGCTGCCCGAATTGGATCCGTCGGTCGACCTCTTTCTGAAAGTTGGACCTACCAAGTTAAACTATTTGTCCCAGATAAATGTATCCGTTAGCTAGTTCTAGTGTATAGCTTCCAACCTTCACAGGATACGACATGGGAATTCGACACATTTTTTCGTCTTGTCCATGTTCATTTCAAGACCCACTTGTTGGGAGACTCTACATAGGTCTTCGAGCGTTGTGCCCAAGTCTTCCGGGCTTTTAGCAATGTCTACGATATTATCAGCCAAATGAAGGTGAGCAATTTACTCGCCGTTTATGTTAACGCCAAGTCCTTTCCAGTCCAACAGCTAAAACATATCCTCCAACGCAGCTGTGAACAGTTTCGGCGCAATAACATCGCCCTGACTCTCACCTCGCTAAAGTAGTATCGGTATCGACTTTTGATCCTGCAGGCGGCTAACACAGTGGCGTTTTCGTACAGTGACTGCAGCACTTGGATGTACAGATAGTCTATTTAGCATCTCTGGACTACCAGGTCTCGACAGAATAGAAGGCTTTTATGAGAACAAACGCTAAGTATAATGGCAGGTTGTACTCTTCGGTATTCTTTATAATCTGCCGCAGCGTATGTGTGTGTCTACGGTACGTAAACCTATTCAGAATCCGGCTTGTTCAAGGGGCTGGAAGTTCTCAAATCTACGTGTAAGACGATTCGTTATAGCTCTCGAAAACAGCTTCTAAACCTGTATAGGGTTTTGTCACACTTTTTGAAAAAGAGTGTCACCAGGCCCCTGTGCCATGCCTTTGGCGTTTAGCCTTAAGCATGATGGAGTAAAATAGCGTCTAGAGGTTTTAGGACCGCGGCGGTAGACGAGCGACTCGTCTACTTGCATTCAGAAGCTCGGCCGTAACGCCATCGTCGCCCGACGCTTTTTGTTATTGAGCTGTTTGAGAGCTACACTAACCTCGTACAGGCTGACGTCTGGGATTTCTTTGGTGTAATGGCGGGCTAATTTGACTTTTGGATTGGTGGCCAAAATGACAAGTATGCGTGATATGGCGTAGAGCTGTTTAGAGATGTTTTCAAAGTCAGAAGTAGTGAAAGGTGATTCTAATACAATAGTAATACAGTCGATTTTCTACGATTTCATAGTTATTTTGAGCACACTACAGGCTTATATAACTCAAATGCTGACTTTACAAGCCATAAGCTAATATAACGTTAAATTGACATTCCATGTACACAGATCTCACATTGGCAAAAATATCTAACCGAACATGGAAGACATATTGGACAAAAATATCATTTTCCTCCATGTAATTCAATCGCTAGTTATAAGGGTGGAAGGAGAAACTGCAACCGATCTATTTGGCTTGGCTATATTTGTATTACGTTAGCAATTGATGTTTGTTAATTAGTCCTTTTTTTGTACAAAAAGAATGGCATTTTATACACATTGAAAAAATATTGAACCGTAACTGCTTCGGTTACATATTAGGTGATAACCGAAATTTAGCGTGGCGTATTACAATTTATTTGATTTAACTAAATGGTATATCTTAATGCAACTTTATATTCGGCTAGGATACCCTAAGTTATGTAGATACTTTTTTGAGCTACAGGCAGTCAAAAGATCAGTATTTCTTCCTGCGAATTGTTTATAAATAATGTAAGAATACTTAAAACTTATTAAAGTCCGCTAGCAGCCCTGCCTGCATGTAACTTATGTCCTTTCCTTAACTTTTACGTCCTTTCGCCAAAAGGTAGCTTATGTCCTTTCACAGAATGTACACTATCCCTTCGCCGAATTTCATCCAAATCCGTTCAACTTCTTAACAGACAGATAGTTCTAATAATATATAATAATAATATTCATACACTCACACCTATTATCTAGCCCAAAGTAAGCATCATTAAGAGCTTGTGTTATCTTAACGGAATAATATTGATAATAATATGTATATAAATATTAGAAATATACTAAATAAACATATAAACATCCATGACTCGTGAACAAATGCTCGTATTCATCATACAAACATTTGCCCCTACCGGGATTTGAACCCGGGACTTCTTGATCGAGCAGCCCGTATAGCAAGGGGTACAGACCACTTGACCAGCCGGTCGTCATTTACTTCAGTCAGTTACTTCCGCATTTATAATATTAGTATTAATGTAATAATAATAATTATAATATTTATTTGCTTAAGAACATGGTATATAAGATGTTACAGATCAGTACAAAGTAGTCATGTCTTGCTGATTTGCATGCAAAATATTTTAACATTCACTCATTTAACAATTATTGTCGAAAAATTCTCGAAGGAGACGAATCCCTGCAGAGAATATATACACCGTTTATTACTACTTCTAAGTATATTTCACATAGATACACAATCCCTGTATAGTTTTCCCATAAGTCAAGCTAGTGGTAATATCAACAGTGGTGAAATGACTCTTATTACAACGGATTAAGATCCATAACAGTTAAAGTGCTAAGCAGCACTGCAGACGCGTGTACGTTGGTAATGTAAACGAGAAAATAATAATATTTCTGCTGTAATTCAATCAGCTGGCGAAACGACATATTCGATTACGTGTCGCGCTTGCACGATGGACCAAATTAAATTACAGTCGCTAAATAAATATTTTCTGAGAGAAGGACGAACCTAAGGGAAGAAGGTAAACAATGGAGGGATACCGTTCCAGGTCCTACACTTGAAAGTATTTTGAATAATTAAAAATTTAAAGTTACCCCCCGCGTCATTAGAAAGAAAGAGAAAAAGGAAAATATTTTTATTGACATGCACAAAACATACATACAACATGAAGCTTCAATAATAAAACAGAAAAATCGACAAGTACAAACAGTTCAGACTTAACAATAAGTGTAGTCAACAAGGCCCTATCTCAGCATAAAACTTTTGCGACGTTATAAAATAAAAACGTCGCAGAAGTGCTGTTATTATCATTAATCTAACACCATCTCATTAAGACTCTTCATAAGTGCCCAAACAAGCTATTTGCTAAGCTATTTGTAATACAGATACTATTGGCAGCTTTTTTAGATTTTTGTTTCGTAGGTATGTACAAACTAAATTTAAGTGGTTTACAAGTAAGGTGGTGTTAATATAAATCAAATGTAAACAATAAATAGAATTTATGGCAATACATTATAATATATAACTCAATTATACAGTATTACTGTCTGTACAGAGAACAGGTCTACAGGTTGAATTTATTTTAACATAAAAAATTAAGTTAGATTATTATTAAAAAAAAAATACAAATATCTTTTTTTTTATACAACTAGATGACAAACAAGCTGACGGCCCACCTGGTGGTAAGCGGTTACCGCCGCCTATAGACACCTGCAATAACAAGGAAAAGCACTTGATATTGCAGGTGCGTTGTCTTCCTGAGGCCTAAGATGAAATGCCGTCCATGCCCAGTAATTACACTGGTTACCTTTCCCTTCAATCCGAAACACAGCGAACTGTTTCACGGCTGAAATAAGAGAGGCGGTGGTACCTACCCAGGCAACCCTACATATGGGTCTACCACCTAGTATCTGTTGTAAGTTTCTGAAGAATTAAGCATTCCGCAGACTTTTTGATGGTATAGGATCAGCTCAAGTTTAGTATGTCATGGGAATCGCAGTGACAGTACACTAGATTTGAAATCAATCGGATCTGTAAAAGTTAGTAAAATCCTATTATCATGTAGAAAATAAGCTGATAGTCATGAAACGCCTGAACTGATCTTCATAAATTATAGCTTAGACCCATCGCAGTCACAACAGCTTTCAAACAAAAAAAACGAATCAAAATCGGTCCATTCGTGTAGACGCTACGATGCCACAGACAGATACACAGATACACAGACAGACACGTCAAACTTATAACACCTCACTTTTCTTGTCAGGGTTTAAAAACTAGGTCGTAAGACCCTTTGTACCACCACTGCCTGTCTTTTTCTTACAAATATCTAACACCACCTTATGTCATGCTGGAAGAGTCCAGATGCGCATACAGCTAGTTCAGCTTGAACTGTTCTTGCCGCCTCCACCATGAGGTGCCTTTTCACGCCTTTTTCGAAGGAACTTATGTTCACTGTGTTTCAGATTGAAGGAATAGGTAGCCAGTGTAATTACTGGGCATGGAAAGCATTTTATCCGAGACCTGAGAACGACAACACATCTGAAATCCAAGTTATTTTTGCCTTGTTATTGCAGGTCTATAAACGTAAGGTAGCTAACTTACCATGAGGTTGGCTGTCAGTTTATTGGTCATTTAGTTGTATGTATATTTTAAAATAATCTGAGACGATTGTATACGTTACTCCTAGATCCAGGTATAATACATAATAAAATAGGGGCTTAAATCGCAGTCTGTTATTTTCCAAGCCATACTTTCATTCTGTACGGTTTTATAAACACAGCCATTTGACCCTACTAAAATCGACACAGGAATATAAATGCCACGAGAGTAAATTTTTTGTATTTTTTTTCCATAAAAATAATTTTAAGCTTTACGGTTTGGTCAAGCTATAGCCACGAGGCTATCTATAACTTGACCAAAATATAAAGTTATTTTTTTTTATCCCAAATCATTTTTCTGAATGTTTACCTAAATACTAGCAAAGGAATTCATTCCAATCTGAAATCAAATATTTGTTTTGCGAATATATTTGTTAATTAAAAAGGTTACTAAAATCAAATTTCAACTTTAAAATTCGTATCAATTACTGGTATGATATTATAGTATAATAATACGCTGTATTAGTAACTAATTTATTATCAATCTCTTTCGCGGCTCCGCCTTGGAAAAATAATATTTTGTTTTCAGAGCTTTAGTTGATGCGCTGCATAAATGATTTCAGGTACGCAAAAGTTTTGTACGCCGAAATTATCACGCGCACAACATTTTTTTTTGCTATGTTTCCACTGTTACTAATCATGGTATTTTTATAAACACGTTTTAATCCTTAATAAAATGAAAGCTCAAGAGAACCCATGTAATCTACTGCGTATATACGACATTTTGTTATTTTTCGACATCCACGCGCTTATTAATAACTTGATATTATTTATTGCTTACATTAAATATTAAAATAATACTGCCTCGTAAATTGAGAAAGAATCTTTAAATTCGCCCAAATCGTCAATTTGTTGATGTATAAAACAAGTAATCGCTGTTTAATCTTATATTTCAGTTGTTGTGTTCGGTTTGATTGACGTTGAACAAGCAAATCCTCCGTCTTGTCAATATTGGTAACAAAGCTAAGGCAAAGGTTAACGAAGGTAAACAGGCAGAAACGGATGAACTCACACTCACAATGACATTGTTACATATACACACACACACACATTGAGGAGCTCGGTGGGTAACTTTCAAACAAAAGGGATGTATGGAACCCCAGCCAGGTCTATGTACACTATACTAAAAAAATCGGTAAAAATATGCGGAACACTATTCAATTGTCTATTTTCTTTTTATTTGATTTGTTGCGTGGTACAAAACAAGATTTTAAATTTAATGGATATTTTATATTGGATGGAATATATATGGATATAAGCAGAGATTTTTTTTTTATACAACTAGATGACAAACAAGCTGACGGCCCACCTGGTGGTAAGCGGTTACCGCCGCCTATAGACACCTGCAATAACATGGAAAAGCACTTGATATTGCAAGCGCGTTGTCATCCTGAGGCCTAAGATGAAATGCCGTCCATGCCCAGTAATTACCCTGGCTACCTTTCCCTTCAATCCGAAACACAGCGAACTGTTTCACGGCTGAAATAAGAAAGGCGGTGGTACCTACCCAGGCGACCCTACATATAGGTCTACCACCTAGTAAAAGATTCCGAGATACACAGGAGATTCCGAAATAAACATGTGTTTAAGGTATATATATAAATCGTTTGTGGGTGTATCCTTGAGCATACTAGCCTCCGTCTGAAAACCAGCGTCACGGCTACAACACCCCGCCGTGACACTTGCTGAGCCGGGGACTTTTTCACTGCTGTAGCACTGCTCACATTATTAATATTATTGTATAATTTAATTTGTATGATATTGCTTCTTTTTGTGTGTAATGTTATGCTTATAAGCATGTGAAATTAATTATATTCAATTTCAATTTTTTATTAAAAAAAACTGCAACACAGCAAAATATTCATCGCGCGTATGTCACTTTGGTGACGTTTAGTTGACTTCTATGTCGCCCGCCATATCGCCATAGCGAATAACAGTGAAATCGATGAACAATTTCAACTTTTGTACAAACAAATTATGCATGAAAACGAATTATTACTAATTTCCACGGATTCAGTTATGAAACATCTGCTTTGTACTCGTGAGCTCTTCCAAGCAATTGGTCCTAGTTGTTTCTGCAATCGCTTTGACCTGCTTGCCCGGATTGAGCCAGTTTGGTAGTGTTGCGGCCCAAACTCCTAATGTGATTCTCCTATGTAGGAACGTGTACCTATGGGCTGGTGATATTGTTACATACTCACACACACATTTACTCTCAACCACTAACTTACTATCTGTACAGTCTTGATAATTATTTAAGTATAACCAGTATCCCAAACAATTCCAAATTTCAGGCTGCAGCACATCAAGCGTAACAGTTAAACTGTGTAATCACCCTTATTCTGTTGATAATACCATTTCTCCTCTACCCATTGCGATGCCCGACAGGGCCCATAAACTGATCTGTATAATTATGTGTAACACCTATGTACTACATTATGGTTGCAATAAATGATTGAGTATTGCCTGTCGTAATGCAACTGTTATTCATGATGTACTGTTGTCTGTACCTTGTTCGATTATAATCATCGTGAAATAATGATAAAAAAAATCATGTTTTTTTTTATCAATAATCCAGATTAGAATATAAAATTTGAAAACAAGTTAAGTCGTCCATTTTACTAATTTCAACCAACTTTCTGAATATGCTGGTACTAACAGTATTGGTTTAGGCTAGATTTCGCTAGTTTCACTTGAGGTTGAATAAGCAAAGAAGGAAAGGTCCGCAACTCATACCCTTAGGACATGATTTATGAGATCCGTTTATATATAAATTAAATGATTCAAGATTTTCATCTGATCCCCAAACTCATCTACCAATGCAGAGCTTACTTCAGATTGTAACATTCTTTTATCGCTGCAAGATCAGTGCGGAACTAATTATCAAAATCTAATTTCAAACTGCTTGTCATTGAATTTACTAAAATTTCACCCTTTTTGCTTTAAAAAAACATTATTTTACCGCTTGCCATTGTCATTTACTCAATTTGCACCCTTTTTGCTATGAACAACATTATTTTTCTTGTTCTGCTTACGTCACGTAATTTTTTTTGCAGTGATGATAAAGCTCTTGAATAAAGAAGTAAAAAACTCCAAACGCGATATGAATCCAGATAAATTTCCTTTCAACCTTTTCAAAAGTTTACGCTTGCAGATTCCCACTCAAGTGATAAACATGGGACTTCATAAAAATTGGGCCCCACAAAAGGAACTACAGAGTGAATAAAATCATGGAAAGTTCCGACGGCAGTTTTTTGACGGAAAATAACATTACATAAAATATGGTGTCTTATAAGGAAGCTTTCGCGTTTGTAATGCTGAAAAGAAAAACAGATACATTCGTATGTTCAAGTGACTTTATTTCAGTAAAGTTTGCTTGAATAACGGGTTCGTCCGTGCGTTGATTTTTCAAAATTTAAAAGCACAAAGTTTACTCTGACTGGAAGTTTTGTTATACTGTTAATCTGTTTATTTCAATTTATCAGTTTTCATCTTGTTTATAAACCATCATATCAGTCTATGAAGTCTGCTGCTGAATAAAGGCCTTCTCCATCGATTCCTAAAAAGATCGGTTTTGCGCAGCCTGCATGTAAAGTCTCTCCCGAAAAATGGTTGCATCAACATGGCGTCCTATACGAGCAACAGCTTGCATCAGATGGGCCATATTTATTATGAATAGCATCAGAAAGAAAAAGGAACGATTGGAATTAAAGTTGTATTAACAAGTGTGTATTCATATAGGTAACATTAATATCTACATAGAGAAATCTATCGTCTCTTTTCTTCAAATTCATATAAATAAACAGAAGAACAATATTAAATAGAAGCTGTCAAGTTTGCTGTGTTTCCCTACAAACTTAAACAGAGATTGTTAAAAACAGTCAAATCAGCACCAATATTGACTTTGTTGTAATTAATGCCACAATTTCATTTTGCCATAAATTTGATTCCGGAGCTTGTTAAATTTATTTGAATAACAATGGTGCAAAACCTTGAAGATGTTATTTTTAATTAAGATGGCCAACCTCTTGGCTTGTTCATCAGCGTATTAGATTATTATATAATGTTTAAGTTGCTAGATAAAGTCGGTAAGTACTAACTTATTTTCAAAACGAGTTTTTGAAGATATTTTAAGTATTATGGAACTTTTTGGCTCTGCATCATCATTATCATCGCAATTTCTGCCAAGAGTCTGCGCCGCGTAATTTATCTAAATCCCGTGTTCGAGATTTAAATTAATTTTGCTCACATGTAAGCAAAATACAACTTTGCTGCAAGTTTATAAGCTGCAAAAGCACTATTTTCGCGCTGAAAAGGTAAAAAATATTCTTTATTGCATGATACCAATATAGCATTATGAACAAGTTGCTCGACTTCTGCAAGCCCTTATTTGTCGACCGGCTAGCCGAATGGTCTGTACCCCTTACTATACAGGCTACTTGGACAAGAGGTCCCGTGTTCGAATCCCGGTGGGGGCAAATGTTTGTATGATGAGTAAGAGCATTTGTTCACGAGTCATGGATGTTTATATGTTTATTTAGTTTATTTATAATATTTATATACATATTATTATCATTATTTCTCCGATATCTAGTATCCATCATAACACACGTTCTTAATGACGCTTACTTTGGGCTAGATAATAGGTGTGAGTGTATGAATAATATTATTATTTTTATTATTCAAGCGAAAATTTTACTCATATTCGAGATCAAAATCTAAACTACTCAAACTATTACCCAGACGCCAAATCACCCACCTAGTTGCATTTAATTCCATTACTGAGACAAACATCTTTATGACAAACAATTCGGGATGTTATTTTTCACTTTGCTAGGGTCGTCTTAAGGCTCGGGTTGCCGTTTTACCCCCAAAAGTTTTAGATGAAAGACAAGAGCAAAATGTGGACCTCATCCTTTGCGAGGCTTATTGTAAATCATACGGGATTGACAGATATCTCTTTTATCACGTAGAGCGTGAGTGTTTTTTATGTTGATGAATGTTGATATACATAGACTTATAAGTAAAACACGTTGCTTACTCTACCTTTGTTGGTCATTAAAATACGCATTCAGCAATGGATCTGTTTTTACTTTAGTATTTCTACCGCAGACTGATTGCCCTAAGGTTCATTTTTAAGGTCCAATCAGCCTACTTTTTCGCTTACTCAAATAACAAGTTGCGGTAGATAAAATCATCTACTTATCAATCTATTGATGTTTTACAATGAAACATTTCGTTTCATTGTAGCACTAAGCAACAATGTATTATTGAAGGTGGTATGCATCGGCACCTTGTTGTTTTAAGCCAATGAAGGAGCAGAACAGTAATGCTTGAACCATCAAAATAAGGAACCAACAGCTGTCTGATTTTATGGTAACCGAAACAAAACTCACGTTAAATGCACTGATAAATTAGTCAGCATTATTATTTTAGATGCGGTAACTCAAACTTCATATTTTTTTGGCGCCCATATGACTACGTGACCCAATTTATGAAAGCGTATATCTGCGATACTATGGATCGCAGGCCCGTTGTTGGGATACCACTTGACAAACAATAGGCAATGTGATTTTGAACACAAAGAACTGAAAGAAGTCAGTCCATTAACAAAATTAATAGTTTTCTTGATGTGATGTTAAATTGCTGATTGCATAGTCTCTTTGCTGTAATTAAATGCAATAATATAAGAAAGATGATGATGATTTTATTTGGTATTGCTGTGTGATGAAATTCGATGGTGTTGTCTAGCAAGTTTCAAATTTAATATTTGATTGAGTTTAGGAGTCATCATAATAATTTTCAAAATAGCCATTAGCTATTTGACCTTATCCCACCTTCTCCCTTCCTACTCAGGAGCACGCGTGCCGGTCTTCGGAGTCATCAATTCACTGTCTCCACCTCAACATCACGTACAAAGAAATTTAGTAGCTCTTTTCTTTGTCGTACTACCAGAACTTGGAATTCTTTGCCAGCACATGTGTTCCCTCCTATAATATGGGTTCCTTCAAAAGAGGCGTGAAAAAGCACCTTTCGGAAAGGCAAGGTGGAGGCGGCTAGAGCAGTGTCTGAACTGCACTAGCTGTCTTCGCATATGGACTCTTCTTACCGCTTCTCATCAGGTGGTGTTGAGTCATTTGTCGTGCTTAGTATAGATATATATATATAAAAAAAAACTAAAATATACAAATAATAGGGAGTTTGAAAACAAAGAAAATAATTACCATAAAACTGAAATACTTTCGGCTAATATTATAATGATTGTGGTGATCATAGAAACTGTTCAGTAATGTATTAGTAGTTTTATCGGTAATCAATGTTAAATTACTAAATCTGTAGTCTCTTTCCTGCTAGTCCAGTGAGTCAAGAAAAGATGTTGATGATTTTGGTATTGGCATTGGGTATTATTGTGAGATAAAATTTTCTGCTCCAATCTAGCGAGTTTGAAATGATCGCAGTTTATAGATTATTATGTCATGATCTAAATCTGCAGATGTTATTTTTCAATATCCAGTGACCGAATTAATAAGTCCAAACACAATACCAGAACTCAGATTGAGTTTCACAGTCATTGTTAAAATGAAAATGAAAATATCTTTATTTAATTAGGCCCCCCAAGAAGCACTTTCGAATCGTCAAAAAAAATCCTTATGTCTATCACATAAAATAATATTAACTAACTAACAATTTCATAATGTTTGTCTCTCTGTCGTATCTGGATCTACGTAAGCTAAGAATGTTATAATGTCAGTCTGTCTATCGGTCTGTCTGTCGGTCCGTCTGTCCGTCAGTCAGTCTGTCTGTCAGTCTGTCTGAATTTACACCGGTTCCAAAAGTTGAACTACCGAGAAGATTCCGGCAACAAACTCATGTAGTCACTCTTTTCAATTATTAAGTTTTAATGTTTAATTACACAGTAATAGTATTTAGCAGCGCAGTGTCGCACAGAGTATAAAAAAGGTATATTAACGTACCAATAAGTACCTAAGGACAAGAATATTTACTGTATTTAAAGGCTGTCCGACATTGCACCATCACAATATAGGTATTACAATACACAAAGGCCAACAATTAATATATAAAGACCTAATAAAGCTAAACATGTTTCATTAATTTTAAACACTTGTCTGACCACGTCATTACAATAATAATTGTATTGTTTTAAATATTTCCTATAATGCCATATACCTCAAATACCCTCAAAAATGATACTATTGGTGAATATGTAGGAAAATTATTACAAAATCAAGGTAGCTTAGAGATGACCATTTCCGCTACTAGTCGCACCTGTTCACAAGTATGACACATTTGCCAGCCATCGCTTCGCTCAACCATATTATAAGGAACGTAATTACTTTTATAGAATATTATAAAAGTAATTACGTAGTAATAATAGTAATTACGTAATAAGTAATTACTAAGTAATTTTTCAAACATTTATAATAATTTTAAAATCAAAAATTAAGAATAAAGTAATTTTATTACATTTAGGAAATCTGTGCATCTTTCAATTATTAAGATCGAAAACTGCTAAGAATATCTTAATATTATTAATTTAAACTTATTTGTTAACAAGCCGTCTACGCCAGAAGGAACGTTATGTTTTTCGTATAAATATGTGGGTTTGCATGTCTGTTCCATTGTCACTTCCTGTACCCGAAACGGTTTGACAGGTTTTAAAGAGTAAGGTGTTATCAGATGTCGGAGTGTTATTTTATATATAATTGAAAAGAATACAATATGGCAAATTTTCATTACATTCTTTGCAGTTTTTTTTACAGTCAGACGGTTGTTGTTTTCAAATTAAGTTAGAGCTTGTTTTACAACACTGTCAAATTGTATAATGTGCACATAAATAAAATATTTGTTTCTTTCTTAAAATAAACATAAATAAAAAATATTAATTCGATAGAATTTGATACTTTCTTGTTCCGTTATATATAAACAACCGTTGATACAGATTTTTATATCGTACAAATTTTATACAGGATAAATCCTAATATCACCATTTCCCAAAATGACTGATTTACTAAATGTTTTTGTTTCTGAATGTCAGAAATAAAACTGTCAAATTAGTATACGGTCACTAACACTTTATTTTAAAATCATAACCTATCAAAACCCAAAATCCAGACATACGATTGGTTTTCAATAAGGAATATTAAAGAAAAAAAATGTTTTTAGTTCATTTAATAACAAAATACGTAAAGATTTACTGCTTATAGTGACAGAATTTTAGCCTTTATTAGACTTTCGCATTTCTAATACGGCTTAAGCTTAAAATTTGGGGACCTCTGTCTAAATATAACATTACTGCATTTTGTGACTGCATTGTTACTTTTTGTTTATAATGTATGTTTCAAATGTTACTACTGTGCAATAAAATTTATTATTATTAATACATAATTATATCAGGATTTGTTCTATAAGAGATTTATACGCTATAAAAATCTGCCCTAGCAGACCGGAAACAAAATTACTTGCCGCCAACCCTTGACCTTAAGATGTATTGGCAAATTAATTCGCAAACTACCCTCTTATCTTACGTATTGTGTCAAAAGTGAACAAAACAATTTTACAAAGTTGCTAGTCTCTGACGTTACCTGTCTCGTTGGAGGAAATTATGGACAAGTTTCATGTTATAACAGGTATACTAGCGTCAGTTTTCATATTAAGTTCAGTGCACGAGGCAGGTGCCGTCAATTAATTAAACTCATTATGTACTATCAGCTATTTTCAGGTTATATTAAAGTCTTGCTTAATTAGCATATCCGTATTCATAAATCTATAGTACAGACCTGGAAAACTTCTGGACTTACGCAACTTGGATCTTTGTTGTAAATTAAATTAACAATTTTAATAGCTCCAAAAATTTTATGATTATATCGTTGGAAGTTATGAAATATTAATGCAGTATTTTCACTTGAAAGATAGCTTTTCCTTTACTCATGGTTGACTCCATCATTACCTTTAGCGCCGTCAAGACTAGCCCTCTTATTATTAAACTTAGACTAAAGTTAGTACTAGTCTAAAACTGATGCTGTCATCGTCCTTCTTTTATTAAATAAAAGTGACAAGCACCAGTTTAAGACCAGGACTAACTTTAGTCCTCGTTTTATAATAAGGAGGCAGGTGTCTTTCTGGAGGAAGTGGGATATACGGCAAACGATAAAAGTTGTAATTCAATTGGAAATTATTGACTTACGTTACGGTAATTTTAAATGACAGAGCCTAATTTCATTATAAACCAGTCTTGAAAATACAGTGAAATATGTGAGACTATTTTAAATAAGTATGAAGAACCATTTATGTACCATATTTTTAGCAATAAATAATTTTTGAATTTGAATTTGAATTTGAGTAGAGCGGCTAGTATAAGCCATCAACTTTTAGTATTTCTATAATCTCTGTTAAGTTATAGTTATCGCAGGATGCAGCAGATGTTATTTTTTTTATCAAAATCAATAAGGCTTTACATTGTGAAGAAAACTCATCAGACTGATGTTTTTAGTTATCCAATAACTAATTAATGTTTTTTCTTCAGTCCACCTACCAATGGTGCGTATTCCAGAACGTAGCCGCTACTCGAAGACATTTCCGCTCCAACGTCCGTTAGTCCTCCATGCAATGTAGACTGCCAACTGCCACTTGAGGCTCCAAATTCTTCGGGTTATTTCGGTGACTTCTTCTGCAGATCTCATCATTTCTAATTCCATCTTAATCTACAAATGCTTTAAAGTTAAGGGATTGTCAGGTTTTCGGAATAAAATTCCGATTCACATTCTGATTTAACTCCATCCAGTTCGACGAGCAGCTTGTTCAAGTGGTAAGTGAGCCTGTTTACAAAACCATTACCTCGAGAGTAAGTTCAACTTGAAACGTAACAACCGCTCTCATCGAAAATGGAGCTTTTATTCCTTTCTGCTTTATAGAAACTCACACTTTTATGCGTGATTTAATAGTATAATAAGAAATAAGAAGTTCGCGCAGTATACCTTATATATTTTAAAGATAATTATAAATAAAATATATCTAATTGCACAACAAAAGTTGATAAATTGTTGTGGGTAAGTGCTGTGAATTATGCTGCTTTATTGTTTTTATGTATAAGCATTTCAGTGCTATGTGTAGCTATGTAAGTGAACTCATGTGATGGCTGAGACTAGCTTTTTTATTATTTTGCTACCAAATTTCAATTTAATAGATAAGTCAATAAGGTTACTTGGTGTGCTGAGTGGACGCCTATTTAGTGCCACTAATTTTAATGTATTTTAAGGTCAGAAACATGTATTAATTATATTTGTGACGCTAAATAAACTATTTCTATTCTATAATACGCGCTTGCGTTTTTAAAAACCCGCTTGGCGTCCTAGCATTCCATATAAGATTCTGGCTTTCATATTACGAATTTTCGGGCTACGGAAGTATCTTTATTTATAACTTGTACCCATCGGCGTAGATATCGATTATCACGCCAAAAGGTAGCATTTTTCCTTTTTCAGTTCAGCGGCTTGTGGGTGAAAATTAAACAGATGGACAGACAGACAGACATACACTCCGAATGGCTTTCGCATTTAGAATATTAGTACAGAGTTACTTTGTATTACTATTGTGTTCTAATTTGTGTGCATGATTGCGTTACTGTGACTACGTACTTACCGCAGCTTTTTATAATAATCTCTTATGCTTAAAACAGTACCTCTAGTACAAACATTTTTAAATTTCGAATCGTATTCGTATCGTTCACGCATGATAAAAATTTCAAACTAAAGCCAGACAAAAGCTTACGTAACTACTCGATACGATAGCGATTCGAAATTTAAAAGTGTTCGTTTTAGAGGTACTGTACATACCCCAAGTACGAACATTTAAATTTCGAAATTTAAAAATGTTCGTGCTAGGTACCATTTACTTTGTTAATACAAAGTGTTGCATACTTAGTACTGACAGCCTAGCCCATTGGTTCTGGAATCTAATTTAGTTTTATATTGCAAAACGAATTCAACCTTGATTCTCTTCTAACATAATTTGGCTAACACAAGTTTCTGTCTGACCCTGCTCCATACAATCGTATTAAGCTTAAATTAATTCCTTTGTCAAAATTATCATAGTTCTGGAATCCAATTTGGTATCGCATTGTTTATTAACTGAATACAGAATAGGCTTCGGATGCAAATGATTAATAGTAATAGGTTATGGTTCAGAATTTGCCACAACGACATCAGTTTTATTACTAGAAGCGTCATTACATTATTAGGTACTCAGTTTTTCAAATTTGAATGCATGATTGGATCAAATTCATATTGTTTAGTGTTTTGTGAACAAAATACTGAAATGTATGCCGGCGTTTGATCAACGGGCAGCGACAGATATATGTACTACTTCGTCTGAAAAAATTAGAGGGAAAGTCTTGGATTTACTATCCAAGAATTATCGATTGCTTTATTAGCTGCACTATGCTTGGTAATACTTGCTAAAAATTGTTTTATGTAGTTAATTTTGGGATGCAATTTTGGATTACATTTGCATGCTAATCTATTTAGCGAGACATGTATGAACATTAATTATTTAAACCAACATCTTTGCAATTACCATGTTTCTTGTAAATAAATAATCTGATTTGATGTACACCTTGTTATAAAGCTGTTGATCTTGCGAAAAAAAAATGTTAGTAAAGTTTTTTACTTTCACGAAATTATAATTATTCTTATTGCAAAATATCATAAGATAACGTCAACTTGATGATAGTCATATGAAAAGAAACAAAATTACATCACATATTTCATCTTTTATTCGATAATCATATTCAGTGACTGAGAAACTCGATAACATTTTCTAAAAAAATTCGATGCGTCCATACACTTATTTACAATCACGCACCAATTTACACACGAATTACACTTTAAAGAGCTTGAAACACTTTTTAATCCTGTAATGTAAAGTCAAATGGAATTAACTGTCACACTCTCATTTCGTCAATGGCGGCTTGGGGGAGGCTGGGCGCATGGGTGGGCTTTCCTCTTCTCAGCGTGGCGTGAGGGACTCTCGCGTCCCCCTCCCTCCCCGGGGAACCCTGCGCCGCCGAACCGTTCGGAGGCTGGAATTTCTGTTGCCTCACTTCCTGCAAGGGCGGCGAGTTATTAAACTTGTTCAAATTCTTAGGCATAGTCGCATACCCACCCACTTGTGGGTAATTCACATTTGGAATCCTGAAGCTACTGTTTCTACTACCCAGTTTTGATGGCATCATTATGTTGTCCATACTCAATGTAGGGCTCGGCGGGGACTTCGGAACATCCAACGGCCCTTTAAAATTCAAACCCGCCAAATGTGCGTCTGAGCCCATCATATTTTTCTTTCTATTCTGCCTTTCGACATCTACTACTAAACTCGGCGCGTGTGTCGGATCCATATGGTAATGCGAATGCTTCCCCGATATAGTCTCAAAGTGCTTCTCGTTAAATCGCTGCTGTTTGCCGCGTGACCTCGATTTGTCTCTCTGGTAATATACGCCCGCGAATATAAGTACGTTGAGTATAAGCAACGAGCACCCGATAGCTATCGTTACGCTGAGGGCTGTTGAGTACGCTGCGTATCCCGCTGCCTCCAAATTGGCCAAGGTATTATCTGTAGTATTCACTGTTTGCAGATCTCGTCCGGGGAGAATGGTTGCGCATGTAGCTAATATTGTGTCGACTGTTGTTAGTGCCGTGTCTGAGTAAGTGCTGTTCGTCCGCCTTATTGGATCGTTATCGTTCCGTGCGAGGGGGTCAGGGCGGACTATGCCTTCGTACAGATCTTGTTCATTGTAATTTTTGAAGAGGTTATGTCGAGTTGCGACGTCTTCCATGCCGGCTCGGTGAAGCTCGGGAACTAATCGAAGCCACACAGAGAGCTGATGTGCCCTAAAGTGGTTTTTTAGCCGCGGCTTCATTCCTGCGAAAAAGAAAAGATTATGTTAATGTCACATTATCCATATTTACATAAAACGTTACCCGAACGAAAACAGGCTGCCAAAGGATTGCAATGTATCTTCTGTAAGCCTTGAAGCTTGAAAGAGTCTTAAATATGCCATTAAGGTCCGACTTTCGCTATATTTCGGATAGCAACAGAGATTTTCATTTTATTCTACAGCGTTCAACTTAATAGAGACAAATAGGCGCTTTTACTGTCAACATCAATGTAACGACAATTCACAATAGCTCTTCATTCTGAGCAATAAAGGACAGACTTATACATAGCTTCGCATTCTCTTTTTTTTTGGTTTGACCTCCATTCTTTTAGATAGCTTGACTTTCTCAATTAGTCAGGCTATTTATAAAGAATTTTGTTGTATTTTAAAGACGGTAATATTTTTGATGAAGCGTCGAAGTATAAATGTGGATGTCCCAAAGGCAATTACCGAAATATATGCGCGTTCACGCTTCTCGTTCACGAAATTGACCGCGTGTCGCATGTTATAACATACCCTTATCATCGTTATCCGTGTTACTAATAAAAGTTACACGCGCCATTTTATATGTCACATGTGTAATATCTCAGAAAACTTTTGTATTTAATTAAGGGGCTACTTTTCTTTACACGTTACAATATTTTTTAAAAGATATTTAATTAAAAACCGAACCTAAGATCTGTAACAATCAGCGTGACTGTCATAAGTTTGTCTTTTGAATTCTATTTTTTTCCAAGTATCAGGCAAGATATCAAGCAAGCAAGGAAGTATTTTTATAAGAACATTATAGCTTCAAAAATAAATAATAAGAACCGATGCATACTGATCGATTAATTATAAATGGGGGTGGAAAATTTCTCGTCATTGCGATTTCAGTGCACTCTTAGCTTGCTTTCTATGATTTCAATAATGAAATCTATTCATTTCATTACTATCCTATACTACACAACACATCAAGCATAACAGTTTCACCTTGAGACGGGTGTTTTATATACACTAAAATATGGCTGTTCTTAGCATATTAGTTTCAATGTTAAGTCAGTGATGCAGATGTAAACAGGTTTGATCTCTATTACATTGACGTAAGGAACAGAATAGACACATCGTTATGCTGTATCTAAACGTAAAGCATTATATTTTATTATTTTGGCAGTTTTTAGGTAAGTGTATGAATATTATTATTATTTTAAACGCTTATTTTTTTTAAATATCTCTCTTTAAAGAGGTGTTTTGCCAAAAAATGCGGACTATTGATCAAGCATTTTTTGCATCATAATTTATGTGTGTATGTCTGAATGATTCTATTTATTAGTTACAACATGAAGTATTTATAAACTATACCCCTCTTATGATAAAAAATATTATTATTATTATCATATTTTTTTGTAAAAAACTAATACTTTTGTAATAATTTCTGGGGTTGTAAATCACAGACGCGGGCTTTTGGCCAAACGAGCATGATTTTATTTTGGTATTTACTGCGACGAGAAAAAATTGCCGACGATTTTGCACGTATTTATAATGACAGCTTTTTGCAAGAGAATGTAAGTAAGTGGATGAATGTGGACGGTAGCTAGACTGCTGTGTAAAGGTTTTTGGATAACTCCGGTGGAGGAAGTAACTATAGGGATCGTACATACTTTGTCACTGTGTTTAAAGTTCTAAGTATAGCCAGATCTGCATATTTGTTGATTTTTTCTGTGTGTGGATGAGAGGTTGTTTGTATTAGGAATGGCTATGTCGATGAGGCAAATAGATTATCATTATTAGAAACTCTTCCCGTGTTTATAAGTAGAAGCCAAACCATAATAAAATCTGCATTTAAAAAATTTAAACAAAAAATATAGCCGACTCCAAAAAACTGAAAAGGATAAAATAATTAAATTTTAGTAAGTAGGCACTCATCCCCTAGGTTTAGGACTCCAAAAATATGTTAGGACCATATTTATAGTAGGTCTAACTAGTAGGACATATTTTTGGAGTCGGTGCTTCACTATCTATGGTTTCTGGAAACAACTTAGCATCAGCTTATTTTATCCTTTTCAGTTTTTTGGAGTCGGTTTTATTTTTTGTTAAAAATTTTTTTTCACAATTTTTAGTGATAACTTTTGAACGTCAAAGCTAATTGGGTGACCGTGAGCTTATTTTGTTTTCTACTATCGTATCATTTCACTAAAAATTCATAGGAAAGCAAATATCCGCAACTTCGCATATGTAGACGACTGAATTTTTCCAGTTTTTTCGATTTCAAAACCAAACTACCCAATGGATTTTCAAAAATTTTTTATGGGACCAAACGGGAACTATTTCACATCGAACAAGAAAAGAATCATCAATATCGGTTCACCCAGTAAAAAGTTGTGAGGTAACAAACATAAAAAAAAACATACAGACGAATTGATACTCCTCCTTTTTTTGAAGTCGGTAAAAAAGGAGATGTAATCAGCCAAATATTATCTAGACCGGTGACCTATTTTTCATTTCAACTGAGAAAAGTTTTGTTTGAAACAGAACTGAAGGAGCGAACGTGTATACCTATAATGTTCAATTATCAAACAATTCTGCTCAAAGAGAAAAAAGTAATATTACAAAGCGTCCCGAATGCAAATTACAAAACCAATTTTGTTCGAAAGTAATTTAAGTTTTTTCCGGTTTTCGCTTCACCCCATCGAGCGACCATTGTCACCTCATTCCTGTTCACTTTATTTAGCCTTGTTACTGATTGTTTTTTAATTTATTGATAACTAGTAGCGGTCCGCGTCGCTGCCCCTAAATGTTGGTTTTTGCTGTTATTTATGATACTAGTACGGTAAGTTGGCTTTTAACCGACTCCAAAAACAAGGAGGTTCTCAATTCGGTTGGTATTTTTTTTTCTATGTATGTACACCGATTACGCCGAGAGTAATGATCCGCTTATTTTGTTCGGTGCGGAATAGTTACCATTTGGTCCCATCGATTGTTTTTAAATCGATTGGGTAGTTTGGTTTTTAAATCAAAATAACTGGAGTGAGAAAGTCATCTACGTATGTAAAATTGCGGATGTTTGCTTTCCTATGACTTTTTAGTGAAACGATACGACAGTAGTAAACAATATAAGCTGACGGTCACTCATCTAGCTTTGACCTTAGAAAAAAAAACGAAAATTAAAACCGACTTCAAAAACCTGAAAAGGATAAAATAATTAAATTTAAGTAGGTACCTACTCATCCCCTAGCAACATATTTTTTTGGAGTTGGTGTTAAATTGTTTCTAGAAACAATAGAAAGTGTAGCACCGACTCCAAAAAATATGTTTCTAGGTGATGAGTACTTATCTGAATTTAATTATTATATCCTTTTCAGTTTATTGAAGTCGGTTTAAATTTTTGTTAATTTTTTTTACAAACGAGCTATGTACTGTTTTGGTAGTCACGTGGACTTGATAGTTTCACAAATATATCTATTTTAATTTCTAAACTTTTTTTGATGTGTTTGACAATGCGGAAACGTGAGTAATGACCTTTTAAGCAAAATTTTATAAAAACCTGTTTTTTGTACCTTGCTAGGTTTGAAAATTGCACAACCGAGTTAGGGAAACAGTTTACACATAGGTAGCTACATACTTGGATTTACTATGCAAATCTCTAAGCTAAGTAATTCCTCATAATCTTAATAAATAAATTATGTTAGAGACAATAAGATTGTTAATTAATACAAGTAGATAAACTCTTTTGGTTCTTCGTCGTAAATCTAAAACAAGAACCTGAGTGGGTACTTAATTTCAATAATTAGTGCTTCGTCGTGTCTCGTGAAACAAATACCTAAACATTTTCTACAAAATCTAGCAATACATTGTTACTTTTTACGGTCCTCTTAAGTTTTAAGTTTTTTTAATGTTCATTTAAGATATTTGTTCCTTTAGATGGAGCCTATCGATCGGTATCATAATAAATGAGCATGATTTTTGACATTTAGCGGGTTCAATTCCCGGCTCATGTAATTTACTTTTCTTCACTTTATTATTGCTTTTATTTGGCTCATGTTATTTCTATAAATAAAGGAATGTTTCTTAGGGGTATAATTTGCTAAATTCAATAGTTAGGATACTTTCCATCCAGGGCCATTGGTTTTACTCATCCTGTTGGGACGGTTGTATACTCACCGATTTCCAAATACTTCTGATGAGTAGAATCGTACTCCTCCCACACGACACCCCTGAATTTGTTTCTTTCCCTTGACGCTGGCAATAACACCTCTTGTCGGCTATTGTCGTTTGGGTTTCTGCAACAACAAAATAAAAAAAACTAAAATACCCGTCCTTCATTTTTTAACACTTCTTTAAATAAAAATCAATGTTTGTATGTTTGTCCCTTATCTATTCCGAAACCATTGAACAAGCCAAGGATCTTGGGGTATTTTCTCTATACGGGCAATATAATTTTTTTATAGTTACAAGTTTCTAATATACCTATTTAGAAACATATCCAAACTTGAAAAATCCTTGATAGACCAGAAAGTCTGCTGGAGTAGGATCTCACCTCAGGATATGATTTTTTTCTAGTTTCGATAATTTTTCTAGACAAAACACTTTCTTAAATAATTGCAAAATTTTAAATTTAAAGTAACCCCCGGCGTCATTAATCATCAATCTAACACCATCTCACTAAGACTATTCATAAGAGCCCAAACACGCTATATCTGCTGTAAGTTTCTGAAGAATTAGGCATTTCGCAGACTTTTTGATGGTATCAGCTCAAGGTTAGTATGTCATGGGAATGTCACCGAAGTGACAGTACACCAAATTTGAAATCAATCGGATCTGTAAAAGTTAGTAAAATCATATTATTATGTAGAAAATGATCTGATAGTCATTAAACGCCTGAACTGATCTTCATAAATTATAGCTAAGAACCATCGTAGTCACATCAGTTTTCAAACAAAAAAAACCGAATCAAAATCGGTCCATTCGTTTAGGCGCTATGATGCCACAGACAGACACACAGATACACAGACAGACACGTCAAACTTATAACACCCCTCCTTTTTCGTCGGGGGTTAAAAATAAGCGTGAAACGGCAGGAGCCTTTGTTTAAATGTGTCTTCGTCTAGCAGTCTTCGCTCATGGTCTATTTTTACTGCTAGTCATTAGTTGGTGTAAAATCATTTGCCGTGACTTGAAAGGAAGACTAGAAGACTTACACAAGCAACTGAATTTATGACATTATATAAATAAAACATATTATATTTTAGGCTTTTATGACTTGTAAGTTACAAGTCATAAAAAAATATTTTGTCCAAAAATTAAAAATTAAATAGATAGTAGCCAATTCTCAGACCTACTGAATATACATAAAAAATTTCATTAAAATCGGTCAAGCCGTTTCGGAGGAGTATGGTAACTAAATTTGTGAGTCGAGAATTTAATATATAAGATTTTTCTTTCTAACAGAAATTTCAAACAAAAAATTACTACAAAAGCAAAATAAAGTATTCCTGTCTATCTACACGATTATTAAAGTATAAATAATACTAGCAAAGTTCATGACCAATCTGGGCCAAGAAATATATCCAGGATTATTTTAGTACTTTCTGTACTTATAATAAATGGTGTATTCTTAAGACATCAATTGGATGACAAAAGTTTGACACAGCATAAAAAACATGGGCTATATTATATTATAGAAATGTTTTATATCTTCCAAACACTAGGTATTATTTTATTAATTTGGTAATTAATAACATTTCTACGAAAAAATGCCACCAATATCATAGTATTTAATAGCAGTTCCATGAAATTATCAAATGAATAAGATGTATTTGACAGTTGCAAAATATTTATTCGAACTAATATAGCGCATGTTTTAATTTATTGTCATAATAAATGACAATATGACAATATCAAGAATATAAAAATGTTTCTAGGGTATCCTAGTTCCCGTTGTATGGGTTGACTGGAAGAGATCTCTTATAGAGATAAGTCCACTCTTGTTAACTTATTATCTTTATGTACTGATAAACTTTATTACAAGTGCAATAAAGAGTATAATAATCAAGTTCCTACTTAAAAATTGTTTAATCATTTTAAGTGTCAAACTACCCAATCGATTTTAAATTTTTTTTTACGGGACCAAATGGCAACTATTCCGCATCGAACAAAAGAAGAATCATGTGAATCGGATTAGAAATCTCGGCGTTATCAGTGTATATACAAAAAAGACCAACCGAATTTTGACTCTCCTACTTTTTGAAGTCGGTTAATATTGGAAGGACATAATTCTCGTACCTACAAAGTCCGTGACTACAATATCCACCAGGATTATTATTTTATGAAACCATCTGCTATTCTCTCATATTTTAATGAGTTTCTGTCAACAGTATCCCTTCGAGGTAATAAATTAGGATACATTAAATTTCTTATAGACACCATCAACTTTATCAATAAAACAATAGCTTGCAACAATGGTAAGATTCAAACGGAAGTCAACTTAAACTCGCCGGAGTAAAGTTACTTATCACACAAACCGCGCTATCGGGACTTCCTTAAACTTTCTCTTAAGACGAGTGAAACTTCAATGTTGGAGATAATTTCAAGAAGGGACCTTATCTATTTAAAATTAAAGTGTATACTCGTAAATCAGTTACTGGTGCTGGCAAACTTTTGCAATATTGTATAAGTTCAAGTTATAGTGCTATTTACAAATTTCTATAGGCTTTGTCTTTCGTTGTCGTCGTGGATCTCCAAGACGTGGATATCCATTAAAATATGTTAATAATATTTATATACTCGCTCCTATTGCCTAGCCTAAAGTAAGCAACATTTTGAGCTAGTGTTATGGATACTAGATAACAGAAACATATACTATATACATTCACACCTATTATCTAACTCTATTAATTGTCATTAAAACACCATTTCCCTACTGCTCAATTAGATTGCTTAACTGCTTAAGGTTGAGCAGTGAGTAATACCAATGGTTAAACTGGTTATTGCTCAACTATTGCGCAACTAGTTGATAGAAAACATAATTTTAATACCTATTATCGTATGTTTTTTTTAATATGATTTATGATACATTATACTGTGCAAATCTTACTAAGCTTAACTTAATTCTTTGATTAATCTAAACCTTTAACACAATCATGAAATAGAAAAACATTATTAAGTAAGTTTATTTTATTTATTTCATAAAAAGTGATAATTAATTGAAATATCTTTGTACTTGTGCTGAATTTATAAACCAGAGAACATAAATGACAATTCTAAATCCAATATTGGCTAATTAAAATTAGGTAGTTGATAACTTTTTTATTTCATAAATAATACGCATAGGTACAGTGTGTGTTTTTTTTAACTGGGACAGTACGGGGAAATCCAAAACTATAGACGATACAGGGAAACGGCCTTAGGAACCATTTATTCTTTTTTTGTGAAAAAAAAGTTTGACAGTAATTTTTTTGGTCAAGCTTGAGTAGTCCATAGAAATGAATCATTTTGAAAAAAAATTTTTTTGATGCGGATCGACTCAATTTCATATAGGGAATATTTTTATTGCTTACATGAAGAAAAAAAAATGAGCAGCAGAAGTTAGTCAAATTTAATAAAATGTTTCTCATACAATTTTTGTCATGATGAATCACAAACAAACTGATAATAAAAAATGAAAGTAACAATAATAGCAATGTTCGTTCGATATTTGAATTTTTCATTCATTTGAATAATAAAATGGTCCAGGTCCAGGTCCAGTTCGAATTAAATCTCATTTTTGAATATAGAACGCTTTTTGCACGTGTAAGTATCGACTGCGATGCAGTAGATGGATACTTTGAACTAACTTCGATCTTTCGATACTACGTAATATTCCCTATATGAAACTGAGTCGTTCCGCATCAATTTTTTTTAAAATGACTCATTTCTATGGACATCTCACGCATGACCAAAAAATACTATGTCAATTTTTTTTCACAAAAAAAGAATAAATGTTTCCTAAGGCCGTTTCCCTGTATCTTCTATGGTTTTGGATTTCTCCATATTGTCCCAGTTAAAAAAACACCCTGTATAACTCATTAGGAATATTGAAAAATAAATACTTAGATGTTTAAAATAAAGAGTGTTGTAGCGCATCGTCTTAAAACGCACCATACAAAATCTGCGGAACAGATAACTTTACATGGTCCTATGTTAAAACAAAATGATTATTTTGAGTCATCGTCGTCATAATAATAGTTGTTTCAATAAAACTGATGTAGGCAATCTAATGTCATTACATGTTTTGATAACTTTTTGGAAAAATAAATTGACCATTTCTATAAATTTTCTAAACCACACAATTGCAACAATATTCCATAACTTTTAAGTGGGAATTGTTTTTATGGGTAACAGTACAAGCTGGAATGTTTAGCACCACCTGATGTAATACTGAAAATAACTCAAAGTAATTGGAAGTAGGTGGGCCGTTTACGCCAAGAAAAAGATAACAAATTGTGCCTAAAGTTACTGCTATGGACATTATCGTGGGGAAGATATGTAAATAGGCATCTGATAAAGTAGATCGATGGGATCGAGTCCCCTATAAAGATTTAAAGCCAAAAAGCAAACTTCACGACGATGACTTCTTTCCTGTCTATCTTTAGTTTCTTCAGTATTTTTCTTCGTTTCGTTCTTCTTCCTTCTCAAACTGCAAACGTTCATAGACTGCGGTATCCGCCTATATAATACTAGAATATGTTCTCATAATCTCAATGACTAGCATCTATACAGTTTGATATATTTAAATAATTATAGCTCACATATATGGCACAAACATATTATGTAAGTCGTGCATTATCTTAGAGATGTGTTGTAAATATTTGTTAGGGCACGAACCCCCACTCACAGTAAAACCCGCAATGTTTTATTTATGAAGCTGTAACACAATCGTGAGACGAAAAAAATTCCAAGCAGAAAACTTATTTCGGCGAGTTGCCGATGACAATATGAAGATATAGACGATATTGGTCTGTCAAGAAAAGATTTCATTGAACAATCAGACGTGTGAAACGGTCGGTATAATAAAGACTATATATCAGAAAAGGACAAAGAAAATAAACGATTATGTAATAAAAACGTGAATGGAAAAAGAACCTTATAAGTTTTATTAGTTGAAAGGAAATCAGTTGAATAACTAAGCAGCCTCTAAGATCTTGGGATTCTCGCCAAGAAATTGGTAACTCCTGGTTGAATTGATTTTTGAAGTGAAACAACTGAATAAGCTCGACCAGCTAGTGAATGCTTACTTGTTAAGCAAGGCAAAGAAAATGATATTTTAAATTAGATGGTTGCAGAATAACTTGCACAAAAGCTTACATTAATGTAACCATTTGAGATAAAGTAAAGTCTGCGAGATAGAATCAGAAATGAGGGCATCCTTAACAGAATTAAAGTCACTGACATAGCTCATAGGATTAGCAAGATGGAGTGGCAGTGGGCGGGTCACATAGCACGATGGAAATAACGGCCGATGGGGCATTATAGTCCTAGAATGGCGAGCACGTACCGGAAAGCGCAAAGTACGGATGACCTTCCACTAGATGGAAAAAAGACCTTGTTAGGGTCGCGGGGAGCCGTGGATGCAGGCTGCGCAAAACTGATCCGTTTGGAAATCGATGGGTAATGCCTTTTTTCAGCAGTAGACATCATAGGCTAATATGATGCTGATGACAAAGTTAATGGTATAGTGGATAGAATTCTTAAATATTAATTGTTCTAGCAATTTCCAACTTGCCGGCCTAATAGGAACCTTTTTCCGCGTCTATTAAATATGCTCCGCGTATATTAGAAGGAAGGAACGCAAGTGCTGGTGAAGAATTATAATTTTTAGAAGTACGATGAAGACACGAATTACATAATTACTTTACGTTATGTTGCGGTGGAAACAGTTATCAAATGACTCCGAAGAACAGCAGCGTGCACCTGACTAGTAAGAGAAAGATGGAATGAGGTTAAGAGCTCCTCAGAGTACATATATTATACCTATTCGACATGATATAGCCGATAGAAGGCGAAAAATGTTAACAGAAAAGAATAATCAGGATACTTTCAAACAATGTTCCGTCGAGCCACGAACCCAGCCGCAACCGGTAGTAGTATCACGTCGGGGTAATCAACTTACTCAGTAAGCGTGATTCAGGCATTCGCTTAACGCCCTGTCACATTTTGATGTCGTGTTTCGGCCCAGTGTTCATATTATACTTTTCGCTGATTAACCATTTTTCGGATATTTGATACTAACTGTTACGGTAGTGCCGTCAATAAGATAATACATTTAATCATGGCCTATATAAGTTAATATAAATGGTTTGCCACTTTCAAAAATATCTTATTCATTTGATAATTTTATGACATTTCTTTGAAATAATGCAGCCAAGGTTATATTATTGCATACAAGTGTCATGAAATCACAAATGAATAAGATGTTTTTGTTAGTGGCAAACCATTTCTTTGAACTAATATAGCCCATGTTGCAATTTATTGTCGTATTGACGACACCACCTTGTATGACATAGTCACTACATTTATAGATAGACCATTGAAGTTTTGAATAAATATAAGTCCATACATTTGCATAATCACATTGTACAGTTTGAGGGTTGAATACTTTTCGTGTTGACACCAAACGTATTCAACCAATAGTTAATTTTAGCCAGTGGTACATACATATTCATACATAACAGCATAAGCTTGTGTCAAAGATTAAACGTAAACACGTTTGTCTTACGCTTTTCTTGGAAGTAAGAAGTCTTTAAATACTCTTCTCTGGAAAGCTACAAATACACCCAAAGCAAACGCTTATTCTCATAATACTAAAACCGTACCAGTTTCCATAGAGATAAACTTACTTGGGACTAGCAAGAAAATGTGGTCGATATGAATGTTATATTCACAAACCCAATTAATAATAATATAATAATAATAATAATATTTATACACTCACACCTATTACCTAGCCCAAAGTAAGCATCATTAAGAGCTTGTGTTATGGATACTAGATAACGGATAAATAATGATAATAATATGTATATAAATATTAGAAATATACTAAATAAACATATAAACATCCATGACTCGTAAACAAATGCCCGTACTCATCATACAAACATTTGTTCCTACCGGTATTCGAACTCGGGACCTCTTGACCGAGTAGCCTGGGGTACAGATCACTCGGCCAGCCGGTCGTAATAAGAACATAAATAATTAGAGTGTAAGGCGTGAAAATGATATTATTTATGAGAGATGTTAAGTTTCAACAACGCTTTTTGAATGAAGTCCATGAAACTTTGTAAGCCAGTGACATACAGATGGTTTAATAAAGGAAGACAGTAAACGATATAGCCTTCAATCTGTCAACTGGCCTTATACCTCTGCGGGTCTATGACAATTGAAAAGCCAATTGTGCCTGGAATCTGATCCTTGACGGGTTAATGGTGACAATTCACAAAAACTTAGATACCTAATAATGAGTTTGTAGCATAAAAATAATATATTTTTAAAATTTTGTTAAGTATATTAATTTGCACTTAGTCCCAGTTGTAACTACAACCGCTTTATTCCACCCATCCGTATTGGGCCATGGTGGTAGTGTTATGTTCCAAACTCCTCAATCGTTTCTCCCATGTAGGAATAGTATATAGGCTGGTAGTGATGCTATTTATTTACGCAAACTATTAACTATTAAAAAGTTTTTTTTTTCACAATTTTTAGTGATAGCATTCTAAGGTCAAAGCTAGATGTGTGACCGTAAGCTTTTATTGTTTCCTACTATCGTGTCGTTACACTAAAAAGTCATAGGAAAGCGAAAATCCGCAATTTCGCATACTAGACAATTTACTACTTTCAGTTTTTTTGATTTAAAAACCAACTGATTTTGAAAAAAAAATTATGGGACCAAATGACAACTATTCCGTATCGAACAAAAAAAGAATCACTTAAATCGGATCACAAATCTCGGCGTAATCGGTGTACATACATAGAAAAAAAACATACCAACCGAATTGAGAGCCTCCTCATTTTTGAAGTCGGTTAAAAAATAGCTAAGTAAACCTACACCGAATACTATTTTTATGGTACATAGGAACTCTAGCGCAAAAAATAGTATTTTTGGTTCCCAACCCACATTGGGCTAGCGTGGTGGTGTTATGGCCCAAACTCCTCATGTGTTTCCCCCGTGTAGGAAGGCCCGTGCCCAGCAGTGAGACGTATATAGGCTGGTGATAATGATGATTTTTGGTTAGTAAAAAAACATTGTATACAGCTTCTCACCCAGTCCGCACGAAGTTGGCCACAAACAGCATTATTGACTCGGAAAGCGCCACTTCAGACTTGGTGTAGTTCTGTGGGAAGTGCCCGAAGCCGTCCACCAGAGGAGCTCCAAACACGTAAGGCAACTCTTCACCGTGCACCGCTCCCATTCTCTGCGGATAAAGGTTCTTATTTACAGACAAGCAAGACTCAGATTTCGATGGTAAGGAAATTTTGTTCAATTATTTTCTAGGGATTCATTTTGGGCGTTAATGGGTTAAGCCTGGTATTTTTTATACAACAAAAGTGGCAAACCATCGAACAGTCCACCTGATGAAAGGTAGCACTCACGCAGTGCTTATACAATAAAATTAATGAGAAAGCGTTATGTTAACAACATTAGAGTTACGTAAGACCGATTCAAGAATGATTGCTCAGTGTCAAGAAAAACTTAGGTAATTTGAGTTACACATATTTTTTAAATATACCCTATGATAGCTTATAATAAAATGCTGGCGTAAGATGCCTTTTTAAAATGTTCATTATAAAAAAAAACTATTTTGGGAAGATGATCATAACAGCAAATTTATTATTTTTTAATTTTTTAACATTATTTTTTTTTTTTATTCTATTTAAGATACATTTCTAATGCTTTTTTATCAGTATACAAATAATAGTATATTGCTTTTAAATCGAAACAAAGCAATGAATAGCGAACATTTATAATATGAAATAGAAAACAAAATATCTTAAAAGTCTTAATTTCCCGTGGTCTACTCGTGTTGTTCAGCTAGATGGACCACAGGTGAACAAGTTTCTCTCATTTGGACAAATAGATTGTATAGATGAACGAATTTAACTACTTGTTAAATTCGATCGTGGTAATTAAAGAAATTAATCCATAACTCCTCTATTTAGGGCATCGTAAACTATCCGTAATATAGTAATCCCTTTAGAATTGTATAGAGACTTAATTGATACAGAGGTAACTAACAGCTATTTGCTATATTACGACCAATTTAAGAAGGTATCCCATTCAGATCACAAACGTATCTTACCTACTTTATTACAAACCAATTACTATCGGGGCGTTATCGCCGACATTTTGCGTATTTTACGATATGCCGCTTCGTTCAATTAAGGAAACCCACTATATTTCATTTTAAACTGAAAGGAAGTTTTCTATAACACTTCGTCCTATTTATTCATGAGCGCTCATTTAATTTCTGTTCTTTAAATAGATATTGCCAATATTCTGCTTACTGATTGAATGCAAACTTCCAACGCAAACTGGAGCAGGTCACGATAAAAATCGCCGCTGTGAATGCAAAAGTTTAAAGATAGATACGCCTAATTTGATATTTCACGTGCAGAAGTCAAAATTTCCTAACAAAATGTTTTATTTGAAGAGATTGCTCTGCGGAGAGTGCTCTGAAGAGCTTTTCAACCTTATCCCACCTTCCCTCTTCCTGCTCATGAGCACGCGTGCCGGTCTTCGGTGTCATCAATTCACTATCTTCACATCTACATCACGCGCAAAGAAATTTAGTGCCTCGTTTCTTTGTCGTACTTCCAGAACTTGGAATTCTTTGCCAGCACACGTGTACCCTTCTTCCTATAACATGGGCTACTTCAAGAGAGGCGTGAAAAAGCACCTTTTGGGCCGGTAAGGTCGAGGCGGCTAGAGCAGTGTCTGAACTGCACTAGCTGTCTTCGCAGATGGAGACATCTTACCGCTTCACATCAGGTGGTGTTGGGTCAATTGCCGTGCTTTGTATAAAAAAAATATCAAATTCCCTTTATTCCAATTTCAATAGATAAAAATAGACATTGAAATAACATTCCTAACTTTCTATTGAAATAACACGAAAGCATTCGCTAGGACTATTACTCACCTGAGGATAATACCCGTCTTTAGTCTGGTAGTCAAACACGTAAAAGTAGGTTTTAGTCGGCCTCCTTGGACCATCTTCATCACTCAAAGCGGGTTTAGGTCCTCCGCTCAACAAATCTCCACTCTGCACTAAAGGAGCCACATACTGTGCATCGGATAAAGCGGCTACTGTTGCATCTCTCGTGTTTATTGGGTTCTACAACAATGATTTATTGAGGAATGTATTGGTCAGTATACTTGGAGTGTAAAAATTTTCTTTAAAACCTTGTTATACGTTATGTTGTGAGGTTGAATCAGAAATACGAAAACACTTTTGAGTACAATCAACCTGATTTATGTTTTAAAATGAAAGGTAGCCAGTGTGCACTGGATATGGAAGGCATTTGAACTTAGATCTCTGGATGGCATCTTACCTGCAATACCAAGTGATTTTTCCTTGTTATTGCAGGTGTTCATAGGCGATGGTAGCCACTTACTACAAGTGAGCAGTCGGCTTGCTTGTCATCTAGTTGTATAAAAATGACTACTTTAATATATGTTTGATTTACTTAATTTTACATTTTTACTAAGAATTTCCTGACCCAATTTTACTACTGCTTACACTTTTAAAATTGATGTTTTATTTATAATCATGCTAGAATAACAAAATGTATCTAAAGGTTTACTGCTAACATTACTAAGACTTCCTGATAATGAACCTTTCGAGCCATTTGACAAATGAAATTCGCAACCAACCTCAAAGGTTCCTAATGGGAAAATCTCGTTGTTATTCGTAACTGTGTTACTAACTAAATGCGACAGTAAAGGTTATTTCTGAAAATGAATTGTTTACTGGAATTTCATATTCAAGGCAATTCCCAGACATACTCAAATGGAAAGAAGTCCAATAAGTACTGCGAAACCCACACCTGATGAAAACAATTTTAGAATTTTTCTGAATACCAAAGATTCCAAGATCTAATGCGTATGTTTCTCACTATTCAACAATACTCCTTAGGTTAGGTTAGATTCAATTAGACTGATTGTATTCAAACTTACTTTATAATTAAACAAACCTCTACCGTTCTTTCCCAATCTGTATATTCGTTGACTATAGTGTAGAAAATCTCGCTCAAGTGATAAGTGTATGAGTTTCTCACGTACGTCCTGAAATGAAAATACAGTATTAATAGATAATTGAGATGGTTTACATAAAAATATGCAGACTAATGAGAATCCATTACCTGTTATTATTATAACAGAATAGCACAATTTATTTCAGACAGAGCCCATATATTTGTTAATGTAGAATAAGTTAGTAACAATCCTAAATATTATAAATGCGAAAGACTAAATGCATGTTTGTTACTTAATTACGCGAGAACGGATGCAAGCATCCGATGCTTGGCACAGAGATATATACTCTGTATTATTTATTGCACTTGTAACAAAGTTTTATTAATACATAATGAAAATTAGTTAACAAGGGTGGAATTATCTCTAAAAGAGTTCTCTTCCAGTCAACCAATAAGTGTATTGAATATCTAATGTGGTATGTATAGAAATAGGATATTTAAAATTATACTCTATAATAGCACATAGTAGGCTAGTTTCCATCCCGAAAGCATAAATGGTTCCCGTAGGATAGAATTGACATACACGCGCATGATTTGGCAACAGTAACAATATAATATTAATTATTTATTGAGCTGAGGCATGTCATGACGTGTATTTCCCAGCATCAGTCTGTCACGGCGATCTTCAATTGCACCTAAAAGTCTATTGGTGCTGCATCGGACTCCGAGCATTAATTAGCGAGGCAATTCTGTAACGCATTATGGCATTTTCTGAATATTGAAAGTTCTTTGAAATTTTAGTAATCAGGTAGTTTTCGCGCAGACGCAACCATGACAGAAAATCATGAAGTGCGAAA
This sequence comes from Nymphula nitidulata, assembly GCA_947347705.1. Classification (NCBI taxonomy): domain Eukaryota; kingdom Metazoa; phylum Arthropoda; class Insecta; order Lepidoptera; family Crambidae; genus Nymphula; species Nymphula nitidulata. Next base: position 2,469,861 of record OX374620.1, read on the forward strand.
ATCATAACAATACTTCCAATGAAACTAAAACACTCTGAAACAACGCGAACCTTCTTCGAGAATCTCTGGCCATCTAATTTACCATTGGAACACTAAAAGTGTATTTTGCGATGTTTTATACGGTAAAGGTACTTTATCAGTTGGGAAGCTCTAAATTTCGGCGAGAAATACTACAATGCCCTCTCATGCATCAGAGGAGACGTAAAGCCGTCCTGATTTTTATCGCAAACAACATCACCAACCAACACCCTGTTTGTAAGAGTCTATTTATTTTTTCGTCCTCACAAAGCCGAGTAAATATTTGAAAATCTTTATGAATGAGAAACTTTTTAAGCAACTTATAATCGGAAGAATAATGGAAAACAAACCGCCAGAATTGTCAATATATTAACATTAGCATGACAGAAATATCTTGCCAAGTCTGCCATTTAATGGTGCCCCGAGGGAAATCACGACAATGTAATCCGGCCTTGATACTAATAAGTTATTGATTTATTTAAATATATTATGTATTATTTCATGAAGACATCAAATTTAATCTAAATTGTACAGTCAGCCTTATAGTGATTTAGACTATTTCGATCCCTATTGCATTGACTTAAGAGACAATATATACATAATTTTGATGCCGATCACGAAGACACCAAAATCAGAATTATTTCAAAAATATTTTTTCATTTTTGCGTCTTGTACTTGCATGATTAAAATTTATTTCAAATCTAAGCCATTCTAAAACTATAAACTACAACCACTAACGGTTTTGGAAGAATTAACAACAAGAAAGAGATTTGAGAAATGTGCTTGAAATTATACTTTAGGAATTCTTTAATTATATACTCATAACTTTATCGGGGCATGGTTGCTACGGCAGCTACCTATTCAGGATCGGTTGGGAGCCTCATGCATGCCGTCATGAGTCTGGATGCACCATAGACACCGCAGAACATACGTCGCAAGCGTGTCCAGCATGGGATGCCCAGCGCGCGGTACTTATCGCTGAGGAAGCCTCTGCCTATAGACCGCCATCAAACAGACGATCTGTATCGAAACATTTTGGATGGCAATCACTTAATTTTTTGAAGAGGTGCTCAAGCAGAAAAAAGCCGCAGAAAGTGTGTGGTGGGAACAAGCTTCCGCCACCAACCCTATCCGAAGACGCAGGACTGGCCGGAGGCGTTGGCTCTACGGGCAAAGGCTTCAGCCTCTATGGTCAGGGACAGGAAGCAATATTGCAAACGCGTCGTCCTTTTGACTGGGAGAGTGCCGCTATACGGACATTTTCCACCCGTTCGATGGGTCCGAACGAACAGTCACAAGTCGCGACTAAGAAGAGTGCGATGAGCTGCTTCGGTCGCGCCTTAAGAGTGGCTTACTCTAAGATTCAGTTTTTAGTCGGTATGCCAGATCTTGACCTGGAGACTCCTACATAACCCAAGGACCTCCCCCTACGCTCCCTCTGGGTATCCATTAAAGGATTTTGTGTCTATTGAAAAAAGCACAAGTTTGCGCCAATTTTTAATTCAGGTGATGGTATTGAATTTATCTGTAGACGATAGAATACTAAGTTTAACAGTTGTACTATGAAACTCGCCTCTATTTCAAATGGGTTAAAGGCGGTCTAAAGGCCAAACTATTTCTTTCAATGTGATGTCGACTGTACTGTGTAGAAGCGTTAGAAGTTTTTATGTGAAATGTAAAACCATTTTCTGGGTACGACTGTATCTACTCACCTTAACATTCTGTCTCTTTTATCCGGTTCAATTCCATTTTGGACGTCGTGAGCGGAAAATTTCCACAACGCCTCACTTGTGACAACACCGAATAACAAATCGTATTTATTCTGGAACAATCTTCTGCCACTATCACTTCTTTTCTTATGCATATTCATATTCTGATTCATATTATTCAAAGGCCCGAAGCTCGGGAAGTCTCCAGTCGAATACATAGTAAGAAAGTCTTTAGCAAAATCTGTTTTAATGACAACACCATCTACTGATGGACCGAAAGCTGTTAAAAAATTCGGTGGTGATATGTCTATTGATAGCAGTTCTTCTATAGGTGCTTCTCTTAAACAATCGACTATTACTTCGTGGTCTCTTGTCATATCTTCTGGTATTGAACAGTTCATATGCTTTGCCAACTTTAATGAATAGTACACTGGATCATCTACTATTGCCCAGGAACTCAAAGCTGACCCTGATAATAATATAGCTCTATGAAATAAACCTGTGGACAAATACAGAAAATGTTAAGGGACATACAATGTTTGTGGTTGTTATTAAAGTGAAGCTCATTCAGTAGTTGTTTTGTGATAATCTCGAACGGCTATAATTGCTCAAGCCTTAACATCTCAACCTCATCAGTGGCTGAATAACTATTCTCACTTGAAATCAAGTGCAACTATGATAGATCCTTCTAGATAGGTAGGTATATTTAAAACAGATGTTACTGGCAATGCTTATTCATATTTTATATAAAATACGTGGTTAAGCTAAACCGCCTTGAATACATTCCTTATTTATTGAATGTTTAGTATAATAATATTGATTAGAAGTCATCTGTTGTTCAAAGTTTGAAACAAGTGGCTTGTTATTAAAAATACAAAGTCAAGATTTTGATCAAAATTGTATTATTTAAGAATTAGTGTAATGATACACTTTGAAACATTCTGTGTGTATACGAATACGAATTAACATTAGGCTCAGTGTTACAAAGTATTATTGATTTACTTGATCTACTTTATAATGTGATACCTTATTCCATATACGCTACAAATTGGGTCTTTCTGTGGTAAGGGATATAATGATTGCATTTTGAGACTCTTTGTTATATTATATGACAAAGAGTAGAGTTAGTAGATACCAGCCTATTGTAATAAGAGCCGATTTCAATGGGACATGTAACGCTTAACACATCTGCGGTATGATCAAGCATCGCAAATTTTCTGCAAGAAAGTATTACTGTTTGTAAAATTTTGAAATTTTGAAAGTCTCACAAATCCGAAATTTTGTAAACGTAACTTAGTCGAATATCACATGTGACATATAACTAAGATTAAATAACTCTATTATGAAATTGAGTATTTCTTATCAGAATATTTGCAAGAAAAGAAGAGTCATTCGTATATAAAAAGATAGCTATTAAATTTATAACATTTTTAATACGAAGTCTTGAGTTCAGAATTCCTAAACATCACTCAAAGCCACCTTATACCTATGACTTGGAATGAGGAATTGTGAATTCTAGTGTCATCCGTAATAGTACCACTTTAAATACTACCGAGCTACTTATTAAACAAGCTATTCCAAGCCCTGTACCTTCAATAAGGTTAAATCCATCTAATTTAAATTGAGATATGTTGGTGGCGCAGGGATGGGTAGCGGTTAAAGTAAAGACATGTTGTTGGCTCCGACGTCAGAAGTTTATTGTCTCTTTAATTACATTATTTTAATATAATATAAAATTGCTTACTTAGCAGTAGCGCTGCGCGACACACGTAGGTATGTCGCAGTAAATTATAAAATTAACAATGTTGCGGTACTAATTGTAAATCAGTACATTTCATCTCCCCCGAAAAGATTACCGTTACACCCCCTTCGTTAAAGAAAAAAAAATGTAGTTAATAGAAAACAAATTAAGTACATTTTTTATGTAATAAAATAAAATAAAATTATACAATACAACTTGAAAATTACTTGTAAAACATTTTTGTGTTATTTTTATGTACTATAACTTCTTTGTTGTTTTTTAAAATAATAACATTAGGGGAACTATCCTGTATTACAACATATGGACCGTTATAAATGTTATCTAGTTTAGTTCCTATTTGATTTTTTAGTAACAATAAATCCCCTTTTTTATACGTAACAGAGTTACAATTTTTGTCATACTTAAACTTCCTAAATTCTTTACTTGCTAAAAGATTTTGCTTTGCCTCCATTTGTGCTTTTTGTAAACGGTATTTCATTTGTAAGGGATAATCTTCATGGTTATACAAAGGTTCAACAGGTTTATTTAAATTACTAGGTAATGTACATAGTTTCCCAAATACCAATTCGTATGGTGTATATTTTGTTTCACTATGAACAGTTGTATTAAAAGCAAAGCACCAATAGGGTAACCATACACTCCAATCTTGTTTATTAGACTCGCATTGGATTCTAAGAAAAGCTCCTAAATTTTTGTGTGTATTTTCCAAAGAACCTATTGTTTCATGATGATATGCCGTTGATTGTAATTTATTAATATTTAATAATTTGCAAATGTTACTCATGATAGAGGAAGTGAACTCTGTTCCCTGGTCCGTCAAAATAGTCCGAGGCAAACCAAATCTTAAAATAAAATTATCTACAAAACTTTTAGCTACACTTTCCGCGTCCTTTTTCTGTAATGGGTACGCTTCAACAAACTTCGTCAAATTACATTGAAGTGTTAGTGCATACTTATAGTTAAAGTTATCTATATCTAATGGACCTATCAAATCTAAGCTAATTACCTCAAATGAGCTATCTGCCGTAGTCGTTATGACCATGGGCTCCTTTACTTGTTTATTAGTATACTTGTTAATTTGACACTGTTTACATTTCTTGACGTAGTTTATAACGTCTTCAGTTAATCCTGTCCAAAAATAATATTTCTTTATATTATTTATCATCCTATTTACACCAGCGTGGCCACTCGTGGGTAATAGGTGAAAGTCATTTAAAATTATAGTTTTATCGTGTTGATTTATGACACGAATGACATCTTTAATCACAAGAATTCTTGGTAAACTGAAATAGTTAACTTGTTTTAATAATAACGTTATGTCATTTTCATTATATTTATTTTTCACAATATAAAGCTCCTCAATTTTAAATCGTTTGCACATTAGTTCTAATTCTCTCATCAGCACTTTTACAGTAGATGACGATCGAGAAAAAAGATAAACACGACTCTTTGAGGGTATATAAACACAATTGCCGGATTGGCTACTAATTGTTTCATCATAATCACATAAATTGCTTTGATATTTTGTAGGACAAATAATAAGTTCAATGCCGTTAGTAGGTTTTTTCAAAATTTCTACAAATTTCGGTTGATCAGACCGGGAAGTTGTAGGAATCTGAGTTGTCAAGTCCGTAACGTCGTAATTCGTCAATTCATTTATTTTTCGTTGCTGTGCTCTAGTAATGACAGATACAACTTTTTCATTTAACTGTTTTAGCTCTGTACTCGAGATACGGCTCAATGCGTCTGCAGCTGCATTATGCCTACCTGGTACGTGTTTAATTACAAAATCAAATTCTTCCAAATATAAACGAAACTTCATTAATCGGCTAGATGGATCCGTCATACTGAATAAATAAACTAGGGGCTTATGGTCAGTTAGAATTTTGAACTTTTTGCCATATAAATAGGGTCTAAAATGTCTAGTTGCCCATACTATTGCTAATAACTCTAATTCTATTATAGGGTATCTAATTTCTGCCGGTTTCAAACTCCGACTAGCATAAGAAATTACACTTCCATCTTTATTCATTAAAACTGCTCCTAAGCCTATTTTTGATGCGTCTGTTTGTAGCACAAACATATTTTCTTCTGAAAAATCGGGATATTGCAGTATGGGGGGACTAATAAGTGTCTGTTTTAATGTTTCAAAAGAAGATTGACACTCGGGTGACCAAATAAATTGTACATTTTTCTTACAAAGACTGTTCAACGGGTGTGCAATACTAGCGAAACGTGGAATAAATTTTCTATAATAATTGGCAAAGGCAACAAAACGCTTTACGTCATCAATATTTAAAGGTACCGGATAATTTTTTAAAACCTCAATTTTTGATGGATCTGGAAATATACCTTTAGATGTTATTTTGTGTCCCAAATACATGATTTCTTTGCGTAAAAATTCACATTTTAATGGGTTAAGTTTCAAATTGACTTTACGAAATCTTTCTAAAACACTAATAAGGTTCTTATTATGATTTTCTAAACTATTTCCAATTATAATACAATCGTCTAAATAAATAAATGCTTGTTTATAATTTAACCCTGACATAGCTATTGTCATAAGTCTAGAAAAAACACTGGGGCTAGTTTTCAAACCCATGGGACATCTTTTCATTTGGTAAGTCTTATCGGTTGTGAAAGCAGTTATTTTTCGCGATTCTTGATCTAAAGACAGTTGGTACATTTTATCGACTTTGAAAGCTGTGTACTTTCTACTATTTTCGTTTAAAGATAATTGATAATATGACTGTGACAAATCTAATTTTGAAAAATAAATACTACCGGATAAAGAGTCTAAAATTTCGGTAATATTCGGTAATGGGAATTTGTCATCTTGAATTACGTTATTTAACTCTCTATAATCAATAACTAACCTCCATTTCTTTTCACCATTTTTATCGCATTTTTTCGGCACTAACAAAACGGGACTAGACCACTCCGATGTCGACTCTTCAATTATATCGTTTTCTAACATTTCTGTAATTTGTTTTTGTACTTCTGACTTAAGTGCATGTGGTAATCTATAGGGTTTTTTGTAAACAGGCGTTACATTGTCCTTTAATTTAATGGAATGTTCCATAAGATTAGTCACTGACAATTTATCTCCGGGCAATTGAAATACATCGGCGTATTTCGCACAAATGTTTTCAATGCTTATTTGTTCTTCCTTTTGTAAATAAGAACTTAAGTCAAGTAAATTAAATAATGTTTTCACTCGTTTAACGGATACATTGTTCTCGTTAAAATTACACGACTCGTAAGTATTCAAAGAGTGTATATCTAGAAATGAAAAATCAATAGATACTTCACTGTCGGTTGTATTCAAAATTCGGATTGCAATTTGACCACTTTTTGGTGTTGCAATCATCCCTGCGACAAAAATGCCGGGGTGCGAAGGAATTTCCTTAGATAAAATTACACAATCGCTACAGTAATCTGTAGGTATGTACTTTATAATTTCGCAACGTGGCGGTATTGTATGTACGTACTTATTATTTCCAACTATATTAGTTGTAATTGTACATCCCTTATTCAATAAAACTAAAGTGCAATCTTGATAGTTTACTATCGCTTTATACTTTAAGAAAAAATCTTGGCCTAAAATTCCATCGGCCGAACATGAAATGTTTTCAAATATATAAAATTTTTGGCAAAATAATTCGCCTTCAATATCTAAATCTAGTATAATATAACCTATCGAAACTATATTTCCGCTTATGCCTTTAATAGTAATTCTATCAGTAACTATTTTACTTACTAAGTCCGGACAGTTTCTAATCCAATCATATTTTAATACGCATAGACTAGCGCCAGTATCTACTAATATGTTAATCTGTATGTTCTTATTAACTAAACACGAGATAAGGCTATAATTATTATTGAAACTTAAAATCAAATTATCCTTATTCACGAAAAAAATGGTTGTTATTGGAAATGTTTGTTTCCTGTACATTTCCGTCCGTGTTTTGCTGTGTAAGGTGAATATGAGGCGTGTTACGATGTCGCGTCCACGACGACCTCCCATCAAAGCGTCCGCGCGCGGCGTTTGCATTTCGGTTCGTATTACTTATGTTTTTCCGATTATTAGTATTTACGCTGTGCCAGTTATTCGATCTGTTGGAATTATGAAATGTATTTTCCATAAAATTGTTGCGGTAACAATTATGCGAATTATAATTTGGAACACGTGTAAATGAATTGTTCGATTTTTGGTATGAATTGGTCCGATTTCTATAATTTCGACTAGGATAAAAATGCCTAACATTCATGACTTGGTTATCGACTGACGTAGTATTTTCGTCGATTGCAGTTGTTATGGCTTCTGGCAATGAAGAAAATTGGCGAGATGCTACGATTGTACTGAGACGAGGGTCTGTCAATCCGTCTGAAAATCGTTTTATAGCTATTTTCTCGTTAATAGGGCGCAAAACTTGGTAAGCGTTATCATCGCCATTAGCTTGTGCCATGGTCAATTTCACAAATAAATTTTCTAATTCCCTACCATACATTTCAATAGAACGATAACCCTGTTTCGCTTGTTGTATTTGTGATTGAATAGCAACAGGTGAAACTTTTGGTAATAATTTAGACTTCATATCTTTTACTAAATTTGATACGTTACTGTAACTAGAATTCATACGTAATTTAGCACTTTCGGACAACCTAGTTTTCAGAACAAATGTAGTTAACTGCTGCTTTGAATTATCGCAGATCATGGTACTATAGAGTTCAATTCCATCTATCAATTGTTTAGTGATCGACTCTGACCCATTCATGACGGGTAATAAAGATATGGCGGTCTTAATATCAAATTTTTGTGACTGGTCAGTAGCCATTTTGTCTAAATTTAATTCTTTTTCACTTACTAGCGATAATATTTTCTTGAATGTAGAATGAATTTCTTCGACTAACTGATTTATAAATGACGTGTCTCTTGAGCTTACCTCAGATCGGTGTATTTGGTTACTTATTTCAGACAATATATCCCCTAATTTTAAATACTCTGACTTTACTGTATCTAACTTTTTCAATGCTAGCTCTGTTTTCCTCCTTTCTGGACCTAATTTAACTAAATAATCTTTATAGTACTTTAACGAATTACGTAGCTCTATTAAATCTTGTATCATAATAAAATTAAAAAAATACTTCTAACGCATATTTTGATAATATGCCTAATACTAATTTTAAATGTGAACTCATTTGCTTAGTATTGTCTAGGCTTAATTAAAATATTAGTGAGTTATTATAAAAGGATATTAAGATATTCTTCGTATGACGAACTGCTGATGACGCCTTGGGCTGACCGATGACAGTTGGCGAAGACAGGCTGAAGGTGAGTAGGAGTACTGTAGTCATGGGTGGGCCGGGCTATACCCTGGACAACATGGGCCGGGATTACCCTGGACACCGCTCGAACTGGGCCGGGCTATACCCTGGACTCCGTGGGCCGGGCTATACCCTGGACTCCGTGGGCCGGGATACCTCCCTGGACTCCGCTCCTTCTGAATCTTCTTTATTGTGCAGCTGACAGTTCTAAGGTTGAGGCAGTATTATTTGCCAAAATATGACGGGCTAATTCTCGGCGCAGTGCATTCATAGCTTGTTGACGACACTTTTTGTAGAAGTAGAAAGCGCATGATGCGATCAGCATGAATATGACGGCGATTATCAGGATTTCGGCAAGAGTGAGGCCTGCAGTATTTTCTGTATGAGCACTACCACTCGCAGTCTGGGCGATAACGACTTGTTCTTTGCTTTGCTGTTTTCCCATCTTAAATAGTTTTCTAGGCAATTTTTTTTTCCTTCATAAAATAATCTTCGTATAATTTTCATAAAATTTAATTTTGTTTCTTCTTATTTTCTTCATAATCTTCAGATTCTTGAGTGAGGCAGGGTCGCCATGAGATATGTTGGTGGCGCAGGGATGGGTAGCGGTTAAAGTAAAGACATGTTGTTGGCTCCGACGTCAGAAGTTTATTGTCTCTTTAATTACATTATTTTAATATAATATAAAATTGCTTACTTAGCAGTAGCGCTGCGCGACACACGTAGGTATGTCGCAGTAAATTATAAAATTAACAATGTTGCGGTACTAATTGTAAATCAGTACATTTCAAAATCAACGGTTCGGAGGCTATGTAGGAAGATTTTATCGCTTCCATGCAATAAGTCTCAGGAAATAAACATTTCATTGGCTAAAGCGTGTCTGATTAAATTGGGGAATAGAATTGTATCTCAGCACAAATAAACACAATCAAAGGGTATATTCAATTTGTTTGTTACACGTTTGTAAGCATGTTTCACCTTATCAGCTGAACTCATCCTTTGGAAGTTTTGATACCTTTTAAAAAAATATCAAAATAAGATAAGATAAGATACGGTTCCTAATTTAAAAGCCTAATGTACCATTTACCTGGCATAACAGTAGGCGATATCATAAGAAAGTTTATACATGCGGCTCCCGAGCCGTGTCCCATCAGCGTTATGTTAGTTGGATCACCTCCAAACAACGCTATGTTCTGTTGCACCCAATGCAACGCCGCTATCTGGTCCATCAACCCGTAGTTGGCCACTCGGGCCTTTGAATTTGGAGCGGGATTTGCATTTAAAAATCCTGAAACAACATTTTCATTAACACTGGTTTGCAAACTGAAAAAGAAATTAAAATATTTCGACGTCCGCTTCCAAATATTTTCCATTAAAAGCGAGTTTTGGTAAATAAACTCAAATGAACGAAAGCATAAAAATCTTTTGTCACTGGTTTATGGGAACTTTTCAACTGAAGAGTAGACAGCGTAGATACATAAGTATACCATTAATCTGTGGTAGACAGTAGTAGATTAAAAAATTAAAAAAATAACGTCTGCACCGACGATAAATCGAATACAAAGCTAAATAAACTTCAAAGCTTTCCATTTGAGCTATTAAAAGTAAAATTTAATTCCAAAAAATGCATAACTTAGCACGAAAGGAACAAATTGTTCCAAAAGCATATTAAGCAACGTTGTACCGTCAAAATGAACGCAATAAAATAACAAAAGTGCTAAAGAGAAGTTTTGTTCATTACGATTCGTTGAGTTTTTAAAAAGCAAGTTGTTGTGCAGTTTTTCCCTGCTTTATCAAAGTGAGTCATAATTTAATGTATGTTTCACTGCATGTCAATTATAGATATTATTAGTTCCTTATCATTGGTCTTTGCAGGATATCTCGTTTTTTCTTTTACACCATTTTTTTGGGTTTTGAACGATATACTATACGATGTACTTGAATTTTAATAATGAGCCGGAGTTTTTGAATAAATATTGCCAGATTTTTATAAATATCTCGTAATGACAGATTTCTTTGTGGCATTGCTAAAGTTGGGTCTGATCAAATTTTATATTTAAAGGGTAAAAAACTTCCCTTCCCAGTTGACATTCCAAATGTTTTGGGATAAAAAAAAGAGAAAAGTTTAATCCATTTTAATTAAGGCGAAGATGAATTTGGCAAAGTTTTTGTCTGTTTCTGCTAAGATAAAGAACAATGCCACAACTTTATTCAATATAAATAACGAGTTACGGACAAAGAAAATAATATTTTGATAATCTAAGCTGCCTAGAATTAAATGGTTTTGGGTTAAGCCATGTTTCTTTTTTGATATTTTAAAATAATTAAATAGATAAAAAGTGGAATTCAGTTACGAATTTGTAAATACGACCTTTCTCTTAATAGAGAAATATGTTCTATATATACCTTGTGACTGGTCTGAAAATTTTAAATGATAACATGGAAGAATAGATTCTAAGGTAGAATTTAAACCTATACATATATATTTCTAAGGCCATTATCTTTCCATCGCTCGTATTTTAAATCGTTTTTACTTTTAGGATTCAATTAACCCTGGCAAATTTCAGTATATTTATGCATAAACTTGAAGATAACTGACATACGTATTCGCTTTCTCATTCAAACTCCAAAGAAACAGAGAACAGGAATATTGTCAAGATTGTATATAAAGTATTAACTCACCTAAAACGCCTAGCCTAAAGTTCAACGTAACAACTATCAAATCTGTGTAGCTCGCCAAAACCGCACCGTCGTACGGATTACTGGAACTCCAGGAGTAACTCTCGCCGTGAATGTACACTAATACAGGCAGTGCTAATTTAGTTTCGTCCACTGAAAAAAAAATGCAATTTAGCCCTCTAGACTCATTTTTAGCGCTCTGGACTACATCAATTACATTTTATGGTGGAGCAGGTATCTTTACTAATGCTGTGTTAGTATTATTATTCACGTAGTTTACGACGTAAATTTATGAAAATGATCATCATCCTAAGATAAATAATAGGATGTTCAAAGCTTAACGTTTCAACCTTTCTCATAGTATTTGCAAAATTTTACTAAAGCGTACACAGAATTCACAAAAGAAACCACCTATATCTTAAGTATTCTACTCAACACGTAGATGTTTTCTATTGTAAAGGAGATGTTACATATCCGGCCAGGTATATGTAGGTACACTACACTATCTCAAATAATCGGGAATAATCTCCTGAATTCGGGAAAAATACCAATAATTCGTTTTCGTACCTAGTTTGTTTGTACAAAAGTTGAAATTTTTAGTCAGGTTCGCCGATATTCAATATGGCAAGTTTCATTTTCATCATAGCAAATGTCCATGTCCATCACACAAAAACACCCAACTGAGTGATCGCCCTCTGCTAAAACTTATGGTATCAATATGGATGTCCTGATAGAAGTGATAGGGGTTATACTTACTTTGCAATGGTGCAAATATGTTTAAATATAGACAATCTTCACTTTGATTCTTAAGATAAGGCATCAGTCTTTTCAAATATTCTAGTCTGCCTTTAGGCATTTTCTCTAATATGGTCCTTTCTTCTTTCAGATCTGGTAACTTCTGAGGGCAAGCGGGACCGGGCCTGTCTGATACTCGAACACCGTCCCATGGAGACGGAGTTCTTGTTGGACTGAACCTAGAATAATCATTTACTTAAAAACTATGTTTAATCAAATATTAATTTTACTTAAAATAATATACAACTTTTAAATACTACGCAACTTCTGATACATTTATTGACATCATTGATTTTTAGTTTCATTTAAGGTCTTGCGAAGTAAGTATGTGATAAAATATGGGTTGTTTCCACTGTAATAATCTCCATACCATAACTATATTAAAAAGCCGGAACACTGTTTTGTAGATAATAAATAGGATAGGACTAATGTATCTTGAATATTGCAAAAGTATAATACATGTCTAAAGATATTGACATTATTGTAGGTACATAAGTGTTTACTATATTTTAAACATTTGTTTCTCAATAAAAGAATACACTTCATTTAGATTAACATTTTTGTAAAGAGCTATATTATATTACTTAAATTATTTTAGGTAATTTTAGAATATGGTAATAAATGGGATAAAATGTATTACATATATTTTATGATCATAATATTTTTAATATGCATAAAAAATTATAATTATGTAGCATCTTACCTATTTGATCCAACTGGAGGCGTAGCGTACGGCACACCTAAAAAAACTTCAATAGGACTCAAATATCTATGTTCGTCCATAGCCAAAACTATGCCCTGTAATTTTCCATATTTAGTCTGCACTATTCTACTACTTATTTTAAATTTTACACTTGATTTCAAAACAGGATTCGAAGGATTTAAGTAAAAGTTTTTGTAGTCCTCGTAATTGCTGTAAGCACTGTTTTCACTATTGTAAAATTTGTTACTCGAATGTACAAAATGTTCACTATTGTAATAAGGATTATGGTCGAAATTGACTTTTGTATAATCTACGTTTTCATTTGTATGTGCCGTATCATGGTCGTCGTAGCTGTCTTCGTTTGGAGAGTCGCTTTGTTTGTTCATGTTGTAATCTTTATTGGCAGATCTGTCAGTGAATTGACGATTCATATTAGTCGTGTTTGAATTCACTGTTTGCAGTGAATAAAATATCACAACAAGCACACAGTAGAAATTGAAACAGACAACAGGCTGGGTGGTTTTGTTACTCCATTTCGTATGAAAGCATTTTTCGGAATCAATACGACACATGCTCAAATCGCATAGTTTAGTCCGCGCTCTGTGGAAATGTCCGTTATGAAACATATTTCGTCATGTTATCATATTTGATTCGCTCTCGGCGAAATCATCATCTTCTGCATTCTGGTCTTCGTGTCGACATCTGAAACAAAAATAAAAATAAAAATCAATTATCTATTTTTATACCATGGTCAATTATATATTTACAAAACATACAATTTATGGGTAAAGTTTCTATAAGGCCACAAATCAGTAGTAATTAAAAAAACATTAAAATTTAAAAATTCTTCTGTTCAATTAATTAAAACCAATTTTATTGCAGCATTACTTTCAGTGTCATTGTATTTAAGTTCAGTTGCAATTGGTTATTACGTCTTATACTAAATCCGTTACAGAATATTTTTATCTTTTACAAGATTGTCGACGCACGACTGATATATTATATCTGGTAATAATGGATCATCAAGCGTACGAAATCTTTGTTCACCATCAATTTTATCTGAATAAACAAACCTCACGTTCTCCTTTCCGTCTACAGTTATCGATTACGCATCAGCCGTAAAACTTTGTCAAATTATATCCCTACTTGTTTTGTGTATCTCTATGAAGCATCAATTATATAAGACTTATAATTAACTGCTATGTTCAAACCTCAGTAATCTGTAATTTCAGCGATTCTCAAGAGGCTTCGTTCCCGGGCACTTATACATTGCCCTACAGCTATTAGTTGGTAAACTAGTAACATCTTAATAGCCGCAAACTATAATAAACTTCATCAAGTATTTGCGGATTGACCACCGTTGAACTTTGTTCCGAATCCCTGAACAGAATTAATTTAAACTGTCTACTACTTGTACAGTGAACAGCAGATGAACTATTAAATTGCTTTGCGAAAACAGATTCTATTACCTGTACATAAGGTGGGTCTTGAGATAGATTAATTAACCAAATTTTATTCCCAAACGCACATGATACAAAATCTTTTCATTAAATGGTTAATATGCCAAACGGTGTTATACATCTGGAGGTCTATGGCAATTGAAAAATCAATTGTGTCTGGAATCTGATGCTTGACAACGTGTTTTGTCTCTTACACACGTTTGTTTTTGGGAAGTTGTTGAGACAAATATATTTACTATGTTTGCACTGTTGTTCTCTCCACAAAATCGTAGATATAACAATGTTTATTTTTTTTAAAATGAAAAATTGTCCACTCGATTACTTTTAAAAAAGCTGTGGTTTCACCGTCCACCACCATAAATGTTATAAAATTGTGACGTTGAATGGTGAATAAATACCTCTTCAGTAGCTTTAATAGAAGTGGTTGAAAAAAAAATTTAAAAGCTGAGATACGTATTCCGAATCAAATTGATTCGTCTCGGTGATTTTGGATTCAAAAAGGTAACTTCAAATTTAAATGTCCCCAGAAATCAGTCGAGGTTGAGGGTAATGAAGAAACTCCCGTTTTATTTTAAACTGCGGTGAATTAATAATTCTCTGTAGTAATGTGGTGGGGAAAAAATGGGTAAGGCGATATAAGTTTTCCAATTCGAATCGATTCGTCTCAAAGATTTTGGATTCCGAAACTTTCAGATCAGATTAGATTAGTATGATATCTATTTAAATGCGACCCTTAGTTTATAACCGTGACGGGGGTAATTCATTTATCTCGATGTTCACTTTCAAGGGACAAGTCAGGAGATTTCCATTACTATCGTAATTGGAAGTTGTTAGGCTTAAACCTACATTGAGTCGGCTATTAGGGAAAATAATGAGACGAGCTTTTTTGCTATTTACAAAGTTAAGATAGGTATTAACGTAAACAGTGACTTAGAAGGCTTTGCTTCTGTAAAAAATGTTGGTCATGTATTTTCTTCGTCGTCTCATTAGAATTTGAGTACGAATTTAATACCAACAATAAATAAAGATACCTATACAAGTCCCTACTTAAAATGTTAATTCAGAAACTGATTGTGATGTTACTACCAATAAATTAATATAACTACATTATTATAAATATGTAGAAATAAGTTATGCAAGCAATGTTACTCTAGGATCCAATTGTGAGATTCAATGTAAACTTTACTAAATTCTGTAAAAGTTTTATAGCTTATGTCGAAGTGCCATCCCGATTTCAATAAATATTGAAGTTGCAAACTTAAACTCAAAATGTTTTATTCAACTTCAATTCCAACGTCAATTTTAACCCATCCGCTTGTAAATCTAGCGGAGAGTCTTGCTTTAAGAAGAATAACCAAGTCAATAACTTCTGTCTTCTTTATCTATTATTAGATAAAGTTATTGACTTGGTTCCTTGTCACACAAAGTGTGTTCTTTTTCACACAAGAAAACTATAAAGTTTTCTTGTGTGAAAAAGATCTTATGTTCACTGTGAATTTTATTTTGTGAAAAAGATAATAAAAAAAACACCTTTATCGTTCATAGTATATTTTCGCGAGCACTACACATTATGTGACTTTATGCGCACATTATGTGACGTCTAATTAAACGCAAGTTAAATCCGGTGAATTGGTTTTATTTCAAATTTGATGTTACTTGTTTAATTTAGTGTTTTGTCGCGTATACCGAAAATTTTCCCTGCTAAATAATTATACAAGCACAATAACACTATATAATATAACAAAGGCCTGTATCAAAATAGCGTACAAAGACCCTTTGAAACAATCCTAGAATACTTTAGCTTTTGCATTGGGACTCAACACAACAATTTTCCACTAAAAAGATCCGCCACAACCACTGAAAAGAAGCAACGACGCAATTCCTTTAAAGCACCAATTACAAAACTACTTCAGCTTAGATTCTCTGCGTTTAGGGAAATAGAAAAGGGGCAATGGATAGCGGACTATGCCATCATGTCTCTTAAGGGTCGAGGTCAACCGTCATCTTGGGAATGGATTTAACCTAAAGTATGTAGACCACTGTTTATGAGTAGCTGAAGCTATAGCTATACATATAGCTAGGAGTTTCGTTTTCAAAACAATATATTTATAGTTCAAGCTGCACGTTTAGAATGTGGCTTTCTTATCCCTTAGTACTTATGCCTTATTGCCTTCAATACAAAGAGACCAACACGGTCAAGTTATGACATGACAAATATGTACTTTAACCCACATAATGACGTCTTTGGAATTTGTTACTTTTATTCGAAAGTTAAATTTGATAAAAATAAAACTAGGATCACTTGAAAACATTTCTTCAATTACAGTTATTTTTTTTTCCTTTTTGCCTTCCCAGTCTATTAGCAACGGTAAATGTTATATTCTTAAAAACTCTCCATTACGGGCTTAGCTCGTGATTATTGCAAACAGCCTCTACAGTCACGCCCACCCTTAACCCAAAGGCGTAAGGTCGCTATTGATAATTATAATTACAATGTCAACTTTCCTGGTGTTTGAGACTGCGTGATGTCAAATTAGTGTCAATTTACTGCGTCTAGTGCTTGCGTTCATTGTACAGTCGACAGCACATCAAGCGTAACAGTTTGACCTTGAGACCGTCCTTACTGCGTTTGTAATAGAGGCGGCTTTCGCAGTGCAACTGTTACACTTGATGTTCTATCGTCTGTACATTTTCGGGGTACAGAATTTAGAGGTGCCATTGGAGTTTAAAGGCCTTTAAAAAATAATAAGACGTGAAAAGTTAAGCGGAAACCGTCAAAAGGTATCGCTGTGGAAATAAAATATTTAGGAGGAGTTTGGACTGGCCTAAGTTTAGACGTAACTTAAAAATTAAACTTTAAGTCAACTTGAGAACTTTAGAAACCCAAGGTTTGAGCCCAAGAGCCCCAGAACAACCAGTGAGAGGTGAGATAAACGTTGCTATGGAAACGTTGGAAAAGGAAAGAAAGCGGTGAAAAAATTAGTAGGTTATACCTTGTGCTCCGGTGGCGTAGTGGTAATTGCGTCTGGTCGGAAATCAGGAGATGCGGGTTCGAGCAGAAAACGATGAAAAAATATATGCTACAGACGGGAGCATATATTTTTTAATCGTTTTCTTTCTCTAATTGTAATTGTTACAATAAAGTAGGCGTTTAAACGCATCAAAAACATTAAAAGCGCGTCCTGCGTCCTGCGTCTCGGCAACCACCGCGCGTGGTCACAACAACGACCGCAGTGGTTGCCGAGACGCGACACGCAAAACGCGCGGTTGTCATACAGTGTGTAACAAAAGTCCAAAATAAAATATGTGGGTGTGGTGTTCCTTGACTCGACACCTTTCAGATCTCTTTTATTTTCTGATATAATTAATAAAAATATTGTCATACCTGCTCATGACAACCCTAGAAATACGTTCTATCGCGTATCGTACTATCGTGTATCTTACGATAAACTACATTTATACCACACACACACATACACACATACATACTTAGATATCGGCCCCTATTTCCTTTGGCAATCTGGTGTTGATGGGGAGTAAACGTTTGTCTGGGTTTTTGGTCCGTGGGAGAGAGAGAGAGAGTATCTTGCCATTGACCTCAACAAGATGTTGAACTATACAACAACTTATTCGTTTGATGATTTCACGACATTTCTATGAAATAATGCAACCAATGTTATAATATTTTATACAAATGTCATGAAATTATCAAACGATACGATGGTTTTGAAAGTGGCAAACCATTTCTATGAACTGATATAGCCCAGGTTTTAATTTATTGTCGTATTGACGGCACCATTCTGTATATCGGAATAGGGGTCTTGTTGATCAATCTTGTTGAATTCAATGCTCCGAAAACACTTGTTTAAATTGATCAATACATATTTTCAGTAATCGGTTTAAAGTGTTAAATACCCGCCTCATTTCACGTATTAAAACGTACACTTACTATGGAACAAAATACAAGAATCGGGTAACTTGCACACATCGAAGTTATCAAATAGCAAAGGCGACGCATTCCCGACACGACACACTCCGGTGCGACGCGAAGCGAATTCCATTTTGGTTTCGGCGGGTAAAATTCGACCTTGTCCCAGAGGTCTTACAATTGGAAATGCTTTGTGCAGGCACAGAGCACTCAAACGAAAGTAAAGGCAGACGCTAGTACGATATCAAAGGAGCAGCATTGTTGTTAGGTAAAATATTTCGCTTGTAAGAGTACCTGCTTGTAAATTTCAACCTTCAGAAAAGTAACAGCTGGCTGCTATAAGTATCAAATAATCAAATAATCCTACTATTATTATATATGAAAATTTGGATAGATGCTCATTATTTAATCACTCTAAAACGGCTGAAGGGTTCTGGTTTTTTTTCTCTTCTACAAAGCACGGTAAATGACTCAACGCCACCTGATGTGAAGCGGTAAGAATAGTTCATGAGCGCGTATGACACTTCCCACAGAGAAAGATTCTAATCTGAACTAAAACAGGATTCTTTTTATCTTTGGAATGCATTCCCATGGGATATCGCAGACGAAGCTATGAACAAACTTCAGTCATTATACTCATCATATATTTTTCATGTAACAATATATTTTTTTTATACAACTAGATGACAAACAAGCTGACGGCTCACCTGATGGTAAGCGGTTACCGCCGTCTATAGACACCTGCCGGCCTAGCATGACCACCGAAACGCGATATGATAAAGCCATTTATCGCTTTGAACTGTCAAAAATCATTGGATATAACCGCCATCTTAAATTTTTTTCGAAACTGCGAACATGTATTGTATTTAGACATGTTCGCAGTTTCCATAAAATTTCAAGATCATATCGCGTTTCGATGGTCATGCTAGGCGGGCTGCAATAACAAGGGAAAATCACTTGATATTGCAGGTGCGTTGTCATCCTGAGGCCTCAGATAAATTGCCGTCCATGCACAGTAATTACACTGGCTACCTTTCCCTTCAATCCGAAATACAGCGAACTGTTTCACGGCTGAAATAAGAAAGGTGGAACTTACCTACCCAGACGAATCTACATACGATAACCTAAACTTTATAAGATCTACTATTATGCCACGTAAGCGTTTTGTTTAATTGTCATTGCGTCGCTGACTTTTATTTTTCGCACGGCGTAAAAAGCTACAAATCAATATGTAGCTTTTTTGACATTTTGTAAGAAATCTTAGTGGTAGGCCCGTATGTAGGGTCGTCTTGTCGTTATCTTATTTTAGCCTTAAAACAGGTAGCTGTTCTTAATTTTTGATTTTAACATTATTATAAATGTTTGAAAAATTACTTAGTAATTAAAATATAATAAAACTAGAAAAATTTCACGTCCTGAGGCAGGAATCGAACCCGCGACCTTTCGCAATCCGGGCGACTGCTCTGACCACTGAGCCACCCAGGACTTGGGATATCCCTGTGAAATTCTTCTAGTCTATCTGTATTTGCGTTTATGAGCTAACGTCCACCCTACAATGTCGAAATATTCTATTTCAACATCCGAAACGAGTATTTTTACAAATACCGACGATTCGGTTAAGTTGGGGCAGTGCTTTCAAATATTCTTAATTTTTGATTTTAACATTATTATAAATGTTTGAAAAATTACTTAGTAATTAAAATATAATAAAACTAGAAAAATTTCACGTCCTGAGGCAGGAATCGAACCCGCGACCTTTCGCAATCCGGGCGACTGCTCTGACCACTGAGCCACCCAAGACTTGGGATATCCCTGTGAAATTCTTCTAGTCTATCTGTATTTGCGTTTATGAGCTAACGTCCACCCTACAATGTCGAAATATTCTATTTCAACATCCGAAACGAGTATTTTTACAAATACCGACGATTCGGTTAAGTTGGGGCAGTGCTTTCAAATATTCTTAATTTTTGATTTTAACATTATTATAAATGTTTGAAAAATTACTTAGTAATTAAAATATAATAAAACTAGAAAAATTTCACGTCCTGAGGCAGGAATCGAACCCGCGACCTTTCGCAATCCGGGCGACTGCTCTGACCACTGAGCCACCCAGGACTTGGGATATCCCTGTGAAATTCTTCTAGTCTATCTGTATTTGCGTTTATGAGCTAACGTCCACCCTACAATGTCGAAATATTCTATTTCAACATCCGAAACGAGTATTTTTACAAATACCGACGATTCGGTTAAGTTGGGGCAGTGCTTTCAAATATTCTTAATTAATAATTATTATTATTAATATTTCGACATTGTAGGGTGGACGTTAGCTCATAAACGCAAATACAGATAGACTAGAAGAATTTCACAGGGATATCCCAAGTCCTGGGTGGCTCAGTGGTCAGAGCAGTCGCCCGGATTGCGAAAGGTCGCGGGTTCGATTCCTGCCTCAGGACGTGAAATTTTTCTAGTTTTATTATATTTTAATTACTAAGTAATTTTTCAAACATTTATAATAATGTTAAAATCAAAAATTAAGAATATTTGAAAGCACTGCCCCAACTTAACCGAATCGTCGGTATTTGTAAAAATACTCGTTTCGGATGTTGAAATAGAATATTTCGACATTGTAGGGTAGACGTTAGCTCATAAACGCAAATACAGATAGACTAGAAGAATTTCACAGGGATATCCCAAGTCCTGGGTGGCTCAGTGGTCAGAGCAGTCGCCCGGATTGCGAAAGGTCGCGGGTTCGATTCCTGCCTCAGGACGTGAAATTTTTCTAGTTTTATTATATTTTAATTACTAAGTAATTTTTCAAACATTTATAATAATGTTAAAATCAAAAATTAAGAATATTTGAAAGCACTGCCCCAACTTAACCGAATCGTCGGTATTTGTAAAAATACTCGTTTCGGATGTTGAAATAGAATATTTCGACATTGTAGGGTGGACGTTAGCTCATAAACGCAAATACAGATAGACTAGAAGAATTTCACAGGGATATCCCAAGTCCTGGGTGGCTCAGTGGTCAGAGCAGTCGCCCGGATTGCGAAAGGTCGCGGGTTCGATTCCTGCCTCAGGACGTGAAATTTTTCTAGTTTTATTATATTTTAATTACTAAGTAATTTTTCAAACATTTATAATAATGTTAAAATCAAAAATTAAGAATATTTGAAAGCACTGCCCCAACTTAACCGAATCGTCGGTATTTGTAAAAATACTCGTTTCGGATGTTGAAATAGAATATTTCGACATTGTAGGGTGGACGTTAGCTCATAAACGCAAATACAGATAGACTAGAAGAATTTCACAGGGATATCCCAAGTCCTGGCTGGCTCAGTGGTCAGAGCAGTCGCCCGGATTGCGAAAGGTCGCGGGTTCGATTCCTGCCTCAGGACGTGAAATTTTTCTAGTTTTATTATATTTTAATTACAGGTAGCTGTGTTTCGGATTAAAGGAAAAGGTAGCTAGTGTTATTACTAGGCATGGACGGCATTTCATCGTAGGCCTTACGATGACAACGCACCTGTAATATCAAGTGTTTTTTCCTGGTTCTTGCAGGTGTCTATAACGGCGGTAACCGCTTACCACCAGGTGGGCCGTCAGCTTGTTTGTCATCTAGTTGTATAATATTCTTCTATATTACTGTAGAAATTGCACTAAAGTCCATTATAGTAGTAATAAGCGTACAAACAGATGGACAGACATTGCATTTCACATGTTTAGAGAAGAATAGAGAAAGATACCTAATACAAACTGACTCAGTAGAAGATCAGCCGCTTCTTTTAATATTGACGAAAGAAATCGTTTTAAAGTTTCCCGCTGAGACTCTCAATTATAGTTATAACACGTGACCTTGTTATAACACAACTTCGGATACAGGTCGTTTGTCAAAATATATGGGGCTTGTGTCGAGTTGTGTTCCATGAATACGAATGTTCTGAAGTCGAGAAGTCACGCGCTGTTTGGCATCCGCGATCATGTGAATTTGAGCAGTGACTAATGTTTTTTATTCGATTGAAAGGCAAATGCTGCGAGGTACTTTGCCTCCGTGGTCAAGTGATTGTAAACATCTACCTCAGATCTAGGATCCCGGAGTTCCATTCCCGTACAGCCTTGGTGATGGTAGAGCTACTCTGACTCTACCTGGCTAGCTACCACCATCTTACATAAGTCCGCCATAGCAATGATGTTAATAGCATTGCTGTGTTCCGGCAGTTGGAGGTCAGATAGCCAGTTCCTCTGTGGTTGAGGAATCCGTGTGTAGCTTGCTTCCATCTCCGGCCTTATCATCACTTGCTATCATGTGAGATGAAGGCCATGAGCTACACCGATAAGTTAAAGAAAACCTTTTGAACAAAGATTAAAGATATACACAAAAATAAAGAAAGGACTTCAAAACATTTAAAAGTTAAAACCTAATTATATTTAAGCAGCTTATCTTATACAAAGCTATTACTTGGAGTTGGTTCTTCACTTTTTATTGATTCTAGGAACAGCCTAAAACCCTAGACAAAGAATAATACCTTTACTTATGCTATCCCTAGACAATGTTCTTATGCGGGGTGACGAGCTGTAGTCCTAACTGAGTCTAGACAGCTAGAGACGGAATATGAAGGACATAAAAGCTTACCAATATTGAAAATCGATCCCTAAGTTTTCATAATCAACTGTAACATAATTGTAAATGAAATTCCCCCAAAAACAGAATGTCTTTACACGTGTTATCTACAAATAACTAACAATATTGAAGTAATGTTGCTTATTTTATTGGATGACTTTGCTGTGTTGAGGCCTTAAAGCCATCGCATGATTCTACTTGATATTACAAAAATGTAAGCTAAAGAAAACATCTCCTGAGCCTGGAAACGAACCCGCGAACTTTTACGATCCGTGTGACTACTCTGTGCTACCAGGACTTGAAATAACCCTGTGAATACCATCTTTACATTTTAAGCTAGTTTCTACCCTTATATAACTTTTCAACATCTCAAACAATAAAATTAAGTAAAGTGTGATATCGTCAATATTTAAAAATACTCCTTCGGGTGTTTGCGTCGCGTTCAGTTCCCGCTCCAAAACATTTTTTTCCAGTCTAGATATTTTAATATTATCTTTCAAACACTTTCTTTAATGCTTCTCACACGTACAAGTAATGTACCTGGGTGCTGATAGTGATGCGAATCATAAGATTATCCCGATCGAGCCTTTTGTTGGCTTAGATACTCTAGAGGTAACACGCTCCCTAATCTCAAAACTTTCAAAATTAATTGAAAACGCCTGTCTTTTCTTATATTTCGGATCCCGAGTTTGTGGATCCGTGTAAATAATTTTATTTGGCAGTTTTGCTGTTGTTTCTTCATACTTTCTTTCGGAAGCGTTACTTTTAATTAACATAGCCTTTGTTAGAAAAAGCTCTGCTAGTCGCTACTTTACATTATTCCGAAAATTAAAACTAATTTTATTCGTTCAAGAAATTACATTGGCTGTAGGTAGGTTTCTCTACGTTACCATTACTATTACAAATTATTTGGTATCAACAGATGATACGTTCTATCTAGTAAAATAAACACTTTAATTCAAAACATTAACATCACAATGAGAGTCAGAATAAAAAAGAAATGAATTTGTTTTTTTTTCCACTGAGGACGCTTTTAGCACTTGACCTCTTGCATTAAAATCTAACTGAGACCTACTAACATTATACAATTTTGTCATAGGAAAATAGTTATATCCTTTGGTTTCATTATTTGGAAAAGAGCATAATCATTTCCAGGTGAAAAGGCCAGTGTAATTTTACTGGGAGGAAGGCATTTCATGCTAGGTCCCAGGATGACCAAGATGGAAAGTTTTTTTTGCTTGTTATTGCAAGTGTCTGTAAGCGACTTACAACCAAGTGGGCCGTCAGCTTGTTGGTCATCTAATTGTATAAATAAACTTAACTACATAAGCAACGAAATATACGTAAGTACTTGACTTGTTTATTCGGTAGTGGCTATCTTAGTTAAAGTCCCAGTAGACAGCGGTACGTAAAGGGTTCAAATTGTTGTCTTTGATTTGATACTCACGCTTCATTCAAATGTCAAAACATTTCAGCAACGATATTGGTCCGAGTTTATCTCGTCAGAGTGTAAACGTCTATTCGAAATTGTAAATAGAAATTGGTCGGTAGCGTTGGCTCACTGATAACTCGAGTTTGCACGTTCCAGAAAATATCTGGTGAATGCATTCGGTTTTACATTTGAAGTTTGTGTTGGACGAGATATTGTGCGATGTAAATTTATTTGAACCGGAAAGGTGCAGCACAGTCAACTATCTCAAGACTACAGTGAAAAGCTTTCACTCTACTGATGTACAGAATTATAAATATGTACGTTTATCTAAAGCACAATACTGTTAGGGTTTTGAAGTAAGTAATTTAAAATCATACTTGAGCCCTCATTATTTCATTCAGTCTACCTAGATTAAATAAAATAATTATAGTTGAAGTACGATACGTGTGACGAGGAGTACGTAATATGAGAACTGATTCTCATTGTTAATTTGAACTGGTTCCAGAAACGCAACATTCAGAGTATTTACTCGCAACACTGATATGGGCGTGTCAATCGGAATCATCACCGAAAGATGGTAGATCGAAGTTAAACTGCGGCAAAATATCGGCTTTTTGATTACAATTGTATCCGGAACATCATTTATGTATTAATTACTATTTATTACCTATGGGACCTATAAAAGTTCCCTGAAAGACAAGAAAGATACCAGACAGATCACTTCGCTCATAGATGTAAATGACGCTTTTGTCAATATTATTAGGGTGAAACTAATAATAGAAGCCGGAAGAAAATTATCCCATGTTACTCCTCAAATTGGCGCTCTGCCAAGCTTCATTGATTGAATCCACTAGTTGGCTGCAAAGGCACAACAAACAAACATAGTTTTGAACTGATTAGTAAAGTAGATACTGAGTGTTAGATTTAAATTTACATAATAAGACGAATTTTGGAATTATATATATGTGAAAGAAAATATAAGTTGTTTAAGTAAGGGCATACGTCCTTTGTCCAAAATAAACGCTAAAATTAAGACCTTAGTTTTCATAGAATAGGTATAGGTAAGTAAAAAGTTTGGTAAGACCCAAGCGAAGCCCACGTCTTTCTGACATGTAAAATTAATACTGAGATACGATCAGATCTGTGAATCAGTTGCAAAAATCCGATTATTATTTTCGAAATAAGTCCTCAGGCAGCCATAGTATAATTTATATAATATATATCGCGTATAAAGTACTTAAGAGTAATAATTAACTAGATAAATCATAAAAATACATAATCTTTACAGTACAAAATATAATTTATGTGGCTTATGTTACTAAGGGTGTATTTATCTATATAAGAGATCTCTACTAAGCAACCTCTCAATGTGAGACAAACTAGGGGAATGAAGAAACACGAATCGCTTTGACATGATAGATCGCTTTATTTGTGATATAAATACACACCGTGCACTTAAATCTCAAACGCAGTTCATTTACAAAAATATTTTTAACAGCATTATGGTTTCATTTATGCATGTTGTGTTTGTCTCATAGATACAGGTTAACTAATAATATTTTGTTTTGACTACTACAGAATAAAGAAAAGAAAACATATGGTTCCAACGATAACCGAAACTAGAACTCCATGCAGGAATTAGTAGTATAGTATTTTGCCATAAAACTAGCTATAGTCAAGTAATTTTCTTACTATACCTTCCTTCGGAAACACGCAATTGTTTGAACAAACCCATGGAGCACTATATGAAACTGTTTGCAATTCGTTTAAACTTCATTTTTGCTTGGCCATCGAAAGTAAATTGAACTGTTCCGCTGAGTCAAAGATCTCTTCAGTTCCAAAAAGAGGTGCAACCGAAATTTTGTAAGGAATTTATAGTTCATATTCTAAAGAACATATTATTAAAACAAGAGACAATGATTATTCAAGGATAAAGAGAATGGAGGCGTTCCGAATGCAGGTCAGAATACTTATTAGTGATGTTAATATATTCGAATGCAATGATGATTATGCAGAATTTTATGTCTGCTACAAAAGCATTGGAAGCGTTCTTTTCATCAGACAAGACCTATACTCAACAGGGTGAAATATAAAAGCCATTGTTGAGGTTATTACATATGGTGTCCGGTTAATAATGGACAACCTTTCCACGGAAACGGGGGACCCAAGCCTTTTCATAAAATAAACTTTCACAAAATGCAAAGGTTTTTGGCATTTCTCTATAATTGCTTCCTTGACCAATCTTCCACTAAGAACATAAATGGTAAGGAATTTTTCTTAACGTCTTTTTATTTTTATTTACATTTTTGTGAATCATATAAAACCCAAAGCATAAAGTGAGTGATTTTAACAAACTCGTAAAGAACTGAGAGTTAAAAGAGGAAAATATTCATTAACGAGGTAAGTTAAGAATAAAATGAGTTAGTCCAGTCACAAGTTGAAACGTCAATAAACTGGAAAGAAATAAACTTTTTCTAAAGTGTAAATTAGCATTTCATTTTGAATATTCTCTTGATCCTAAACGTTCCTGGTGCCGTAATCGCTCCAACGTACACATTAAAACCTTTAGTATTCCACAGTCGTCCTCACAACTGATCCCTTGATTCGTTTTACATTTAACCGATCCAGAAAGTTATCTGTCGAGAATTAAAGGGAGATTTGTTGGGAGGGGGGTTCGAAGGAATTTCTTGAACGACCGTTGCAAAGGTATCTTGAATTATTCGATTTACAATTTGTATTTGTTGTTAGGGAGATTGGTATTTAATTTAAGCCGTTTATAGAATAAGGCTAGGTATAAAGATACTTATAACAAGAGGATAAAGGTTCTTGATAATTAGTAATAACGGTACTTATTGTTTTCCTCCGCGTTTTCGGAGAAGTATCAAGTTTCACAATAAGACTTCGGGGTTCGAGATTGATTGTTGAAAAAGCCAATATAGAAAGATATTGTCGTACAGTAAGTAAATACTAAGAAATAGATAAACAGTTAGAAATGGTTAGTTCACCTTTACTAGCAATATTTTCCCAAATCTTATGTTGATTTGTTTACTAAAGCAATTTCGACATCTACATAATTTGCTGTATTTCTGAGGTAGCTACAATATATATCTATAGGCTTTCAGATTTTCTGTTTTAACTCTAGCTTTCATAATGGCGTGTAACCATCGCTATATTTAAGAGTAGCAAAAAATCTATGGAAAATTCAATATTAAAATGTGAATTGGAAAATTATGTCAGGGAATTCAGAATAAAAAAACCTATTTCATACCTTCTTCAGAAGGCTTTATCTCGCAGTTCATTATCGCGGCACAAGACTGATAGCCAAAGTTAAACCGTAATTTAACGTTAATAACACTTAAGTGCTTTATGTCAAATCACTTAAGAAGAAATTAACATTTTTTGGTGAAAATAAAAGTATCGCTTTGAAAAGTAATTAGTTTTCAGTGTTCGTTTTACAGTTTCCAAACTTTAATAGTCCTTAAGTCCCTAGGCGTGTCTGGAATTTAATCTATCTTGGTAGAAGTATAATAATTCTAATAATATAAGTATACTAATAATCCTCTTTTTACTCGTTTTATTTTTATTATTATTTTGTGATTTAAGTTATATTTGTATGTATTTATGGAAATTTATGTTTATATACATATTATTTATATAATTATCATGTTGATTATATTTTACTATGTATCATTTCTACCGTTATTTATTCATTCTCCTAGTCGTAGGGAACTGCTGGAAGGGATTTCTTTTAGGAATAAGCAGTTCCTTTGTACTCTGTTGTCCTTGTTTATGTTTTCATTGTTGTTTTTTATTGTGTGTACATAAATTGTTAAATTAATAAATATACTAGAATGTTGACATGTGATGTTTAGTTGTTAATTAACTTTGCCCTAACGTCTATCTACTCTAATAAAGTTTAGTACATTGCAATAGATAAGTATTTTATATTTTGTCACTGTATTTTAAGTGTTAATCTGAAAATATTTGTTATTGTACTGGCACATGGCTTGGGTGGGAGACCCTGGAGTCCTGAAATACAGGAATATCCTAGTTTAGGCTCCAGTCCTCCCAAATGTTATATTTTCTTTCTCCTATTTCTTGTATTTTTTTTATGCTTTCTCCATTCATTTGTTATATTAATGATGTCACTGATTTAGATCACTTATAAGTATAGAGATATGTAACATTCTGGTGGGAAAAAATAAACAATTATTATTATTATTATTATTAATTAAATAATAACAAGAAATTATCATTCAATGTCATTCAAAGAAACTCTATTCGTTCTCTAGATCTCCACAAAGGCCAATCAGACTTGAATGCACCCCTTATTAGTGTATATAAATCTATACAGAATTTCTAGACACTTGTTCCTGTGGTTTATCCGCTTGGCAAAGGGTTCTCCATTGCAGAAATGTCATGGAAGGAGGTGACTGCTGACTGGTCTCCAGTCTCGTCTCGTTGATATTTATAGATCAATAATGAGCGAGCCTGCAGCAGTACCCCTAAAAGCGTTACAAATGCTTAAAATCTTTGGTAACCACTTACTATGCTTTCATTTTTCTGATGCCGTTTTTTGGATGTCATCGGGTGTGGCTATCAGTTGCCCTTTGCACTATTTGCGTTCAAATGACTTGTTATTATATAGAGTTGCTAGACTTTTTGTTTTGGTTATTTGTCTTTAAAGGTTAGATGTTATTATGATTATCGAGAAATCCATCCGGTGGAGCGTATACGTGATTGCCACCGTTTTCCTGCCACCGCTGTTGTAATAAAAACTCTTATTATTTTGGTGCGATACAAATATGGAAGATAGGTAGCGCAATCAGCATGAAGTGGAAGATTCCTTTACGATTTGAAAAAAAACATTCCAGGAACAGAAAACAATATAAAAGTATTACAATTTAGCTGTGATAACCTAAGAGATGTGCTTCAAGCGTCGAGTATTCCTCTTTGGGAACGTTTGTACCAAGTAGGAGTACTTGGTACAAAAGTGAAATGTTTGAAGCAGCATTTGTATGTAGGTACATTCAAATACAGCTTTAAATATTTCAGGTGTTCAAGATGAAATTTATGTTACAAAAGAAACTTTTAAGTTTAAAAGTTGTTGGTCTTCATTTATGAAGTTTCACTATTAATTAAATTTTTAACTATTATAGACATCTATGATATAATAATGTTACTGAATATTACGTGACAGTGAATCTTGTATTTAAAAGTCGATATCAAACACCGCTGCGCAAAAAGGCCTAACTTCAACAGTTAGAAATTTTCTAGAAGGGAACTTTTGTGGTGGAAAAAGTCTTTTCTATAAAATGTTATTCAAGCATCTATTTTTAAATGTCTTATGAACTTGCATTTTGAACTTGACAAAGGAAACAAGTCCTGTTTATTTATCATCAGCCTTTAAAGGTACGTCCTAATAACGCTCTATTATTTCTGGAAACAACTGAGCACCAACTCCAGAAAATATGTTTCTAGGCGCTGAGTACCTACTTAAATTTGATTATTTCATCATTTTCAGTTGTTTTAAATAGGTTTTAATTTTTGTTTAATTTTTTTCTCAATTTTTAATGATAGCTTTCCACGGTCAAAGATAGATGGGTGACCGTTAGCTTATATTGTTTCCTACTATCGTATCGGTTGACTAAAAAGTCATAGGAAAGCAAAAATCCGCAATTTCGCATACGTAGATGACTTACTGATTTCAGTTTTTTTGATATAAAAAACAAACTACAAAAGTGATTTTAAAAAAAAGTCATGGTACCAAATGGCAACTATTCCGCATCGAACAAAAAACAGAATTACGGAAATCGTATCAGTAATCTGTGTACATGCATAGAAAAAAAAACATGTCAACCGAATTGAGGACCTCTTCGTTTTTGAAGTCAGTTAAAAAGTTATTATTCGTTGATATAATACAGAAACAATTTGAAAAGAAATGTAGGTGCAAACAGCTTCTACAAGGTGTACACTTTGATCCTTATCGAATTGACATTACAGGCAGAAAGAGTAACGAGCTTCATGGCGTAGTTTTGCCATGTTTGATACCGGATGGGTTAATCAAAAATTTCTAATCTAGAGCTCCTCCGTGCTTTAAAAGGAACGTTAAGCCGTTGCCGCGTTGATCCCGGTTGTAACTAGCATGGTCACCAATGGCCCCAACACACCTCATGTGTTTCTTCCATGTGCTTAAGAAGGCCTATGTGAAGTATAGACTATCTTTTCGATATTCCACATACAATGTACATACAAAACACATAAGGTTACTGATCCCGCATTATTGTGAAATTTAATATTATCATTACAAATAAGAACAGTATTTGTATTGTTTCATGCTCGCAAACCCTTGACCTTTCCACCCCTGTTATATTACATTAAACGGAGTCTCCAACAATGTGAGAGCCTAAACAAACATGCAATATCGCCTTTACAATCAGTGCAATGTTAGTAGAATAGAAAAGCAATCTTTTAAAAGCCTCTTATGGCGTATAAGTATTCTTTGGTTCGTTTAAAGATGAGCTCTTTATCGTAGGCGTCGTTAATTTTGAAATGGTCTCTAAAATCTAAGCCTGTTTTAAATTCAATACTATTTTGTTAAAGTATCTTTATCAGTCTGTTAAGTTTGCACTCCTAACATTCAAATGAAATTGTGCAAGGAGATAAACTAAATGTAAAAGGACATAGCCTACCTTTTAGTACGATAACTAACATCCACGCAGGCGTAGCCGCGGGTGGCCACTGAAAAGCTGGAAAGCTGATGCTTGTGTCGCCTTGCTTTCCTGCTCTTGCCTTGAATGACTCCTTTACCATCAGAAACTCTTTGTGCATTTCTTTTTATCTATTTGTATTTGCATTATCAGCTAACGTAATATACCTTCACAATATCGAAATATTCAATTTCAATATTATTATTAAAATAAATAAAAATAAGAAAAAAATAGTTCTTAAAGTTTTTAGATCAGGTTAACAGTTATTAAATGCACTGCTTATATAAAATTTGAATATACCCGTATTTGTACATACCAAAGATATAATGTTTTATTTGATAATGTCTCTCCCAGTATTTTTCTTTTGTGTAATCAACTCGTAAATAAGCAAATAAACATAAATACCTACATTTGAAAGATCTAGAAATCAAAACAATACTCCAGTAACAAAGTGAGTCAATCTAAAACAAAACAAACCCGAACAGGATTTTAACCGGGCCATTTTAAGTATCCTGCTTAATTCCAAATTAGAATTTTATGAAAGGACAAGAACGCAAACGACAATAAAAAACCAGTGAACTGCTTATAAAGCGCTGCGAAAAAATGAAGGAAACAAAAGGAATTGCAAAATTTATTCATCGGTGGTCTTGGGGCGAGTGTCGTGGAAGAAAAGGATGGACGCATTGCCTGGGACTTGAAATTAAAAATCTAATAGCATGTATTAGAGGTTGTTTTAATTTTAAAATAAAAAATCATAAGCAATCTTCCCAACACGGCTTAGGGGCAAAAAACCCATAACTGTTGACTTGATTTAAATTTCCTATATTACTAGTAAGCATGGTAGATTATTCTCCCCGAATGATGTTCGGGAGAAGGTGGAATCTTAATTTTAATTACTGGAGCTTCGTGAACTCATCCCGCTTAGTCCATTTCACCAGAGAACCACAAGGCATTCGAGAGGATACCATCCACACGTGGTTGGTAAAGGAAAATATCTACACTAAGTGTTTATCTTCATCTTTTATTTTTGGGCTAGTACTAAATATTCTCCTTCTGGGTAAGCTAGCGATATCTTCGACCTCTACTCTTGTCTTCTCTAAGAGCAAGTGTGGGATCAAGCAAGCTCATTTTGAAAACAAAACAGTAAAAGCAAATAGTGCAGTGATAATCTTAGAACGTTTTTCTTTGCACCCTCCTGCTCCATAAGTTGCCTGTACTCCTAGCATGAACATTTTTAAATTTCGAATCGTATCGTTCATACACGCTTGAAATTTTAAACAAAAGTCAGATAAAAGGCAGGTGTCTATAGGCGGCGATAACCGCTCACCATTAGGTGGGCCGTCAGCTTGTTTGTCATCTAGTTGCTAGCGTAACTATTCGATACGATGGCGATTCGAAATTTAAAAGTGTTCGTGCTAGAGGTACCGTTCATGTTTCTCTTGAAATAATTCTTAACATAATGAAGGAAGAAGTACTTGCGGCGGCAGAGTTTCATGCTTTACTTCTATGAAGTACCAAAGACAAAGAATCTAGTTTGAAGATAGTATATGAGTGTTTAAAAAGCCAACCTTGTGAAGGAAAGGTGAAAGTGGAATGAGATCGAAAAGTTCATCTGGCTGATGTATATTATAAAGGCGGCTGCACGTTAGACATTAGCTACGTTTAGAAGTGACACATATTACAGCGGATTAAGGTATCAAATGAATTCCAAAAACTTCATCTGGAGGCATATGTAAATAAAGATTTGTGATAATTTATATTTTTATGGATAGAGATGATAATATCATTTAGAGAAACTTATAGCACAGTTTGTAAATGAAGAAGTAATGAAAAGAAAATTCACAGATGAATACACTCTAAGACACAGACGAAAATATTATGCTTGAATATTCCGCTATACAAAATATTAAGAATAATGAAATTCCACCACTAAATCAAATGAAAAGTAACGACTAAGATACAATAACACTTAATTTGAAACGCTTCTTGGATGGTAAGTCATTAATTTTCTTTCTAACAATCTTAAATTCTGGAGACTTGTTAATTTATCATTTGATAGATTACACTTAGATAAATTACAAAAGTTTATTTGCATTTTCTTATTGGACTAAAGAAATATTTAATAACCTTTTGCAAGGAGTCATAGCTCTTTTACAATTTCACTATCCATCAGTCAAATGAAATGCCCAAAAGTATGAGTAGTTGGTTGTCAAACTTTATTTAACACGCAATCATTTATTTCAAAGTTTCATGACAGAATAAATTTCAATGTAATAACTTTAGGCTTGGAGATAGATTACACCCTAAAGATAGGGCATAAGCTGCTTTTAGAGCGATAGCCGACAACCACGAGGGCAGAGCCTCCTCATAACAGCCGAGAGACGCCCACTGCTGGGCATAGGCCCAAAGATCTTCAAACCGACTGGCTTCGTCACCAGATTTTCGATCCACTTTATGGGTGGCCTACCAACGCTGCGTCTCCCGGTGCACGGACGCCACTTCAGCACCTTTTAGTGGTCAAAAAGTATTCTATGACCTTTCCTGTGTAATGAATGATTTAGAAATTACCGCACGAATAAAATGGCAGCACTGATAGTGGTTGTTTCCTGACGTCACTTCCGTACCGGTTTTGGTTAGGACAAGGGCTTGTAGTTCATAGCGCGATTGAAAGACATTCGGGAGTGATCCTCCGAGCTGTTAAGACTAGATGCTCAAACTATTTCTATCAGTCTACCGATGTTATTATTGTATCTAATATTTTTTTACCAAAGTTTAAATATATATTCTGGTTACGTCTGACAAAGTGGTTTTATTTCAGACGAATAGTTGTGTCTATGCCCGATAGTCTACTGTAGTTATTTATGTGTCTACTGAAGTGATTATTCATCAGCCTATATACATACGTCCCACTGCTGGCCACAGGCCTTCCGGCATGGGGGGAAACACATGAGGGGATTGGGCCATAACACCACAACGCTGGCCCAATGCGGGTTGGTGGGTTAAAGCGGTTGTCGTAAAAACCGGTAACAATGGCTTTAAGTGCCTTCTGAAACACGGAGGACTTCGATTATAAATTTGATCGACCCATCCCGGGACCGACCATGGCGAAAGTTGCTTTGTTTTCGTACTCGAAAAGTACGCCACCTAATTCCTCTCAGGTGATAATTACAAATATATATTTTAGTACATTCGACGAGGTTGTTTTATTACAGGGTGCAACTTTATTACACTTCAGAAGTAGGACAGCCTCATCACCTGGGATTAAAAATATCTCCCAACCAAATATCATCTAAATCAGTTCATAAACGTAACCATTAACCATTAACGATTACCATTAATATATTCTTAATTTATGATTTTAACATTATTATAAATGTTTGAAAAAACACAAACGCACGCAAATACAGATAGACTAGAAGAATTTCACAGGGATATCCCAAGTCCTGGGTGGCTCAGTGGTGAGAGCAGTCGCCCGGATTGCGAAAGGTCGCGGGTTCGATTCCTGCCTCAGGACGTGAAATTTTTCTAGTTTTATTATATTTTAATTACCATTAATATACTTAATAAATATACAAGCCAGCTAACTTGTGAACCAATGCTCCTACACATTAAACAAACATCCGCTCCTACCAGGATTCGAACCCAAGACCTAAAGCTTAGTCAAGGGCACGGGACATCAACTAGACGGCCAGCACAAAGTGTTATTATTTTCTTCGAAATGACAAAGTCAAAGTTAGCTTTGTTGAATTTTGAATATGTGTCAGTCCCTTCCAACAATGTCGCTCAAAGGACAATTTAATATGAAAGGAACACTTATAAAATAGCTTGCCATCTCTGTAATTTCCTCTGAGTAAAATTTGAATTCTGTTATTTGATACGTTTAGTTTAAGATCGAATTCTATTTTATTAAAAGAATTCTATTTAGAGTTGAAATAAAGTTGTCATTTAAATTTATGGCCTGATACAAGTAGTCCATTTTAAAACGTTTATATTTGAGGAGCTCGGCAGCGTCGAGGCTTAAGCGCTGTGGTTTCGATTGAGAAAACAAAGCAACTTTCGCCATGGTATATCCCGAGATGGATCAATCAATATTTATAATCTCGAGCTCTTCCGTGTTGGTTCGGATTGTTACTGCAACTGCTTAAAGCCACCAACCCGCATTGGGCCAGCGTGGTGGTTTCATGTCCCAAACTCCTCATGTGTTTCTCCCATCTGGGAAGGCCTGAGCCCAGCAGTGGGACGTATATAGGCTGTAATGATGTTTAGAAACAAGAGTAAATTGAAGAGAGAAGTCATCATTCGAAATCCAATCAATTACGTTATTAAATAGTTGACTATCAGGAAACTATTGTATGATGAATTGTTTTAAAAATAATTAAATATGGATGTTTCCTAAGCTTAAAGAACAATGGCTTAGAAATACCCGAATGCTTTAGAAAGCGTCCTAGAATCTGATCTGATTAACACAAAAGTTCATTAATTTTCAGTTCCATTTTATTTTATTACGATTTTTCACGAATAAAACTTTTTAAGACGAAACGGAGGTTTTTTGTTGCTTTAACAGGCTGTTATTTGATTTCCTTTGAATGGCATTGGACTTGCTATTTTTTTTGTTCTCCCTTCGAAAAAAACATAATACGAATTTCGTGATATGGATGTTTTACAGTGACTACAATGCAATGTGATTGAGCGTAACATACCTACGCGAACTATTGGTCTTAAACATACCACTTCTTTTGCAATATTTTTATTATAAATTTTTACTTTTTATTACTGAAATTATTAAAAGTTCTCATTATCCATTTCAGTTCTAAAAAGATATAAAACATTTAACTATAGCTCAAGAATGCATTACCTATTCCCAGGATTCTTTCTAAGAAAAGAAGGCTATATTATACATACACTCACTTATTCACTAGAACAATTTTCAAGAACACACTCTTCCAGAAATTCTACCTCTTCAAACGATACAATTGGATCGCGAACAGTTCAAACATTTCTATGCTAACCGGGCAGTTAGAAACGATAAACTGGTCGTTCTATAGTGTTCCCTCGGAGCTGTGTTCCACGATCGTATGGTGTTTGCTCTTTCTGAAGATTATCGTGTGAAAAGGTTTGTTTTATTCAAAGGGTCTCTCAACTCCGTTCTCAATTTTAGTAGGTAGTAAAATTGGGGATTTGCATCTAAACACCATTTGTGAATATCAAAGACGTAGATAAAACAAATGTTGTAAAATGCTGCGACTCTGTTTGCTTGAATCAAATATAAAGTAAAGTTCGCAAACAAAACGTTTTTTTTTCTTATTTCATCCCGGTGATGTTAAATTTGTATGTATGGACCTATGGCACGTAGTACTCCATCAGTGTATGCGGTCTTGTTTAATGATTTGATTGTAGGTACTTAATTACTTAGAAGGATTAGTTTCAAGCTTATTTCAATTGTATTTCAATATTTCAACTCTACTTAATGATTTGTTAGAGGTGCGATTTGATTTTCTTCTTTTTATTTTTATATTTCAAGGGTAGAATGTAATCTGTATTTGCGTTTATGAGCTAACGTCCACCCTACAATGTCGAAAATATTCTATAATACAGATAGACTAGAAGAATTTCACAGGGATATCCCAAGTCCTGGGTGGCTCAGTGGTCAGAGCAGTCGCCCGGATTGCGAAAGGTCGGGGGTTCGATTCCTGCCTCAGGACGTGAAATTTTTCTAGTTTTATTATATTTTAATTACTAATCAGTGAAATTTAGAAATTCAATACCATATACAGAGTTACAGGTTAAGTCGACCTAAATCCTTTAAGAGGTGGTAGTTTTCATCATTCCTGACTGATTTAACTATGGAACCCCATACCCCAAACTTAGCCGTTCTCAAGTTATGGGACTTTAAAGATTTTTTATAAAAAATCCAGATTTTTTGTCTATTGTCCCCTTTTTGTGTTTTCTACCTCTAATGTTTTTGTATTTTTTGTGTGGCAGATTAGTTGCTCCATTATTTTAAACACAAAAACTGCAGTTAACTGTACCAACTGAGTCGTATTAGACGACTAATTGTTAAAAAAAGAAATAAAATTGTAAAAAGTTTTTCTTTAATAAGATATTTAAATATATATATATATAATGATATTATGATATTTTATAATGATTTCTACATTTTCTACCTACAAACATACCTTTTATTGTATTTACAATACCCGATCTAGTCTCAGTGAAGGATCCGTTATGTAATACATATTTTGTCTTCGTCATACCCTTGCTATTTTGTATACCTATTTCATGTGATATCTAAATCACCCCATAAGAGCAGTTCTCTTGAAAAAACCGATGCAGATCAACGTATAAAGGTTATTACCGATGATTGATGATTTGCACAAATACGAAATGGGAAATCCACGATTTTTTCCAAGCGTCTGATTAGAGCGCGCCGTTTGATGAAGCAGAAAGATTTGACGATCAAAACCTGAAGATCGTCTCAAACACTCGGCTCGGTGAACTTATAAGCGCAGCGCTTCAACGACTAAGTAATTGCTTACTTCAAACAAGGTATACAGTATACACCCTTGCATAAAATGTTTTTGACGAGCCCTGAAGTATGTACAAAGATCTTACCCGGTATACATCAAGTTATTTGCGTTGTTTGCAAGTTGCCAGTTGTTCCAATTGAAATTTTAGAGGTCCCCTTCATATAACGCTTAGGTACAATGAATCTCTTTGACAAAATTCCTTCGCTCCTGATCCGTATTGTGTTTCTATGTTAATTTTAGAACTTGAATTCAAAATACTAGGCTACATCAAACTCTTAGTGGGAATTGTTAGTAAATGATGCCACTTTACCTCTTTACAGATTATAAAAAAAACTCATATTATGTCTTTCAGTAGACTTGATTAGCATTAACATTTACATTAGCTTATGTTTATAAGTTTAGATAAGTATCTTTCTCGCTTTCTTTCTTTCTTTCTTTCTTTAAGCTATAGAAGACGTAAACAAAGATATAGCTGCTAAAAACAGGAGCAATCATATTTGTAATCTTGTTTAAAGAGAAGCAACTTGGCTCTATGCAAGACTCCACCCACAGAAAGAAAATAAGCTAATAGACGTCTATACTAAACAAAATGATAATGACTGCCCGTCGCAATCACGACGAGGAAGGGTGAGATGGGAGCAGGAAAACGTAAACGAAACTACGAATTATGTAATTAAGGCTCACTCGGGCATCAGAAGTAAATCCTTTTCGGACCCAACGGTGCAATTTGTGAAATGGACCCGTGGGTAGTGATACTAAACCATCAATAGTGATCGCTATCGATAGTTGATCTCGAGATTTGGGATATCGATAAGAAAAAAAATTCTACCCATCCAAAAATATCGATCGATAAAATATTGATTGTCAAAATTATCATGGCATGTAGGTGTATTCTGATATTTTGGGACTTGCCGTTTCCTTGGATTACTCATGGATTACGATTATAACGCCAAGCAATAATCGATTGTTAGCTCCTGAAATGTGATTCTCTAATTTCATCTAAAGCAGTTCAGCGGTTAAAGAGTGAATATGTTACAGACCGATAGAATAAAAAGATTGAGAGAATTAAAATAGGGCAAGGATAAATGTTAATAACATAGCATAACAATAGACATGATCGTAATCTTGCAAATTTTTGGTAACGCACGGAAATACTAGGTGGTAGGCCCGTTTGTAGGGTCTTCTGGGTAGGTACCACTGCCGTTCTTATTATTTTCAGCCGTGTAACAGTTCGCTGTGTTTCGGATGGGGGCGGAACTTTTCGTATAATGTCGATTGTCCTAAAGTCGTTTTTCATACATCATTTGGCATAATCATCAAATAGCATAACACTAATGTCACATATTTTTTCCTTCGCATAACTTTTAAGTAGCATAACTATCTAAAGGCATATTATTATGAAGCATAATATATAAAATCCCTAATATCATTTGGCATAATATTAGGCAGTCCTAAAATCCCTTAGCACAATTTTATTTGCCATAACTATACAAAAGCGTTATTTAATTTGGCATATTATTGATTAAATCGAATTATCACCCAGATTCGAACTAGCATAACCCGACTCCACGTGGCCCGACCTTGTCTTACACTAGAGTGTAATTTAAACCCGCGTAGGCGCGGAGGGACGAGGCGGCCCGCGAGCTGAGGAGCAGGTGGTGACCGAAAACCATCTGCGACGATAAGGTCGCGTGGGACCGCCAGAGTTCCGCAGCGCCGGAGCCGTGACAGAAACCATGCATACTGCATGCCTGCTTGCATGCTGCATGCCTGAAAAGTTGTAAAAACTATGTTAGATACTCAATATGTATTAAGATATTATTCGTTGTGATCATTATGCTTTACATAAGTTATTCTTTTAAAAATTCTGCTTAAAGCTATTCTGCGTTTTAAAAGGAAGGTGATAATTTTTGCCCCAACCCAAGTTTTATGTCCAACAAAACAATATTTCCAATATTACCTTATAAATAGAAAGATTATTTTTGGAAACAGTTTGAGTTAATTTAAAACTAAGGTTTCGTAGACAACTTAAATAAAATCTTCAAAAATCTTTCATTCCGGATTTGTCAATACAGCCATTGACCAATGCGTTTTGTTTCATAGAAAATAAATACTTTTTTGTGTTTTGAAAACCATAAAAGGTATTTTGATGTATTAATAAACGTTTTTTATATTATTATTATTTCATTAGAATTATGATGAGTAATAATGAATTTTTTTTAATACATTTGATTGCATTGAACAAGATTATTATCTAGGAAGAAAATATCAAAACGCACTTTGACAGATAACAAACACTGCTAGTGTTTTGATTGTTATTACAATCCGGTTTTGTTTTACGTATATTTCGGAAACCGCATCTTTAAACAAAAATGTATTGATATCTAAAGATACTATGTCTTAATAATATATAACTGCGCCCTAAGTGACTTTTGGACATGTCAGTTTTTAGGTGGGGCAAGGCTTCATAGTAGGATTTGTATCCTCCTTTATGCCTTTTAATACTTATGACAAACAATTACACAGCCAACACTCTATAAGGACTTTTAAAATTATGCGTCGCGATAATATACAACACGATGATTATTCGTATTAAAATTATGGAACATGATATTATGACAATAAATGTTATGCTTAAAATTACGGAGCCGTCTCGGATTGAAGGGAAAGATAGGCAGTGCAAGTATGTGGCATGAAGGGCATTTCATCTTGGGCCTCAGAATGACAAAGCACCTGCAATACCAAGTGACTTTT
Organism: Nymphula nitidulata; assembly: GCA_947347705.1. Taxonomy (NCBI): domain Eukaryota; kingdom Metazoa; phylum Arthropoda; class Insecta; order Lepidoptera; family Crambidae; genus Nymphula; species Nymphula nitidulata. The sequence goes on from OX374620.1 coordinate 2,510,287, forward strand.
TCCTTACTTTTGCAGGTGTCTACGATTATAATGGGCCACGTTTACATGAGAAATTGTTAATGTTTATAATAATTGTTACAATTTTTGCTGTAAATCTTTAACATTTTCAATGAAACGCTATATTTAAGTGATTGTTAGACAAGTGATTACTCGTGAGTACAGTGTAAAACTAGCAACTAGAATTGTGGCCACTATATTATTAAATTAAAGTATATATCTATCCTAAAAGCTTCAGATTCTGCTGGGTGTATCGATAGTTATTTATCGAGCGCTTTTATTACAACACTAACCGCGATATCGTTGCTCTGATAACATTAAATGCACTGGGGACGGGTCCCGTTCCTTACACCATCCATCTGTCGAAGCCAAATGGATGGCGAGCCTAAATTTTTGAATCGCTCCCCACGGGGTGATCGATACGGCTATTTTATGGGAGCACCGATAGGTGGGAAAACAATTTGAGTGGCAGCGTTTGAAATATATTGTCTGTAATAACAGCTTTTGAGTTATATGGCGCGTTGATGAATTATCTGACAGGTAATGGTGTACCTTTGAGAAACTTTTAATACCTTTCAATGATTTTGTTATTTATTTGCTCCTCTCGTGTTCAATTCTGATTCATGAATTCTTCTTGGTCTCACTTATCGCAACCACAAGAAGAGTAATTGTATTTTTTTAACGTAACTCCTAGTTGCTACACTGAGTTTTTGGGGGACCCTGGTGCTTAATTATATCCAAGTGGTTTTTTGCCAATTGATGTACAAAACATTTATACTATCTCTTATGGAACTAAGATGGTCTAACGAAGTACATATTTAAGAGGATTTATTATTCTGGTAAAGAAAAATTTGACCACAGAGAGGAAGACTAGTGTATTTTGAGTCTGTTTTTAGCGTGGCGACAGTATGTATATATAACATTCAAACATTTACGATATCCATAATACTTAGCAGTAAGTGTCGTCACTTACGTTGATTGCTGTATTTTATCGAAGTCCCACATGGAATTTATGGCTTTTAGTATATATATAAAAATGTTATTGAAACTTTGAAAAGAAAGACAATAACAATACAGTATTAAAACAGAACAACAATCATAACCAATAGCTATAGTTGTAGTAGGTGAGGGTAGAATAAGCTTAGAACACAAAAAGGAAAAACAAAGAAAATTTCATAAGGATATCCAAGTCCTTGCTAGCTCGATGTTTAGAGCAGTTCTCCGGATGTTGAAAGGTCACGGGATCTGTTCCCGTAGCAGAAAATGTTTTTTCCTAAATTAGTTATATTTAACGAATGTATTATTCAAAAGATTACATGACAGGTGAAAAACTAAAGATTAATACTAGCCTAATATTTACAAAGCGTGCCATTAAAATATATATATATATATTTCTCATAGAACAATTTATCTTAGTTTCTTTTTGAATAAAGACTAAGACGAAGAGAAGATACAAATTAAAATATCTTTGTTTTTTCCATTCCCTGGGACTAAACAATTATTCAAAAATAAAATCAAAGACATTCTTTTAAACTAGTGAAATAGAAGGTAAAATTACAGATTACAGTTTATATGATTATTGTAAGCTGTATCTTATTGTATCGTATCTTATCTTATCTTATGTAGGTATGTGTATATGTATGTATGTGTATGTATATTTATATAGATATACATATATATATATATATATATATATATATATATATATATATATATATATATATATATATATATAATATATAATATAATAATATATAATATATAATATAATATAATAATATATAATATATATAATATATATATATATATATATATAACTATATATAGAAAATAACTATGTATTTCAATATTATATTATGTATGACCTAATATCATGACTTCAATATTTGTTAATATTTTGTTCCATAGTGTAAAATTTATGTTTAATAGTATTTCCGATAGATATATCGGATCACTTTAGGGATTGTATGGTTTGGTTTATATTCAATCTCAGGGTTAAACTGTTTCTTTGAAGTTCTGCGATGTTATATGTACTACTAATAATAAGTTCAATTGTGTACATTTTATTGGCCTCGGCTGTCTATGTACCAAATAAAATAAATAAATAAATAAATAAATTTCTATTTTAATGTCTTTTAGCTAATTTAATCTTTAGACATTTATAAAAATACCTAAAGTAGTAACTAAAACATTGTTAAATTGAATTTATATATGTAGATTAATTTCAGGCCTCGAAAATTTATTTTTGGGGTTCTGCATCCAACATAGCAAATAGCAAACACTTTAAACACTTAAACTTTAATTACACGATTTGGGTTACAATTTGGCGGACTTAATGCCATTAGGGACTCTCTACCAGTCAACTCAGTTAAGTCTAAAATTATTAAATAGGTAGTGCAAAAACAACTGTTTTATTAATTAAAATATACAATAACATGTGAAGACACATTTATGCATAGTAATGAAAATAAATATTGTTAAGATCTTTAATTATGGATAAATAAGCAATTAACTTTATATACTTTATCGGTGTATGTCTTTTTAGACTTTGAAGCTGAAATTTTGAGTAAAAATACAGTAACATTAACACAACATGCTCAACATGTGATTTTTTTCCTTGTTATTGCAGGTGTCTATAGGCGGCGATTATCATTTACCACCAAGTGGGCCGTCAGCTTGTTTGTCATCTAGTTGTATAGCACGTTTAGTGCGTTTTGTGCTAGCAGTTGTCAATAATATTGACCCGACAGTTGCAGTGTCTCTACACTGACTGTCGACGATGCGTATCGTCGTGGTTTCGTAGAATGCTTAATTTTCGGCCGCAAATTTAAATGGGTGCCTGTCTTCTATTTTTTTCAAAAAATTTCAGGTCCGAAGTGTCTTTGTACTCAACTATTACATTTTAACTCTGTTTAAATCTTTTATGTGTAAATCTATATAAATAAAATCTATGATGCTATGTTTGTTATCTATGTGTTCCGAAACCATTTATCAGATTGTGATACAACTGTGCTGCGGTATTTTGAAATATGAAATGAAGAATTTCATATTTATTTTGAATGATAAATATGAAATTCTGTAAAACTAATAGAGCTGTACTAAATTCGACTCGCTCTTCGCTGGTATTCCGTTTTGTTCGTTTTCAATAAGGGTAGTAATATTCGAAGTTTTTAATTAATATTCAAAGGTTTCGACTAACAATAGAAAAGGGGATTTTATATTTTAATTAACTGCGTTAAGAGATACGAAATTAATGAAGATTAGTCTTTAATAGATTTATTTAAGACCGGGACACACTTCTAGATTTTTAGGTCAAATGTTATCACTAGTTTTCGGTATTGTATTCCTGCTGTAAGTTGTTAGCTGGTTGCCCGAGTTTAAATTGGAGCTAGGAGGACTTGTCTCCTATGCTCTCAATATAGTTCTTACTTTTTATTTCTAGAGGGAGGCACTTTGGTGTTGCTCCCCGTCAGGTGGACCAATAATTTGCAAAATTGATTTATTATTGTTTGCAAAAACTAATTTTACTGTAAGTCAGTAAACTAAGATAAAACATCGTAGTATATTGATACAACTTCTGTTAAGTGCTATGTTACTACGGTATGGTCTCCGTAGCGTGTGTTCGAGAGTAGAGGCTATGCGTCATCTAGTCAATAATTTCATGTCTTCTGTGGTGTCACCATGACACAAAACTACTACATTAAAATTAATTTTCTTATTAATAAAGACGAAGTACAGATCATAAATTAAGATAAAATTATAGGCATGCCAAAGCGCTCTTAGGCTAATATATTACAATCAGGCGGGACGTATCCTTAATTGCCGCCATCTTAGGTTCATATTTCAAGGAGCTATTAAAAGATCTTGTTCTACAGTCAAGCATAAATTACTTTAATCTAACCTTATATACTTTTAATAGGAGCGCTTTTGTATTACAACTGCTTCCCTTACCCTGCTATCGATGGTACTTAAGAAGTCATTAAAGTCCTCTAACTCACATTGAGTTAAGGGGCCGTTTAATGACTTCAACACTAGCTACGTGTTTCATTAAGGAAAGCCTAATGATACAATTAACTGAAGACACTATCACCAAATACAAATGGGATATAAATATAGGGTATCTGGACTGAATAACAATAAAGAAATCGTTGGACCGTTTATTTTTACTCAAAGGATAAAGTCAAACCACAAGTCGCTACAGCGCAGTACTACGACGTAGCAAGAAAACGCTACGCCGTAGCGCTACGGCACAGTGCTACGAAAACTACAGTCAGTAACAAAAGTAAGCGAGATAGAATTGTGAAGTGAAAAGTGGCTCCTCATTCTAAAAATACATTAGAATTTTCATGTATTAAAAAATCATTTAAAAGTAATGATATCTTTGAAGTAAGTGACCTAAGCTTACTTTAAAAAACTTTTTATACTTACTAAGCCAAACCGTACAACCATAATTAAACAAAAACTCAAGCTAAGTAAGGTACAAATTAGTTTATGAAATGTTCCTTTATTTAGTGTCTTTGCTTAAGTTAATTTTTATTGCTCCTCCAATATTTATTGTTATACTTATTATGAAGTAAGAAGTGTGTTAAATGTTTAATTTTAAGAACACTACTAGCTACCCTCGGCACCACCTGCGTGGATTTTGACTATCGCGCTAAAAGTCAGGCCTTTCCTTACTCTGGATAAAATCTGTCACCATGCCAATTTTTATCTTAATCGGTTAAACGATTTGTTAGTAAATGTCATATCTAGCAATAGTAAAATAACAAAAAAAAATGTTTGTCATAAACAATGTCAAAAGTTAATTAGAATGTCAATTTATCATTTCAATGTCAATCAATCCCATCCAGAATCTGTATATGTACAGTCGACAGCACATCAAGCGTAACAGTTTGACCTTGAGACCGACCTTATACCGTTCGTAATATATGCGGATTTCGTAGTGCAGCTCTTACATTTGATGTGCTGTCGTTTGTACCCCAAACCTAAAATAGCATTAGTCAAGGCTTCGGTAGTAAAAAAGTGCCAATAGCACTATCTTAGAAAAAAGTACTATTTCGTATTAAGTTAAATGACCTGAAAAAAACGAATTCACTTGCCATCCGAACCGGTGGAATCAAGATATATAGACACGGCATGAGTTCAATGATTTTTTCTGCCTCAACGCTTTTGGGAGCACACCATAGTAGACTATTGAATTAGAATTATATTCTGGATGTTTACCATGTAATTTTTTCATGTGTTTTGTTAGTTTGTTTGTACTGGTTACAAATAAATTACATGGAAAATATTTCTAATAAAATTGAAATTTGTCATGTCAGTTTGCCATGAAAGTATAAATTGCTATTATAGTAGACTCCCTTCTAAATTTAAGTCACTTATATAAAATTCAAGTGTTTATACCGTTAGTATCAAAATTAATGATCAAAAATATCTTCACTGTTTCAAAAAAGAAATTCTTAATCTGCAATGATAAAATCACAGCTGCTGAAGCATAAAAAAGACGCTGATATCTAGCGATTTAAAAGCAGACCTTTGTCCGTACATAATAAGTGAAAGAGACAGATTTGGCGAGTGCTATCCTACCTTCAATTTCACCTACAAACTCAAAACTTGTTGAACATAAACATTCCAGGTGTCGCCAACCGGTGGAAAATTTCCAAACCGTTTCCAGTCACGTATCAACTCGATCGGGCCTGCAGAAACTGTTTTCTAAGCAAAATTATGCCGGTCCAGTGGACGGAATCGATAACTGGGTACGAAGGGTCGAGCTCATGGAAAAAGTGTCATAGCCGGGAGCTGTTTGTGAATAAAAGTATTTTTGGAGCGGGGCACAATCAAATTCAATTTTTGGGTCTTGTTGATGGTATCTATATTGAAATGCCACTTGAATACAGAATCATTTATAAAGAATACTTTTAGAATCATCCAGGGTTCATGAGTTGATAGAACGACGCCATGAAGTAGAACTACGTTGCTGACAGACATTTTTAGATCAGTTTCAAATTTCAGAATCGATTAGAGAGATGTTTTTCCTTTAAGAAAAGTATGTTCTTACCCTGGTAAGTTATGTATTATATGTTCTTATCCGACACGTGACGGGCTAGAAAGGCATAGTTGAAAATATAATGATTATATAATATTTCATTTATTTATCTACAGTACAGTATGTTATGCTACAGAGTAGTACTGTGTTGCAAAGGCACTGGTTAGCTAATACATAATATATTGTTTGGTTACTTTCATGTTCCGTTTCCCATAGATATTAAACTCGGAATTTTTATATCAATACAACCGAATGTATTCACACTCAGAACAATATGAAGCCATTACGGAAATCGACAGAAACGAACCGAATGCTCAACACCCCAGACTTTTTACGGTTGATAAAAATCAAGTTGAAATCCATTTTGGTGCGTGGGAAGTAAATCAAATATCCTATTTCCATACAAAGAGGTTCTAAGTGAAGAGGGAGGTGTTTTAATGATTTATTTATACAACAAGGGTGGTAAACAATAGCATGCCTTGATGGTAACTAGTTACCACAAACAGCGAATCTGTCTTTATCATGAGTTTATTAGGCCTTTATTAACTGACTTTAAAAAAGGAGGAGGTTCTATGTTCCACTGTATGTATTTTTTTTAATGTATGTTCACCGATTTCTCGGTCAAATGTGAACCGATTATCAAAATTATTTTTTAGATCGATAGAATTTACTAATGATGTGGTTCTTTTGTCATCAAGTCAGGATCTGATGACGGGATCCCAGGGAAATCGAGGGAAAACCTCAAATTTCATAGGCCCGTATCTGGATACGAGTATTCTGGAATACTACGTTCAAAGTTTTTATTTTTATTTTTGTGTAGTATTCTGAACTCATACAGAAGTTCTACAATGGAAATATGAGGAATATTGCAGAGTAAATTAATTTGCTGAAGCTCTGAAACGTTTTAAAAGTCAACAGTTACAATGTGTTTTCGGAATTCATATGCTTACATGAGACGAAAGCCAATAAATATCAGATGTAGCAGAAATTGAAAAAGGAAAAAAACGCTGTGTTCGCCGTTTCGAGTTTCTCTTGTGAGCGTAGCTAGTTAAAAGATAAATAAAAGCGTTGGTTGGTGACGACAATAAATTAAACATGGGCTATATTCGTTTAAAAATATGTTTTGCAACTTTCAAACAAATGTTCTTCTTCTTCTTTATTTAATGTCCTCTAGTTATTACGAATTTTGCCAATGTCAAGTGAAATTAATTTGCAAATAACTTGCGGCAACGTTGTACGGTGATTGGGCAAGACGAATTCGTTTTCCGAAGAAAACGTGGTCGCCGGCCCGATAAAACAAAATGGATGCTGTCAGATGGCTGTTGCAGTTGTTGGAAAAGTTGCAAAACATTTCTATGAACTAATATAGCCCATATGAGGAGCTCGGTGGCGTAGTGGTTTGAGCGCTCTGGTTTCGATTACGAAAACAAAGCAACTTTCGCCATGGTTGGTCCCTGGATGGGTCAATCAAATTTATAATTTTGAGCTCCTCCGTGCTTCGGAAGGCACGTTAAGTCGTTGGTCCTGGTTGTTACTGCAACCGCTTTAACCCACCAACCCGCACTGGGCCAGCGTGGTGGTGTTATGGCCCAAACTCCTCATGTGTTTCTGCCATGTAGGAAGGCCTGTGCACAGCAGTGGAACGTATATAGGCTGGTGATGATGATGATGATGATGAATATAGCCCATGTTTTGATTTATTGTCGTTTTGTCGTGACAACCCTGTATAACAAAAAAGTAGCTGCCGCAGATTTACTTGCGTGGATGTCGTCTCGCCATTGGTAGCCGTTGTATTTTTCTCAGAATCTGTCCATCTCGGATTTTGAGTGAAAACGTGGGAAACAAAGCACATTCAAACCAGGGGCAAGTTTAAGTCTAGATCTGTTATTGTCGATGGAAAGCTGAAGGTTTTAACTGTAGGCTAACGTGGATAGTGGTACAGAATATTTAGCCCCATTGCCTCCAAAATATACGGGCAATCAATGTCACTGTCTATGATTTTATAAGGGTGAAATGTAACTCAATTTTCTTTTATTAAGAACTTTTTTCCCTCTAATAAATACTTTATCTGCATAAAAGTTTGAGACAACCTTGACCCTTTTCCTATCAGCTTTGCCTATGGAGGCATTACGTAGCTATAAAGTTATGACTCAACTATGTAACGTTTATTGAACATTTTCATCATAAATCTGGTCAGACTTGAGATGATGGTCTTTCACTAAACGGTTTTTTTTTGTGGAGCCTTTTTTGATACTGCAAGGGTGGCAAGCATACAGTCCACCAGATTGTACTCGGTTACCGTAACATATAGGCATTGGAACACTAATTATACTACTCTGCTACCATTATGATGCCTTCTCGATGAATCCTGGCAACCGTACTCACCGCAGAAATACAACCAATACGATGAAGAGTTATTTGGCAGAAATCTTCTGCAAGATAGAGGTTAAGTTAAGTGTAAATAAAAATATAAAATTGAAAATTTTCAATAACTCCCTGCCTTATTCATAATCTATCTAACACCATCTCATTAGAACTATTCATAAGAGCCCAAACATGCTTTATCTACTGTAAGTTTCTGAAGAACTAGTGATCCCGCAGACTTTTCGATGGTATAGGATCAGCTCAAGGTTAGTATGTGATTGGAATGTCATCGAAGTGGCAGTACACCAAATTTCAAATAAATCGGATCTGTGAAAGTTACTAAAACCCTTTTCTCATGGAGAAAATGAGCTGATAGTCTTTCAATGCCTGAACTGATCTTCATAAATTAAAGCTAAGAACCATCCTAGTCACGCTAGCTTTCAAACAAAAAAAAACTGAATAAAACAAAATAAAATAATAATATCATCCATAAAAAATTCTCGCCTTAAGCGTAATTCTATATAGTCTAATATTATTCTCACGAGCACTACACACATCGTGTGAAATAAAACTTAACCAGATCTAGCACGTGTTTAATTAGATTTTCTGGTAAAGTAGTTACATTTCATTCGTTAACCGAAATAGAAATACAACAAATTAAGTTTAAAGCCTTGAAGAACATCGCGTGCTTTATAATGGAATTCTTCTTTGTGTGGAAATATTAACAAAGTAAGATAAATATAGAGAGAGTCACTTCGTCTTTATTTTCATCGTTGTTCTAAGACTGCGGGGAAGCCTTCTGCTTATCGAAAACCTCAACGTATTTATCTTTGAAATGATATCTATAAAATGGAAGCGATCTGTTTTATCTTATTCGTCTAAGTGAACGCAATAATGATGTAAGAATAAATTGAACAGCTCTCTACAAACTTCCTACTTAGATTGAAAGCTATGAAAAGTTTAAGTGCAAAGGAAATCTTATTCAGACTTTACATTTACTTCGAGCGGGCTTCGGATCTAATTAATATTCGTGGCTACCTGTATATTGAAAGGAAATTGGAGTATATTTGGATAGGTTTCCGGGACTACTGACAAATCAATTGAAAAGAGCGATAGCTTGACAATTTAATTTAACTTATTCATAATTAGTTATTATGACATAACTTCAATAACAATTATTTTCAAGATGCCTTGAAAGTCATGAGGTATTTAGAAAATTGCTGATTACTGTTCTGTCACCAATACTACAACTAGCGCCTTAGTGTATATCTTGTACTAACTTATGTTAAACAATGACTTTATTTATAAAATTGTTACACTAACTTCGTCTTTTACTTAGTGTATAAGTAACATATCTGCTGCCTGTTCCTGTTCCATTACTTCCTTTGCCAGCTCATAAATTTCATCGGATTTACTTTAGCGAGTGTGCGAAGGAATCACATGACCTAATTTTACCTACCCTTTCCCACTATCCACAAGACAGTGATTAAGTATTCACCTCAAGCGCTGTTGATATTCCGACTATCAGCACAAAGCGCTATGCTAATTCTTTATAAAGCGGACAAAGTGAGGCTGTAATTTACTTCCAGCTACTGTGAACAATATAGTTTGTAAGTTAAAAACAAATACTATACAGGATGGCACATTAAATCGGTTAGTATGGGAAAGTCTGAAACTATAAGTCACACGAAAATCTCTTCATATGAACCATGTCATCGATTGTAGTAATAAGAAAAACTGCATTCACACATTTTTAAAAAGTCGTGTACTCAGCTCGGTAAGCGAACACGGACGTTTTTGCTATTCGGTCAGTCAAACCAACGTTCCATTTTTAAATAAGGTCTATCACGTCGCTGTTTAAAACAAGACATTCCATTTTCAAATGAGGTTTATCACGTTTTTGTATCTACATACTCATTCTAAGTAGGCTTTTCAATTGATTATTAGTGTAAGTATGATTAATAAAAGTAAGCAATTACAATCATAGATATATAATATTATCGCAGATAACAATATGTAAAGCAGTGTATGTAACAAGTTGCGACACCAGCAAGGAGCTACAAACTATCATAGTGACAATTTTACGCACCTAAACCAGTTGAATGTTGTATTGAAAAAATAGTGGTAATTTCGAACACTTACTAAAATAATTAAAGGATATGAAAACAATGCATTTTATTTATTTTAGACATCGTTTTTCATAGAACGTTTACTGCTTAATACCTACACAAACGATATCTAAATAGAAATAGTGTTAGTTTTATTTTTCAAATCGTCCGGGTTCGATTCCCGAGCTGAGTACACGTTTTTTTTTATACATGAATGAATGCAGTTTTTCTTGTTACTAAAATCGATGACATGTTTCCTATGAAGAGATTTTCGTATGTCTTAAAGTTACAGACTTTCCCATACTGACCGATCTAAATGTGCCACCCTATATATCTATGTTGCTATTACAACCACTGTCAACAACGAACTCGCATAGGACCAGCGAGCGGCGTGACATTACGCAACACTACTCAGGAGTTAACCCACAAAATCTCATCACGCCAGCGTGGTGGTGATATCATTGCCCAAGATAAGACTCCTCTGGGGCTAACACCCGCGAACTTGCATCGGCCCAGCGTGTGGTGCCTGCTGTCATAATCATGATCTACTCCTACCGGTGTTCGGAACTGGGTCATAGGTTTTAGGTACTCACAAATCGACCATAAGCCCGGCAGATGATGACTTTTTTTTTATACAACTAGATAACAAACAAGCTGGCCCACCTGGTGGTAAGCGGTTACCGCCGCCTATAGACACCTGCAATAACAAGGAAAAGCACTTGATATTGCAGGTGCGTTGTCATCCTGAGGCCTAAGATGAAATGCCGTCCATGCCCAGTAATTACACTGGCTACCTTTCCCTTCAATCCGAAACACAGCGAACTGTTTCACGGCTGAAATAAGAAAGGCGGTGGTACCTACCCAGGCGACCCTACATATGGGTCTACCACCTAGTAAACTTTCAAATGACTTTCGTGTTTTCATTGAGCTGGCGAAATAGCCTGTTGCAAAGCAAGCAATATGCGTCTATTAAGAAGTATTGGAAACATTTTCGTATGGTGGTCGTGATTACGTTTGACATCAAAGTCACACTTCAAGCTTTGAGGACGTTTAAAAATGTGTGTTAACATACTGGCTATGAAATAAAATGGTAACAAACGCCAGAATAAATACTGTGAAACTTTTATTCCAGATATTTTGAAATAACTTTCGAACGTCTTTTTTGTACAGCTAAATGACAAACAAGCTGACGGCCCACCTGGTGGTAAGCGTTTACCGCCGCCTATAGACCTGCTATAACAAGGTTTTTCCTTGTTATTGATATTGCAGGTGCGTTGTCATCCTGAGTCCTAAGATGAAATGCCGTCCATGCGCAGCAATTACACTGGTTACCTTTCCCTTCAATCCGAAATACGCTTCCACTTAGTGAACGGCTGCTCTAAAATAGATAATTCTTTTTGGTCATGTTGACACATGTTGTCATTGTTACTCGGTGTGGGCGATAAGTGTACAACAAAAGTCTCGCAATTATGTCAGCAATATTTGCCCTAATTCTGGAGAACACATGCTAAGTTTAAATTTAAGTTCAGTCTATTTCTTTCTTTCAAAACGAATACGAAAAGGATGGCTGTCATATAAATTGACATTTAGAAAGGTGCGTTCAATTTTAGACCTTATTGAACGTGCTAAAATGCAGTGTTTAGGAGGCACCTCCGTACATGCCGTCTAAAATTGTCTATGGTTTCTATGAAATCTTTTTTAATTTAATTGACAGCTCTATACAGATTCTTGATATCTTTTTCCTATGACTTATTGCGAGAAAGAGATATACTGTACTTAGATTTAGAATAAAAATTGTGTGTTTCTAGAATTAGGCCCCTAATTCTGGGAACACATCCCAGAATTAGGCCCATTATCTACATAAATATTAATTTTGGCACGCCACGAATCCCGCAAGATTTTTCAAATAAACCTGTCATCCGTCTACCTTCTGGTTAACATAACAAAACGCAAGCTGTTAATCGTCTAACTTCATTAAACCGCCATTCGGCGAACAATAACCAAGAACCCCAGATCCATCATCCGTACACCTGAACGGAATTAAATGCGCGAAAAGTGAGAAACGGGTGACAAGTGACGTCAGAGGCACCTGCCGCCGAAAAGTATTATTAAATCTAAGCTAATCTCTTTTGGTGGGTTTCTTAAAATGTCACGGCAGACAATTATGAGGTATGACGACAACCAGCTCGTTCGGAGCTCCGTAAAATGACGGTGCTTCGGGGTTAAATAGATTATTTTATTACGTCACAAGTAACGAAGTTTGCAGTGTGAGAATTTAAAGTGTCAATATTATGGAACGCCGAGTTCCTTGAGGAACTACGTACATTAATTTATAATTTGTCATCCCTTGAAAAAGGACTAGGCACGGGAGTGTATTATTCGGTTTTAGTTTAAATTTTTAACAAGAATTATAGGAAAATCACTTAGCTGGGCACTTGGAAAGAGGTTATCTTGGGTCGCTGAATATAGTATAACATTTACTTAGAAAGGATCGTGTGTGTCGAGTGGACTTCTTAAGAGAGTTGTAAGGGACGGAACATAAAAAATGCAAAGAAAATCTTTTTTATCAATAGCACGGGAGAATACATTCCACCCCAGAATCTTATCCTAACAAATAATACCACTCAAGACGCGTTTAGATGCTTGTTGAGTGGTATGACTTGTTGGGTTGTGATATTGTTAGCAATATTCTGTTGTCAAAATCATTCCTAGTAAGTACGTACTTACTTATAAAACTCTTCGCATATGGACTCCTCTTACCGCTTTACATCTGATGACGTTGAGTCATTTGTCGTGATTTGTATAAAAAAATGCAGGCAATGTAATATTGTTTAATAGATATGTAATAAAAAATATCATACAAATAAGATGGATTTGAAAGTTGCAAAACATCTATGAACTAATATATAATATAGCCCATGAATTCATTTATTGTTGTCAACATCCAGAAGAGTAACATTCTTTCTCATAAGGTGTATAACCACAGAACAAATAATTCTAAGCGAAGCTGTAACTAAACGGTGCGGTATAGTAAAGAAATATTGAATCTAGCGCCTAAACATGAATTTGAATTTTGATATTTTTTTAATATTAAGATTTTTTTTTTGTTTTTATTTCATGAATTTTTGTATTGTTTTTTTTTATTGTTTATTAAGTTTGTGTTCTTAAGTGCAATAAAGAATATTTGATTGATTGATTGAATATAAATATATCTATCATTTTTGAAGATTGCCAGTAAAATTGGATTAAAGATAAGAGTCACAATATTATCTGGGGAGTTTGGGGAGTTTGTGAGCGAAGTGTTTTATACAGCTTATAGACTGAATCTCACTGCTTACACAAACTGGTTACCGACACACAACAATCACAGTACCCACTTCCTAAATGGGAGAAACACATGAGGAGTTTGGGCCATAACACCATCACGCTGGCCCAGTGCAGGTTTGTGGGTTGTAGCGGTTGTAGTAACAACCTGGACCAACGACTTAACGTGCCTTCCGAAGCACGGAGGATCTCAAGATTATAAATTTGATTGACATATCCCGGGATCGACCATGGCGAGTGTTGCTCTGTTGACAGCTCTGAAATATCTCGAATACAATTCTAAAATCTGCGGTATTGTTTCGTAAACAGACGATAAACCGAGCTTGCGGCGGGTTTGCCATATAATTTTCACAGCGTTCGACAGTGACAGCATTGGCAGCTGTGCTCAGCGCTCCGTGTACTGCAGTGTTTAAATTTTAATTATTTCATAAAAACATTTTTTACACGTCACCGACTCTAGGACAGACGATAGAACATCAACCTCCTTTTTTTATACAACTGGATGACAAAAAAGCTGACGGCCCACACGATGGTAAGCGGTTACCGCCGCCTATAGACACCTGCAATAACAAGGAAAAGTCACTTGATATTGCAGGTGCGTTGTCATCCTGGGGCCTAAGATGAAATGACGTCCATGCTCAGTAATTGCACTGGCTACCTTTCCCTTCAATCCGAAATACAGCGAACTGTTTCACGGCTGAAATAAGAAAGGCGGTGGTACCTACCCAGACGACCCTACATACAGGTCTACCACCTAGTAAACTAGTCTACCTCCTTCCTTGGTCCTTACTCCATTCGTAACAAAGGTGGCTTTCGAAGTGCAACTGTTAGATTAAGTAGATACCCCAACGTACTTACAAGGGATATCTGTAATGATTTTATCGTAGTTTGCGTGTTTGTTTTTAGAATTCAGGATTTCCTCGAATCATATCTTTAAAATCATAGTCACTCATCAGGCTCACTCTACGTCCTTCCTTTAACTGCGGAAGGGGACTATAAAGCTGTACCACAGGTTCGCCTGGGACCTATTTTAGGTACAAGACTCTACACAGAGTTGAGTATTTTTCTAGTTATGATTATTTTTCTAAGATTTTCGGCTAAAGAAATCATTCGAAAAGTCTAGATCATTGCGTCCAAGCCAAGCGTTTCGTACTCAGATGAACTTAAAACCGAACGATAAATACCTCTGAAGTGAACGTTTAAACAAGTTTCAGTGTACAAGCTAAATTACAAACATTTTACTAAAATACCTTCTCAGTAAGAATTTGTGTTATTCACAAATTGCCCAGCTCAAAAAGCTGACCCAGATTAATTTGTAGAAGGAGCAACTGATACAATGAGAAGGAGAGAGATCAACATTAATTATTGCGACTAAGCCGAATGGACGTTCATAAGTACACTAGCTTACGAGTTTGTCAAGGTTTTTTTGATGACGGATTGGGTAAATACCTTATTACTTGAAAATCAATGGAATGTCAAATTTTCTTATAGGTGGTCAATCATTAGAATGTCAATTAAAATTAATAACGAATCCAAAACTCGCTTAAGTGGTAGCAACATTTGTCCGCTATTAAACTTCGAATCTTTTTCTTAAATCTTTCTACATTTAGTTCCTTCAGTGACTTAGGAAGCCTGTTATATATTATTGGAGCCATACAAAATACACTATTCCGCATAAGAGCAGTTCGTCCAGTTCATAGACAAAGTCTACTGTTATCGCGTCTGTTGCGAACGACCATTTCAGATTGACGGCTGAACAATTGGGGATGTGTCTTGACGAATAAAACTATTTCAAAAATGTATAAGTATAAAGATGGAAGGGTCAAAATTGAAATATCGCGCCAGCGGGTTATTAGCACTAGTTCGCTTATACTAGATTCTCATTAAACAACAGTCAGGGAAATCCCAAACAATTTCAGTAAAATAAATATGTAGAAATATCCTAAATATTAACTTTTTTCTTGCTCCTGTAAAATGAAGAAAACACGCATACGCGGTATTGCAAACTGCTCTAAAGCGGTATTGCACGCCCAATATAGGTACTTACAACAGATATTTTTTAACAGATGTAGAGATTTTTAAATATTTAACGAGGTAGTTACTGTTGGCCTACACCTGATGGAAAGAGATGATGAAGCCGAAGATGCAAGGGAGCTACGCCCTGATTCCTCAATCAAAGAGCAACTGGTAGCCTCTAACTGCCGGAACACAATAATACGGTAAACATTATTGTAATGGCAGCAGACCCAGTCAAGATGGTAATTTTTATTTAGAGAAACTAATTAGCCCCCTAAAGATGGACAAACGAGCTGCCCCCCAATTCTGCTATTGTATTTTGATGTGAAACGAATCAGAAACGCTTAAGTTACGACGTTTTCGTATTCTGCTACCTCAGCGCAATCGAAAAGCATCAGTGCCTCTAGCACGAACTTTTTAAATTTCGATTCGTAATCGTTTCGTTCACGCATTCTTAAAATTTCTAAGAAAAGCTAGACAAAAGCTAACGTTACTACTGGATACGATTCTAAATTTAAATGTGTTGGTACTAGGGGTAGGACGGTATTCTAAAAACAAATACGCAACGCTAACCGTTTGGCTCAATGTTTGCTTTGTATCCTGCAAAATATTTGACATTTGTGGCAGCCGAACCGTATAGATACTTCTTTGGTTATTCATTATGCTAAACTACATTTTTATCGATTATTCAGCCGGATTTGAACCAATCGGGGGCAGTTCGTTAGCGTTCTGGCTTTATACGCATGTTAGTGGAATACCTTTTTGTATTACATCCGCATTACTAATGATACCTAACCGTTGCCGATTTGTTTAGGAAAACAAATAGCAGAATTGACCCACTGGTCAGGATCGCGGAGAATCGTTGGATGCAGGCTGAAGAACCGTTCCATTTGGAACTTAATGGAGGAGGCCTTTTTTCAGACACTGGCCATCATACGCTGATATGATGATGATGTTATAATGATAATAATATATTAAAAATAAATAAATAAATAAATTAGTTTTCTCAAACATAAAAAGGCTTTATTGCTTTAATATGCAAATCATTAGATTTATTTGCTCTCATAATTAAGCAAGATTTAAGGTTAAAGGACACAGATCAAATTTCCTTTCTGTTTCTTGGGTTTTTTAAAGTTTTATGACACAATTCCTTTGAGACAGCTTTTAGAGTTCAGTTCAAAATTCAAATATTCTCAAGGCTTTAGGTAAAAAGCTTTTATTTACATACAGATAAGTCAGGATAAGAGATGTAAAGCGTTGTGGTATTTTCGTTTAAGCTTGGAATTTGGTGTAACGGATCTCACAGAAGAGCATAGACGAATAACGCTTTCTAAGTGTGGCATAACTGCAGTTGTTATTGTTTAAGCTCCTTATGGAGATATTCAATTGCAACTTGTTCTGGGTGCTATTTGCACAATTTATACTTATCGGTATCCCTAAGATGAAAAACGGACCGAAACTTTTTAGACGAATAACAATTATAACAACATATTACATTTCATGAATTGTATTTTTTAATGTTATTGACTATCTTGGACCCATTTTCTCTTAAAGAGTGGCCAAATATAGAAACTTGCTACCTGATTCGTAAACCAGAGAAAAACTGGCAATCTTATCTCCAACTGCCGAAACACAACAATACTGTTTGTCACGGTGCCAGACTTAGGCAAGATGGTATGGATGGTACCAAACTCAGCACAAAATTCCTGCCCCACGGGAATTACATAGCAGACCATTAGATTTAGGGTAGGCAGTGTCAATCACTATGACTAGACCCTTAGTTCCCAAGTGGTCCAGATCTCACAGGGGTCCAAGGGACACTCGACAGGGGTCTATGGCATGACAAAAAAAAATTGTCGAGTTTTAAATATGTTAGAAATGTTAGTTTCCAAGTGGTCCAGGTCTCACAGGGGTCCAAGGGACACTCGACAGGGGTCTACGTTGGCATAACAAAAAAAAATTGTCGAGTTTTAAAGGGGTCTGTTGGATTTGACATTAAATTTAACATGAAATCAACTATTTAAACTTATTATTTGTGTTGATGTTACAATTAACGGAATGTAACATGACTAGAAAATGCCAAAGGAAACTTGCCAATCCCGAAACGAACAATCCCTGCTCAATGTTCTTTCATTCGTTAAATCTCGTCTCGTTTAAATCACTGTCTTTGCTTTTGCTCTCTGTCATTTCTGCTGTGCTAGGATTCAGTCATAATTGTTGGCAACCCAACAAATAAACAATTTTTATATGCTAGTAACACTAAATTGAAATGTCATGTCTTTTCATTCGTCCTTTCTCGTTCTTACTACATGTACTTGCGATATTTTAATTAATATTGAAAAATAAGTGTTCACCTTAATAAACAGTGCATTATAGTGAAGAATCAACGGATCTTTTATTTAGCCGCCTACAGTAATAACTTCCTAGTGAAAATATTTAAACTGAATATAATTATTTAAAATATTATAAAACTAGAAAAATTTTTCACGTCCTGAGGCAGGAATCGAACCCGCGACCTTTCGCAATCCGTCATAAACGCAAATACAGATAGACTAGAAGAATTTCACAGGGATATCCCAAGTCCAGGGTGGCTCAGTGGTCAGAGCAGTCGCCCGGATTGCGAAAGGTCGCGGGCTCGATTCCTGCCTCAGGACGTGAATTTTTTTTCTAGTTCTATTATATTTTAATTGCCAAGTAATTTTTCAAACATTTATAATAATGTTAAAATCAAAAATTAAGAATATCTGAATATAATTATCATTCGTCTTTCATAATTCCGTATTTTATTCAAAACTTATAAAAGCCAATAGGGTCCACCGGAACCAGCTAAATCTTGAAAGTGGGAACCTCTGCATTAGACCAAAGAGACAATTACTGTTAAAATTAATTAACTACAACGTCCTCATCATCATATCAGCCTATGAAGTCCACTGCTGCATAAAAGCCTCCCCCATCGACTTCCAAACGGATCATTTTTGCTCAGTCTGCATCCAACGGCTCCCCGCGACCCTGACCAGGTCGAGTCCAAACTTACTACAGCATAATGCTGTCCAATTTAATCTACCTAGTGAGAAGTGTATCACTGTAATAGGCGAAGAAACCATAAATGAATTAAGTCTGGAGTCTATTTTAATCTCTGATTTAATTATTCCTATTACATTCCTTTCACAATTTCTAATTGTAAAATCGACTGAGAAAATTGGAATCGCCAACGTTTATTAACTTAGGGAAAATTGAAACAGTCGTTACAAAACCAATTCTCGCCTTTTATAATCACCTGGCCTGCGAATAAATTGCGCAATATTATGCGGACTGCCTAATGGAATGAACAATATAATTACAGTTTAATAAGATGTAATGCTTTTTTTCTTGGTAATCGCTTTTGGGTTTTTGGATGATGATGGAAATCCTTGATTGATCACTTTTGTTCTAAAATTATTTTTTTGATTTTAAGTCTTGCTAAGCATTATTGAGGAAGTCTTTTTGTGTTTTTAACCGACTTCAAAAGAAGGAGTTGGATATGTTCCACTGTATGTTTTTTTTTGTATGTATGTTCACCGGTTTCTCTGTCAATTGTGAACCGATTTTCAATATTCTTTTTTTATTCGATAGAGCATACTCAAGAGGAGGCCCCATTCAAAGTCAGGATCTGATGATGGGATCCTAGGGAAATCGAGGGCAAACCTCAAATTTTATAGGCACGTAAGACATTTTTACTTTTTTCCAAAGCTATTCAAGTATTTGTTACTGTCAGTTACCATCTTATGTTGATAGAAGGTACAACTCCTTAACGGTTAGGAGTTAGAAGATAATTCTTTCACTATGTATTTCAACCAAAGACTGAGAGACAGACAATTCGATAGTGCTAACGGTCACCCATCTCGTTTTGAACTTAGAAAATCACTTAAGTAAACATGTGAATTTTTTTTTAATAAAAATGAAACCGACTTCAAAACACTAAAAAGGAAAAAATAAATAATTTTCAGTACCTAGGTACTTACCTCCAAAATTTTTTTTTGAGTTAGTGCTAAGCTTTTTCCAGAGTCAATAGAAAGTGAAGCACCAACTCCAAAAAAAAAATTTAGGAGGTAAGTACCTAGTACTAGTACTGAAATTTAAATATTTTTTCCTTTTTAGCGTTTTGAAGTCGGTTTCAATTTTGTTTAAAAAAAAATTCTTGGATGTTTTTATGGGTATGACATAATGATGTGATGATTTAATGTAATGTTTTACCGCTCCGAAAAGGAGATTATGATCTTTTTAAGTAAGTATATAATCTGTCTGTCTACCCATAGAATATTTAACAACCAAGAACATTTCAGACACGCAGTCTAACCTATGATATTTTTTCATGTGTTTCACCAACGTAGGAAAGCCTGTGCCTAGCAGTGGGACGTTTTAGGCTGGTGATGATGATGGGATTTCGTTTGATGTGGCAGTGTATAGTTCTTACCAATATTTAAGAACAAAAGTAGGTTCTGGAGTCGGTCTATCTGCCTTTAACATTTTCACGCTAAAACTGAATAGATTTATATACTTTGATTCTGAAATAGTTTAAGACCTTGGGAAGGACATGCGATACTGTTTGAAGCTCTAACCGACATCTACGCGGGTTGAGTCGCAGGCACCTACTAACCTTATATAAATCATGAACTACACATTCAAGTTTCAACAGACTGAAATTCACACGCTCCCTTTTATATAGTACAAAACGCATGAACATTAGTCGGTAAACCCGACCATTTGTCAAGACTTTCCAGATGTCCCGCTTACACAAACGACAAACAACACCCTCCACCTGAGATACGCTGTTGGATTTATTAAAACGCAAAATACATTTTCGGCTCGAAACTTGGGGCCTCAGAACCCTACTTACTGCGACCCTTGCACAGAGGTTCGCAGCTGCTTGTGACTGTACCTACATTTAAAATACTCTTTATCAGATTATGTATGTCAGAAGGCTTGTGGCATCACAGGACTAGTTATGTATGTCGGTGCTATCTGGTTAAATTCGCCGCTTAATTGAATGCCTAGCCCGTTGATCAAACGCCGATATCCAACTAAATGCCTAGGCTGATACTATAATAATAATAATAATAATAATAATCATAAACTCACACCTATTATCTAGCCCAAAGTAAGCATCATTAAGAGCTTGTCTTATGGATACTAGATAACGGAGAAATAATGATAATATAATATGTATATAAATATTAGAAATATTCCATGACTCGTGAATAAATGCTCGTACTCATCATACAAACATTTGCTCCTACCGGGATTTGAACCAGGGACCTCTTGACCGAGTAGCCTGAACAGCAAGTGGTACAGACCGCTCGACCAGCCAGTCGTCAAATACCATTCATCTTCTTCTTCTTTCGTACAGGTTTCCGCAAATCGACGCCAGCGCCTTGATGTCGCCAAACACCTCCTGGAGGCTACCCGGAGATCCCAGGTAGTTAGCCCGGTAGTTTGCCAGGCTGATACTATTGAACGAAGAATTTTGGTGTGATATAAGTGGTCATAAAAAATAACCTTGAACCTACCAATCACTCAAACAGTCACTCAAAAGCTCTTCGATTTAAACGACCTGACTAGGCGTCCAATTGAATGTCTGATTTGACCGACAGCTGACATGACGTTTAGCCATCTGGCTAAATGTTACAGTCAATGAATTGGCTAGTTGTCTTTCAGTCGTTTGATTAGATGGCTGTGTTTAATCAACGGCCTAGGCGTCCAGTTAAGCGGCAAATTTAACCAGACGCCTGCGTCATATATAAGTTACAAAACTGATACTTCGTGAACGCCTAAATAAAAAAGGGCCAAAAAAATTTTAATTTGGAGGTATGCCCGTTATATTCAAGAAAAATAAACTCGAGTGTTTTGTCAAAATATTGACAGTAAGGGTACTGTCTGCTGTCTCACTCACGCACTCATTTTTCTTAATAAGAGATTTTAAAAACTTGTCTTGACAAAAGCGAGGACAATAAAATAGAATTACAAATAAAGAATTATACATTTCGGTCATTCATTTTTATTTTTCAAAAATTCATTTAAGAAAGTTAAATATTTTTTTCATTATAAGCCACTCGAGATTTTTTTTTATTCTAAAACTTACTTTATATTAGCCCATGACACCGATTAGTTCCTAACAATAAAACCATTGGAGCTTTCGTAATAAAATAAAATTTTTGTTTCAATTTCTCTCCTGTTTGAGGCATTGTTATAATTTAACTTTGTTACAATTCATCCAGGTTCAATGAATCGTGACAAAAGATCGGTAGAATCGATAAATGGTAGCCATGGAATAATTTTATTGTTTTCAGCATTCCTTAGCCATAATGGTGAAAGCGGAATTAATATTAAATCATCATTATCGGTCTAAAAGTTAGTCTGCTATTCGTGTCTACCTTAAGTTAATTTGATGACGTGTAGTTATACTAGAAAAAACAATATTAATTAAATTGTGGATCCATATTCATAGAAAAGCGATCCACTTTTTATGGTTTCATTCTATCAAGTGAGTTAAGAGTCTTTAAAAATTGAATGAAGTAAATATGTATATAAATTCTAAATTTGCTCTTTTGGAGACAAGGAAGCCCATGAATGTCAGTTTTATCGGACACCTTGACATTTAAAAAAAAAGTTACTTAAAAATTAATATTCTCTTAGATTTTATTCTGCAACGGCCACGTCATAGCGCTACATAGACAGTTGGTATTTAGCAACTAACGGTTATTAAACAGAGAAAAGTAGAGTGTAAGCATAGCCAACCAACATACGACACGGACGGGTGAAGGCCTGAATCACGCTTATAAAATTTTTGAGGCACACCAGTATAATTATGAGGGTGGAAAAAATCTATGGAGACCAGGGACAGGGTGGGCATGGGGTTAGCTCATTTTGCTGAAAGTTAGCATTATTTTATTTTTATTTTATTTATTAAACGAATCGGTAGGGTTAATGTTCAGAATAAAATTTGTCTAATAAACATTTGCTCTTACACTCATCTTTTGTACGTGTTGTACATTACTTAATTACGAGCGTGTTAGTTTTAAATTTAAACAACAGGACGACAATAGAATCTTTAAATGTCTATTTATACACTTGAGTACCTACACGTCCCAAGAGGTATGTATGTATTCATGTGACTAAGTACTTAGTCTACGAATTCATATAAATAAGCTAGTTTTCAACGAATTCTGGTTCTTTTAATAATAATATAATAATAATATTCACACACTCACCCCTATTACCTAGCCCAAAGTAAGCATCATTAAGAGCTTGAGTTATGGATACTAGACAACGGAGAAATTATGATAATATTAAGTAGGTATATAAAAATTAGAAATATATTAAATAAACATATAAACATCCATGACTCTTAAACAAAAGCTCGTACTCATCATACAAACATTTACTCCTACCGGGATACGAACCCGGGACCTCTTGACCGTGTAGCCTGTATAGCAAGGGGTACAGTACAGACCGCTCGACCAGCCGGACGGCCGTAATACAATGACGTTAACCTAATTATGCAAGTGTTTGATTTAAATCCAACCCGTCACAACGCCACAATATACCTTCCACAGGATTTAACATCCCCAAAACACTTTAATAACAAAACCCATTATATTGTAACATTTTTTCTTAAGCACCTCCAGGTGAAAAAATGTTGTCTTTCGTAACTTCGGAAACTTCTGTTTACTTGAACGCTTTAAGGGTAAGAGGCATCAAAACGTATTACGCAATCGAATAAGTTGGGACATCGATTTATTATTCAGATTTATGACTGATGAATTATTTAAACGTTACATTTGTTGGAATCATTGTGGCTGTTTTATGTATATTGATCAAAAACCTTGGGCTTTATTGTAATACTAATAGGGCTGCAAAACAAAAACTCTAGGAGTACTTTGATACGAATTTGGTAGCAATTCTAATAGATCTTTGTCATTTAATCAAAAATATCGTATTTAGTCATCAAAAAATTGTTTTAGAACCACATTTATTAATAGATTTCAATGCTCTCATGGCCCTTTCTTGTACAATAAGATAAATAGAATTACTAACATATATCCGCAAAACATTTACAATTGTAAACGCACTGTCTCTGCTTGGCTAAAATCACTTTCATATGATGAAACTGAAAACTTATTCAAAATACGTAAATGATAATCCAGAAAATCACCTGTCAACCATCAAATTCCAGACACAATTGAATTTTACAATTGTCATAGACCTCCAGAGGTATAACGTCGCTTGACACACTATATTAAATGAATTACTGTAACTGAATTACTGTGACTTATATTATTTTGTAAAATTTCGGTAATTTCACAATTATTTTGTATTGTATTATTTTAGTGGCATAAATACTGCTATTTAAATGTTGACTTCTTATTTCAGTATCTTAGTTCACAAAAAGGATATAGTAATAGATATAAGAATCTTATTCCAATAACTGTTTATGACTATTTTCGACTAAATAAACTAGTAATGGTAGTGTAACTTACAACAGCAAAATTAATCAATAATAATACACACATATTATTATGTTAAACTGTTTACATTTTGGCTTAGAATACTATACGTTATCTTACATTGTTAATTAAGTCTTTAGGCACATTCTTGTACCTATAGCACAGGCTCGGCCTAGTTTAGGTGCTAGCATATTGTATACATAAAATGTAAGCAAGATCATTTAAAAGAAATTTTAAGTTCATAGTTTTAGTGGTGACTGTGTTGGGTCGATCTCTGCCGCATACCTTCAAGCAAGATGCTACTGTACGTCGTGTGAAATAATACTCATCTTTCCTAGTCACACTTACTAGCGCTGAGTATGACGACTTACTCCGGCACGGTGTTGGTGGGAAGGATTGCGGTAGGATGTGAAAAATATAGCATCAAATAAATGTAACTACCCTTTGTTACGAATGCCAAAAAATATATATATATATATATACAAAGTATTTGATGTAAAATAGGTATACAATTGTAATCTCTCATTACTATTTCAATAAACTATTTGTATTTGTATTTGTATTTATTTTTTGCGTTATACGGTGCAAAAAACTTTAGCGAATTTTAAATCTGTTCAGCGCCATCTGGTAACGAATTTTGGAACCAATCATTTACTTGCATTTTATTATCACATTAATATATTATTACTAAGTACACTAAAAGGACTAATTCACTCGATTAAGGTTTTTTTAAAAGAAATAGATGACAAACAAGCTGATGGCCCCACCTGGTGGTAAGCGGATACCGTCGCCTATAGACACCTGCAATAAAAGGAAAAATAACTTGATATTGCAGGTGCGTTGTCATCCTAAGGCCTAAGATGAAATGCCGTCTACCTTTCCCTTCAATCCGAAACACAGCTGTTTCACGGCTGGAATAATACAGACAATAGTACCTGCCCAGACGATCTTAAATACGGGCCTATAGCCTATACCACTAAGTAAAATAAGTTTTTAAAAGGGAACTTTATTTGAACGATTGAAGTATACAAATAAAAAATCAATGAAAATAAGTACTGCTTATTTCTAAATGAAATCTATTCCAGAAGTCCTACTACAGAAAAATGAGGATGTAAAGGTAGAAACTGCATAAGAAATCATATTGATAATTTTTAAGCAACCTCCGACCTTATTAATTATCTATAGAATACATTGAGAATATTCTTATGAGGCCAAACACGGCTATATCTGCTGTAAGTTTCTAAAGAATTGAGCATCCCGCAGACTATTTAATGGTACAGGATCAGCTCAAGGTTAGCATGCCTTGGAAATACCACCTAAGTAACAGTAAATCAAATAAATTGGATCTGTGAAAGTAAGCAAAACCCTTTTGTCAAGTAGGAAGTGAGCTGATATCAAACACCTGAACTGATCTTCATAAATTATTGCTAAGAACCATCCTGATCACGACAGCTTTCAAACAAAATAACCGAATCAAAATCGGTCTATTCGTTTTGAAGCTACGATGCCACAGACAGACAACCAGATACACAGACAGACACGTCAAACTTGACACTGCTCTTTTCAGTCGGGATCTGTCTTGGTATAAATTTAATGATAACTAAATGATGTGTTTTATTTTGTGTTGCATGACCGAACGTCGTAAAAATCTTTAGAAGGCCTCAGTCTAGCAGTAGACATCTTTTGCCTGAAATGATGATTGTTGTTTTTTTAATAGTTGACACACCCACGTAAATCACAATGTTGCTGTACAGCAGACAGCACATCAAGCGTAACAGTTTGACCTTGAGAGTGCCCTTACTGCGTTCGTAATAGAGGCGGCTTTCGTAGTTCAACTGTCACACTTGATGTGCTGTCGTGTGTACTTTTAGCAAACACTGGAAAAATATCAGATTTTATATAATTATCCTTTTGAACTCCTTGTGTGGTTCTCGCACATAAAAAGGCTTGTGCCCAGCTATGGGATGATTATAGGCTGATGACGATACTTTTTAAGGTCTAGTTTTTGTTGTACTTAATTAGAAACTTTGTTATTATCTTCTTTGGCAAATAATTTTAATAAGATACTTCGAAAATCTTTCTAATTAAATAACATATGTCGGTATTTTCAAGCCCATTAGCTTTAGACAACTTGTAGTATACACTGCGTACAATTAGCGAAGGCATAGCCGCTGTGGACAGACCAGACATGACATGGTATGCTCAAATTAACTGGACCATGACTGATGTGGACGAAAGCAAACTGCTCGCTGATAGATAAACTGGAAATGTTACTGCAACTGTTCCACAGTGATTAATTTAAGACATTCGACCGGTTTCCAATATTATAATACTTTTGTGATACTTTACTAGAAAGCTGCATGATCCTTTTTCCAATTCGGATGGTGACGTTGTTGTTTGAGCGCTCAGGTTTTGATTATTAAACAAAGAAACTTTTGCCATGGTTAATACTGAATGCCTCAAGGAATCTATATAAGGGCCATTGCTTTTCTTAATTTATATAAACGACTTCCCTTACTTTTCAAATAATCGTGCAAGACGGTATTGTTTGCAGATTCTGATGACATCTAAATAATTTTTAAAATAGATGAAACTAAAACTGACTTTGAAGATGTATTAATCCCGTTTCAAAAGTGCTATCCTGGTTTGAAAGTAATAATACACAGAAAGACGGACAGACACTAAGACCTTGTTAGTCAAAATATTTCTTTGTGATTGTCATACAAATGTGATATTCAATGATTCGAAAGTGCGTCTTGCCCTAATTGAATAAAAATATTTTCATTTTACATCATTTCGTTAATTTTACTAAGGTCTTAAGACCTTGTTAGTCAAAATATTTCTTTGTGATTGTCATACAAATGTGATATTCAATGATTCGAAAGTGCGTCTTGCCTTAATTGAATAAAAATATTTTCATTTTACATCATTTCGTTAATTTTACTAAGGTCTCAAGTTTTTTAAATAATAAATTGATCAAAATTAATAGTTTAAGATACAGTGCTAGCTTTTAAGTTGGGTAAGCGAAAGATCCAACATCTTCATATAAAAGTATGTTACTTTGCACTCTTTTAATTCCATTTTGTTAGCAATTAACAACACAAATTTCATTTCAGGATATGTTTCGAAAAACACGAAACTATTTTTCATTTCACAAAGGCTTTCCCAAAACAAGTTTTTCTTTCTGGTGATATATTTATTTTCCTTTCCATTGTTCCATTGTTAGAATCTAACAATTTAACAATGATTAACGGAGGTCCGAAAAAAGGTTTTGTATTGTTTTAAAAACGTGACCTTTACAGGCTTTTCGGATTTGAAAGAGTTACCATTCGTAAAAAGAATGGGAACTCTTTTATAAGGTTCAGTAAGCCACACAATCTCATCGCCATGTGGTCGGAAAGGATTATAAATTATCCTGAATTGTATGTGAGACTTAAAATCAAAACACTTTACTGGATTCAGCACGTTTTAATGAGATGCTTCATGAAAATATAATACAAAGTTATAGTAACCTGTTAATAGTTTACCTGAAAATGAACGGTCTCGTTTAAAAGTCCAGTGATAGTCTCACAAAACTATACCGAAATACTTGTAAGAGACTTACGACGTTTTACTATTGAAAACATTTCACTAACATACTCAAACCTGGTTTAGAGAAGAACGCGAAGAATATGAATCTTAAAGGAAGATGTAAATTTTTGCCCCACCCCAAGTTTAATGTCCAACAAAACAATATTTCTAATAATACCTCATATAGAGAAATATTTTTGGTAATAGTTTAAGTGAATATAAAGCAAGGTTTTGTCGACAATTAAATAAAATCTCCAAAAATCTTTCATTCCGGAGTTGTAATATTTGTCAGTGGAGATCATAATTGACCAGTGCGTTTTGTTTCATAGAAAACAAATACTTTTTACGTTTTGAAAAGCATAAAAGGTATTTTAATGAATTTTTATGGCTTTTTTATATTATTATTATTTCATTACAATTCTGATGAGTCATAATTAAATGCAGTTAGTTTAATTGAACAAGATTATTATATAGGAAGAGAATAACAAAACGCGCTTTGACAGATGACAAAAATTGCTAGTGTTTATTGTTATTACAATCTGATTTTGTTTAACGTATAAGTATTTCAGAAACCACATCTTTTATCAAAAATGTATTGGTATCTAAAAATACTTTGTCTTATAAATATCTAATTGGGCCCTGAGTCACTTTTGGATGTATCAGTTTTTAGGTGGGGCAAGGCTTCATAGAAGATTGGCATCCTCCTTTGACCGCAATAATAGGTACTGTTCTGGCTAAGCGATTATTGTGGCTGTGTTTATGTGGTGCGCCACGGTTCGATCCTAACTATGACGAGAACATAATTTGCTTTATTCTATTTGTATACGTGTATACAGTACGTTAATAACTTAAATAATTGTTATTTTGTCAATTTAATATTTTAAAACCATTTTTTCTATACTACAGATGAGGGTGGGTTGAAAAAAATATATCGTCATGAATTATTACATTGAATAAGTCGGTATTATGTTGTTTGTTAGTGAATTTAGTGACAAGCGCTTGTGATATTATACTAGTAGTTGTATTGTATAAACTATTGTATTGAAGACAGGGCGAACATTGTGGCATACAAGTCAAAATGAAAGACAGTACTCTATGTGAGATGTTCTATAACACAAAGGAGAAATTCCGTTCGTTCATTTATTTGGTCGAAGTGATCCGATAGAAGATAATGATCACCATGTCACGCCGGTAATTTGTTATCGTTTTGGTGATTAATATCCTGAGTACTCTTTGAGGAAGCATCGTTCTTTCAATTAACGCATCTTCTTAAATCTTTACAAGTAAGTAAATCATGACAGTCACATCCGCTATGATAAGCGTAACAAATAAAATTAAAATCGCTTACAAAGCGAGGCCTATGCTCATTTGTTTCCCTTTGGAGCGTATTCAAATATTCATTGATTGTGTTTTTGACAGGCCTGGGACATGTTTGTGGATGTGAAGGCTCAATTATATTTCTATTCGTATCACTTTTGAAATGTGGACGTATACGCTCATGATTGTTTGTAATAATGCAGGAATTTTTATTTCTAAGTCAACGCTATGTGATGGATTGTATACCTAATTTATATGGTATATATTTTATCCCCAATCTGTTTCGTTTTGAGTTTTGTTTCTTACTCGAAAAATTTAATGTTTTTCATAAAATGTATTGTGTTGATGATAGCAAGAACTATTCAATGTAATTTTTTTTTTCGATAATCTTATACAAAACACGCGCAAGATAACAATTTGGAAGCATAATACCTATTAGCAGTAGGTAAGGTATGTTAGATTAAATCAACTGTAATCAATAAACTTAACCTAATGAAAAACTTTACTGACATTTCATTCCCTTCAAAATTGAAAAGTTTGTTAAATTATCTGCCGCTACTTATTTGATTTTGGACTATACACGGGAACTCCCCGTTTGCTGAAATGTCACATTATTATGCAATTATTATGCAATTATTATGCATATTATTATATTATTATGCAACAACGTCAAAAGCAATTGTATTGGAGAATTTTTTCTTTTCAAAACGACGTTTCAGCGACAAATGCCTACGGATTGCGGTAAGAAAGAGGCTAAAATTTCGCTAGTCCTTCTAACATGGGTTTCTTTTAAAGAGGCGTGAAAAGGCACTTTACGGGCCGACAAGTTGGAGGCTGCTAGAACAATGTAATCCATAGAGATCCATGTCAACTAGATCTTTACTGATAAATTTAGCCCTTATTGTGGGAATGCAGTCTATAGACGTCCCACTGCTGTGCACAGGCCTTTCTAAATGCAGGGGAAAAACATAGAAGTGTTAGGCCATAGAACCACCATGCTGTCTCAATGCGGATTGGCGGGTGAAAGCGGTTGTAGTTGCAACCGGGACCAATGGCACATGCCTTCCGATGCACGGAAGAGATCGAGATTACAAAGATTGATACCACCGGTATCAAAAGTTTCTTATATCGATACCATAGCTCTCAAACCACTACGCCACCGAGCTTCCCGTTATGGGTATACAATTTTCATTTGTTATTGCTGACAAGTGGCAGTGGGCAGGCCACATTGCAAGGAGGACTGACGGCCGTTGGGGCGGAAAGGTCCTCGAGTGGCGGCCGCGTACCGGGAGACGCAGCGTTGGTAGGGCCCCCACAAGGTGGACCGACGATCTGGTGAGGGTCGCGGGAAGCCAATGGATGCGGGCAGCGCGGGACCGATCGGTTTGGAGATCCCTGGGGGAGGCTTATGCCCAGCAGTGGGCGTCTCTCGGCTGAAATGATGATGATGATGATGATTGCTGACTCAGCAACGCGTGTGGGGGTAACACATTTATATAAGAGTCATATTCAAAACAAGCGATTAATGTGTAGAAATAAACATCATGGATACCATTACATAAAATTGTTTTTGTTTAACAGATGGCTACGTAATCCTTAATGGGCCATCTCCGAGCAGAATTATGAATGCTGCAGTACGTAATAGCGGGATTGTAGATCATCTGGTGAAATATTATGGTCTTGTTAAAAATATGATATTACGTAGAAAGCTATTCGCGTCCAATAACACTTGTTTTTGTTGTTGCAGTGAGTTAAGTCAACGGAGCTCATTACGAAGGCGCCATATGGAGGGGACGGAGAGATTTGTATAGGGGTTCAAAAAAGGAGGATGGTTTTAGGAATTTCACAAAGATATCAAATTCCGAATAAACGAAGATGGAGTCTCCAACCAAATACATATATTCATAATTCAAATTTTAGAATCCAATAAAGGTTTCAAATAAAGTAATCGATTGGCAATCACGATTCACAACAATCGATTCTGAATACCGAAGAGGACAGCCAGCAAAGGAAAATCGACAGAAGCGCCGGCGGAAAAACGATTATTATTGAAGATCATTTCAATCCCACCTCAATTTATTCCTGACTCCGTTTAGGTACGAAATTGATTAAATGGCAAAAATTGAACGGATGACAAAGGTGCTTTAAGGAATTGCCCAGTTATCAGGCTAAGGGCGAATTTAATGATATGATAATTCTCATGTAATTTCACATAGCAGTGGTTGGTTTTAGATTTGTTTATACTCATTCTTTTTTGTTTTCAACAGTGCCCTTTTTAAATTTCCTAATTAACAAAATTCTTGCTCCAATTCTGATATTCTCGAAGTCGGCTCATTCTTGGACTGCATGAAGTAGACATTGTTATAGAAACACTTATTAAGGACTTCGTTTCTGTCGTTTTTGCTTTGGACTCGAAGAAAGGAGTCTTGTAATAAATAACACTAGATACCGAATCCTTTTCCGACACGTCTGAAGCTAGTGTAAATCATTCGTGGAGATAACAGAAAGGTATAATTAAGAATCGGGGTACACCCAGGAATTCCTCTACTTATACCGTTCATATGACATTTTGCCTGCTATTAATCATGTCGTTCATAAAATATACTGGTTGAACTTTCTGAAGGAAATCATACGATGTTTTTTTCATGCGTATGTCTATAAATTAGTGTGTTTTTTTTTACCGAATTAAAAAATGAGAAAGTGCTACATTGCACTATATGTATTTCTTTTTGTATGTATGTGTTATTTTATTTTAAACTGATTTACAAAGTATAATTAAGAATCGGGGTACACCCAGGAATTCCTCTACTTATACCGTTCATATGACATTTTGCCTGCTATTAATCATGTCGTTCATAAAATATACTGGTTGAACTTTCTGAAGGAAATCATACGATGTTTTTTTCATGCGTATGTCTATAAATAAGTGTGTTATTTTTTACCGAATTAAAAAATGAGAAAGTGCTACATTGCACTATATGTATTTCTTTTTGTATGTATGTGTTATTTTATTTTAAACTGATTTACAATAAACTCCTTTCATTTGGAAAAGTATACTTTCAGATTGTTATCATTGGAGTTTTATCAAAATTGATTTGATAATTTTGATTTTTGTAATGTTCAAAAGAACTTAACAATTAATATGTAAGTGCAATTGCGGATGTTTGCTTTCCTCTGATTATTCAGTGGTAGGTACAATACAATCATACCAGCCCATGATGTTTACTGCTGAACAAAGGCCCCTCGATTTCCAAATGGAACGGTTCTACGCGATCTGCATACAACAGCTCCTGCGACCCTGACCAGGTCTCTGACGACTTTCAGGTGGTTACCACGTAGCCTGTAGACGCTCGAAGCACCATTCTTGGTCACTGCTCAAGCGCACTACTACCCTATGAAAATCCGAACAAACCGTTTACAATATATAAAATGGTATTTTTGCTCCTTACATAATGATTTCCCAATGAACTCTGGCGACTGGATCATCTGTTAGGAAGCGGTGCCGCCATATTGTGGAATTTCACGAATTTATCATTTCTTTGCGATTTTTTATACAACTAGATGACGCCCCACTGATGACGGTAACCCTATCAGGTTACCGTCGCCTATAGACACCTAAAATAACTAACAAAAAACCACTTGGTATTGCTGGGTTATCACCCTGGGGCCTAAGATTAAATGGCTTCCATACACTGGCTAGTTCCCTTCAATCTTTATCGCAAAAAAATATACGTCTATATTTAGCGAAAAAAAAGTACCCAATTAATTAACTTAATACAGGAATTCTCTACGTAATAAATCTAAATTATCTTATATTTAAACGTTCAAAGCTCCCGCCCCAGGACATTTTCTTGTAGTTTAAATATTTTTCTCAGTATCTTTTAAAAATATATTATGATGTTTGAAAGTAAATTAATTCAAAACTTTGTCTTCGAGACATGTTCGTACGTCATCGTCACCATCAGCCTATTATACTTCACACTGCTAGCACAGGCCTTCCTACATGGGAGAAACACATGAGGAGCTTGGGCCATAACACTACAAGGCTGGTCCAATGCAAGTTGGTGGGTTAATGCGGTTACAGTAACAACCAGGATCAGTGGCTTAACGTGCCTTCCGAAGCATGGAGGAGCTCAAGATTATTAAGTTTGATTGATCCATCCCCAGATCGACCATGGCGAAAGTTGCTTTGTATTCGTAAACGAAACAGGGCGCTTAAAACGCTAAGCCATCAAACTCCTCTCGTTCGTACACTTAAACTGGCATTTTTACTATGGCAAGCAAGCTATACGTCTACCCGGTGATTATTGGCTACGGTCGCCTATAGAAAAAGTTCCTATGGTATTGGTTCCGGCCACAGCAGTAGCTGAACACTTTAGTGCCGTGTCACAATAAAAATGGTGTCAATATAGTAAGGTAGCAACTGTTAATTATGTTCGCAGCAGAGGTGTGAAATGGTACTATAGTGTTTAGCTACGTCTGTGGTCGACTACGTACGTTGTCATCCTGGGTCCTTTCTTTTCGGAGAGAAATCCGATTACGGACTTCCCGCCGCTGACGAAGCGACGTGCGTATGTTGGAGTTGCCCAGTATTTGGTCGTAACGGCAGTGGAATGCCCACTAAAACTCTCCGGTAACTACACTGCCCTTATTGGGGATGGACTGGGCTCTTCCGAAGCAATTTCTCCAACCTACCCCCAGGTAACCAAGTCTTACGGCCAGGTTTTGCGGCGATGGAGATTATCCAGAAATGAAATGCCTTTCATACCACAGAAATGGTCGTGGCTTTTTTTTATTATTTTTATCTTAATTAGGTAACTCTTGACCTTCATCTCACCTGATGGTAAGTGAAGATAAGGCCGACGATGGAAGCGAGCTACACCCGGATTCCTCAACCACAGAGGAACTGGCTATCTAACACAACAATGCCATTAACATTATTGCTATGGCGGCAGACTTATGTAAGATGGTGGTAGCTAGCCAGGCGGACTTAGAAAAGCCCCACCACCAACCAACCGAGCAGAAATTTCCTTCCCCTCGGGAATCGAACCCCGGACCTCTAGATCTCAGTTCGGTGCTCTCAACCACTAGACCACAGAGGTAGGTAATAGTGATGTCTCTACAGCAATAAAATATATTTTGTACCTTTGGGTACTTCAGTGTTTAGAGTAGTTAAGATAGTGAGATATCATGTCTGGGATATGCAAACAGACACGACGGAAACCTTAAAAAAACCCTTCCCTAAAATAGCTGTTCTAATTTTTAATTATGTTGGAACTTTATGGCATCCCTCATATTACTGTAAAATATTAATTTCTTAAGCCAGATGTCTTTGAATTTCCCTCAAATAAAACCGCATGAGTATAAATTCGTAATCACAAACTCGATTTCTCTCTCCGAAATTCCATTTGTTCGTAATTTTAATATACTTACGTAATATTGGGTGTGTTTTATTTCCAGGAAAATCATTTGAAATGTAACTTGACGGTAATAAGATATTTAGGCGGTCACATTAATACTGATTTCTTAGAACGATTTGAATCAGATTTCTCAAATATCTTTTTGTTATTTAAGAATGTTAAGCACGGGCAAATTGAATTCCCCGTGACTTTCATAGACGTATTTGTTTTAGATTTAGATAAATATAGACACTAGAAATAAAATCATGTACCAACGAAGCCCAAATTTCGTCATTGTAAGGGATAACGTAAGCTAATACAGCAAACACAGATAGAGACTAACCCATCAAACTATACCTTTCAGACACAATAGGTTTTTAATTGTCATATTATGCTACAGTTTTGTCATAATAATATTATACTAAAGTATTGTCATAATATGCTCGAGTACTCGTATTGTCATATTGAGCTGGACCTAGTATTTTCATAATCATATTAATATTATTTTTCCGCGAGTCTTGGCGAAACAAACTATAATAAATTTATTGGACTATCACAAGTCAAGTGGTATCTTAGAGGTCATAGCCGTCCGAGCACCGGTTGGTTAAAGATCGCGGGTTCGATTAATTTCGATGTTTTTCGAAATATTTTTCATACATACATTAGTAAGTATGGTAAAAATAAAATTAAAAACGCAAGAGATACTTTTTAGCAGGTCAGGCCAATGATTCTAGGCACAATTGGTTTTTATTTGTCATAAATCCCCAGAGGTTTTACGCAGCTTGTCAATTTTTAAATAGTTATCATACAAAAAGATAAAACAGGAAGGTATTTAATGTTTTTTTGGATTCAGGTAATTGACCATCCTCTCATCTTTTCTGGATGTGCTGAGACTTGAAAAAGGCGAAATCAATTACTCACACTAACCTACATTTCACAAATAAATTCTTTCTATTCTTTTCTATTTATATTCAGTTTCTTTTTTATGTGACATTACTGCCCAATAGTATTGACTTCGCTATTTTTTATATCATGTGCAATAAAGTTCAACATATAAAGTTGATGTTATGAATAAATTCCATAAATAACTCGTTGATTTTTTAAAATATAGGTAGCTAAATTTTAAAATACTAAATAAAGACTTCGCTCATTGATCGAAAATTTATTAAGACTTTCTCTCTTTTAATTTTTTAAACGCTGCTTAAATCCGGTTAAATGGTTTTATTTCGAATGTGTAACGTGAAAATATAAGACAATACTTTATTAAAACTTTTACTTAATTTACTGAATGTACTGACGTCTTTGCAGTCTTTATAATGCTCTAAATGAAATTTTACATACATTTCATAGCTCACATCTGTGAGGTACACACATTTTAGATACAATATGCGTTCTATTGTATCTGAGCGCCAATAGGTTAGTAAAGAACGAAAGTATATTTAAGAGAACATTATACTTTCCTTCTTCACTGGTCTGTGTATGGATTATTTTTTAAATCATAAGAAGAAACTTATGTACTGCATTATTATAAACAATACAATTTAAGACAAACGCAGTATGTTATTTTATTACCGTTAGATAAAGTGTCAATCTACTAATCAGTACTTAAAGAAGTTAATGAGGCGCTTATATGAAGCACAATAATTTTAGTTTATAAATATTCATGTGATTTCTAATACATTTCAAAATATTTCCAGCTAAATTAAATAGAGAAACATCAAAAATATTATCAGTCAAAAGTTACCTCGAAAACAGCATGCCGCGTATTTATGAATCCATTCAAAAATAGCGGAAATTTAACACCAACATTATAGTCACTTCGTGTAACACTGAAACGGGACACGGTACTAAGTTAACAGATACTAAACCCGTTTATACATTTTGCTTTCGACACACAAAATCTGAGAACAACCGTCGTAGACAGCCGCAGACGTTAGCACTAGGGCTCAGTCGCGAGTCAACTGAAATTGTTACAAAGTGGGAACCTAATTTTCCCAGGGCGGTTTCTCTCTGATGCTGGGTGTGAAATTCGAGGGGTTGTAGTCCAGTGAGATGACGAGAGATGGCGCTGTTTTAATTAAAACTACGCTTTTCAATCTATTGAGTAAATAATCTTGATTGAATTAAGTAAATTAACAGACGTAAACTATTATTCAAATCATCAATTTTTAAATGAATTTTTATTCAAAATATTAGGGATGGTTTTCAGTATATCTTACTAATTGTGCAATATGCTTACTAACATCAAGGATGATAAAAGTATCTAACATAAAGAACTAGGTACCTAAGATATTACCTATAATAACCTAGGTACCTATAATAATAGTTACACTTACCTTATATGTTATTATGAAATTTGTATATTTTTTATGTTTGAGTTGTAATTTTTGGTAAACCGAGTAAATAAATGAAATTTCTAACAAATTTGTAAAGAAAATCACCTACATTTCAATAAGGATAGTGAGTGTATGAGGAAAACGGGAGAGACCCGTTTTCCTCATCCAGTCACTATCTTACTATGTCAGTCACTAGGGTAGATCAGTACTGAACTGAGGCGTAGCCCAAGAGAGGCCTTCGTTCAGCAGTGGGTGCAGCCCACAGACAAACGAATTGATGACGGTACGTAAGAGAAATCATTTTCATTCAATGAAACCTTTTCATTGTTCGGAGAAAAGAATACATCATAAAATAAAACATTAGACATTGATTCCAGTAAAAAAAATCCTCAGCAATTTTTCCAGTAATTTATTATTAACTTGTTCAGATTAGAATTTCGTTCGTAAATTAATTCGGTTCGATCGGAATTTAAATAATAAATTGGCATTACAAAGGCAAATAAGGGGTTTTGAATTAAGAATGCAAATCTTATGATATGGCAGTCCTTTATCTATTTGAAGAAAAAAGAAACAAAGAAAAGAAAGTTCAAATTAATTCAGGTTGACCACACCAGGATGAGCATCAACTTTTATGATATACGGGACGTATATCACGTTGTTGAAGTTGATACTATAGCTAACTGCATATTATAGCATGACTGCTACTCACTGAAAAATAACAAGGCGTTAGGGCTATAACTCTACTACCGTTAAACCCTAAGGTGTCGCTGTCGGTGACTGACAACAAAAAAAAGCAAAAGTCTTCATAATTTATTTTCAACGTAATAAATGCATCTCCATCAAATTATTGCTTAGGTAACATTATAACAGATAGACTGAAGAAAATCATCCCAAGTCATCAATAGCACAGTGGTCAGAGCAGTTGGTTAGCGGTTGCAGGCCGGAATCAAATCGTTTAATAGTAGGAGAGCCCAAGAGGCTGAATGAGGATTTCGCGAGCATCGTCGGGGCCTATTTGATTATGAAGATTAAAGTTTTAAAGAAAAAAAAGTTTCAAAAATGTCAAAAAAGTCACAAAAAAATATTTGGGTACTTAAGATATTAATAGTGTATACGCCACACGTGTTTCTGATAACGAAAGAATTAATCTGCCGGTGTAAACCTCATAAAAAACATTTATCAAGCGCGTCAAGATATTTCGAAGGGATATTAAGTGAACCATAAATGAATTTTTATTCAACAGACTGTCGATTTTTTTTTTTTTTTTTTTTTTATACCACTAAGGTGGCAATCAAGCATACGGCCCACCTGATGGTAAGCGGTTACCGTAGCCTATGGACGCTTGCAACACCAGGGGTATCACTTGCGCGTTGCCGACCCTGTAAAAACCTTTTCACGCCTTTTTTGAAGAACCCCATGCTGTACTCATTCGAGAAAACCTCTGCGGGGAGCTCATTCCACAACTTGAGCGTACGCGGGAGAAAGTTTCTCTGAAACCGTACAGTGCGCGACCACTTTGGTTCCAATTTGTGAGGATGAACTCCCTGCCGATGGCGAGCGGTGCGATGATAGAAAGAAGCCGTGGGCATCATGTCAAACAATTCCTCAGAACACGCCCCGTTATACAAACGGTAGAACACACACAAGGAGGCAAAATCTCTCCTTAGCCTTAAAGGTTCAATACCGCTTGTGAGCTCAGGATCGTCGACAATTCTCATAGCGCGTCTTTGGAGCACGTCAAATGGTCCAAGCTGGTATCTAGGCGCTCCCGCCCATAAATGGCAGCAGTACTCCATATGGGGCCTGACTTGAGACTTATACAGTAACAGTCTTTGCCCCGAAGTGAAATACCGCCGCGCTCTATTGAGCACACCAAGCTTCTTGGATGCCAGCTTGACTTTATCCTCCAAATGACTGCGGAACTGCACGTCGCTAGAGATATCAACACCAAGGATCCCGATACTCGTAGAGATGGAAAGCGGTGTGTCGAGGAATTGTGGAGCTACAGCGAATGGGGTTTTTTTAGCGGTGAACGCGCAGACTTGTGTCTTAGTGGGGTTGAATTGGACTAAGTTTAGTCGTCCCCAATCGGAGACTCTGATTAGAGATCTCTCGATTTCAGACACAAGTCGACCGCGACTTTCCTCCACTGTAGACCGAGGGGTATTAGCACGACTCGTATAGTAAGCGTCACCAGTACTGTCATCTGCATAACAATGCAGTCCGTCAATAGACAGCATATCATTGATATGCAGCAGGAACAATGTTGGAGACAGCA
Source organism: Nymphula nitidulata (assembly GCA_947347705.1). Lineage (NCBI taxonomy): Eukaryota > Metazoa > Arthropoda > Insecta > Lepidoptera > Crambidae > Nymphula > Nymphula nitidulata. The sequence continues at coordinate 2,549,525 of OX374620.1, forward strand.
CCGAGCCTTGCGGGACGCCAGCGTTAATGTCCATGCTATCCGAGCAACTGCCGTCGACGACGGCTCTTATGCATCTGCTGGACAAAAAGCTAGCGACCCATTTGCACAACCCCTCAGGCAGACCGTAAGATGGTAACTTCGAAAGAAGACCCCTGTGCCAGACCCGATCGAACGCCTTCGCTACATCTAGGCTAACTGCCAATGCCTCACCATGACTCTCAATGGCAAGAGACCAACGGTGCGTGAGATACACTAGAAGATCACCCGTCGAGCGACTGTGGCGAAAGCCGTATTGACGGTCGCTAATAAGGTCGTGATCCTCTAGGTACCTGAGGAGTTGCGTGTTTATAACGCGCTCCATCACCTTTGAGAGAAGGGAGGTTATAGCGATTGGCCTGTAATTCGATGGGTCTGATCTATCGCCCTTTTTGGGCACCGGGTGCACATGGGCAGTCTTCCATGAAGACGGAACTTGCCTGGTGGAGTACGAAAGCGCGAAAAGACGCGTCAGAACAGGACACAACTCAGGAGCACACTGCTTCAGCACCACTGCCGGTATACCGTCTGGCCCGCTCGACTTATGAATATCCAGAGATAACAACTCACGCCGTACCTCCCGTTGCGTAATGGAGATCTCCGGCATAGAATTGCCGCACCAGGGGATGGTAGGTGGTGCAGCACCTCCGTCATTCAAAGTCGAGTTTGAGGCAAAAAGAGCACCCAGTAAATCGGCTTTCTCTTTAGCGCTGTGGGCCAAGTTTCCTTCAGGCTTACGCAGTGGTGGCAAGGACGACCTACAAAAATTTCCCTCGGCAGCTTTGGCGAGCGACCAGAAAGCGCGACTCCCGGAGGGGTGTCTTGCAAGTTGATCGCCAATCCTGCCGACAAAATCGAATTTCGCTCTGGCAATCGCTCTTTTACAGGACCTCGAAGCAGCGTTTAACTTCCGCTTCACGTCAGAGATGTTGGGATCCTGATTGATTTGGGCCGTGGTCCAAGCCTTAAACGCAGCCTGCTTGCTTTCGCGAGCTTCCCTGCATGGCCGATTAAACCACGGTCGCCTCTTAACGCCTGCGGCCACTAGCAGGTTAGGAATGTAACATTCCATGCCCGCCAGTATCGTCTCAGAGACTGCAGCCGCACAGGTGTAAGGATTATCTGACGTGAAGCAGAGCTGCTTCCACGGGTACGATGCGTAAAACTCACGCAACCCATCCCAGTCTGCTGACTTGTAGTGCCACACTCGACGCCACCCAGCTGGCCGGGGGGCATCAGGCTGCACACTGTGCACTTGGGTCCGGACGAGGCAGTGGTCTGATGAGCCTAGAGGCGCATCCACTGAGATGGTATATCCGTCCGGACGCGTAGTCAGCAGAAGGTCCAGTAAAGAGCTCGTATGGCTCTCGATATCTGGTATTCTCGTAGGAGAATTAACCAGTTGCGAGAATCCATAGGTCAGGGCGAATTCGTGAGCAGACCTTCCCGCGTAGTCAGTGGACCGAGAACTGAGCCACTCGACATGGTGGGCATTAAAGTCTCCTAATATCACTAGCTCCGCGGTAGGGTACTGCTCAATAACTTTGTCGGTCGTCGATTGCAGGTGCTCAAAGAGTCGAGTCGTGTCTGAGTCACCGCTATGGGACCTGTAAAGGCACGCGTAGATGCGGGTGTGGCCGCCGTGATCGATGCGGACCCACAAAATCGACAGGTCCCTGTCTTCTAGGCCATGAAGACGGCGACAGCAAACTTCCTCCCGGTCGTACATGCATACCCCGGCACGACACACAAATTTGTGCTCGAACTTGTACCCAGGGTAGAGTAAGTACGATGAGTCAGCCGGGCAGGAGATTTGGGTCTCCGTCAGGAAAAGTAGGGTCGGCTGCGCAGTCTCAAGGTGTTGGTGGACTGCGTTGATGTTGCTGTGAAGTCCCCTGATGTTGCAAAAATCCACTTTCAATGTGGATAGGGAAGCCGCTGACAAAACGTTCCTACTTTTTTTTATAATTGCCATATTTTAGGGATGAAAAGGGTTTTTTGAAAAGGAGTCTCCGTATCGGCAGCATGATAGGCAAAATGCGGTCATATCCCGCCAAGGTACTGCGCAGGGATTGCAGCTTGCTGGCGCGGCGGGCGGAAGGGCCCCCAATCCCCCCCTGTGGCAGAAGCCGGGTCCACTCCGGTCTCCTTCTCCGGCACGGCAACTACCACAGGGATTTTACACAGACTGGCGGTTCAGCCTCCCAGGGCGGAGATTAGGTAATCCCTGGGTTCGGGAACCCGTTCAGCCTGCGGGCGGCCAGCGGACAGCCGTTTCACTGGGTCTCCCTGACCGCCGCGCCAACAGGATGCACCCACACGAGTAAGTGGCAGTGCTTAAGGCACCACGGGCCCACCAGCTGCCAATACGGGGACTCCTTGAGGAGCTCTGGCAACCTTACTCACCGCAGGAACACGACACTACAAAAGCAGCGTCATTTGGCTGCGAACTTCTGTAAGGTGGAGGTATTTCACCAGTCGGGCTGCTCCAGTTCGAGCGAATTAACGCTATGCCCTACCTCTCTTTTGTCGATTTGTACGCGACCAAAACTTACGAGCGATTTTTTAAAATACGGAAGTGAATCGTGACATATAAATATTTGAGCGTATCATGTTGAACTTGTTGGTTTGGCTTGATATCTTTGTAGAGTGACTCATAATCTGACAATTATATGGCGGAATTTTCTGAAACTGAAAGTTTTAAATTTTTTGTTTCCAATTATATACACGAACACGGACGTGTTGTTCGTGATTAGCTGTGATGGTATCATGCCGACGGAAACCACAGACAGAAACTAGAATGAAGACGGTACAAAAGAGTGAGAGGTGGAGAAAGAGTCAGAAGGGAAGGAGGCTCGGAGTGAAAAATACATAATTCTCAGCAGCTGCACGTAATATACTTTATTCATGATTTTAGCTACTTTGGCTTGTGGAAATTGGCAGATTTTATGATTCACGTGATCTTTGAATGATTTCCTTCTAAATAAAAATAAGTAACCACGCTCGAGAATGTCCCGCTGTCTTTGTTTGCAGAACCAGGCTTCCCTAGAGGCACGATTCTACCATAACGTGTCTACCGAAGTATAGAAGAGCTAGAGATTACTTTGATTGACACATCTCGAGATCAACCGTAGCGAAAGTTGCTAAGTTTTTGTAATTGAAACCTGAGTGCTCGTGCCACTTAGATGCTCAACTCACTCGCATATACTAGATGTAATTTTCATCTGAAATGTAAACACAGAATTATGCTTATAAAATTTCATTCATTCATTCATTCATTCATTCATTCTGATACAAAATAAAGTCAAATGAAAACTAGTTTCAATCATTTCTCTAGATTTTGTAATCCGAACAGAACAGTTTAAAATGTTTAGTTGTGTAGAGCCGCTGCGGCTGAGTTATCACCGAAGTTCACGGCCGTAGACAGTTCAGAAATTATTTCAAGAATACTAAAATTAGCGGATATTTTCTTAGAAATATATCTTGGTTTGGGCTGCTCATATTATTGCTGCATAGTGTTTGGTACAAGTCATAAGATGTCACAGATTTTCATAATACAATTGAATAAGCATAATCAAATAAATTGAATTTTTCAACGTGGGCATTTCAATAGCTCTCTCTCTTCTAAAAGTTCTGATCATGAATCAAAATCTGACAGCCTTGTTAAAAACTACAAAATAATTTATTTGCTTAAAATCACGGTATACAGGTGTTAATATATGTCTACATAATATTGATTAAGCAGGTACTGGTAAAAAGTTGACATGCAAAACTTTTGAAAAAAGTTAAATTACAATAATACATTGCAACACCAATACAATATGATCATTTATACTATTGGTTTACATTACATTGAATTAATTATATATTTTTTTATGTTACACTACATTGAGTCTGGGCACATGCATACAAACAAGAATATGTCCGAATTTATTGATACAAGTACTTTTAGGCATTGCAGATAAATTATTTATTATTTATTTGGTGGTAATTATTGAATGTTATATTGTTCTATGGTCATAAAAATAGTTTCATACGGTCCATTTTTCCCCCCATCAAATATTAATTGACAGAGGTCGACTAAAACATTTATTAAAAATATAGTTTGTGGCTTAGGCTATGATTATTACTACGATTTCAAGAGCCTTCAAACTGTAGATTTAATTTATGTTGATCAAAACCCTATTTATAGGCACACCACAGTCATAACACTTATTGCGGGTTCTAGAGGCAAGCAGTTCCCGATTTCTTGAGATATATTCTTAAGCACCAGAGTATGACATACTAGTAAATTATCTAAAAATATAATTGCGTTTTATATTAACCCGCTGAATCCAATTGATGTAGGTAGATCAAATTATAAAAAATAAAGACAACAAAATTCTATAAAACGCCACCGCTGATGACTTGCTCACAGGCGAATAGAATTTCTGTAAGGAGTGTTTTTTTGTGCAGCGGACAAGATTTAGTATCGCTTTTATTTGTTTACGCAAGCTTAACTAGTTTATGGTATTAAATTTCCTATTTTTACTAACTGATATTTTTTGTGCTTACCTACTCCTAGATTCGGTTGAGATCGTTAAGCTGGGACTCACCTTTCTTGAGTCACTGGGTTTACCTCTTTGATTATTTAGTCCACCTATATTCATACACACACCTATTATCTAGCCCAAAGTAAGCATCATCAAGAGCTTGTGTTATGGATGCTTTTATGCTTTTATATGCTTTTATCTAGCCACCCCTTGAGGTGCTGCTATATTGTTTTGTACAGTGGTTTATTTTATATATTGCTTTTCCTTTTCTTTTGTACTACTAGATGACAAACAAACCGACGGCCCACCTGATGGTAAGCGGTTACCGCCACCTATAGACACTAGCAATAACAAGGAAAAATCACTTGATATTGCAGGTGCGTTGTCATCCTGAGACCTAAGATGAAATGCCGTCCATGCCCAGTAGTTACACTGGCTACCTTTCCCTTTAATAAACACAGCGAACTGTTTCACGGCTGAAATAAGAAAGGCGGTGGTTCCTTCCCAAACGACCCTACATACGAGCCTCACACGACAGAAGATATATTTAGTCACTCCAGAGATGCTAAATTGACTATCGCTATATCGAAGTGCTGCAGTCACTGTACGAAAACGCCACTATATAAGTCCGCCTCCATTAACAAAACTCGAAACGAATACGACTTTAGCGAGGTGGGAGACAGGGTGACGTTATTTCGCTGAAACTGTTCATAGCCACGTTGGAGGATCTGCTTAAGGCGATACTTTGAAAAAAATGCCTTTTTTGATATTATACTATCGGACTCTTCGAAATTTTACAAATCTATTAATAAGATATGCATTTCTTCATATCTTTATCTAGATTTGTGTAGAGCCAGAAACACGATTTAATGACTTTGCCTCGATACATTTCTTTTTTGAAATAAGCTCTTAAATATGCGAAATTTAAAGATTATTGTGAGATGAGAAAAGCTAGTCTATAGAAAATTGGTTTAATAAGTTGACATCATGAATATTTAGAATCGTGTAGGAGTATTTTGCTGTAATCCTCGTAGTTTTTTTTTATCGAATTATTTATGTTTTGTCGCTTACGTCGAAATTTTTGTGTGACCCGATAGCTTCTGGGCGCAGAGTATTCACGACTTTAACGTTATAAAAATTAAGTGTAATTGCGTAGGAGCGCTCTCACAAACTGTGCTGCGACAGCTCCCACCGACGTCAGACCTATGTCAGTTTAGCGAGCCAGGCGTAAAAACGGCCGACTATTTAATTTTGCTAACTGCGATATTTGATTAAACATAGTTGTAGATAAGGCTCAAGAGAGGCTTAAGTCAGTGTGTAAATTTATTAGTTATTTATTGTAGTAGTTTAATAATAGCGTTTAATCATTTTGTAAATATTTAAGATCATGGGGAGAAAGAAATCATCAGTAGGTACCTAATACCGAAATTGAACTAAAAATAACTTTGTAAGGTACCTATATGCTCGTAAAATGTTGGAGGGAAAAAAATAAGTAACTAAAGTAAAAATAAGTAACATTGGCATTATTTTATTAGATGACCAATAATGAATAAAATCAGTCAATTGCTCCAAAAGTACAGACGACAGCACATCGAGCGTTACAGTTTGATCTTGAGATCGCTCTTATTCGGTTCGCAATAGAGACGGCTATCGTAGTGCAACTGTAACACTTGATGTTCTGTCGTCAGTTGGTACAATAAATAAAATACACATATATTCAACCAAATGGAACAGTTCTTTTCTTTTTAGTGAGTTCGTTGTTCAGTTCATTGTAATAAAACTTTATTGGTGCATATGGAATGATGTTATAATTGGTAAAAATGTTGCTTTATAAAATTAAAATCAATACATTAGTGCGAAATATAAATCGGCGACTGACGAAAGCCCGTAGAACAGACACCGCCAGTGGAGTCGCTACTTGACGTAGATTTTATTTTTTATTTTTTATATTCTTATATTTTTGGATTTGGTGCTTACAACTTAGCAGCAACTCCAAAACATGTTTCTAGGGAATAAGTACTTACTTAAATTTTATTATCTTATCCTTATTAGTATTTTGAAGTCGGTTTGAATTTTTGTTTAATTTTTTTTCACATATTTTATTGATATTTTTCTAAGGTTAAAGCTCGATGAGTGACCGTCAGTATATATTATTTTCTACTATCATATCGTTTCACTAAAAAGCCATAAGAAAGCAATAAAAATCATAGAAAAGCAAAAATTTTGCAGACATAGACTTTATCATTCCAGTTATTTTGATTTAAGAACCAAACAGAACCAAATTACACAATCGTTTTTTTAAATTATGAGACCAAATGGCAACTATTCTGCACCGAACAAAAAAAGGATGACGTAAATCGTATGACGTAAATTGTGTTTGTAATAGAGGCGGCTTTCGAAGTGCAACTGTTATACTTGATGTGCTGTCATCTGTTCGTGAAAAACACCTCTAATCGTCAGTAAAAAAAAGATAATTATTCTCTAACCTGAAACCAAGAATTTTCGTGAACAGAGCAATTATATATTTATAAAGGATATATTTTTCGATTTCAGAGTCATTCCTATAGTTTTTGATATTAGTAGTAATATATTGGTCATGCTAACAAGTTATCGTTCGGTCACCGACGCGAACTCACTCGTTCGTTGCAATGCTCAATATCTTGAGAATATTATATAGAAATATAAAAAGGGTCTTAGCTCAGTTTCTGGTTCTGCCCACACCGTGGGATGTGGACATAGCACTGATATTCTGCTACAACCTGAGGTTTTTAGAGAATAAATAAAATTGCCAAACGTACTTAAGAAAAGTGTTTTTAAAAAAAGTGATATAACATAAAATATTTGAATGTGTGTTCGCATGTTGCTGTAAATGTTATAATAAACCTATATATGATTTGGTACTGTATTGAATGTATTAATAAATATGTGTATGTCAACAATTTTTTTTTTTTTTTTTTATACAACTAGATGACAAACAAGCTGACGGCCCACCTGGTGGTAAGCGGTTACCGCCGCCTATATACACCTGCCTAATAACAAGGAAAAGCACTTGATACTGCAGGTGCGTTGTCATCCTGAGGCTTAAGATGAAATGCCGTCCATGCCCAGTAATTACACTGGCTACCTTTCCCTTCAATCCGAAACACAGCGAACTGTTTCACGGCTGAAATAAGAAAGGCGGTGGTACCTACCCAGGCGACCCTACATATGGGTCTACCACCTAGTGTACAATTGTTTAAGAACAAATTATTATTTACATTTATGTAGGTATACGGAATGAAACATTCAAATGGCAAAATCCGCCACCAAGTACCCGTTGGCAATACCTATTCGTTGTTTATCTAGAAGAAATGATTTCACGTGTTTTTTAAAACAAAATTTTGAGGTCATTAGTCTTGTAGGCGGCGG